>CM077097.1:124277777-125639652 GCA_039513925.1 Platanthera zijinensis | reverse complement strand
TTCTCAAACACCAAATTGGTGTTGAGAACAAGATGGCTGATGCGTTGAGTCACCGAGTCGCTATTCTCCATACCATGAGCGCGCGTGTTGAGAGATTTGAGCGTATTAGGCATGATTACCCAGAGTGCCCAGACTTTGGCGATGTTTACAACGCCTTGACGAGAGATCCTCCTAAGCCCCGTGAAGATTTTGTGATTTCTGATGGCTACCTATTCTTAGGCTCTCGTATCTGTGCCACAGACCTCCCTTCGAGATTTCCTTATCCGAGAGTTACATGCGGGCGGGGCCGCAGGGCATTTCGGGCGGGACAAAGCGATCACATTAGTCGAGGATCGCTTCTTCTGGCCTAGCCTGAAGGACATCTCCCAGGTCGTTTGTCATTGTCGCATCTGCCATACGACGAAGGGATCACGATAGTCTACGGGCATGTACACTCCGCTACCTATTCCACACAGGCAGTGGACAAATATTAGTATGGATTTTGTACTCGGGCTTCCTCGTACATTGCGGAAGTTCGACTACATTTTTATCATTGTGGACTGTTTCTCGAAGATGGCCTACTTCATCCCGTGTCGTAGGACCTTTGATGCATCCCACGTGGCTGCTCTGTTCTTCAGAGAGGTATTCAAGCATCATGGGTTGCCCACTTTCATCATCTCTGATCGCGACCTCTGCTTTATAAGTTACTTCTGGAAGACGTTGTGTAAAAAGATCGGTACGACACTGAAACTTTTCACCGCTACCACCCACAGACGGAAGTCATCAACCATAGTCTTGGGGCCCTTTTGCGTTGTCTCATTTAGGATAGTCCGCCCACGTGGGATTCCATCTTGCCTGTTGCGGAGTTTGCATACAATAGTTCGGTCAATAAGACCACGTGTCTGAGTTCATTTTATGTCATATTAGGTTACGAGCCTAGGAAACCCGTCAGCCTGATTGATGTTCCATTAGAGGCCCGATCTAGCGAGTCCACCAAGTCTTTCATTTAGCACATACATGTACTTCATGAGACAGTCCGGAGAAAACTCGCAGCTAGTAATGAAATTTATAAGGCTCAGGCCGATTTGCACAAGAGGGGGCTGGTTTTTGACGTTGGAGAGCAGATTTTTGACGTTGAAGAGCATGTTATGATCCGCCTCTGATTTGAGAGACTCCCATAAAGGGCAGCGAAGAAGTTAAGTGCCCGCCGAATGGGCCCCTACACTGTCATTCGACGGATTGGTACAGATGCTTATGAGGTTGATATTCCTCGACAATGAGAATCCACCGGGTATTCAATAGAGGATTTAACTTCTTACTACGAGCGCAAGTGTATGTGGATCCACTATCCCTAGCTACCCCTGAGCCACAACTTGCCACATCCCACTCTTTCCCTTCTTCCCCTATCATACCCAGGCAGGCACAGACGGTTGAGCACCACTCGAAGGACCATACCACCCTACCGGCGGTTCCACCTGCACCACTTTCAGACGGAGATACATTGCTTCCCAAGTTGCCTACGCCTATTGGAGATGCACTACAGATCATTGGTCACGTCTTCACCACGATAGGCGGTCAAGCTGTTCTGCAGTATCTGGTTCACTGGCTCGTTCTTCCAGTTTCTAATGACACTTAGATTTCTGCTGAGAAGCTCGAGAAACTCACCCCGGATTTACACCGAGGGTATGACTGTCTCCACTCACCGGAGATGAGTGCTTTCAAGTCGAGGGGAGTTGATGGCGATCAACGACACACACATGTTTATTCCTGCAGGAGGCGGTGATCGGCAATCCCTTCGGGCGATACGAGTTCGCGGATGCTCCCGGATGGTCGTTCTGAGTCTTTTTATATATATTATTTTATGTTGTATTTTGCACTCGATCGAATCAAACATTATTAGCCTTCTGATCAGGGTGTCCTAGCTCTTTATTTCCCCCCTCCCCTATAAATACGTGCAGGTGCGGCTGATTAGGGGATCGTGGGTTGCAATTCAGCAACCAGTCGGTCTTCCTCGGTGGACTCCGAGCGGCGCATCTCCTTTGACGCGATTTCTGCCTTCAGCCACCACCCGCCGGGCCTCCTACAACCCCGCCTCCGCCTCCCCTCCTCTTCGCAGCCCCCGTCAAGCCTTTTACAGCCCCTCCTCCGCCACCCCTCCCCTTCCCAGCCCCCGTTGAGCCTCCTACAGACCCGCCTCCGCCACCCCTTCCCCTCACAGCCCTCGTCGAGCCTTCTACAGCCCCGCCTCCGCCTTCCCTCCCCTTCTCAGATCACGTCCCGCCACCAACAACCCATCCGTTGCCTTTTCCCTCTTTTTTCGATCCCGTCCAGCCACCTACAGCTGGGACGCCGCCTTCCCTTCTCTTTCCCAATTTCGTCTTGCCACCTACAACCTTCTCCTCTACCCGCGTAACCTATTCGAGCCCTCCTCATCACCCAAGCCTCCAACTCAGTCCTGTCCAGTCCCCGCAATTCACTTATGGAGCCACCTATCGATGTGCCGCAACCGGTTCGCCTTCCCTAATCACGTCGCCACATGCATGAGCAAGTCTAGGTATGAATGTTATTTATTTCTCTCTTGTTGAATGTTTGAAATCGAACTATTGTTGTGGGATTTGAGATATTCATATGCGATTTGATATTATTATTTGTAGTTTGATTTGCGGGATTTATTCAGTGTACTTGAATGATATTCACGCCTCATTTTGGCGGTAGTTCGCAAGACAATTTTTGATCATCTACGACTGTTTTCCGATAGTGTAATTGTCTAAAAGCTTATTAAATATCATTACTGTTGTTTAGATTTTTAAACCGGACTGTTTGCACCTTCACCTCACTCACACATCATTTAGGTTGCATCATAGTCATCGAGTTATTGTCAGCCTACTCCTGCCTCATAACCCTAATCAACATTTATGGACCAATTTATTTAGGGTCTTATCGGGTAATCAAACCATTAAGCAAAAAATTCAACATGCGGTGATAAATTACAACCATACGATGACATGCAACACGACGACGAACATTCATGCAATATGTGTATGAACATATGATAACATAAAACATGTAAAATGAAAATGATCAGAGCTTTTATTCGGATGCGACACATGATGCATCACTGACCTTGAGAGCAAGCATAATCACATCCCCTCTCGGTACAAATCCTCCTCATGGAGGTGGGAATCCATGAAGCCTAAAACATGTTTCGGGAGTGACAAGACTTCCCGCAGTAGTCAAAAGTCCGATGATCCTTGTCAGTGGGATTCGATCTGGGGTCACAGGGAGCACGACTATCAAAATCATACTGAGCGGCAAGGGCAGATCTTCAGAAACTAAGTCAGGTAGTCAAGCCTGTCGTCAATCAAACACTTGTTGAACATGCCTATACACTTCTGGAAGAGGAGTTGGTAGTGTCCAAGGATCTGAACACTGGTTTGATCGAAGTCACGATGTAGAAATTCAAAGACTCTATTGTGATCTTTCTGGGCTCGAATAAGAACCTCATCCTCAGGAGACACCAGGGTGAGCGAGTCAAAGTGATCATACTCATAAAGCTGAGTAAACTCTAAGTAGTAAACAGAAGGAGGATGTTTGCCTTCTCTCAGAAGAAATATCATTCGTTGTAGTTGGAAATTTTGAGTTGCATTCCCTCTGCACTGGTAAGTAATCTTAGCTCACTTCCAAATATTTGCCACTGTATAATACAAGAACAAATTGTTGTGGGCAATAAATTCCACCATAGAGTTCGTAAGCCAGAACATGACCAAGGAGTTCTCAGACTTCCATTGCAACCAATCTGAGGAAGTCGAAACAGGTTCCTTGGTGGTGCCACTGACATATCCAAACATTCGCCGACTCTTCATGGAAAGGGTGATAGGGCGAGCCCATGGAAGGTAGTTTGAGCCATCCAATCTTATAGTAGTAATTTGAGGAGTGTTTTGATCATGGCTTGCACAGAGATTGCTTGCAGTAGTCACGGTAGAATAAGAGACACCATCTCTGGACGAAGGAACGGGAGATTCAGCACTTCTTGACATGTCAATCCAAGAATACAAATCAGCAGATCGCATAAAACTAGGTTTGGAGAGTTGGAGAATAAGGCTTTCTCGCAGAAAGAAAAAACAAGATCTAATGCAACTATGGGTTAAAGCGGAATCACAATAGGTAATAGGAAAGAGGAGGAAAAATCATTTCCTCGAGGATGAAGAAAATCTGATGGGATGGCGCCCTACGCACCGATCGGCGCAAAAGGACATTGGGGAGGGGGGAGAGAGGCGAATGCGAAGTGGGGCTTGGGCGCGCGATTGGAAACGGAGCGGGGTCTGGACACGTGAACGGCGATCAGGATCAACCATTGGAAGTGGGAGCCGGAAGCTGAAGCAAGAATGGAAGACGGACGTGAGAGTTGGATCATGATCGATCCTCTCATACCATGTTGAAATGTTTGAAAATCATTTGATTGATCAATTACAAGGGGCCGTACACCTATATATAGGAGTGGAGAGAAATACATGAAAACAAAAAAATACATGAAATAATAAGCATTAAATGCTAACAATAATCTGTCCTATGCGGGAGAGTTCATTCTGTATCATCTGATGGTGATTGGAGTCGGGGGAAGTGATAAGTGTATCCTTACTATTTACTAGCGTCCGAGGTGGGAGCTCAAAGGAAACTTCAAACCATAACTATAAAATCTAAAAGAGACTCAAATTCCTTTCATTTCAACCCCAAGTCTATTTAAATATAATTACAAAAGACTAATTGCAAACAAGTCTCTAACATTTGGGCTAGTTGCTAATATATCCTACATACATCAAAATTCATAAACATGTAATTAATACATATTGCAAACGCATTACAATAATAACTGGCCACCACATTAACAATAATATGGACCATAACACATACTGCGTCTATAACACCTCATCCACAGGAGCTGCTTCTAGGATCGCTCTGTGGTGATCGGGGGCTTGGTTGGCTGAATCATGGACCCAATCAAATGTATCGGTCTCCCAGTCCAACCTGAGAAATGGAAGCTGTATGCTGGTTTCTGTGGGTTGCATCTGCATTTGTGGAAGTGGGAGCAACGGAGCCGAGCAACTACGAGCTGGTTTCCGTGGGTTGTCTTCAGTTGAGGCAGGGAAAGTACCGGAACCAAGGAGTTGCGGTCCCAAACCACCAGAGATGACGTCTGTTGCTAGTCTTGGCAAAGTGTGTTGTGGCTAGGGCATCGATCGAGGCGCTATTCCCGTAAGTCAAGGCAGTAGAAGGAAGGAGGTTGCTCGGCCCTCTACAATTGATCACATATAGACAGAACGTCGTTCACTCAGAGAGATTTTTGCAGATGACATCCAACACAGAAGAAGTAACGAGTTGGACTGAGATCACATATTGCAATAAGGTCAATTTTCAGTAGATGTGTGGATGATTGTTATGCTAATTGAATGGATGACGAAGTTGGAAAGCTTTAGTATGAGCGAAGAAGCGAGGAGATGGGATCGAAGGCTTCGATTCCAGATTATTGTGTGTTGAGGACAACCTAACCAAGAGCATCCATTTTCTCTAATTGGATGGTGGTCGGAGGTGGAGGAGATAAACCAAGTCTTAATGTGACATCCGTGGTGGGAGCTCAAGAGAAGCATCTAACTATAACTATAAAATGCTGAGCTCAAGAGAAGCAGCTAAACGAGACTTAATTTTCTTCTCCTTTTCATTCCAAGCCCTAAGGCACTTTAAATAGAGTTGCGAAAGACTAATTGCAAACAAGTCCCTAGCACTTGAACCTATGAAGCACCGATACTTTCTTGAGGGTCACGTACCCGTACCGGATACGTATCCAGTACCGGTACGTACCTGATACTCGACGGATACACCTGTTACTCTAGTATGTAGATGTTGAAAGTAAGAAGGGAAATACTTGCTTGATTCTTATTCATCCATACAGAGCATAATATATAGGAAAAACGTTGACTCTTACAACTTGACTCACGAAGTGGGACTAAACTCACGTACATATAAATACTAATATAATAATACTAATAGACCAATATTGCGACATTTCCAACACTCCCCCCCAAGCTAAAGGGGGGACCCTTCAGATTGGACATACAAATAATAGCAATGGAGGTAGGCGATGTGGGACAAACATCAGACGAGCCACCGGGAGAAATTCCAAACCGGGGAATCAAGTCGGGGACATAGCCACACACGATGCTGACCCACACACGACGCAAAACCCACACACGACATGGACTCGCTGGAAACCGGTCAACCAACATCACCTACACACACAACATGCGAAAGAGAACGAAAGATGAGGAGCAAATCATCAAACGAGTGATCAGGGATAATCCGTCGGGGATAATTTGCACAATGGGCGGTCCCTCACGACACAATCTCGCACGACACGGTCCCACACGACACAACCTGCTGAGATTAGAACACCAACATCAGTCTTGTCCCAACACGTGACCAATCGAAAGAAAAACATGGGAAGACACAAACAACATAAGCCTAGAGGCCGTGTGGAATGAAAGCGAAAAAATCGGGAAAGATCATCAGAGTCGTCTTTATCCCAACACTCTCCCTCACGTGAAAAACACATGCATATAGGCATAACCACACGAAACACTGAAGAGGACGGAAAAAACTTCAAAAACAACAAAACACAACATCATCCCCATCATCGACGAGAGAAGCTAGCAGCGAGAACAAAAATCTGTGGCAGGAACAACAGTAGAGACCATCGACCGTCCGGCAGCAGCAACCCGACATCAACAGAAAAAGCGAGCAGTGGATGAAGCCAGAAGAAGGTCTGTATCATGCAACAACAGGGGACAATGCATTGTCGAGATCTGAACCTTTAGAAGGATGCAGTCGAGGAAGCCATCTGCGACAAAGAACAGCTAAGCAGGGAACAGGTCATGTAGTAGAAGCTCATTGAGAGAAGCAGTCGATGACGAGAGCTGCAGCCGGACGGGAAGGTGATGACAAACTGCGACATGAACATGGACGAAGAAAACGACATACGAGATCGACGATAGAAGTTCCAGCGACAACAGTAGCTGACGGGAACTAGATGTTGCTACAGACAGTACCGGAGAAGAAGATGTTGTTGCAGGAGGCGGCGGAGATGAAGAAGACTGCTGGAAAATGAAGAAGACGACCGAAAGAAGAAGGGGCCGGAAGAAGGCGCAGACCGGCGCGCCGCTGGATCAGATCCGCTGTCGTCGAATGAATCCGTCGTTGATTCCATCGACGGGAGCGGGAGAGGAAGCTGTAGCGGAAGCGGGAGACGCGGCCGGGAGCAGTAGCGGAAGCGGGAGATGCTGACGGGATCTAGCTGAAGCGGGAGACGGGAGAGCTTGCGGGAGCGGCGTGCGGCAGAGTCGAACCAAGAAGCGGGAAACCTAATCGAGCGGAAGCGGAGAGAATAACAGGAGACGGGGTTTGGTGCGAGTGGGAAGAACGTGTGACGGATTGTTGCGAGCAGCGGCGGTGAAATTGCGAAGGAAGCCTTAGCTGCTCACGGAGGAAAGAAATTTACTGGCTCTGATACCATGTTGAAAGTAAGAAGGGAAATACTTGCTTGACTTCCCTCCCTAAAATTAACCTTGTTTTCAAAGTTGAGGCCCATAGGGGTCATCAATAAACATCAAAAGATTCAAGTCAGCGAAGTCGGGTTCGTCGTATTCAGCGCCGAACAACAAGCGTAAGTCCTTGAGAGGACATTTGTGGGTGCGCGAATACAGATGGTGGCAGTGAAACCAACGACCCTTTTGTCAAAGCTCGAGGTACTGCTGGTGTGATATGCGTTGAAATGGTGGGGGTACCGACAAAGGCATGTTCGACAGAACTGGCGGCAGCGGCTGCTGTGTGCTGCTTAATAGGGGTCTAAGTAGAGGTGTGTGATCCAGGCGATGGAGGTTTAGGCTGTGGTAGCGGCTGGTGTGAGTGGACTGGGACAGCTGGGCCGCATAGAGTTCCTCATTGAGGAAACAAACTTGTCTCATGGGGCGGGAGAAAGTAGATGGGTTATGTACTCAGGGTGTGCTTGGTTTGTAGGCTCACAAGAAAATACCCCAAATAATGATCATGGGATAATCTGGTGATGATTGTGGCGACCTCGATGAACTCAGTGATGTAGGTGGTGACGATGTCAGACTGGAAAACGAAGCTAGGCGCTCGTAAACATTATATGCTTGGCATGTGTCATAGTGGCGGAGGAGTTCCTCCTTTAAGGTGGTTCAAGAGAGATCATATGTTGACGCGTCCAACACACCAAGTGAAGCGCATGAACCTCCATATAGATAATCGCCAGGGGAACCTTTTGGTTGGAGGGGGTGGATCGGAGGCCAAAAAATTACTCGATGTTGGCGTTAGCGTTGCCTAACACTGGAATCTCAATCCAACAAAGGTTGGTTGGGTGCATGTCCTCAGTGGGGGCGTAGGAATCCCATATGGTCAATGATGGGTCGGTTAGGGCGACAGTGGAGGTGTCAGTGGATAGTTGAGAGCAGTGGTCGCAAACTCACGAAGGAGCGTAAGGTCTTCTAGTCAAGCTTCGAACCGATCTAAGCGAGTGAAATCGGTGGAGGCTGATGTTGATGCTTCCTCATCCGCATGTAGAGCCATGAAATGGGTTGTGGGCATGAATTCCTGGAGCGGAAGAAGAGAATGAAGGTCGGATTTCTTGCTGCGATATCAAGAGACATGGGCGAGTAGACCGTCTTGTTGGGGAACTGACGGAAAAGGCAGAACGAGCGAGAAAAGATGTCGGGAAGGTAACAACGTCCTATTGCTGGAAGCAGGGATGGAGTGACGAGTTCGATGAGTGTTGGAGGCACTTTGAGTGGTGTCAATGTTGTGTGTGTGTGTGGGGGGGGGGGGTGACGACGGTGGCAGGGCGATGGACATTGCGAAGGATGCGTCTCTGCAGGGCGCAAGGGCTCAATGAGACAGCGCACGGACGTGGGGGATGACACTGAGCTAGTGAGATCTGTGTGGGCACAATGGGTTGTTGTGGAGATCCAAAATAAAAAAGGATTAGAGCTTTGAAATGAATCATAATTATTAGGCCAGGTCAGACCAGTTGATGGATCCTCTCTATCGATTCAATAGATTGATGCCAGTCATGATACATTATATCAAGGACGATGGTGGAGGAGCGATGCGCATTGCGGAGGATGCATCCTTGCTTGGCGTATGGACTCGATGAGGTAGCACATGGATGAGGGGGTGACACTGAGCAAGTGAGATTGTGTGGGCACGATTGGTTGTTGTGGAGATTCAAAATCAAGAGGGATTAGAACTTTGAAATGAACCATAATTGTTACGGCTGATCATACCAGTTGATGGATGCTCGTTATCGATCGAATTGATTGATGCCAGTCACGATACATTATATCTAGGACGACAGTGGAGGGGCGATGCACATTATGGAGAATGCGCCCATGCTGGGCGCAGGGGATCGACGAGGTGGCGCGCTGATGAGGGGGATGACACTGAGCAAGTGAGATCTGTGTGGGCACAATGGGCTATTGTGGAGATACAAAATTATGAGGGATTAGAGCTTTGAAATGAACCATAATTGTTAGGCCGGGTCAGACCAATTGATGGATGTTGCTATTGATCCAATAGATTGATGCCAGTCACGATACATTATATCGAGGACAACAGTGGAGGGGCGATGCACATTGCAGAGGATGCGTCCCTGCTGGGTACAAGGGCTCAACGAGGCAGCGCACGGACGATGGAGATGACACTGAGCAAGTGAGACCTGTGTGGGCACAATGGGCTATTGTGGAGATCTGAAATCAAGAGGGATTAGAGCTTTGAAATGAACCATAATCTCTAGGGAGGGCCATGCCTGTGGATGGATGCTCGCTATCGATTGATGCTAGTCACGATACATTATTGAGGTATGCTCGATATCCACTCTTAATGGCACAATCCCTCTAAGAGTTCTCTCGTAAGAGAGCCTAAAACAAGACAATGTTTCAAGATTCCTAAAAGACTTGGTACCACTCTCTTATATAGTCAGGAAATAGGCGTACATAATTACAAAAATGCTACCTAGAGTGATAGGGGAACCTTGGTGCACCGATTGATGTATTGTCGTGTGACCTTGAGGTCATGGGTTCCAGTCCTGGAAACAACCTCTTGCAAAAATGAATGGTAAGGTTTGCCTACATTTCACCCTTGTGTTGGGACCCTTTCCCGGACCCTCGCTGCGCAGGGATGCATTTGCGCACCGGGCTGCCCTTTAGAGTGATAGGGGAACGCCCGGATGATCCGGAAAGTCCCCTTCATCATTTGGTTAATGATTTAAAAAATGTTTTAAATTCAAGTTGCTTGGAAGTATAGTATACCAATGACATTCCGTCCAAAAATTAAACTCATTTCATTTGGCAAGAAAATAAGAACTTTGGTCATGATTTAAGCCTCGAATTCGTGAAAACGTATTGGGTTAATTTTATAATATGAAGTCATTCGATTCTCAGGTCGGGTCCCAAGTAGCCAACCCCATTAACTCAAAATAGAACTGGAAGGTCGGTTCTATTGGAACCAGATCCGAACAGAGGACCAATAAAACTGGTTATTTTTGCACACCCTTACTCAGAAAGGTAGCTCGGTGTCACGCAGAAAAATATTTGCTTTAGTCATATGCCTTATGTGATGGTTTGGTTAAAGAATTAATAAAATAATTAGTTCCAATTGTCTTTTTAAATCTACCAGGGAGCCCAATGTTTGTTTCCTAAATTTCAGGGGCACTATATATAACATTAATTTGAATTTTTTTCTATGATCTCTACTGCTAGTTTTTTTTTAAAAGTTTCAGGTCTTTTTTGCATACAACAGGTAACTACATGGTTAGAAATGGAGAAAAAACTGATGCCTGACGGTCGCATTATGATCAATTGCGGTGGCGCGCATACTGAAATAGCAGATAGTGGATACATAAAAGTGTCTGGAAATCATTCATCAAAAGGATGCTGGGCACAGAACTCTACAATAAAGGCCATGTGCAAAGCATTTCCTGGCAAGGTGCAGTGTTTTTTGTTGTTGTTGGAAATATCATCTCTTCTATTATCTGCAATGAACTATTGACATTGTTTTTGAAGCTCCATGTTCTGAAATATGTAATTTCTGCAGTTAAGTTGGAGGAGAATGGAAGGTAAAGCAAGCGAAAACTATCTCGCTCTCACAGGGCCCGCGCCCGATCTGGATGCCTGGTCGGCAGTCTTGCCGCATCCCCTGGACACGAATGTCAAACACTGGAGGCCTTGCGCCCTCAATATATGAGCTGTGTTTTCCAAACTTCACTTCAACCAGCAGTCATTTTTTATCCGCGCAGTCGATAAAAACACGGAGCTCATTGAAAATATCCAGATGTATTGAATCCTAAATTGTTTGAAGCCTGCTTTTTTTCAGGTTTCTTCTAATTTTTTTTCGATCTGCAGTACTTTGGAAAATTCTAATACATGCAGTTAATTGATAGCAGTATATTGCTTCAGTGTAAGAATGCATCGTGATTCCTGAAACGCATTGTGTCCAGAAGATGGCTGTTCTCTAATTTACTCTTAAGAAATGTTTTGTTGAAAAATAGTAGGTTCTTAGCTAGCATTCAGAGAGGCGGAGCAGTTTCTTTACTCGGCCCGAGAAAGACGAAAGCCATCACTGGTTTCGTTCGTGGAAGTTGCGCTGATGCCAGTGCTCGCGGGAAACTTGGGCAGCTTAATTCTGTAACTGGTAAGTTTTGTGTTTTACTGAGGAAGTATTTGTATTTATGATGCAGCATGCATCCTCTGTTGTAGGCCCTCATATATTTTAAGCCTAAATTTGAAATATATTTATGAATTTATATATATTTTATATTAGTCATGAAACTTTAGGCTAAATTTGAAATATTTCCTTAGTACTTATACTAATTTACGTAAAATGGTTTACAATTTTGGATAGTGTTGTGCTGCTGGGGTATTGATGTGGCGTTAACCTGAATAATTAATAATATTATTTTATAAAAGATGATTTAATATTATTAATTTTTATTATGTATAGTCTCTCTATCCTAATTAAACATAAAATACTAATATTTAATCATTAATTATTCATAATAAAATAATAATATTTAATATTTTTGCTAGCTCCACATCATCATGGCTACAAGGCCATGCCATGTAAGATCGTTAAAAGTTAAGTTAGGCTCCGTTTGGGGGGATTTATTTTTACTGGTCAAGCGGTTATGACAGCATGAACCAGACCTTAATTTAAGGATCTATTTCAAGTTTAACGAAATTTGGGGATAGTATGAGGAAAAAAAAGTTCCAAGTAACACATTTCAAACATGCTAAACTTTAGGATCTGATTAAGATATTTTGCCTAAATTCTTTTAGGCTCCGTTTGGGGGGACTTATTTTAATGAATGGTGCATGCAAGGCTCAACACCTAATAATGTTTTTTGTTGTTGTTATGATGCATATATGTATAACATGTTATGTTGATTGATATGTATAAATGAATGCAAAGTGACAAAAAAGACTCTTCAAAAGCACCCAACAAACGCCCAGAATACACGCGCAAGAGTAATAGTGCACGGTGTGCCCCTTGTGAGGCCACGATAGTACCATTGTTCACTCGTGGTCTCTTGTTGGAAGTGTGTGATGCCGACGAATATCGCAATTTTACTCTATTTTTGCCACGTAGTGTTTGAAAGTAGCAATATTGTCGCTCCTACACGCATATATAAATTTATTATATATTTGTTCAAAAAATGTATTTACCTTAATTAGATTAAGGTTCAAAACCCGCGTTTATTACATATTATTGAAAATAAATGTTCCTTTTAAAAAAGTTAAAGAAAAATTTAGTCATATAAATATTTTTTAGATCTCTAATTGGATAATTCATGCACCATATATTTTAGGTTGACTTCATTTAAATTTTTTTTTAAGTTTGGACGGAATTCCTGAAATTTCAATTGGAATTCTAATTCAAATTTTATTGTTCAAATCCACACATTGATATTGTCATAATCAGAATACTATCACAATCACACGGGAGCCTCCACAAACTGTCACTCGTGTATATATATGTGTGGTCCACATGTATGATATTTGAAACGCCCGTCTCACACACAAACAAACGAAAATGTCAGCTTCACGAGTCATGCATCATATTTCTAGGATCTCATAAATTTATTTAATGATACGTGTTATTATAATTTTAAATTTATTTAAATGAATGTTTGGGTCCTTTGGGAATATTTGATTTTGTTTTTTAGGATAAACTATAATTCCGAGCAAACAGGAAACACCCTCCTTTCAGTTTTTATTGGACGATTAATGGTGCATCTTGTTAGAAATCATCCATTTGCTCACACTAAAATTAATTCTACCTTTGATCATGAAATAAAATCGTTTTAAGTCGCATTTTGATCTATGAAGATTTGGGCTCATTTTGGCGCAATGATTTTACTCCCATGAGTTTGTATAAAAATGTCACTGTCATATAACATATTTCACGTGACAACGGTTACGACCGTCATAGAATAAATTAATTTTGAACATAAAAATGAATAACCGCTATGTTGAAGACAACCATAGCCAAGAAGAATTTTTGGGAACGTGTAGTGTGTAGTGTGTAGTGCACGTGAGCAGTGCAGTGCTGGTGCGCGTACCATCAGAACCGTGGAAGATATTTTAGATGCATAAAATCATGTGCGCACTACTTTTAAGCTTAGTTTGATAGGACGGTGGGGCTTTCGTGGAAATCACCGCACTGCCTGACCGCCACGATTCCCGCGGGACGGTTGATTTCCGCGGAAATTTCACCGCGGGGTGGAGCCCCCCTGACCGTGCGCATTCTAAAAAAGAGGAGGTGGCGAGGCGGTGAGGTGCGCACGATGAACACGCATCCGCCAGCCAGCCCTAGAATTTCCACGGCTCTAATGCATTGTTCAACACATTAGAGTCGTGCGACTATAAAAGCATTTTTTTGCTGGGGCCCACCTCATTCACTCATTTCGAACTGAAAGCCCCGGCCACGCCCCTTTCTCTTTCCCTCATAAACCTCCATGTTTAGTCATCTTCTCCCCGTCGATTCACCGACAATCAACGACAAATAGCACTTCGGCTCCGTCACGAGAAGCTCCGAGCATTGCATTTCGGTTTGCGGTGAAGATTGCAATGAGCTTGGTGTCCTAGCCTCTCTCTTCAACACCAACCTCAAATCACCCGTTTGAAGGTAAGTAGAAGCTTTTATAGTTCAGGTATAGGCATAGGCGGACCTAACGAGATTTTTCAGTGGAAGCGTGCAATAAAATAAGTAATATCATGTACGTTACAACCGAATGGACTCTACAGTCTCGACATGAAAAAAGCGAGTTATAGCAATTTCAGCGAAACGAACGCTAGTAGGCTAGTATGATTTTGAATATAATCTTGCAATTTCCAATAATAAATTTGAATATATGAATACTTGCAACAGAAATGTTCTTTAACATGAAAAAAATGCCGATTGTACACCAGTATACGTTACGTTGGCATGTTAGATAAGTTTTTTCACATTATGCATGAACATGCTAATAAAACATATTGAAATCAATACGAGGAAACTGAATTTTTTAGGACAGGGAGAAGAAAAGCAAGACGAGAAAACTAAAATTACTAGGGCAAGGAAAGAAAATCAAGACAATAAAACTGAAATTATAAGGATAAAAATGAAAATAAAACTGAAATCCATCAAATATGACCAAACAAGCTGAGATTAAGACAAAACCGAGAAAAAAAACTCAAAAAGAGCCGTACCTGCGGCCGGCTGGAGAAGAGAAGAGGGGTCGTCACCGAAAAAGGAGTGGCTCGCCGACAGCTGGATTCACGAGTGCGAGGGGGCCTGCGGTGCCGAGCAGGGCGTTTTGTTGGAGTTACGAGCGGGAGGATTTGTAGTGTCGCGCGAGTGCTTCCGTCAAAACCTAGGATCGACGGGTTGGTGACTAATGGGGAATGTTGTTTATTTATTTGATTCAGGAGTATTTGCCACGGTTTTTAACTGTGACAAATACAATTATAGTATTTGCCACAGTTAAAAACCGTGGCAAATACTATTTGCAAAAAATATATATATTTCAATGTGGGCGGCCGCCCATATCGGGCCTATGGTAGGTCTGCCCATGGGTTTAAGGCAAAGACACGGTCGCTTTTATTGTCTTATTTATAGTCGTATTATTAATTGGATGTTACAATAAGGACAAACACGCTTTTACAGTCGTTTTTATAGTCGTAATTACAGTCATTTTTATAGTTGTATTTACAGTCGCTTTTATAGTAGCATTTACAGTCGTATTTACATTAACTATATGGGTATATTTATAGTCGTATTCTTTAGTGGATGTTGGTTTATTTTACAGTCATAACAGCTTTAATATATTATAGTATTGTTTTGTTTTTAGTATTACTCCTTGCAGTAATACCTTTTGAGAATGCTTGGGGAAAGCTCATATCTCAGTTCATGGTGCACTGTTTTGACATTTAAATCCAATGCGCGCCCGCTATTGGATCTATTAATAGGTGAATCAAAAAGTGTTCTTGAAGACGCCAAAGTTTTCCCTTTCTTCTGAATGTCAGACAGTCTGCAAAATATTCGGTTATTGTATCTTCTTGTACGGTGTTATAATAAGGACAAACAAGCTTTCTTGATAAGCAATTATTGTCTGCAGTTGACAGTGAATGAGGTTGTGATGATATTGAGGCTTACGAATAAAGGCTGTGTTTTTAGGTTTGATAGACTGCCATTGCTAGACCTTACTCATAAGCAACTAATTGATAAATTAAAGCAGCTTGCTGAAGAGAAGTTCTCTACTACCTTGGAGACTAGGAGAGTCGATGCATTGGTCAAGTATCTGTTAGTTGTCCTTCTTTTTCCCCTTAAGGGCCTCAAGATTCTGGCTTGTCTCAATGCGCTTGGCAACATCACTTCGTTTACAGAGTACAATTGGTCAAATGTCATCCATAGGTTCTTGCATTCATAGTTACTCGACTTAAGCTGACTTAGTGTTCTACGAGAATTCGGTTCAAATTTGGGATATCTAGAAGGCTGCATCATGGTGCTATTGGTAAGAGTTACTTGTTTTTGACGATTAAGCTATATATTTTTTCCAATATTCTAAACTCCCCTCTCATTTTGTTGGTTTTGTTCTACGAGCATACAATGGTACAGTCAGTTGTTTATAGTCGTGTCAGACCAAAGATGTTTCGTTGGTCTCCCAAAGTTAGTTACAACACAAACTGTTGAAGAGTGGCTCACAGGTATTGTTCTCAAATTAAGATAGAAAGCTTATGTATCTAACTATCACAAAACTTAATTAAACTTTGTTCTTGTGTAAGTGCATGTTATACCAAAATTTAAAAATGTTCATGGTTGTGAAAGGACACTACTTTAAAAAAAAGGAGGAAGAGTCCGATTTTGAGTCTGTTGGAGATAGTGGCCAAAGTTTTAGTTATGATTTTGATCAGGCGATGGATGAGTGAGAGGAGGCAGAGAAAATGAGGGGAAAGTTAAAAAAGAAAGAGAAGGTCATGTTGGGAAATGTGAGGGTTGAGACTGAGGAGAATGAGAAAAGAAAGTTAGAGGTGAATGAGAAGGCTAAGCATGAAAGGTTAGAGGAAGGATTGCGGGGCTTGAAAACCCAACTGTGGAGATTTATTAAGGGTGATGTGAGGCATCAAGTAGATTCTCTAAGAGAGAAAATGTTGAGAAATTTTGACTCCCTTAAAAGTTTATTTGAGAGTTAGTCTGATCCTATTGAAGGCCAACGATTATCATCTCCTCATCCTTCATCACCCCCTGAAACATATGTTGAAGCCACAAAGATCAACCTCAGTAAATTCACTATTGCAGGGACATTGACCAATCCGACAACTGCTACTAAATCTACTATTATACCCATCAACCCAAACAAAGGGCTGGACATTGGGAGTGAGGCAAATGTGTGCACTCTGATTAAGAGAGTAAAGAAGAGAGGAGGTGAAAAGAAGAGCAAGGACTATTCAGGGAAGTCTTATATTACTGATCGGTTACGTAATGTAATAGATTTTGTTTTGACTAACTTTTTGGAAAGGTAATTCCATTGTCAATCGTCCTATTTTATTTTTGTTTATTTACTGAAATCTTTCATTGATTTAGTGGTCGGACTATATTCCGTATCGGCAATATTACATTCACAGGGGGTTGCTTGATGTATTATTAGGAACGGGGTGGATAAAGGATACTCATCTAAATGTTTATGCTCTAGTGCTTTGTGAAAAAGAAATCGAACAGTCAAACAAATGAAGAGATTTCTTTACATTTCTCCTGATTATGATGTAAGTACTCTATTTTCAGTTTAGAATATAGTCGTAATTGCAGTTACAATCGTATTTGAACTGTATTTTCAGTTTAAATTACAGTCGTATCTGTGCGTACGTAACATTTGTTCATCTCTTGATTGCATTATATGAAGCACTGTAAATTTTCAAAATCCTCAAACTCAAGTGAGTCATGTTATGCCCGATGCTGTGAAATCGACGAAAAATATTTTAATGTCGTGCCACTTCCCCAGCCACTGGAGTTTGTTGGTTTGCTACATCAAAGAGGCACGATGAGAGTATTTTGACTCTCTCTTGACGAGTCAACATCATGCAGTTTTGCCATATTTGGTATGCGGTGCTGTCTTATTTTATTGTTGGTGATAATGTAATCTTATGATTGTCATTATTACAGGTTGTCTTACTAAATGCGGACATTAGTGTATTTATGTCAAAAGGATTCCTTAGCTGGCCAATTAATGATGTTCCTGGTATACCGATGCAGGAGGGCGGGGATAATTATGGTGTATTTGTTATCAAGTTCATGAAAGCGGCGTTATCAACAAAGCCGATTACTTAGAGTACTTGTCAGAAGTGGAGTGTTGATGTGCCAAAATTTCGTTCTGAAATCGCTGCTGATATACTAAAAACATTTGTTCCTTTAATTAGTGAGAATTTCTCGAATGCCAAGTGAAGCAATAGTTGGAATATTTTTTTGATATTCTATTTTATTTGTTGATGTAAATAGATATGTGGGTGTATTTTTGTTAACAAGACATGTGAACAATGTCATGACACTTCATGTTTGTTTTTGTATCATTATATTACATGAATGTGTCAAAAGTAGGTTTCTAAAAATTGTGGTACCTTTATATGCATATCTGCTTTACAAATCAAATGTTGTTATAATACCTTTGTATGTGTTAAATGTTGTTTTATGACAATACTCTAAATAGAAAATACAGTTCCAGCATTGTATGATTTGCAATAGAGACATTTTTGTTTAGTTAAAAAATTAAAGTCATTAAAGCAACAAATACATGTAGACAGTCACCTTCAAGGTTTACACTTTTACATAACAAACATCGAAGGACATAACCTTCAACGTTTAAATACATCAGGTATACTCGAAAAATTAAATGACATATCTAGACTAAAATCATTAGGTAAACCAAAGGAAGTTGGATTGTCAGTCACCTGCGAAGATGATTGCTCGTTAGTGGACTCGCTGAAGAAGTTGAACTCTTTTGTTATGGGTGAGGATTCGTTTGTTAAGTCATGTATGACGTTGAACTCCTTCATCCTAGCAAGTTTGACTGGTACAAATGTACAATAGGCATCTTCTTCTTGGCATTTCTTATCTTTGTTGTTTTAAAAGATAAATGATTTTTGTTTAGTATTTAAAATGCCTCGAAATCTAATTTAAGTGCAATCAAAAAAACTTACATTGTTTTAATGTTGTTTTCTCTCAATGATTCTTCATGCGCACAGTTGGTGCTCCCTTAGGCCTCTTCACCGCTGGATCCCTAATAGATGTTGCTCCCATGTCGTTCTTCTCCAAGAACCCATTCTTCTCTTGCTCGTCCCAATCCACCATATCATATGTTATTTTAGATAAATCTTTCATGGCGTTTACTACATGTTCATTTGCAATTTTGCAGTTCTCAATACGGCTCGCTAGATTGTAGTTATACTGCATCAACTGGTTTTGAAATACCATATTCGACTCATGCTCGGCCATGGTTGGGGCATTGGGTAGGTAAATGCCCTACTTTGCATTAATTGTAAACATTTTAAGTACATATTTCAGATTGATCTGACTGACATTTCGAATGTTGTACACCCTCAGTATGTGTTGACATAAAACACCCTTAGTTTCAAAATTTTGCACGAACAATCAACATCCAGGGTTGCAGAATTAAAGCTTACAAACCATCTCTTCTCTTCGTCTTCACTCACATTCATCACAAAAATAATTTGAAGGCCATCGTATCTCGTTTCATCAACGATTGTGACTGCCACCGCCCCTTCCATAAAGGTTTTCTCAATTGTGGAAAAAATCTTACGAGTGTAAAACTTCGACAATTGTCTCAATAGGGAACACTTTTAAAACCTCGAGCTAACAACATCGTGTTTGCATTTAAAGTCTTCGTCACGCTCACTTTGACGCCACAATGAAACCATCTTCTGCACACCCAAAAAACACTCAATGAGAGTACTTATAGCCTTCGAACATCTATGCAAACGATTGTTAGCAGACTCACTTCTTTGGGTGGATAAAATTCCAAGATCCAATATATCTTTGTTAAAAGCGGTGGACCACTTCTTCCGGATTGTATATACATCACCAAACTATTTATTCTCTTGCAAATTTCCTCTCGTCGTCATCTCAATCCAAAATATTTCAAACTCATCTTCAGTATCGCACTTGATCATGCATTGATATAAATAAGACCTAAATACTTTATCTTTGTTAAAGCTCGGGACTTTAGAAGGGACATTCTTTGAGATGTGCCATTGGCACAAACGGTGGCGACTGTTAGTGAATACCCTCTGAAGAACTACAGTCATGGCTTGATCTTGATACGTGAAAATAGAAATTGGTTGCTTGCCACTAGCCAATTTTAGAAACGTCTCAAACACCCAACAAAAAGATTTTATGGTCTTCTCAGCTATGAAAGCACCTCCAACAAAAATATTCTGTCAATGATTGTTCACGGCGATGAATGGTGCACATGCCGGATTATATTTATTAAGTATATACGTTGTATCAAAAATAGGCACATCACCGAAACAGTTATAGTCGATCTTGCTGTGTCCATCCATTCAGAAGAAACTAGTCAACCTATTCAACTCATTTGTTCATACATCATACGAGAACATATTATCTTTCAAATGTTTCTCCTGTAAAATCTTCAGTAAGCTTGCAGCGTCGCCACTTTCCACTAACGTTTTTTTTTCTCGTTGAACAAAGTTAAAGGCATCAGTCTTACAAAATCCGATATTTTCAACAACCTCAGCTTTGCCAGAAAGGAAGTTAAATGTATCAACTGCTCTAATTCTAGCTCCTGTCATATTCTTTATTAACTTGTATTTCAGACATGCTACGATTAGACCTCAACAAATGCTTCTCGTTCTCCTTTACCAGTGGATGATTATGCTCCTCAACGAATCTCGTTACTTTCCAATTCTTTCCATATATATCCGTGTGAAAGGCAATGCAGGCTAGACATCCAGTGCGAGTTTCCAATTTGCGGTATTTCTTCGGTGAAAACCTCTCTTTCTTAACACCTGCTTTGGCGCAGTTAAATTCTCGAATTTTAATAATTCTTGTGTGAGTCCAGTAGATGAAGTGTTGTTTTCGAACACTAAATCCCGTTGTGTGGGCATAATTATAATATATTGCGTACGCTTCAGCCTCCGAATGTACAATGGGGGAAAACAACATGGGCTTTCTGCACATGAAGACAAAAAAGATGTAAGTTGAAAATACAGGGAAGATACGACTGTAATTTAAACAAAAAATACACGATTTTCTTTAACTCATATATGACTGTAATTTAACTAAAAATACATTTCAATTACAATACGTAATACAACCGTAATTTAGGGAAACATCTCTAAGATCTACAATACAGAGGGACTGATGTGCATACATTGATGGCATTTTCATCGACTTTTTCGGACGACATCTAGATCTGAGAAAAAAAGCTACATGGAGGGCCAAGGTCAACTGAGGGAAACATATATGGAAGAATGTTACTACATCAGAGAAGAAGAACTGACCTATATCTAAGAATAAGCTGTGGGGTTCCAAGCTGTGGAAGCTTATATCTGGGAACAATCTTTGATTCAGTGGTTAGAATAATGCGGGGAATCTCCTAACGCCACATTCTGATGCGAGCAAAATTAGGGCACTGCATCTGAGAAGAAGAGTGTTAGCCTGAGCTTGAGAGAGTTAGCTCGCCGAGTGAGAGAGAGAAAAAAAAAACCAAAAATATTGTCACTGGAGGAAGAAGCTTGCCTGGACTGCTGGTAGCAGCTCGCCTAGACTGGAAGAAGTGGTTCGATACTCATTTCCGGGAAAAAGAAAAGCGAATGAGATGGGCCCAAAAAAAAGCTTTTATAGCCGCCCAAAAAATTTTCCAGACTGACATGCACTGCAAGTACCCAAGAATTTTTCCACCGCCAAAGCCTTGAGATCGAATAATAATTGCGTACGGGTAGCATTCCTTCCCCTGAGAGTGGATGAAATTTAAGTCGTTGATCTCTCACATCAAACGTCGGCGATCTCGCCGAAATAAAAAAATAACAAAAAAAACACAAATTTTGAAGCACAATTGGACGTCGAGATCGCTACCCACGCTCCTTCCTGATTATTTCTTGGGGTGCTGATATTTGTACACCATGAATGTCTATTTATAACCCATAAATATTCGTACACCTCAAAATTATATTTGTATCCCAAATGATTATTTATAACCCAAATTTTGAAAATTTAAAACTAATATTAAAAGAACAATTGAAAGAATAATACTATATGATTCTCAACATATATTGTTACATATAAGTAATATGATATAACTTCAACTGTAAATTAGTGCAAGGTGTAATAATTTCAACTATTAGTGCTATAACTTCAACTATCGCCCATGTCAGTTAAAACTGACTAACTTCAACTGTAAATTATTGTTAAACATATGTACAAAATATGGCATCCAACTATATTACCACGCATAGTAAAAACTGGAGAACACAAAATGATTTAAGAAGCACTAATAAGTTAGTTTAAAATAGATAAAGTAAAAACAGTTAAAAAACAGATGAATGGAACTCACAATACGAACATCAGCTGCAGTATACTTTGAATAGTCTGTGGCAGGCTCCTGCCGAGCACACAACTGGAGGGAAGAAATGGTTAAATAAAAAATTTCACTTCAAATGTGGATGATAGTGTGAAATTTAGACTTTATTTGGGGGACTTATTTTTACTAATCAAGCGGTTACGACCGCATGAATCAGATCGTAATTAAGGTCCGGTTCATGCGATCGTAACCGCTTGACCGGTCAAAATAAGTCCCCAAACAGAGCCTTAATAGAATGCACCACTTATTGAGTTGATTAAGGATAAATTAGATAAAATCTACTTCAACATTGACCCAAATATTAAATTATATGAAGATATAAACAAAAAAATAGAACCAAGTGGACAGTAAACCTTCTTAAGAGCCTCTGCTTCTTCCAAGGCTTTTTGAGTCGACGAAGTGCAAGGCGGCAATGTCGGTATCGGGACCGGACGGCTGCTGGAATGTGTAAGCCGGTGAAGTGCAGGGCGGCGATGTCAAGATCGGGACCGGACGGCTGCTGGAATGTGGAAGCTGGGGAAGTGCAGGGCGGCGATGTCGAGATCGGGACCGGACGGCTACTGGAATGTGGAAGCTGGGGAAGTGCAGGGCTGCGATGTCGAGATCGGGACCGGACGCCTGCTGGAATGTGGAAGCCGGCAAAGTGCAGGGCGGTGATGTCGAGATCGCCAGATCGGGATCGGACGGCTGCTGGAATGTGGAAGCCGGCGAAGTGCAGGGCGGCGTTGTAGAGATCGGGATCGGACGACTGCTGGAATGTGGAAGGCGGCGAAGTGCAGGACTGCGATGTCAGGATCGGGACCAGACAGTTACTGGTAGGTGGAAGCCGACGAAGTGCAGGGTGGGGATGTCGGGGTCGGGACCGGCGAGATTCAGCAAGCGCGAACATGATGGAGCGGGGGTGTGACTGTTTAGCGTTTTGGGGAAATTGACGGAAATGCGGGTAAGTGGGTTTAGGATTTTGGGTACAAATATTATATTTTAGATTTATAAAAAGAGAGTTTTATTTTGATAAATGATGCATAAATAGCTAACAAAGATGTAAAAATAGAGAATTGATATTAGCAGTCCATAAATGGCTATTCGCAGTCCAAAATGTAAGGAAAAATCCTCCTTTCTTCGCAGTCCATAAATGGCTATTCGTAGTCCATAAATTCCTTGATATATCACTGCTCCTACACTGCTCCTACACGCCTTTTAAAACTGCGTCTTTTAGGGGCATTTTCAGGAGAAGTGTTTAACATAAAAGTTGTAGATCTCGACGATATCTACAACTTTCATGTTGATTACTTTTTGATTTGAAACCGTTTAGGCCCCCGATTTGGCCCCCGAAAAAAATCACGCAGAACTTTCAAATGTTCCGCGTGATTTTTTTCGGAGGCCAAATCGGGGGCTTAAACGGCTTCAAATAAAAAAGTGTTCAACATGAAAGTTGTAGATATCGTCGAGATCTACAACTTTCATGTTTAACACTTCTCCCGAAAATGTACCTAGAAGACGCAGTTCAAAAAGGCGCCTATTTATTTTTAAAAAAATTATTATTTTTTAAAAACGGGCCCCGCGCTAATTCCATTCTTCCTGTTCAAAATTTTAAGGTTTTCTAAGGTCCAATACACGCGAGTATTTATCTATTTTGTGTTTGTTTCCTCTTGGAGATGATCGCAACGAGGGCTTTAAATCAACACTTTTGCTCATTTTAAAAATTTTGTTGTTTGAAATTTTATTTTTGTATAATTGGACTTATATTTTTTTATTCTACCTAAGAACTTTGTTTGGACTGCAAATTTTATTTTGGACTACGATTATAATTTATGAACTGCGAATAGAAGTGGACTGCGAATAGCCATTTATGGACTGCTAATATCAATTCTCTAAAAATATCAGCACACCATATTACTTGAGATCACGCGGCCCGGTCCGCCCGGTCATGAGAAGTGTATTTATTTTCCTTTTTCAATTTATAGATGGAGAAATGATAAATTTTGCTTCTCTGACACAGTCCCTTTTTCTCTCTCTTTTTCTCCTTTTCTCTCTCCATTCAGTCCTTCCCACTAGGACCAGTGACCCCATTCGCGCTCTTTCCCTGTAGTCTCTCCGACAGCACCGGAAGGAGAAGGAAAAGAGCCGCCAGCTAAACAGAGAAGAGAAGTGGGATGACCAATAAAGCTCGATGTCTTAAAGCAGTTTATGGGTGACATCGAGGAAGGAAGACCCAATCAAGATCGAGGGATTCCAATCAGATGAGGGAGATGGGAAGTCGAAGCAAGAACCACCCTCCCGCCGCCGCCGCCGCCGCCCCATCCCCGACCGATTTCAACCATATGAACTCCCTCCCCTTGATCATATCCCTCAACTGCCTCGAGGACATCTCCCTGGAACAGGAGGCCTTGGCCGGCGTGGCTTCCGTTGAGCACGTCGCCCTCTCCCGCCTCGCCGATGGCCGGATCGAGTCCGCCGCTGTTGTTCTTCTCCACTCCCTCTCCTTCTTACCCCGCGCTGCCCAGCGCCGGCTCCAGCCATGGCAGCTTCTCGTCTGCCTCGGCTCCACAGGTCGCGCTGTTGATTCTGCCCTAGCTGCCGATCTAGGCCTCCGCCTCGTCCACGTTGATGTCAGCCGAGCTGATGAGATTGCCGACACTGTCACGTCTCTCTTCCTTTCGTTGCTTCGACGGTCGCATTTCCTAGCTCGTCATTCTTCGTCGTCCTCGGCTGCGTCCGGCTGGCTTGGCTCTATCCAGCCGCTTTGCCGTGGGATGCGGCGTTGCCGGGGTCTCGTGCTTGGGGTTATTGGGATGTCTGCTTCCGCCCGGTGCTTGGCCACCAGGACCCTCGCCTTCAGGATGAGCGTGCTTTACTTTGATGTGCAGCAGGTATCTGTTTCTCTGTGAACTCCGTTCTTGCCGTAATCCCGCCTTCTGCGATGTTGTAGACTTAGTTTTGTTTCAAATTTCTTTTATTAGGTCTCATTTCCCCCACAAAAAAACTTCAATACTAGTCTCATTTAGCAAGACAAATTAACCTTTCTCCTACCCTGTCTTCAACAACTTCTTAAAGGGAAAAGGAAGATCTCGTCAAAACTCAATAACATTTCCTCCAGCTGCTAGAAAAATGGACACTCTCAATGATTTATTGGCAGCAAGTGACGTTGTTTCTCTTCACTGTGCACTGTCAGAAGATACAATGCAGATTCTCAATGTTGAATGCCTGCAACATATAAAACATGGTATAATTTTTGGATTTGAGTTCATGGATTGTCATTTATTCTATTGAACAATGTTACAAAATTTAACCATTGATGTAATTTTTAGAGTTCCGGAATAATTTTGTTTACTTTTCATCTGCAGGAGCAATTATAGTTAATACTGGTAGTAGTCAATTAATAGATGACTGTGCCCTAAAGCAGCTATTGATTGATGGCACCATAGCAGGTTGTGCACTGGATGGTGCTGAGGGGCCACAATGGATGGAAGCATGGGTATGAGCATTATAGCCCTAGGGTACGATATATTAAATTGACATCTCACAATTGGTGATTGATATGAGAAACTTGGCACGAGGGCTGTTGGAAAAAATCTACTTATCTGAATTATTGCATATAATTTCTTCAGTTTTTAGTTATGCTAGTTGGACATGATTGAAAATTTAGTTGATATCATTGAAGAATTGACGGGCATCTTGTTGCGTCAAGAATAATTTTAGCATGCTCTTTAATAATTTGTTAGAAAGCTTCCTTATGTTTATATTGATGCAGGGTAACAATTGTTCTTGGGCTTCTCTAATTAGATGTAATTATTTGAAATGAGATGAAAAATAAAATGTAAGAAAGTACCTAATGCTTTTCTATTTTCTAATGAAGGTGCAATCAGATTAAAGCAAATTTGACTAGAAGTACATACAATTTTAATGAGGAAGCAAGCTGATTAATTCAAAGAGCTATTTATCACTTGATTCATGGAAAACATAAGAACAAAAAAATAAGTGAATCATTGCTAAATTCGTTTTGAGAAATGAGTCCAAATGATGTTTTATGAGCGCAAAGCATAATGTGAAGTACAAATGTTTCTTTATGCTTCAATCATAAGCACTTAAAGAGAAGGGATGCCACTTTGCATATTCTATATACATTAGTACTTATTAGCTAAGTCCAAACATCAAACAACATGGTAATAATTTTCAACTAGTAGAATCATCATTATCATCAGCCTTACCACCAAGCATATCGAAGACGGAAAAAACTCAACTTTGCAAAATTGATTTGCAACATGTACACGCTGCCGAGCAAAATCTTGATGTTGAAATGAACTATCACTGGGTTATACTATTTTCCCAGAAACTAGCCTATGCCGGTCTCAAGCCCAGATGAAAAATGGTGAGGGTTGTGTTAGGTAGACGGCCAACTTAAAATTTAGACACTCTTATGAATATGGATCATTTGAGAAATTGTGCAAAAGTTAGGTTGTTCCCCTTAAGTAACACGTCGCATGGTCTGAATGCGACGTCTTGGCAAAGACCGCTGCATCTCCAGGACTTGAGTGTAATGTTAAATATGCAAGAGTCCTCGTCGTATGGTCCGAATGCGGCATCTTGGCAAGGACCGTCGTGCCTCTAAGAGGACTTGGATGTAGTGTTAAATAGACAAAAGTCTTCACATATTAGACGTCCTAGGGATGTATGTCGTAGGATTTGTGATCGACATAGGTTTGGAAGTTGGAACATAGGTATGCTAACGGGAAAAACGATGTAAGTAATCGATACGATGATTAGGAGAAGGATAAATATTTTATGTCTGCAAAAGACTAGATAGGTGGGTGACAAAGCTAAATTTTTTGATAATTCAGGTTTTAAATTATGGTACACAAGAAAAAATAAAATAAGCAGTTAAATAGGTATTATTGTGGATACTATTTGAAAGGATGAAGTTGTTGGAGTAAGTAGAAAATATGATAGAATCTTAGCTCTTAAATTGGTCATAAGAAAAGAAATTATTAATGTGATCAGTGCTTACGCGCTACAAGTAGGATTAAGTGAAGCTATTAAAACGCAATTTTGGGAAGACTTAGATGATCTAGTAAGAGAAATCTCACTAAAAGAGAAGATTTTCATAGGATGGACTTAAATAGACATATAGGGAAGAAAAATATAGATTATACAACCGTTCATGGAGGATTTGAATATGAAGAAAGAAATGAAGAAGGACGAATCATTTTAGACTTTGCTGTAGCACATGATCTAATTGTGTCAAATACGTTTTTCACAAAGAGAGAAGAAAATTTAATTACGTTTAAAAGCGAACCAAATAAGTCACAAATTGATTATTTTATGACTCGCAAAATAGATTAAATGATTTGTAAGGATTGCAAAGTCATACAATGAGAAAGTTTGACAACACAACATAGATTGATGGTGTTAGATGTACAAATTAAATATAATAAATTTAGGACAAAAATAAAAATGTTGCAAAAAATTCGGTGGTGAAACTTGAAGATGAAAAAACAGGTTGCTTTCAAGACAACAATTATGTAATAACTAGTTGGTGACCCTTATATTGATTATAGTGTTTCATGAGAAGTTATGTCTTCATATTTAAGGATAAATGAAAAGAACGTACTTGGAGTATCAAAATATCATGTGCCCCAAAATAAAGAATCTTGGTGGTGGAAAGAGGAAGTGCAAGACAATATTCTTATACCTAGTGAGGGTTGACTCCGAGTTCGAATAGACCTATCTTGTGTACCCGACGACGGGCTAAGTAACTTGAACTGTTCCCTCTTAGTCCAAACTCCGTTGTTGGTTCATAATGACTACACGTTAGGCATGATCACAGATGTTGCTAATGATTGTGTTTTTACATGAATAATCAAAACACACTTTAATTTCTTCACAGAGAAATTATTTATTTAGGAACGTCAATTCTAATACTATTGGAAATGAGCGGGGAAGCAAAACTGCAAAAGCAATGATCATGGACTTATTTTGACTTAGATTGTGAAGTGTTCACTACAATTGAGGAGGCAATGCAATACATAAAAGAGATTAATGAATGTCACAATGTTATGGGCCCACACAACCAGTTATCCATTATTTTTATATGTTTAATGATGTCATGTTGTTGTCGTTGCTTAGAAGTTGTTATGCATGTCATGCCTTATATTTTCTTAGAAGGTTATTTTTGTAATTATTCTGGGTGTCATTTTACTTCTATTTAAAGTCTCTTTGGGCTACGAAAATGATGAGCATTAAGTAATCTATATTCTCTCTTCTTAGTTCTCTCTTCTCTTACCCCTCTTTCTAACCTTAAACAATCCCCACTCTAGGTCATCATAAGGTTGATCTTGGCTCCCATCATCACTTCCAACTGATCGAGCTTGACTCCCATCATCACATCCAATTGGTCGAGCTTGTCTCCCTTTGGACGAATACCATATATCTCTGACGCCTCTGCCACCCTTGCAACTTTCAGCCACCTCTCCTGCGAGCTTTCGATCACGTTATGTGAGGCCCATATCATATTAATTCAGAGCCTTCTCTCACTTCCCCAACAATACCCAAGAATGATGATTGTCTTCTATCATATCATCTGACCCTTCCTATTTTCTGACATTGTTGACGCCCCAATGTTAGGATGAAAGTTACAGATGTCGGATGTTGGGTTTATGTCAGTTTGAGTTTGATATGTCGTATGTCGGATTGTAGGAAATATATTAGAGACATTACAAAATTACGAATTTCGATATTATATATATAAACATAATTTTAAAATATTATTAAATATTTTCATTTACTAATTTGATGATAATTATTTTATTTAATTATGTGTAAACTTTTTTTTTCTGATGATCAAAATCAACTATATTTTAAAGGATGATTTAAAAAAAGTGCCTTGTAGATTTGATAACAAGTTAGAAAAATCACATAATTTCAAACATGATACAACTTTGCAAATTCATATTAAAATGAAATTTTGATATGTTATGAAAATATTCAAAAGAAAGTCATTCCTCGATTTTTTTCAAAATTTTAAATGCCAAGACATCTCCTACAAAAATATTGTTTACCTAAAATAAGTGAAAGAAGATTTGAGTTAAAACCATATTAAATAACATGATGAAATGAACAACAAAACACAACTCACTTAAATAACGTCATGATTCTTAATCTATTGTGTAGCTCTCGGAAGTTTGAAATACAAATGTATCATAAACATCCTCCGAGGAATTCTCATCTTCCTCGTTCCTATCCGTCATATGCCATTTTCCTTTCAATTTTTCAATACTTGATAGTTTCAATGTTGGTCTTACACTTCTCATAACCCCATATTAGCATGAATAATATCACTAATTTGAGCCCAGTTAGCCCTTCTCTATGAAACACATCATCTGTATCATCATTAACATGGAAACCTATCAAACACTCTCCTTCATCGAGAATTTTGCATATAACCAGAGTGTAAGAGATTCTAGAACTATAGAAGCAAAGGAGAAGTAAGCCTCAAGATCCAGAGAACCAAAAAAGACAACGGCTTGAAGTAGAAGCAGTGAAGAATCAGAGAACCAGCGGGAAAGAGAAGTCACAATTACCAGAAAACCAAAAAAGTCGCAAAAGCGTAGAAGCCTCAATTACCCTGGTAATTGGTAAAGTCATAGAACCAGAGAGGCAAAAATGAAGAGTGGAAGAGAACCATAGCCAAAAGAACCAGTAGAATAAACCTTAAAAAACTCACAATGTCGAGAAGATGAACCGCAAAGGAAAGAATTATAGTTGAGAACCAGAATAAGAAAGTCATAAAACCAAAAACCAAAGAAGGCGCCGAACCATTGAACCAAAGAATATGCATAACCAAAGAAGCCGTAGAATAACATAGGTTGTAGAACCCGAAAAACCTCTAAAGCCTCCGGATTATAGAAGCAGAGAATCAGAGTCTAGAAATGAGAGCATTGCCAGAGAAGTAAAGCATAAGAGATGAGAGATTCGAGAATGGCAGTTGAAAAGATTAGGGTAAATGGAAGGAACGTGGGCTCGGAAATAAAATGATTGTTTGTTTTTTAATATGCTGAGCCGTGATATTGGACAGTATTATTGGTCGATATATCAGACCAAATCGATATTATCACCCGATTTTTCTGAAACAAGGCATTTCCTCCTCAAAACTGGCATGTTGGTTGATATCTACATGCTTGAGTAGGATCAAGGCAATGAGGAGCATCCTATGTTCTAAAGACCCAAATTTGTCTTATTTCTTGCTGCAAGAACTGGCAAAACGACCTAAATTCCGTCATCTTTAGTTCAGGATCAGCCGTCAAACGACCATAGTATCAATCAACATTGATGTGAGCTTTTTCAGTCAGAGTAGTTAACAATATGCTTATCTTGGCGAACCACCAACATGTTGCCGCTCTGTTGTTGAATGTTGTGAAGCCTTCCAGTCAAAGCATTCATCTCTGATGACATGCTATGAACTGTTCAGGGAAGCCATTGCGAGAGGCTCACATCGACGAACTGTTGTAGGCTCACACACAACGTCTGCCTTTCTCCTATTTCTCTTCGAACTTCATGTCGTATGTCTGATTCCATCGAGCCTAACACTCCTTTCTCCTTCCATTTACGAGGTCAACACATATAAGGCAACATTATCAATATATTAATTATTTATTTGATTAATTCATTACCATATTAATTAATCGAGGTTGACCAATAAATGTATTCAAAGGCCATGACAACATTATAGCAGTCTAATATAGATCTAGTTGTTGTTTACAAGACATACCAAGTAGTTCTTGTCACTATCAATACTAAACTCAAAGGCCTTCCAGCTACACAACAAGGTCCCCGGCTCTCATTATACAATTAAAAATCGTTACCTGACACGCAATAAGATACCATTGAGGGCCACGTCACTCACCTACACTCAAGAAGCCAATTTCACCGACCACTGCCATCCTCGTTGTCTCCATCCAAGTATCTAACATTCTCTTCTCCAGCCACAAATTCCACTAACTGCTGTTTGCATCCATTGACTCCCTCTACATCGATATTAGTCACCAAACCGCCCATTCTGCCGACTCCAACCAAAGTATCTGTCTACGCATAGGAGACGTGCTTCCCGCAACATACTCCTTTGCCACTCAACCAGTGCACACAGGTGACAGGGCCCGCATGTATATGCCTTTTCCTATAGTCCTTGAGCTCACATCTAAGTGTTTTCTCAAATGATGGAAAAACACAATCCTTCCACTGTGAAGAAGAGTTTAGATGTACCAACTATTATGATTGAGATCGACGGTCTCGATGGCCCACTCATGTGTACACCCTCAAGTGTTGATTTAGTCCCCGCCTGCACTATGTGACTCCACGGATGCGTCCGAACGGTTGTTTCGATATTTTATCATGTATCTGTTTATTTATTTCATGTTTTACTTAGTGTTGATTTCAACCAATATGAATGTACATTATCAGCTGTTCATATTGGTTGGCTTTGCCCTCATTCTTTATTTATATGTGGGTACGTTAGAGGCGAGGCCCTCGAAGCTTTGGCGTTTTTCTAGAACCGTCGGTCCCTTCACAGTGCTGACTGCATGAGGCTCTCTATGTGATTACTCTTAGATCATATCCACCAATTCCCCCTCATCCTCATTTCGGGAACCCCCAACCACTCCATTTCTCATCCCCGCATCCCCAGGCCCCATCGTTCCCACTCCGGACACCCCCAACTACCCTCTTCCCGATCTCATCACCCTAGTTGCTACCACTCCCGTCGTCTACATCCCCAACTACCTCCTCCAATTCAGCCACTTCCAACCGCTTATGTCCCAACCGCCTCCCTTTCCCGATCTCGTTATTACAACTGTTTCCGATCCTGAACCCCATGACACTTCCCGATCTTGAAGCTAGCCCCTTTCCTGATCTCGTCAACCCAGTCGCTTCTTCTCCTTGAACCAGAGCCGCAACCACCACCTGTTTCCAGATTCTGAGCCCCAGCCATCGGCCATCCCTGCTCCAAATTCCCCAACCGAGAGTTTCCTCTCATCCGCCCCCCCCCCCCCCAACCCTTGCCGCTAGGGATTGCCAAAGCAAGGATAGTCCCTCCACCCTCCTCATCCCGTCCATCGCCCATCCGAACTGCGACTCATATCAGAGCTTCATTTCCTCAAAGCCACACCTCTATGTATGTGTGTAAGTCTTTAATTTGGTTGTCTTTTTTTTTTCATTGTATGCCCAAACATTATTCATGTGATAGTATATGTATTTACTCCTTGGTTTAATATTGATTTATAGGCTTTATTTGCATTGCACTTGAAAGTATTTGCGCTCTATTTCCAGCTGTCCAACCTCTAATTTCTTGAATCAAAGCTCTCTTTTAGTAGATGTGTTGACTGATATTCCTATAAATATTAAATTAATCACTTGCAATTCAATTCGGACTGATCATTCCCTTTATAGATCATTTCGGATTTGTTAAGGTCTTTTCCCCATACCACATCTAGGGCTCACATTGCTTAGATTACACTTTCACAGCCTACCATGCTTCATATTATCTATTTTAAAAACTTGTCTACAATTTGATCATCAAATCTTGTAAACTTTAGAAATGTGTGTCTATACATCTGCGTGAGGGAGCGTATTCTCTTTTACCTTTTCTTTGAAAATGGTTGAAATTTAACTAAAAAAGAAATTGCATTTATTGTATTACTGATTCCAATATGATGTATTTTTGGAAAGATGATTATTAATACTACATTGGATGTTTATAAGTTTGATCTTTGGCTACATTAGTCTTTTTCAATCACATTCTTCCATTATACTCCCATATTCTTGCAATTTTTTTTCATGTTTTGCCATATATACCTGCGCCCAAGCGTGATATATCAAACCCCTATCTAAATTGTTTGGGTACAATGTTGCTTGACTTGTTTAGTACTTTCTATCTTACATGTTTGTGCCTATTATTAGCATGTAATATGTGAACCCATAGTAACATATGAATGGATTAATTTCCTTCATATATTTGAGTGAGTCTAATTCTACTTTAGTGGAAAGCAGATAATGAATTCTGAAGAATTCACGTTTATTTCAGGTCAGAGAGATGCCGAATGTGCTAATTCTCCCTAGGAGTGCAGATTATAGTGAAGAAGCTTGGATGGAAGTACGGGAAAAAGCTATCTCTATGCTGCAGAATTTTTTCCTTGATGGAGCTATTCCAAATCACGACGTTTCTGATGAGGAGGAAGTAATGAGTGATATAGCGTCTGAGGATCACGCGGATAATCTAGTTAAGCAAAATCCCCAGAGTTTTGATGTTGAACATAGGACAAATGTAAGTCATTTAAATACGGCAAATGATCACAAAGTAGGGATCAATCAGTTAAAAGATTCGCAAGTTTCAGCATTGACTCAAAGTATTGCCTCAAGATCTGAGGGAGGGCGTAGTAGATCTGGTAAAAAGGGTAAGAAGAGATCTGCACGACAACGATCCCAGCAAAAATCAGATGTTTCTGCGGTAGATAGTTGTTACAGTTCTCATCAAGATGATGATACTGCTATAAGTGGTAAGGAGCAAAGTTCTTGTTTTACTTCTCCTGATGATTCTAAGAACAAACAAATTTGCCTTTTAGAATCAAATATGGAGTCTTCTCAGAAAACCGTCACAGTAAGTGGGGGGCATGGTCTGAAATCTGTTGAAATTCTGAAAGAAGGCTTTGTAATAGCTTTACGTGCCAGAGACCATCTTGGATTTCATGTGTCTAGGCAAAGAATACCTGCTGGGGGGTGGTTTCTTGATACAATTTCTAGTGTAACCAATAGAGATCCTGCTGTACAATTCCTTGTTTCCTTTACAAGCAAGGTTTGTACTCGAAATTGTGGTTTTCATTTTTTATTAAATTCTTCTCTCCTTGGAAATCCACTGTAACAACCATCACTTGTTTTCTTTCTTCCTTTACTCTCCTCAGGATACATTAGGATTGCGGTCTCTTGCTGCTGGGGGGAAGCTATTACAGGTTAATAAGTTTTGATTTATTAATATTTATGTTTATGGTTAGTGGATTCATTGTTTCTGTTTGGAAGCTGCACACATGCAATTGCCTGCATACAGGCACAAACTGAGGCTTTGCCGTAGATGTTTGTTGGAATTCACTTGTGTATGAACTCAATTCCCATGTTTGCTTGGGCTCCAATGACTTTCACTTTTACCCATCAACACATTTTAACTTTATTTTATCATTATGAGTAAACGTAATATTAACTCATCATTTCATTAATTTAGTGTTATTTGAATTTTTAAAATAAATAAGGGCAGGGCAGCCCAGTGCACAAAGCATCCCCGTGCAGCGAGGGTCCGGGGAAGGGTTCCACCACAAGGGTGAAATGTAGGCAAGCCTTACCCTGAATTTTTATAATAATGAAGAAAAAATGAGCGTGACTTCTTAATTCTTGATTGGAACTGAACTTTCTCATTTGTTTTAAGATGTGTTTCAAGTTATGAGAACTCAGTTTCATGAAATTGCACAATTACTTAACCTACTCTGAAAGTGTGATCCAATAACTTCCAAACAGTTATAGTGAAAAATATAGCTATTTTGTAGACATCAACTATAATACATACTTTGTTGTCTTTTTCAAAGAGATTTTCCATGAACCGTGATGAAACTTAATCTTATATTCATTGCAATTCAACGTTATGATATTTTGGTATGGGTTCCCATATAGCTAGTTGTTCATGAACAACTCATGTTCGGCTCATTAATCAACTTGTTTTGGGTTCATTTCCAATGAACAGGTTGGAGAAAATATTCATAAATGAACTGTGCACAATTAGAGCCCCTTAATGTTGTTGTCCCGTTAATAGTTTAGTATACATATGTCTGTGTGTGTATTTGTGTATATATGTATAAAAATAATGTGAAGTTAATTATTATTGTTGTAATAATTTTTGTATAAGTTAGAAATTGATTTGTTTTTTATATTTGGTTTTTAATAACTACTTAGGCCATTTTGTTTGATAATGCTTGACTCAATAACTCACATGTTAGCGAACAGAACACGATTTATCGAATGATAACAAATTTAGCTTGTTTAGAGAATTAGCTAACCATAAGACACAAAGAATGCAAATGGTGTATACTGATACATGTGCTTATGATCAATAGGTTATTTGCTTATGCTCTGGTCGGTTACACCCTTATTGTGATGCATGTCTGTGATGTAAACCTACTTTGTCTTATTTAATCGTTCCTTGTTATCTTAAACATGTTTATATAATTTGGGAAATGCATGAATTTGTTTATTTTGCAGATAAATAGAAGAATGGAATTCATTTTTGCAAGCCATAATTTTGACATGTGGGAGAGTTGGAAGTTAGAAGGATCTTTTCTCGAAGAATGTAGGCTCGTCAATTGCAGAAATCCATTGGTGAGTAGTTATCCCATTTGCATTAAAAAAATATGGGACATGGATGACTGCCATTTAAATATTATTTGTGTAGAAGAATGGTTCAAATCTTGTATATCCTTGTTAAATTACAAAATACAAGTATGGGTACATATATATAAAAGAGAGGAGAGAAACAAACAACTATACAAGCAATGTGTGATCAGTGGCTTCATGGTAATATGGTTAAAGTTTAGGAACATATATATATTGTCTATGGTACAAGCAATGTCTGAACGAGTGTGAGATAGGTATAAAAGTCTCCCAACCAATCCCTGATAACTCGAGGCATCAGTGCGATCGCCGTCATTGTCTTCATCAATCCTATGGTTCTCCTCCATAGGGGTGTTAGCAGGAACACAACCGAGCATACCGGTCTCTTTTAACAGATCCAAAATATACTTGCATTGAGAGATGAAGATACCTTGATTTGATCTGGTCACTTCAATTTCCAGGAAGTAACGTAATCTCCCTAAGTCCTTTACTTCAAACTCAGCAGGCAGGAGGGCCATTAGATTTGTTATTTCATTCGAGTCATCCCCCGTGATTACAATGTCATCAACATAGACAATAAGAACCACAATTTCCCTCATTTTTCCTGATAAACAAAGTAGGATAACACTGCCCCTATTTGTAGCAAATTTTGATCATGACCTTAAGAAACCTGTCAAACCAAGCCCTGGGTGACTGTTTCAGACCATACAATGACTTTCTTAAGTGACAGATAAGCCCTTCTTTACAAACCCAGGAGAGAATATCATGTACACATCTTCATTAAGATCGCCGTGCAGGAATGCATTTTTAACATCAAGTTGGTGAAGGTCACAGCCCAAGCACGTAACATAAGATAGAAGAACACGAACAGAGTCCATCTTTGCTACCAGCGCAAAGGTCTCCTGGTAGCTTAGTTATTAAAGGCGCAAAGGGCTCTTGGAGCCTAGGCGCAAGGCTCAAGGCGCAGGCACGCGCCTAACAAAGGCAAAATGCAACCACATTCATTTTAAAAAATAAGCATCAAACATCAGTTCATCTTCTTGATCAGATTTTTCATTTATTCTACTCAGTAATCGTTCATTATTATCATTTATATATCTTTAAAAAATAGAATTAATGTGGTCCCTTGCATCATATCTAAGTCTTAACACTCGATTATATTTTACAAACAATCATGCAAAAATTATTTAGTTCTTTATTTTGAAAAAAAAGGTTTGCAACAAAAATCGTACCCAGATGTGATTTTTATGCTCCAAAGGCGCAAAAAAGGCGCATGAAGACGCAAGTCTCTGATTCTGTTGAGCCTGAAGCCTTAGGCGCGCCCGAGACGCGCCTTTAACAACATAGCCTGGTAGTTGACTCCCTGAGTTTGGGTGTATTCACGAGCCACGAGACGAGCCTTGTAGCGCTCAACTTTCCCATCCTTGTTTTGCTTAACAGAGAAGACCCACTAGAACCGATGGCTTTCTTGTCAGACGGAAGGGGAGAGACATCCCACTTGTGATTCTTATTCAAGGTAGACATTTCCTCCATCGCTTGTGCCCATACCAAGATGCTTACTGCCTCTTGCCACATCTTTAGAATAGTAATCATGGACAAGGAAGATATGAAGTCCTGATGAGGCTGAATAGAGATAGGGTATTGCGTACACACATCTTTCCCTTTTAGCAAGGCAAGGGGGACATACAAATCATCACTAGAATCTGAGTCTGATGCAGACACCTGCAGCGGGGAAACGACAGAGGTCTGTTTACCTATTTTACGACGATGGTATATATGAGGAAAATGAGAGATGAGAGGACGATGGTATATATGAGAAAAAGACGTAGGTGTCGTAGGAGACGTAGGTGGCATATGTGACAAAGGAGGAATAGCTATGGTGGAGGACATAGTAGGAGTAAGAGGAATTAGAGGGAGAGGAACAATAGAGTTAGAATCCATGACATCGTTCTCCCCCTGATGATTGGAGTGAGTCAAATCTAAGTAATACGATTTCTCGTCCCAAAAAGTAACATCCATAGTACAAAAAAAACGTCTGGAGGGAGGGTGATAACACTGATACACTTTTGTAGTGGCAGAATAGCCAATAAAGACACATCGGTGAGCCCAAGGGTCAAGTTTTTCACGATGAAGCTGATGTATGTGAACAAAACATACACAACAAAAAATACAGGGAGGAAGATGAAAAGTATGAACAACAGAAGTAGATGAGAGACGGGCTAGAGGAGTAGCATAATCTAGAACCCGTGAAGGGAGTCGATCGATAAGATGAGTAGTAGTTAGAATAACGTCACCCCAATATGATTTCGGAAGGTGCATGGTGGAGAGAAGGCACCGAACGACATCAAGGAGATGCCGATTTTTCTGTTCAACAACGCCATTTTGGGTTGTGGTGTAAATGCAAGTGGTTTGATTAATAATATCATGACTTGTGAGATATGAGCCAAACACTCCACGATCATCATATTTCCCCATTATCACTACGAAGAACGCAAATATTACCATTGAGTTGAGTTTGCACCATTTTATGAAAATTTGAAAACACGAAAACACTTTGTTTTTCTTCTTTAAGAGATAAATCCAAGTAATGCGTGAAAAACAATCGATGAAGGTGATAAATCAATGAAATCCAGATAAAACAGGGGAAGACCCCCAAACATCAGAATGTCAAAAGGAGTTGTACTAGGAGACGATAAATGTGTCAATGAATGTTGAACTTATTTAGACATTTCACAAATATCATAGACTAGAGTTTTAATAAATGACAATAAAGTAAGAAATAATTTTTGAAGATAGACTGGAGTGGGATGTCCAAGACGCAAATGCCAGCGTCGAGCATCAACAACAGTAACAACATAAGAGAAAAGAGCAAGGGGTGATGTTATAGAATCCATATAGTACAGGCCACCGCGATTCCTACCACTGCCAATGATCCGCTTCGTACCCAGTTCCTGAAAAACACAAAAATCAGGAATGAATGTTACAAAGCAGTTAAGAGACTGAGTGATATCGCTAATTGACAGTAGACTGCGAGGAAAAGGGGGAACATGCAAGACATAAGAAAGTTAAATAGAAGAGGAACATGAAATGTTGCCCTTGCCCCCAATAGGGGGCAAGGTACCGTTTGCGGAGATGACCTTGCCCTTACTAGACAAGGGGGTGTAGGAGGTAAAATCTGAGGAGGAGCCGGTCATGTGATCGGTGGCTCCCGAGTCAATAATTGTCACAACCCGCATTTTCTCAACGATTAAATCGTATCAGAGTAAGAGAAAATACGCGCCGTGATGCCACGTCGCGCAGGGGATAACTGCACACGCTCAGGAAAAACTCCAGACTTTAGATTTAAGGAAAAATTTATAGTTTAATATGAAAGAAAACCAGTTATATCTTAATGGCTGTATCCCTCGACACAATGGATCTGCTAGTCCAAAATATATATCTATATGCAGCGGAAAATACTTTGGTTAAGTTGCTTAGTCACCCTGAATGAGCATAAGTGTCCCCGAGGGACGACTCATAGTATGCACGACTCTAAAAGTTAGTACAATATATATAAAAAATACAGTCTTTACGCTATTAGGAAAAATAGTGTCTGAGTTTTAGAAACATGACGTGCATGAGATACATATAGTAATGCTTTAGGGTTTTAAAATATCTAACATGCAAACTAGCATAAATCCTTTCAAGAAAACAAGTGAACAACCTCAAATATGCAAAAGTAGCAGTTTTAGTTCATACCCAACATCATAAGTAAGCCACCAGTGGGCGTCAACAACCTGAAACGAACCCACTGGTGAGTATGCATGTCTATACAGAAAGGAAGATAACTACCTCACAAGGATGAAGAACAACAACCCCAGCTACCTAGGAGGCCACAAGCAAGCTCCACAAGAGTACTAGCCATCTAACTGGCTACAACCTGAACCTGAGGCATTCAAAAAAAAAGTACACCTCAGCAAGTAAAAAAAAGAAACAAAGGAAGTGGAGCGTTAGGTTCATAAGCAATAAAAGAAGGGGGTTTACCAACCCTGCAACAAAAAACTATTAGTAGAACAAAATGCATGACAGTAAGAAGAAACACTGTCCAAAGAGCAGTAAAAGTACACCAAGTGTGAACATAAATAACAACAAGCTCTGCTAAATACCCGCAGCAGCACCAAGACAAACATATGCCAAAAGAAATAGCCAAGAGAAAGGAAAGGGACTAACAGTCCTAATCTTTGTGAATTATTAGCCGTGGTGAAAACCTTGGGTCGGAGTGGGCGGCACAACCCTCACCAACAACCAGACCCAAAAACACTCCAGGGTGAAAACAACCGGTGACAGCTACAGGGTCCACACACCCAATCATACCATCCCAACATGGCCTAGGTGGTGGTGGCAACAGCTCAACACACACAATTCACCCTTACAGAGCACACAAAACCACACCACCTGCCATAATCCACGAGTCGGCATTCAAAAACTAGCCGATCACAAAACACCCCCCCCCCCCTTCTAAGGGAAAAGCCATACTAACAATCCTAAGGAAACACACCAAACCCAAGGCAAAAGCGTCGAGTCCACTCGACGCGGCGTTGAGTGAGCTCCACTCACTCAACGCCAAACCTGACACGGCGTTGAGTGAGCGACGAACGCTAGCCAGGAACGGCGTCGAGTCGACTCGACGCGGCGTTGAGTGAGCTCCACTCACTCAACGCCAAAAGACTTGGCCGCAAAACTTCCGCTGGTTGACGGCGTCGAGTGAGCTCAACTCACTCAACGCTGTCAACGCTTTTCTACTTAGCCGCAGAAACTAGCCTCGACGTTGAGTGAGTTCACTACACTCAACGCCAAACCTGACAGCCAAGACGTTGAGTGAGGTCCACCCACTCAACGCTTTGGACTTAGAGCAAAAACAGGCTTTGGCGTTGAGTGAGTCCACCACACTCAACGCCGAAACAGCCACTGCGTTGAGTGAGGTTCACTCACTCAGCGCCTAACAACTTAGCCGTAAAAAACTGGTTGTGGCGTTGAGTGAGTTAACCTCACTCAACGCCAAAACAGCCACGGCGTTGAGTGAGGTTCACTCACTCAACGCCTAACAACTTAGCCGCAAGAGAAAACCTTGACGTTGAGTGAGTCCCCCTTACTCAATGCCAAAACACCCATGGCGTTGAGTGAGGTAGACTCACTCAACGCCAAATTACTTGCCCGCAGAACAAAAGCTTTGGCGTTGAGTGAGTCCACCACACTCAACGCCAAACAGCCATGGCGTTGAATGAGTGCACTACACTCAACGCCAGAAGCCTAACAGTCTAGGCGTTGAGTGAGGTGCACTCACTCAACTCTTTTGACTTAGCCAAAATTCCAGAAAAAAAAACTTGGAGCTAACCCAACCCCTGCCCACTCAACACCTACTATCCAGAGAGTTGGAAAAATAATTCACTCTCTTTCCTACCCCTTCTACCCGGCCACAACTACCTAGCAAGCTGGACTGAAGCTTAATAAAGCAAACCCTACCTTCAGCTACTAACTGGACACCCAACCGAGAACGAAAAAGGAGAAATTAACCTAACTCTTGGACGCACTAGAGCTGGACAAAACTGAAGCAAGAAAACACTGCTGCACTAGCTCTTAGAAGCAAAACCGAGCTAATTACAGCAATTAACAAGTAAAAGAAAAGGGCAAACTGGCAAGGGCAAGGAGCCACTTGCCTCACCGCCTAGATGCAGCAGCTGCTTCCAAAACTCGGCACCGTCGGCAAGATCGGCCACCTAGGAAGGAAGATCTTGACGAGAGTAAGCCAGATCCGCCTTCACCCGAGAAAACCGAACACTAACCACACCGAAGACCGCCGACCAAAGCTTCAGCTCCACCGCCTCCTTACTTCCGCTGGAAGACAGCAAGCTCGGGAAATGGGGAGAAATGGGAAGGAGGAGAACAACTGGAGCTTTTAATAACCCTCCACTCACTTACTCTAAAGCTAATAAAATATTCTAGCACTTAAAGCAATCGGCCAGACTGTCTCTCCTAAACCGCCACCTCAAGCTAAAATATAAACTATTATATACAACTATATATAATATATAATATATCTATAGATACAGATATATATATATGTATATACAAACATATAATCTTAAGCTTAAAAAAAACAGCCACCGAGATGGCTATCGGCACCCCAAGCTCAACCCAAACATGCAAATACATACTTACATATATATATATATATATAAATAATCGGCTAATCAAACTTAGCCTAAAACAAGGCACCAACCCTACCATGCTCGACCACACAAGGTTATGCTCAACAAACAGGTAGCCACTACCGGCTAACAAAACAAACGTCGAAACGACGCGAAAAAACACATGATCTCGGATTTCAACAAAACTCGCACCGTAGCTAAACACCCAAGCTACGAAACCAACGGCGAAGTCGAAAACATCCGACGATCAAAACTCGGGCTATCACTACCTGAAGCCCAGACACAAGCACTCTCTGAGAGCCTCACCGAGTCACAAAACCAGACCCAGCTTGCTAGGGAATCTTGCCAACAGGCTACAAACATGTCACTAAAGGAACCTAAAGAGCTAAAATCACGCTCTAACAACGGCAAAAGGCCGGAAACGCGTCATCGTAACGCCAAACAATGATCAAACAAAACACAGAAAAACCAGGTGCGTTACAGTCACTCCACCTAAAAGAAAGTTTCGCCCCAAAACTTTACACACAACCCTTCTAGCAAAAAGGAAAAGAAAAAGTTAACCAAAAGCCATAAAAGAAAGAGTGCAAACATACCAGGCACAAGTCAGGGAAACAGATGAGGGTAAGCCTTCCTCATCGCCGACTCAAGATCCCAAGTCGCGCTTTTCACACCCTGATTTCTCCACAAAATCTTAACCATAGGAATTGTTTTCCTCCGCAACACGCGATCCTGAGCCTCCAGAATGCCGACATACATCTCCACGTAAGAAAGATTCGGCTCCAACTGAGGCACAAAATCCAAAACCCATCTGCCACTCTACACACATTTCCGCAGCTAACTGACGTGAAAAACATCGTGTACGCCAGGAAAACTCGCGGGCAAATCCAGCTTATAAGTTGCCACACCAATCCGCTCAACAATCTTAAATGACCTCACATACCTCGGGTCAAACTTTCGGTTCTTTCCAAACCTCGTGACTCCAATCACCGGGAAAACCTTTAAGAACACCAAGTCCCCCACAGCAAATTCCAAGCTAGATCTACGCCGGTTGGCGTTCTTCTCGTACCTCTCCCGGGCTATCCGAAGCTTCTCCCGAATAAGCTTCACAACAATTTCCATCTCTTCGAGCGCCTCTAGACCCAACAGCGGTCCCTCGCCAACCTCAGCCCAAAACAAGGGAGTCCTGCAACGCCTCCCATACAATGCTTCAAAAGTAGCCATTTGCAAGCTTTCTTGATAACTGTTGTTATACGCAAACTCCATAAGCCGCAAACGCCCATCTCACGCTCCTCCGTGGTCTAGAATATAGCATCAGATCATGTCCTCTACGATCTGATTGACTCGCTCTGTCTGACCATTAGTCTGCGGGTGGTAAGCAGTAGAATATCTCAAATCCGTACCCAAACCCTCTTGCAGGCTCTTCCAGAAGCGAGATGTAAACCGGGAGTCTCGGTCTGAAATAATGCTGACTGGCACACCGTGCAACCGGATGACCTCATTCAAATATAGCTTAGCTATCTTCCTCATTGGATAGTCGATCTTAAACGGTACGAAGTGAGCACACTTCGTCAATCTGTCCACGATCACCCAAACTGAATCATGCCCCCTAGGAGATCTTGGTAAGCCTGTAATGAAATCCATCGAGATGCTTTCCCACTTCCAAGTCGGAATCTCCAAGGGAGTCAGCTTGCCACCAGGCCTTCCATGATCGGCTTTCACACGCTTGCAAGTGTGGCACTCAGAAACAAATCTGGCTATGTCTCCCTTCATCCCATACCACCAGGCAATCTGCTTTAAATCACGATACATCTTAGTAGATCCTGGATGGTATGCAACACTAGATCCATGGGCTTCCCTGCACACCATCACCCGGATATCTCCAAAGGCGGGGATGCAAAACCTGTCGTGGTACCGCAAGGTACCCGCATCATCAATAAAAAAATCTGGCAATTCACCTTTCTGAGCTCGAAGATACAAATGTAGAAGATTGGGATCGTCCTTCTGATGCTGTCTCGCAAGCTCAATCCATGAAGGTTCTGCCACTGCCAAACTACTCTGCAAATTGCCGCTTCCCACAGAAATGTCCATCAAAAGAAACTCCTCTACTAAAAGCTCGGCGGAGAGACCAAAAATCTTCCCTGACTTCTGACTCAGGGCGTCAGCCACCACATTGGCCTTGCCCGGATGATACTGGATCTCAACGTCGTAGTCGGCCACATACTCCAACCATCGCCGCTGACGCAGATTCAATTCCTTCTGGGTGAAGACGTACTTTAAGCTAAAATCTTGCACTGCGCGACATAAAGCAGATGTCTCCACAACTTCAGCGCATAGATCACGGCTGCAAACTCCAGGTCATGCGTATGGTAGTTCCTCTCATGAGTCTTCAGCTGTCTCGACCTGTACGCAATCACTTTCCCGTCTTGCATCAATACGCAACCAAGATCAACATGCGACACATCCACATAAACATCATAATCCACACCCTCAGTAGGCAGGGTCAAAATAAGGGCACTGCACTATCTGTCCTTGAGCTCCAGGAAGGCTTCCTCGCAATTCTCGCTCCAGACAAAAGCTGCGTTCTTCTGGGTCAATCTGGTCAAAGGTGCAGATAGGGTGGAAAAACCCTCCACGAATCTCCTATAATAGCCGGCTAATCCCAGAAAGCTCCTAATCTCCTTGGGTGTGCCCGGCCTACTCCAATCCATCACAGCAGCGATCTTTTCTGGGTCAACTGAAATCCCATTCTTATTCACCACGTGGCCCAAAAATGCAACCTGAGACAATCAAAACTCGCACTTGCTCAGCTTGGCGAAAAGCTTGTGGTCCCTCAAGGTAGATAAAACCAAACGCAGATGCTGATCGTGCTCCTCAGCATTGCGGAATAAATCAGGACGTCATCGATAAACACAACCACAAACTTATCCAGGAAGTCCTTGAACACGCGGTTCATCAAATCCATAAAAGCTGAGGGCGCATTTGTCAAACCAAATGACATCACCAAAAACTCAAAATGCCCATGCCTGGATCGAAAGCAGTCCGCGGAATGTCGGACTCACGGATCCTGAGCTGATGGTAGCCAGATCGAAGATCAATCTTGGAGAATACTGTGCTACCGCGTAACTGATCAAACAAATCGTCAATCCGAGGCAGAGGGTACCTGTTCTTGATAGTAACCTTGTTCAACTCTCTATAGTCGATGTACAGCCTCATCGACCCGTCTTTCTTCTTTACAAACAGAACAGGTGCACCCCAGGGCGACGAACTCGGCCTGATAAAACCCTTTGCCAACATCTCATCCAGCTGGGAACGCAACTCCTCCAGCTCTCGCGGGGCCATCCAGTACGGCTCCTTCGCAATAGGACGCGTACCTGGCTCCAAATCTATAACAAACTCGACATCTCTATCTGGGGGGAGACCGGGAAGATCGTCAGGAAACACATCAGAGAAGTCACACACCACAGGAATCTTTTCCAAACGCGACACACTAGCAGCTGACCCTACTAGAGAGACCAAACAGGCAAAGCAGCCAGAATCAAGCAACTTCTGAACACATACCGCAGAAATGACTGGAGACTCCTGACGCGGATCAGCATAAACACTCCCAGGCTGACCGTCGTCCTTAACAAAGTCCAGGCGCTTACCCTTGCCCTGGATAACTGCATCATAACTGGACAACCAGTCAATGCCTAAGATAACATCGAAGTCTTCCAGGTCGATCACCTTCAAATCTACCTTCGCTAGAAAATTCCCCAACAAAATCGAACAATCCCGAATGCCCTGATCCGAAACCACATAATCACCGGAAGGAAACTTGACGCAAAAGGCATCACTAACTTGTTCTAGACCCAAACGATAGCGCTCCGCAAAGGCTCTAGCCACAAAGGAGTGAGTAGCGTCAGAGTCAAAGAGAACACGCGCACAGCGGTTCCTCACCTTAAATCTTCCTATAAGATAGCATACGCAACTAAGGAAAATAATGCTAATGCTATACTAGAAACAAAACATTCAGGCTAGGGAGAAATCTTACCTGAAATGACCTGAGTCGAAGTCTGCGCTTCCTCTAAAGAAATTACATTCAGCTTCCTCTTGCCTTTATCCACACGCTGAGGCGGTGGCAATGCCTGGAGTGGCACTGGCTGGAACATCGGCTGGAGTTGTGGGCACTGAGCCTTGATGTGCCCTTCTTGACCACAAAGAAAACAACTTCTCGACTTACTCTTATCCTTGCCCCAGCAATGGGCAACATCATGCCCTGGTCGCTTACATGCAGAACAGAATAAATCTTTCCTGGGAGCGCCTTGAATCGCATGCACCTGCTCCTTCTGAGCTTCCAACCTCTTGAAACATTTCTCCATGGGATGGCCCGGCCGGCCATAGAAGCTACAACCCTCATTGCTCTTCTTTCTTGAAGACGCACCGGGTACCTTGGGGCTCTTTCCTTCAACCGCTTTCCTTTTATCTTTTCTCACCTGCTGTCCTCTTTGCTTAGCATTATCAATGGTCTCCACCTTCAAAGCAGCTTCTACCGCACCAGCATGACTCACTGCTCCATGAGCAACGACTAACTATTGAACATCACTTCTCAGGCCGTCAAGAAATCGCTTAATTCTATCCGCTTCGGAACTCACCAAGCTGGGAGCAAACCGGTTCAGTTTGCTGAATTCTATTTCGTACTCCGCAACCGTAAGCTGCCTCTGCTTCAAATGTAGGAAATCATTCATCAGGTGGTCGCGCTCGACCGAAGGCAGAAACTTCCTTAGCAACAGTTCCTTGAAGGTCTCCCAAGAGCATCCCTCTTTCAAGCTCTCCTTCTCTCTCAGCTACCAACTCTTCGCCAATTCCTTAAGCTGATAGGCGGCGATCATCACCCTCTAATCGGGGGTAACTCCAGAATAGGAGAACATCTCCTCGATGACTATTAGCCAATCATCCAAAACCATGAAGTCTGCTTTCCCATCGTAAGTAGGTGGTCCAAGTCGCTGGAAGTGTGATATGAATGTCATCTCCGGGGGCAGCACAACAGGAGGTACCAGAGGAGCAGGAGGAACTGGAACAGCTACTCCTACAGCAGGGTTTGACACTCTCGGAGGCTGTCCCGCCACAACTTCTATCAGAGACTGGATCTGAGTCTGCATATCCACCACTTGCCTAGATAAGGCTTCATTACTCTGCCACAGACTTTCAATCAACGCCTCGCTTTGCGCTCCGGAAGACTCACCCTCAGATTGGGGAGTCAATCTCGTCGAAGGATGCCTCGCCATCCTATAATCATATCAGCAAGACTTAGAACCTACCCCAACTGCTAGAACAAAACTACCCGGTACAGACGAACATACTTAAATATGAACTTCAACTGCTAAACTTGTTCTGGGATTTGTTTTTTTTTTACAATGATGATGTTATGCTTAACCTAAGATGGTTCACCACCATCCTACTAAATCATGTGCATAGACCATGAATGCATGAGTTTGTATTCTTTTTTGACTCAAAACCATGTGTGTACATACGTCATCATGCAAATCTTTAGCTTGGCACGTTGTGCTGATGATATGTTATGCTATGCATGTTGTGCTATGCATTCTAAAAAAAAGTCTTAATGCATACCATGAGCGGCGTACACATGAAAATGTTATGCATCCCATACTACATAACATTCTCATGCAACAAAAAAAAGAAAACGTGCTAGCCGCATTCATGTGGTGAGGTTATGCATCCCGTACTACATAACCCTCACATGTTGCCTCCTATGGTGGATCCATATACAAACACATATTATGCATCCCATACTACATAATATGCCCCGTATACTTCTTCATGCTTATGGGTGTAGTGTTCGTGCTTTAGCCAAGACGTGCTGATGAAATATCGGTGTGTGTATGATATGACGCTAAACCACTAATGCTAACAGGGAAAGGTTGTCCGACCAATTGTCAAGCAACCTCCCTCTGATACCAATTGTCCCAACCCGCATTTTCTCAACGATTAAATCGTATCAGAGTAAGAGAAAATACGTGCCGTGATGCCACGTCGCGCAAGGGATAACTGCACACGCTCAGGCAAAACTCCAGACTTTAGATTTAAGGAAAAATTTATAGTTTAATATGAAAGAAAACCAGTTATATCTTAATGGTCGTATCCCTCGGCACAATGGATCTGCTAGTCCAAAATATATATTTATATGCAGCGGAAAATACTTTGGTTAAGTTGCTTAATCACCCTGAATGAGCATAAGTGTCTCCAAAGGACGACTCATGGTATGCACGACTCTAGAGGTTAGTACAGTATATATAAAAAATACAGTCTTTACGCTATTAGGAAAAATAGTGTCTGAGTTTTAGAAACATGGCGTGCATGAGATACATATAATAATGTTTTAGGGTTTTAAAATACCTAACATGCAACCTAACATAAATCCTTCCCAGAAAACAAGTGAACAACCTCAAATAGGCAAAAGTAGCAGTTTTAGTTCATACCTAGCATCATAAGTAAGCCACCAGTGAGCGTCAACAACCTGACACGAACCCACTGATGAGTATGCATGTCTATACAGAAAGGAAGATAACTACCTCACAAGGATGAAGAATAACAACCCCAGCTACCTAGGAGGCCACAAGCAAGCTCCACAAGATTACTAGCCGTCTAACTGGCTACAACCTGAACCTGAGACATTCAAAAAAAAAAAGAACAGCTCAGCAAGTAAAAAAAAGAAACATAAGAAGTTTAGCGTTAGGTTCATAAGCAATAAAAGAAGGGGGTTTACCAACCCTGCAACAAAAAACTATCAGTAGAAGAAAAGGCATGACAGTAAGAAGAAACACTGTCCAAAGAGCAGTAAAAGTACACCAAGTGTGAACATAAATAGCAACAAGCTCTGCTAAATACCCGCAACAGCACCAAGGCAAACATATGCCAAAAGAAATAGCCAAGAGAAAGGAAAGGGACTAACAGTACTAATCTTTGTGAATTATTGGCCGTGGTGAAAACCTTGGGTCGGAGTGGGCGGCACAGCCCTCACCAACAACCAGACCCAAAAACACTCCAGAGTGAAAACAACCGGTGACAGCTACAAGGTCCACACACCCAACCATACCAGCCCAACATGGCCTAGGTGGTGGTGGTCACAGCTCAGCACACACAATTCACCCCTTACAGAGCCCACAAAACCACACCACCTGCCATAATCCACGAGTCGGCATTCAAAAACTAGCCGAACACAAAACACACCCCCCCCCCCCCCTTCTAAGGGAAAAAGTCATACTAACAATCCTAAAGAAACACACCAAACCCAAGACAAAAGCGTCGAGTGCACTCGACGTGGCGTTGAGTGAGCTCCACTCACTCAACGCCAAACCTGACACGGCGTTGAGTGAGCTTCACTCACTCAGCGCTGAACGCTAGCCAGGAACGGCATCGAGTCGGCTCGATGCGGCGTTGAGTGGGCTCCACTCACTCAACGCCAAAAGACTTAGCCGCAAAACTTCCGCTGGTTGACGGCGTCGAGTGAACTCAACTCACTCAACGCTGTCAACGCTTTTCTACTTAGCCGCAGAAACTAGCCTCGGCGTTGAGTGAGTTCACTACACTCAACGCCAAACCTGACCGCCAAGGCGTTGAGTGAGGTCCACCCACTCAACGCTTTGGACTTAAAGCAAAAACAGGCTTTGGCGTTGAGTGAGTCCAACACACTTAACGCCGAAACAGCCACGGCGTTGAGTGAGGTTCACTCACTCAGCGCCTAACAACTTAGCCGCAGAAAACTGGCTATGGCGTTGAGTGAGTTAACCTCACTCAACGCCAAAACAGCCACGGCGTTGAGTGAGGTTCACTCACTCAACGCCTAACAACTTAGCCGCAAGAGAAAACCTCTGCGTTGAGTGAGTCCCCCTCACTCAACGCCAAAACAGTCATGGCGTTAAGTGAGGTAGACTCACTCAACGCCAAATTACTTGGCCACAGAACAAAAGCTTTGGCGTTGAGTTAGTCCACCACACTCAACGCCAAACAACCATGACGTTGAGTGAGTGCACCACACTCAACGCCAGAAGCCTAACAGTCTAGGCGTTGAGTGAGGTACACTCACTCAACGCTTTTGACTTAGCCAAAATTCCAGAAAAAAAAACCTGGAGCTAACCCAACCCCAGCCCACTCAACGCCTACTATCCAGAGAGTTGGAAAAATAATTCTCACTCTCTTTCCTACCCCTTCTACCCGGCCACAGCTACCTAGCAAGCTGGACTGAAGCTTAATAAAGCAAACACTACCTTCAGCTACTAACTGGACACCCAACCGAGAACGAAAAAGGAGAAATTAACCTAACTCTTGGACGCACTAGAGCTGGACAAAACTGAAGCAAGGAAACACTGCTGCACTAGCTATTAGAAGCAAAACCGAGCTAATTACAGCAATTAACAAGTAAAAGAAAAGGGCAAACTGGCAAGGGCAAGGAGCCACTTGCCTCACCGCCTAGATGCAGCAGCTGCTTCCAAAACTCGGCACCGGCGGCAAGATCGGCCACCTAGGAAGGAAGATCTGGACGAGAGCAAGCCGGATCCGCCTTCACCCGAGAAAACCGAACACTAACCACATCGGAGACCGCCGGCCAAAGCTTCAGCTCCACCGCCTCCTTACTTCTGCTGGAAGCCAGCAAGCTCGGGAAATGGGGATAAATGGGGAGGAGGAGAACAGCTGGAGCTTTTAATAACCCTCCACTCACTTACTCTAAAGCTAATAAAATATTGTAGCACTCAAAGCAATCGGCCAGGCTGTCTCTCCTAAACCGCCACCTCAAGCTAAAATATAAACTATTATATACAACTATATATAATATATAATATATCTATAGATACAGATATATATATATGTATATACAAACATATAATCTTAAGCTTAAAGAAAACAGCCACCAAGATGGCTATCGGCACCCCAAGCTCAACCCGAACATGCAATACATACTTACATATATATATACATATATAAATAATCGGCTAATCAAATTTAGCCTAAAACAAGGCACCAGCCCTACCAAGCTCGACCACACAAGTAGCCACTACCGGATAACAAACAGGTAGCCACTACCGGATAACAAAACAAACGTCGAAACGACGCAAAAAAAACACATGATCTCGGATTTCGACAAAACTCGCACCGTAGCTAAACACTCAAGCTACGAAACCAACGGTGAAGTCGAAAACAACATCCGACGATCAAAACTCGGGCTATCACTACCCGAAGCCCAGACACAAGCACTCCCCGAGAGCCTCACCGAGTCACAAACCAGACCCGGTTTGCGAGGGAATCTTTCCAACAGGCTACAAACAGGTCACTAAAGGAACCTAAAGAGCTAATACCACACTCTAACAACGGCAAAAGGCCGGAAACGCGTCATCGTAATGCCAAACAATGATCAAACAAAACACAGAAAAATCGGGGGCGTTACAATAATCCACTCAGACAGAGGTATCGCGGCAACATGAGCACTGGGCATAGCGGCGATAACAAAGGAGGTAGAAGTACCAGAGGTGGTGTCCGGCTGGAAGTGTAAAAGACGATAAAGAGCATCCAATTCATGCTCGGTAAAATGTCCTGGGGGATGGCCGGGATGGTCGTCAGAGACCTCTTTAGAGTAGGCAGCATCATGGGGTCGAGAAGCACTCTGTCGGGCTCCCCTCCGTCCAGGTCCACGGTCACGTCGCCTACTACGATTGGATCCAAGCGGAGCAAGGTGAGGATGGAGCTTGAAGGAGACATCCTGAGTGTGGCCCCGGTAATCGCAAGTGGGAACTGTGTTGGTATGATTGGAATTACCCTGATCAACACTCATAAAGGCAGAGCGATTAGGAGGAGCAATCGTGCTGAGAGACCTACGATGGTCTTCATTGCCAAGAACCGTGCTAAAGGCCTCCCGAAGAGATGAAAGAGGGGAACAGTGAAGAATATTAGTCTGAACCATATCCATTTCCATGTTCAAACCCATCAAAAAACATGTAGACGAAATCGTTCATCCCTTTTTTGCAACAGGACTGCATCGACAGTACAAGCGGGGGTGAACTGTTCAAAGTAATCCAATTTCTGAGAGAGACACTCAAACTCAAAGAAGTAGACACCGTCATTGATCCCTGACGCAACTCCAACATACAACGCGTGAGCTCATAGATCTGGGTGAAGTTTCCGATATGAGTAAGTTTCACGTGCCCGGGTCCATATCTCATAGGCAGTCCATCAGCATATAATTACTGTATATCTTTGGAGACATGGAATGGAGAAGCCACGAGACACCACGGGAATTTTCTAGCCAATATCAAGCCTTGTTACATTGCACTTCTTGCCGGACCTGGACAAAAATTGACTCAAAACCAATGTTGTGAAGATCGAGATCTTAACTAAGATCGGGAGGCGTCCCTAAGATTGTAAAACGTAGGATCGACACGGATCGCAAGATCGTATTTTAATAAAAATTAAATCAAAAACATGAGAAATATGTATTAATCTACATACCATCAAATAAGGATCAGAAATAGGGAAGAAATAGAGAAGAAGAAGAAGAAGAAGGAAGAAGAAGGAAGAAGAAGATGACCTAGCTGCTGCGGGAAGAAGAAGAAGACCTAGCTGCTGCGGGAAGAAGAAGACCTAGCTGCTGCGGGAAGAAGAAGAAGAAGAAGAAGAGGACCTAGCTGTTGCGGGGGCGACGGGATCGGGGATGACCTAGAATGCGGATTGGGAAGAAATAGGGATGCACGGGATTTAAACGCTGGGATAAAAAATGATCGTAGGATCGCACGATCCTACGATCTTAAACGCCGATCCTGGCGTTTCTGCAGGGAACCCGATCCAGCATAGCTCGTGACTCGTTTTCCCCGGAAAACTCGTAAGATCGTCCGATCTTACGATCAAAATCGAGATCTTAACAACATTGCTCAAAACCATTCTCATCAATTGCTGTACTTCTGTCACGTTCTTCGGGGTGCTGGCATTTAGGATCATCTTTACCTTATCAAGATTAGGCTGGATCCTGTTCGGCTGCAGGTGTCCCAGGAACATCCCCCTGCGGACTCCTGGAATGACTCAATCAAACCAAGAATTCAATTAGCCGCAAGTCTAATCTATTTATTTTTATGCTAGATTGCAGCATAATGTTTTGATTTTATCAGATCTGAGCATCCAGGAAAAAAATGATCTATGAATTAGTGAAGAGAACAATTATTATTATTTAAGTTTCTAAAATAATAGTTTGTGGTCCACCTTCCCTTCACAACTGTTATAGAATTTAGAATAGGATCGTGATGAGGAGGGCCTTCATTATGCCTGTAGTTTTAATAAAAGGTTGTAGCTGTTATCAAGAACATGGATAAAAGTGGATCCGGATCCCCCGGAGTTCGTACGGAGAACTCCAGGGTGGAGTTCGATCCCACGAGCGAGAACGATTCATCTCGCCAATCCTGTGACGAGATGAATCCCTGCGCTAAAAGACAAAAAAGTGAACAGTAAAAATAATAAGTATATGTAAAAAAACGGGAATTCTCGCGCGTTGGATTTCAATTCAACTGGATTTCAATCCAACGCGCGAGATGAATCGAACTCCACCCTGGAGTTGTCCGTACGAACTCCAGGGGATCCAAATCCGATAAAAGTTGGACCAAATGTATCAACTACTACTTTACTATACACAGTCGCTGTATTTATCTGATGAGATGGTTTCAGCTGACCCAGTCCTCTCACACTAATTGTTGCAGGCTGTGTTGGAAGTGCGGATCGAGATTCTTGCTGCTGTGGGCGAAGATGGGATTACTCGATGGCTCGAGTAATTTATTTAACCCCTCGTCTTTATTAAATCATCCCTGTTTAAGGTTTATCTCCAATTCTACCTCCGACTCTCCAGTTTTGACTGCTTTGCATGGGATTCTAAGTTGGGAATTTAGCCTTTCAGGGTTTATCTCTGTGTGATTGGGGAATTTCACTGTTTAATCGAATTAGCTAGCCGCTTTTTGAAATTTCTCTCTCTATATATATAACTTCTCCAGAATTGTTTTAATTCTTGTCACGCTTTAAGGGCCTGTTTGGCGGGATGGAGGCTGACCGCACTCCAGTCCGAACGGAAGGCGTTTCCGTGGTGGCAGAGGAGCCCAAACGTCGCCGCGCCGCTCATGCTGTTTGGGTCGCCTCCGTCCCGCCTATGTCGCCGCCGTGCCAGAGCCCGAACAGCGCCCCAAACTGGCCCTAAAGCTCGGCAATATGATTTGTTGTCAAATATGGGATGACAGTTTGGCTAATTGTCCTCACTTTCTATCGCATATCTAATAAAGGTATGTTTTCATGTTCACTGATATGCAGATATATAATAGCCTTTTTATTGATCTTAATATAGTTGAGATTATTTTTCTTTAATGATATATATATATATATATATATATATATATATATATATATATATGTATTAAAGATCATACATATATGACTACCCAAATTATATGCTTGTAAATTTCACGCATACTTTGGGGGATGAGTGAGAATGTTTATGGTTGTGTTGAAAAGTTAGTTGTGCGGATTAGGGTGTGAAAAAAGAACCGGAGAATCGAGAACCGACTCGAACCTGAACCGATCAATTTAGGTCGGTTTTGGTAGTTCCTGGTTCGGTTTCATTTCCCAAAAAACTTGGAACTGATCCTTCAGGTATGTTCTCAGTTCATGGGGTTGGCTATCTCAGAACCAACCCAAGAATCAAATTATAAAGAATTAGTTTTTTTTAATAATTTAGGTAGAATTTAATATTTGATATTGAATATATATTATTTAATATTTATCATTTTGTTTAAGATTCATAAAACATCAAAATTAATGTATACTTTTTTATGGACATTTAAAATATTTGAATCTTTAAAAGATAATATCATGCTCATTTTGATTCAAACGTGCAATGTTGAGATTTAGGCTTCATTTGGTTCGGTGGTGGCGGGTCGATCCGGCGGGTGGAAACGGAGCGTTTGAATCGAAGGGGGGAGGTGGCTGCTCCAAACAGAGTTTTTTTGAGGCATTTCTCAAAGCGGGCGGGTGGAAATGGAGCAAACGCCGCCGGAGGTTCATTTATTTATCCTCCTTCCGGTGGCGTTTCCCCTAAACGGAGCAACAAAATGCCCAAACAAATAGAGCCTTAGACATTATTTTTTAAACATCATTTACTTGCAAGTTGCACTATTACTATGTAATACGAATAATGGTCAACACAAGACAAAGGGTAGAACTGAGAATCAAACCGAAATTTTCGGTTTGGATATGATTCTAGTTTAAGTATATGGGTCTGTTCCAGTTTTAAAAAGTTTAGACCGAATCTATATGGATCAATTCCTAACTCTAAATAGAACCAATATGAACCGACACGAGTTGCACCCCTATCATGGATGGATGGTCAAACAACACATGAAAACGCATATAACATTTGCATACTTATGGTTTCAAACACCACGGTTGCTTAGGCTTCAGCCGTCATTTATGACCAGTGGGAAAAAAAGCATTTGGGGGTAAAAAGTGGGTGCCTTAATTTTTTTTTTTTAACAGAGGTAAAAGTAACATCACCACTCCATTAACAAAGGCTTTCCCCGTTTGACACATTTGTTCTTCTGTGAGTTTGAACATAAATGCCATCGACTTAAATGTATGTTTGGCATGACAACAGTTATCACTGAAACCAAGAAAAAAATGATAGCTTTGAACAAAAAATAGTAATGAAGTTCTTTAGGTGAGTTCAAGAGTTCACGAACAATGATTCATAATCACCGCATTCACTAATGCAACCACGGGTCAAAGTGCCCTAAACATTGTCAAAGCCCATTGAAAATATTTTCGTCTTCTGAAAATCTCAACCATACAGAGTGAATCAAACGGTTGGGATCCTTCAACTCCACCTCCACGGTTACCACTATAATTGTAAAATATCCACAGCCTCTATTCATAAAAAAACGAGCAACTTCATCATCTCTAATTCTTGGACAGAAATGGCTCATTATATGCATCTTGCGCATATCCCAAATCCTACGAAAATGAAGCGAGAAGATCGGAACAAGTTTAAAAAACCCATAGAAATGCAAAACAATAAGAAAAATTTCAAATTACCTCATGCAACAACAACCCCTCCATTTCAAGCATGTGGACCACGTTTCCCATTTTTGGTCGTTTGAGTGCATCAAGATCGACGCACCGGAGCGCGACCAGAAGCGCCCGTTTGAGCTTCTTCAAAGATGGCTTCTCAAACATCTTAGGATCCATGACTTCCTCATATCTTCTTTCTCCAACCATATTCTTTAACCATTCAACCAAGTTCACCTAAGGCACAGCCCTAAGAAGTAAGAAGGCTGCAACCAAGTTGCTTGCAAAAAGGAATGTGTTTTCATGTGGCAACCTCTCCAGCAGGCCTCGAGTAATCTACCGGGATTCTTCCAGATATGAGCTCCACGATTAGTACTCCAAAGCTGTAAACATCGCTTCTCTCGCTCAGCATTCCTGTGCTAGCATACTCGGGCGCCACATATCTGCAAGAAACACACTGCAGTCAGTACGAACGAATAAACAATGTGGATACAGAAAGAATGACGATGGTGTTGAATGACCTGTGTGATAGGAACATACCCAAACGTTCCCATGACGCGGGTCGTAACGTAACTCATTTGCGAGCACACGAGCTTTGCGAGCCCAAAGTCAGACAACTTAGCATTCCACAGCTTGTCAAGTAGGATGTTGCTGGATTTCACATCTCTGTGCACAACTTTTGGCTCCAGCCCCTCATGTAGATATGCTAAACTGTGAGGAAAATATCAACCTGTTTAGTAGAGCATCACTTTATATGAGAAATTATGAGTTTGTTGTTATTTTGTAAACAAGAATTTATTATGTATGAGAGATATATTGAGAGAAAATGATCAAAAACTGTTTAAGATGCATTAATTTTGACAGCAAAACATATATATTTTTCTACTCCAATCTGATTATGGACACTATTCCGAGTGCGATAATTTCGTTAAGCATCGGATTAAACCATAACAGAGCTGCGATAGTGATGCATTTTCTTGGGCCCTGAAACTTATTGCCTATTGGGCTAATGTAAGTGACATTATTTGCAATGAAGGCAGCAACATTTCAATTATATCATAAAATTTTTTCCTTAAACAAACTGTTCCAAATTATTATAAATTATGAGGATAAGGTTAAACACAATCTGTAGGAAATTGTAAAAACACTTTCTAAGTGGGTGTCATATAAGAGCAGCACTCTTTTTTTTGTTTAAGATTGATGTAGACTAAAAAAAACAAAAAAAAAACCACATCACCGCTACCGTAGCATCGCAACGTCTAAAAACACTAAAAAAAACTAAAACTTTTCGGAAGTTAATTCAATGACTTATTTCATACTTATCATCAAAAATTTTGGGCCAATATTAGAAAGATAACAGATCATGGGCCAATTTCAAATTTAGGTTAAAGTTTAGGAACATTTATAGATATATTGTGAAATTCAAAATAGGAATGAAGGAAAAAACTTGTTACCCTTTTGCAGCTCCTAGTGCTATCCTCATCCTGATGTCCCAGGTAAGTGGGCTTACATGTTCCACCATATTACCATGAAGCCACTGATCCAAGGTACCATTATCTATATACTCATATACCAGCATCCTATCAACCCAAAAAAGAAGATAATTTTACGCGAATTAATCAAAATCTATTGCATGCGAAACACAAAAATCTAGTAATTTACAAACAAGTCTTTGTTTGACGTGAAATTTTTGCTCTGAAGCGTATGTTTGACATGACAACGGTTATGACCGCCACCAAGGAAAAAAAAACTAGTTTTGAACATAAAAATAGATTAGGTTTCTTAGGCGAGGTTGGACATTCAAAACCGTGGCGTTTATGACCGCTACCACTGCACCAAACGGAGTCTAAGAAGAAAAAAAAAGAAGAATGAGCTACCTGCACGCGCCTTCAACACAGTAACCCAACAATCTCACCAGATTCTTGTGCCCCACTCTTCCAATTGCTTCAACCTCTACTCTGAATTCCTTTTCAGCTTGCCCCCTTTTGAAAAATAATATTAAAATTCAACATAAAAAATGTTAGCATATAAAATACATTTTGTTCAATCCGTCCAACTATTCCAACTTTTGGGAATCCAACGATCCTAACATCGCTAAAGTGAGCACAACGGGAATAATGGAGGAAAAAAAATGGAATTATTCTATCATACTTTTAATCAATATTTAAAAATTTAAATATTATAGATGTGATATTCTTTAATTAATTAACACATTATTGTATATAGATGCAAGGGTTAATGCCATACATCTACGGATTTGAAAAATATAAAAGAATGAAATATGCAGGACATAAAAATTAAACATTTATAATGTTTCTTCATAAAATAATAATAATAATTGATATTCTAACAAAACCGCTCAAAAAAAATAATATAATTATTTGTTGCCATGGAAGAATATTTTCGGAGAAAAAAAAACTCGGGTCGCAAAAACGAAAAAACGCTCGGCAGAAATTTTTTTAAATTTATATAAAATATTTTTGGGGAAAAAACTTTTAAATTAATATAAAACTCCCGGCATACAAAATTTTTGTACGTAAAACATTTTTGCGCGTGCGTTAAGGGTCCGTTTGGTACGGCGTTTAGATTTCCTTCAGTTTGAACAAAAATATCAGAAAACTAATTTTGAACATAAAAAAAGGACAGTTCAGAATCACTTCCTTCCTTCACGGCTGCCACAGCCATGCCAAGCGGAGCAGATTCCTTGGGAATTTGTAACGGTGAAAGGTATTATTACAAATAAAATTGCTCCTGTGAACAAATTCCCTAATAAGGAAAAAAAGAAAACCTGTTATTGAGCAGATTCTTGATGGCTATGGTGGTGTCATCCGGCAAAGCTCCGCGATAGACGACACCGTAACCCCCCTCTCCGATCACATTGGCTTCGGCGAAGTTGCCGGTGGCCTCTTCCAGCTCCTGCGTGGTGTAGCATTTCCCCCATCCCAGATTCGACAGCGAGGCCACGGAATCGGAGACGATCCTTGCGACCCGACGGTCCTCCGGGGAGTTTAGAGCCGGAATCTGGAGGATCTCTTTGGAGATGGGAGGGGAGGGGTTGTGGATGTGGAGCTTGAGGGGTTTGCCGGAGGAGGAGGTGGAGGACGAGGAGGAGGAGGACGGGGAAGGAATGGGGAGGAGACGGAGGCGGAAGCAAAGGAAGAGGGAGAGAAATAGAAGAATCAGGATGGAGGCGGCGATGGAGATTCCGAGGAGGGTAAAGAGGCTGAGGCCGAAGATGGGGGTTCTCTTTGACAGGTTGTTGTTGGAGAAGAAGGAGGAGTTCAGGGAAGACATTATTCTTTCTTCTTCGCGCATTCCACTTGCGAAGAAGAAGAAGAAGAAGAAGAAGAAGAAGAAGAAGAAGAGTATTTGCATTGATGCCGGAGTTGCAGCTCCAGGTGTGTTGGCCTGTTGCGAGAGCATATACCCTCTTCTCTTTCTTCGGGCATGGTAGGAGTTGGCTTTCGTTTTCTCGACCGCCGACACACCCGGGGCGTGAAAGCCATTAAAGTGACGAAGAAGAAGAAGTAGAAGGCGTTTATTATTTTACTGATTTCACCCCCTGCCTAATTACTCCTCTCTCCGGTGCCATTTAGAGCCAACTTTGCTCTTCTTTTTTTTACAGTGCATTTATTTATAATATGTATTACGTGGCTGAAGCTCTCTCTCAAATCTCAATGCACAGGTTGAATTTAGTACTTTATTTCAGACTATTGTTATTCGCACTACATTTTTGGTTATTCGCACTATATTTTTCCAGTGTTTTTCGTGTCTTTTGAAAATACTTCTTGTACATGCATTTTTAGAAAAAGTGTTCAACACGAAAGTTGTACATGTCGTCGAGATCTACAACTTTCGTGTTGAATACTTTTCCTAAAAATGTATGTACAAAACGTACTTTGAAAATACACCCAGATTTCGCGCCTTTTAGAAATACGTCTTGTACATGCATTTTTAAGAAAAGTATTCAACAAGAAAGTTGTAAATCCTTATGAGATTAAAAATGCATGTACAAGACGTATTTCCAAAAGACGCGAGAAATTAGGAAAAAAACATGTGCGACTAGCCAAAACTGTAGTGCATATAACAATCGCCTTATTTTATTTACTTTTTAGCTTAATTTCTTTATTATTATTATTTTTCTAACTTAATTTAATTTAACTTTATTTACCTTTTATTTATCTACTTCTAATATATTAATAAAATTTAATTTAAAGACACCTATTAGACACGCCCTGAGAGTTTAATCACTAAGCATGTTAAATGGGAGAAAGATACACCAAATGAAACTATATTAGAAGACATGATATACCTAGGCTGTGTTTGGGGGGACTTATTTTCACCGGTCAAGCGGTTACGACCGCATGAACCGAACTTTAATTAAGATCTGGTTCATGCGGTCGTAACCGCTTGACCAGTGGAAATAAGTCCCCCGAAACGCAGACTTAAGCATTAACGAGATTATGACTAGACAACAAATGATTCATATAACCATCCCTATTATAGTGGGATAAAGACTGGGTTGGAGCAAAATGAGTGGTATGGAGCTATAATGGCTTGGCACTTCTAGTTGGTGAGATTTTGCTTTGCTGCATATCGATTGGCAGCACAGAGTTGCAGATAAGGGCTGCTGCATCAGACCATCTCCACACAGGGACCATCACTCATGGGGTTGCGAATCAGAACCATGCTACTGTGAAGGGGGAATGTTGATTGCTTGGACGAAGAGCTTCCTATTGAGCTTAAATGCCTTAACCGTGTTGGGCACTTGTATGAGAGCTCATTAGGCCCTCTTTGATTGAACTTCTTGCATTGTGGGGCTTATGCCCACAAGAGTAAGAAAACTTCATTTTACCTATTCAATAATTTTAGAGTATATATATAAACATATAAGTAATTATGAAAACTTCCTCTCAAAGTTAGCATAATTATAAGTTGCACCTCTCTTACTTTTGAACTTACAAAAATCTATCCTGTAACTTTATTCCATAAGCTTAAGTTTACGTGGATGGATAGAATTAACAGCCGATCTACAGAAAATCGAAACCCGGTTGCACCTCTTCTACAAATTTATTAATTACTCAGGCTTTTATTTCCTTTCAAATAGGCTTCACAAATAACTCCTTGACTGAAGGAATCCATTTACTTTCAATAAACCAAGTATACTTTGCCTCTAGGCTGGAGTCAGGGGAAGGACAATGACAGCTTTAAGGATGCCTTAACCCAGTTGTAAGCCACACTATTGTATAAATCCATCAACAGTTCCTCAAATAGAATAACTGAAGTAAAATATCAATAATTTTACCTCTCCAAGGAGTCTGAAAAATCCATGGCCAAATGCTTCCATTCGCAGTGGCTTGTAGCATCCACTGCACCAATCAGAAAGCCTAGAACTGTAGCAGTATTAGCATCAGGAAGAAGAAGCAATTTCAGAGGGTTGATGAAACCTGAGGGATTTCTGAAGCTGAGTATGGAAAAGAGTAATGGCTACACTTCTTTGGCAGGCAAGCAGCGGAGAATTTATTGCAATGGAGAAGGAGGAGAGGGCCCTCCAATGGAGGATTTAACAGAAGCAGAGGAGTTGGTGGAGAACTTTTACAGATCCATCAATGACAGGAATGTGTCACAGTTATCTGCATTGCTCACAGATGATTGCATTTATGAGGATGCACTCTTCTATTCTCCATTCAAAGGGAAGAAGGTGAGTTAATCAAACTTAAGTATTAATAATAGTATAAAAACATATAAAGATACCTATTCTCTTAGGACAAGAGAAATTGGTCAGTCTACACAATTGCGCTCCATTCGAGACCGCTTTCGCAGTGTGAAATTATGATAGTAGACGAAGCGGTGGTGTTTTGCCTGCATTTAAAACTTCTCAGGCAGCATTTCTAGCCCAATTTAGGGTTTAGGGACGTGTTGTTCGGCTAATGCACAATTACTCTTCCATGATTGTTTTGGAAGCATCGCTGTTTTGTAGAAATGACGTTTGTTAGGGTTAGGTAGCAGACAGTATTTGCTTTTTTCAAAGCTGCATTCACAACCACAAGCTCTCTTTTAAGCAGTCTTGATAGACTGAATAAGAATGAGATTAAGGCTTCATTTGGTCCGGCGGTGGCGGGTCGATCCGGCGGGTGGAAACGGAGTATTCGAATCGGAGGGGGGAGGTGGCTGCTCCAAACGGAGCTTTTTGGGGCATTTCTCAAGGCGGGCGGGTGGAAACAGAGCAAACGCCGCCAGAGATTCATTTGTTTACCCTCCTTCCTGCGGCGTTTGCCCAAAACGGAGCAGCGAAACGCTCAAACAAATAGAGCCTAAGGCTGTATTTGGTGCAGCAGTGGCGGGCCCATCCGACGATTCCTCCGGCAGCGATTGAACTGGAGGAGGGGAAGGCGGGGAGCTGAGGATCGAAACGGGACGGTTTGCGGCGTTTTTCAGGGGGCGGCCGGTGGAAACGGAGTAAACGCCGCCGGAGGGCGTTTGTTTACCCGCCGTCCGGCGGCGTTTTCCCCAAAAGGCCGGCGAAAACGACGCACCAAACGAAACCTAATTCTCCTTTGACGCATGTCCACGAACATAAGAGTATGTGTGAATTCTCCTAATCTGTAATCTTTATACTTGTTGCGGATCGCTCGACGATCCCACGAACCAATCAAAACAAACCGTCTTAGCTCGAGAGCGGGCCGAGCGCGTAAACAGCAAAGAGAAAACTAAGAGCTGGAAATAAGGCTTTTAATGTGGAAAACCCGGAAAGGGTGAAAAATCACGGGGCCGGATCGATGTCGACCAAATCGCACTCTTTCTTTGGGTGTTACAAGTCGTAGAATGCTCGAGGGTAACAGGTCACCGCTCGTTACAATAAGTGTTTGGTAGAGAAAGAAGCGGGATCTTGGAGTCGCCTTTCGGAAGAAAGAGAGATCTTCGAGTTGCCTTCAAAGGAGATCTTCAAAGTCCGAAGGAAATCTTCGAGTCCCGAAGGCGATCTTCGAGTGAATCTTCGAGCGCCGAAGGAAAACTATGTAAGATCTTCAAACGAGCTCTTTCTGACATTGAAGACAATCTCTCTTCAAATGAGGACCCAAGACTCTTTTTATAGCTTTTGACATGACTGACTTGGTAATTGCTCCGTTGTAACCACCATAACTATCAGACGGATGAATCATGTTCCTAGATCTGGAGCACACGGATCGCTATTTCTGCGGATATGACGATTTTGCCCCATGGGAAATTTGGGCAGGAATGACGGCGACGGCGGTGACGACAGTGAACGCGTACAGTCTTGCAATCTTTGTGGACACAAGAGGCAAATAAGGTAACTTGTAGCACGCACTCGAAAGGAATTCCGCTCGCTCGGAAAGAATTTCGCGTGCTCACATGTGCGAGAGTGATATTAGCGCGACGTGAGTGCGGAGGCGTTGTAAGCGCGTCGTGAGCACATACGTATTATGAGTGTGTTGTGAGCGTGGATGCGTTGTAAGCACGTTGTGGAGGCGTTGTGAGTGCGAAATCGTTGTGAGCGCGGAGGCGTTGTGAGCACGGAAGTGTTGCGCCCGGGGGTCGTGCGACCTTGGAGGTAGCGGCAGGATGTCCGGGAAGAAGTAGCAAGGGTGCGCGTGAGGAAGCGTGGCCAATATCGGGCGTGGTCGGGGCCATACACCAAAGGGGGTGCGTGGCTGAGGCTGCGTGTCAGGAGGCGTGTGATCAAGGCCGTGCGGCCTTGGCCGCACGACTGGGGCAGCTGCGCGATCAGGGTGGATGCACGCCGACAGCGTGACCAGTTGGACGCTCGATCGCGGGAAACCACGTGTCGGCCGGGTGGCCTCCCGGGCGGTCCCACTGAGCAGCGGTGCAGGGCGAGGTGCGATCGGGGGGGGGGGGGGGGTGCGTCCGTGCTTGCATGCCCCCGACAGTTGTGGGCGGTTACGGGTTGTTTTCTCTTCCATTATGAGCACTGCTCATAATGGAGGGGGATTTACTATCCGCAGCCAAATTTCGGTGGGGAATGTACTATTCACAGCCCATCTCCAGATATAAATAATAAAGGACTAATCAATACTAATTCATTATATATAGGCGTCAATGTTCTTTTGCATTATGAATAGTGTTTCTAGGGCCAATCATTGTGAGCATAGCAGCAGATGACCGGGACCTAGTCCCCTTTCTTTCTTCCCTCATCATGTTGAGTTTTTCATGATTTCCTAGTTTAGGTTTTAAAGGAACTTCTAGGTAGTTCCCTTTGTTGGAGATGTGGAGTTGGATGAGTACAATGTGTCCTTGACCAATCTAAAAGGTTTTTTTAGACTAATTTAATAATTTCATAGTGATTGTAGCTCTATATCTATATATAAAAAAAGGAATTGTTACACGCAGAGCAAAACTCTCTATTCATAAACCAAATATTTAGCCATTTATTTCAATTAAAGGTTCTTTAACCACAAACCAAAGTTCTAACTAATAATTTAAAGATTAAAAAGTTATGCAACATTTCATTTTCTCTTTTTCATATAATTTGGCCTTATTTGTAGTTCCTCACAAATTTATAACGAGCTTTCATTTAAATCACTCTATTTATTTTAAGATTTTATGTGTACGTATAATATTTAGTCATTTATGCTGGATATTTCTAAGTAAATATATACACTCATTAATTGGATTAATTGCAGGAATGAATGTCTTATATTTTTATTTTATTTTTTAATTTTAGACATTGATCTGCAGATAATAAAAATATATGCAGATAATAGATTTCGCTCTATGCATAAACAATTTCCATAAAATATCATTTGTTAGTATCATATACTACCAATAAGCAATAAGAAACCTTAGCTCAGCTGCAGTTATAAGAAATGTCTATCCATGTCTACCCTTTGTGTTACTTTATGTAATTTGTATTCTCTAATGATCCTAGGAGTGCTCGAATTCTTACAATCATCAAATTTTATAGATATAATTTCCTTGGATTTGATTACACTTTGTTTTTTGAGCAAGTAATTTAGGTAATTGATTTCATTCTACCAAAGGACTATAGACAAATAGAAATTTGGCATAAACAAACATCAAGTTTTACTTACGAAGTATCAACACTCTTCTTTTACGACAAAGGGCATCTGCATTTCAGAATATCAGTAGATTTGCAGCAAACCTGATGGCAGCAATGGGGCCAAACATCAAATTTGATGCACAGGTGTTCCCTGATGGCAGCGCTGCGGAATGGATGCTAAGTAATAAGCATTCTCCTGCCATTTTTTAATCATTAATGTGATATATATTTTCAAAGCTGTTCATCTAAAGTTTATACCCTTTGTATGTTGTTTTACTCGCAATATTTTGCAGGGTGGAAAGGTCAGTACGTGCCCTACATGATGGGCTTCAATTGGTTTGAACATAGATCGGACCAGGGGAAGCTTTTAATAAGGTAGATTTTTAATTCACTTAGTGCAAACTATAATGAGCTTCAATCACAGAGTAGCTTAAGAAAATCAGCATCATCCTGAGTAACCTTATCCAAGTATTTGCGTTTGTCGCAGTGAAAATAATTATTTTTCATTTGTTCCACACTTAATCTATGGGAATCATTTGGAACAAATTTTATCCAAATTACCTGGTCAATCCCTTGTTCCTACTAATTCTTCTACACTGATTCTATTAGCTAGTCGGATTGAGGCAATTTCAATTCTCGCTTGTACATATTTTATGATCCAAAATCGTAACGGTAAGAAAAGACATGTACTACATGCTCCTCATATAAAGAGGAGCTAAGAATGAATCCAAGTTGTGAGACTAAAGAAGGCTAAGAGAGAAATGGGCCCAATGAGCCATTTATACATTGGCTAAGTATAATGCCTATGTTACGGAGGGGAACGACTCAGAGGATGAAGGCGCGACAACCACTTGACGAGTTTACTCCCGACGATCAAGAGCGACAGACCAGACTACAACCAGTTGAGGGTGCGGCCTTGGCTCTCCGTTAAGTTATCTTTTTTTACGTTTATGTCATTATGTTGGGTATATATATAAGCCCACTCTATTGTAATTTCATTCATATCTGGATATGGATTTTGGAATATTGGAGCTTAGGGTTGACAGGAGGAATATCCCTCTTGGAGTTATCTTAAGTAATTTTTGTTTCCCTTCCACTCAAAACCCTAGAGTAACATTTTTGTTCGACCTGCCATTCCCTCCCAACTCCAGCCGTCGGGACTCGATTGCGCCCTCTCATGTCCGCACGAAGCTGCTTCCGCCTGCTCGCGCACCCTCCAGTCCTCGCTGATACTCACGCGACGCCCCTCGCAAGCCCTCGACCGGTCCTGGCTAAGTTGTCCTTTGGCCACTGGCACCTCCATTGTGCCACTGCCCGCTTATGGTTGAGCATCATGTGGATGTCGTGGAGAAACACCTGAAAGTGCAGGGTAAGATCAATCCTAACTCTAGAGGGGGGTGAATAGAGTTATTTAAAATAGTTTTGCAAATAAAAACTTGAGTGGAGAGAAAGTTTAGATTTACTTAGTGTATGGTGCTATAGCAAATAATCAGAGTAAAAAGAAATTCACAGCACAAAGCAAAACACAAAGAAACAAGCAATCCAGACGACACAAGGAGCTATAGTGGTTCCCCAAAATCCTGGGTAGTCCACTCTTCTATCACCCTTGATAGGAATCCACTTCAAGATGAGTTGATCAGGTGTCTTGAGCACCAGAGAGTTTTTGACCAGGTTCTCACAAACCAAAGGGGCTGATTTTGACCAGGTTTCAGCAAAACCAAAGGTAACTTTTGAAGGGAGTTAAAACCCTGTACAGAAAGAAAAAGAAAAAGGGGTGATGTTGTCTTCTCTATCAACAAGTAGAGAGAAGCAAAGTGGATCTGTAGATGTTGTCAAAGCTCCCCCTGAGATCAAGAAGTAGTTCAGGAAGGAGAGCTCTGCACAAGGGTGACAGGTCTTCAAAGATCTGATTTGCTCCAGCAAGGGATGATCCAAGAAAGTTGGATGGTTGTGTCTGAAGCAATCAGAATTCCTGTGAGTGAGCTTTCAAAACAATATCACAGAGAGAGAGCAGCTGAAGTCCTGTATTGTTGTTCTGTATATCTCTGTCTAGCTGAAAGAATAAATATATCTGAGTCTTCTTCTTCCTTTTTCTTTGATAGCCGTTGGCAGTCAGCATTAAATGCTTTCCTTAAATGTCCATGCCTCAAAGGAAATGTCAGGCAGACATTCCTTAGAAAATTCCTTGAGCCATGCACCAGATATGCTGTAACGGCCAATAAATCTTCAGCATTAATTGTCTGACAGAAGGAATTTGAATTCCTAAAAACTGACGGAAGTCTGGAAAGCGTCGAGCTCACAGTAAAACGTCGATCTGAGCACGACACACGTCGGCCAGAGAGTGTTTTCTGTAAGCAGAACTGGGTTCGACGGAACGTCGAGCAGAGGTCGACTCCGCGTCGAGCTGAGATCGACTCTGCGTCGAGCTGAGATCGACTCTGCGTCGAGCTGAGATCGACTCTGCGTCGAGCTGAAGTCGACTACGCGTCGAGCTGAAGAATACTCTAACTAGCCTATGTGACCTTTATAACAACAAGGAGGTCACAACACAAAATCCCTATAGAAATATAGTCATCCTGATCCAAATAGTAATAGGGTGTTCCAACAATCTCCCCCTATTTGGATTAGAATTACTATTTACATGAATTTAGGGATTCAAAGAGAAGTAAAGCAAAAATACAATACAATACAACCAGACATATGACAGAATAAAAAGCAGCAAATATATAACACTATATAGCAGCAGTAATGTTTAAATGTCCTGTGTCCAGCAGATAGAAAGAATTAAAACACCTTACTTTACTTTTCCTGTGGGGCTTTGTCTTGATCACCTTTCTTGAAGATAATTTCTCTGTTAGGATTTGAAGCCTCCTTCTTGGATCTGTAATCATCAGCTGCACCTAAGGATTTCTGATCTCTTGCACTAGGTGGTACAGCTGCAGGATGGAGTTGCATATATCTGTCTGAGTCAAAGAACTTCTTTGAATTATATTTCTCCAATTCCTCTCTCCTTTGGTCTGACATTGTGCTGATGTGAGAGGTGTCCAGACCTTTTCTCTAGCTTTGTTAATCTCATTTAGAGCAGCCATCTCAGTTATTCTAGCTTTCCAGTAAGCTGGAGTTTTGGTGGGATCTTCAAAAGGTACTGCTGGTTCAAATCTGTTGGAGGAGAGTTCTTGAGTAGTTCTTGGGGTGAGGTCAGCTCTAGGTCTGTAAGGATAGGGACCAGAGGTTGGATCAATGGATCTTCCCCTTTGATAAGGTTGAGAACCTGATCTTCCTCTGGACTGCCTGCCTCTGTTGTGTCCTCTTTGCTGATATCCCCTTTGCTGACTATCTCCTTGGGATCTTCTTGATTGATAGGTCTTTCCATGTAGAGATGATGGGGGTGGATTAGAAGATAGACTTGCACCGGCACCTGCATTTGGAGGAGGTGGAGGTGGAGGCTGATGGACAGGCTTGGTGGGTCCTTCATTGAATTTTCTTTTCTGCTTCATTGCCTTTCTTTGATTTTGAGAATACTGCATCCATGACTCTGTAATTTCACAGTTGTATTTGATGTAGTAGGGGATGTCATGGTCTGTGGCTCTAGCCATTGGAACTCTTTTCATAGCTTTTGATCTTGCTTTCCTCTTCCTTGCAATGGTTGCAGAGGAGTCATCAGAATCAGTAGCAAACTCATCTTCTGAACTCTGAGAGTCATCATAGGGATCTATGTACTTTCTTTTGGAGATCGGAAAGGTGATGGAGGCTGGGGCTGCTGAGGAGGTGACTGGAGGAAGATCTGCTGTCAGTGGGGAGGAGGAGTCTACCACTGCAGGAGAGGGAATAGCCTCAGGAGCCATAGAGACTGAAGAGGCTGGTTCCTGAAGGCCTGGTTCCTGAGGGCCTTGGGAGACATGGGTCTCAACTGCATCAGGTGTCTCAATTACTTCACCTGAAGTTTCAGCAGCTACTATTATTTCAACTTCATCACTAGCAGGAGCCACTGCTACCACTGCTACATCAGGGATCATGGTCTTCTGAAAAGGGATAATAGCCCTAGACAGGTCTTCTTGAAGCTGTTCTGAATTTTGAGGAGGAGCCTCAGATGCTATCTGAACTTCTGCTGCTGAGACTGTCTCTGAACAAGTCTGTACAAACTGAACTGATGAAGGATGCAGCTCTTCTTCTGCTGACATCTCCCCCTGCCTAGAATCAGTGACAGCTGACTCCAGGCCCCCAGAAGAAGGGCATGCCAGATGAGAGGAGAGGGAGGAGACAGAGGCAGAGAGAGTTCTCAGGGAAAGGAGGAGAGGATTCAGCTTGGCATCCAAGAGGGAGGAGAGCCTAGGGGCCAAAAGGTCAAAAATCTGATTGGCCAAGGGCAGGAGAGTTACTTGCTCAAGTGGGACTTGAGTAGAGGTAGAGGGAGAAGTAGAAAATGTAAATGTAGAAGATGTTGTGGGTGGTGCAGACAAGGGAGGGGTAACTGGTTCATGGATGGAGGAAAAGAGCAGTTCTGAAAAAGTTGATGAATGGTGGAAGTCATGAGGAGAGGAGGTAGAGGCATCCATGAAGGAGTCTTCATGAATGTCAAAGGAGAAGAGGTCCTCATGAGATGAGGAATCCAAGCTTATGGGAAGGAAAGTTGTGTGTGGTGGAAGGGAGGATGCAATAGTGGAAATGGATGAAGGGATGGGTTGAGTGGATGAGAGGATTGTGGTTGAGGGGATGAAGGTGGATGGGAGGGAGAGGGAGGGAGATGGCAAAATCCCTGCTTCTGGACCAGTGGACTGAGGGAGAGTGACCTCTACAGTCCTGGTGTCTGCAGAAGTCCTCATTGCTGTTGCTGCCCTGGGATTCACAATTTTTCTGTCCCACTTGCCAATCAGTGCACAAGTGAGCCTCTTGGAAGCATTGATGTGCTTCTTTGAGGACACAAGCAGCTGGGGGCAGCGGTGGTTCAGAATCAACCCAAGAACCCTTCCAAAGTGGACAGAGTTCTTATCCAATTTCTTCTTAATCATTTCAAAAACAATCAATCCCCAGTTGGGATGTTTCTTATCCAAGATTGCAGCCATAAGGCAAAACTGATGCCTAGTAATGGCATCATGTGCAGTCCTCTTTGCACAGATTACTTTGCCTGTGATGTCTGCTAACAACCTATACTCAATAGCTAGGTTAACTTTTAGGAGTTTAGAGGGGTTACCAGCAGCATGCCCCATCCTGTCCAGCATCAAAGCATACTCTTCCACAGAGAGTTCTATTCCATCATCTCCAGCAGCAAAACTGAAAACTTCTGAGATGATTTGAGGTGAGATGGCTACCTCATTCCCTGAAATTTTCCCGGTCAATGTATTGTTATCTGAGTTAACTGCTGTAAGAGTCTATTCTTTGATTTCCGACTCTGGAAGAGGGATCCTGGTTGTCATAAAGTTGACCAAGTGCTGCTCCTTGAAAAGTTCCAGAATATCCAGAAGGTACTGTGGTGATCCATCAAATGAGTCGAAGTCGATGTCGAAGCCTGAATCGAACTTCATGGCCGCCAAAGCACCTGCAGTGATTGCCATTTTCCTGCAAAACAAATATACCTTCCAAGATCAAGAGTAAAGTATTTGGAGGGAGAAAGCTTGAGCAGAAAATGTGAAAGCGCAACTGCGAACGACGGAGAAAAATGATTTTATATTTAGGGTTCGACGCAGAAATGGAAAGAACGTCGAGCTCAGTTCGACGCTCTAAGGCTCTAGGAGAACTGAAACGACTCAACATCGTGCAGCTTAGGTCGACGTTCGACGCTTGGGCTGATGCTATACGTCGAGCTCAGGTCGACGTTGAACGAAGACGTCGACCGGAGAGAGAGAAACTCAAGAAGCCAGGGAGCTGTGAACTTAGTTCGACGCTAGAAGTTGAGTTCGACGTTCGACGCTTTTGAGGGCGACGGACCGTCGATCTCCGTTCGACGCAGCGTCGAGCTTAGTTCAGAGCTCAGAAAAACCACTCAGACAGGGAAATTTTGAAATGAAGTTTTTCTTATTCCTGTTAATTATGGGTTTCAAAATCTTGGAGTTTTAATTTATGCTGTCTCCATCTAGCATTCCCAACTGATTGAGGAAGAAGAAGTGCTTCTTTTCATCCAAGGGCTTGGTGAAAATATCTCCTCTTTGTAGTTCAGTGGAAATGTATTCTAGTGCAATTTTCTTCTTTTCTACATTATCCCTTAAGAAGTGATGTCTGATCTCTATGTGCTTGGTCCTACTATGGAGAACTGGATTTTGAGCAATTGATATTGCACTGGTATTATCACAAAAGATTTTAGACATCTCTAAGTTGTAGCCATAGTCTAGGAGCTGGTTTTGAATCCACAAAATCTGTGAGCAACAACTGCCTGCAGCCATGTATTCAGCTTCAGCAGTTGATGTGGACACAGAAGTTTGTTTCTTACAGAACCAGGAGACAAGTCTGTCACCAAGGAATTGACAAGTTCCACTGGTGCTTTTCCTGTCTACTCTACATCCAGCATAATCAGAATCTGAAAATCCAGTTAGATCAAATCCTGAGTCATGTGGATACCAGAGACCTAGATTAGGACAACTTTTTACATACCTAAGAATCCTCTTAACTAATGTGAGTTGGGACTCTCTAGGGCTTACTTGGAATCTAGCACAAATGCATGTAGCAAACATTATATCTGGTCTAGTAGCTGTTAGATAAAGTAATGAGCCAATGATTGCTCTATAGCTTGTCTGATCAACTGGTTTTCCAGATTCATCAGCATCTAAAACAGCATTTGTAGGCATAGGTGTTTTCATAGAGGATGCTTCAGACATTCCAAATTTCTTAACCAGTTCTCTTGCATACTTGGTTTGAGAAATGAAAATGCCATCCACATGTTGTTTAACTTGCAATCCTAGAAAGAAAGCAAGCTCACCCATGCTACTCATTTCAAACTTTGAGTGCATAAGTTGTGAGAACTTTTTGCATAAGTTTGAATCAGTAGACTCAAATATGATATCGTCTACATAAACTTGTACTAGTAGGGTATGGGACCTATGGGTTCTAACAAAGAGAGTTTGGTCTACTCTACCCCTTTTAAAATCATTTTCCAACAAAAAACAAGCTAAGGTCTCATACCATGCTCTAGGGGCTTGCTTGAGACCATATAAAGCTTTATGCAGTTTAAAAACATGATCAGGAGAGGTTGAAGAGATAAAACCTGGAGGTTGCTTTACATAAACCTCTTCCTTGATGTCTCCATTGAGAAAGGCACTCTTGACATCCATCTGATATACCTTGAATCTCTTGTGAGCTGCATATGCAAGAAAGATTCTTATGGCCTCCAACCTTGCAACTGGTGCAAAGGTTTGGTCATAATCAATTCCTTCTTCTTGGCAATATCCTCGTGCTACAAGTCTTGCCTTGTTTCTCACAATTATTCCTTGATCATCCAACTTGTTCCTGAATACCCATTTGGTTCCAACAATTTGCTGGTTCCTTGGTCTTGGTACTAATTCCCAAACTTTATTCCTTTCAAATTGATTCAACTCTTCTTGCATTGCAATGATCCAGTTTGGATCTTGCTCTGCATCTTATATGGTTTGAGGCTCAATTTGAGAAAGAAAGCAAGTGTGCATAATATTTTGATTAACTTGATTTCTTGTTTGCACACCTACTGAGATATCTCCAATTACTTGTGAAATTGGGTGATCTCTTGTTGTTGCAAAGTCAACAAGGGGTGTTGATGATGCACCAACCTGTGTTGTTATTTCCTCTTGTGGAACAACAACTGGTTCTTCACTTTGTTGGCCTTTTGAACTTTCCAGAACCTGAGATTCCTCTTCATTGTCACTGAGTTCAGTGTCTTGCTGAATTGTTGAAGGTAATGACCCTTTGTCTGTGATGGTAAGCTGCTTCAGATTTTCTGAAATTGAATGTTCCTGCAAATTGCTTATGGTAGAAGTCTCCTTCTCCTTATAAGACATGTTAGTTTCATCAAATGTAACATGCATGGATTCTTCAATTTTATTTGAGCACTTGTTAAAAACCCTATAAGCCTTGCTAGTCATGGAGTATCCCAGAAACACTCCTTCATCAGCTTTGGCTTCAAATTTAGCTAGGTATTTCTTGTCATTATTGTGAATGAAACAAATGCAACCAAAATTTTTGAAATAATTTACTTTAGGTTTCTTCCCTTTGAGTAACTCATAGGGAGTCTTACCCTTCAGTTTATGTATCAGGCTTCTATTCAAAACATAGTTGGAGGTGTTCACAGCCTCTGCCCAAAAGGTTAGAGGAAGGTGAGCATCTGTCAACAATGTTGTGGCAGATTCAATAAGGGTTCTATTTTTCCTTTCAACTACCCCATTTTGTTGAGGAGTTCTTGGAGCTGAGAAAGTGTGTCTGATACCTTCCTTCTGGCAGAACTCTAGCATAAGAAGAGAATCAAACTCTGTCCCATGATCACTTCTGATCAGGGCAATGTGAGTATTGAACTCAATCTGTATGCCTTTGAGAAAATCTGTCAAAATCTTGAAGTTATCAGACTTCTTTCTCAGAAAGAACACCCAAGTGAATCTTGAGAAGTCATCTACAACTACTAAAACATAAGATTTACCTCCTAGGCTTTGTACATTAATTGGTCCAAAAAGGTCCATGTGCAATAAGTACAAAATTCTAGGTGAGTCACTCTTATTAAGTGACTTGAAACTGTTTTTAGTTTGCTTGCCTAACTGACAGGCCTTGCAAAGTCCTTCCTTCTTGTAGGGACCAGAAGGTAATCCTCTAACAAGGTTGTCTTTGGATAACTTAGCAATGGTTCTAAGGTTCACATGTCCTAGTCTTTTATGCCAAAGTTCATTAGGTTTACTAAGAGAGTTAAATAAACAAATATCTACTTTAGATGAATTGAAATCAACTAGATATATGTTATCTTGTCTATTACCAATTAAAACAATGTTGTTATTTAATGCAATATTACATGCTGAGTTGGTAAACCAAACCTGATAACCAGCATCACATAGCTGGCTGATGCTGATTAAGTTGTGCTTTAGTCCTTCCACATAGGCCACTTTCTTGAATGTAATTGACCCTATTTTGACTTGGCCATAGCCTTTTGTTTGTCCAAAATTTGAATCTCCAAAGATTACTTTGGGTCCATGTTTGGCTTTGAAGGACACCAGGTTCTCCTTGTTGCCAGTCATGTGCTTTGAGCACCCACTATCCAAGTACCACTGCTGGTTCTCAATTGGATAGGTCTTTATCTGCACATACAACAAATCAATTGTTTTTGACCCAGTTTACCTTGGGCCTTTCTTGATATCCTTTAAATTCTGAAATAAAAGACATCTCAGGTTGGCTCTTATAGCCTACAGGATGATATCTCCTAGGAGGTATTATCCATTCAGCATAAGGGTTAAAGTGATGAGATGTGGAGCTGGAATTAAATCTTGAATTAACCCCTGAGAACTGACTTTTGCTCTGAACTTGGCTCGACGCACGTCGAGCTTCGGTCGACGGACTCTGGTGAGTGCGTCGAGCTCCATTCGACGGCGAAGGCTTGCTTTGTTCAGAAGGTAGAGGGCGTCGACCTAAGTTCGACGTTTTCTTGCGATTACGTCGAGCTCTGGTCGACGTCCGTCGAGCTTCGTTCGACGCTTTTTGTCCAGTTTCCTGGGTTAAGTCAGCATTCTTCCTAGCCACTATCAAGACTCCTTTACCTTTCTCACTGGTAAATTTGATTGGAGTTGTCAGCACTATGGGTTGGCTGGATGAAGCACCCAAGCCCAGTGAACCATTCAATCTTGAGTTCACTGTACTTGTGATGTCCATTAATTTGATACTTCTCCCATTAAGGGTTTCTTCAAATTGTTTGGCTTTAGATAGCTCACCTTTCAGTGAAGCTATCTCCTCCCCACACTGCTTCAACTCTTCTAAGAGTCTAAGATTATCTGAGTTAATGGATTTGCATTCAATTAATTGTTCTCTGAGAGTTTTAATCAACTTTTGAGATTCAATCAAGTCAATGCACATAGATTTGAACTCAGATTTAAATTCATCAGAAGTAAAATCAAATGAATCTATTACCTAATCCTCAGTAAGTTCCTGATCAGATAGGTAGTCAGCATCAGGCTCTGAATCAGTGTTCTTTTGAGATGCACTGATGGCCATCATGCAGAATCCTTTTTCTTCTGCATCATCCTCATCATCACTAGAGCTGGATGATGAATCAGACTCATCAGAGTCACTCCAGGATTCAGCCACAAATCCTTTTCTGGTGTGCTTGCTGTTGCTGGAGGAAGGCTTGTCATAGTATTTCCTTGACTCCTTATCCTTCCTTTTATCTTTTCTTTCCTTCTTGTCCCTTCTGTCTTTATCTTGATTTTCTGGACAGTTGGGGAAAATGTGTCCTGGTTTCCTGCAGCCAAAGCAGATAATATCTTTATTAGTAGATCTGTCATACCTTGGCTTGTCTTTGTCTTTGGATGACCATCTTCTGAAGTTCCTTTTATTCAGCTTATTGAACCTTTTGACCAGTGGGCTCATAAGCTCTTCATTTCCCAACACCTTTTCTTTAGGTTCTTCTTCCTGTGCTTTGAAGGCAATGGTTTTCTCAACCTTTTCTGTTGGTGTGGATGTCTTCTGCTCTTCTTCTCTCTTCTTAATGAATTGCTCATAACTCTTGAGCTTTCCTAGAAGAGCTTCTGTGGATAACTCACAGACATTTCTTCCATCTTTAATCGACCAGATTCTTGAGTCCCAAGAGCTAGGGAAACAAGTCAGTATCTTGTCATTTATCTCAGTGAGAGATATGTCCTTTTCTAGTGATCTAAGCTCACTGATGATTAGGCTCAGTCTGTTGTACATGTCAGCAACTGACTCAGACTCTGCCTTTTTGAAGTTCTCATACTGGGTGATGAGGTAGGATCTCCTATCCTTTCTTTCATCTGCAGAACCTGATACAATTTCTGAAAGTTTTTCCCAGATCTCTTTGGCAGTATGGCATTCAGCTACTTTCTGGAAAATGTCATCTGACATGGTTTGAGCCAAGATGTTCATGGCTTTAGCATCTGCTGCCTTCCACTTCTTTATGTCAGCATCAGTTCCTGAAGGAGGAGGAACAGCTGATGTACTTGTTCCTGTGGGAGGTCTTGGACAATCTGTCAACACAGAATTAAAAATGTCTTCATCAAAAGAGTTCATGTAAAGTCTAATCCTTACCTTCCATAGCGCAAACTTAGAGAGATTGCACATAGGAGGTCTGGTGCTAGCAAATTCCTTGTTTTGTGCCATGAGTTTTAAAGATAAGTAAAACTAAGGAAAATAACCCTTTGAGAGAAATGATCTTATCAGGGATCTTTTGATCCAGGTGTTAGCCTGTATGAATGATCAACCTCCCTCTGATACCAATTGAAAGTGCAGGGTAAGATCAATCCTAACTCTAGAGGGGGGTGAATAGAGTTATTTAAAATAGTTTTGCAAATAAAAACTTGAGTGGAGAGAAAGTTTAGATTTACTTAGTGTATGGTGCTATAGCAAATAATCAGAGTAAAAAGAAATTCACAGCACAAAGCAAAACACAAAGAAACAAGCAATCCAGACGACACAAGGAGCTATAGTGGTTCCCCAAAATCCTGGGTAGTCCACTCTTCTATCACCCTTGATAGGAATCCACTTCAAGATGAGTTGATCAGGTGTCTTGAGCACCAGAGAGTTTTTGACCAGGTTCTCACAAACCAAAGGGGCTGATTTTGACCAGGTTTCAGCAAAACCAAAGGTAACTTTTGAAGGGAGTTAAAACCCTGTACAGAAAGAAAAAGAAAAAGGGGTGATGTTGTCTTCTCTATCAACAAGTAGAGAGAAGCAAAGTGGATCTGTAGATGTTGTCAAAGCTCCCCCTGAGATCAAGAAGTAGTTCAGGAAGGAGAGCTCTGCACAAGGGTGACAGGTCTTCAAAGATCTGATTTGCTCCAGCAAGGGATGATCCAAGAAAGTTGGATGGTTGTGTCTGAAGCAATCAGAATTCCTGTGAGTGAGCTTTCAAAACAATATCACAGAGAGAGAGCAGCTGAAGTCCTGTATTGTTGTCTGTATATCTCTGTCTAGCTGAAAGAATAAATATATCTGAGTCTTCTTCTTCCTTTTTCTTTGATAGCCGTTGGCAGTCAGTATTAAATGCTTTCCTTAAATGTCCATGCCTCAAAGGAAATGTCAGGCAGACATTCCTTAGAAAATTTCTTGAGCCATGCACCAGATATGCTGTAACGGCCAATAAATCTTCAGCATTAATTGTCTGACAGAAGGAATTTGAATTCCTAAAAACTGACGGAAGTCTGGAAAGCGTCGAGCTCACAGTAAAACGTCGATCTGAGCACGACACACGTCGGCCAGAGAGTGTTTTCTGTAAGCAGAACTGGGTTCGACGGAACGTCGAGCAGAGGTCGACTCCGCGTCGAGCTGAGATCGACTCTGCGTCGAGCTGAGATCGACTCTGCGTCGAGCTGAGATCGACTCTGCGTCGAGCTGAGATCGACTCTGCGTCGAGCTGAAGTCGACTACGCGTCGAACTGAAGATTACTCTAACTAGCCTATGTGACCTTTATAACAACAAGGAGGTCACAACACAAAATCCCTATAGAAATATAGTCATCCTGATCCAAATAGTAATAGGGTGTTCCAACAACACCTAAACGAGCAGGCCTCTGCCCTAGCAGACCAAGCATCGATCCTCGCCCCCTGCTAGACATCGATCCAAACTAAATCGTCCATCCTCGTCTTCAGGAAAGCGATGCTCCACCGCCTGGACGACCGCAAAACACGTGCTTCCAGCTAGGCTCCACCGCTCTCCCCGCCATTTCCCCCTTCGAGATCTGTGGACCACACCGCGCCTCCGTCTCCTTCTCCTTCCTTGGCCGCCCTCGCCACAACCCATGCTCCTCGAACGCTGGAGCTTCTGCATTTAAATGTATCGGATCCCCTCGGTTGGATCGCCAAGGATAAGCAGTTCTTCGACATCCAAGCTACACTCGACCACCAGAAAGTCTCCTCGCAATGGAAGGCTCCGCTCTACATTGAGTTCTCTAGCTTCACAACTCCTCACCGCTCTTCTCCTAGGCGGACTTGAAGGTGTCTTTATTCAAGTGCTACGGCCACCGCTACGTCGGCAACACGATGGAGAGCCTGTGCGGCCTCCGCCACACGTCATCAGTGGATCAATACATCGATGACTTCATTGAATTGGCCAATCACGTTCCCAGCCTCCCGCCAGATATATGCATGGGCTTTTTCTTCCAGGGCCTACAACTGAACATCCGCTCCAGCTTGCGTACTCATTACCCTCAGGATATCTCCAACACCATGGAGATCGCTCTCTTGGTCGAAGCAAATTTCTCTGTATGATCCACCGACCAGGGCCCTCCAACAACCGCCGACTTCTCGTAGCGCGTCGTGGTGTTTTCGTCAGTCGTTCCTCGACCACCGGCGGGGGACTCGACCCCCCAGTTACTCCACTGTACAAACCTCCATCACCTCCCCGGACGAACCGGATTTCGATTCATATCAGCTTGTCTACCCAGGAATACAACAAGTTAAGCGGTAAGGATTTGTGCTTTCGTTGCAAACAACTCTATTCCCCGATCCACAACTGCCAGCTCAAGGAGCTACAAGTCCTTGTGTGATGATGAGGTGAGATCAAACCCGCAGACTTTGACGCCCTCACCCTGGAGGAACAACAACCATCCGAACCGCCACAACCCGACACTTAGCTGGACCTCTCACACTTGTCTTTTGTGGGAATCTCATGGCTACATACCATGAAACTCTAGGGCACAATTCAGGGGACTCGCGTAGTTCTGATGATCGACAGTGGCGCTAGCCACAACTTCATTTTGGTGAATCTTGTGACTCGCGTGCAACTTTCCACCGACACGAGGGCAGTCTGCCTCGTGCACCTGGGTGACAGCCGACGAACCTGAACCGGCGTCCTGTGTTGTGGGGTACCATTTTCAATGGGCATATATTGTATGACTACGAATTTTTTTCATTTTCCCTTTGGATGACGTGGTTGCCATACTCTGGATCACGTGGCTACGGACCCTAGGATACATTCATCACAATTGGGCATCGATGTAGATGACATTTTAGTGGGTTGACCGTCCATGCACTCTTGTTGGGGATGCTTCTCTCCAACAGCTCACCGTCTCTTTGCGTGCGGCTCAATGCACTACCGAGACCGATTTTCAGGCCTTATTATGACAAATGACTACTTCGACAGCCGTTTCCATCGCAGAGGACCATCCATCACTGTCCTATGAGCTCTCCCCTCTCTTGGAAAACTTCACCGGCGTGTTTCCCCAGTGCTCGGCCTTCTCCCACCACACCCCACCGAACACCGCATTTCCCTTCAAGAGGGTACTCGGGTGATCTCGGTTCGTCCGTATCGTTATGAGTTATGACCAAATTCAAAAGGATGAGTTCGAGCGATTGGTGGCAGACATATTGAAAGCCGACCTTATCCACGCCAGTGCTAGCCCTTTTTCCAGCCCAATCCTTCTTGTGTGGATGAAGGACGACAGCTGACGTTTCTGTGTTGATTACAAGGAGCTCAATAGGGCCACAGTGCCCGACAAGTATTTCATTTCAGTCATCTATGAGCTTTTGGACGAGCTTAGCCGGGCCACTTATTTCTCCAAGATGGATCTTCAATCCGAGGACAATCAAATCTGGGTGTGTGCCCAAGGCATTCATAAGACCGGCTTTCGCACTCACGATGGGCACTATGAATTCCTGATCATGTCTTTCAGCCTAACCAATGGCCCGACCACCTTTCTGGCGTCTATGAACGACATTTTCTACCCGATGATGCAAAAGTACATCTTGGTGTTCTTTGATGATATTTTTGCGTACAGCCTGACGTGGTAGGACAATTTGCGCCACCTGGAGCTCACTCTGGCGATTCTTCGCCAACACTCGCTTGTCGCCAACCTAAAGAAGTGGGCATACGACCAACGCAAGATCTCGTACTTCGGTCATACGGTGTCAGCTCGAGGGGCGGTCAAGGATCCAGACAAGGTGTAAGTGGACAGTGGTGATGTGGACGACACCAGGAATGCTGAGGGAAGTGCCGGTTTACCAAGGCCTGACGGGGTATTATTGCTGGTTCATTCGTGACTACATCACACTGCCACTTCCTCTGACACACCTACTTCGCAAGACCGCTGACCCACCTTTCACTGATCCTCGGAGGAAGACACCACCTTTTCAGCCTTACAGCGGCTTTGGTGCCCGCCTTAGTCCTGGTCATGCTTGACTTCTCTCGGATATTCACGATGGAAAGCGGTACCAAGGGCACCAGCGTCGGGGTACTGCTCATGCATGCTGGTCGGCCCATCGGTAGATCCTTCTTCGCGACTGCTTGATCCCTCTTTACCAACGACAATGAGTTGATGGCACTTGTTCTGGCGATCCAACACTGGCGCCCTTGAGTGGGAGACTTTTTTATATGGACAGACCACCATAGCCTTCGCTACCTCCTGAGCCACAAGATGACCACTCCCAAACAGTAAGTGTGGGCGGCCAAACTGGTGGAAAATGATTTCACTATTGAGTTCCATTTGGGCAGGACCAATGTGACCGCAAATGCACTTTCTTGCCATTAGGGTTTGAGAAAATTGACAGCAATTTCATGACCGGCATGGCAGGAAGCTGCCACCTTACAAAGTGAAGTGGAAGTTGATCCGACGTTACGGGTCATCATGGACCGCTTACGGTTGGATGCCTCAGCGTGCCCCCTTTGTCCTCGTTGGAGGTCGGCTACTCTATCGGAGCTGCATGGTCCAGTTGGCCTCGTCCCCTAGCATTTTGTGCTTCCTCGCCAAGTATCATGTGATACCATCCGCCAACTACACGGGAGCATTCCGCACTTACCGCCGTCTTGCGGCAGCCCTCTACTGAAAGGGTAAGATGCAATAGGTGGAGAAGCATGTCGCAGCTTGCCTAAGGCACATTCCCAGGGGGCCTCTTTTTGCAACCCTTGCCTTCCTCTGAACGTACTAAGTTTTCCAAGCTCACTGCTCGCTTCATGATCCCGCGGAACTCAGCATCTGCAACCTCCAGCGACCACACTCTGTGTGCTAAGACTGCAGAACCTGTGTTAGACCTCTCCTTTGTTGAGATCGCTAACCCTGTGAGCTCTCCGCTCCTCTATTGAGATCGCACGTTGTGTGTTCACCGAGATCGCGCCCTGTACACTGAGATCACAGACTCTATGTGAGATCGCTTATCTACTGAGACTGAGATCATGTGGGCTGTTGCGATTTCTTCTGCGGTGTTCTCGCTTTCTTATTCTGTCACGACGATTTTCCCTCTTTACTGATGGGCATGAATGATGCACCTATTACCTCGACACTTTCGGTTCTTGCTCTTGCTCCTCTCCCTGATGCTCGAGATGAACTCCGGATCGCTGTTATCTCCTCTCACCGGGAAGAATTTTGTGGAATGGGTGCACTCGGTCCACCGCATTCTCCACACCAAGGGGTTTCTTCATCATCTCACTCAGGACAACCTTGTCGAGTCTACCGAGTAGTGGCTCTGGAACGATGGCTGAGTTTAATCTTGGATCTTGAACTCTATATGTAGTGAACCCTATCAGATGGTTTTGTATCACACTACCGCTAAAGCAATGTGGGATGAGCTTCTCACTTTGTTCTGGGAAAGATAGTCTCCAGTACTTGTTTGATATTTTCACGGCTCTTCAGAACACCAACCCGGATGCAAATGGTGACTTCATGTCCTTTGTTACTCAATCCAAGACTGTTGTCGTGGCCTGGATTCAGCATCATCCCCCATCGCCAAATCTTGTTGCTCAATGGGCTTATAAAGAAATTATTGGTATTGCATTGATGATGGCTTGTGTTCCCCTGCACCTCCACAGTGTCCGGGCACATATCCTTTTCTCTCCTACTATTCCTTCAAAGTCTGATGTTTGTTCCATGTTGTTGAAGGTGCCCCCAACTCCCGATGTCCTCCCCTCCGGCTCTCCACCGTGGTTCTGACAACAAACCTCCACCTTTTCCTGCTCCTGGTGTCCATCCTGGCTCTCGGGGTAGTGGGTACGATGATTTTCATCGCTCTAAGGGACAAGCCTCTTGCCTGTGTACTCATTGTGACCAGCCCAATCACACTGAGGTTACTTGCTTTCAAAAATATGGCTTCCCATCAGCAGCTTATCCTCCTTCACATGCCTCCCCTGTTGTTGATGGACCTTCCTCCTCTCGTTATGACATTGACACTTTACGTATGGATCTCCAGAATCTTTGCGCATTGATCTCTCGCCCTTCCAGCTTTTTTGTCTCTGTCTCCAACGAAAGTACCTCATGTTGGCCCCATAGTCCCACTTGGATTATGGACTCGGGTTCTACCAATCACATTACTCCGACAATGCCTTCTCGGTACTTGGATTTTTATGTCCTAAGTTCATTACGGTGGCAAATGGAGACACCACTCAATTTGTTGGCTATGTCGATGTATCACTAACCCCCCCCCCCCCCCCCCCCCCCCCCGCTTCGCTCTATTCTTCATGTTTCTGGATCTTGCTTTAATTTTATTTTTCGCAGTTGTCATACTCAAGATCATGATTGCTTAATCACTTTCTCCTCTTTTTCTTTTGTTATGTAGGATTGTCAGACGCAAACTATCATTAGTAGAAGGAGACTTTCAAATAGGTTTTAGACTCCGAATCTTCCCCTGATCACTCTCTCTTCCGTCAGCTCTATTCAGCTCTATTGATTGGCACCAACGTTTTGGTCATGCTCCTCTTCCAATCCTCCAAAATGTTGTTCCAGATTTTCTTTTATCTAGTTTTGATTGTGAATCATGTATTTATGGAAAACATCACCATTCTATTTTCCCTTCTCATCTTACTTGGAGCTCTGTTTCTTTTTATTTAATGCGCTTTGACATCGGGGATCCTTATAAAACAACTTGTGATATTGTTATTTTTATACGTTTATTGATGATCGCTCACACATGACATGACTGTACCCGATGTGCGATCGTTCTGAGCTTCCGGCTCTATTCCGTTCCTTTGCAATTGAAACCAAAACGCAATTTTCCCGCTTTATTAAAATTCTTCACACTGATAATGCGCAAATACACTGGGCATGCATTTTAGGAAACTTGTACCCTATTTGGTATCCTCCACCAAACTTCTTGTGCTTACACACCGTATCAGAATGGCGTTGCTGAGCGGAAGAACTGTCATCTTCTTGAAGTTAACCCGTTCTCTTATGTTCTAGATGTATGTCCCCACCGCCTATTGGCACCTTGCTGTCTCTACCGTCTGCTATCTCATCAGCCGCATGCCCTCGTCTTTTCTCAACTTTGTAACGCCTTTCTTTATCTTATTTCCTGGTGAACGTCCTTCTCCTTGACTCACTGACTCCTCAGCTACGTATGTTCTATCCACCACTTCCCCCCCCCCCATGAACAAATTAGCTCATCGTGCTACTCGATATATGTTTGTTGGGTATTCGCGTACCTATAAGGAGTATGTTTGTTACTCTTATTCTACTCGAAAGATGGTTATGTATGTTGATGTGATGTTTTTTGAGAACCAACCTTTCCATCTCCCCTCCCCACCGGCTATGTCGATCCCTGCTCTACCACGTCCCCTTGTTCATACCCACTCTTCTCATCCTCCTCTACTTCTGGTACCATCACTCACCTCAAACCCTACTTTTTGAGTGTACACCCGTTGTCCTCCTAAATACGGAGTACAGAACCCGCTCCTGCTGACTGCTGATGGTTCGTGCGCCGCTGATTCAACACCATCCTCTACTTCCCATCTGCACCGTCTCTTTTTTGATTAGCGCAGGTTTACAGCTTCTTTGTCTTTTATTTCCACCCCCTCTTTTGTGCAGGAGGCCCTTCAGCATCCAGGATGGCAGGTGGTAATGGATGAGGACTTGATTGCTCTTTGGGCTAACCATACTTGGGACCTCGTCCCTCGTCCCCCTAATCAGTCTGTGATAAGTTGTCAGTCGGTTTTAATTGTGAAGCATCATCTTGATGGGACAATTGATCGCCTTTAGGCCTGTCTTGTTGTCAGAGGCTTTACTCAACAACACAGTATTGATTAGGAGACCTTTTCTCCAGTTGTAAAACTCAACACCGTACGGGTCTTAATTTCTCATGCTTTCCATTCACATTGGCCCTTGTATCAACTTGACATGAATAATGTCTTCCTTAATGGTGATCTTATAGAAATGTGTACATGCAAAAACCTCCTGGTTATGCATTCACTGTGGAGCCCCTAGTTTGTCATCTGAAGAAATTTCTTTATGACCTCAAACAGTCTCCACAGGCATGGTTAAACAAGTTTAGCCGGGTAGTTCGTGATTGCGACTTCACCCGGAGCTCGGTAGACTTTTCCATGTTTGTTCGTCGACGTCCATCAGGCATAATGATTCTTCTGGTCTATGTTGATAATATTCTTGTCACGGGTGATGATCTTTCTGGCATTACCCAAATCAAGAAACACTTTGTCCTGTCTTAGCGGAAATATTGCCCCGATCTACTTCATGATGTCGGCTACTCTGGGTGTAAGCATGTTGATACACTTATATAGGCAAATCACCAGCTCTCTGCTCATGGCTCGAACTCTGATCAACTCCTCTCTAATCTGGAGTATTAATGATGCATTGTTTGCAAACTAATCTATCTTACCGTCACACGATCCGATATATCTTTTGTGGTCGGTGTGGTCAGGCGGTCGAACGTATTCTTAGATACTTGAAGAATGCTCCGGGACAAGGACTAGTGTGCATGCCTTCTACTTCTCCGTCTCTCATTTCATACTGCGATACAGATTATGTTAGATCCCTAGATGATCGTCAGTTCACTAGTGGTTATTGCACGTATTTTGATAGAAAGTTGGTCACATGGCAAAACAAGAAACAGATTGTGGTTGTTCGCTCCTTTGTAGAAGCAAAGTATCGTTTCATGGCTGCTGATGTTTCAGAACTCACATGGCTAGAAAGTCTCCTTACTGATTTAAGAGTCAAATTTCTATCCCTGATCGTTCTCTTCTGCAATAGCCAAATTGCTATCCATATAGCTGAAAATCGTATGTTTCATAAGCGCACAAAACACATTGAAGTCGACTGTCATTTTGTACGAGAAAAGGTTCAACTTCGAAGATTGATTATGCGGCTTGTGTCTCTTGCTAATCAAATTTCAGATATTCTCACTAAGACCTTGCCTCGCTCACTATATCAACAGTTTATTTCCAAGCTTGGCCCTTACGACTTATATGGTCTAGCTTGCGAGGAAGTGTTACAGAAGGCCCATAAATAGTTTATTCATAGGTCATTACACTAGGGCTTTGAGTGGAAAAGAAATAAAAATTACTTAAGATAACTCAAGAGACAGACCTCTTGTCAGCCCTAGGCTCCTGTTAACTTGCTAAGTGGTCGTCGCGCTTTCATCCTCAGATTCGTTCCCCTCCGTAACAATACCCCCGTATGGAAAAAATTTCTTGTCCTCAAGGAAAAACTTTGGAAACTGGACGTGAAAGTCGTCGCGGTCCCACCAAGTAGCGTCAGAGTGAGAACGATGTTGGCATGCCACCGACACCTGTGCGCGACCGATTGGGGATTCATATGTGTGGTCCAGTATGTCTTCCGATAAGTGCATGATGGAACTATCCGGGCCAAAATGTGATGGCAAGGAATCTTCAACAATATGATTGCCCGCTACTCGTTTCAATTAAGAGGCATGGAAAACTGGATGCATCCGACTGTGGGAGGGCAAGCGGAGGCGATATGCTACCTCACTTATGCGCACAGTCACCTCAAATGGTCCGTAGAACCGGTCAGATAGTTTGGGCTGGACCCGCTGTGTGACAGAGGACTGATGGTAAGGGCTTAGCTTGACAAAACCGCCTCTCCCATCTGAAATTATGCATGGCGACGTTGTTGGTTGGCTTGGTGGACCATCTTCTGTTGTGCGGCAAGAAGGTGGGTCAAGAAGGTGGGTCTTTAATAGCCTGGGTGTCTCATCGCGATCCATAAGCATATCTCGTACTGCACCCACATGACACTTCCTTGGAAGGTGTTGCATGACGGTAGGTGGTGGTCGTCCGTACAAGGCCTGGAAAGGAGTCACGCTTGTTGAGTAGTGGAAGACGGTGTTATATGAGAATTCTGCCCACCCCGACCACTTGCTCCAATCCTCCGGTCGGTCCAACATAAAGCAACGGAAGTATGCCTCAATGAAACAGTTTAGGACTTCAGACTAGTCGTCGTTCTGCAGATGGTAAGTCGTACTCATTCGGAGTTGCGTCCCCTGAAGCTAGAATAGCTAGCTCCTGCCAAAAATCGCTTATGAAGATCAAGTCACGATTACTAATGATCGATCGGGGAAACCCATGAAGGCACAACACACATGCAATGAAAGTTTCGGCCACCATTGGTGTCGTGAAGGAGTGTCGCAAGGGAAGGAAGTGGTAGTACTTGGACAGACGATCTACCACCACGAGAATGCAGTCGTACTCGTAGGAGTTGGGGAGACGCTTTATGTAGTCCATCGCCAAGTGCTCCCATAGGAGTTCAGGAAGCGCTCAGGAGGAGCGGTCTCAACAGGCCCAAAGCAAGAAATTGCACAGTGAGGTATCTGCAAGACTCGGCTTTGAAGTAGACACGACAAAAGGCCCCATGAGATGGAATCGGCGAGGGAACGCAAGCAGGGAGTGTGAGGAGAAGTGGAGGGCAATAAAGAGAAGCAGCGGACTCAACACTGGGAATTCGCAGAGTTACATGAGCTGTGGTGGACAGGTGGACTTTGGCGGGTCCCGACAGGTAACGGAAGGACCCTATAAAAGGAGCAGGAGGTGGCAGAAGAACCACGCTACGAGAGCGAGCAAGCATACTCAGAGGGAGCAAGTACGTGAGCTTAAGAGGGAATGATGAACGCGGGCTCAAGCCAGTCACGAGAGTGTGAGCTCAATCGAAAAAAAACTTCAGGATTTGTAGCGGCTCTAATACAATGTACGAAAAGAGAATTTAAAGAATAAAAAGGAGGCAAAACTAAATTATTCTCCTTGAAATAAAAATTACTTAAAACTCATGTACAAGATGCTCCTTATATATAGAGAAAGAGAAGGAGCTAAGAATGAATCCAAGATGTGGAATTAAAGAAACCTAAGAGAGGAATGTGCCCACTAGGCCATTTATACATGGGCTAGGTACAACGCCTATGAATAAACTATTTATGGGCCTTCTCCAACAGTAACGATAAAGTTAAGCCTTGTCACGACAGTTAGAGGCGGGGTGCTCTCGGGTAAAAATACAACCCACACCCACATATTTGCAAAAAAATCATAACAATTGAACTAGTTATGAAAATGCCAAAAAATATTAAAAAGGATAAATGACATACAACAACACTCAAGCCTTTATCCCACTATAGTGGAGTCGACTATATGAATCCTTTGTCACCATTGTGCCCTATCTTTTGTCATAAGCTCACTAATGCCTAATTACATCATGTCTTTCCTTATAGTTTCATTCCAATTCTTTATTGGTCTACTCCTCCCTCGTTTAACATGCCTAGTGACTAGACTCTCACAACGCCTAACAGGTTCTAATGGTCGCCTTTGTACGTGTCCAAACCATCTTAGACGAGCTTCTCGCATCATCTCTGCAATTGGTGCTGCTCCTGTCTTATCCCTAATACTTTCATTCCTAATTTTATCCAATCGCGTGTGTCCACATATCCACCTAACCATTTTCATCTCCGACTCTCCCGTTTTTTGCTCATTTAAACAATTCCCTGCCAAACACTTAGAACCATAGAGCATCGCGGGTCTAATTGCACTACCGTAAAACTTGCCCTTAATTTTTAGTGGTACTTTACGATCACAGAAGATCCCTGACGCGCCTCTCCACTTCAACCAACCCGTTTGGATTCAATGTGTCACATCTTTATCAATACCTCTGTCTTTTTGAACTATCGATCCAAGATATTTAAAACACTCACTAGAGGAAATATCTTGATCACCCAACTGAATAACGAAGTCATCCGTCCTTCTTGTACTGCTAAATTTAAGCTCCATATGCTCTGTCTTTGCCCTGCTCAACCTAAACCCTTCTTTTCTAAAGTATCTCGTCAAGATTCAAGTTTTGCATTTACACACTCGCGTGTCTCATCAACCAAAACGATATCATCCGCAAACAATAAACACCAAGGTATTGTTTGTTGGATATGTCCGGTGAGCTCATCTAAGATATAAGGATTTAAAGCTGAACCTTGATGCAAGCCAACAGTGATAGAAAATTCCTATGTTAATCCTCCGGATGTACTCGTCCTTGTCACTGAATTTGTATACATATCTTTGATTATGTCAATACATTTACATTTACACCTTTATTTTCTAAAAAGGATAAATGACATAACATAATTAAATACTAATTAACTCGTACTTAAAAAATACACTAGCACAACATATAAAAATAACACAAAAAGGATAACCTAGTACATTGATGGTTGCCCTACACCTTCATAGTTGGATTTTTCACCTAGAGCTCTTATCATCGTCTTTTTGAACATGGATTAATGTGCTCCCCTCACGGTGTAGGACCATTCTCTTGATGGTTGAAAGCTCTTTATGAATTGTGGTCTTGCCAGTGACGTTTTATTCTATGTGAAATGCCCCCAATGTGTTAGATGTCAACACCCGAGCCCATCTCTACTACCACAGCCCCAACATCTACTTTCCTTGAGTTCAGAAACATAGGGATCATGCCCAAGTTGATTGACCATAACTATATGTTGATTGGAGTGTTTCCTTCTCATTCCTAATGTGATTCTACTGAAACTGAAACTGGCACGACCATACTAATCCCCTGCCGGCTGCTACATCTCTCAATTATGTTGATTGAGATGCGAGCAATGTGTTATGTGTTATGGTCCTCCGTCAGTTATCTTATTATCTCGTCGTGTGTATTGAGTCATAGTTATTAGACTCGTCGTAATATTTTAGTGTTTTAATATTTTATACATCTTATATAATTACGGGTATGCCACCCGGGGTCCTATAAATAGACCTTTCTCATGTATTTGGTTTTCAAGCAATGAATTATGAAGTTTCTTTTCTCTCTCTAAAATTCCTCTCTCTGATGGGAATCCATCGAATCATGCACCTGGAGGGTTCGCCGCAAGGCAGGACCCACGTTCGTTTATTCGAGCAAGAAGACTTGATCGGATCGCCGATCGGACTCAGCGGTTGCGTCCAGGACGTCACCGCGAGTCAAAACACTATATTAGTTTGTATTTTTCAGTTTAGTATTGATGTATTTAAGGATCGAACCCACCGGCCAATCATAGCCGTTGATGGGGAAGCTCTAGCTTGTCTTTTCTAATAAATAAGAGTTATGAGGGCTGAAATGATTCATTGTTGGATTTGAAGAAAAAGCATTTCCGGATTCCAGCGATCCCTCCCCGGTGCCGACGTCGTGGAACCCTAGGTGACGACTCCTAGGCCGCCAAACTCCTCCCCAAGGTACACCCTACCCCCACCATCGTTTTCCACCTCTCCTCCATATCCAACCACCGGATTCCCAAAAATCCCCCTCCCAACAGCTGTCGGCCTGCAGTCCAGCAAGCCGGCCGACTCCCCTGTTTCCCCCTTGTCCGCCGCCGCCCGCTTGCCCAGAACAGGCCGCCGGCCTTGCTGCCAACCACCCAGCACCCCACCGCCCAACTCCACCTCAAACCAGCCACCTCCAAGGCCCTATTTGCCCTAGCCGACCACTCCTCCTCCTTCCCCTCCGTGGATCCGCTTCCCACCGCTCCGAAAACTCTACATCTATCTTGATTTAGTGCTACCACTCTCCGATCCATCATTTTCCCCAATATTCATCATCCCGTAGCCCGGATCCGCCGTGAAAACATCGGATTTATTCACCTACACCCGGATCCATTCCCTAGTGGTCGGATCTTTCCGTTTCCGGCACGTTTTCCCTCTTTTCCACCGTGGACAGCCACCTCGCCATCGCCTTACCACCGGTTTCACCTCTGATCGCCCGTCTACACATTCGGCCCTTCAAATTCTTCAGTGTCTCGGTTCAGCCCTCTACGTTATGAGCGTTTGTGGTATTGTATTATTTGATTCACATTTGCATTTGGTAATTTATCATATATTGCTACGATATTTTGTTTGTGGGAATTTGTTTTGGTGCCCTAATAATTTGCATGAGGAGCTATTCGCCGCGCGCTTTGCTTTGACCCTCCGAGCGGAGGAAAGACATCATAAAATTGCCAAAAAATAAATATTTGTTTTTCTATTTTAATATCTGCGTGGTTGCTTAATTTTCATTGCTTAAATTTATTCGTTAAAATATCGACATTGCATTGCATTTAGAGTTGGATTAGCGTGTCGCCCTTGCACTATCACCTAGCGTTGTAGGTTTTGTGTACTACTAGCCTACCCCTACATCATTTTGGTATCAGAGGTCAAGGTTAGACCATTTGCATGCTCCGTAGTGGTAGGACATTTAGAGAAAGCATGATAGAACCCCAAGTCACCGACGACAGCACGACGGGCTCGAATTCGGGCACCGCTTTAGCTGAGTTTCAGCGCCTTATCCTAGACCGTTTCGACGCCTTAGGTGCCCAGTTCAACGATGTGCGTCATGATCTTGCCGAGCTGAACCTTCGCCTAGACCACTTAAAGAATGTCAGGGACACCCCGACACAGCGTGACGAGTCACTACTTGAGGACAACCCTGACGCTCCTCCACGTCGGGAGCAACGTCCGAGGGATGGTCCGCCTCCCGCAGACCGTCACCATCGTGATATTCCTCATCGAGCCCCGATTTCGCCGGTAAGGCAAAATCCTGATTTTGCGATAGATCATAGGCAAGTTCCGGCGCAGGATAGACTTCCACATCAGCGTGATGAGTACCGTATGCCACGTAAGCCTCAGCCTGACCCCAGAGATCGTGTGCCCCCACACGGTTGCCGTGACCATCACCAAGATGAATATTATCTCCCGGGCCGGAGAGAGCGTGGTCCCCCACCTGCTCGATACGACTACGCCCATGATGATTATCTCGAGGACTATCCAGACCGACGGAGAGGAGGCCACCACCATGACATCACTCGTCGCATCCGACTCGACGCCCCTTCGTTCGATGATCGCCTAGATCCAAAAGCCTTCAACGATTGACACTTGGACATGGACCACTACTTTGAGTGGTATGACATGAGCGACGAGCGTTGTGTCCTCTTTGCAAAAATGAAGCTGATTGGACAGGCTAAGGTGTTCTGGATTAGCGTCGAGAGAGCGTTGGAGCGAGATGAGTATTACCCCATCGCCAAATGGGAGGAGATGAAGCAAAGGTTGAGCGAGAAGTACCTCCCCGCCTCCTACCGAGACCAGTTATTTGAGCAGTTACATAATTTACGATAGGGGTCTCTTACTGTCGCTGAGTACATGGCTCGCTTCGACGAGCTAGTTGTTAGGAGTGACGTCTCGGAGGAGCCTATCGCCACCGCCTCCCGATTCAAGGCGGGCCTTCATTCTGAGATTCGGCGAGAGTTGATTCCACATCGCCTAGAGACCGTCGAACAGATATTTCAGCTCGCCCTCGAGTATGAGCAGTACCTCCGATCTTCTAGCACGAGGCAGTTCACTTCTCGGACTGAGTCCTCGACTTTTAGGAAACCCGCTCCGCCCCATACCACCATGGCTGCACCCTCACGTATCCCCTCAGATGCGAAGGGCAAAGCCATCGCCACTGATGGCCCGCGGTCTGGGGGTATTGTGTGTTATCGATGTTCTGGCAGGGGACATGTGGCGGCGCAGTGCCCTACGTGGACCTTGCTAGTTGAGGGTGAGGAGCAGATATAGAGGAAGAAGAGGAAGGTACGGAAGAAGTCAAGGCCACTGTCGAGGAAGGCTGGGAGAGTGACGCAGAGAGATCTCTAGAGGTGGGAGGGATTAGGCGTCTCCTACACACCCCCCATGTAGATGAGGATTGGCGACGCACCACCATATTTTACACATACTTCCCTAGTGCAGGCGGCCCCTGTAAGTTGGTCATCGATAGCGGGAGTTGTGTGAACATCGTGGCCCAGAAGGGGCTTGACCGTATGCAGGTGAAGGCAGAGCCTCACCCCCACCCCTATCGTGTCGTCTGGGTAGACAAGACGGCGATTCATGTCACACAACGTTGCATAGTCCCGATTACTATTGCATCCTTTTAGGATAAGGTCTGGTGTGATGTTATTCCCGTGGACGTCGCTCATGTATTGCTTGGCCGCCCCTAGCTATTTGATCGTGATGTCACGTGCTTCGGTCGCTCGAACACGTGTGTCTTTTACGACAAGGGGCGAAAGATTACGTTGACGCCCACCCAACCCCGAGATAAATCCAAGGGTGTGGTAGAACCATCTGTGAGTACGAGCGCCTCGAGGCCGCTGCATATTCTGCGGCGAGGTGAGTTTTTGCGAGATAGTATTGCTTCGGATATTATTTACATGGTTGCTGCTACTCAGGTCACTGAGGACCCAACTGTTGACCACCTGCTCGCGGTGCGTTCCCTTTTAGGCGAGTTTCCGAACATTATGCCTAACGAACTCCCTGACAGTCTGCCTCCTTCACGGGACATTCAACACACTATTGATTTAGTCCTAGGGACTTCTCTCCCGAACCTGCCCCATTACCGTATGCACCCAAATGAGCACGCTGAGCTCAAACGGCAGGTTGATGAGCTTCTCCGGAAGCAGTTCATTCGCGAGAGTATGAGTCTGTGTGCGGTCCCCGCCCTTCTTACACCTAAGAAGGACGGTAGTTGGCGTATGTGCATCGATAGCCGCGCCATTAATAAAATCACGGTCAAGTATCGTTTCCCCATTCCACAACTCGATGACCTTTTGGATACTATGTCCAGTGCCCAGATCTTTTCCAAGATCGACCTTCGCAGTGGGTACCATCAGATACGAGTTCGTGAGGGAAACAAGTGGAAGACAGCATTCAAGACCAAGGATGGTCTGTACGAGTGGCTAGTCATACCATTTGGGCTACCTAACACCCCTAGCACGTTTATGCGAGTTATGACGCAGGTGTTGCAGCCCTACATGGGCAAGTTTCTGGTAGTATACTTCGATGACATACTAGTCCATAGCCAGACTCAGGCTGCTCATCTCGATCATCTGAGACTTCTCTTTGGCACCCTCCGCCAAGAGAAACTGTATGTTAATCTGAAGAAGTGCTCGTTCCTTTCTGAGTCTGTCCACTTTCTGGGATTTATTATATCGTCTACTGGAGTATCCGTAGATCCCGAAAAGGTCAAATCCATTCGGGATTGGCCTGTGCCCGCGAATATTCACGAGGCTCGCAGCTTTCACGGACTCGCCACCTTTTATAGGAGGTTTGTCCAGAGGTTCAGTACGATCATGGCCCCATTTACGAGCTGTCTTAAGAAGGGAGAGTTTCAGTGGAGCCCCGCAGCCACTAGAGCCTTCGAAGAAATTAAGGAGAGAATGACGAAGGCTCCTGTCCTACAATTGCCAGATTTTAGCCGCGCTTTTGAGGTCGCATGCGATGCGTCAGGGGTTGGTATAGGTGGCGTTTTGATTCAAGAGGGACACCCAGTTTCTTACTTTAGTGAGAAGCTGAACGAAGCTAAGCAGAAGTACTCGAATTATGATCGAGAGTTCTATGTCATAGTCCAATCTCTGCGTTACTGGAGACAATATCTCCTTCCCAGGGAGTTTGTATTATATTCCGACCACCAAGCGCTACGTTATCTCGACTCGCAACGCAAGCTGGGACACCGACACGCGAAGTGGGTCGAATATCTGCAGGACTTTCATTATGTTCTCAAGCACCGCGCTGGTGTTGAGAACAAGCTGGCTGATGCGTTGAGTCGCCGCGTATCCCAGTTGCAGACGATGACCGTGAGCGTAGAGGGACTAGAGAGATTGATGTTGGACTATCCAACATGCCCTGATTTTGGCGAGATTTACACCACCCTGTCCTGAGACCCACCCGACCCTGTTGAGGGATACAAGATCTATGAGGGATATCTGTACCGGGGCTCCCGCCTGTGCATTCCCCAAACATCTTACCGTGATTATCTGATTTGGGAATTGCACGCGGGCGGAGCCGCGAGCCACTTCAGGCGAGATAAATCCATAGCCATTGTCGAGGACCGCCTCTACTGGCCCGACCTTAAGAAGGGCGTAGCTCGCGTTGTTCGCCACTGTCGTATCTGCCAGACGGCAAAGGGCAATAAGCAGAACACGGGTCTGTACACACCGCCCTTGGGAGGACATTAGCATAGATTTTGTTCTCGAACTTCCCCGCACCTTACGGAAACACGACTCCATCTTCATGGTGGTCGATCGGTTTTCGAAGATGGCGCACTTCATCGCTTGCCGCAAAACGGCAGATGCGACTCACGTTGCATCAATATTCATGAGGGATGTCTTCCGACTGAATGACCTGCCCAAGTCGATCGTGTCAGACCGCGATGTGAGATTTATGAGCTATTTCTGGAAGACCATGTGGCATAAGACGGACACTATCCTTAGGTTCTCCTCGGCATATCACCTACAGACGGACGGGCAGACCGAGATAGTGAATCAGAGTTTAGGGAATCTCTTGCGTTGTCTGGTAGGAGAGCATGTAGGTAGTTGGGACTTAGATCTCCCTGTTGCAGAGTTTTCCTACAATAGCTCGGTCAATAGGTCTACCGGGTGTCCATTTCATGTAGTATCAGGATATGACTCTAGGAAGCCTATAGACCTTGTCCCGAGTCCCCTAGAGTAACGCCCTAGTGAGTCTGTTGAGTCATTTGCACAACATTTGCATGAGTTACATGAGTCGGTTCGCCGACGAATAATCACAAACAATGAAATTATGAAGCCCATGCAGATAAGCGAAGACAGGAACAAATATTTACCGAATGCGAGAAGGTGATGGTACGAATCCGCCCAGAGAGGCTCCCTTCGGGGCCTGCCAAGAAATTAAGCGTCGGGCGAAGGGGTCTGTACTCTGTTATTAGCCATATTGGGACAAACGCCTACTGACTCGATATCCCGGCTAGTATGGGAATTCACCCGGTGTTTAATGTTGAGGATCTGACGTCATACTATGAGCCTCATGAGTATATGGACCCGAGCAATGGAGATACCCCGCCACCCCCACTGTCGTTACCATATCACCCTCATACGTCCTCACCCATCGTTGACCTCAACCCACCTGGGGACTCGCCGTCTTTGGTTTCACTGCAGACACCACCGATCGCACCGGGATCCACCCTTCGAGAGATGAGAGATGAGTGTGTCACAGAGATAAGATACCATCAGTTTGTTCCCACCACTGACGGACCACGGTGTTGCTACTTGGTACACTGGCAGGGTCGCCCCGACGCGGACGACACTTGGATACTACCCACAGAGCTTGATCGACTCGTCCCTGGACTTCGACCTCAGTACGATCATCTCCATTCATCGGAGATGAAGGCTTTTCAGTCGGGGGGAGTTGATGGGAATCCATCGAATCATGCACCTGGAGGGGTTCGCCGCAAGGCGGGACCCACGTTCGTTTATTCGCGCAAGAACACTTGATCGAATCGCCGATCGGACTCCGCAGTTGCGTCTGGGACGTCTCCGCGAGTCAAAACACTATATTAGTTTGTATTTTTTAGTTTAGTATTGATGTATTTAAGGGTCGAGCCCACCGGCCAATCATAGTCGTTGATGGGGAAGTCCTAGCTTGTCTTTTCTTATAAATATGAGCTATGATGGCTGAAATGATTCATTGTTGGATTTGGAGAAGAAGCATTCCCGGATTCCAGCGATCCCTCCCCGGTGCCGACGTCGCGGAACCCTAGGTGACGACTCCTAGTCCGCCAAACTCCTCCCCAAGGTACACCCTACCCCCACCATCATTTTCCACCTCTCCTCCACCATATCCAGCCACCGGATTCCCCAAAATCCCACCTCCCAACAGCCGCCGGCCTGCAGTCCAGCAAGCCGGCCGACTACCCTGTTTCCCCCTTGTCCGCTGCCGCCCGCTTGCCCAGAACAGGCCGCCGGCCTTGCTGCCAGCCACCCAGCACCCCACCGCCCAACTCCACCTCAAACCAGCCACCTCCAAGGCCCTATTTGCCCTAGCCGACCACTCCTCCCCCTCTGTGGATCCACTTCTCACCGCTTCGAAAACCCTAGATCTATCTTGATCTAGTGTTACCACCCTCCGATCCATCATTTTCCCCAATATTCATCATCCTGTAGCCCAGATCCACCGTCAAAACAACGGATCTATCCACCTACACCCGGATCCATTCCCTAGTGGCCGGATCTTTCCGTTTCCGGCACGTTTTCCCTCTTTTCCACCGTGGGCAACCACCTCGCCATCGCCGTACCACCGGTTTCACCTCCGATCACCCGTCTACACATCCGGCCCTTCAAATTCTTCAGTGCCTCGGTTCAGCCCTCTACGTTGCGAGCGTTTGTGGTAATGTATTATTTGATTCACATTTGCATTTGGTAATTTATCATATATTGTTGCGATATTTTGTTTGTGGGAATTTGTTTTGGTATCCTAATAATTTGCAGGAGGAGCTATTCGCTGCGCGCTTTACTTTGTCCCTCCGAGCGGAGGAAAGACATCATAAAATTGCTAAAAAATAAATATTTGTTTTTCAATTTTAATATCTGCGTGGTTGCTGAATTTTCATTGCTTAAATTTATTCGTTAAAATATCGACATCGCATCACATTTAGAGTTGGATTAGCGTGTCGCCTTTGCACTATCACCTAGCGTTGTAGGTTTTGTGCACTACTAGCCTACCCCTACATCACTCTCTCTAAGTTCTTCTCTAGGGTTTCTTCCTCTCTCATCTCCTCCACCATTCTAGGGCTTGCCCCTTGTATCTCCGCCTCCAACACCCCTTCAACGAAGCAAGCCCGTAACACAATGCTCTTTGCCAAACATGATTTGTTGGGTACATTGGAAAATGTGTACCTGATTTGAAGAAGCCCAACTTAGCTCAATGATATACATCAAGGTGTATTTGATGTTGTTTTGAGTTGACATGTGCAGGTGAAGAAGTATTAAAGAATGCAGAAAAATATTCTAAGTCCACATGTCGACACCTGAAGAAATTGTGTCGACACTTCAGAATATTTGTGTCGACACTTCAGAATATCAGTGTCGACACAGAGAAAGATAGTCGACCACATTTATGTCGACACTGGGAAGCAGTGTCGACACATAAAGAAAATCGTCGACCTCAGCACTGGGAAGCAGTGTCGACACAGTGAAAGATAGTCGACACCCAGAGAAAGTTAGTCGACTAGTGAAAGATAGTCGACCAGAGAAAAATAGTCGACTAGTGGAAGATAGTCGACTAGTGGAAGATAGTCGACTAGTGAAAGATAGTCGACACTGGGTGGATGTGTCGACACCTTGAGATTGAGTCGACACATATTGGCAGAAGTCGACTATGCTTGTGTCGACACCAGAAGACTGAGTCGACATATTTTGGCTGAATTGAAGATTGATGTGTCGACACCTGAAGGCTGAGTCGACATATACTGAGTTCTGAATCTACAACAACTGTGTCGACACACAGGACTTGTGTCGACACACTGTAGAGTCTAGACCAAGTTATTTTCTGAAGAAGCTGTGTCGACTTAAAGGCAACTTAGTCGACATCATCAAAGACTGTGTCAACACCAAAGTCACTTGTGTCGACACAAATAGACAGATTGGTCTCGACACTTTCTAACAGACTGTCTCGACATTTTGCTGTCCAAGGCTAAGGTACAGGAACTGTTTGAAGACTTGACAGCTGTGGGTTGCCACCGTTTAACTGAAGCTGTCAGACCTGTCAGAAATCAGTTAGAAACCGGATCAGCCGGTTACCATGAAGAAAGTCTATAAATAGACATATTCAGAAGGAAATAAGAAGCTAAGAAAAATAACAGAAGAAGATCTAAGAAGAAGAAACAAAAGGATTACGATCCTATTGAAGTTTCAATTCAAGAAAGTGCTAAGCTCTAAAGAAGATCTTCATCAGAAGATCTAAGAAGAAGAAGTCTGAAGTATCAGAAAAGGTGTTGGATAGAGAGGGATCCAGTCATCTTGAAGAAGAAGAAGGAAGCCATCAGTGGTTTCTCAAGAAGCTGTTTGGAAATCAACTCAGCTAAGTTCAGATTCAAGAAGCTTTGAAGAAAGCTCAGATTCAGTTGATTTCATCAGCTGATCAAGAAGTGTCTTGTCCTCTTCTCTCTCAACAAAGGCAAGACATTAAAATATCTTTTCTAAATTTCTGTAGGATCTGTTTACACAGATCTGAGTTGTAAGCCTGTGTTATAAAGGCTGAGTGTAGGAGAGGTGATCTCTGAGTGGTAGGGCTATTTGCCTGAGTGTAGGAGAAGGTTCTTCTCTGAGAGGTAGGCCTTGAGGCAAGGCTGAGGTAGGGCTGTTGAGCCTGAGTTGTAGGAACCTATCCAGGTTCTGAGCTGTAGGATCTGAGGATCTGAGAATAGTGGAAGTTTGGCCGAATCTAGCAAACTGCTAGATAGGTGAAGGGAGAAAGTGGATGTACCCAGACCTTAAGGAACCACTATAAAACATTGTGCAATCTGTGATGCTTAGTTGTCTGTGAATGCTGTGCTAGATGTTTTAATTTGTAATTGAATTCTGCCTAGAAGTATAAACAAGAAATTAGAACCTATTCACCCCCCCTCTAGGTGTTTAGGTTATCTTGAAAGTAAAACTATCATGATTAATGAACAACTCTTTTAAATAGTCTTCCTTTTCATCATCTGTCATCCTCAAAATTGTTTGAGATCATCTAGCGGCACTTTACTCTAAAGGTGGAAAGATGTCTCAGATTTAGACTCTATTTAGAAATATTTTCTTGGCCCACTCTCCTACCATAGACCGCCTATCATGAAGTCCCGTTGATGGGAGGTGAACTTCTACAACATTGCGCCCTCTCTATTGTCATTACAACTTAGCAGAGCACTTTGAGGAGTTACTAGTTTTTTGCAATATCCAATAATTATCGAATTTCTATGAAATGATTCGCCCGTAGATTATGGCAGAATCCACTATCCCTATGTTGGATGCTACTGCCACAAGAAATAATGCTACAAATTCGAACAGCATAAATCATCTAATGATCCTGATTGCATCTAATGTAAAAATCTTAATCACACTCAACAATAACTAATATAGTATAACAAGAGAGTTTTGAAATCACCAAAAATAAGTTGGTAGATCTACCACCTAGAGTATTGCACCTAATTTGGGATGCAGCACAAATATCAAACAGAACTTCAGTTAACTTGCAGTACAACTGTACAGGAACAGTAGGAAGAGATTCTTAATAAAGAAATCTGAGATGAGATTCTTAAGAAACACGAGCCAAATTTATTTATAAAAAAACCTTACAATTATACAGGTATCCATCCATCCATGCATAGAAGGAGTAATCATAGGCGACATGTTGGGATGGGAAATAGGTGGTAGCAAGGAAAAGAAATTAGAAATAATGCAAAATCTGAAGGAGATTGACGCAGGTGGATGTTACATGTGGAATTGGCTGCATAGGGAGGTGATGATTGCTTCTTTCCATGAAGGGCAAGTAGCAAGAAGATGTCGGCCGCACGAATCAAAGTGATGGGGACCATGAAAGTCTTGTTGGTTGATGCCTGAATTTGTGTGACATAATAAAAAGTGACTAGAGGATTCACATGATTGCTGATGTTGAGATTAATGGCAACTCGTGAGAAGGGATGAACCAATTTGGATATTTCATAGTTTTATGCACTTGGACATGAAATGACTCGAACTGAGTCCCAGACATAAGACCCAATTGAATTAGTTTTAACATAGACCGAACCAAGACAAATATTAGAGATCGAAAATAAAGATGATACAACCCATCCCCATAGGAAGACATGAAATAAAATACACGAGAATTTATTTTTTCATCCATATGATCAAATGCAAGTGTTAAATATACAAACTTCAAAAAATGAAAATGAAAAAAAATCATGACTAAGATGTATAATCTTGTTACAAACCTCGTCGAAATTCGTGGTTGTGACATTGTGGCACGTGTGGGTACCCTAGGGGTCCTTAAAAGAATTAAACCGATAGCACGAACCAGAAAGAAGTCTCAACATAATAACTACCCAAAAAGAAGACAAAGCTGAAACTTTGTCAAGCCCCATAAACTTTGCACCAATACAAAGCCTTGGCTTTCATTTTATATCCTTCTTGTGTAGCAAAATTGGAGGCGTAGAGCAAGAACCAAGCGTGAAGCCTGGTGTCAGAATACTGGTACAATGAACTTTATTTTAATCTCCATAAATGTATTTTTCAAGGACTTCCAAAATATAATTTTTTATTAGTCAAATAAGAACTTTGTTTTCTTGTGACAACAGAAGGTTTTGAAGATCATCTCAACAACTCTAGATGCATCACCCAGTGTTAAAGAAGGTGTATCACTTAATTTTACCAGCGAATAACATATGCACTACATAAGCTACACACTTTTGTATGGTATTAACAATAAAGTGATTCTTAACCAATTATCGTGCAGCAATCAGCTACTCTCTTCCAAAAATCTACAGAATTCTGAAAGCAAACAGATCCCTCCGTGACATAGCAGAGCTGGTGGAGGAGATTTTTAAAAGCAAGAATGATAGAAATGACCCTACAAAATCTTCATAGACCTAGAAGAGTTGTTTATTTTTAGTTGCAGTATTGAATGGAATATATTAATACAATGCCATTATGCTAATTATTGTGAGATGCTTCTGTTGGGCTTGCAAAAAAAGAACAAGATTGAACGCAATAAAGTTTGTCTTGATGTGTTTCAATGTGGAACCAGAAGCTGCGATTGTGACTAAGAACAGAGCTACAGCCTAAGCAAAATTGATCCGTTCACTGGATACTGGCTATAACTTATAGGGAAATCTCAGATGTGTCCGATAGTATGCGGGTTCAAATCACAAGGCTTATTTTCAATTGGATGAACACATTACTTTATTTAGGCTCCGTTTGGCACGGTGGCGGCGGTCGTAAACATTGGGTTAAACCGACATTCATTAAGGATCATCTAACAAACATCATTTTTTTGAACATAAAAGTGGATGGAGTTCCTTAGGTGAGCGTTAACGAATGACAATTTAACCCCCGTGTTCATGACCGCCACCACCGTGCCAAACGGAGCCTTAATTTCTTCGATTTTTTCATAATATTGATGGAGTTCGAAAGATCTAAGTTAACATGACCAGAAAGTATTGCCAAAAATGCAATTATTTCTCATGTGATGGCAGCTGAGAGAGGAAGGATAGAACACCAAAAAGGGCAAAGAGAAATGTTGGTCTCCTCTTTGCTGGATCTTTATCTTATAGCAATTATTAGTGACATTTCTTTTTTCTTTTTAAAAAAACAGCTTAAGCTTAATTTTCTATAGTTATGGATGTTGGAGTCCTTTCTTTGGATGTGAGGAGCTTTCGTAATCACTACAGTTCAAAATTGTGTTGTAGCATGAAAATATAAATCAATTGTGCTTGTTGTACCTATGAAAAACATCGACTTAATTTGACGATAACAAATTAATGTGTTAATTAAATTTTGAGTGTATTTGCAGGTAATATTTTTGCAAGCAAATTAAAGCACATGGAAATTAGGATTACATATTATTAATCTATGTTTGAATTATGAATGAAATACATATACAGTAACAATAAACGTATATTTGCTCTTTAAGCAAAACTACTTCCACTTAATTATATTATATATAAATTTCCTGTTCATCCAAGTATAGTAGACTACGTGAGTGCACGACAATAATGCAACCCTAGGTGAAGTACAGGGAGATAATTTTATTACACCCATGAACATTATATGTAACACATGCAAGACCCAATGATGGAATCAAGACATATCAATAAAGAATTAAATCACACACATATAATTTTAAGCACCTCAAAATAGTTTCTTTAGGCCTATCAAGCAATGACTTTCCTCCGCGGGGAGAGCCAAAGCAAAGCGCGCGATGAATGATTCCCTCCTGCAGATCACAAGTAAATCTTGAACAAAATCTCATGATGTTATATATCCAAACAAATATGAAAGCAAAACACCATATTTCAATATAGAAAACAAAGATCCACAATACAAATAAATACTCACAAAGTACGGGGGCTGCCGTGGGAGGGGGAGATCCGAGAATGTAGGGCGCGATAGAGACAGTTCAGAGAGGAGTTCAGTGGCGGAAATGAGGGCTGGAGATGGATAGATGTTAGATCAGAGTGGAGGGGAGATCGGGGAGTGGTTGCAGCTCTTAGGTAAGGGAAATAGGTGGACCGCGGCTTCATGAAATTGGGACAGTAGGGCTGCGGGCTGTAGAGATGTAGGGCGGCAACAGGATCTAGGGTTTCCTCTACTTCTTCCCCAAGCTTTCTTCTAATTTCTCCTTATTTACCTCCATTCTAGGGAAAGGTTGCATTGTAACGGATGCAGGGAAACAAAACTAGGGATGCTTTTATGAAGCTTGGTGGTTTGGAGAAGGTCGTAGGGTGGGTTATGGATGAGAGATACATATGGGATGTGGGAAAGCACCTAGGAGTCGTCACATAGGGCCTCACAGAGTCTTCACCATGAGGGGATCGCCGGATTTCGGGAATGAACTTGTTACGTGCCCTAGATTGAGATCTCGTACAAGGGGTGGAGAGAGAAGTCATGAAGGTGGGAGGCGTGCCCCTTCTTCGATCCCTTGGGAGCTATGGTGTGGAGGGAGGGAACTCCGGTGGCTGAACGGCCCTTGCGTGCGGACAAGCGAATAGGGGAGACAGCTACGTGCGGATTAGGTTACGGACCGAGAGAGAGAGAGAGAGGGAAGTTAGCGAGAGAGAGGAGAAATGATATTAAATCCTTGCTTATTTCCTCCAAGTCAAATCCACAACATAAAACCAAGTTCCAACCAAAAAGATCAATTGCCCCCTCACAAGGCTTAACAAGAGGTGAGGTTAAAAATACTATGCATGCATAGAAATACTAATACAGATAACGGTGGTTCAAGCGCACGCCACTCGAGACTCGCGACGCTTGTACGTGATCCCCCGACGAGGATCCATAACACCTCCACCCTGCTCGACATCAAGTTTGTCCTGTGGCCGCGGCGGAAGTGGAACCAAGGGCTCGGTTGGAGGGTCGCCGACGAAGGGCTTCGGCTGGGACACGTGGAATACGTCATGAATCTGAGCATCGTCGAGGAAACGAAGACGATAAGCCACGTCCCCAATGTAGTGCAAAATCTTGAAAGGGCCGAAGAACTTGGTCCTCAACTTCTGGTAAGCTCCCTCGGAGACGGTAGACTGACGGTACGGGCGGCGTTTAAGCCAGACCCAATCCTCGGGAGCGAAGAACAACCCATGGTGCTCCGATTGCAGACGGTCTCCATCCTTTCCTGGGCCTGAAGAAGACGGTCACGCGCCAAGCGCAGAATCTCATCGCGCGTGTGTAGCCTTGTGTCGACAGCGGCAGAGCGAGCAGAGGCGCTAACATATGTAAGGAGGTGGGGCGGATCCCGACCATAAATGAGGCGAAAAGGAGTAGTCTGTAGGGCGGTGTGGTAGGAAGTACTGTAGCAATACTCCACTTACGGAAGCCAACAGGCCAGTCATTAGAGAGGTCCCCGATAAGGCAGCGGAGGTACATTTCGAGCGTCCGGTTGACCACTTTAGTCTGGCCATCCGACTGAGGGTGGTAAGCGGAGGAGAGGGTCAGCTTAGTACCACAAAGGGTGAATAGTTCCTACCAGAATTAAGAGGTGAAGATCTTGTCCCTGTCAGACACAATGCTCTCTGGTAAGCCGTAGAGGCGAAACACCTAGTCAAAGAATGCACGGGCAACAGCAGGGCCAGTGATGGGGCAGCTCATGGCGATGAAGTGGGGCCCCTTGGAAAAGCAGTCGATGACCACGAAGATGATGGAGTGGCCTCGAGAAGGGAGTAGCCCTTCGATGAAGTCCATCAAAATGTCCGCCCAAATTTGTGTCGGAACCGGAAGAAGCTGCAAGAGACCAGTGGGCGAAAGAGACTCCATCTTGTTGCGCTAACAAATCAGGCACGCGACAATATAAGTCTGGGCACTCCGTTTTAGACCCTGCCAGAAGAACTTGGCGCACCGGTGCTGAAGGGTCTTGTGGACCCCTTCATGGGTGTGGTCGTGGACGGCCACAAGAATGTCCAGAATTAGTAAAGAGGAGGCTGGCAAATAAAAACGGTCCTTGTACAGGATGAGGCCGTCACAGGCTGTCCAATGTGGTGGAAGGCGTCCCTCCTGAATTCAGCGGTGCAGCTCTCGGAGAGATGGAATGTCGTGGATCTCTTGACAGAGGCGAGGGAGAACAAGGGATGACGGCTCGACACGGCATAGAGGAGTGCATCAGGAGAGTCACGGCAGGAGAGAGCGTCAGTTGCACGATTCAAGTGCCCCGCCTTGAACTCCACCCTGAATTCATAGCCTAGAAGGAGGCTCACCTAAAGTTGTTGTGGTACTGTCGTCAGGCGTTGCTCCAATAAGTACTTGAGACTGAAGTGGTCCACGTGGATCACGAAGGAACGCCCCCACAAGCAGGGTCGCCAGTGGTGGATGACATTCGCCAGTCCGATGAGCTCTTGCTCGTTGGACAAAATCTTCTGATGGTGGAGGGTCATCGTGCGGCATAAATATGCAATCGAGTTCCCTTCCCGCTGAAGAACCGCGCCACACACATGTTCGGAGGCGTCTCATTCCACCTGGAATTCCTTCTCGAAATTTGGAAGCTAGAGAATGGGAGCCGATACTAAGGCCTGCTGCAAGGCTCGAAAGGCCGTCGTAGAGGAGTCGTCCCAAGCGAAACACTGGCGATGCAACAGGAACGATAAGGGGGCAGTAATCACAGTATATCCCTGGATAAATCTGCGATAGTAGTCGGTCAGGCCGAAGAACCCACGAAGCACACACTGAGTCTGGGGAAAGGGTCAATCGAGAACTCCCTGAATCTTGACTGGACCGGCTTAGACGCCTGAGTGATCGACGATGTGCCCCAAGTACGCAACCCTGTCAGTGTCAAAGGTACACACTTAGCCCGCTTAAGGAAGAGCCGATGAGAGCGGTCCAATTGGAGGACCTTGCCGAGGTGGTCGAGATGTGCTTCCCAAGTTTTGTTGTACACCAAATTATCATCGAAGAAAACAAGTACGAAGGAGAGTATGAAATACCTCGTTCACAAGCGCCTGGAAGGTCAACGGGGCCTTTGTGAGCACGAAGGGCATCACGAGGACATCAAAGTGGCCATGAAGTGTGCGGAAGACCGTCTTCTCCATGTCGGCGGGAAACATACGAACCTGGTGGTATCTTGAACAAAGGTCCAGCTTGGAAATAGTGGGCCCCGTGCAACTCATCAACCAACTCTTCAACTACCGGGATGGGGAACTTATCCTTCACCGTTTGCGCGTTCAAGGCGTGATAGTAAACGCAGAAGCGTTAGGAGCCATCTTTCTTGTGGACTAAAAGGACCGGGGAGGAAAAGGGTGATACACTGTGGCGGATGATGCCCTGGCAAAGCATATCGACGCACTTCTGTTCGATTTCATCCTTCTGTAGAAATGGATATCAGTAGGGGCGGACGACTATAGGGGCAATGTTTGGGAGGAGGCAAATGCGGTGGTCATGGCGGCGCGAGGGGGGAAGCCCTGTTGGTGCGGCCATGTTGTCGCGGTACTCGTGAAGAAGGGCCTCAAGATCTGGATGCACAGAGGGATCAGGCTGAAAGGAGAAAGCTCGGACAGTGTCCGACGTCGGATGGCCTTGCCAAACCGTCAGGTGAGGTCATTGGCCCCAGGACATCGTCAGGCCCTCCAAATCCCGCAAAATAGGGTCGAGGGTATGCAACCAATGCGTCCCAAATACAACGTCAAACCCCGTAAGGCGATGACAAAGAAATCAACATGAGAATGATAGTCCTCCACAATGATAGGAACGTCCCGACAAACCACGGTGCAGACCATGGCGGTGCCATTTGGCATGGCCACGCGCAAACGACCGCTACTTGTAATAGGGCGCTAGAGCCGTTGGGCAATGAGGTCGTTGATGAAACTATATGTACTTCTTGTATCCACGAGGGCAAGGAGCCGGTTTCCAGCCACAATGATGGGCATTTGCACTGTGCCCCCAGAGTGGGGGCCCGACATGGCATGCAAAGAGATGGCTGGGTCTCCTGGCTCGTCATCCCCGACTTCCTCATCTGAAGGATCGTCGACCTCGAGCCAGAAAAGGCGCTTGTACCAGTGCCCATGACTGAAGGTCTTAACACAGTTGAAGCAAAGGCCCTTTGCGCGGCGTTCGACCATCTCCTGGTTCGACAGATGTCGGATGTGGGCGGGGGGGCGCTCCCCTTCTTTGGCCATGGACGAGCCACCACTCGCGGGTGGTTGGGGCTGACTGTAATTCTAGAAGGAGCTATCATTGCAGCGGGGCCCCAAGTGGGGGCGATCCATCAAGATGCGCTTCTCGCAGAGGCGCACCAGACTCATGGCGGTAGTAAGATCCGGAGGGTTCTGGAACTCAACATCCATGTGGAATCGCTTATGCAAACCCGCAGTGAAGGTCATCTAGTGAGTCGCCGGGAGTCGGGACAGACAGAGCGCAGGCAAGGAGCACCTGGAAATGGTCTAAGTAGTCATTTATAGCTCGACTGCTTCAAGGAAATCAAGTCGCTGATGGGGTTTCTACGGAGCGGTGGGCTAAAGCATAGGTTGCAGTGGACCTTGAAGTTGCCCCATGTAAGTGGGGGATTCTCTCGTTGAAGTTAAGAGAACCACAGTTGCAACGAACCTATAAGGTGAAAGGAGGCTACACCTAGCCAATCCTCCCACGAAGTGCGTTGTGCGACAAAAAATTTCTCACAACGAGTTAACCATGCAAGGGGATCTTTGAGGCTCTCAAAGATCGGGAAATCCAACTTCACAAAACGCGGCACTGTGGAATTGTCTGGACGTGCTGGAAGATCGGCCAGCTGGTGGGGGTGTGGCGTCTCGGGAACGGATGGGGAGGAAGCGGAAGTGGTGCGCGGGGGTGGAGGAGTGTCGTCCGGGAGAAGCGTGGCGAGGAGTGTCTGATGGTTGTCCGCCATCATGGATTTGAAATATTCCAAAATTTGGGTCAAGGTAGGGCCTCCTAAATTTCCGTCGTCCATGGTAGAAGAAGCCTGAAAAGGAGGGAGGGCCGATGGAGGTAGCAATCCGGAAGAGGTGGTGAGCAAGGAGCCCTCGACAAGAGAAGAGCCGAGAAGAATCGGTTGTTGGGCCATGGCGGGGAGGCGCGAGAGCGGTACCGTCGGGATCGGGCTCGGAATGGCAGGGTCAGAGCGGTGAAGGGCTCGACAGTCAATGACGTCGTCGCGGCTGACTACGATAGAGGTCGGCGGTGCTGAAGCGGTATGGTCGGCGGAGGGAAGGACCGGTAGCTTTGATACCAAGTTATTACGTGCCCTATAATGAGATCCCGTCCAAGGGGGTGGAGAGGGAAGTCCCAAAGAAGGGAGGTGCGTCCCTTCTTCGATCCCTTGGGAGCTATGATGTGGAGGGCGGTAACTCCAGTGACTGAGAGGTGCTTGCGTGCGGACGAGCGAAGGGGGGAGGCGGAGGCGTGCGGATTTGGTTACAGACCGAGAGAGAGAGAGAAAGAAAGTTGGATAGAGAAGAGAAATGATATTAAATCCTTGCTTCCTCGAGTCAAACCCACAACATAAAACCAAGTTTCAACCACAAAGACCAATTGTCCCCTCACAAGGCTTAACAAGAGGTGAGGTTAAAACACTACGCATGCATAAAAGTACTAATACAAATAACGGTGGTTCAAGCGCGCGCCACTTGAGACTCGCGACGCTTGTACGTGATCCCCCAACGAGGATCCGTAACAGAACTTCTCCAAAAATATGCAATGACCTCTCAGCAACCCTCATACTCACTATTTATAATAAAACAATATTAGGCATCCTTACATCAACGGCTATGATTGACCATTAATATAACATGTCCGATTACATTAAATAAAAATTAAAAATAAAATATAATATATGGAAATGTAAGCAAACAAAAATCCGGACGCATCCATGAAGCCAGATCATCGATCTTAAAATATTTCCTAATTTATGGATCTTGATTAAATTTTGTTGTAATATTGAGCTTATTTTGTAGGCTATAAATAGTCATGGTGTATGCCCTAATAATACAATATTCTTTTTCAACTTGGTATCAAAGGTCGGGGAGGAGAAAAAAACCGAGTGGCGGCTTCCGCGACTTCCGCTTTTGCGCTTTGCGGCTTCCGCCTCTGCGCTCGGCTCCAGATCTTGCACTCGGCGGAGGACCTCCGCCTCTAAGGTTGCGAAAACGCTCCTTCCGTCGCCGCATCTAGAGGCGGTCGCCTCTGCGTTCGACGAAGGACCTCCGCCTCTAGGGCTTCCAGATCTGCGCTTGATAAAGGACCTTCGCCTCTAGGGCTATGGGAACGACCCTCCCGCCGCCGCATCCAGCGGCTGTCGCCGTCTCCGGCTGCTGCGATACTGGTCGCAGTGAGAAAACAGCACGTCTACATCTCGCGGGTCTTCAGAGGGTCTTCAGCAACAGCACGTCTGCATCCTAAAGGATCTCGGAATGTGGTGATCGGATCTAGGGAAGGAGGCATTTATTAATACAAAACAGGATGCGGTGATCGGTGAAGAAGTTGATCCATGGCGCCGAAGTCTTCAAGATGTTGGGCCCGGATGAGTTGACCACATTTTTTAGGGTGTTGGGCTCAACGCAACGGCCGGAGAAGTTGGAATTTTCACCGATTGATTTGAAGCTTGATGGACTGATGACCTAACTGAGTTGATCACGACGTGTGAAGAAAATCCTTATAGCGAAACAAGTTGGGGGCTTCCTGATAGGGGCGTTGAAGAAATCAGACAACTCGACTGGAGATGAGTAGGAGTCGCCCCATATGAAGGTGTTTATGTGACTTTTCATCTCGGTTGTCTCATCGTTTTACGCCACAGTAGATGGCCTCGAGACATTCATGGAGGTTTGAGACAAGCTGAAGAACACATCTGGAACGACGATGGGTGGATTACGATCACGCCTCTGACAGGATGTGTTGCAGCGACTCACAGTGTCGTACTTCCAAGATCATCGTGGAGGAGAGGGCGATGAAGTTCCTGAATGGGTTAGATGACAAGTTCGATCAGCGGAGAGCTCAACTTATTTTTGGTACGATGATTCCTACACTCACTGAGGCCATCTCTACTATGATTCAGGAGAAAACACGTCTCAAACTTCAGGCAGGGACAGGAGGGTCCACGAATGTGAAGTCAGCACTAGCGGTTTGTTGCCCCTGGTGTTACAAGACAGAGGGAAGAAACCCGACAGTGCTACAACTGTAGCGAGGTGGGCCATCTGAGGCAAGCATGCACCAAGCCGCTGAAAAAGAGAGATTTGGGTGGTGGACATGGACATGGTCGTGGACGTGGACGTGCTCGTGGTGGCAGAGGAGGCTATCGAGCCAATTTGGTCATGACTGAGAGTGCGGAGGTAGTTGGCATTATCTATAAAGAGGAGCAGACCCTACTTAGAATGAATGAGGGCATCAAGAGGAAACAGACGACGAGGGGAGCAGAGATGGAGCTGGGGGTTCGCTATGTATACCCACCTAACAGATGGATCTCTCGCACTTGCATTCATATCTTCCTCCAGGGCATCAGATTGGATCATCGAATCAAGCGCATCATGTCACGTGTCAGGAAATGCATGCAAGTTCTCCTCCTACACTCGTCTAACTACTGCAGATAACATCTAGATGGGGAACGGTACGTTCCAGCCAGTGGTCGGTAAAGGTACTGTTAATTATTAAAGTTAAGTAAAATTATTCAATATTTTGCATGCTCCTTTTTTAGCTAGTCTCTTATCCATTAGTTCTATGATCATTCAACTGAGATGTGTTGTGTCTTTTGATATTCCCAAGGTGACTTTCCAGGAGAATGGGACGAGACGGATACTTGAGACTGAGATTTGGCATGACGGGTTGTGGTATCTGGATCGGGAAGGATTGGATGCGGCTCTTGTATCTGTGGTAGAGAAGACGGGAGTTAGAGGACAGAAGATGAGTGTAGAGGATATGATGATACTCTATCACAGGCGGTTGAAGCAACCCTCTTGTAATACTATAGCTAGATTATTTTCTGATATTTTTGAAACAAAAATAAAACAAAATTGGTGTGTGATGCTTGTGATTTAGACAAACTCACTGAGAGTTTGTATGCTAGTACGGGCCAAAGAAGCTTTTTTGTTTTTGATGTTGTTCATTCTGATGTATGTGGACCTTGTACTGTAAGCTTTTTGAATGGTTATAAGTACTTTATAACTTCTATGAATTGTGCATCTCGTGTTACTTGGTCATATTTGATGAAAACTAAGAGTGAGATACTTACCTGCTTCCGAGATTTTCATAAGCTTGTTCAGACACAATACATTGCAGTGATTAAGGTACTAAGATCGGATAATGAGACGGAATACACTAACAAGACAATGAAGGAATACTTATCAGCTCATGGGATATTGCACCAGACCACTTGTGCCTACACACCAGCACAGAACGGAGTGGCGGAAAGGAAGAGCAGACATCTTCTGGAGGTGGCAAGGAGTATGATGTTCAACATGAAGGTTCTTCAGAGTCTGTGGGGAATGCGGTGTTAACAGCGGCACAGCTGATCAACAGTATCCATCAAAGATTCTGGGATGGAAATCTCTGTGTCAGCAGTTGCAGGGACATAATGGGGGGATATTTCCTTTGAAGGTATTTGAGTGTGTGTGCTTCGTGAAGGACAAAAGACAGGGTGTTGTTAAGCTTGATGCAAGGGCAGTCAAGTGTATGTTTGTGGGCTACTCTCGTACTTAGAAGGGGTACATGTGTTGGAGCCCGGTGGAGAAAGATGTTTTGTGAGCATGAATGTTCACTTTAGAGAACTAGAACAGTACTACAGACAAGAGGGAGCCATACCCACATTAGACTCGTCAGATACCAAAAATATGAGGCTAGAGAGAGAAAGGTTGGTGACAGATCTGGGAGTATGGCAGGGAGGATCTGAGGAGGACCAAGAGAGTGATGAGGAGCAGGAGGAGGAGATTGAGGAGGAGAGGTGAGATGTGAGACCTACGACTCAGGGGGAGCTGCTGACATACAGTAGGAGGAGGAAGTTGCTAGCAGTACCAGATCCAATACCTATGCCAAGTCTAGCTTCTAGTCCCTTGGCTATATCGCTCTCTACTCCTGGAACACCTACATCACCACAAGCCTCAGGTGATATCCTTTCCCCTTCCCCTACTTCTTCACTTATGTTACAGAAGACAACTCGCAACAATGCGGGAAATCTTCCTGATAGATACGGTTGGGACCTCGCATTCTTTGTTTCTTACGATCATATCGCATCTACTCACGGAGCATTCATTGCATATTTGGATAGTATTATTGCACCAAACAATTGGTAGGTTGTCAAAAATGATCTGAAATGGTAGACAACGATGAAGGAAGAGATGAGGGCTCTTGAGAAGAGCAAGACATGGGAGTTGGCACAGCTGCCAAAGGACAAGAAGGTCGTTGGGTGCAAGTGGGTGTTCGCTGTGAAGCAGAACCCAGATGGACAGGTCGAGCGCTACAAAGCTCAATTGGTTGCCAAGGGGTACAGTGGTGGAGACCAGTCCCGATCTGATCATCGCAAATGTGCCTGATGTCGCACCCGTCCGAACCTCTACCGGTCCTAAGTTGTTGCATTTTGCAATTTATGTTAGTTTGCATTTTATTTTCATTTATTTTGCAAATTAAATTAAGTACACGCCTGCATGCGTAGTCATGTTTAAGAGTTTTATGTTGTTCTCCAAATAGAACATATATATGTATATATAAATATATATACACAGGTATATGTATATAATCATATATCTCAATACATATATAAAAAAATCGTATATATATATAACTGTAAGTTTAGGTTAAGAGGAGATCGGCCCCGGTTCAGCGATTCAGTGAAGGCATCGACTAGGGCTTAAGCACGCGCCTTCCGCGACATTTCCAGCGAGAAAAGCTTGCAACTGCCGGAGCTCCCACTACGCCAGCGACCACGACTACAGCAAATGGCCACGATTCTGCGTCAATCCCGCTCCGCCAAAGTTTCAGCCATGGCCGACCTCCACAAGCCGACGATTCTGCCCTTCGTGAGGAACATAGGTTCGAAGCTTCCTGTTTTTTAGAAATTTTCTGTTTATTTCTTTGATTGAGTACCTGTATAAAAGGGGGTGGTATGCTGTTGCTTGAGGGGATGGATTGATGAATATATGAATGTATGGATTGTCTGCTGTAAGTTTGAATCCCGTTGAAAGCTAGAAGGTGATGAATAGTAAAATCAACTTTACTGTGCTTGAGCTTAGGAAACCAATTCTGTTGTTTTCTTCGATTGAAATAGAGAGGAATTTATTTGAGATTGAATGTTTGTGTTTCTTGCTTCCGTGAGAGGGGTTTTGTGGAGTGTTAGAGTAGCTGAATGTTGTTGATATAGGAAACTAGAGTTTACTGTGTTTAATATTTCTGTTTGAGAGTTGAGAGAGATGATGAACAGCAAATTTTAATTTACTGTGCTTGGTCATTAATTTTCTGGAAGTAGTGTTAAAGTGTTTTGATGCATGAGTAGTGATATGTGGATTTTGCTAACTGCTTCCAATAACAAAATCTTGGAGTTTGTTTAATTTTGCTTTCTCAAAATAGTGGAGTATTTAGAGATTATGTGGAGCCTCTTTGTGTGAATAGTGATTGAATTTTAATTCTTGTGTCAGAGAATTATGTGAAACCACTTTCGTGTGAGAGTGAGTTTTAGGTTGTTAGTTTGTGACTTCCTTACACCGTGGAGTGATAGAGATTACGTGGATCCACTTTCGCGTGAGAGTGAGAAAATTTCTCCATGGTGCCCGTGTGCGATAGCGAACGACCTCGGAGAGGGAGATCGAAGGTGACGAGAAATTACTCGCGTGATCGCCGTCGATTTCAAATACGGAAAAACGCTTATTTATGTGGATAACATACTTATATCTCTCTTTTGCGTGTCTACATTTTCTCTTAGGATTTTAGATTCATTGTTGGGTTTCGCCCGAATTTTTTCAACAAACGCTACGTCGAAAACTCCAAACAGAAACGTGTTTGGATTTCACGATTTCCGTTTTGCTACGACAAGGGGACGGAACGAAAGTTGCGAATTTCCTTCCCCGAGTTTAGAATCGAACCATTATTTTAAGAATTTTTTTTTAAAAACAAAATAATTTTTTTGTGCTTTATAAAAAACAAACATTGCTTAATTTCATAAAGTTTGCGCAACGACCACTCTAATTATTTTTGTAAAATTCAATTATTCAATGCATGCATTTAGGGCTTCCTAGGAAAAAGCCGACAGGCGCGCAAACCCTACACGTCATCCTGCATCATACAGCCATACCTATGGCATCGACTACGACGAGACATTTGCACTCATTGCAAAGATGAGCACCGTTAGGACTCTCATCAACCTGGCGGTGAATGGTGGATGGATGGTGCACCAACTAGATGTGAAAATGCATTTCTTGACGGAGATCTAACAGAGGAGGTGTACATGGAGATACCACCGGGGTTTGGTACGACCAAGATAGAAGGTAGAGTCTGCAGTTGAAGCAATCCCACTATGGGTTGAAGCAGTCATCTCGCGCGTGGTTCGACAAGTTCAGGAAGGCGATGATTGGGATGGGGTATCACCAAATCAATGCAGATCACACAGTTTTTTCAAGAAGAATGAAAGTCACATCACCATACTTGCGGTGTATGTGGACGACATGATCATTACGGGGGATGATGAGTAGGAGATTGGCCGCCTCAAGAGGGCTCTAGGCAAGGAGTTTGAGGTGAAGGATCTGGGCCTTTTTAGGTACTTCTTTGGGATTGAGATTGCTTATGAGGGCTCTAGGCAAGGAGTTTGAGGTGAAGGATCTGGGCCTTTTTAGGTACTTCTTTGGGATTGAGATTGCTTATGAGGCAGAGGAGATAGTAATTTCCCAAAGTTAATACGCGTTAGATCTCCTCACTGAAACTGGGATATTGGGGTGCAAATTTGTTGCGACGTCAATCGATCAGAGGTGTAAACTGGGTGCAGAGGTCGGGGAATCAGTAGATCACAAGATGTATCAAAGGCTAGTTGGGAAGTTGATTTACTTGAGTCACACTCGCCCGGATATCTTCTTTTCTGTGAGTGTGGTGAGCCACTACATGCATGGCCTGAGGAAGGGTCAAATGGATGCAGTATACCGGATTTTGTGATACTTGAAGAGTGCTCATGGAAAGGGGCTGACCTTCAGAAGGAATGAGCATGTGAAGATTGATGGCTATTGCGACTCTGACTGGGTAAGCTGTGCGGATGATAGGAGGTCTAGTTCAGGCTATTGCATATTTGTGGGAGGCAATCTGGTCTCCTGGAGGAGCAAGAAATAGTAAGTAGTGGTTAGATCGACAGCAGAGACAGAGTACAGAGTTATGACAGTAGGGGTTGCAGAGCTCCTGTGGCTGAAAGGGATGCATGTGGAGTTAAAGTTGGATCAAGGAGATAGGATGAAGTCGTGGTGTGACAGTCAGTCAGCCATCAATATTGCAAATAATCCAGTCCAACAAGATCGTATCAAGCATATAGAGATAGATAGGTTTTTTTATAAAGGAAAAACTTGATAGTGGACTACTGGAGTTGAGTCACGTCTCGACCAAGGGTCAGGTTGTAGACTTCTTAACTAAGGGACTCAGTTCAGAGGATATGATCAGGGGTTGTAACAAGATGAGCTCAGTAAATATCTTTCGCCAATCTTGGGGAGAAGTTTTGTAATATTGAGCGTATTTTATAGGCTATAAATAGCCATGGTGTTTGCCCTATAATACAAGATTCTTTTTCAACTAATTTCATAAACAATTCTTTTTATATTCCTGAATGAGATCTAGTAATTGTATTCAGAGCTTCCTAGATCTACTGATTCACCTATTTTTAATCTTATTCTTTGAATTCAGCTGTTATATTCTTATTTTCAGTAAAGATCTTAATGTGACTGTCCGTATTTTACTAAACTTCATAGATTTGATCTTACTACTATTCATTATTTAAATCTAATCATTGTTTTTCATTTTAAGCTTGCTAAGCCATATTATCACCCTCAACATAATCACGGCCATCAAATCAGGTCATTGTCCTATCAAACACGTGCCATTGTTCATTGTCTCCCCCCCCCCCCAATAGGTAAGACACGATCTCTGATCTGATTTAGAAATCGATCATAACCACCTCAATGTCATTTCTAATAGTTTGCTCTACACTTCAAATTTTTCACATGGTTACCTTAACTATGCTTCTCTTAATCAGTGCCGTTACCTCTGCTGGAATCACTATACAAGATCTAAACTCTGAACTCTAAAAATTCACTGCATGCAACTCAAATCATCTAGATGTTGAAACTAATTTTCATTTCACCCATTACTATGCTCTATCATCCATATTATTCCCATAAAGCATTCTTCCTACTCAATGCCATGTCAGTCTTTCCGAATCGAGTTTTAATCTATGATCTATATTTTTCCACAGCACGGGCCTGTCTGCTCTAGTTGAATCCAACCCATCAGAATTTGATCTTGATGGCTTTAGGTAGAGAACTGATAGTCAAATTGATTATGATTCTGTACTAGTCATTAACTCCCCATTAATCAACCACCTGGATTCAATTAAACCACTACCTGCTGTATCGTGTCTTCCATAGCTGTTGGCCGTAGTTTCACCACTTCTTGTGAACGCCCATAAACAATCTTCATTTTCCAACTGAATCTCAATCATCTAGCTGTTAGCCTCAAACTCTGGTAGCAACTTATTTTATTTCATTTACTTGCTTCTTTATCCCTTTCTAGTTCACAAAAATAGGTTTCTCTTGAGCTAGAATAATATATTGTCAAAAAATTCCTCCTGGAAAAATATGTTGTGACAGGTTCCTCTTAAACTACAAAAAACATTACAGTAGGTTCCCCATAACCTGAAACTGATGTATATTTAAGGGTGGATGTGAGTTGTCAAACCACTTACAAATTCGTATGCACTGCTTTTTACATTTTTACACTTATCAGTCTTTGTGCACATGTGTACTATTAGTGTTTGTGCACACTTTCCTTGTGGGTTGTGCGACTAGTGACATTCTCAAGAAGTTACAAACCACATTGATCACATATGAATGTAAAAGCAAACTAAAACTTGCTCATTCATGTCCGCCCTTAATGCATGTTAAAATAATATATAGTCCTAAAAAAGAATTTTGTTGAGATGTGAAGAATATTCCTTAGAATATAAATCAAAAAAATAAATCAGGGAGAGGGAAACTGATTAAAACGGTTTAAACTTAGATATGTTATTTAATTAGTTAAATTTCATTTAGGATTTAATCAATGCCGGAGTCAAAATTTGTTGCACATTTAGGCTCTGTTTGGTTGGGCTGTTGCTGATAGTAAGCTGCTGATGAAAAGTTACTGATAGGAAAAGTGCTGATTCTGGAAAATGGAGTTTTGTTAAAAAACTGTTTGGGTGAAATAGAGTTTGCAAAATGGAGTTTTCAAAAAGTTGTTTGGAAACAAAACGGAGTTTGAGTGATTTTTTTTTCAACATATTTTAAGTACAAACAATTTATTTTTTGGAGTAAAATTTTTTACCTAATATATGTATTCACTTTCCCTTGCCATTTGGGCATTTAGTCAAACACTCTGAAGTCAATTTACAAAAAAAAAAGCATCCAAAACAAGAATTCCTGCAAAAGAACAGAGAAGACGGCATGAAATGGTTTAGAAGAATCAGAGAGCCGAAGCCTAATACAAATGTATGGGAGTGTAGTGGAGAAGGCAGAGAAGAGGGCTTGCCCAAAGTGAAGCGAAGTACGGAGTGCTTGAGCTGCTGCTCTCGCTGCGGGTCACGAGATTGGGAGGCGGAGACAGAGTGCCGCCGGTAACGGCGTCGAGCTCCGCCGCCGTGGAAAATAGAGCTTCTCCACACGCGGGAAGTGGCAGGAGAGAGAAGACGGTTCAAAGCGAGGCGGACATGGAGATGATGGTCAACACGGACCGGTGCTGGACGCCGCGGAAGATGTGCGAGAAATCTGTGCATAGATTACGCCACCACCGACAGGCAAGGGGGGATCAGGAGCGGATCGCGATCGAGAGCTAGGATTCCGTTGCGGATTCCGCTGCGCGGCGTCTGCTGTCCACCGCAAGAAAAAACCGCGGCTGGAGATAAAAAGAAAATGACGGACAGTAATAAACGCAGGTTTGAAAAAAAGTGGAATCAAACGGCGCTTTTGTCCAAAACGCCGGTGCGTTTCAACCGCACCACAGGCTAAAAGCCTAACCAAACGCTACCTTAGTCTCAAAAAATCTCAAATCTTTACATAAAAAATTGTTAACTTTAATTAGTATAAAGAAGGTGATTTAGATTATCAAGACAATTCCAAAAGATAACTTTTTTTTATACAAACAAAATAAGGTTACAGAAAGTCAGGGTAGAGCAGATAGCGCTAGTAGACCATGTCATGTGCACACGCACAATAAGGATGTGTGCAGAAAAGTAGGCACCCCACAAGATATGAGAGCACACAAAGCTCGAAGTAGGCTGACCAGAGCACATGGAGTTGGATCGTGTACAAGAAATTAAGCAAATGTTACCTGCAAGTATGCGGACAACCCAAATGCACGAAACCACAGTACAGATATTTTTTTCTTAGCAAGACAGTTGCAACAATATGCAAAAGAGTGTGGCGCTTTTCAAGTCAATCACAGCAAATCAAGGTCATGCAGGATTGATTGGAAAAAGGCAAAGGAGATGAGTTAACAAAGTTTGGGTTGATAGTGTAGTAGGAATATGTTATGGTCCCTCCTTGGTCCCGTTGTGGTCGCGCATGTTGCGAACTAATTACCTAGTCTACTTTATATTTTGGTAGGCATAATCGATCCTCCATGTCTAAGCCCAAGGAGGGGGGACTTTTATGAACTATATATATATGTGTGTGTGGCCAAGACAAGTAGGCAAGTAACAATTTATCTTTAATATCTCTATTCTCTCTCTCTAGTTTCTCTCTCCCTCTCTCTAACTCTTCCCGATATCCCACGATTCGAACCAGGGTTGTCCTAGCCGCCCGCTCCAGATCGCGAACCGCGCGATCCCCGCTCCGCCGCTCCACCGATCTCACCGCAGGAACGCTGCCGCCGCCATAGCTCGCCAACCAACCCTCTCCTCCTCTCTTGAGGACTTCCCTCCTCTTTCCCGGCGCACACGCTCGCAATCCCGAGCACACACCAACTTGGTATCAGAGGGAAACCTCCTTACCACCTCCAACGACCTAGACCCGGTCTTCCCCGCCTCCACTACAGCAGTACCCCTCGGTACCGGACCAGTGCCGACCGCCCAGCCCCGGCCAGCCGCCATCGACGCATGTTCAACACTCGTGACGCCACCGCAGCATCAACCGGCGACCGACCTCCCAGATCTGCCGCCGCCTACCCCTCTCGGCCACTTCGCACAGCCCGACTCCGCCCCGAAAAGCTCCAGCACGCCGACCCCCTGTCCGGCTCCGTTTTCCGCCGCTCTCCGCCAGCCCTATTCCGCAGGCTCCTCTTCCTCGCGCATCTTTCTCGGCTCCTCCCTCGACGGGGGCCCCTTGCTCGCCGCCTCTACCGGACTACTTCCGCCACCGGCACCTTTTACCTCCATTCCCTCAGGATCCGCTAACCCACCACCTCCGCCTCACGCAATGGCCGATCAGCCCACCCTCTCGCAGATTTTCGAGTCTCTCGCCAAGCTCCTCACGAATAACAACAACGCACTAATTGTCGTCGTCACCATCCAACTAGCGGCTAACCGACCGGCCCAATCGGCTACGGGTTCCTCCAGTGAAGCGCCGATTCCGTCAACCCTGCCAGAGTTTTGTCCCCCGCGGCATGACGGCAACGGGGTGCCACGATACTTGCGGCTGGATTTTCCAATATTTGACGGCCACGAAGACCCCTTAGCTTGGCTCTCTCGTTGCAAGCAGTTCTTCGCCCACCAGCGCACCCCTTGGGATGAGTGGCTCAGCATTGCTGCCTTTCACCTGATGGGCCCCGCGCAACTTTGGTTTTCCCAACTGCAATGGGAGAAACCACTCATTTCTTGGGAAGATTTCAAGGTGAACTGCACCCTCCGCTTCGGGCCACCCCTCCACAACAATCCCTTGGGGGATCTCATTTTCATCCGGCAGACTGATCTGATCGACGAGTACCTTGAACAGTTTCAAGTCCTCCTGGCCCGCACTACCACCATTCTTCCGACACAGCAGGTGTCCATCTTCACGGCGGGACTCCATGAGCGCCTCCGCAGGGACGTAGAATTTCAGGCACCCGCAGATCTGACCACGGCAATGAGTTTGGCTCGCATTTGCGAGAAGTGTTTGCTTTTGGACCACCCTCATCTACATCACCAGAACATCGAGGGTTCCAAGCATCCTCCGCGGCCTATGTCATCGACCACAGCCAGTCTCATCGCCCCAGACCGCGACGCCGACCGCCCAACTACCATTCAACGAGATGAATGAACGTCGTGTCAAGGGCCTCTGTTACAACTTCGACGAGCCATTTTTCCATGGACATCGCTGCAAGCGCCTCTTCTGGTTGGAGGTCGACGACTCGGCTTCTGAACGGGATGCTGACACTGACACGGGAGATCTGACGCCCACCGTCACTACAGACTAAGCTTGAGGGCAAGCTTGTCGTCGGGCAAGGTGGGGATGTTACGGTCCCGCCGTGGTCGCGCATGTCGCGAACTAATTACCTAGTCTACTTTATATTTTGGTAGGCGTAATCGATCCTCCATGTCTAAGCCCAAGGAGGGGGCACTTTTATGAACTATATATATGCGTGTGTGGCCAAGACAAGTAGGCAAGTAACAATTTATCTTTAATTTCTCTATTCTCTCTCTCTAGTCTCTAGTTTCTCTCTCCCTCTCTCTAACTCTTCCCGATATCCCACGGTTCGAACAAGGGTTGCCCTAGCCGCCCACTCCAGATCGCGTACCGTGCGATCCCCGCTCTGCCGCTCCGCCGATCTCACCATAGGACCACCGCCATAGCTCGCCGGCCCACCCTCTCCTCCTCTCTTGAGGACTTCCCTCCTCTTTCCCGGCGCACACGCTCGCAATCCCGAGCACACAACAGAATACTTGTAGAAGTGGAATTGAATGTTTTAACCGAAAGAGTAAAGAAAACATATTGAGGGAGGAAGTTGTGTGTGGGTGTGGGTGGGGGGGGATTCTAATGAGCAAGTGTGAGTATTGAGGTATACAAAATTACATCATGTCAGCTAGGTTTTGAAACCAGTGAATATCTCTCTGTACAATTGCCTTCTATTATTTTCTTCTTCTGACTTTCATCCCATTATTCATTTGCCGTCATTGCAGGTGCAATGCTTTTTTTCAGCAAATTCAAAAGAAGTCCCTAAGGTTGTTTACTGAGTTTGACAACATCACAACCAGCATGCGCATAAAGCATTAAGCATTAAAGGGCTGTTGATCTACTTGGAAACAGAATTTAGAACAAGCTGAAATTCAATAGCATAAACAGTCAAATAAAGATAAATTATGAGAGCAGGCTAGGGCACAAGATCAATTAGCCATCAAAATTACAAGTTCAACAAGGGAGAACTTATATAATGGCGGCGTCATTTAATAAGATTTTAAAACAGAAGTTCAAATTAGTTCTCCATAATCTTCATTTCATTATTTTACGTAATAAACTTCTCTGTTGATACTACCTTTATAAAACATAGCTGAAACAATAAAAACCGACATAACTGGGCATTTATGCCCATCTGGCTAGAAGACAGATTAGTATCAGGATATAGTTACACAAACACAGCTAAATTATCAGAAAGGCTGTGCACTTTTCATTGACTTCTAGTATATACATGTACTTCTACCTATATACTCGGTGAATGAAGAGGTCTACCTTTATCTAGCCGAGGTCTTCAACTTTTATCCCATATCCAGCGGCTTGGTTTAAAAATTTGCTTCAGAAGAGCCACTTTTGGGACATTCCAGTGCTCCACATGTCTTTTAAGAGTATTGAAGTAAAAATTACAATAAAGATTGAAACAATCACAGAAATAAAAGTACTAAGAGCTCAAACATCTCGATACCTGCATACTTTTCCTGAATCGATATCGAAGTAGTACTCTGTGTACCCAGTAGCTGAATGTGGAAAAATTGTTATACTATTAGCGCAATGAATTTAGCTTGAAGACCGAATTGGCTTGATAAGCTCGAGCTTGGAAAGAAGTCAAAAAGCTAACTAATGAATCAAAACTCAGATTAAACTTGAATTGAGGAGAACTTGTATGGATTGAGCTAGACCGAGATAGGATTGAAATGTATGCATCTACTTATCCGTGCATATACAATGCATGTGGGATTGGATGCATGTTGGACAAAGAACAAAATTGACCGAAATCTACTCAGTTTTTAGCTGAAATAAAGCTCAAATTAAAGGAAGTGAGCCATGCTCAGCTCATTTCAAGATTAGATCAAGTCGGGTGGGATTTGGCTCGAGATCCAATCGACTGGCTTCTAGAAGATCTTGAGAAAGGGTTGGATCTACTTAACCACCCGAATGAATAAGAGTATTTTTCAATCAAAAGTCAAATAGATTTTAGATGGTGAGAGGTCTCAGAAATTCAAATACATGCAAAGAAAGTATACCAGAAAGAATGGGCCTCCAAGGAAATGATATGACACAATTAAAACGCCAGTGCCCAATTCCCTTATCCTACAACATCAGCAAATTAAGCGCCTTGATCAGCCATTTAGTGTAGTGCTTCTTGCCCACCCAAAAAAAGGGTGCAATGTTATCAGACTATTTCTATCAAAATAAATAAAAAAATAGATAAATTTAAATATGATAAGATAACCTCACACTCCTCCCATTTCATTAGTTCCATATTGGATTTCTCAAGTAATGATCCAAAATTTGAGCAATTCCTCTTAAATCGGAGAAGACCTCTAAATGAACCAGCAGGGTCAGCAAATTCACAGTCCTCATTGTAAGCACTCAAAGTCAGGTTTCCTAGACATGAGAAATGAAGATTGGTTAGTATTAGAGGAAATAGTACAGAGTGTACCCAAGTTGAGTTAGGATTATCTATTTAGATGTCCAGCTGTTAATTTCATAACATATGTAAATGACATATCTTTACGGTATTCACATATGTTTCGTAATCTCCATTTTATAAGTTCCCTTCAGCAAAAAACACCCCTCCTTCAGAAGCTAGTGGTATCCTGTACAAGCTCAGATTCAATTCAGAAACCAAACCAATAAAAAAATGGCTTGTGGCTCCTCTAATCCTCTTATTTTCGTTTTGAGCTTGATCTGAAGCATAAAAACATCTGTTTTTAGAGCTGAGCTCTAAAAACTATCTCGGTGTTGGAACCGGAACCCGGAATCAAGAAGAGTTCGGACCCAAAGAAGGTAGCCTGCTCTTACTAATCCTAAGCTAGAACTCTTGGCCAAAGACTTTGAACTAAGGAACAGACCCTGAGCTGCAGCGTAGAGGTCCCTCCGCACACCCGGAAAATCTAGAAGAACTTCCCCTCCCAAGCCAATGCTGAATTGGGCACCTTGGAGGGTACTGGATACCAACCAAAGTAATCCAGAGGAAGAAGACGCCTAGAAAAAGATCTTCCACCAAGATGCCCTTAGGGGTCTATTTATAGTTTTTTAAGTCTGCTTTGCACATAAAGGAATCCCGCTTTAAGGTTTTTACTAAATGCACCTCAAATTGGCCTGCCAACAGCCAAACTCCGCCGTTTGGAAAAGCTATTGACAAACTCCGCCGTTTGGAAAAGCTATTGACAAACAAATGGGTATACGAATTTTGTGAAAAATCTCCGTGAAACATGTCAATGATGGGGCCTCAGCCTCCGAGGGCGGCGAGTGCCCGATGGAGCTGGCACTCGCTCCTCTCTGGCTCGCCTCCTAGGGCGAGAGAGGACCTGATTAAGCTGGCACTCGCTCTTCTCTGGAGCGGTGAGTGACCGATGGAGTTGGCACCCGCTCCTCCTAACTCGCCCCACTCGGAGTGGCGAATATCTGATGAAGATGGCATTCACCCACCTCCTCGTTGTGGCTTGGGGCGAGTGCGGGCCTTACTACTCGGCTCGCCCCGCCTATCATACTTGCCTATTCGGCCCGCCTGGGTCCAGAGACCTTTTCTTCTTCGGGTTCTTTTGGGTCGCCCACTCGGCGAACATGGGGTTGTACACAATCTCCGCTCTTTGCGAGATTGTCACAAGCTCAAAAATAAAAGTCCAACCTCCGTGTTCGGTGAGTATTTGTTGACCTGGAGGGAATCTTTTTGGTGGGTCCCTCCTTTGCACTATAAATATTGCTAAACAAGGAGGGTGGGGGCTTCGAAACTTCTTCCCTTTTCCTCTGATTCTCTATTTTGGCTGCACTATGTCGCTCCCAAAAGAAATCCAGGCTTGCATCGACGCCGCGAGAGAGGAGAGCAAGTCCTTTACAGTGGAGTTCGCTCCTTGGCTCGCCCGGCAGACCTTGGGCTCGCCCTTTAAGCTAAATAAGGCCAAGATGGTCAGGTGCGACCAGGCGGAGGGAGGATCCACCCTTCCGACCCCTTTAATTGCCACTGAACCTGTTCACCCGGTACGCTTACTTACCGCCTAGCATGCCTGCCGCCAAGACGTACGGACTGAAACTGCTTTGTCCATTCGCAGGGCATGTTATCCGAAGGGCAAGTCGCGAGAGAGGACCCGGGGAACGTCTGTTTGCACTCGCGCGAAGAAGGGAGCAAGATGGTGGCCATGGAGACTGACCTCCCGACTGTCCAAGGCAATCCTCCACTCGCGCCTGGTAAGTCATCTGTCACCCTCCCGCCATCCCTCTCCCCTGTCCTCCGGATTTCACCTCGCTTCTGGCAGCTGACACTTTCGGGATCACTGGCCTGCTCGTCCCGCCACCGAAACCATCGGTTCACTCGGCCATCCAGGTTGTTACCCCGGGTTCAGGGCCCTCGGCCGAGGGAGCGCCCGGCCACCCGACTCCTGCCTCCCTCCGGATTGCCGACTTTGCACCGCCATATCCGAGACTGGGAAAATCGCTCACGCTTCCATTCGCCGAACCCTTCCAAGGCCGACCCAGACCGTCTCGCCAAGTCTCCAGCAAGGTGGTTGTGTCCTCTCCAGGTTAGCGAGAGTGTTCGCCTTTCTCCTTGCTGAGTCCTGCTTTCGTTTAGCTAACCACCTCCCCCTCAGGCTATCGAGAGGTCTATTCCACCGATCTTGAAGTAGACGAGGAGTTCTCGCCTCCCCCTCCCCTAGTGCGATCGCCGACTCCTTGGGCGATCTGAAGGATGTTGTGGTGCTGAAGAGGTGAATGAAGGAGCTGTTTAGGAAACACATCCTCATGCTGCGCGAGATCTACAGTCAAGTCCAAGAAAACAGAGACGCCACCGAGCAGCGGTTGGGCGGTCTCGAAAGGGACTACGCGCAACTCCTGGACGAGATGCGGTGGGAAGCTGGTGGCGAGGAGAACTCCCCAGGGGTCCACATCTCGCGAGCCGAAGATCAGTTGGTGCTCGGTGCAATAGGAACTTAGCGTCGTCTGCGAATACTACTACCCTCGCCAACCACCAAGGTCGGGAGTGCGAGGCCGGGGAAGATGGAAATGCTCCAATACTAAGTCTACCGACACTCGCTCTCCCCTCCTTCTGAACCCTACATTATTTCTAAATTTGTAATTCTGTAATAATTAACTTCAGACTCGTCTGAGACATTCGCGACTAGAACTGTAGGGTTTTCGCTCGACATAAATTCATGTTATGTTTGTGTCTTGTGATGCTTTGTTTCCTTCTCTTTTTTTCCTTGGGATTTATGATGCAATGTATCTCGAACCGCTGGCGAGTGGAAGGGAGCGCGGAGCCGGTTCGAGGTTCGAGGCACGGAATGATGATTTGCTATCCGCACACCTCCCACCTCGAATTCCCCATGCCCAAATCTTTTTCTATAAATAGGCCCCAACCCTTCTCCCTTCACCTACTGCATTTATTGTCGCCGGTTCTCCAGTTGTCATCGTCCTCGAGCACTCGACTTCTGACTCTCGCGCAAGCACTCGCGCAATGGGTGGTGACAGTGGTGACACCGACGGCAGATTGAAGTGTGTTTGGGCTTTCGCAAACTATCCTTTTTCTCCACTGCAACCTGACGGAGGGCGAGTACCTCCCAGTTGTGGCGGAATACATCTTATCCGGGTTCGTCGCTCGCCGCCCGAGAGAGTTTGACTCGATCAACGATTTCTTCCCCGGCGAACTCGCGATCCCCATCTCACACTTCGAGGTGGGGCTGCGACTGCAGCTCTGGCCGGAGGTGCGCCAGGTCCTCAGGTACCTAAGCGTGGTACTGGGCCAGCTCAACCCAAACTCCATTGTCATGCTTGTGGCATACGCGTGCTACATGCGAGAGGAGCGGATCGAGTTCAGTTTTGCTGCCTTTCGCAAGATCTTTGCCTTCAGGGCCAACAAGGATGGGACCGCATTCTTCTCGAGCCAGTATACGAAGGTTCGCGAGACGGCCAACAAGAACCACCACTGGCTTCGGAAGTTCGTGTTTGTCAAGGGCGATTTCTGCAACATCCCCTTCTCGCTAGTTCAACAGGACGAGGCGACTCATCGCCCCCCCCCCCCAGTAAGAGGCCACGATGCCAACCTCTTCAAATTCTTCGTCGACAAGAACTTCGAGGTCACTTACCTGAGGAGGAACGTCGACTCGCTCCTCCCCGTGCTCCCCAGAACAGGTACCTCTCGCTCGTCTTCGCCCTAAACTTCACTTCCCTCTTTGGTTATTTTTGCGTCTAACACCGAACCAATCGCAGGGGAGCGAAATCTTCCCATGCATATGCCGTATGCGAGTGCTAGGGCCGCCTCCACCAACCTCGGTCACATTGAGGCCACTGCAGCTACGTGCAGAGACGAGCCGGGCGCCTGCTCCGGGCCCACGAGCAAGAAGAAGCGGGTCGGCTCCGCTGATTGCGACCCGCACCTTTCCCAACCGGCTCTTAAGAAACCAAAAATCAGGGTCCTTGCCAAAGGGAAACAAGTTGCGGGAACCCTGCCAGAGATGCCCCGGTCAGGAGCAACATCGCGGGCGAGTTTGCCAGCGAACTCGCGAGAACCTCGGTCGCGTCGGAGGAGGCCGACGAGAAGGCAGTGTTGAAGAAGCACTGGAATTTCGGCTTCGGCGAGAAGCAGCGGGACAAAACCGACGAGCCTCTGCTGTTCTGGGACCCGGAGGCCAACAAGGCTACTATCTCGACCCTTCTCCTATCATGGTAAGAGCAAGAGACTACCAGCGGCAAGGCATATTCCCACGCCTTCGGGCTCTACGGGCGGAAGGATGTCGCGTTCTTTGATGACGTGAAAAATACGCGGATGATCGCGCACGAGAGTATGCGAGCTCAGCTACGTGCTCTTGAGCTCGCTCATATGACGGCGCGTCGTGACAAGTACCTCGATCGGACCCTTGTCGAGGTCAACGACTCGCGGGAACTCGCGTTGGAGGAGATCGCGGGTCTCAAGAAGAAGCTAGAGACCTCTGAAAGACTCCTCGCCAGCCATTCCAGCGGAGTGGTAAGTATCGGTTCTCCCTTCCCCTTTCGCTCCCACCTTAAACTCGCGCTACCCTTATCTTCTCATACTTCTCGCGGGATGCCGCGACTACCGAGCAACTTCACGCTAGAATTGCCACTCTGGAGAAGGAGAATAAGGGGTTGCGAGCCCAAAATAATCAGTTGTTCGAGGCCATCCTCCCGTCGGCCCCCAGCAGGAGCAAATTCAAGCGGTACTCCAACCGCGAGATCTAGGAGATAATACAGTCGAATGCGACCAAGGCGACAGAGCACATGCTTCGGGTGATGCAGCGGTCAGGCCTCGTGACGAGTGAAGGCATGGAGGTCATCGTGAAAGATGTAGTCCCAGAGCTATTCCTCCCAATCGAGGAATCTGAGGACGACGCCGACCCGACCCTACACGAGAACAAGAAGTCAGGGAGCTCGGGCGAATGTTTCCTCCAAGTCCCAAAGATAGGAGCTTACATTCTTGTTCTTTACCATGAGGTCATCCACATACACCTTCAGGTTCCTCCCCCTCTGCTCCCGAAAAACCCGGTCCACTATCCTTTGATATGTCGCTCTTGCATTCTTCAGCCCGAAAGGCATCATCTTGTAACTGTAGCATCCCTCCCTCGTGATAAAGGAGACATCTTTGATGTCAAGTGGGTGCATCCTAATTTGATGATAACCTGAAAAAGCATCCAAAAAACTCATCACAAAAAAACCGACAGCTGAGTCAACCAGCGTGTCGATTCGAGGCAGAGGATAACAATCCTTAGGGCATGATTTATTTAAAAGAGAAAAGTCAACACACATTCTCCACCGCCCGTCACCTTTTTTAACCATTACCACATTGGAGACCCAACCTGGATACTGGATCTCCGATACAAAACTTGCTTTGAGGAGCTACTCCACTTCCTCCCGGATGGGCTCCTCTAGCTTGGTCGTGACGGTCCTCGTCTTCTGGCATATGGGGCGTGTTTTTGGGTCGAGGTTCAAACGGTGGCAAGCCACGTCTGCATCGATGCCTGGCATGTCAGCCGCGCTCCACGTGAAGATGTTGATGCTCCTCTGGATGCACTCCAGTATCCTCACCTGATCTCCCGGGCTCAACCCTCTGTTGATTCACACTTTCTTTGTCCTCCCGGCCCTGGTGAGGACCTCCATCTCCACCACCTCTTCTATTGCTTCCAGCTTGGACTGCTCCTCTCATTCGCCTTCTGCCCTCTCCCCCTGGACAATTGCCTCATCTTTCTCTGCCTCTTCCACTTCCATTCCCTGGTCCGACTCTCCAGCAACCCTTCTGCCCTTCGCTCCTAGGCGCGGATCTCCACTTCTCCCACCTCCTCCTCTCTCTCTTTTCTTTCTAAGTATCGTCAACTTCCTCATTGCCTCTTTCCCAACTCCCTCAGCATCGCCTCCTGGCCCCGCTTGCACTTCCATCTCCCTTCCCATCTCCTTGGCTTTCGTCATCTAAAAAATAGTGTTAACGGCTGTCACATAGCACTGCCTCGACACCTTAGGATCCCCTCTGATACAGACTTAAACTCTTTCGCTGTTGAACTTGAGACACTGATGGAATGATAATGGGACGCAGCGGAAAGCGCTGCGTTGTAGCTGCTCGGAGCGTCAACGATAACGAACCGGCAGTTCCTCGACACCCCCCCCCCCAGCGTTATATGAAGCTCAACTCCTCCCTCGACTTCCTCTCTCCCGAAAATCTGAACAACGGCCCATCTGAGGCCAGCACCCTTCTTGCCTCCACCTTCATCGCATCAAAGACCTTCTTGAAGATCACATTCACGGAGCTCTCATTGTCAACTAGAATCCGGGAGACTGTGAAATTCTCGATTGTTGTCTGGATCACAAAGGCGTCGCAGAACGGATCTTCATAATTTAGCATGTCTTTTGATAAGAAGGGTGGGTTCTGGGAGGTCGAACCGACACTCATTCTGAACATGGTTTGGAAGCTCCCCTTGCGGGTGACCTCGATCTCTACTCCTCCGTGGATCACCCCGATGCCTCCTCTGGCCCCTACATTCGTCCGGTCCTCGCATCTATCCTCTTCCCCTTCCCCAGGCAGGACTTCCTCGATCTGCGCCGGCGACTGCTGCGGTATCGGACCTCTTGCTCTTCTTATTTTCAAAAACTCTGGGAAGGTGGCCGTTGTGTGACCTTCCTACCGGTGGAAGTCACAATATGGCAACGCCACCCAACCCCCTCCTCTTTCATTCTCTCTTTTTCCCCTTCCTCGGGGGATCGTCATCGCTTATTGTTGTGGCGGGAGGGGCAGCCTCTGGTCCTGTCTCTACCCCGGAGGGTTGAACCGCCCCTGACCCCTGCGGTAATTATCCCCGCCATGAAATCCTCTCCCTTTCCCCTGAGCGGGGCCCTACTGGGGTCTCCAGACCAGCCGGTTGTTTGGCTCCTGATACCCCCAACCGTGTTGCTTCCCATGGAACCCCTGACCCCTGGGCTCTTCTCTCCTTCTGACTTCTTGCTGCCGGTTTGTTCCCTGCTCCTTCACCTCATCCTCCGCCAACTTAGCCAGCTTCTTGGCGAATGCCGAATTTGCCGATTCTCCCTCTATCTCTTTTGTCACCCTCTCCGTCAGCTCTTTGAAAGATAGAGGAGGCTCCCTCTTCAGCTCCATACTAAAGAATCTGTCGCAACCCCAGCGTAAAGGCAAGCATTAGGGTGTACCCTGGTACCTCTTGGACCAAAAGGATCTCCTCTTGGAACCTATCTACGTAACTCCCCAACGTCTCCTCTGGACCCTGATTGATCGTGAATAGGAACTCCGCTCCCTTCTTCTTCTTCTTCGATGTCGAGAACCTCAAGAGGAACCCACGGCACGGGTCATCAAAGCAATAGATCGAGCGTGTGGGAAGCTGGTGGAACCAGTCCCTAGCCTTCTCCTTTAGGGTAATAACGAAAAGTCGGCACTTGAAAGCGTCCGACATCTGCCGGATTGAAACAACGTTCTCAAACCACTAAACATGTTGCACTGGATCATCTCTGCCCATGTAGTAAGACATCTCTGGCTCCCTGAACCCCTCTGGAACGGGCGTTGAGACGATCAACTCGCTAAAAGGGCTTCCTCCCCCTACCGGGCGAGTTGACCCATCTCGCACCACTGGCTCACTAATTCTGTTAGCACTCGCCTGACCGGGGAACAGCTCTCGCCCGACGAGATCCCTTTCGCCGCTCTCAGCCGGCACTTCCTTCTCGGGTCGCTGACCTGGAGCGTTCTCACGTAGAGATGGGACCGCGACTACCGGAACAGAAGGTGTCGCCCACTTGCTTCGCGGCGAATGACAGATGTATGATCTGCAGAACTTCCATCTTGAATTCTTCCAACATTCCAACCGTGACACCACTCGCCGGTGGTGGCGGGTTGCCCAAGCCGGCTCCTCCTCCTCCAGCCATGAATCTTTGCCCTGAACTTTCATGAACAAGCTACGGTCCATGCTCACCGCACCACTCAGACTGATTTTTAGTGCAAAAATAATATGTAAATTTATTACTACTATCAAGTAGGTTAAGGATATAGTTCAGCCTAAATAAACACAAGAATTGAGATAACATAAATTACCTTCATGTCAAGTCTTGCTCAATAGACTTATCGATAGTAGTAACTGGAGTATATGGAAGTAGTGACTCGAGTACACAACAATAGTGACTGAGTACTTGACAATAGTGACTCGAGTACTTGACAATAGTGACTCGAGTACATGGCAGTAGTGATTGAAGTACACGGCAAGGATTATCTTGATCGATTTTGCACTACATCAACCGGAATTCTAATTGGAGTCTTAAATACACACAATAACGTGTCATGACCATTTCGTAAAAATGTAGGGATATTACACTGCAGTAGCTACTGGAGTGCACGACAGTAGCAGGAGCACGTCGCAGAAGCGATGAGCACTCGACGGACGTCTATGCAGGCATCTTAACTACATCGTCACATATTTCTCAATATGATTTCAAGGAAAGCGAGAACGCCCTTGTAAGTTGGTAATGAAATTGTAAAGTATAGTAAAAAGGGCAGCCCGGTGCACAAAGCATCTCCGCGCAGTGAGAGTCCGGGAAAAGGTCCCACCACAAGGGTGAAATGTAGGCAAACATTACCCTGTATTTTTGCAAGAGGCTGCTTCCAGGACTCGAACCTGTGACCTCAAGGTCACACGGAAACACCTCAACCAGTGCGCCAAGGCTCCCCTTCTTTTAAAGTATATTACAGCTGAAATTTTTTTAGAGTTCATGTTGATAAATTGAGTGATTTGAATAGCTACAAGAAATTAAGTAACAAATAGTTAAGATGGGGAATGAATATAATTTAAATGATTCATGGTTTAAAAAGCTAATTAAGAATTTAATATATTGATTAGAGATTAATTAATTGAAAATTCAACATTTTTTAACAAATTAGTAATCTTGAGTGACAATTAATTAACTAACAATTATATATCAATAAAAGATAAAATGAGCTTCGTTAAGACTATTAGTTTTAGCATTTATTGGTGTTACCAAGGGTTACTTATACTTATTTATAATAAGAGGATTGTAATCTCTTAATCCTTTAATCCAAGTCCCAATAACCAAAAAATGTAACATAGAGCTGAATCAAAATATTACATGTTATACAACTTATATTTAAATATAATAATTACCTAGATATCATTGTGATGGCTATGTATTTGACGTAGATACATGTCGTTTTCACCTAAGAACTATTTGTTATTTGTTGTTCACAGATGGAGAGTTGCTGCAAATTGATGCGTTTTGATAATATCAATAGATTATGGAGCTCTTCCAATATTCAATGGGAAAATGTAAACATACACCAAGGGCATACCATGGATATTGTGCTCTTTTTTTCTTTTAATGAAAAATTTTAAACAAATTGTGCTAACACTGCTTGCATTCGGTTAAGATCATAGATTAGATTTAAAATGTTCTCCTGTTGCCAGGGCTTCTTGGACATACCCTATACACTAACTCAACATAGTCAAATTCTTCAAAGTTAAGTGGAGATAACGCAGGACAAAAAGACATCAATGAAGCAAATTTTGTATTACTTCATCTTGAGTCTTATTTAATTCTTCGTAATTAGGATTTAATAATGGTAATTCCGTATTAATGTCATGTGTGAGTGTATGTGTCATGTTATGGGGTGACACAAGTCAATTGCGAGTCAAATATGTCATGTATGCAATATGTGTGTCATGTGCGGTAACCGGAGACTATTATAGGACAAGAATAATGTAAGAGTTGAAATGTGACTTAGGTAGCGTTTGGTTTAGATGTTGGGCTGCGGTGCGGTTGGACCGCACCATATTTTTAGCAATAAGTACGGTTTTGATTGGCTTTTTTCCTAAACTCTGTTTCCTAAATTCCACCGTTTTCTTCTATTCTCCATCAGCAGGAAAAAATTGCTTTTCTTGTGCCTCTGTCGGAAGGCGGAAGCCACGCCGAAGGCGGAAGGCGCAAGCAATGCACCTCAACATCAATTTTGAAGGAGATCTCTGACCAACAGAGCGAGGATCGGTGCGGGAGCTACAACCCAAGCGCCGACGTTAGCGAATCAGAGAGATCCAGTAGATTTTCCGGCAGCCAATTCACTGCTCCCGGTGCCTGAAGCTGTTGCAGTGTTATCCATGGCCAATCTCTTTTCTACATGGATTTCGAAGCAGATTTTCGAAGTAGATTTTCGAAGCAATGACCGCAACTTCGCCTTCATGGATTTCGAGCCCAGCTCTGTCAAATCCATGGCCAATATCTTTTCTACAGTGAGTCTCCCCTCTCCTCCTGATTTCTGTTTCGAGCCTAGCGATCATTAGTAGGCTGTTTTTCGTTAGATTTCTGCTGTATTTTTGAGAAGAAGATGAATAGTGGTTGAAACGAAAATTATTGATAAGTATTTGTTAACAGGCAAACAGCTGAATAGTTTTCATAGTTTGAGATGATGGAGAGATTTCATAGTTTTTCATAGTTTTCATGTTTGGGAAACATTTTTTTGTGTAGGGTGTTATTTTCTAAAAAATGTTTTTTGAAAACTCCATTTCACCCAAACAGTTTTTTAACAAAACTTCGTTTTCCAGAATCAGCACTTTTTCTATCAGCAGCTTTTCATCAGCAGCTTTCCATCAGCAACAACTCAACCAAACAGAGCCTTAATTTAGTGCAAACATGCATGGAGCTAAAATAAGGTGGCTATTATTCTCATTGTCTCATTGACCTCCACCTCATCAATCTCGACTTTGACTTCCACTTCACTCTTTGGCTACCTCGACAACATCTCCTTAGCTTACCACATTACATTTGATTTCCACCTCATCACAATGGACCCCACCACTTCAAAAACCAACCACCCCATTACCATGGGCCCCACTCTTCCAAGTGATCCATCACTTCTTAAAAACTTTGGCTGCCAAGACCGTCTCCTCCTTAAAACTTCAGGCACCACCACACGTCGTCCTTCTTCAAAGGTCAGCTACATCCACCTTCTTCCTTAATTTGCAGTCGTCCACCTAAACATTCTTCCATGTTCACTCCCTTTTGTAACCTCTAGGCCGTGAAGGCTTCCTTCATTGTTCAAGTATAACCCTCACGGACTCACCTCTCTCAACTCCCCATAACCAATCGCTTTTGAGCGAACGCCTCTTGCAATATTCCTTCTTCAAGTAAATGATTGATTGGTGAATGAGTGGGTAGTCATTGTTAATGGACCTCCAACGAAAAAAAACATCATCTCCGCGATGAATCATCTATGGTGATCAAGTTCAGTTGGAAGGACAAATCCATGAAATCCACCTCCATATTCAGATAAATATAGTATATTGTTCATGTTTGTTGGAATTTCACAAGATTTCTAGTAATTGTTAACCAAGTTTTCACAAAATATTAGCTTTTGTGCTTAAAATCGCTAAATCTCCTTCACACCTGAGCTAAAAAACAAGATCTTTCAAGTTCAAGTTAAGTCTCTTTAGAAAGTAAAATGATAATTCTCTTTTGCATCCATCATGATTGATGATCAATTGATCATCATAAATAGGTATCATCTAACTTAGCCTATATCACTCTGTTATCCATATAATATCATACCAAACAAATATACTTTACCAATAGCAAGTAGATTTGGGTCAATGAGGATTTTAAAAATCTATACAAAGGATTTTGTAAATCAACATATCTAAATTTAGTAAATCTTTTAAATCAATAAAAAGGTAATCATGTAAATACTAAGTGTTTAGAATCCTAAAATGGTATGATTGATCTATTATTAAATATAATCCCAACAAATAATTTTGTGCTACTGCAATTGACCTATAGTTTTAGGTCCAGTCCAACATTGGATGAATAAAAATACATGTGCAATGTTAGGGTACATTCACTTGGTCAGTTTTAAACCAACGAAATTGGAACGGGATCCCAAATTCAACTCAAGTTGTGTGTTTGCCTCATTAAATAAGCAGAATCGGATTAAACTCAAAACTAACAATTTTGAGTTTTATAAAATTAAATTCATTTTCAATTCAAACCTCTTTAGGACAGTTTTACATCGCACTAGGCGCCTCCTTCAACTTTTTTGCTTCCTGCTACCCACTACCTCCTGCAAAATTCTTAGGACCAGGTCCCGGACCATCCGGGACCAATTAAAAGCTTCTAATCAAACCAGCCCGGACCCACACGCAAAAGTGCATGTCAGACTTTTTGTTTTTTGCAGACCTGATATCTTTATTAAAGGTGCAAGGCGCACCAAGGCTCAAAGAAATCTTGAAGTCTAGGCGCGTCTGACAAAGGCAAGGCGCAACAACATACATTTTAAATAATCAACATTAAACATCATTTCAGCTTCTCGATCAAATTCTTCATCTAATCCACTAATTAATCATTCATTACTATTGTTTATATCTCTTAAAAAATAAAAACAATGTGGTCAGTTGCATCATATCTAAGTCTCAACACGCAATTATCTTTCGCAAACACTCAATTGATAAAAAAATTTCAGTTCTTACATTTTTTTTTTTAAGAAAAAAATTTACAACAAAAATCTCACTCAGTCACGTCTTTTATATTCTAAAGGCGCAAATAAGGTGCACGAAGACGCAAACCTCTGAGCCTGGTGAACCTGGAGCCTGAGGCGCGCCTTTAATAACATAGCCTGAGATGTTCCCGAGCGGTCCTACTTTAATAGAAAAGATATCATGGAGAGGTCACAGACCCAGAAAAATCTAGGTCTAGGACCCAGATCAAAGAATTCATCCTCCCTCCTCGTGTTCACCAACGAAGCCTGTTCCAAGCATTGCAGCTTCTTCAAATTCTCGTCGTCACCACTGCTTCTCCTTTCTTGGCCTACAGTTCCTATTTTCCAGGCCCAATACTTAGCTTGACCTCCTCAAATCATAGGTAATGCCCCTTTCTTCAACGGCTTCTTCTTCTTCTTTGACGGATTTTTCTTCATCTTTGACGGCTTCTTCTTTTTCTTTGACGGCTTCTTCCACTTCTTCTTCTTGGACGGCTTGCTCTTCTTCTTCTTATTAGACAACTTCTGTGACAACAACCCGACGGCCTTTTTCGATCCTTTCCTGTTCAAAACCGATGGCCTTCTTTGACGGCAACCAAACAGAAGAATTGGAATTGGCTCCCAATTCCAATTCACACGAGTTTTTGTTTTGATAAAAATCAATTCCGCCCTCCCAAAACCTTCCAATCTAACGGGGCCTTAGTGATTAGCTCGTACCTACAATCTTAGACCTTTATGTTTAAAATTTGAATTTGGCCATTGATAAGGGCCCCATATATTTATAGGAATTTTAGGCTGCGGATAGCCAAAGTTCCCATTTCCCCCATTTCCCCCACTAACCGCATATTGTATGAAGCCCAACTATAATCCCAATTCAAAAATCATGTATATTACTATTTTCCAACGAAAGTAAAGATTGCAACGGTAATGCTTCAAATAGAAGCACCAACCTAACTATATGATGATCTTAAGCTCTCAGCTAGCCTGATATAGCCATGATTAATGAGTGAAAATCACCTCCATGAGGACAAAAGGGGCAACAATACTCTCTCTACATTCTAAAAATCAAATTAGTCCCAACGAAAAGGATTTCAACCTTCATTTGACCTTGTGCTTCTTCCCTTATAAAGGTTTTTAAAATCCCACAGTGAGTTTTCTCCCACTGAAATTTAATTTATTGCGTAAAGTGAGAAAGAAGAAGGGGTTAAAACTTGAAGGTAATTCTTGATAAGGGAAATACGAAACCCATCAAAACCTGTAACAAAATACGAACGCCGGAAGTCATCCTTGATGGCTTCAACTATTTGCGCTCGATCTGGAAGATCTAAACCATCTTCTGCGATCTCAGAGATCTCAATCTGCGGAGGAGCTGGTCGGAAAATCGATGCGGCGATGCCCAGAAGCTCGGATCCGTACCAGGCAATGCGAAGCACCGTGTTCTCCGAGCTAGAGCCTCCATCGCCGGGTGACGACCTAGGTTTCCCGCAATGGCAGCGGAAAATACGGTTCTTCAGAACTGCAGGGTTTCGCCGGGCGGCGGCGCTCAGATAACCGGGTTCAATATGGGAAAGTGCCAAGCAGACGGAGGAAGCCATTGTGGTAGCTTCCCCTGGAAATAAACGGATCATTCGGTCGTGCGACCATAAATTTTGCGAAAATATTGTATATAATTTGTTTAATTTTTTATGTAAATAAATTTTGATTTAATCTAATTCATAATAAATCTTTTTAATTCAAAAATCTAAAAAAATTATAAATAATATTCCCTCCATTGTGACCTGTGAAGTGACTCAAGTGAGAGAGCTTTGAAAGGAGGAGAGATTATGGGGTCCAGTTATAAAATATTGGGACCATTCAAATAGAGTGTTGATATTAGCATTATATTTTTAACTATTCGCACTAATGATTAATTGCAAGTATAGTTTTAAAAAATTGACTATATGTAAACAATTTTTTATTAGCAAGTGTTTTTAAAAAAAAGTTGACTATCAGCAAGCATTTTGTCATTCCTCATGAAACTTAAAGATAATGAAGGATTATCAACCTCATGCTTTTCTTTTCTCCATTTCTTCCGGAAATAGAAATATTGAATCCATCATCTTTGTTCAACCCCGTGTTCGCCGAGTGGAGTGGGCCAAGGAACCCTCGGGTCCGCACGAGCTGAGCGGGCCCACGCCCGCCAAAGGCGACGAGCGATTGGTTTGTGGGGCGAGTCGCAAGGTATGGATGCGCTCGCCCCGGGGTAAGAATAGGAGGTGGGCGAGTGTTGGCCTCATCGGACACTCGTCGCTCGCCTCATAGCAAGCTGAAGGTTGGCGAGCTGACCGGCTCGCCTCAAGCTGATTGGCTTGCCTCAAGGCAAGCTGATCGGCTCGCCCCGGGGTCCGCGAGGCGAGCCGAAGGTCGGCGAGAGACAGTCCCTTCAAGGGATCAGCCACCCCAGGAGGTTGGGGTCTCGTCGTTGGTGAGCTCTAGGAGAATTTTCCTAGTAACGCTATATTTATTTTTATTTTTGTCTGCTGATAGTCATTCCAAGCAGCGGATTTTGACTATTGGTAGGCCAATCTGCGTTGCGTATAGCAAAATCAAAAGACGGGATTACGCTATTGGCAGGTCACGCTAAAAAAAACTATAAATAGACATTGAAGGGCACCTTAGAGGGGATCCAGTTTCTTTTTGGCTTCCTCTTCTTCAACCTGTTTTTTGGTTAGCTTTGAAGACTCTCAAAGGTGTCCAGCTTTAACTTTGGTTTGGGAGGGAAAACGTTCAAGGTTCTTCCGGGTGTGTGGTGGGACCTCCGTGTATTAGCCAAGGTCTGCGTCAAATTTCGAGCCTTCAGCCAAGCGTTCTTTCTCAGGAGAAGTAGGTGCGGGTTGCCCCCTTCTTTAGGTTCGAACTTATCGTTGGGCCGAATCCCAGTTCCAACAATCCTTACTTCCGGAAGCTTTTACTAACAAAATTTAACTAAAAATATTTTTTTATGTATGAGAAAGGGGAAAAGATGATTTTCTGGAGCAGAAAGGCGGCAGTGGAGATTTCAGAGGCGTCTTCGACGAGCTTTACGTCATCGACGTCTGCGGAAACATGAGGATGATAGTACATCCGCAAGCAGTGGCGGATCCAAATGGGGGTAAGCGGGGGCCCGGCCCTCTCCCCCCCCCCCCCCCCAAGAATTTTGAAGTTTATGTAGGTTTAGTTTTATTAATTATAAAATATAAGTTATGTATATAATATAAGTGATAAATTTATGTAGACAGAAAGAGATCGTCTCTCTCGTCTGAGTCGTCTCCCTCTCCCCTTTCCGCTAGGGGTCGCTGAGAGCCTCTTAGGAAGAGCTCTTCCCTGACAGGTGCCGCCGGTTGACAAGCTAATTTGGCTAATTTTGACAAGCTAATTCGGCTAATTTTGACACTTCCGGTCTCAACAACGACTACAAAATGGTCATTTCTGCTATGAAACTTATTAAAACAAGACTGCACAATATAATAGAGAATGAATTTATGGCAAATTGTATGACTCTCTACATAGAACGAGAAATAACAGAGAAGATCGAGAAAGATGTGATCATTGATGAATTCTATGAGTTGAAAAAACGGCAAGTACAACTAAAATAAGGTAACATACATATTGTAAATTTTCTTTTATTGTTAATGCTAAAATTTTAAATTAGAATTTTTTTGCTTATTATATTTTGATTCACAATTTTTTTGGGCCCCCCCTTACTTCAAATCCTGAATCCGCCCCTGTCCGCAAGATGAAAGATTCAGCAGGGCGGTGTGCCTAAGTGAGTGCGATGCTTATAGGAATTTTAAAAATCTAAATCAAATTTTTAAAGCACGTACTCAAAAATACGGCGCTAATATCAGCGTCCTTCAAATATGGGTGTTGCGGACTAACTCGAGGCCCCGGTCGGACCGGATAATCTCGGACCGCCTTAGCTCGCGGGGCGGTCGAGCGCGCACACAGTCAATTGAAAAGGGGGAATGAACACAAGGAGTTTTAACGTGGAAAACCCTTCAACCGGGTGAAAAACCACGTGACCGGTTCACTGCCAGTCAAAATCCACTAGATCAGGTTGATTACAGTATGTTGAGTGAATCGGGGCGACAGGCCGCTCCCGTTACAACTTGCGGGGTGAGAGAGGCTGACTGTAGCTTCCGGCGGGCAACAGGCTGCCCTGCGGAAATGACTTAAACGGTGGAATGCGCGGGATGCTTCTGACGCGTGCGCTCGGGGCGACGCGCGCTTGAGGGCTTCGACTGTCTTCTTTCTTTTACTTCCTTCCACCTTGGGCGTTTCCCGTGCTAGTTGTGCGCTGATGGGGTGCCTGTAGCCGATGACGGGTGCTGGTGGCCGCTGGTGGTTGACGACAAGGGGTGGTCGCCGGCAGAGAAAACGGGAGAGCTCCCACCTGAGGAAGAAGAAGAAGGGGGAAGCGTAGGAGGAGAAAGTTGATCAAATGAGGAGCCCCTGGGGTCCTTTTATAGGCTCCAGGGGGAAGTTATGGCGGGCCCCACCACTAACATAGTGGGTTTGTGGTGGGGAAATGGGTGGTTACCCCCTTAATCGGACGGCAGGGAGGGCTCTCCCCTTGATCGGACGGCCGGGGGGGGGGGGGGGGCTTCCCACGATGGCGGGCCGTCATGACGGCAGCGACAGCCGGGCGGCCGGCGAGGGAGGCCGACGGCGGCCAAGGTCACGGCCGGCCATGGCCGGGGCGGCCATGGCCCCGGCGGCCATGGCCACGGCCGGCCAGGGCCGGGGCGGCCACGGCCGGGGCGGCCAGGGCCGGGGCGGCCACGGCCGGGGCGGCCACGGCCGGGGCGGCCACGGCCGGGGCGGCCACGGCCGGGCGGCCATGGCCCCGGCCGGCCACGGCCGGGCGGCCATGGCCCCGGCCGGCCACGGCCGGGGAGGCCATGGCCGGGGCGGCCATGGCCCCGGTCGGCCATGGCCGGGGCGGCCATGGCCCCGGTCGGCCATGGCCGGGGCGGCCATGGCCCCGGTCGGCCATGGCTGGGGTGGCCATGGCCGAGGCCGGCCACGGTCGTGGTGGCCGTGGGAGGGCCGGCCGCCGGTGGTGGCTCGGCCTCTTGCCGGCGGCGATTCCTATGACGGCGGTTTCCCCATGAGGGGAGGGAGTGGGGGTCCGCCCCCATCATCTCCATGAGAGATCATGGGGGGTGGGACCCACCCATGACTTTCCATAAAAAAGGGAGAACCCATCAATGGGGATAGTGAAAAATCCGGATCTTTCAAGAAAAGCACATTTTCCACGTTACGTGTTATTACTACTTATTAGTTATTAGGCTGTGAATTTTTTCTTTCCTCTGGTCCCAATTATTTTGCTAAAAGGAAAGGTTGTAAATAGCTATTTATATTTCTATATTTATTAATGAGACTTTAGGATTGGAAGCTATGGTCTCATAAATTAATTTATCCAATTTATTTGTGTTTTTTACGATAACATTTTGTATTAGTGATTATGATTTTGAGTGTATTTTATTGATACTAATTTCCAAAGTTTATACTTCATTCTCCACATTATAATCTTTGTATCACATGAAACTTGCCCTTTGAAAATGTGTTGTTACATGTGAAAATTTTATTTGAAATTTAAGTCGCTTTTTTCACATACTTATTGTCACGAGCTATCATGTCAACTCTATACAGGCTATTATTATTCCATCCAAATTTATGGTGAAAATTCTGTTAGAATAATTTTTATATTAATTTCAGAATATTATATATATATATATAGGGGTTAATGTATATACGCGGCTTGTGCATATAGGCTATATACGCAGGGATGCGTAATACGGAAAATACACCTAATAAAATGCATTTTTAGGAAAAGTCATGGGTGGGTCCCAATAGTTCCGCCCGGTTCCGCACCATTTGAAAATACACATAGTAAAATGTATTTTTAGGAAAAGTGGTCAACATGAAAGTTGTAGATATCGTCGAGATCTACAACTTTCATGTTGATCACTTTTTCTAAAAATGAAGTCTCGCACCTAAGAAATGTACACAGGCTGCGTTTTTACATTTTATATATATATATATATATATATATATATATATATATATATATATATATATATATATATATATATATATATATATTCGTTTCCAAAATAAGAAATAAAAGCAGCAAAATTTAGATATAGAAAATCTTGATCTTTTAAAATTGAACTAAATAGAGAATGAGAGAAATAAATTTTATAGTTTAGAATCGAGCCTGGTTAAGGCGTGCGATCACTGCCCTAAAGAAGTTGCATCACCCTCCGGCAGGGCTTTCAACCGATGCTCACTCCTTCAAGGTACAACACCCGGCAAGATCCCGAAACTCCGATGTGCGCGGACACCGAAGAAGCACAGAGCACCCGAACCACCACTTGATGAAGCAAATGTGAAGAAGATGAAAAACTCAAGAACAGCGAGCATTCTCAGCGCATCCGAAGAATGAAAATATATCGTCTCAAAACGATTCTTAAAAAGGCGTTATCTGAAATCTCGGTAAATAGTAAAAAAATAAATTTGTCATTAATTTTGATGGTTATGTACGGTAAGTAAATAAAAGAAAAAGAACGTTGGAAACGTCAGCGTAATCAAAACTCGAGGTAAAGCGTTCGACGAAAATCATCTAACGAAACCGGTCGACGAAAAGCGGTCGACGAAACCGCTGGCGAAAGCGGTCAACGAAATGCGGTCAACGAAATGCGGTCGACGAAACCGCTGAAGAAAGAGGTCGACGAAATCGCAAGGCGTAATGCGGTCGACGAAATTGAAAGCGGTCGACGAAATGAACCCGCAGCTCGACGAAATTACTGTTCAGCCAAGTCAAAACTATTTGGAGCAAAATTAACAATTCAATTCAATTATTCCCCAAATCTCAAATCCGAATCAGGTCTGGTGCGAGCGCACGCGCGCGCTTGTGGTTCATAGTTTCTCCTTATGTTCTTTTGAACAAGAAGAAAGGATGAACTTTACTAATAAACACTCCTACAAGAATGGAGGTAGGCAATGTAGGACTATATGATTTCATACTTTGGGAAAGAGGGGTTCCCTCAAAAATTTTGGATTCCCTCCAATTTGGTTTTGGAGCTTTTCCCTTTAAATAAGGAGCTCAAACACCAAACACCTAAAGACTCCAATAAAATTCTTTCATTTAAGAAATGTTATATATATATATATATATATATATATATATATATATACGAGTGACAGGCACGGGCCTTCGGCCCTAGGGGCATTCGGCTGGGGTGCAACAATCGGCGGGGTGCGACATTCGGCGGGGTGTGACATTTGCTGGGATGCGATATTCGTCGGAGGTGCGACATTTGTCGTGGGGACGACATTTGTCGTGGACGGCGTTATTTGTCATGAGCGGCGACAATTGTCGTGGGCGGCAACATTTGTCTTGGACAGTACCCGCCCCTATGACCTCGCGCGACAGTACCCGACCGACGCCCGCTCCGCAACATATACATATGAGTACTCAAAATGACCGTAAAAAAATAAAAATCAAGAATATAATTTTTATTTTGTAAAACAAATTATATTTTAACGTTAAAACATTAATTTTTCTCTTGTCATTCCTAACTAGAGACAATAGGTTTAGGGTATCTACTGTTTTTATTTTTTGTATTTTAATATTGTAAAGTTGTGTAATTACCTAAAAGAATATTGTCTTTATAATATACTAATGTAAAGCTCGGTATAATTGTGTAATTATGAATACAACTATAAGGGCAATATAGAGACATCACACAATGTTTCACCAAAGAGTAGTTTTCGTATATTAGTATATATATATATATATATATATATATATATATATATATATATATATATATATATCAAATTTCTAACAAATTCAATATAGGACGCAATCACGAATTATAATATAGGATTCTGGGGGTGTGATGTACTTTACGGTGCAGTGCACAATCCAACGGCTGCGAGTGCATCACATCGCGATCTGAGATGTGCACGCATCTCCACGCTAGATGAGATGCAGTCGCAGTCATTGAATAATTGCACTGTACCGTAAAATGCAGAATCTGCACTTCACACCTCCGTTTCCCATAATATAGCTGACCCCACTATGATGGTACAAAGGCTTGAGTGTTATTGTATTTAATATTACATGTGGGATAGGCATGAACTATTTGGGTCCGTTTGTTTCGTCGTTGTCCCTCCTTTCCATTGGAGCGATAACGTCATTGCCATTTTTTGGTTTGGATAATTAATTGCGTCGCCAACGGAGGACAAAGTGGTCCGGTGTTGTCTTCGGGTCTTTTTGACAAGAGCTCGGAGTTCCTTTCTAACGCCGTGCTCCCAACGCATGATCTCTGGCGTTCCTCGCCGTCGCCGCAAGCTTTTCAGGCAAATTTTTATCTGCTGAACTCTCACAGCTTACTTGTGAGGTTGAAAAAAGGAGGCGTCGTGCAGTCGTGCTTCGACGAGGGACGTTAGAGGACATCAGAGACTTGCTCCGGCAAAGGTTGGCGGAACTGTAGTCCGACGAGGAACGGTGGAGCCATGCTCTGGCAAGGTGAGGGATGGCAGAGCTCCTCCATTGGATCTGAAGGAAGATGAGCAAAAACGCCTATTATTATTACGGTTATTGCCTTGGGGTGGAAATAGGTCGGGCGGCCTATCAGGGGCCTGCGGCCTGGCTTGCAATCTGTCTGGTCTGACTTGACCTATTTTTTATTTACCATAAAAAATAGGTCTATAATTAGGCATGTTTTTAAAACAGGTCCAGGACAATATTATTAAAGTCTGCCATGTAAGCCGGCCTATATTATTTTTAAATAATAATTAATATAAATTTATTATATAAATTTAAATATTAATCAAATATAAATTAATTATATATACCTAATTATTAATCATATATTAAGAGAGACTTTTGAAAAATGAATTATTAAAAAGATCTAAGTAGACCTACAGGTAAGTCCTACCAGTTTTACAAAATAGGTCAGGTCAGACCTACATTTTGGCTTATATCAGGCTAATAGGTCAGGCTCAGGCCCAAAAATACTAATGTAGGTCGGGCCTGTTTTCCATAAAATCTGACCTGGTCTGGCCTATTTCCACCCCTACTATGGCCTATTATTATTATTATATATTATATCGAGCAACTCCACACGGGCTTTGTCGTTGCTCGCAGATTCTTAGCGGGCTTCGCCCGCATTCGAGCATGGGCATATGGATATATATATTGTTAGTGAGCACTAACTGTGAATATTATAGTGCGATTAGTGTATTTCGGGATTTAGACTCCTATCTTATTTGAAAAAGTGATCAACATGAAAGTTGTAGATCTCATCGAGATCTACAATTTTCATGTTGATCACCTTGTGATTTGAAGCCGTTTAGGTCCCCTATTTGGACCCCAAAAAATATCACGCCGAAAATCTGTACGGATGACACGTTGTAGAGGGGACATTTTTTGGGGCCTTAATCAGGGGTTTAAACGGTTTCAAATCAAAAAGTGATTAACATGAAAGTTGTAGATCTCAATGAGATCTACAACTTTCATGTTGATCACTTTTTCAAATAAGAAATATTTAGGACTCAAAATCCAAAAAAATTAAACCAGCGCTAATTTTTCATGTTTTACTCGAGTGTATACTCTCCGGACCTGTTGAAATCAAAAATTGGTTCCATGAGGAGTTCAAACTCAAGGGGGTAACTTGCACATACTTTTCTCAAGCGAGAGCACCTGACCGGTTGTGCGGAACTAAGAAACAGATCATGAGCTACAACGAGGAGGCCCCGCCATACACCTGGAAGATCAAAAAATGCTTTCACTTCTGGTCAATGCTGAGTTGGGCGCCTTGGAGGACAATGTAGGCCAACCAAAACTAATCAGAGAAGGAAGAAGTCAAAGAATCAGATCCCCTTCAAAGGTGTCCTTAAGGGTCTATTTTTTTCAAGTCTATCCAACAAATAGCGGAAGTTTTATGTAATGGCCCGCCTTGCATTGGCACTACCAGACTGCTATAGGGCTGCAGCCCAGGCACCCCAACTCAATCACTGACCTATTATCAGCACAGTAGGTTGTTGAGGCGGGGCCTTTATGTTAGAGTCGATCCGCTCAAAGTATTCTACCATACCCCATCTAAGTATGAAATAGGGTATAAATAATACTTCCAGCATAGGGTCAAACCCTAGTATGACACGAACCCGATAACCTATTCTAAGTAGGCCTCAACACGTGCAGACATATTATTATATAAAATCTAACAATCTCCTCTTATGTCTGTCGTGAACCCAGACTTCGGATAGAGGGTGGTTTGTGCAAAGTTCAACCAACTGTGAATCATACACAACCGTATTCAGCACCTATTTCAAACAAAATTAGATTTAAGCACAGAATAGTATGCACGCATAAGTAAAACGAAACTCAGCTGCAATACAGAATAGTCTCAGGTACAATGTAACACCCCTATCCGTCACATGGCATATAGCAGTAGGTCCGGCCGGGGCCCGACGCCATATACCGCAGACAGACCGTGGAGTTACGCATCGCATTATCATACTCACAATTTGAAAGACAACGTCCTACGCAACACCTAGCGGAAGCATTTTAGGTTATTAAAAAAAAAACCCAACAATAAGCATGAATGTCCACTAATAACAAAACCCATAGGAATGAAACGACTAAAAATACACAAAACAGTCCTCGGCCTTAAGGCCTTACAAACATTGTTCTCTTAACCAAAAAGTGTCTTTCATACATCGGCGCGCAGGCCGGCCATACATGAATATGAAAAACAAAACTAACTCTTCAGCCTTCATGGGCTAGCGCTGCAACTTGGGCTTCAGCCCGCTATTTACCTCTCGGCTCCGCAGCACCTGCAAGCAACAATCCACCGCACGGTGGTAAACAAAGGCAACGGTCAGCTATGCTGACCAAATTATAACGATTCCGCCCCCACACCGGGGCGGCAAAGCTTCTTCCCTGCACTTGTTAGCAAAACAAGCAACACAACAACAAAAGCATCTCATCATGGGTGCACGCTCTCACGGCCGTACACCCCGTGCTCTCAGGGCACTTATTCGGCGAAGCCAGTCCGAACCCTGTCCGGTCCTCGACTCCACCACCACCCCCAGGATGGCAATCTTTGTGAGCATTTAGTCTTTTCAGCCGCAGCCTAGACTCGATCTCCAAACCCCGGTAAGTCCCACGTACAACTTTAGGTCGCTTTAACCGAGCAGATGGAGCGGGTAGAGGGCTACTAGTCCGTTGCTCACTCCGCCACTGCCATTTGGCCCTTTGGCGCGGACTAAGCTTTCCCCAGTCCCAAATAACGATCAAACACGGTACTTAGCCCCGCTAAGTACCCGGTTGGCTCCCAGGCCACCGATATGACAGAACTACATTTCCGTCCAAAATTTCCGGGTGCACCTCGGGTTTCATCCCCAAGGATCCCTGCTGCAATCAAACATGATACATAGCCCCGCTATGTTCCCGACTGGCACCCAGGCCACCGAGATGGCGGAACTTCGTTTCCGCCCAGATTTCCGGGTGCACCTCGGGGTTAATCCCCAAGATTCCCTGATGCATTCTACCGCATAGCAACCCGAAAGCAATCAAAACGCTCGGAGTCTTCTCCGGCTAAAATATGCACATCATAACATCACCGATCCGGAAAACACATCCGGATAGGCTTCACACAGCATGCCTATGTCCGTACTACGATTCCGGACTCTAACAAGGGGACTACACATATCTACCCCAAGGAATACCACGATCTCGCCGCACACTCGCGGGAGAGGGGTTTTCCCATGCAAAGGAAGAAGAGCTTCACATGCTCAAGAAGAGAATCGTTACCCTCGTAGATTTTCGCGCGCCCGCCATGAAGAAGTAGACGGTTGAAAAGCTTCGCCTCGCTCTTGCCGTCGAGGATCCGGTCTCGGATCGTGATTCGGTGCTCCGGTGCTCCGCCGGCGGCCGGATCTCCTCTTCTCCTTCCTTGCTCTCCCTTCTCTCTAAACTTTTAGAAAGAGAGTCTAGGGTTTGAAATGAGGGTTTAGAACCCTTCAACCCTAAATTAAAGGTTTGGGCGGACCATCCTAGGCCGTTAGATGAGATTTGATGGAAAATCGGACGGCCACGGAGTCATTTTACGGATTCAGCACCCGTCCGCACGACCAGTGGCGCACGGTCAGTGGTCGTGCGCCCTATGTCAGTGATCGTGCGTTTTCGTTAAACAGGGATTTGACATTATAATTTCTTTATGCACGACCAGTGGCGCACGGTCAGTGGTCGTGCGCCCTGTGGTCAGTGATCGTGCGCTAAGGGAAAAACTGCACAGCTCAACGCCCTTCCGCCGACGGTTACTCTACCGCGAGGCGTTAACTCCCACCGACTCCAGGACTGAACATGGGGTGTTACAACTCCCCCCCCCCTTAAAAGAATTTCGTCCCGAAATTACGAATAGCAAGTAAACAACTTAAACTTAAACGGTACCTGAGTTGAAGAGTTCGGGGTACTCCTCGAGCATGGTTTGCTCTCGTTCCCACGATAGCTCCTCACGACCGCAACTGTCCCATCGGACTTTCACCATCCTGATTTCTTTGTTCCGAAGCCGCTTGACCTCGAAATCTTCGATAGAAATGGGCTTGACTTTGGTCGTCAACCCTTCCTCAACCGGTACTTGATCAACCGCTAACACTTGCGACGGCTCTTGCACCGCCTTCCGCAATACTGAGATGTGGAATACGTCATGCAAACAACTCAGTTCCACAGATAATCTCAACCGGTAGGCCACTTCTCCGATCCGTTCTAGAATCTCGAATGGCCCAAGGTATCTCGGACTCAACTTTTTCAAGCGTCGAACCCGTGACACCCCCTTGAACGGTTTGATCTTCAGGTATACCCATTCGCCAACATTGAACTCCACGTTCCTATGTTTGGCATTAAAATACTTAGCCTGCCTGTCCTGAGCTACGAGCAAGCGCTCTCGTATCGTTTGCACCAAAGAAGTCGCATCTTCGATCTCCTGACGATTGCAAAGTTTCGACTCACCCGTCTCCAACCATGACAACGGCGTGCGACACTTTCTCCCATAAAGAGCTTCGAACGGTGCCATCTGGATACTTGCTTGGTAACTGTTATTGTACGCAAACTCGACCAAGTATAAGTGATCCTCCCACCGTTTTCCGAAGTCCAACGCACACATGCGAAGCATGTCTTCCAATGTTCTGTTGACTCGCTCGGTCTGGCCATCCGTCTGCGGATGAAACGCCGTGCTAAACTTCAGTTTCGAGCCCAACATCTGATGTACTAGCCTCCAGTCATTGGATGTGAAGCGTCCACCGCGATCACTCACAATGCTGCGGGGCACTCCGCCTTCACCAAGGCGCACGTTTGACATTTGGCCACATACAACGCCACATCTTTCTTAAGCCCCGGCCACCAAAACAACTTTTTAAGATCACGATACATCTTCGTGCTCCCTGGGTGGATTGAGTACTTGGTATGATGCGCCTCGTACATCAACTCCGCCCGGAGGTTGCCCCCACTTGGGACGCACAAACGATGATCCTTCCTTAATAACCCATCTTCTACCGAGAACTGGGAATTTGACCCATCCAGAGTGGCCTCCAAAAGCTCCTTCATGGAGTCATCCAACTCCAACGCCTGCCGAACCCGGTCAGCCAGGTCGTACTGCACCTCTGTCCAATTTAACATTGCCTTGGCGCTCGTCTGCCTGTCAACGCAACCGATCTCAAGCTCCTCCAACTCCCGTACTAGCCGCGCATCATGCACCGACAACCAGCTAGCACGCGCGGGAGTTCTGCGACTCAACGCATCTGCCACCGCATTGCCCTTCCCCGGCACATAATGAATTTTGAAGGTGTAGTCCCCCAGGAACTCCATCCACCTCCTTTGCCGCATATTCAAGTCCTTCTGATCCAGCAAGTACTTCAAGCTCTTGTGGTCGGTGTAGATATCAACTTTCACACCGTAAAGGTAGTGTCTCCACAGCTTCAGTGCATGTATCACGGCCGCTAACTCCAAGTCATGGACCGGATAATTCCTCTCGCGTACCTTCAGCTGCCGCGAGCCGTAGGCAATCACACTCCCACGCTGTAGTAGTACACATCCCAAGCCACTCCCCGAAGCATCACTGTAGATTTCGAATCCCTCGGTCCCACTCGGCGAACATAAGATTGGCGCCGTGGTCAACCGACCCTTTAACTCCTCAAAAGCTTGTGCGCACTCCGGCGACCACACAAACCTTTGATCCTTTCTTGTCAACGACGTGAGAGGTAACGCTATTCGCGAGAAGTTCTCTACGAAGCGCCTGTAGTAGCCGGCAAGTCCTAGGAAACTTCGGACTTCCGCTATCGAGGAAAGAACAGGCCACTCCCGTATCGCCACTATCTTCGCCGGATCTACCGCAATCCCTGCTCCACTAATGATGTGGCCAAGGAAAGCCACCGAGGATAACCAGAACTCGCATTTGGAGAACTTAGCATAGAGCTGGTTCCTCCTCAGTGTTTCCAATACCATGTGCAGATGTTTGTAGTGATCATCTTCGCACTGAGAGTATACCAGGATGTCGTCGATAAACACGATCACAAACTGATCCAAGTACTCTCTGAATGTTCTGTTCATCAGATCCATAAATACGGACGGCGCATTCGTCAGTCCAAACGGCATAACCGTGAACTCGTAATGCCCATAACGCGTGCAGAACGCCGTTTTAGGGATATCACTCTCCCTGATCTTCAACTGGTAGTACCCAGACTTCAGATCCAACTTCGAATAAACTGTAGACCCCACTAGCTGGTCAAACAGATCGTCGATCCTCGGAATCGGGTATTTGATCTCTTTTAACGACTTGCTCAGATCTTCATAAACGATTTAGAGCCGCAAACTCCCGTCCTTCTTCTACACGAAGAGGGCCGGTGTGCTCCAAGACGACAAACCTGGACGCACAAAACCTTGATTCGCACACTCTTCAAAAGAACTTTTAGTTCTGCCAACTCATTAGGCGTTAGCCTATGAGGAGAGCATGACCCAGATTTGGCACCTGGCGCCAGCTCACTCACGACAACGATTGCTCGCTACGGAGGGACTCCAGGGAAACACATCAGGAATGTACCCGTGATACTACCCAATGTAGGCTCAGGCTTCAAAGCCTCCCATGATGGCAGTAACGACGTTTGCACGTCGAATCCCTGACCCATAAACCGTAACTTTGCAACACAGAATCTCTTTTCGCGCGCATTGAACATCCGTAACGCCACTACGCATCCAATTTGTCCTTTGCCATCGAAGAAGGTACTTCAATACATGATATAAATCCCTTGGACAAAAGGTGCGCGAATCTCCCGTATCGAACAATGCTCTCGCCGGATTGCCAATAATCCAAACAAAGCCTAGAACCTCCAGTCCTAAGCTAACACGCAAAAGGTAACAGGTATAAAAAGCTAACCTGCTATCAATAAAACCATACCTGCCTTCCCGATGATCGGCCACATGGCCTCCTGCTGGCCAAGGCCGCCCATTCTCAGCTGGGCCAGAGTAAACAGCGGTGCGGCGGACGCCACCGCCTTTCCCTTCTCCCCAGATAATACCCCAGACTTCTTTTTGGACATTGGGCGTCCACTCCAACAATCGCGGGCATAGTGCCCCGGCTTTCCACAAACAAAGCATACATCCGGGGTTGGAATTGTAGTCGCTCCGGATGTGCTAGAGGAAGGGACTAGACCCGACCTCCTAGCCTTCTTGTACCACCTACGGTACCCAGATTTTGAGGTTGTCAACTTCACCACCGAATCTTTTGCCACAGGATCTCCGACTGTTCCTGCCAAAACTTTCCTTGCCTTCTGAGCACTCTCCCAACACTCTCTGGCGAGGTGCCCTTTCTTGCCACAAGAATAACATTTGACGGTAGTTTGGGTAGTAGATGGCCCAGCCTCTTCTCTCGTCAACTTTCGATACGCAGTCCTTATAGGATCTGTAAGGTTTGGTACCCTATCCACCGGTACTCGGTGGGTTTCCCCCAACTCCACTTCCAAAGCTCTGGCCGATTCCACCAAAGCTCGGAATCCCAATAGCTTTGGTCCTAGCAGTAGGATACGCAACTCGCTGCGCAGACCGTTATAAAATCTATCCACTATAGATTGCTCGCTTTCCCATTCAAAGCCTGGATAGCGCCTTACCATAAGGAACGTCTGCAAATATGCGTCCACCGAATGCGCTCCCTGCGCCACAGTTAGGCTCCTCTGCTGCTCTACATGACCCCCAAATGCCCTTTGCTCCAACATACCACCCGATGTTGGGGCCACCTCAGGGACAAATGGTTGCACATTACTCCCATGATGTGCGTTGGTCACAGCGAACACCGCTTCAACCACCCTTCTTATGGTTTCCAAAGACGTAGGGGTCTCCGGCACGTCGCTGGGTGCAGTACTTTTCCCAGAAAGTGTGCATTCAGACTGCCACGCGCCACACTCGTACACCTACAATCGTACAGAACACCAATAAGGGACCGAACAAAATTGCAAAAAGCAATTATAGGAACACGCAGGTTCCCCAAACATGTGTATTTTCATTCCTAAGTGGACATTCATGGGTTCTTTTCATGTTATAACGATGACGCACATACATGTGCTCACCACCCCTTAAAGTGAATTCGTCCACGAATTCATTTAAGCTTGACCGAAACCGTTAGTCTGATACCAATTTGTAACACCCCTATCCGTCACATGGCATATAGCAGTAGGTCCGGCCGGGGCCCGACGCCATATACCGCAGACAGACCGTGGAGTTACGCATCGCATTATCATACTCACAATTTGAAAGACAACGTCCTACGCAACACCTAGCGGAAGCATTTTAGGTTATTAAAAAAAAAAACCCAACAATAAGCATGAATGTCCACTAATAACAAAACCCATAGGAATGAAACGACTAAAAATACACAAAACAGTCCTCGGCCTTAAGGCCTTACAAACATTGTTCTCTTAACCAAAAAGTGTCTTTCATACATCGGCGCGCAGGCCGGCCATACATGAATATGAAAAACAAAACTAACTCTTCAGCCTTCATGGGCTAGCGCTGCAACTTGGGCTTCAGCCCGCTATTTACCTCTCGGCTCCGCAGCACCTGCAAGCAACAATCCACCGCACGGTGGTAAACAAAGGCAACGGTCAGCTATGCTGACCAAATTATAACGATTCCGCCCCCACACCGGGGCGGCAAAGCTTCTTCCCTGCACTTGTTAGCAAAACAAGCAACACAACAACAAAAGCATCTCATCATGGGTGCACGCTCTCACGGCCGTACACCCCGTGCTCTCAGGGCACTTATTCGGCGAAGCCAGTCCGAACCCTGTCCGGTCCTCGACTCCACCACCACCCCCAGGATGGCAATCTTTGTGAGCATTTAGTCTTTTCAGCCGCAGCCTAGACTCGATCTCCAAACCCCGGTAAGTCCCACGTACAACTTTAGGTCGCTTTAACCGAGCAGATGGAGCGGGTAGAGGGCTACTAGTCCGTTGCTCACTCCGCCACTGCCATTTGGCCCTTTGGCGCGGACTAAGCTTTCCCCAGTCCCAAATAACGATCAAACACGGTACTTAGCCCCGCTAAGTACCCGGTTGGCTCCCAGGCCACCGATATGACAGAACTACATTTCCGTCCAAAATTTCCGGGTGCACCTCGGGTTTCATCCCCAAGGATCCCTGCTGCAATCAAACATGATACATAGCCCCGCTATGTTCCCGACTGGCACCCAGGCCACCGAGATGGCGGAACTTCGTTTCCGCCCAGATTTCCGGGTGCACCTCGGGGTTAATCCCCAAGATTCCCTGATGCATTCTACCGCATAGCAACCCGAAAGCAATCAAAACGCTCGGAGTCTTCTCCGGCTAAAATATGCACATCATAACATCACCGATCCGGAAAACACATCCGGATAGGCTTCACACAGCATGCCTATGTCCGTACTACGATTCCGGACTCTAACAAGGGGACTACACATATCTACCCCAAGGAATACCACGATCTCGCCGCACACTCGCGGGAGAGGGGTTTTCCCATGCAAAGGAAGAAGAGCTTCACATGCTCAAGAAGAGAATCGTTACCCTCGTAGATTTTCGCGCGCCCGCCATGAAGAAGTAGACGGTTGAAAAGCTTCGCCTCGCTCTTGCCGTCGAGGATCCGGTCTCGGATCGTGATTCGGTGCTCCGGTGCTCCGCCGGCGGCCGGATCTCCTCTTCTCCTTCCTTGCTCTCCCTTCTCTCTAAACTTTTAGAAAGAGAGTCTAGGGTTTGAAATGAGGGTTTAGAACCCTTCAACCCTAAATTAAAGGTTTGGGCGGACCATCCTAGGCCGTTAGATGAGATTTGATGGAAAATCGGACGGCCACGGAGTCATTTTACGGATTCAGCACCCGTCCGCACGACCAGTGGCGCACGGTCAGTGGTCGTGCGCCCTATGTCAGTGATCGTGCGTTTTCGTTAAACAGGGATTTGACATTATAATTTCTTTATGCACGACCAGTGGCGCACGGTCAGTGGTCGTGCGCCCTGTGGTCAGTGATCGTGCGCTAAGGGAAAAACTGCACAGCTCAACGCCCTTCCGCCGACGGTTACTCTACCGCGAGGCGTTAACTCCCACCGACTCCAGGACTGAACATGGGGTGTTACATACAACAAGACACAGGCCCTATCCGCCTGGTGTCCCAAACAAACAGAGAGCTAAAAGTCCAATCAAACAGTGCATACAAGAAGTGCTAAACAATGCTCTGAACAGAAGTAACAAAAGATAAACTAACAATACTCTAAAACTCATCATCCAAAAGATCATCCTGATCTGGATTCCAGTCAACCAGTGCTTCTCCTATCCCATCAGCCCCTGCAATTTCATCAGAGAATTTCATTTTAGAATGAATTTTTTCCCTTACAAATTTGCAAACATCTAGTTCTACTAAAAGAACTTTATATTAATTATTTCAACTTGGCTGGGAGGACGCGTTCACAGAGTATTATAGTTTTACCTCAGAAACTGATATCTGTTTCAACTGAAACGATTTTCAGACTTCTGGACACCGCAGCTATATATGAGATCCTATATGGAATGTCACGGTTACTGCCCTTCTAAAGTTAATTAGAACTCATCAATTTTGGAATGGAACCAATCTCTAGAAGAAGAGACAAGATTAAGTCAGATTGTGTTATCAAGTTTGGAATAACACTCTCCTCCAAGGGAAAAGCTGAATCCAGGTGAAGCTGTTAGTATCAAGTTTAGAATGAAACAACTTACCAGATCCGAACTCAGCAACCAAGAGCATCAACGGAACACAACATCCTTGCTTTGACAAAAGAAAATCAAAATAATCAAAATGTTTGGACAAAGGCTGAACTAAATCGCCTATTGTTGAACTAAGGCTGAACTAAATCGCCTTTAGTCTCATTTCCCCCACTGTTTTGATTAGTCGGTCTTTGGGCATTCCTTTCGTTAATGGATCAGTCATGTTATCCTTTGAACGTACATTGATCAAAATGATAATTCATTGTTCTTTCAGATAATTTAATAGGGCATATCTCAGTCGTGCATGTCTCATCTTAGTATTATAGAGGGCATTCTTAACAACTTGAACTGCTGCTTGATTATCACAATACAAGTTCAACAAGTTGACTTGTAACTTAGACAAGGGAATATCTAAAATCAAGTTCATGATCCAATCCGCCTCTTCACCGGCCAAGGCTAAGGCAAACAACTCGGCTTCCATAGACGACAATGCTATACATGTCAGTCTTTTGGATTTCCAAGTGATAGCAGCTCCACCCAAGGTGAATATATATCCACTGGTAGACTTGCTATTCCCGACTTCTGAACACCATGAGGCATCAGAATGTCCTTCCACAGTAGGTGGGTAACCAGTGTAGCACAGAACATGATCTTTAGTACCTCTTAGGTATCTTAACAGCCTGTCTAGGGCTTCTCAATGCTCTTTGCTTGGATTACTGGTAAAACGACTCAACATGCTAACCGAAAAAAGCAATGTCTGGTCTTGTACAACTTGTGGTGTACATGAGACTACCAATTATTTTGGAATATTTAACTTGATCAATGCTGGTCTCTTCATTAGGACTTAACTTGACATTATGATCAAACAGTGTCTCAGCCAGCCTACAGTTATCATATCCCCAGGTAGAAATAAGTTGCTCAATATAATGAGCCTGACTAAGAGTAACTCGACCTTTGTCAACTCTAACCTTTATACCTAATAGGGTATCTACAGGACCAAGGTCCTTCATGTCAAAAGCTTCTGTCATAGTGGATTTAATATCCCTAACTGCAGCAAGATTAGACCCCAAAATCAACATGTCATCTACATATAAGCATATGATGAATGTTTGATTCGACAATGAGCGGTAATAAAGGCATTTATCTGAGAGACTGGACTGAAATCCGAGACTCTTTACCACCTAGTCAAACTTCATGTGCCACATCTTAGGTGCTTGTTTAAGCCCATAGATTGATTTATCCAGTTTGCACACTTTATCTTTTTGATCTTTCTGCACATAACCTTTAGGTTGTGTCATGTAGATCTCTTCATCAAACTCTCCATTTAAGAAGACTGTCTTCACGTCCATCTGATGAACTATAAAGTTCTCAATAGATGCTAATGCCAAAAGAATCCTGATAGTCGATAGGTGACACACAGGTGAATAAACATCAAAATAGTCAATTCCCCCCTTTTATTTATAACCTTTAGCTACGAGACGCGTTTTATACCTGGCTATAGACCCATCACTATGAAGTTTCTTCTTCAACACCCACTTGCATCCTAGGACTTTAGCGTCTTTCGGCAAGTCAACTAGATGTCAAGTATTGATATGTAGCAGCGAGTCCATCTCATCATCAATGGCTTCTGCCCACATCAACGAATCTCTAGATCTCATTGCTTCCTGGTAGGAGAATGGATCATCCTCTAAGTGATAGGTGACGAAATTCTCACCAAAGTTCTTAGGGATTCTCTCTCTTGTAGATGCTCTAAGTGGAACAAGTTCCATCTCTAGAGGTTTGAGAGCAGTGTTAGAAGGGTCAGCTTCAGATTCTACGATAGATTCTGAAATCATATCATTATTCCCGGAGATAGACAAACCATAATCCTTGACAAATTTATATTCAAAAAATATAGCATATCTAGACTCTATCACGGTATTCGTGGATAGATCGAGAAATCTGTCGGCTGCACTATCTTCTGTACTACCTAGATAGACGTATGTTGTCATTCTAGGTCTCACCTTAGGACTCTTAAGGTCTTGTATACGCACATAAGCAATACAACCTCAAGTCTTTAAAGTATCGTATCTACAAGGATGACCGTGCCATAACTCATACGGTGTAGAAGTGAGCTGAGAATGAGACACTCTATTCAGAATGTGATTTGCAGCACGAACTGCTTCTCCCTAAAAGAAATTAGGCATGTCAGCTGTTAGGAGAATAGAGTTCAACATTTCTGTTAAAGTTTTATTCTTACGCTCGGCAATGCCATTTGACTAGGGTGAGTAAGGAGCTATTGTTTTAAGGATTATTCCCTCAGAGGCACATAATTCCTTGAATCCAGTAACAGTGTATTCTCCTCCTCGATCACTTCTAAAATTTTTAATTTTCAGGTTTAATTGATTTTCCACACGAGACTTAAAGGTCTTAAATGTCTCAAAAGCTTCGTCTTTCGATTTTAATATATAGACATGACAATATCTAGAGAAATCGTCTATGAATGTAATCAGATACTTCCTTCCCCTTCTAGTGACGTGACTACGAAAGTCACAGAGGTCTGAATGTATCAATTCAAGAAGTTTCGTGCTCCTAGAAACCGATATGAAAGGCTTTTTAGTGATTTTGGTCTGAGCACACACCTCACCCTTGTCAAATCGAATCGACAGATCTAAGGGGATGTTATGATTTTTTAGCAAGATATAGCATTTTCCTATAGTTTACATGTCCAAGTCTGTTGTGTAACAACTTAGGATCAATAAGATTCGAACTAATTTGATGAATTTTATCATTGTTTAAGCTAAGTCTATACATTCCGTTGATCAGGTACGCACACTCAAAATAATGTGAATTGACCGTTAAGGTCATTCTACCGTTTTGAGCTGTGAAGGACATCTCAGCCTTATCTAACAGACTCATTGAAATCAAATTTTTAGTTAAAGAAGGCACTACTTTAATATTATTAAGAAAAAGAATTTTACCTGATGAGAGGACCAGCTCGGTTGTCCCAGTATGGGTCACCTCGGTCTCTCCTCCATTGCAGTTCTCCACCTTCTCCTGGACTGCCATGACCTCAGCAAATAAACCTCTGTCATTCGTTGCATGACAGGTAGCACCGCTATCTAGCCACCACTCAGAGGACGAACTGCGGTGACTGCTTCCAATCATAGCCACGAAGGACTTGGGATCTGAGGCATCTACCAGCATGTTCGCCATATTTTGTGGGGCATCCTCCTTTTTCTTCTTCGGAGCCTTACAATCAGCCGCCCAGTGTCCCCACTTGTCGCAGTTTTGTCACTTGCCCTTCTTTTTTTGAAAGAGGGCTTTTTAGGCGCCAACTGTGCAGAGGCTTCACCTTTGGGTGTTGGTGTCTTTCTACGAGGCTTGTTGGGTCAAGAAACGAAGTTGATAGCTTATGAGGGCTAACCAACTTGTTCCAAGCACTTGTCCGCAATATTTTGATCCTCGATATGAATGAAACTTTTGAGTTCATCCAATGCGATCTTTTTATTCAGCCTGTGCATTTCAGTCTTAAAGGTCAACCACTCAGGAGGTAGCTTGCTAATAATTAGACACACAAAGAGATTATCCGGGATGTCGGACTTATCGTCCGCCAACTTGAGACGCAGACTCTCCAGTTCAATTATTTGAGAGGTGATTGACGAATTTAAATTAAATTTTGAAGTAAAGAGTCTCTCCCCAAGGAGAGTCCTCGACAACCCCTCTTCCTTCTAGAAGTGCGCATTCAAACGATCTCAAATTTCCTTTGCAGTCTTATGACTGTTGTAGGTCAGGGCGAGCCAAGGGTTCAGTGAATTTAGGAGGTTGTCCCTACAGAAGTCTTCATCCTTTCTCCACTGTAATTCGTTAACGTCCTCTTCGGTAGTGGCAAAGTCACTCAGGACCGTGTAGAAAATCTCATGTTCCTCCATACTAAGTTGGACATGCAGCTTCCAAGCGTGGAAGTCGGAGAGGTCGAACGACTGTAGCTTGATGATGTCGTAGGAGGTAACCTTCGACATGTCGTTAAAGTTAGAGCAGTAACAGGAAAGAAGTCACCTGAATCACACGGAGACGAAACGCAGGTCTTCGGATACAATCCAAAAATATTTGCTCCTCTTTGACTGAAAACAGATCGATGAAGTCTAGAATTCCTCCATAAAGCACAAAGAACTCTTCCACTATCGTATGAAAGGACTAGATCTCACAAAGAGATGGATCTTCCAACAATCAAATGAGATGGACTGCCTCTTGAAGGAGGATCAACAGATCTGTTTGGTTTTCTCCTCCAAATGAAAAAATGGAACAGTCCACTAGATCAGGAACTTGCTTCAGAAAATTGGCCGAACAAATAAAAAGTCCAAATCATGGATAGTCCAGGATCCTCAAATATGATCTCCTTCAATTTCTTGGCAATACAAAATCTTTAACCCTTGTTCTCCAATAACAGAGAAATCTTAGGCCAGATCCAAAGGTGCAGATCTTAGGAGAGATTTCTTGGCGCAGAAAACTCGTCAAGAAAGAACAACAGATCTCCCTTAACAACCACAAGGTGGAGGGAGAAGAACACCGACAAGAATAGTGGACTTCCCTAGATCGGTAATGGCCTATAAACGGCAGCGACGACAGATCTGTGAACGACGAAGAGGAGCACGACTCCGATTCAGTGCACCTTTCCTTCCTCCTATCGATCCAGAGCAGCTCTCCTTTTTTTTAATAAATTTGCGACTGGGAACTCGCGACTGCCCTTAGATCGACGGCGGACTGGAAAACACCCAACTGGATCTAACTCAGATCTACTATCTGGCCGGAGATAAATTTGAAACCAACAACCTTTCCGTCCAATCGATCTCCTTCAAGCCTCGACAGAGATTCGGCGACGTCAAGAGAGACATAGATCGATGAGGAAATTATTTCGCTTCCAGCGTGTCGCGGCGATAGAAATAGGAACGACGAGTGGCAGGATCGGGAAAATCGCCCAGAGCGGAAACCCTTGCGATACTTTGAGAATGTTAGAGTTGATCCGCTCAAAGTATTCTACTATACCCCATCTAAGTATGGAATAGGGTATAAATAGTACTTCCAGCATATGACCAAACCCTAGTATGGCACGAACCCGAAAACCTATTCCAAGTAGGTCTGAACACGTGCAGACATATTATTATATAAATCTAACACTTTATCCCTCAATTTACGATTACTTTGTCTTTGTAGTGTTTCAAAGATGGATGTGTCTGTATTTAATGAAAGAAATTCAATATCGTATTATAAATATATAAGAATCTTTTTAAAACATCAATGATACTTATTAAAATCAAAGAAAAATAAGTACCATGATATAATCGGTCCATACTTGCTCGTTATCAACTTGTACTACATGTCGTTCTCAATCTCACCCAAATCCACTTGTATCCAGCATTGCTGATATTTCATGATAGTATTTATTCCACGTTTTCAATCGTGCCGCTATTTTTTCCTCACTAATAACGACGTCAATGTGTGTGCCATCAATATCACCAACACAATCTTTAAAGTACCCACACCTATGTGCTTGTGATGTTTCAGGACGTTTGATATACGTCGAACTCATCTTCAAAATTGCTTTTAACACAAGGTTGAAATGACGGCTTATGATATCGATGGAACATATGTATGTATCACCTAAAATCCGAAATTTGGTGTTATGTGCAAGGACATATAAGAACAAACCTACTGATTCCTTCACCGATACATTTTGTGTCTCACTTGAAAAAACCCCATCTACTAATACCTTACACAAGCTACAGAATGCACTCTTGTTCATACACAATTGTTTATGACAGTTGATATCCGTGCCATTATATAACATATTTAAAAGCGTGGATCTGAGACTATCGTGTTGTTCTCTATTACTTGACAAACTGAATATGTTATTTTTCACCAAAAGAACAGCGGCAACAGCAGATAAAGCGGCTACCATCGCTCTCTTTCTCATGATCATTATTTTTTTCTTATGAAACTCGATAAGAGTATCCATCTAGTAAACATGAATACATACATTTTTAACAATACATACATTTATAACAATACATACATTTATAACAATACATACATTTATAACAATACATTTATGACAATACACAGTTATAACCATACACATTACACACACAACACAGTGCAGTCCTAACCATACACATTTACACACACACAAACACATACATTTATAAAAATACATACACAGACACATACATTTATGCATACACACACACACAAACACATACATTTACACACACACGCACATCTAGAACTACATGCGTGACCACATACATTTACACACACAAACATTTAATAATTCAGTTCAGTAATGTATTGTTTCACATTTACATGCGCATTTCTATGCCAGAATTTCACAGAAACACACACACACACACACACACACACAAACACACACACACAGACATAGACACACACACACACACACAGACATAGACACACACACACACACAGACATAGACATAGACACAGACACATACAGACACACACACACAAATACACACACACACACACACACACACATTTATAACCCCCACAAACACACACACACACACACATTTATAACCCTCACAAATACACACACACACACATTTATAACCCCCACAAATACACACACACATTTATAACACCCACAAATACACACACACACACACATTTATAACCCCCACAAATACACACACGCACATTTATAACCCCCACAAATACACACACACAAACATTTATAACCCCCACAAATACACACGCACATTTATAACCCCCACAAATACACACACACATACATTTATAACCCCCACAAATACACACACACACACATTTATTACCCCCACAAATACACACACATACATTTATAACCCACAAAAATACACACACACACATACAAAACTGACAAAATACACACACGCATACAAAAAATACACAAAAAAAATTCACATTCAGTAAGTTGCCCTAACCTTGCTTGTAGAGGAGGAAGTTGCCCGAAAAAAATCAATAAGTTGCCCGAAAAAAATACACAGAAACAAGGAAGTTGCCCTAACCTTGCTTATAGAGGAGAAAGACGCACGGAAAGGAGGAAGTTGGCCGGAGTAAGGAAGACGCACGGAAACGGGAAAGTTGCTTGGGTCGCTGATAACGCCGCCTACAAGTCTTCCTCGCTGATAACGCCACCTACAAGTTGTCTTGGTCATACACGGGAGAAATTTCTCGGAGAGAGGAAGAGAGCTTTGCTTGTAGATGAGAAGACGCACCTGAGTAATCGATCCTTGCTTGAAGAGGTTGAGTTTGTCGGAGAAAGGAGGACGATCGCGCGCAGGGAATATGGGGCGGAAGGTTGCGGTTGCGGGAGTCGGCCAAGCTTCCTTCCGAAATAACCGCGGAAAATCGATGGGGGGCTAGGTTTTGAGTGTAGCGTTTTTTTATTTTTGAAAACCCATGAGTTTTCAAGTAATTTCAATTCCTACCTTAAAGTTGACGAAACGAACAACGGAATTGAAATTGGGATACCCAATTCCAATTCCTTCCCCCAATTCCGGGGAAACGAACACGCCAGAATCGAACGGTGGATAATTTGAATGAACGACCATGATATAAAGTAAGATTCATTACTTCACTCAATTATATAACCATTATATTTCCCTTCAAGTAGTTTAGATTATATAATAATAATTACTATCATAATTTTATATTATTATTGTTGTGGATTGCTCAAGATCCCTGATAGACCGGACTAAATTGAACGGTCTTAGCCCGAGAGAGGTCGAGCGCGCAAACAACTACTGAAAATAAAAAGCTGGAAAACCCGTCAACTGGGTGAAAAACAACATGGTCGGATATGTGTCGGTCAAACCTTCACTAGTTGTTGGTTGTTGTAAAGGGCTTTTTGAGGAACTTGAGAGCGACAGGCCGCCTCTCGTCACAATTATTGGAATGAGAGAGATAAAGAGTACCGAGCTCGGAAGGTGACAGGTCACCCCTTATAGAGCCAATTCTTTTTCTTTCTATAATAGAGAGTTTTACACTCTTGATGCTTTAGAAACTTTGAGTCTTGTTTGGAAGTGGGAGCAGCTTGTTGCACTCGTTCTGTTGTTCGGGGCTTGGAAGCTCAGGCGTCGTGCTTTGTGCGTCTTGTTCTCTATGGTTTGTCTCTCGTTGAGCTTAGAGGAGACTGGAGTGGTTGACTTGTAGCCGACGAGTAAGCTTGTTGCTGAGTTGAGGGCGTCAAGAGTACTAAGCGTTGTGTACGTTCGACTGTAGTTGAGCGGACTTTGGAGGGCTCTGAAGTTGGTATTGTTAACTATTGGCGGTGCGGGGCACATAAACTTCAGGAGCTCTGACGGGCTTGGTCTGTTCACACTGATGAAGCCCACGGTTGGCACAGTCACCATACGAACGACTGATGAGTGAAGGCAGTTGTTGGCCCTCTTGCGGTCTTCGAAGTGCTTGTTGTATCTTGCAGGAAGATTCAGCTGTTGAGACGAACTTCGGCAAACTAGACAGTCTCTGACTAACTAGATGGAGCACAAGCAGGAGCGATCTGAAAATTGGACCGCGCGACGACGCACTTGAAATGACAGGCGTACTAAGGAATTCACACAAGGAGGAATGGGTGAACGATGGGACACGCGCATGCTGCAAAGGGGGAGCGCGCGCAAGGACGAACGAGTATACGAAGAGGGTGCATACGTTGGAAGAGAGGCACGCGCAAGGAGGAACGGGCGAATGAAGGAGCGTGCACACGTTAGAGGAGAGGCGTGCATAAGGACGAACAAGCGCATGAAGAGGTGTGCACACATTGGAGGAGAGACGCATGCAAGGGGGAGCTCACGCAAGGAGGAACGGGCGCACGAAGAGATGTGCGCACGTTGGAGGAGAGACGCGCATATGGGGGAGCGCGCGCATGTAGGAATGGACACATGAAGGGACGAGCGCACATTGGAGGAGAGGTTTTTGCAGGGGGAGCGCGCACAAGGAGGAACAAACACACAAAGGGATGGGGGAGGCGGGAGGATGGGAGGCCACCTGCCTCCGAGGCGGCGACAAAGGGCCAATCCCCCGACCGGCACTCCCCGACCGGTAGCACCCCGTGCAGTTACGCCGGGGTGGTTACGCCGTAACTGGCTAGTGGGGGATTTTGGATAACTGCACCCCCATGCATGGGGTGCGGCTTAGCGCTCATAAGGAGGGACCTCATTAATTATTATTAGGGGATTGTTAACCGCAAACCAAGAATGGCTATTCGCAGACCAAAAAACGCCCCTTCAAAATGCGTTAAGTATTCCCACAGGTTTTTAAAACTCCTTATTCACAAACCAAACCTAAATCCCCAATCACCCGATACTTTCCTCCGCATTCCGGACGAAGACCGCCTGCTCGAAGTCCGGCTGCTTGCCGATGTTGGCCACCCACTCGCCGACGAAGACCGGTCGCGCACCGACGAAGACAGCCTGCTCGCCGACGAAGTCCGCCCGCTCTCCGACTTGATCCGCCTGCTCCGACCGTGCTCTGATCCGCCTGCTCCGTCCCTGCCTTCTAGGTCACGGTCGCTGCACCACCCGATCGGCTCCTCCCCTCGCCGATGAAGTCCCCCACTGTGAGTACAAATACCCTATTCACTTTGTTGTTCTTTACCACCCGATTCTAGGTCACGTTCGATTCTTCACTTTGTTATTCTTCACATTTACCACCCGATTTTGGACTGCAATGAGCATTGTTTTTCTTCACTTTGTTGTAGGTGAAATTTTGGCATAGTTCTTGAAGACCAATTGATTTCATCCCAACTACAGAGACCAACGAAGAAAATGTCACCCGCGTATGGTAATGATCTAAATGTTTTTTCCAAATTTGCATATGTGTTAGGAGCAAATATTTATACTTTGTTTTGCATATATATGACTACACACTTTCAGTCTAATGCTGTATTTGAGTCAAGAGATGAGTTAATTGCGTGGGTACGAAATGTTGGCAGAACACTTAACTTTATTGTCACCATACAGAGTTCTGATAAAGAAAGTTTTGTATGTGCATGGGTGGATAGATTTCTACATTTGGGAAACTCATCTACGAATCAGATAGTTTTGTATGTGCATGGGTTTTGTACGTGCATGAGTGTTAATAATTTGAAGATATTTCATTTACAGGTTAGTGGCAAGGTGTTGGTGCTTCCTATTTTGATGTACACATGATATTTTTTGAGCACTTGTGGTGCTAGTGCTTCAAATTTTTTGATGAGTTATGTATATTTTGATGTACTTGATATTTTTTGAGCACTTGTGGTGTTGGTCCTTCATATTTTTTGATGCATGTTATATATATTTTGATGGTAATCAACAATGCACTTGTTGGTGCACTCCTTGATTTTTTTTTTAATTTTAGTGTTGGTCTGCGGATAACAATAATATCTGTGAATAATAATTTTGAGTGTTTTTTGGTCTGCGAATAGTAATAATCTACGAATAGCCATTCTTGATCTGCGGTTAACAATCCTCTATTATTATTATAAATAAATAATTATTATTAATTATTTAATTATAATAAAAATAACTTTGCTATTTTACGAAACCGTTTCTCTATTCTAAATGGCTCTGTTATCATTATTTTACCAAACTGTTTCTCAAATAGTTTCATTCTCACAACTCCAATTTCGCAGCTTCATTTGTATGCAGCATTTGGCGGTGAAGCCATTGTATGCAGCATTTGGCTGGCAACGACAGTATTATCCAGCTATCACGATTATTTCTAGTGTCGTGTACACTCTTTAATGCATTTATCTATTTTTATTTTATTTTACTTATGAGTTTCTATGCTTTATTTTATTCTACTTAATTTACATATTCTGCCATACTGCATATATGTAAGATGGACAATATTGAATATTTCAAAGAACACCATCAGTTATAATGTTACAGCAAACTACAACACTCAAATTTTATCATTATATATGTTGCGGGTCGTCTCGTTTTTTGCCGATTCGGAGAAATCAGACCGCCTAAATCGGAATCGGATCGGGCGCGCAAACAGTCAAAGTAAACCGCATCAAATGACGAGAGATTTTTTTGACGTGGAAAACCCGGAAATGGTGAAAAACCACGTGGTTGGATTTGTGTTGAGCCAAAATTCACTAGTTCCTTGAAGATTACAGAGATAGAGGTTTGATCTCGGAGAGCGACATGATGATACTCCGTTACACGTGTAAAGTACAGAAAATAATAAAAAAACGGTCAAGTCCTCGGAGCCTCGATGGAAGCGCTCCGACATTGGAATGTTGTTGAACTCACAGAATCTTGGTCGGAGCGTTCTGGCTGAAAAATTCTCTAAGTTCACGAAGTTTTTAGAGGGAGCGCTCTCGCGGAGACGGTAGACGTGGTCTGGAGCTAGTTGAAACCTTAGCGCAATGAGAGAAGCGGAGCGAATTTCTAAGCGGAGAATCAGACTAAGTCCATGATCTCGCGGGAAAACCTCAGAGTCATCTCTTGCCTTTGGAGTCGCTTGTCTTCAAATGAAGATTTGAAGGCCTCTTTATAGTTTTGTGGAGAATCGTGATGGTAATTGCGGCGAGAAGTAATTTATTCTCACGAATGACGTTGCTCCGTTTCAGTCACTTGGATCACCAAATTAAGCGAAATGACGGGAGTGCCCCCGGGCAGTTCGGGCAATCCGGGCAAGGTCATTTGGTGAGGTATGGCGCCGCGCCGTTCAGGCTGGTGTTGGGGGTCCCTAGCAAAGCGCCTGCGACACATGTCATGGGATTAAAAATTTTCACGCATGCGAACAATGTGTGACCTGCAGCACAATTTATTTCTCATATGGGTTATTTGCAAGGATGCTAAAAAACATATAACCATTGGTAAATTCCTTCGTGATGCCATCCATTTTTAGACGGGCACTACGTATACAAATTTTGTCATTCCATTCCATGTATAAAAACAGTTTATCATTCCACAATTACCTCTTCAAATGTTTTTTTTTCAAAAGAAGTAACATAAAATAATAATAATAATAATAATAATGGAAGAATGGGGAGCATGATATATATTAGAGATGGAGTCTCCGGATTTCGTAATTGTAGCATTGAGCATGGTTGGCTTCGGAGTTGTGAGTAGGGAGATGGACTATTGTGCTAATATGACGTTTGTATTTGAGATTTTTTGTATGTGAATGATGACCTACTCTCTGAGATGAGATGGGTATTCTGGTGAATGCTCATCATAATTATCGTGCTCCTAAATGAGTTGATGAGTTCAAAATAGATATACACACTATATAGGGGCAGTGGAACATGTGATTCCCCTGTCCCCCGAAATCGATAATACCTTAGCTTCACTCAGTGGCGGCGAGTGGCAGATGTCTACCCAACCATTGCGAGGGGAGATTAAAGATGTCATATCTATGCGAGGGGAGATTGTGCGGTGATTGGGTAAGATCACGCTACATATGACAGACATCCTACAATGAGGTAACGTTGTCATCGACACATGAGGGGACCGGATACGCCAGTGATCGTATTTTTTTTCCCGACCATGCAATTTACACGCAGACACACATTTTTATGTAAGGGCGTGCTTTTTTTGACCGGATGCGTATTTTCCGCCGCCAGACTCGCATTTTTTTCATCCGGATGCCCATTTTTCTCCCCGTCCCTGTGGGATGCTTTTTTTCACCTGAGCGAGCGCTCTTTTGTCGCTTGAGCACTCATATTTCGCCCTGAGGGCGCGTTTTCCCTGGATGCATGCTTTTGCCCGGACAGGCATTTTTTGCTCAGGTGCAGGTGTTCGTCCGGAGGCGCGTTTTCGCTCGCCACGTTTTGCTTCCCGGACACTCGTTTTTCGTCTTTTTTGTGTTTTCCGCCGAGTGCGTATTTTTCAGCCCGGGCACGTGTTTTCTTACCAGATGCGCTTGTCCGAGCACACATTTTTCGTCCGCACGCGTGCTTTCCCCCAAACTCTTTCTTTTCCATTCAGATTGGATTATTGTTTTACTTTTGTTAGTGTTTGTACGATTTTCTTTATTGTTAATTCTTGAAAGCGAATGTGTTAAATCCAAACAAATAAAAATGGCTAATGCCAATTTTTTTGATAAAAATTTGGAATTAAACATAATATCAATTCCTGGAGCGTGTATTGACATTGGATTGAAAGTCAATTCTTGATAACCAATGTCTTACAAAGGAATGAACCCTTGGTGTTTAATTAATCAAGAATATTTTTGAACTCATTTGAGTGCAGGAATCATCAGCCAAGTAAGAAAAAAAAAACAGACATGTTTAATGGCTCATAAGCTGCTGGATTTCAGCAAAAATAGAAACTATATTTGAGGCCGTGAAATTCATACATACCTCCTCAACTGCTATAAAGACTTGTAAATAATTTACATAAATCAACCTGAGAAATTATAGACAGGCAAAAAAAACTAACCCTTGGAAGAGGACTGTGAGGCCTGTACACGCTTACATTAGAAAATGGTGGAGAAGCTCTTCTTCATCTGGGGATAAATCTGGGAGCTTAAATCTTCATAGCCTCCAAGGAGTTATTCTATCATAGACACGCTGCTGATAATTGTAGCTCACCTTTTTAACAGGTAGAAATTATTTAGGCGCTGCTGTGTGTGTCTGTGTGTGTGTGTGTGTGTGTGTTATTCAAGAGAAGCAACATATACTCACATGAAGGGGACTTTGACTGTTTCACTGGTTTCAAGCATGGTATTTGGAGAGCCAGGCTTTACTTCCCCATCAGGCAAATCATATGAAGAGAGCAGTCTTTTCTGCAACAACCAAGGGATGTTAAATTAGTTGATGATTTTATGGTTCCTAGGTAATGAGAAGTTAACAAATCTTAGCTCGCTTAACCTAGCTTGCTAACTAGAACTAGTCTTGTTACTCCTGCTATCATCAGGAGAAATCTGTCGTCCCCTTCATGAAAAATCTAGATCCAACCCCCTTCATGAAAAATCTAAGATCCAAAATCACCTGAAGAGGTTTCCATAGATACCGCAGTTTAGGGATGCAAGTTGAGTTAAGTCGGAAAAAACTCGACTCGAGCTTGTGTATGACAAGCTCAAACATAATTATTATTGTTCATCAGTTTTAAAAATAATAATTTTTAAATTATAGTAAATATATATAATATATAATATATTGTTAAATAACTAATATACATACAATTAGAATTTTAGATTTTACATATAAATTAAAGACATTGTTGGGCTATATATATATAGTTATAAATAATATAATTTTTTTTAAAAAAATAATCGAAGGTGTAGGACATGCTGGCTCGAGCTCAACTTGAGCTCGCGAGCTCTAGATGAGCTCGATGAACTCTAGCCAAGCTCGAGCTAAACCTAAATAAAGTGATCTCGTCGAGTTCGAGCTTAAAAAAACACAAGCTTGAGAGTGAGCGTGAGATTCCATTTTTTGATGAGTTTGACTAGTTTGCAGCCCACATTCACACCACGGCTGAGATGTGGAGAACAAATGAAAAATACTTCTCCAGGTCGAAAATTATAAAGCCGCGTCTTTTCTGAAACCGAAGTTAAGAGTAATAGGACCTGTCAAACCAAAGTAATATAGGTTGAACCGTCTGGCATCTGGTCCATCAAATCAGCTTATTCAATGGTTTGGCGTGTAAATCTGGTTTCAGTTCATTAGAGCAACATGTTTCAGGAAATGGACTTGTTGCGGATCACTCAAGGCTTTTGGTAGAACGGTCTAAATTGGACCGTCTTAGCTCTTGAGCGGTCGAGCGCGCAAACAGTCACAGAGAAAAGAGATGGTAAACAAGAAGGTTTTTTTGCGTGGAAAACTGTAAAAAGAAGTGAAAACCACGCGGTCGGGACTGTGCCGACCGAACTTCACTATTTGTTGTTTTTGTACAAAGTTCTTTGAGAATGTGAAGACGACAGACCGCCCTTCGTTATAACTTGAGGGAAGATAGAGAAAGGCGCGTTCAGAGGGTGAAAAGACACCGCTCGTGAAGCTAAGCGTTTGTCTTTGTTCTTGGTGGACTTCTTCTTGTGCTTGGTGGCTGGAGCGAATGAATTTTCTAGTGGAGCTCTCACGCGCGTAGGAGAAGCGGAGGAAGAGAAAGGTGGAAATGAAAGAGAGTCTGAGATTTTATTTATAGCCACTAGGGGTTATTACGGTGGTTAGGCGGCTATCCGCAAACCGTAATCAACCTAATTACTTTTAGTAGGTAAACACTTTACAAATTATGATGTGTGTTTTTATAATATTTTTACCACGCACAGGCCGATATAATTTCGGCTATTTGCACCCGCCCATAATGGACGGTTACACCGGTGGTTACGCGAGGGGTTACCCGTGCATCAGACGGTGGAAATCGCGTGGGGACGATCAGACGGCGGACGAACGGCGAGGGTCGACCGAGAGGGGGCCGCCCTTACGGCGGGCGACCAAGCGGGGGCCGGCCTCGCGGGCGTCGGGCGGAGTCCGGCCTCGCGGGCGGTCGGAGGCCACCCCTGAGCGGGCTGCCAGCCTCGCGGAGGCTGGTTGGCCGCCAGCTCGCCCCCGCGGCCGCACACGCGGGGTGCGGGACCGCGGGCGGTTGGTGCGATGGCGGCGGTTGGCGTGCGCGATGGTTGGTGCGCGGATTGCATGCGGATCAGGCGTGCAGATCGTCCGCACGGCATTTTTTCCCATAATTCCCCACTAAATTATTGAATGATACGGGAATTCCGACTATTCGCATCCCCGAATTCCTATAAATTGAGAAAGACCCCATTAGAACTAATTTGGAAGCAGACCTACTCAAGATCGAGGCTTTTTTTCCATATTTACTAAACTCTGAGTATAATTTTCACTGGTTCTACACTCTTCTTGCTGGTGAAACGGCTCCAGAGCTCCTCTCTATCCTAAGTTCCTAATGCGGAAGAGACGAGACATTAGATGATGCGCTCGTGTTGAAGTGAGTGAGAGTTTTGTTGTTGGTTCTAAAGAAGGACAGATGGAAGTGTCGGAACAACTACACTAGTGGGAATAACCAGTGACTACCTCGACTTTAACCTCTTTGCCTGCTTCACAGCAACTTGGACTTCTTGGACACATAAAAAGGAAATTTGGGAATGAAAGGGGGAAAACCCCAACAAATCTTTTCATGTGAACCCAAAAACAAAACATAGCAAAAATTTTGATAAGGACATCCTAGAATTTATAGAAAGGTGGGGTGCTAATAGCCCACCCCTCATGATCCCCACTGATTTCGTGGGATAATGGGAAAACTACCGTGCACGCGATTGGCGCGTCTAATCCCCCGCATGGCCCACACACAGATCCCACTACGCGCACCTTTCACGCAACCACCACGACCAGACGTCGGCACCGCCGTCACCTGCGTCAAACGGTCTGTGCCCGGCGAGGTGTCGATCTTTTTCTCCACATCCAGCTGAGCTCGGCTCCTGCGAGGTGTCGAGCCTTTTCTCCACCTCCAGTTGATCTTGGCTACTAGGAGGTGTCGAGCCTTTCCTCCACTTCCAGTCGAGCCCGAGCCCGGCTCCTGGGAGTAGGCCTGCGAGCGGTGCGGTTTGGTGCGGTTTGAGCCCAAACCGAAACCGCACCATAGGGATGCGGTTTTTGACCAACCAAAACCGCACCGCACCGAAACCGTGCAGTGCGGTGTCGATTCGGTGCGGTTTATGGTCGGTTTTTGCGGTGCGGTTTCGGTTTTACAGCTGTTTGTCCCTTCTTGAGTTTGGGCAAGAATATTTAGTTATTAGATTATTGAAAATACTTACAGTCATCTAAAAATCTTAAAATTAATAGTTATAATAAATTAATAATCTACACATAATTTGCATACAATAAACCTGCGGTTTACAAAATATAAAGCCGCTGAAAACCGGTGCGGTGCAGATTATTAATAGCTACAATCATGGTGCACGTAGAATTATAAAGCGGAAAATAAAAGAAGATTAATAATTGAAAATAAAGGAGGAAGGTAATCTACACAAAATAAAAGTGGATTATTAATTATGTGTAGAACTGTAGACAGACTCCTGCGGAGTACACATAATCTATACAAACCTTTATTATTACAAAAGAGGATTATTACAAAAGAGGAGATTACCTTCCAACGGTTTACAATAAACCTTGATTATGATTTATAAATTATAAAAGAGGAAGGTAATCAATTATGTGTAGATTACCTTCATCTTTTATATTTATAAAGTCGCTGAAGAGAAGTGCGCGTAGAATTAATAACTACAATAAACCTTTATATTTTCAATTACCTTCCTCTTTTAAAATTTATAAATCATAATCGCGGTGCGGTGCGGTTTACACGGTTTTTACGAACTGAAAACCGCACCGCGTCAATAAACCTGCGGTTTTCAGACCCCTAAAACCGAACCGCACCGCACCCGATCGGTGCGGTTTGGAATGGGGTGCGGTGCGGTGCGATTTTGCGGTTTGGTGCGGTTTTCGGTTTTCCTGCACAGGCCTACCTGGGAGGTGTCGACCATTTCCTCCACCTCCAGTTGAGCTCGGCTCCTGGGAGGTGTCCAGCCTTTCCTCCACCTCCAGACGAGCTCGGCTCCTGCGAGCTGTCTAGCCTTTTTCTCCACCTCCAGTTGAGCTCGGCTCCTGGGAGGTGTCGAGTCTTTTCTCCACCTCCAGTTGAGCTTGGCTCCTGGGAGGTGTAGAGCCTTTCCTCCACCTCCAGTTGAGCCCGACTCTTGGGAGGTGTCGAGGCTTTCCTCCACTTTTAGTCGAGTCCGGCTCCTAGGAGGTGTCAACTCATTTCTCCACCTCCAGTTGAGCTTTGCTACTGAGAGGTGTCGAGCCTTTCCTCCACCTCCAATCGAGCTCGGCTCCTGCGAGGTGTCGAGTCTTTTCTCCACCTTCAGTTGAGCTCGGATCCTGTGAGGTGTCGAGCCTTTTCTCCACCTCAAGTTGAGCTCAGCTCCTGGGAGGTGTCGAGCCTTTCCTCCGCCTCCAGTCGATCCTAGCTCCTGGGAGGTGTCGAGCCTTTTTTCCGCCTCCAGATGAGCTCGACTCCTAGTAGGTGTCGAGCCTTTCCTCCACCTCCAGTCGAGCCCAGATCTTGGGAGGTATCGAGTCTTTCCTCCACCTCCAGTTGAGCCCGACTCCTGAAAGGTGACGAGCCTTTCCTCCACCTCCAGTCGATCCCGGCTCCTGGGAGGTGTCGAGCCTTTCCTCCATCTCCAGTCGAGCCCAGCTCCTGGGAGGTGTCAAGCCTTTTCTCCACCTCCAGTGGAGCTCGGCTCCTGGGAGGTGTCAACATTTCCTCCGCCTCTAGTCGAGCTCGGCTCCTGCGAGGTGTCGACCTTTCCTCCACCTCCAGTCGAGCTCGGCTCCTGCGAGGTGTCGACCTTTCCTCCACCTTTAGTCGAGCTCGGCTCCTGCGAGGTGTTGACGTTTTCCCCGCCTCCAGTTGAGCTCGGCTCCTGCGAGGTGTCGACTTCTTCTCCACCTTCAGTTGAACGCGGCTCTTGGAAGGTGTCAACTCTTCTCAACCTCCTCCAGTTGAGCTTCGCTCCTAGGAGGTATCAACCTTTTTCCACCTCCTTTAGTTGAGATTCGCTCCTGGGAAGTGTCGACTCTTCTCCACCTCCTCCAGTTGAGCTCACTCGTTTTGCGAATGGCCTGGGATGTGTCGACCTTTCTTCCTCCTCCAGTTGAGCTCCACTCCTGCGAGGGACATTGAGTGGCATACCGTCTAGCACTCATCTCTCCAAACTACGGGTTCAACATTGTTTTTTCGAGCTCGCAAGCGAGCCCGAAAAAATCGGGGATTGTGTATTACCGGTAATTCGTCAAGATCAAGAATGACTAAGGAAGACGCTGCAGAAGAGTACTCGTCGGGAGTGCTCGTTGGGAGTGCTCGGTGGGAGTGCTCGGCGGGAGTGCTCGGCGGGAGTGCTCGGTGGGAGTGCTCGGCGGGAGTGCTCGGCGGGAGTGCTCGGAGGGAGTACTCGGCAGGAGTACTCGAAGGCCTTCAGGAGAGTACTCGCAGCCCGTCTGGGTCTGGGAATAACATTTTGGTTAAGGCGGGAGCGGCTGTTCGCAAACCATACCCCCCTCCCCTTTGGATTTGCCTATAAATAGAACCCGAGACACAAGTGGAAGGCACCTTCACCCCCCTATGGTGGGCGAGTTCAGTGTCTGCCTCCCTTGTGCCGAGCTCAGCAATGTCTTTAGGAGGGAAATTGCCTATAGACTTCTGAGTGTGTGGCGGGACCTCGCTGCAGCATGCGGGTCTTGTTAGTTGGCAGTCCGAAGTTGTTCTTTGTACTTGCTAGTTTCTTCTCGTCGAGTCTCACGTGGATCAACCACAAAGCTAGTAACATTTGGTCACCCCCTTGATCCGAACAGCAAGGACCAATTATCTTGGTTACAACAGGCGGACTATGATTTTCATGAGAGGATTAAACCCGACATTTGAGCCAAGGTGTGTAATACTGCTTGGTCAGGAAAAAATTCCTTCCCAGTATGAGACAATCTCTACCCTGATGCAGGAGGAGTGCAGGATTAGGCTCCAATCTAGTGCAACTACTCTTCCAGGGGAGAAATAGGCTCCAACGGTCACCTATTTAGGGCGCATGAGATACAAAAGCGAGACATGACAGTGTTACAATTGTGGTGAGATAGGTCATCTCTGATTTGCTTGCCCCAAGCCACCAAAGGAGCGAGATATAGGTGACAGGGTCAATTTGCGAGTCGCGGTCGCAACTGTTGGGGTTGTAGAGGTGGTAGAGGAGGCTACCGAGCAAATCTAATGATCGCAGACGAGGGGGCAGAAAGAAATATGGCTGATGCAAGTTACTCCGAGAAGCAGAGATTCTTAGGTGCCTACTCTTAACTGATGCGGAAGAAGCAGGAGGGTACGATAAATGACACAATCACTGCAGCTTCATCCAGGAGTAATGTTGCCTCTTTTGCTCACTCAGCCACATGTACTTATAATACACTTGCTCTCGCATCTACACCCACCACTGGCTCACTAGATTGGATAATCGACTCGGGGGCCCCTTAACATGTTACTTGGGATACGAAGGATTTCCTTTCTTACATTCCACTAGCAGTCCCAGAGCGCATTCGAACTGTCGATGACACTGCTCAACCAGTGGTTGGTAAGGGTACTATGTAATGTGTCAACACTTTAACTTTGTCCAATCTTCTGCATGCTCTTTCCTTTCCTGTGAATCTCTTATCCATTAGTGCAGTTATATCTCAACTAAAATGTATCGTCTTGTTTGATATCCCTAAGGTAATCTTCCGGGAGAAAGAGACTGACAGGGGATTTGGGACTGACACATGACATAGTGGCTTGTGGTACCTAGATAAGGAGAATATGAACTCAATTCTTTTAACACTGGTATAGGACGCTACATGGGGTGAAGAAGCGTAGAGGACTTACTCCTACTCCATCATCGACGTCTGGGTCATCCTTCCTTTTTTATTTTGAGACATATGTATACCATGTTGTTTGAGAATGTTAATCATAACAAATTTGAATGTGGTGCATGTGAACTGGGAAAATAAACCAGAAACTCTTGTTCAAATTCCGGTAGCAGATGTTCTTATCCCTTTAATCTAGTATATTTTGATGTTTGACAACCATGTTCCACACCTATTGTGAATGGATTTTGATATTTTGTAACTTTTATTAGTTGTTTCCCTCATGTGACTTGGTTTTACCTGATAAATACAATGGTGATGTGTTTGCTTGCTTCAAGGAGTTTCATAAAGGGGTTCAAACTCAACACTGTGTAGTCGTAAAGGTGTTGAGTTCTGAAAATGAGACAAAGTATATCAACATGGCGTTTGGAGTACTTGACCTCAAAGGGATCCAACATCAAACTACTGTCCATACACAGTAGAGAAGATTGGAGTAGCGGAACGAAAGAACAGACGCGCTCTAGAAGTAACTCGGAGTATGATGATAACAATGAATGCGTCAAAGTACTTGTGAGGACAAGTCGTGCTAACAACAGTCTATTTAATCAATTGGATGCCCTCACAAATATTGGATTGGAAGTCTCTGACTGAGATGCTGCAAGGGAGGAATGAAGATATTTTTCCCCTCAAGACCATTGGTTGTGTTTGCTTTGTGCATGACAATAGACCAAATGTGGGACAATTGGATCCAAGGACCCTGAAGTGTTTTTGTTGGGTATTCGGCTACACCAAGGAGGTATTTATATTGGAGTCTAGTGGAGAGAAAGTTAGTTGTAAGTATGGATGTCACATTTAAAGAACTTGAGTCATATTACTACTCTTCGTTTGACTCACCTCTTAGAGAATCACTCGGTATAAATAGTATGAGACGAGAGAGGGAGAATAACTGTGGTGGTGAGAGGCAGATAGTGAGTATCCATTTGTCTCCCGTGCCAAAGGAAGCAGAGTCAGTTGAGGTGCCGGTTCTTGAGGAGAGTGAATCTGTTGATTACGGACCTCAAACTCATGGGGAGTTAAGAGTGTATACGAGAAGAAGGTAGACGAGTGAGACTACAATGCCTACAGTGCCACCTGTGCCAAGTCCCTTGCCTCTGCCTACTCCGATCCTTAAGACACTTGCATTATCCTCCACAAGTTCAGATATCCCAGGTAAAATAACCCCTCATCTCTCTACTTCCACTCCCTTGCCAATAAGACGGAGTTCCTGCAAGAATGCGGAAGCCTCACCTGATCAATATGGCTTCACATGATATTGCCCAATTTATTTCCTACTCTAATATATCCCCTATACATGGAGCATTCATCACATCTTTGGACATTTTTTTATTCCTAAGTGTTGGCAGGTTACTAAGAGAGATTCAAGATGGAAAGCCGTAATGCTATAAAAACTTGGCGCGTTGGAAAAAAACAAAACATGGGATCTCGTGTCGCTACCACTAGGAAAAATGACAGTTGAGTGCAAGTGAGTTTTCAATGTAAAACAAAAACCAAAGGGTATGATTGAGCGCTATAAGGCTCGATTGGTAGCAAAGAGATACAATAAGACTTATGACATCGACTACGATGAGACCTTTGCATCCATCACTAAAATGAGCAAGGTACGAACACTAATATCCTTGATGGAGAATGAGGAATGAAAACTGCACCAGCTCATGTAAAGAATGTCTTTCGTCGTGGGGATCTGTTAGAAGAAGTAAACATAGAGGTGACACCGGGCTTCGACACAAAACAAATGGTAGCCAAGGTGTGTTGACTCGAGAAATCTCTGTATGGGGCTATGGGCTAAAGCAGTCTCCTCGAGCCTGGTTTGACAGGTTTAGGAAAACCATGGTTAACATGGGATATCAACAGACCAATGTTGATCATACCGTGTTCTTTAGACGGAGTGAAAATCACACAACAATGCTTGATGTGCACGCAGACGATATGATTATTACGGATGATAACGAGAAGGAGATTGCTCAGCTGAAGACGAGATTGGGCAAAAAGTTTGAGGTAAAGGATTTGAGACAGCTAAAATACTTCCTTGGGATTGAAGTATCTCGCGGTGCAAAGAGAATCATTCTATCTCAACGGAAATGTGTTAGATCTGCTTAAATAGACGGGTATGTTGGGGTAGTGCAGGCCCGCAGTTGCTCCTATTGAGTCCAAGCTCAATGTTGGGGGGGGGGGAAGAGACAACTGATAAAGAGAGATATCAGATGCTTGCAGGTCGCCTGATCTATTTGAGCGACATCCGTCCCGACATATCTTTTGTTGTGACTGCAGTAGCCCGTTATATGCATGATCTCAGGGGAAGTCACTTGGATGCAGTGTATCAGATTCTTAGGTACTTGAAGAGTGCACCAGGAAATGGACTGATCTTTCGGAAGAATGGACATCTGAATATTGAGGGATATTGTAACTCTGACTGGGCTAGCTATGCAAATGACAAGAGATCCGCAATGAGATATTGCATGTTTGTAGGAGGCAACCTTGTCTCCTGGAAAAGCAAGAAGCAGACTGTAGCTGCAAGATCTACAGACGAGGCAGAATATGGGGTCATGGACTTAGGTGTAAGGGAGATGTTATTGCTGAAAGCCCTGCTGAGTGAACTGAAGATAGATCAAGACGAATAGATGATATTGTGGTGTGATAGCAAGTTAGCCATTAGCATTGCAAACAATCTTGTCCAGGGTGATAGAACAAAACATATAAAGATCGATAGGTTCTTCATCAAAGAAAAGCTGGATGGTGGAATACTAAAGCTGTGACATATTGCTACAAAAGAACAAGTGACTGATTGTCTAACCAAAGGACTTAACTCACAGGATTTTTGTAGATTGTGTGACAAGATGAGCTTAGTGGATATCTTTCGCCCCCCTTGAGAGAAAGTGTTGGTATTTGGTGTGCAAATAACTCATATTAGTGTGTAGTTAGCGGCCTCCTCCTTATGTGTTTAGTCCAACATCTCAAATCTTGATTTTGGGTCTCCTTCTGTGTGTGTATATATGAGAGAAATATAATGAGTAAAGTGTAATTTTGTGTGAATAAAATTCATTCATTCTCATTTTCACTAATAGTCTTGAATTGTACAGCTACGAAAGCATCAGTTAAGAGTTGTTAGTATTGTTATTCTACTACACACTTCTTCTATGGGGGGAGATAAAAAGATATCATAAAAATGTTGAACTTCTAAATAACATGATCTACTTAACAAGAGAGAGAGAGAGACTCACATGATCCTCAAAATCCGAGCTTGCCAAATTGATAGAGAGATTTCTCATCAGCAATAATACCTAGTCAATGAATAAAAATGCATCAAAAATTAGAACCTGAAGGTAAACGTTTACATCTTGGATGTTAACAGACAATGGACATAAGCAACGGTATTTTTCAACTAAAATATAAAAATGGCAAACCATTGATCAACTAAATTCAAATTAGCTTCATGATGAATACAGTTTATCGGTCAAGTAATCAGGGCCACACAGCTTAGAAGGTCTACATAGATACATATATAAACACGCGCACTCGCGTGCACACACACACACGAGCATCTTCGCACGGGTGTCGCTCGATGCTCTCGGGCAGCCTTCGGCCGCATCCAAGCGGGCTTCGCCCGTGCTCGTTGACTCTTTGCGGGCTTCACCCGTATTCAAGCGGGTTGCGCCCACATTAAAGTGGGTTGCGCTCGCCTATGAGCGGGTTGCGCTCACACCCTTACTTTTATTCAAAACATATACATATGAGTACTTAAAATGACCATAAAAAATATGAATTAATATTTTATTTTTATTTTATAAAACATTGCATATTCTTATCTAAAAAAATTAATTTATCTCCCCTCTTTTTCTCCCTCCTCCCTCCCCTCTCTTTCTTTCTCTCTCTATCTCTCCCCCCATTCTTCCGCCGCCCCCTCTCTCCCCCTCTATTTCTTTATTTTTTAAATATTAATTACTCTCCCCTTCCCTCCTCTTTTTTCTCTCTCTTCATCTCTCATGGATGGGTGATCAGATTTGATCCAATGGTCCAAATCAAAAGTTTGGTGTGCTCCAAATATGTATATTGCTTTATAATATATAAGATAAGATATATATATATATATAGGGCCATTTACCGGGACCTCCCCTCTAACTTTGCTAAATTACTGACAACACCCCTCTAATTTTCAAAATTACAAAAATTTCCCCTAAAGTTTTCATTTCATTACAAAAACCTCCCCTGAAGTTTTAATTTCATAACATCCATGCACAAAAACACCCCCCTGGGTGAACAGTGTCCAGGGGGGTATTTTTCTTCATGGATGCAATGAAATGAAAAGACCAGGGGAGGTTTGGGTAATTATTTCTATATATATATAAAGAGAGAGAGAGAGAGAGAGAGCTATTTTAGGTTGACTCTGGGTAAATTTCAGGGTAAAAGTAAAATATCATACAACAGCAGGTAGGATAAAAGACATCCAGAAAATAGGGGCAAGGGCTGTGTAAATAAACCTTCCCTGAACTGGAGAAGGCGCGTAGTAGGGATGTCTACTGTTTCTAGTAAACAGTTTGCACATTCATGCACATGTTACTACAAAAAAAACAAGGAGTATCCAACTCAAACCCAACATATTCAAGTGAAGATGCCACATAGGACCTATAAAGTATAAGACTAAAGCAACACCCCTTCACGCAGAGCAGCAACTGACGTGGGCGGCACTAACTCATTGAGGAAAATTCAAACAACAAAGGCGCACACGACATATGTTTCCGCCGTGGAACACTCCAACCCCCCCCCCCCCCCCCCCCCCCCCCCCCCCCCCACGTGGAAAGCCATGTAGATACAAAAGGCGTGGGTCCTGAGAATCTGGCGCTGATACCGCGCCAAGGATAGTCCAACTCAAAACCCATCGTTAGAGTGGAGAGGCCCCCATGGTCTATAAGACAAAGGGAAACCCAAGAGTACATGATGAGAGAGATTAAAGTAACACTCCATTACACTGAGCACCAACAGTCAACAGACACAAGCCATGTCAAAGATAATCCAAACAAAACGTGGTGTTGCATGATGCATGCTCTTGCCATGGAAACCTCCAACAACTACAAGATTTTTTTTTCAAATGTTCCATTTGATGATAGAATGTTTCTAGGAAAATATGCTTGAAAGTTATAATTTTTTACAAATAAAAGATATGTTTGATTTGTCAAAACTCTCCAACAAATGCATATTTCTTTAGCAATAGACATTACACGTAAAAACTACAAAGAACAGTGAATTCAGATCTTGCGACAGTAGCTGAAGATAATTTTCAGAGTTCTATAGCACCATACTTAGTACTGTATAACATATACCTTAATGAAATTTCAACTTTAACGAGGAAAAGAAGGCATGTGGGATTGATGGAGTTCCCTGATGCGGGGCGAATCTATCGGCGACGGGTGAACGATAACCTAACCCTACATGCAATGCAAATTCGATGGAGAAATAAAAAATCAGATAATAAATAATTAAATTACACGCACATGATTATAGCAAAAGCAAAACAATTTCTTTAGACAAGCGGACTTAAGCTTTCCTCCGTGTGGAGGGCCAAAGCAAGAGCGCACGACGAACAAGTCCTGCAAATCACAAAATAATCTAGAACAAAATACTACGGTTCTATTTATCCAAATCAATATAAGATCATAACACAATATTTAAAATGCTGAAAACAAGAGTTCGGACAACAAGAAAACTCACAAATGTATGAGAGCTGTCGTAGGAGAGAAGATTCGGAGATGTGAGACAATAGGGACGATCTGGAGGGGAATCAGAGGCGGGATAACAACGAAGACGGCTGGATTTGGCGGTGGGAAGCGGGATTGGGCCGGAGAGGGGTAGATCCGCCTATATGGTGGCGGATCCGGCGGTTTGGAAGCAGATACGGGTTGTGTGGGGGGGGGGGGGGGGGGGGAGGGATCGGAGAGGGCTGGCGATAGCGGGAAATAGGAGCTCCGAGAGGGGCGGCGGTGGCAGTGGATAGATCGGGCGGGGAGGGCTGATGGTGGTTCCACGGAGGGGGCGGTGGCTGCGGGAGGCTGGTAATAGCAAGAATATAGGTGCGGCGGAGGCTGCTATTGGAGGCTATGGATGAGGCAGTAGAGGGGTTTGGAGTGGGAGGAAGGTGGCTAGGGTTGGGTAGTACTTTGAGGAGGAAGATGAGCGCTTAGGAGTCATCACAGAGGGTTCTACGGAGTTGGCACCGTGGGATGATCGCAGGATTCCCAGAATACTAATCTCCAAAATCTGCAATAACCTATAACAGCCCTCATACACACTTACTTATAAAAAAGGCATATTAGGGCATACCACCATCGACGACTATGATTGGCCGAAGATGGGGTAGTCCGATTGCATCAAAAATAAAGCAAAAATGACAATGTAATATATGAAATCATGTCGGAACGACAGGCCGAAAGCATCAATGGGGTCGGATCATCGATCTGGGTACACCATATATGGTGAGTAGCCAAACGGACCCGAACGGGCCCAAAACTCTTCCTCCGCTGCGGATCCGCATCTTTTCACTTAAAGATTCCCAAGCTAAACCGGACCGAAGTGCTCAAACAAGTCGACCCTACTAAATGAGACGCGCGCACGAGCTGCGCTCGCTCAGACGTCCTTAAAGCCGTCTCAAAGGGGACTCGCCCCGAGCACTTAACCATCGTCGGGCACAAGCGCTCAGGGCATGTGCCGCACACACCACCGGCGGGGAGCGCGACCAGTGTCGCGTGCCCTCCCTCGCGATGAACGGGGGAGCGATCAGCGCGCGCACGGCGCTCCCGCGCCCAAGGCGGGCGCACACACCAGGGGCAGGTATGCCGCGCCCCATACGCGCGCGTACCTGACACGCACGGGCGTCGCACGAGCGTATGCGCCCCTCACGCATGCGCTTTCGCGCACGCCCCTTGCGCACGCGCGCCAGCAGACTCTGTCGCCTCTGGTCGCCACCGTCGCCGGGCAACTTGCTCGTGCCACTCGAACTGCCCGGGGGGGGGGCATATTCTTCATTTTGGAAAAAATGGTGATCTGGGTGACGGGAACAGAGCGATGTCATTCGTCAACTCAAGGTTCAGCCGGACGCAATTACAAACGCAACCTTTCAAGAAAGTTATAAAAAAGCCCTCAAGGCTTCATTTGAAGACAAGTGACTTGAGAGACTGAAGAGAGCTCCAAGATTTTCCGGCAAGCATGTGGGACTTAGATCTTTCTATCGCTCGGAATTCGCTCTGCTCCATTTCTAGTCCGCTCACGCTTAACACACTCGTGAACGCAACAACAAGCGTGGGAAAGTACTTACAGGAACGCACTCGTGGAAGCTCCGGCGGACGCTCACTTCAAGGCTTCGTGGACTTGGCTGTTTTCCCCACTTTTTTATAATTAACGCTTGTAACAGAGAGGTGGCCAGTCACCCTTTAGGGAACTCAAACACTTGTAAATTAAAGGAATATTGTGGATTTTGGCACGACACCGATCCGGTCACGCAATTTTTCACCTTTTAGGGGGTTTTCACATTAAAACACCACCGTGTCATTATTGTTTAGATCTCTTCTGACTGTTTGTCGCCCAGCCCGACTCGGAGCTAAGGCGGTCCAATTCTCCGGACCGGAGGAAAACCAGGCAACCTGCAACATGGACAAAGAGTGGTGCAATTTTCCAAAATAGGATAATACTCAATGAACTAGATCAACCCAACTCATTTGATAATTCAATATACGAGAATACATATTCTGGTTTGTATGTTGACAATGGATCCAAAAAGTAGATACTCATATTTGTAGGGTGTAAATTGTGAGGACTCCAGGTTCGGCCCGCTTCGCTGAGGACTTATCCTGGCGAAATGCACAAGGCTTGTCTTCGCCAGAATAAGTCCTGAGCAAAGCGGGCTGAGCCTGGAGTCCTCACAAAAAAATGCACTTTTTATTGTGACGACTCAGGATTTACCTTGCCTTCGCGCGAGGCTTTTTCCTGGCTTCCTATGTACAAAATTTCTAAAGCGGGAGCTGATTGAGGTCGCAGGAACACTCAATAACAACCGAAGCAAAATAAAAGACAGCAACAACAGTAGCACAAGAGTTTCCAATTGAAATTAACTTTTATTGCAGGATGAGGTATACATTGCAAGACATGATTTTACAATGTAAGCCAGAGAACCAAAAAACAGCAACAAGAAGAAACCGCGCGGATTGAGTCCAGTAACCGCACAAGCCGCCTACTCGCCAGCTGAGTCCGCCGAGATCGCCGAAGCCGCCTATCCGCGACTAACCACGCGGAGTCGCGGACTGCTGTTATTGAAATACTGAGCCAGGAACAGAACTCACTGATTGACCGGGAGAACTGCTCCACTTATCCGCAACTCCGAGGAATATATCAAGCCGCAAAGACCGCGACCTGCTGCTTAACCGCTGACTGTATCCGCGAACTTTTCCACACCAACGTTCTGCTAATCGCCTAGCCGTCTGGTGTTAGCCGCACAGCCTGCACATAACCAACTTCCTTAGTCGCAGCGGTTAGAAAACCGTAACCGCAAAATCAAGCGCGAGCTCGTTTTTACTGTTCACTGGCTCTTTAGGATGAGTCGATGGGTCCTATTTATAGATGTGAAGAGCAGTGTCGTCACCACCTACACCGATAGGATAACCGTCCATCAACCATGTCGGCTAACACTTGTATCCGCACAGCGCGGACATCAATACCAGATCGCCAGGTTGCGCCTATCTACAATGTCGGATAGACGACCAGTCTGCCAACCTCGCGGGCACTGCTACAAGTCCGCTCATCTCGCAGCCCGTGACTAGGACAAAATCCATCCAGCCAATACTGCCGAACTCAGCGAATACCAGAGCAGTCCGCACCAGGCGAACTCGACGAATACCGAGCAGTCCGCACTAGACGAACTCGGCGAATACCGAGTAGTCTGCACTAGGCGAACTCAGCGAATATCGAGCAGTCCGCAACAAGGCGAACTCGGCGAGCTAGACAACTAACTGGACTTAGTCCTTCCCACACCAAGTCCACCAAACTCCGCGATCTCCAATCGAAACCGTTCCACCTGATACCAAGATCACGCCTTACTGAACAACTGTAGTCCGCCACTATGCGGACTGCTCCATCAGTCTGCGCGACCTCCAAGCAACCTGTCCGCACAACTGTGCCAACTACACGATCTAACATCCAGATCGAAAGCAAAGAACCATGTCGGACACCGGCGAGCTCCAGAAGAGTCCGCAACACCAACCCTGCCGAACTCGGCGAACTCCAGATTGAGTCTGCCACACCTGCAGTCGGAACTTGTCAAAAAATGACCAAGTTCATACCAGCGAACTCGGCGACCTCCAAATGAGTCTGCCACTACCCGCGGATGACCAATCTTATCCGTCCAGTTACTCCATCAGAGTGATTACTGGTCCAGACCGCCAGAGAAGAACCACAGCCGAAACCGGCTGCCCGGCTAGGCTATCTGCCAAAGCTATCCGCCTAGTCCGCGCGGTCATCTGCGGTCTGCGCGGACTCCCCAATCTGTCCGCTCGACTTCCACCACCTCATACTTCAAGAATTTCAACACTCCTCATTGAAGTAAGAAGTGGAAACCAACCCGAACAACTCCCGTAACCGAATAAACGGCCCCTTCGGCAACGACTTGGTAAAAATATCTGTCACGTTGTCCTGACTCCGCACGTAGTCAACCATCAAAGATCCCTCCAGCACCTTCTCCCGTATGAAGTGTTGCTCGATCTCGATGTGCTTCGTCGTGCGTGACAAACTGGATCATTCACCAGTTTGAGAGCACTCTCATTATCGCCACGAATCAGAGTAGGACGCCGCACCTTCTCATGGATGTCATCCACTAACCGCCTAAGCCAAATGGCTTCCTGAGCAGCCAAGGCCGAGGTCTTGTACTCTGCTTCAGTAGTGAAGACAGACACCGAGTCCTGCTTCTTACTGCACCACGAAACTGTTACTGATCCTATGAAGAAGACATAACCAGATGTCGACTTCCGATCATCTGTATCTCCCCCATAATCAACATCCGTGTAGCCATGCAGAAAAAAGTCTGTGTCCCTCTTATACAAGAGACCCAACTCCAAAGTGGACTTGACGCACTTCAAGATACCTTTAGCCGGCGCCAAATGAGGTTTACGAGGCTCCGCCATATACCGACTCACCCGGCCAACTGCATAAGCAATATCTGGCTTAGTAATAGTCAGATATATAAGACTCCCCACGAGAGCCCGAAACAACAAAGGGTCTGGAAGAACCTTCCCTCATCTCGCCGAAGTTTTAAGCCAACCTCCAGAGAAGTAGAACTGTTCTTCCCTTCTCCCATGCTGAATCGCTTGACGATCCTCTCCGCATAGCCCTTCTGGGAAACCAGCATGTCGTTCTTTTGCCTCTCCACCTCAAGCCCAAAGAAATGGTGAAGCTCACCCAGATTCATCATCTTAAACCGGATAGCTAGCTCAGCCTGGAGCCTCCTCCGAGTTCCCGGTGACGATCATGTCGTCAACGTACAACAGAACGAGGACCTGAAGCTCCTCGTGCTTCTTGACGAACAGACTGGAATCTGAGTCTGAAGCAAAGTACCTGCAAAACTGGAGATATTCTGCGATCTTCTCATACCACGCCTGAGGCGCTTGCTTCAGACAATAGAGGATCTTCTCCAGCTTGCAGACGTGCCCTGGATATTCTTCAGATACGTAACCTGGTGGCTGCACCATGAAAATATCCTTGACAATCTCGTCATAAAGAAAAACATTCTTCACGTCGAGTTGTCATATCTTCCACCCTTGCCAAGCCGCCAAGGAGACTACCAGCCGTACTGAAGTCATCTTGGCCACAGGGCTAAACGTCTCCTCATAATCCTCCCCGAACTGTTGAGAAGACCCTCGAGCTACAAGGCGAGTCTTGTACCGCTCGATACTCCTGTCAGCCTTCTTATTTAGCTTATACACTCACTTGCACGTCACATGAGTGATGCCTTCGACTTTTGGCACAAGAACTCAAGTCTCATTCTTCCTGAGGGCAGTCATCTCCTCATTCATAGCATCCTTCCACTCCTTGACATCAGTGACATTCTTAAAGCACGAAGGCTCACGTTCATCCAAGGGACCTGCGAAGAAACATAAGAAAAAACTCACCACATTTCGTCCCTATACCGAGCTGGCGGAATAATAGTCCTCTTGGACCTCCGCAGGGCTTGACCCTGATCCACCACTCCCGCTGCTTCTTCTGTACTAGCTCTGATCCCGGGCACATCAGGAGCATCGCTCCCCTGCTTCCCGAGCTAGCTCTGATCCCGGGCACACCAGAGCTAGTTGCTGCCGGAGCACCTGGCGACACAGGCAACTCTACCAAAAGATCCCGAGCAGCTTCTCCTGGCCCTCCGTCAGACTTGCTCTCATGTAGCTCCACAGATGAGATACCCTGGCATGACGTTAACTCGTCAAATACCACATCTCGGGAGACAACAAACTTTCGTGTCTCTGAATCCATGCACTTCCATCCCTTTTTCCTCTCATCATATCCAACGAAAACTAGATTCCTTGCTTTCGCATCTAGCTTTGTCTTGAGCGAGTCTGGAACGTACACATAGCGTTTCGACTCAAACACCCGAAGATGTTCCACGCTGGGCTTCTCCTTGAATATTGATGTGAGCCCAGGAGGGGGTGTACTTTTGAAACAAGGTAAAATTGAGAACTTTTAAAATTAATGCGGCGCGAGATACTTGGCGGGCTATTTACTAACGAAATAAACGGTCAAGACGTCGCACGCGAACGCAAGGATATCGCACAAACGTAATAACGTCACAAGTCACAATTCCACAGGCCTAACATTCAACAGAATGGTAAAACGGATATGAAAATAACGATAATTAGGAGATGAATTAGCTAGGGCTAGCTCAAATTAATTACAATTCGTTTAAAGACTTAAGCATAAAAAATACTTCATGATGGAGCTAGGGAGGAATGAGGTACACCCTAGGCGGAGGCAGTGGCTGGCAAGACTCCAGGACGGTAGAGGAAGGTGGTTGAGGCCCACGACTATGCTCAGGACTCCAAGAATAAAGCTGTAGGGTCGGGCTTCCTGGAGGTGGCCGGAAAACAGGTGGCTGGCTGGAGACGCTGCGGGAGTGGAGCTCGAGAAGGTAGTCGGTGGTGCTGGAGCAGAGCGGGATGCCGTCTGGAAGGGGAAAATGTCGGAGACTCTTCGACTATAGCCGGAGACGGCGTATCAGGGGTTGCCGGAGCCCGAAAGGGAATCTGGAGCGAATGCCAGCGCTTGTTAAGGCCGAACAGGGACGCGTCGATCTGGAGGCGAGACTAACTAGCGTGGCTCTGGCGCTGAGAGGAGGTGTCGTCGGTGACCTAGAACTTGGCCCCGACAGCACTGCTAAGAGAGGGTGGCTGGAGCACGGGCTCGGGCAGGCGGTGCTGGGAGAATCGGACGAGACCAAAAAGGGTTCGTTCAATTCTATTTTCCAGCTGGGTATAATAGTGGGAGGGGTTGATTTATATAGGGAGGAATTAGCGTTTAAATGGCTATTGACAAACATTCGGTATATTTTATAAAGGTAGTTCAAATATGGAGGCTTTGACGACAATGTGGAGGAGCTTTAAGGCGGGGTCAGTCGAAGGCATATGTGCCAATTAATAAAATGATTAATTATTTCGAGCTTTCCCTAAACTAATCTATCGCCTAAATTACCGGACCTATATATTTAGGGTCTCGCTGTCCGGTCACACCAACAAGCCAAACAAAACTTGCGCGAAAGCGTGCGCGATACAAAATTACATCAAAAGCGTTAAAAACATGCGCGACAAAGCAAAAAATACAGGTACGATAAAAATAACAATAAAAAGATGCACCACAGGTTGCATCAATTCCCCCGGGGTTGAGAGAACTTGACCCCGTCGAGAATGCAATGCAACCAATCACTATCAAGTCCAAGATGGTGGTCAAAGAGAAGTTGCGTAGGTGTCCTGCTGGTGCCGTGGCTGCGACCCAAAACCTGGAAGTAACCTTTCATCCTCAAAAACTCGCAATCCATTAGCCAAATTTTATGCAAATCATTTAAAGAAATAGTAATTATTTGAGCTGACAGGGGCGGTGTGTGTAGCAAACCAGTGGTGGAAGGGAAAACGTAAAACAAATGGAAGCAAGCCGTGGAACCAGTAATTCATGACGCAACATACTCTCGCTTGGTAGACACTCACGATCGTCCGCTAGACCAAGTTCGTCCATCGCTTTGGTTTCACCCGACGAAATCCTACTCGAGTCACAAAATTTTAAACAGATCCCAAATCTATCGATTATGATGTCCACAAGAACCCATGGAAACGGGTGTCCCGGCGAGGAGTATAAAACCTACGGGTCATCTCAACTCTCCTCGTACGACTCGACCTAAAAATCTCAAACCTCAAACGATCGAGGTGAGGTGCCTCAATGTGTTCGAATGCCACCAAGGACAAACGATACGGACTAAACGCGTGCTCGTCAAATACGAAGTCAATAAAAGGTGACGCTTCCAGAGCATCCAAAATAGATGACTCTTGCAAATCAGACGCCACTTCCTGGAGCGAGGGCCCAGGCCGAAGCGTAACACTAAATAGGAGTGGTGTAGTGGAGACTAAAGACGACGACGTAGATGCTAGTGAGGTCCTCCCAGGTGCTCTAGGAACAGGACCATTCTTCTGGGGAAGAAGAATAATCTTGTGCCCATGGTGATCAAAAGAATGGGAGTTCCTCACACCATGTCGATCATACTGCCAGGGTCGTCCTAAAAGTATGTGACAAACGTCGATGGGGGCGACATCACATAACACCGAATCGCGAAACTTGTCCCCAATAGAGAACTCTACCTGACAATGATGAGTAATGGGTATAGTCAACAGACTACTGACCCCAGATAAGTGGTACGGCTGCTCTAAGGGGCGCGTCAAAAGTCCTAACTTCTCCACCATTCGCTGAGACACGTAGTTCTCCATACTGCCTCTATAAATAATAATGGAACAGAAATGCTCCTGAATGCGGGCGGTAGTACGAAAAATTTCCTTTCTTCGAGGATCCTGCTTAGTGGTCTCACCAGAGGTAATCAAACTAGAGTGAAGAGCACAAACTAGGTGCTCTGCTTGCTTGCCCTCAACCTCGATGACACTATCAGCCTCGTGCAGGGGCTCGGGCTGGGGGTCACTAAGGAAGACCCCATACTCGGTTTCACCCCCGGTGGTGGAATCAATCACTGCAACGAACTGGCGTCGCGGGCACTCAGAAGACTTGTTCCCTGGCTCCATACACTTGAAGCATCAAAACACTCCAGTGTGGGGTCGGGCTCCTATGGGCTCCTTACCCCGGGACGGGCCAGGGTGAAGAGTCGGGGCTCCAGTAATGGCGAGAGGTGGGGAATCAGTAGTGGTAGCTGTGGGAGTAGTGGTGGTGGTGCTCGAAGTGGGTCTATCAGTAGATCTAGGTCCATCAGTAGACCTCTGACCAGATGTCCTCTTCTGGAGGGCCTCCACTCGACAGGCTCGACTGGAGATCTCCCTAAGGTCCCGAAAATCATGAAGCTCTAACTGGTCTCGTATAGCGTACCGTAGCCCATTCAGATAACGGGCCACCACCATGTGGTCATCCTCATTCAGATCTAAGCGTGACTGGAGGACTAAGAACTCATTCGTATACTCGTCGATAATTTGCTTTTCTTGTCGTAGGTTGTGATACCTACGATACAAGGTCTGCATAAAATCAGCGGGGACGTACCTCCTCTTGAGTTGGGCTTTGAACTCAACCCAGGTGGTGATAGGTGGTTGTCCCATAGTGTATCGCATCCGCTCAACTTGCCCCCACCACATGAGTGCAGGGCCCTTCAGCTTCAGGGTAGCATACTCCACCTGTTGGTGGGCAGGTGTGCGCTTCCAGCTGAGGAATCGCTCAATTCGTTCGCACCAATCAAGACAAACCTCAGGCTCGAGTGTGCCCTCAAAATCCCCAACATCTAATTTAATACCGGCATCCCACCTAGGGGGATTCCTATTATCTTGACGTGCTAGTTGGAGTTCTGGTGGTGGAGGTGTAGGAGGTCGTGCAGGAGGAGTGGGGGGTTGTGCAGCAGGATCCCCTAAGTGATACTGTGCTTCCAAATTGTTAACCGTAGTGCGCAATCCCATCATGACTTGGTTTGTGTCTCTCACGGAGAGAGTGAGTGTAGTGATAACGGTCATAATTTCTTCCATTCGTTTACCTATATCTCTCACATTACCCTCTAGGTGCTCCGCTCGAGATTCCATGGACAAACTTGAAAAACCCTAAACTTAAAATTTGAAAACGACCGGCGCTCGGCTATCCCACGATAGGAGTGAGATATCCCAGCAGGCACACCAAATTGATGTGAGCCCAGGAGGGGGGTCTACTTTTGAAACAAGGTAAAATTGAGAACTTTTAAAATTAATGCGGCACGAGAGACTTTGACGGGCTATTTACTAACGAAATAAACGGTCAAGCCGTCGCTCGCGAACGCAAGGCTACCGCACGAACGTATTAACGTCACAAGTCACAATTTCACAGGCCTAACATTCAACAGAATGGAAAACGGATATGAAAATAACGATAATTAGGAGATGAATCAGCTAGGGCAAGCTCAAATTAATTACTATTCGTTTAAAGACTTCAGCATAAAAAATACTTCAAGATGGAGCTAGGGAGGAACGAGGTATACCCTAGGCGGAGGCAGTGGCTGGCAAGACTCCGGGACGGTAGAGGAAGGTGGTTGAGGCCCACGACTATGCTCAGGACTCCAAGAATGGAGCTGTAGGGTCGGGCTTCCTGGAGGTGGCAGGAAAACAGGTGGCTGGCTGGAGACGCTGCGGGAGTGGAGCTCGGGAAGGTAGTCGGTGGTGCTGGAGCAGAGCGGGATGCCATCTGGAAGGGGAAAATGTCGGAGACTCTTCGACTATAGCCGAAGACGGCGTATCAGGGGCTGCCGGAGCCCGAAAGGGAATCTGGAGCGAACGCCAGCGCTTGTCGAGGCCGCACAGGGACGCGTCGATCTGGAGGCGAGACTAAGCAGCGTGGCTCTGGCGCTGAGAGGAGGCGTCTCCGGTGACCTAGACCTTGGCCTCGACACTCCGACAACACTGCTAAGAGAGGGTGGCTGGAGCACGGGCTCGGGCAGGCGGCGCTGGGAGAATCGGACGAGACCGAAAAGGGTTCGTTCAATTCTATTTTCCAGCTGGGTATAATAGTGGGAGGGGTTGATTTATATAGGGAGGAATTAGGGTTTCAGGATATTTTATAAAGGTAGATCAAATATGGAGGCTTTGAAGACAATGTGGAGGAGCTTTAAGGCGGGGTCAGCCGAAGGCATATGTGCCAATTAATAAAATGATTAATTATTTCAAGCTTGCCCTAAACTAATTTATCGCCTAAATTACCGAACCTATATATTTAGGGTCTCGCTGGCCGGTCACACCAACAAGCCAAACAAAACTTGCGCGAAAGCATGCGCGATACAAAATTACATCAAAAGCACTAATAACATGCGTGACAAAGCAAAAAATACAGGTACGATAAAAATAACAATAAAAAGATGCACCATAGGTTGCGTCAAATATCAACTCATGAGAAGATCTCATGTTGTTAGGACAGAGGGGCATCATGTTGATGACGTATGTCGCACAAGCCATTCCCTCCGCCCAGAAGGCACTGGGAATGTCTTTGGCATGAAGCCAGCATTTGCAGGTTTCCGTCAAATGACGGATCTTTCGCTCTGCAATCCCGTTCTGCTGTGGAGTGTGAGCACAAGTAAGTTCCCGTTGGATGCCAAACTTTCTGCAAAAGTTAGAGAAATTATACGAAGTAAACTCCCCGCCGTTGTCCGTTCTCAGCTTCTTAACCCGCAGACCGATTCGACCCTCCACAAGCTCCTTGAATCCATGCACTTCCATCAGTCCGCGCGACCTCCAGGCAACTTGTCCGTGCAACTGTGCCGACTCCACGATCTAACATCTAGATCGCAAGCACAGAACCATGTCGAACACTGGCGAGCTCCAGAAGAGTCCGCAACAACAACCCTGCTGGACTCGGCGAACTCCAGATTGAGTCTGCCACACCTGCAACCAGAACTTGTCAAAAAATGACCAAGTCCATACCAGCGAACTCGGCGACCTCCAAATGAGTCCGCCACTACCCGCGGATAACCAATCATATCCGCCCGGTTACTCCACCAGAGTGCTTGCTGGTCCAGACTGCCGGAGAAGAACCACAGCCAAAACCGGCTGTCCGGCAAGGCTATCCGCCAAAGCTATCCGCCTAGTCCGCGCGGTCTTCTGCGGTCTGTGCAGACTCCCATATTTGTCCGCCCAACTTCCACCACTTCACACCTCAACAATTTCAACATCCTGGGCTTTACCTAGCACCGTCACCGGGTTGCAGCCCAAGCACCCAACCCATCTCCGGCCTACTTCCGGGCACAGCGGGTTGTTGAAGGCCTTTTGCCCCCCTTTTGATGAGCAAACTCCATAGTTCAGCGAGACCCACGGGGACTTCCAAGGAGGTCACACATCCCGAAATTTCTCTGGCCTGAGCACGCTTAACTATGAAGCTTTTTCACTTCTCATCCCGACCCTGCGTGTCATTGTTGTTTGGATCTCTTTTGACTGTTTGACGCCCAGCCCGACTCAGAGCTAAGGCTGTCCGATTCTCCGGACCGGAGGAAAACCAGGCGACCCGCAAACAGGGATAAAGAGTGGTGCACTTTTCCAAAATAGGATAATACTCAATGAACCAGATCAATCCAACTCATTTGATAATTCAATATACGAGAATACATATTCTGACTTGTTTGCTGACACAATGGATCCAAAAAGTAGATACTCATATTTGTAGGGTGTAAATACATATGCTTTTTAAGTACATTGGTTAAAAGTACTTACTTAAAAAAGAATCGGCATTTCTTCCTAGACAAACTATGTCAAATGGAATCATAGAAGCTATATGACACGAACTATAATTTCTGGCTTAAGTAAAGAATAAACATTACAAAATGAAGTTCACAAACATCCCTCAATTAACCAGCAAGATCATTTAAAAATTCAGTAATTTGACACCAAAAAAGTTCAGTGATTTGCCACCAAATGGTACTCTAGCCTTCAGACTTGACTGAAAAATGTTCGTGTTGATGTGCATTTAGCACAAAATGGTGTGTGTTAAGTGTCTTCCCTCCTTTTGTAATTAGTCTCACATCTCCAATGTAGTTTTTTTGGCTCCCCTCCCAAGTGTATAAATAGGGGGGCAATGTAAGAGGAAAAGAAATAATAATTACTGGAATAATAAAAACTTTATTACTTCTATTTTTCACTTGGTATCAGAGTTAGATTCGAAAAAATCCATTTTTCATATCTTTCTTTTTCTACTTCCTTCTGTCGAGGGAAAGCCCCATTTCATCTGTGCCTTCCAAGTGTGTCATCCAACAGGAAAGGATTTCTATTGTCGCAGGCATGAGGAAAAAAACTGCACGTCGCAGGAGGAACAAGCGGCAAATTCGGCGCATCTAACATTGGAGGCTTAGCGCATCGGAGGAGCGTGCGTACGATTGCGGGAGAGCTGCGGTGGGAGGAGTGCGCAGGGGTAGAAGCATCGGACGCGACATTACGCAGCAGTGCCGCGTGCGGCTGTGGAGAAGGAGCGCGCGACAGATCAAAAGCAGGAGATGGAGCGCATGCGGTTGTGGAGAAGGAGCGCATGCGGCTTCTAAGAAGGAGCGTGCGACAGGGATTTCTGCGAGTCGCCCGGGTGAAATCCATATATCCTAACCGGCAAGAGACGAAGCACGTACTGCTGTGGAGAAGGAGCACATGCGGCTTCTGAGAAGGAGCACGCGACAGGGATTTTTGCGGCTTTAGAGGAGCACGCGACAGGGATTTCTGCGGCTGAGTAGATTGACGCACAACGTCTTGAAGGAGTAGCATCGTCGTGGGGGAGGCTACAGGAGCAAGTGGGTCTCTGTGGTGAGTGTGGAATCTAGTGCGACAGTGTGGCGCGACAGTCAAAGCAGATTTGCAGGTTACGCATGGAGAAATTGATTGCCAAGATGGAGGAGGCGGATCTAAAAGTGTTCTTCGAGTTCCTGCAGATGTCAAAAGGCGAGGGATTGGCTCAATCGTCGTCGACTCTGGAAAAGCTGGATTTTCCTCCTCTGGAGCCGAAGCTCGATAGACCAGGTACATACTTAAGTTGGTCGTGTCGGGTGAAAAGGGCAGTCTCCGGAAGGAACCTTGAGGGCTATCTGACTGGCAAGAAGAGGGAGCCAGAGAAGGACTCATAGGGGTACAATGAATGAAAGACTACACACAGTTCGTTACACATTTGACTCCTAAACTCAATAGTCGTGTCTATCGCTATCACGGTAGATGACATAGAGACTGTAAGCGATGTTTGAGGGAAGTTACAGAGGCTCTATGCAGGAGTCGACAACAACATGCATGTGTTTCAGATCGAACGAGAGATTGAGACTGTAACCCAGAGAGATTGTTCGATTCAGGAGTATGTCGCAGATATGGACCGACTGTGGGCAGCCTATGATTATTTCTCACCAGTCGTATGCTGCAAGATCCTGAATGCACAAAAGGGGAGCGAGATGCTCAGTGGAGGACTATGCACTTTATGAGGGGGTTGAACCCGACATTTGAGCAAAGGAGTGCAATGTTTCTTGCTCAACCAAAGATTCCTACTCTGGACGAGACAATCTCAATTATGATGCAGGAGGAGAGCCGGATTAGGCTTCAGTCTGGTGCAACTACACCTATCGGGGTGAAATCAGCCCTAATGGTAACCAATCCTAGGCACACATGATAAAAGAGTGAGACACGACAATGTTACAATTGTGGTGAGATAGGTCACCTACGACTGGCTTTGTCCCAAGCCACCAAAGGAGCGGGATGCAGGTGGACGGTGAAAAGGAGGCTACTATGGTTGCGGTCGTGGGGGTTGCAGAGATGGTGGAAGAGAAGGCTACCGAACAAACATTATGATAACCGAGGATGAGGCAGACAAAAGTAGGGATGAGATGGGAAATTCAGAGGAGCGGGAGATTTTGAATGCTTACTCCCAACTGATGCGGAGAAAGCAGAAGGCAGTGATTGACGATGCACTCACGCCAGCTTCATCAATGGGTAACGTTGTCTCATTCAATCACAAGTACTAGAGAAACTCATGCCCTCGCATCTATATCCAATACTAGATCACAAGATTGGGTAGTTGAATCGGGTGCTTCTCGACATGTCACTGGGGATGCTAGGAAATTCCTTTTGTATACTCCTCTAGCAGTCTCAGAGCGCATCTATACTACTGATGACACAACTCAGCTAGTGGTTGGTAAGGGTACCGTGCAATGTACCAACACTTTGACTATGTCCAATATTTTGCATGCTCCTTCATTTCTTGTGAATCTCTTATCCATTAGTGCTATCATATCTCAACTAAATGTGTTGTTGTGTTTGATATCCCAAAGATGATCTTCAAGGAGGAGACCGGCAGAAAATTTGGGACTAACACACGACATAGTGACTTGTGGTACTTGGATCGAGAAAATATGGATTCAACTCTTTCAATCTATGTTGCACTGACACTGACACGCGACACACGACGCGACACAACAAGCGACTCGTCAATTCTCAAAAAATATCATATTCCGACACACTGGGACACGTATATTAAATATTTATTTTTTATAATTATGAGCATCCTAAAATATTTAACAAAAAATAATAATAATCAATTAACAAAAATTCAAATAAACTAAGTCATGTTTAAATATTACTCATCAAATATTCAAATGCAAAACTTAACAAAAGGTCAAAAAATGAAAACATTAACAAGTTACTATTATAAATTATCAGTAAAAATAGCGATTTCTCAAGTAAATCTTTTCCCTCACTTTCAATCTTCCTTTTTTAGAAAAAATATCTACCCTACTAGTAAATCCACCTTCACTACTTGAAAAGCTAAGAAGTGGGCAAATCCACTTTTTTAGGAGCAAGACTCGTTATTCTAGCATTCACCTCTTTTTCTAATTTTTTCATCTCAAATAGATCACTTCTTGAGACTTTACACATTTTCCAATTTTTTCCACCAATCATTAACAAATGTGCTCACTCTTATATATAAACTTATAAAATATTTTTCACAAAAATTGCACTTTCAAGACAAATTGTCTCCCGCCTCACCATGAGTTGCTAGCTTTGGGACATGCGTGTACGATTAGGCGAGACACGTGAGTCCCGCGTGAGCCAGCGTTTCAGACTTCCGATATGAGTGTCAGAGAGTCGGACGAGTGTCGGAGAGTCCGACATCGATACGCTAGGCATTTTAAAGTGTCGGTGCTTCATAGCTTTCAACCATTATTGAAGAAGCTGCAAAACTTGGAAAGAGTGTGAAGGACATACTACTACTTCATCATCGTTGTATGGGTCATCCTTCTTTTGTTATTTTGAGTCAGATGTACCCCCTTTTATTTAAAAAGACAAATCAAGAAAAACTTGTATGTGATGCCTGTGAACTAGGAAAACACACAAGAAATTCTTATTCTAGTTCTGGAAGTAGGAGTTCTCATTCATTTAATCAGATACATTATGTTGTTTGGGGACCATGTCTCACGCCCACTATAAATGGATTTCGGTATTTTGTGTCTTTCATTGACTGCTTCTCACATGTGACTTGACTCTATTTAATAAAAAACAAAAGTGATGTGTTTGTCTGCTTCAAGGACTTCCACAAAGGGATTTAAACTCAATACGGTGCGATTGTAAATTTATTGAGATCTGACAATGGGACTGAGTACACTAATAGAGCATTTGAAGAGTACATGTCCTCACAAGGAATCGAGCATCAAACCAATTGTCCATATACACCAGAGCAGAATAGTGTAGCCGAACAAAAGAACAGACATATGCTAGAAGTAACCCAAAGTATGATGATATCAATGAAAGTATCAAAACACTTGTGGGGGCAGGTTGTTCTAACAACAGCTTATTTGATCAATCAAATGCCCTCACGAGCATTGGATTGGAAGTCTCCGGTGGAGATATTGCGAGGAAAGAATAGTAACATTCTACCCCTCAAGACCTTTGGTTGTGTGTATTTTGTGCAGGACAATAGACCAAATGTGAGAAAGCTGGATCTGAGGGTTTTGAAATGTGTTTTTGTTGGGTATTCGGCTACCCAAAAGGGGTATGTATGTTGGAGTCCAGTGGCGAGAAAATTATTCGTAAATTCGTTAATATGGATGTCATATTTAGAGAACACGAGCCATATTATTTCTCCCCAGCTGACATGCCTTTTAGGGACTCGCTCGTTACAAAAACAGTGAGACAAAAAGGGGAAGATAATTGCAGTAGTGAGAGGCGAATAATAAGTATCTCATGTCCTCTCGTACAAAAGGGTGTGGAGATGACTGCATACGAGGAAAATGAATCTGCAAAAAGAGGAACTTAAGCTCGGGGGGAGGAGAATGAATCTGCGAAAGGTGGACCTAAAGCTCAGGGAGAGCTAAAAGTATATGCAAGAAGAAGACAACAAAGTGAAGCTACAGTACCTACAATGCAGACAATGCCCCCCTGCCCCTGCCTGCTCCGACTCCTGAGACACCTACCCCGTCCACCTCAATCTCAGAACCACGGGTAATATACTCCCACATCTCATTACTCTTACCCCCATACCGGTAAGGAGTTCTCGCAAAAATGCGGGAGTCTCACCTGATCGATATGGCTTTTCTCGTGATATTGCCCAATTTGTTTCTTATTTTCATATAACACCTATGCATGAAGCATACATTGCATCTTTGGGCACTGTCTCTATTCCTAAGTGTTGGCAGATCGCTAAAAGGGATCCATAATGGAAAGCTGCAATGCTAGAACTTGGGGCACTTGAGAAGAATAACACGTGGGATTTGGTATCTCTACCACCAGGAAAAAAAGCAGTTGGATGCAAGTGAGTTTTCACGGTGAAACAAAACCCAGAAGGGTGGGTTGAATGCTACAAAGATCGACTGATTGCAAAGGGATACAACTAGACTCATGACATTGACTATGATGAGACTTGTGCGTCAGACGCAAAGATGAGCACAGTACGAACACTGATATCTTTGGCGGTAAATGGAGGATGGAAAATACACCAGCTCGACGTGAAAATTGCATTTCTTCATGGGAATTTGATGGAAGAAGTGTACATGGAGGTACCACCAGGCTTTGACACGAAACAAACAATAGGTAAGGTGTGCAGACTCAAGAAGTCCTTGTATGGGCTAAAACAGTCTCCTCGAGCCTGATTTGACAGGTTTAAGAGAGCCATGATTGATATGAGATATGAGCAGACAAATGCTGATAATATGGTGTTCTTCAAGAAACATGGGATTCACACAACAATTCTTGTTGTGTATGTGGGCGATATTTTTATTACTAGTGATAATGAGAGCGAAATTGCTCAGCTAAAAAGAAGATTGGACAAGAATTTTGAGGTAAAAGACTTGGGGCAGCTAAGATACTTCCTTGGTATTGAGATAGCTCGCGTGCGGAAGGGATCATTTTATCTCAAAGGAAATTTATGCTATATTTTCTCAAAGAGACATGTATGTTGGGGTGCAGACCTGTAATCGCTCCCATTGATCAAAATTCCAAGATCAACGCTGAGGCAGGAAAGTCAGTTGATAAAGAAAGATACCAGAGGTTGGTAGGCCGCCTAATCTATCTAAATCACACCCGTTCCGACATATCTTTTGTCGTGAGTATAGTGTCATGCTATATGCATGACCCAAGCGACGGTCACATGGATGTCGTTTATCAAATACTAAGGTACTTGAAGAGTGCACTAGGAAAGGGGTTAATCTTCTGAAAGAATAAGCATCTAACTATCAAGGGCTATTGTGATTCTAACCGGGCTAGTTGTGCTGATGACGGAAGGTCCACATCAGGATATTGCATGTTTGTAGGGAGCAATCTAGTCTCCTGGATGAGCAAGAAACAGACTGTAGTTACAAGATCTACAACCGAGGCAGAGTACAAGGTCATGGTCATAGATGTGGGGGAGATGTTATAGTTGAACACCTTGTTGGTTGAACTTCAGATGCACCAAGGAGGGCAAATGACATTATGGTGTGACAACAAGTAACCTATTAGCATTGCAAATAACCCCGTCCAACATGACAGAACCAAGCATATAGAAATCGACAAATTTTTTATCGAGAAGTTGGATAGTGGAAAACTAAAGCTGGGACATGTCGTTACAAAAGTGCAAGTAGCCGATTGTCTAACTAAAGGACTCAGTTCACTAGACTTATCTAGGTTGACAAGATGAGCTTTATAAATATCTTTCGCCCTTCTTGAAGGGGAGTGTTGGTGTGCATTTGGAACAGAATGGTGTGCGTTTAGCGTCTTCCCACCTTTTGTAATTAGTCTCACATCTCCAATGTAGTTTTCTGGCTCCCCTCCTAAGTGTATAAATAGGGGAGCAATGTAAGAGGAAAAATAATAATAATTACAGGAATAATAAAAACTTTATTCCTTTTATTTTCCACTGTTCCTTATGGCAGGTTTCATATTCCAAAGCAAGGAAGGGAGATCTTATAAATTCAAAAGGAGGAGATACAGTGTAGCAAGCATATAATCTAACCAATACGACGCAAACAAATTAGTTATTTCCAAGTTCCTCCTATTAAAAATGAACTCCTTCAATCACAATACAAACAAAGAACAAAGTGTTCACCAAATAAAAGTTTAAGGCGAGTACAGAAGAAGGCTCACCGTCTCAACATCAATAGGATCCATTTGCTTTAGCTTCTGTAAGTGTCCACTTGTGCTTGGGTCAAAAACAGTGCCAATGAAGCTATAAACTTGAGCGAAGTCTGGTAAAGCTTCATAAGACAATAAAGGTTAAGCTAGCAGATAGGGAGAGAAATAATTGAAAAATACACTCATGTTTGGGAATATAACATACTCGGATTAAGTTGGTAAGTAGAAAAGAATCTATACAAATCAAGAAATGTTCTACAGAAACACCCGGACTTGATGGACCGCTTTACATGTTGCGAAACTGGTGTGTTTTTCTAAAGTAATCAAAAGTGGATTGCATGACATGTATAAAAGAAAATACCTGACTCTCTAATAAATGTAACCAATGGTGCTTGTGTATCATAGAAAACCAAAAAGGTCCCAAGGTTTAAGTTTCTACTTATGGTTTAAGTTATGGACATTTTGACATTAACTTTGTTGCGCTTGTTTATTATGTAGTTGAGAAGTAGATATTTTGAATTGGTTGTCTTTGTTCAATATGGACTTGCTTATGTTGCATGTCATTCTATCTCTTTAAAAAAAGTGCATATGCACATTATATATATATATAACCGACGTACAGTATCCTTGATTTTTTATCTTGGCATACCATTGCCAAGGGAATGTGTAGTGGGCCAGTGGCTGGTAACCACACCCGTACAGTGCTTCATCGATTATGAGGTCCTATAAATTTTGAGCAGAATTTCTGAACTTAAAAAAATAGTTTATGTACACTGGCAAACTGAGTGACCAGTTCTCTTTAATTAAGGATGACAGTAGACACTCCCCAGTTCTTAAGGACGAACAGGTTGGATACAAGATAAAATATAAAATGTGGGCCTAGGTGTAACCCTAAGAAGAACATGCAAGAACTAAGACAATAACAGAATACAAGGCAAGAAAGTTATTGCATTAAGCTCAAAAGACAATCCCATTCAGCACCCCATTTTTATACTTGACTATTACAAATTCAATAACATTCTATAACATTCTGTAACATTGTATAGCAATAAAAAATCATATAGCATTCCACGAGTTTCCACAATATTCTATAACGTTCCACAAAGTTCCATAAAATTCCTTGTGATACAAAAAATTCTAAAGGTTCCATGAGATTTCATAATGTTTCAAAAAATCCAACAAGATTCCACGAAATTTCACATTGTTCCAAAACATTTCACATGATTCTATGAGGTTCTATAGTATTCCAAAACATTCTACAAGGTTCCAAGTGATTCCATAGTATTCAAGAAAATTCCATTAGGTTCCATGAAATTCCTTGATGTATTATAACCGTTCATAATCTGACTGAGTTGAGAAACCCATGGAATGTATATGACACAGTCAGTAGCAAGGAATACAACTGCAATGACACATCCTTGAGAATTGTAAGTAGAAGGTAACGTTTGACCAAATTTGACACCGCTAACAGAGAGACAGATAACTTAGGCTCCGTTTGGCACGGACCGCACGGTGGTGGCAGTCGTAAACGCATGAGTTAAACCATCATTCGTTAAGGATTATCTAACAAACATCATCTCTTTGAACATAAAAGTGGATGAAGTTCCTTAGGCGGATCGTTAATAAATGACAATTTAACCCCCATGTTCATGACTGCCACCACCATGACAAACGGAGCCTTAGGCTGCGTATGGCGCGGCTTATCACGACTTATTTGCTCCGGTGAGGCTGGACAAAAATGTCAATGTCATACCAAAATCTTATGCCTCAAACTAGTTTCTTTTTTGTAACATTTGTGACACCAAACATACATTCTATGAAAATGACGTTTTTGTCCAACCTCACCGGAGCAAATAAGTCGTGCCAAACGCAGCCTTAATCTATTGATGTCATAGAATGGATTTGATCAGCCTTGTAAGAGTAAAGGGCCAGCATCTGAAATTTTGAAGGAATTTTTTTTATAATGTGTCAACGAAGGTACGAGTAGCTCGGGTGGCTCGTCCAACATATAATGCATATGAGGATTTTCGGAAAATCCGTAGAGGAAGAAGGCAAGTTGACGAGTAGTGTTCATGAATCTAGGGTGCAAAAATGCATGAAGATGTGGATCCAACAAATGAGGTGATTTTCAGTCACAAGAGGCGAAGCCGGTGCGTTGTTCCCCAATAGGTCACATATGAATAACATGAGGTGATTCTCCATGTAGTGGAGTCATCGGAGTTGACAATGTTGTCTGGAGCAAGCACACTCTCTGACGATCTCGCATCATCTTCATTTCTAATACTAATCATCGCTAATCACTAGCTCCATGTTCACGCCCATCGGACATTTTAGGATGTAGGGCCCTGATTTGTTCATGGAGTATGGATCTAGCTCTTACTAGAGCCCCACAGTCAGAGAATCAAATGGAGAGGTCGGAGCGATAAACTTAATTAAAAAAATTCATTATAATCTTCCTTTATTAAACTTTCGAAAAATAAGTACATGATGAAACATAACTCCAAAAAGAGGAGTCGACTGAGAAACTCTCTGATGCGGGATGGATGTAGAGTGAAAGTGCAATTGTTGCGTAAGGAAAATCTAATGAATGTGTGTGTGCAAGTGCAGAGTTGAGGGGAATATAAATGATGTGATACACAAGAAATTGTCCAACAACTAAATAATCATAAATTCTGAATTTAATAAAGAAATTTTCAAACTACAATTAATATTAGAGTACTAAATAAACAGGAAACTGCTAATCAAATTAAAGGTAAGAATGCTTCAATTAAATATTAGGAGAATAAATCCTGCAAACATAACAAGTAATAGACAAACAAATACAAATTAATATCTAAATAGCATTATTGTTCACCCAAATATTCAACAACTAATAAAAACTTTGTACAAAAACATACTGATGGAGTGCTTCTAAATAGCATTATTGTTCACTCAAATATCTTAAATTTGTGGTGGTGAGAAACATTTTAGCATTTATACCTATATTATCAAGTTATAATGTGCTCGAGTGCATTTCACAAATCTTTAGATGTGTGATATTGAAGTAAAACAACGTATAGACAATTGGATAAATCCTGTAGTATACGGTTCCTACAATGACATTCTACATCAACCAGATCTCTATAAAGAAGACGCCTAACATAGGTTTTAGTTGTGTTGGCACTAGAAGAAGATGGTGATGGAAGTTAAGAAACTATTGAGGTTGCAGTTCCATTGATGTTTGTGTTTTCGGTCTTTTCTGAAGGTGCACGTTTGAAAATAGCAGATAATAATTCAAGCGTGTTTAATCAATATTCAACTTGTGCTTGACACCGGCGAAAACTAGTTCTGTTATACCTTTCCAATTTGATCTCCGCGGAATCGTTGGAATTGCAAGATGTCATATAAAAGCTGGAATAAAATAAATCACAGCAAATAAGAAAATAAAGAAAACTATATTTTCCTTATTTTAGAAATTTATTTATTTATTATTCTTGAACTTTCCAAGAAATACGAAATGACAAGGTCTGTTAAGCCCCGGCCGGCCCCCCTTGGTCGGCCGGCCTTGGGTCCGGGGATATATATATACCCGGACCCCTCTCTTTGGAGGTTATGCAAGGATTATTCAGGTTTTTCTCTTCTCTCCCAACCCTAACCCTAATTTCTCTCTCTTTTCTCTCTACTTTCTCTTCTCTTAGTTCTTCCCCTAGTTAGTGCTTAACATTTGATATCAGAGGCTCGATTCTCTCCATGGTGAACACTCGGAATCAAGAGGAGTCCTCGCGGATTGAAAACCTAGAGGAGAATGTGGTTGGCTTAACCGATTCGATGGCGGCCCTAGAAGGGCGGTTGGAAGCCCGATTGGAGGAGTTGAAGACCCTATTGAAGGGGAAGGCACCGGTGACGGACGATTCGGCCGGATCGGGCGGATCGGGGGCCGATCCCGCGGTTTTGGCTTCCGCACGACTTGCGGAAGGGGTGGTGGGCGTGCGGCTTGCGGGAGGGGCTCCGCCTGGCGCGGCGTGGCTCGGGACGGCAGGAGGTGGGGCGTCGGCGGCCCAAGGCCCTCCGGCGGGCCTGGCAGCGGGTTTTGGAGGGCCGGCGGGGCTGTTTCCGGCGGGATCTACAGCAGCGGCCTTCGGCGACTTCGGATCGGGCCCGGAACAGTGGCGCCGAGGCGGGGATGAGCCTTTCGGGCTCCGGCGGCCACCCGACATGACGGGACAGCCAAGGGGGGGACTCCTTCCTCCTCCACGTGGATTTGGGCCACCCGGAATGGCCGGTTTTGGCCCAGGTTGGGGCGGGCAGCAGCAATTTCCTCCCTGGGGAGCAGGACAACAGCACGGCTACGGCGGATTTGAACATGGGGAACACGCAAGACGGGACGGAGGTCCAGGGACACAACGTTTGACCCCTGGATTAACTCGCATGTACTTTCCGGAGTTCGAGGGCGGTGACGCCTTGGAATGGATTCAAAAGGCTGAATTATTCTTCCAGTACCAGGAGGTGCCTGAAGGGCAGTGGGTGCAGCTAGCGTCCTTCCATCTGAAGGATGATGCCTTCCAATGGACACAATGGTTCCTGCGGGGACGGGAGTACGCGCCTTGGGGGGAGTTCGTGGATGGATTTACGGCCCGATTTGGTCCACTGGAGTATGAGAACTTTGAGGCCCTCCTTCAGAAGCTTCGGCAAAAAGGGTCGGTGATGGAGTATCGTACTGAGTTCGAGAAGCTGGCAAATCGGGTTCAGTGGCCGGAGAGGACACTCTACAGCTGTTTCATATCTGGTCTCAAGGAGCACATTCGAGATGAGGTGCAGGCACTCATGCCCCGTTCATTGAACCATGCCATTACGTTGGCGCGTATCCAGGAGGAGAGGTTCAAAACAGGCAGCGGGCACGTATCACGAGTAGACCGGCTTTGGGCCCTGGCACATCAGCACGACGGGAGCAACCCACGGGTACCAAACCGACGGTGACTCGGTTGTCTTGGAGCGAGTTGGCGGCTCGGAAGGAGAAGGGCTTATGCTTTAATTGTGATGAGAAATTTGTGCCCGGTCACAAGTGTCAGAAGGTACAGGTCTTTATGTTGCATCAGGAGGAGCAGCTCGAGGAGGACGTTTTCCCAGAGGAGGAGTTGGAGTCTGGGGGGGACTTAGACTTGACAGAATTGGGTGTCTCCCTACATGCCATGGAGGGATGTCATCCACCTCCGCTTGCGATGCGGCTGCCTGGACGGATTCGGCGGGAGAGGGTGACGATTCTGGTAGACAGCGGGAGTACTCATAATTTTATTCACCCAGATGTGGCGAAGAAGGTGGGGCATGAGATTGACACGGGAGCGGCGTTCCAGGTCATGGTTGCGGATGGCAGCAAGTTACAGTGTCAAGGAGTGTTGAAGGGGGTGGAGCTTCGGATGCAGGGGTATGTGGGGTGCACGGATGTCTACCTTTTACCGATCCGGGGCTCAGAAATGGTGCTGGGAGTGCAGTGGTTGCAGCAGTTGCGGCGGGTTACTTTTGATTGGGATCAGATGACGATGGAGTTCTTGCAAGGCGAGCGACAGTTCTGTTTGAAAGGGCTCAGATCTTCTCCGGTTAAAGAAATCTCCCTTCGCAGTTTACAGCAGCTTGAGGAATCTAGTAGTTTGATGGCGATTCTGTTGGGGGTGAGGTCGGACGAGGATGGATCGACACAGGTGCCGGACCAGTTGCGGGCGCTAGTAGAGGAGTATGATGACATCTTCCAGGAGCCAAGTACACTTCCGCCGTCACGATTCCGTGATCATCAGATTGTGCTGCAGACTGGGGCTGAACCGCCCAACATCCGTCCGTATCGGTATCCCTACATACAGAAGGCAGAGATCGAGCGCAGTGTGAAAGAGATGCTTGATGCAGGCATCATACGACCTAGTACCAGTTCCTACTCTGCACCGATTATTCTGGTTAAAAAAAAGGACGGATCTTGGCGTTTTTGCGTAGACTACCGTGCCTTAAACAGTGTTACTGTGAAGGATAAGTTTCCGATTCCCGTGATAGAGGAGCTGCTGGATGAGTTGCATGGGGCGACTCGGTTCACGAAGCTGGATCTGCGATCCGGCTACTATCAGATTCTGATGAAGGAGGAGGATGTGCATAAGACGGCCTTCAGGACTCATGACGGTCACTATGAGTTCTTGGTGATGGCAAATGGATTAACGGGGGGGCCGTCTACTTTTCAGGCCAATATGAATGAGATTTTTCGGCCATTCTTGCGACAGTTCGTCTTGATCTTTTTTGACGACATTCTGATCTACAGTGCTACTTGGGAGGATCATCTACGTCATGTGGCTCAGGTTTTCTCTACTCTCCGACAACATCAGTTATATGCTAAGAGGTCCAAGTGTTCTTTCGGACAACATGAGGTGGAGTACTTGGGGCACCTCGTTTCCGTTGACGGGGTGAAGGCAGACCCACGGAAGATCGAGAGTATGCTTTCTTGGCCACGACCCCTGACCATTCGGGCGCTGAGGGGGTTCTTAGGCCTCACTGGTTACTACCGACGCTTTGTACGGGACTATGGGAAGATTGCACGACCACTTACACAGCTGCTACAAAAGGATGCTTTCGCGTGGCATGCGGAGGCAGAGACCGCCTTCCAGGCGCTCAAGAAGGCGATGACGACGACTCCAGTGTTGGCACTTCCGGATTTCACTAAGGCGTTTGTGGTCGAGACAGATGCTTCTGGCGTGGGAGTGGGGGCGGTCTTGATGCAGGAGGGGCGGCCGATCGCCTTCTACAGCAAGGCTTTGGCTCCCCGGACTCTGGGACTCTCGGTATATGAAAAGGAGATGCTGGCGGTTATTCATGCGGTGGCCCTATGGCGGCCATACTTGCTTGGGCGTCGCTTTACGATACGGACCGATCATCAGAGCTTAAAGCATTTTTTGGAGCAGCGGATTTCTTCCCCCCTTCAACAAAAGTGGGTCACCAGGTTGTTGGGATATGATTATGTGATCGAGTATCGGCCCGGGAAAGACAATCGGGTGGCTGACGCCCTCTCACGCCTACCCGAGGGGGCCTTGGCGCACATTTCCGGACCTCAGTTGGATTCGGTGGATGAGATTCAGGACGCGGTGCAGCAAGATCCTGAGTTACGGGCTATTGTGGAAAACCTGCGACAGGATCGTGAGGTAGCGCCCGGTTATCATTTACAAAATGACCGGCTGTATTATCAGGGGCGAGTCGTCATTCCTGCTCAGTCAGCTTGGCGGACGGTGATGATGCATGAGTTTCACTCGTCGCCGACAGGAGGTCACGCCGGCATTCTTCGCACTTTTCAGCGGGCTCGGGCCAACGTGTTTTGGAAGGGGATGCGCCGTGACATTCAGGAGTTTGTGCAGAAGTGTGAGGTGTGCCAACGGCAGAAATATGAGACTACTTCTCCGGCTGGCCTCCTCACTCCCTTAGAGATTCCGCATCAGATCTGGGATACGGTTTCTATGGACTTCATCGATGGGCTGCCCAAGTCGAAGGGTAAATCAGTGATATTGGTAGTGGTGGACAAGTTATCCAAGTATGGGCACTTCCTTGCTCTGAGCCATCCTTACACAGCTGAGTCGGTTGCGGGCTTATTTGTTCGAGAGATTGTTCGATTGCATGGAATTCCCCGGGCGATCATTTCCGATCGAGATCCTACTTTTGTTGGCAGATTTTGGACAGAGCTCTTCCGCTTGCAGGGGACTTCCTTACGTTTCAGCACGGCCCACCATCCCCAGACCGATGGCCAGACAGAGGTCTTAAATCGGGGCGTCGAGACTTACCTTCGCTGCTTCGTGATGGATGAGCCGCGAACATGGACCAGCTGGTTACATTGGGCGGAGTACTGCTTCAATACTTCTTATCACTCGGCTAGTAAACTCACGCCCTTTGAGGTCGTCTATGGACGGCCACCTCCTTCCTTGAGCAGTTATGAGCCCGGCAGTACCGCAGTTGCAGCAGTTGATCGGGCGCTTCGTGATCGTGATCGGACCCTTGCCACCTTGCGTGAGAATCTTCGGGCGGCACAGGATCGTATGAAGGCTCAGGCAGATCGCCATCGAACGGAGCGCGAGTTCCAGGTGGGAGATGAGGTTTTTCTCAAACTTCGTCCTTATCGCCAGCTGTCTGTGGCACAGCGGACTAATCAGAAACTGGCACCGCGCTACTATGGACCATTTCGGATCACGCGGCGGGTCGGACCGGTTGCGTATACCTTGGCTTTACCCGCGACCTCCCGGATCCATCCTACCTTTCATGTCTCCCTGTTGAAGCGGAAGTTGGGTGATGCTGTTCCGGTCTTTCCCGTTTTGCCCGAGGCTACTAGTGGGGGCGAGCTTCGCCCGATTCCGGAGGAGGTACTGTTGATCAAGTGGAAACGTCGTGGCACGGCGTACTGTCCAGAGCTGTTAGTCAAATGGAAGGGCCTCTCCGCAGAGCACAATACTTGGGTCGACTTGCTGGAGTTCCGGGAGCTTTACCCCGATTACCACCTTGGGGACAAGCTGGTTTTTGATGGGGAAGGGAATGTTAAGCCCCCGGATGAGGCTAGATTGTTCGGACAACATTACAAACGGCGGCAACGGCGGGTGCATGACAATAATGGGGCTGAACCAATGGGTTCAGCACTTGCCTCTTAAATATATCGGCTCGGGGGGGCTGAACCACGTTGGGTTCAGCCCCATGGGGGCCGGCCGGCCCCCCTTGGTCGGCCGGCCTTGGGTCCGGGGATATATATATACCCGGACCCCTCTCTTTGGAGGTTATGCAAGGATTATTCAGGTTTTTCTCTTCTCTCCCAACCCTAACCCTAATTTCTCTCTCTTTTCTCTCTACTTTCTCTTCTCTTAGTTCTTCTCCTAGTTAGTGCTTAACAAGTTCTCACTGATACTAGGCGGTTTATGGGATGATAGCTCAAAACAGCCCTTTCGCAAGACGTTAAAAATGTGAAAAATAACTTCTTTATATTGATAAAATATTTGTTATATAATAAAATAATTTTAATTTACCTTTATAAATAAATAATAATAATTTATACTTTTTTAATATAATTTTCCGAATATAAAATGAGTATTTAAAATGATATGAAATAAAATGTTGTAAAAAAATAGGGAAATCGAGTCTCGGTAAGACGAGTGATTACTGCCCTAAAGAAGTTGCATGACTTCTGCAAATTACAACATTTGCTTGGATCCCAAAACTATGATGTGCATGGATACTGAAAAACACAGAGTACCTGAACTTCAACTAGATTAAGCAAACGTAGAATAGAAAGAAACTAGAATGGAAAGAATAAGAATATAAGAGAAAAAGATGAGAGAAATTTTATTGTGTCAATCTCATATTTCAGAAGGTTGTTTATAAGCTGAAAAATAATTTCAAAATTTATTGAAATAAAGATCTAAATTATCGCATACGAGCAAGCACACTACTTTTAAGCTTTTCTCCATTTAGTTATAAACACTAAAAAAAATTCCAACATGATCTTCATATGATCTTTATGTTGGAATCTTGTGATCTAAAAGTAGACAAGAGATTAGTCTCACAGCCAACATGATACGAGCCTATGAGGTCGCACATAAGGACATGCAAAAATTGGAGTGATTGATAGTGTTGGATTATGAAACCAAGTCCTAAATACGTATATTAGATATACGTTATATGATATTCGATTAATTAGGAATTAATCATAAAAGGAATTAATAAATTCAGTTTTGAACCGAAATGGTAATTCCCAACCATTAAAATTTCTCTCTTGGCAGTTTAAAGTGAGTGGATGTGTCGTTTCGTGGCCGAACACGTGGAGGAAGTTTCCAATGATAGAGGCACAACTTTTTGATCCATATGGCCGTGGGGCACACCCGCATGCCACATGCGTGTAGCCGTTTGGTTGTGATTCTAGGAGTTATACATGAGCGGCGGTCAAGCAACGCAACAATTGGGTCACGCGTCTGTGTGCCAAGGGCGTGTCAATGCAGGTACAAAGCACAACTTGGAGAAAACCACAATGAATGGATTCTCATTTTTGGAAGTGAGAAAGCCGCCACTATTCAATACTCCGATAGTGGAGAAATCGTGAAAGAGGAGAGGAATGGAACATCTTTGTTGGAGGTGAAACTAGCATTTCGTGCAGAAAAAGCGATCATATTTCAGCCCCGAGTTTGTTGGACGAACTGTGAGGTGTTTCCGGCGTTCATGTGGATACCTTTAGAGACACGAATATCATTCTGCGTTTGGACTCAAACGCCAGTCATTCTTTTCAAAATTTGATTTTGACGCATGTATAATACTCGTTTCTTGATTTGTTGTGTTTCGCATAGATCCTGTCGAGGGTTTCCTGTATTTTTGCTGCACATTTGATGCCCTTGAAACCCAACACTTTATTGCTCCTAAAAAGACATTGATTTAACTATCATAAAAATTGATTTGGTGAGATTGAGATAAAAACGATGTGTCAAAGAAATATTGAAGTCATTAAAGATATTTACGATGAAGTGGTGACTCATATTGAAAGTATTTGAAGAAACTAGTAGTTTTCAATCATAATAAATGATAGCCAAGGGATTAGAATGTTAAATGTTTTCAAGAGAGAGATGGGGGAGGGAGTAGTTTCCTTGAATCACACTTATTATATTTTATCAAAAAAAAACTTCAACATAGAGAAATTAAAAAAAAGCGCATGCATTTTAACGTAAGAACAAGTTTCAGGTAGTCCTTTCTGATGGAGATCGACGGCGGCTGCGACGCCTGCCTATCCCGTCCCGAGCCGCCCCTCCGCCTTCTCCCGCCGCCGCAGCTCCAGCCGACGCCCCTCCAGCAGCCACCAGCCCTCCGTATACCCTTCTCCAGCCCCGCCTAGCCACTTCCGACCCTCCTCCTACTCCGCCGACCACATACTAACCCTCCCGCAACCCCGTCGGCTACCTCCGGCCCTCCCCAGCCCGATAGCCCCACTCCATCCCTCCGCTACTCCCACCGACCCTGATCCAGCCCCACATACAGTCTTGAAGACCTTCTACTTCCCCAATCAGCCATAATATCCCTCCACCGTTGGTCACCAAAGACCCGGATCCATTCCTCTCCGCATTTGGCGGCCCCCACCCGATTGGCTCTTCATATGGTTGTAAGTTGTCATTTGGATTCAAGTTTAAACATGATTCCTCTGGCTTAGATCTCTATTTTCTTTGTTTATCAATTTAGTGGCATTTGGATACTTGATTTTTGTACTAACTTGCAGGGCAAACCCGCTTATCATTTAAATCTTTGCGCTCCCGAATCGTAATCACGCCCGTGTGTTTATCTCCTTGCTCTAAATCATTTTGTGGAAGTTTGCATAGGCTTAAAACTACCCATTTAATTCACTATAATAATTGCTTGGATTTCGTGAAGCTCGTGCCGTGTTGGGTTTGCCACATCACAAAACCCGTAGTGTGTCTAGTTTCCAGCACCCTAGCCTGCCCCTGCGTCAGATTGGTATCAGAGGCAGGTTCTCACACGTCGCATGTTACGTAGTGGTAGGCCATTTAGACGAAACATGACTGATACGAACCTCAACGATGAGCGGGCCGGCAGTTCCAACTCCAATTCGGAATTGTCCCCTGCCGAGTTTCAGCGCGTGATGATAGACCGTTTCGACCGATTGGGCGTTCAAATCAATGAACTTCGTGCGCGCCAGGACGCATACGAAGGCCAGTGCGACCACGCCGTCCCTCGAAGGTACCCAGATCCCCCTAATTATGATCATGATCCCCCACGACGCCCTGGGCAGCCCCGATACGACTATGCCCGTCGTGACCGCTTTGACGGCTACCCCGAACACCGTGGAGGGACACCACCTAGGGAGGATGACATCATTCGCCGTATTCGTATTGAGGTTCCTACATTTGACGGTCATCAGGATCCCGGAGCATTCAGTGACTGGCTTCGGAAGATGGAACACTATTTTGACTGGTACGACATGAGTGATGAGCGTAGAGTGAGATTTGCGCGTATGAAGTTAGTGGGATCTGCGATGAATTACTGGACTAGTGTAGAGCGAGCCTTAGAGCGGGATGGCTATCGGCCCATTATTAGGTGGGAAGATATGAAGAGACGCCTGAAGGAGAAATACCTCCCCGCGTCATATCGCGATCGACTGTTAGATCAGGTCTATGCGCTTCGACAGGGCACGATGTCTGTGGCTGAATATATGACTAAGTTTGACGACTTGATGGTGAGGAGTGATCTTCGAGAGGAGAGCAGTGACGCGGCTTCCCGGTTTCGGTACGGCCTACGGCCCGAGATCAGAAGGGAGCTGATTCCCCACCGACGTGAGACAGTCGAGCAGATTTATGAGTTGGCCCTGGAGTACGAGCTCTACCTTCAGACTACTGGGCCCCGCCAGCAGGCCCCTAGGGCTGATGGTCCCACATTCAGGAAGTCCACCTCTCTTCACCCCCAGACCCCTGCTCCTCCCCACATCCCTGAGGATGTGAAGGGGAAGGCTGTTATGACCGGGCCCCCTAGGCCCAGTGGTCCTCAGTGCTATCGATGCTCAAGACGAGGTCATTATGCCGCACAGTGTCCTATGCGGAACTTGTTGATTGAGGAGGAGGAAGACGAAAGCGTAGACCCGATGAGAGAGACTGAGGGCGATGTAGTAGCCACTGTTGAGGAAGACTGGGAGAGTGACGCGGAGAGATCGCTAGAGCTAGGGGTTATACGCCGCCTTCTGCATACCCCCCGTTCGGAAAATGATTGGCGACGTACCACCATCTTCTATACTTATTTCCAGAGTGCAGGCGGCCCCTGCAAGCTTGCTATCGATGGGGGAAGCTGCGTGAATATTTTCGCCAAGAGGGCGCTCGAACGGATACAGGTCACCCCCGAGCCGCACCCCCAGCCCTATCGTGTCCTATGGGTGGAAAAGTCCGCTATCCAGGTCACCCAGCGGTGCTTAGTGCCTTTGCGATTAGCGTCCATCGAGGACAAGGTCTGGTGTGACGTCATCCCGATGGACGTAGCTCATGTCCTCTTAGGTCGACTCTGGTTGTTTGATCGCGACGTGACGTGCTTCGGGAGATCGAACACATGCGTCTTTTATGATCGGGGCCAGAAGATCACCTTGGTCCCAACCCAGCCCAAGGATCCATCCAAGGGCAAGGTTGAGTCCTCCGTCAGTGCCGGATCCTCCAGGCCCCTGCATCTTCTGAGGATGCACAATTTCATGAGAGAGAGCCTAAACTCGGGGATCGTATTTGTTGTAGCAGCTACCTTGGCTCCTGACACTCCTAGTAGAGATGTCGCTCATACTGACCCAGACTTACAGCGACTACTGAGAGACTTTACGGACATCACTCCCGAGGAGCTTCCTGACGAGCTTCCTCCTCTGAGGGATATCCAGCACGTGATCGACCTTGTGCCTGGGGCATCCTTGCCCAACCTCCCACACTATCGTATGAGCCCGATCGAGCATGCCGAGCTGAAGCGGCAGGTTGATGACTTACTTAGGAAGGGTTTTGTACACGAGAGTTTGAGTCCGTACGCGGTCCCAGCCCTTCTCACCCCGAAGAAGGACGGGAGTTGGCGCATGTGCGTTGATAATATAGCCATCAACAAGATCACGATGAAGTACCGTTTCCCGATTCCCCGTCTCGACGATTTGCTTGACGCTATGGCGGGTGCCCGTATTTTCACGAAGATCGACCTTCGGAGCGGGTATCACCAGATTAGAGTCCGCAAGGAGGATGAATGGAAGACAGCCTTCAAGATGAAGGATGGCCTATTTGAGTGGTTGGTGATGCCCTTCGGATTGTCGAATGCTCCCAGTACGTTCATGCGGGTGATGACCCAGATCTTGCGGCCCTACATGGGCAAGTTCCTCGTTGTGTACTTCGATGACATTCTTATCTATAGCCAGGAGCGCACTGATCACCTGCGCCACGTCCGATTGGTGTTCGACACCCTCAGGAGAGAACATCTGTTTATTAATATGAAGAAGTGTGATTTTCTGGCTGAGTCGGTCCACTTTCTGGGCTATATCATTTCGGCGTCGGGCATCTCTGTGGACCCCGACAAGGTGAGAGCGATCCGTGAGTGGCCCGTTCCTACGACCATCCACGAGGCCAGGAGTTTTCATGGACTTGCCACATTCTACAGGAGATTTGTCCGGGGTTTTAGTGCGCTTATGGCCCCCTTTACGAGCTGCCTTCGTAAAGGAGAATTCATGTGGACCAAGGCCGCCACTAAGGCTTTCGAGGAGATCAAAGATCGTTTAGCTTCTGCCCCTGTTCTTAGATTGCCAGATTTCAACCTAGCCTTTGAGGTTGCATGTGATGCTTCAGGACTAGGAATCGGTGGGGTACTTAGTCAGGAGGGTCATCCCATTGCTTATTTCAGCGAGAAGCTGAACGAGGCCCGCCAGCGGTATTCCACGTATGACCACGAGTTTTATGCGATCGTCCAGACCTTGCGTTATTGGCGGCATTATCTCCTGCACAAGGAGTTCGTGTTATACTCTGACCATCAGGCCTTACGGTACCTCGAGTCCCAGTCGAAGCTTAGTCATAGGCACGCTAAGTGGGTAGAATTTCTACAGAGTTATCACTACGTAATCAAACACCGCGCGGGTGTCGAAAACAAGCCGGCTGATGCCTTGAGTCGCCGGGTTAGTCTCCTGCAGACGATGAGCACACATGTCATAGGATTTGAACGTCTTGTTGTAGAATATGTCGAGTGTTCTGATTTCGGGGATATCTATAGGTCCCTCACCCGGGATCCTCCGGACACTATTGAGGGATTTACGGTTTCCGAAGGATACCTGTTCTTCGGTACCCGACTCTGCATTCCCTCCACCTCTCTCCGTGACTTTTGATTTGGGAAATGCATGCGGGAGGTGTCGCGGAGCACTTTGGGCGAGACAAGACTATCGCCTTAGTTGAGGATCGTTTTTATTGGCCTTCACTGAAGGGGGACGTAGCGCTTGTGACGAGGCATTGTAGGACGTGCCAGATGGCAAAGGGTTCACGCCAATCCAGCGGCCTGTCTTCTCCTTTACCTATTCCTCACAGACCCTGGGTTGACATCAGCATGGACTTTGTTCTTGGGTTGCCCCGCACGCCCAAGAAACATGATTCCATTTATGTTGTTGTGGATCGCTTCTCGAAGATGGCCCACTTTATCCCATGCCGCAAGACGGCCGATGACTCCTTGGTTGCCACCCTATTCTTTAGGGAAGTCTTTAGATATCACGGATTACCTTCGTCTATAGTGTCTGATCGTGATGTCCGATTCATGAGCTACTTCTGGAAGACACTATGGATGAAGACCGACACCACTCTGAAGTTCTCCACCGCTTACCACCCACAGACGGACGGACAAACTGAGGTGGTGAATAGGAGTTTGGGTTCCCTCCTACGTTGCCTTGTCGGTGAGCATGTGTGTACTTGGGATTCAGTGTTGCCCCTAGCAGAGTTCGCGTATAATAGCTCAGTGAATAGGACTACTGGCCTTAGCCCATTCCACATCCTGTCAGGGTACGAGCCCAGGAAACCGGTCGACCTGATTCCCCTCCCACTTGAGTCCCGCCCTAGCGAGTCGACCGAGTCCTTTATCCAACATATGCATGAGCTTCATGAATCCATCCGAAAGAAAATCGCAACAAGTAATGATAATTATAAAGCCTATGCGGATGTACACGGGAGGGAGAGGAGCTTTGAGGTTGGAACGCAGGTTCTGGTTCGTCTTCGTGCTGAGAGGTTCCCCTCAGGAACTGCAAAGAAACTAAATGCTAGGCGGGTGGGCCCTTATACAGTGGTACAAAGGATAGGGCCAAATGCTTATGAGATTGATATTCCAAGGCACATGGGAATCAACAGAGTATTCAATGTGGAAGACTTGACTCCATACCACGAGGAGCAAACTTATGAGGATCCTTTCGAGTCCCTTCCCGCGGAGCAACCACTTGAGCCACCGCCCTCCCAGCCGTCACCTTTACCCTCGCAGTCCCAGCCCACAGCGTCATCACCTGGGGACCTGGCAGTACCACCGGCTGTGCCACCATAGAGTTCATTAGAGAGTGAGCCACCACCTGCAGTGACAGCTACGGACCTAGAGACCATTGAGGGCATCTTAGCCCATGACTTCATGACGGCCGCCGACCGGAGCACATTGAGATACCCGGTCCACTGGAAGGGCCGTCCCAGCTTCTACGACACTTGGATCACCCCGGGCGAGCTAGAGAGACTCGCCCCCGAGCTACGACGGGAGTATGATCGTCTCCATTCCTCGGAGATGAATGCTTCTAAGCCTGGGGAAGTTGATGGAGATCGACGGCGGCGATGGCCCACGCACGTGTATTCCCGCTGAAGGCGGACGTGATTTTCTGATCCCGCATTTTGAGGGCCCTTCCGGACGATCTGAGCCCACGGATGCGTCTGGAAGGTCGACGCGAGTATTTTTCGTATTTTTTTTTATTTCATTCGGACAAGTTTTGACGCTATTTTGGCACCCGGAAGATGGGTCAATCTGAACCGTTAATTCTGGATGCCCTAGTTTTCTTTTCTATTTAAAGGAGCCATGAAGGGGGGGGGGGGGGTTGGGGACCGATTGTTTGAGAGAATCCTTCAGCCGGTCTGCTTTGGTGCGACGCCAAGCCTCAGGTGCGACGCCTGCCTATCCCGTCCCGAGCCGCCCCTCCTCCGCCTTCTCCCGCCGCCGCAGCTTCAGCCGACGCCCCTCCAGCAGCCACCAGCCCTCCGTATACCCTTCTCCAGCCCCGCCTAGCCACTTCCGACCCTCCTCCTACTCCGCCGACCACATACCAACCCTCCCGCAACCCCGTCGGCTACCTCCGGCCCTCCCCAGCCCGATAGCCCCACTCCAGTCCTCCGCTACTCCCACCGACCCTGATCCAGCCCCACATACAGTCTTGAAGACCTACTTCCCCAATCAGCCATAATATCCCTCCACCGTTGGTCACCAAAGACCCGAATCCATTCCTCTCCGCATTTGGCGGCTCCCACCCGATTGGCTCTTCATATGGTTGTAAGTTGTAATTTGGATTCAAGTTTAAACATGATTCCTCTGGCTTAGATCTCTATTTGCTTTGTTTATCAATTTAGTGGTATTCGGATACTTGATTTTTGTACTAACGTGCAGGGCAAACCCGCTTATCATTTAAATCTTTGTGCTCCCGAATCGTAATCACGCCCGTGTGTTTATCTCCTTGCTCTAAATCATTTTGTGGAAGTTTGCATAGGCTTAAAACTACCCATTTAATTCACTATAATAATTGCTTGGATTTCGTGAAGCTCGTGCCGTGTTGGGTTTGCCACATCACAAAACCCGTAGTGTGTCTAGTTTCCAACACCCTAGCCTGCCCCTGCGTCACTTTCTTCCACAACTATGAGAACCACTGTCATTCTCTAATTCAACACACAAATAACTCCATACAAAAATACATTTTAAATTAAGAACAAAAATGATTAAAGACATTGAATGTAATTAGGTTACAAGTAAAAAATTAAAACATGTAGCAAGCCTTATACTAATGTTGTCAAGTGGACGACATAATGTGATAATCGTACCAACCACTAGGTGATCAGTTTAGGAGGGGAAATAGAGGTTCTTCCCACATGATTAATGAATGCACGCCATCATACTCATAGGGCCAACATACCGTATGAGCCTCAGTCATAGGGTCGATGACCCACACTTCCGCGCTCATAAACAGTCAGATACAAGTTTGTATTCCGCAAAAGGGACGCATCAGGTCAGAGCACCTTCAATTTTCATTAGGGACTCAATATTTAGAACGTGATCAGTAGGTCATGAAATATAAATTAACAAGAGGAACACAAAATTGATTTACCTCAACTCCAAGAAGGGATTCAGAATGTAGAAACCTTTATATTTCAAAAAACTATAACAATGACTCTGATGACAATTACAGAAAGGGAAATTTATGTTATTATAATTATTTTATCCAAAAACATGCATAATTACCCTGTTAGAAATCATGGTTCAAAGATTAAATTTTTCCATATTTGCAACTGTTCATGCATAATTTAATTATGTCATTTTAGTGTTACTAGGAGGATGAACTTCTCTTACTCACCAGTTAGGCTGACGTCATCTTTGAGCATTTCTTTTCAGGGAATTCAAGTTAGGAGATTCGTTTAGGATAAGCTTCTGAGGATTTAACTGCATTTAGTTTATCTTTCCTTTCCATTGATGTATCATTTATACATGGACTACAATGTATAGGATATTGTTTAAAATTTTCAATTATTCAGACTCATTGCACTTTACATTTCTAGTTGGTTTTGTGAATCAGAATTTAAGGTATTTCAACCTTAGCACCAGTCATTTACTTCCATTGTGTACTATAATTATTTTCCTTTATTGATATCAATTTTATTACTGTTGCATGTTTTGATACATATCACAAGTATCGTACGGTCTTATGAAATATGGACAAACTAAGTAGGGGTGTTATATAGACAACTTGAAGCAACGGATGTCAAAAGGATCGTAATGGAATAGATCAAGTCATGGCTAAAACCGGAGGCTATCGGACCACTTATGTGATCGGTGACTTGAATCTATTATAGTATATATATATATATATATATATATATATATATATATATATATATACGAGTGACAGGCACGGGCCTCCGGCCCGATGGCCACGCGCCACAGTACCCGTCCGGCGACGGCGGGCTCCGCCCGCCCCCCCCCCCTCCCCTGCGGGCTCTGCCCGCCCCCGGCGGGCTTGGCCCGGCGACATTTTTCGTGGAGGAAATGTGTACATTTGATGATATACATCAATACTGTGCAATCATTAGGAACTTTAGGTTTCAATAGCTCTAATATTGGTGCCAATTTCTAACATTAGCAATTTCACAAAATGCTCTGGTGGCCTATGTCATGAGGTGCTATGAATGTCCATAACCAACAGAGATCGTGGGTTGGACTAACATTTCGATGGAAGTGGTAGAAGAAACAAATAAATTGGTAAGACCTAGCCCTGATGAGTTGCCAAGCAAAAGTATAAACTTTAAGCGCTTGAGAACTTATAAATTGAAAAAAAAATGTTTCCAATTCATTGATAGCCTTGTCCACATGCTCACGCAGGCATAAGAAATCTACCATGATATATGAAGGCATATTGTATGATAGCAAAATAAAAAAATGCATTATGGATGTGGAGTGATAATCAAAGTTTGATACAGCAGGCATGAGTAAATGTATTTTGGGATTCATATATTCTCTTAAATTTAATTGAAGATCGAAATGCATCAAAGTTTCAGATCTGGATGAAGTTCAATTAATAAGAAATGAGCATGCATTTACCTGATTGATACACGAAGCATCCTAGTTTTTCTCTGAACTGTTTAAACGTTTCCTGACAGAGTCCAGTTTTGTTGGAGTAGACCGAGAATGTTCCGCAAGATTGAAGTAATTTTGTTGATGTAGTATGGCGGAGTAGATAAGCTGTTGGGGGTGGGAGTACTCGTGGAGAATATTTTAGATCACCTGAGAAGAATATCTGATGAATATGAGAAGAAGGGGTAAATGTCATATCATAGGTGGAGCGACTCTGACGATGGCCGGGGATTGCTGTGAGCGACGCCAGTTTGAAGCAGTGAAGGCCTAGAGGGAAGAAATAATTGAGAGATCGATTATGCAGGAATGAGTTTAGGGCTTGCCTTGCCATGATCTGGAGCGATGTGTGGAGGAATGTGAGGTTGTTTTTCTGCGAGATGTCGTCCGATGCAGAGGTCGGGTTAGGCAGGGTTTTGGAGAAATGGGCATCGAGATTTTTGGGGGAGAGAGGGAGGGCAAATTGTTAAAAACTGTTGTTTGCAATGGAAATGGAATGCGATCTGCAGGCGTGGGATTGGTCGTGATGAGGAAGAAATGTCGTTACGTGTAGGAAGACGAAGCATCCGAAGAGAAACACTTACCGGCGACAGCGTGCCTGCGATGAAGAGAGAGGGTGACTGCGATGAAGAGGGAGGGTGAGGTTGCAGAGCGCCGGTGAAGAAGAGAGCGAGGGATTGATGTAGGGTATCGAGGAGAATCGAGGAGACGGGGAGCGAGGGTTTTAGATCAGTAGTATTTTTCTGATCGGGAATCAGGAGAGAGGGAGAGAGGAAGATTTATGAGAGAAATTTTATTTGCAGGCCACGATCTTACGATCCTACGGTCCATCTTAATTGAATGAGTTTTTAATTCATGGTTATTGACAGACCTTCTATTTCTTTTTAATATAGTATAGATATATATATATTATAATCAAGTTGTATGAGTTGAGTCAAGTCTTTAGAATCTAAATATTTTGTGTTATCTTTCACTTAATATTTTAGGGTTAATGTATTGGGTCTATAAACAGACCCCTTGGGTTAATGTACGAGTCATAGATAAAAGTAATCAAATTTTATTTCTCTTGAGTTCTTTTCTCCTCCCCCAATTTATAGGGTTTAGGATTAGGGTTGAGTACGGCTCCCCTTCTTCCTCTCCCCTCACATTCTCTGCGGGTAGAGCCCGGCTCTCCTCATATCTCTTCCTCCACTGCCACCTTCGATGAAGCCCTGAAATAGGTTCGTAACACATTACTTCACCATATAAAGTGTTAAAATTGAAATATTCCATTAAACTGTGATGCAAATGATATTGTTCAATCAGTGCACATGTTGCTGAGCTCAGGACTACAAAATTTAAACTGAAGTAACTAAAAATACATTTCACTAGATAGTAAGCTCCGCATCTATAAATGATGAGATTGCTAGATATAGTGTACATTCTGTGTGGTAGAGTTACCTTAGGCTCATATAGGGTGTTGTGGGCACCCTCTCTTGTACATTAATACAATCATTCATTCCTATCATGGTATGTCGGAGATGGCGTAGGCGGCGGCAAGGGAGAAGGATTGGACATCGGTATTATGTAAAATTTGTTGATGATTACTCTCGTTATTATTGGATTTATTTATGCACTCTCGTTTTGAATTCTTCCAGATTTATGTTACTGTTTCTGTTATAGTGCGCCCACCTTTGTGCATTACGGTCACCTGTTGCGGCTCCTGGGCGATCTCCGGGCGACGACTTCCCGTGGTCTCTTCTTCTCCAGCAGTAGTTGTCTACAGCTCCGTGCTTACTCGAATGTTACCTGGGTCAGTGATCCTGTTGACCGTCGCTCTGTCACTGGTTTCTGTCTGTTCTTGGGTTCTTCACTTATTGCATGGAAGTCCAAGAAAAGACAGGTGTTTCTCGTTCCAGCACTGAGGCTGAACTTCGGGTCATGGCTGCCACAGTTGAGGATATTATTTAGCTTTGTTGGCTTCTTGAAGACCTTAGTGTCTCTTCTTCAGATCTCACTCCACTCTACTGTGATTACACCAGTGTCATTAAAATTACCCTAAACCTGGTGAAATACTCACTCTCCAAACATATCGGGGTGGATGCTTTTTTCCTACGTGAACACTATTGTCATGACATTCTTACTCCTTCATTTGTTCCTTCCGAGTAGCAGATTGCAGATTTGATGACTAAGCCACAGACGAGGACACAATGTGCTTATCTACTACCCAAACTCTCGATGTATGATCCCTCGTGAGTTTGCAGGGAGGGGGAGGGTGGGGGTGTTAGATATAGTGTACATTCTGTGTGGTAGAGTTAGCTTAGGCTCACCTTGGGTGTTGTGGGCACCATATCTTGTACATGTATATATATTACCATAGTTCATGTGAATACAATCATTCATTCCTATCAGGGATATGATTCCCATCATCAGCTGGTCACAAGTTTGCCAGGTATAGAGCCATATTATTCATCATATTAATGTGTCATTAGACATTTATAATTAAAATGCTAATAAACTGCAATGTAAATGATAAAGTGCAGATGTTGCGCATATAATATGATAGGTGGCTAGAATTGTATTAAACTTTAAGTTACTGACAAGAAAATTCAGTAGATTTTGAGCCCTATACCGCGAAGTGATGGGGAATTATGCCCTTGATCAGCTGTTTCAAAATTCTTCCAAGTTTTTGAAGGACTTTCAGTGCTGCTACGACAACAAGTATTAACCATTATAGCTCCTGCAGGCCCAATATCTTCTGTAATATCAACGTAATTAGAACACATGTCAAAGAAATTATCGTGCTAAGAAAATGTAGAAACGAAAGATGGGGTGCTATGACTAATGATAGAAAAATTAAACCTTTTATCATATGAGCTGGAATAACAGGCTGAATAGAGCCGTGAGCCCAGGTATCACGTGTACCACAAGAAGAAGAATTTCTAAGGACCAGTGATGAATCTGACCTGACAGTATACCCTGGCTCAATCAGACACGAGGAAGTTTGAAAGGGTATTGTAGGTTGAGACACAATGTGAGCTGCAAAATATTGAGGTAAAACATACACTTAGGGAAGTTTAGTATTACAACCTCAGTAGAGGTAGAGATAGTGTAGTAGCTCCAACCATTTTTGGAAGCCTTCTGAGGATACGGATGGGTAGCTTTGCGCTTGGGCCGAGGAGGTGGAACATGCTCATGTGTGCCATTCTTCTGAACTTTCAAAAAGTATTTCTGTGCATGGCTTCTAATCTGTAAGAATATTGTTCAATCTTTAGCATGTGAAGAATATCAATGATGAAGCCTGTCCTTCATAATTAGAAATAACACTCAAGAGCAGTTAGACTATCAATGAACTAGCTCTTGTTCAGTTAAATTTTAATTAACTTTCATTTCCTACCTTTCAAAACTTATCCACACCTAGCTACAAGTTTTCAAAGCAAAAGCCACTAGCAAAATTCATTATTGGACTCTAGGACAAAAGGGTCATTTCCTACCTTTCAAAACTTATCCGCACCTAGCTACCAGTTTCAAAGCAAAAGCCACTAGCAAAATTCATTATTGGACTATAGGACAAAAGGGATTCGATTATATGGGTTATCGGTAACTCAGCAAGTCTACTCAAACGAGTAATTTTTTTAAAGACGATCTCTTCAGGCGCCTTATTTTGACGGTTGGGTTTGTCAACTTGTTGTCTTCTTTTTGCAAGCTCTTGCTATGGTCAAAATCTAAATTCCTAGGATCGAGTCCATTAGGAGTGAGGAGATGTCCCAGGAACGTCCTCTTACCGACCCCCAAAACACATTTAATCAGGTTGAGTTTCATTTTATATGTCTGCAAGGTCACGAAAGTTTCTGAGAGATCCTTCAAGTGATCCTCCGTGCTCTTATTTTTATCACGAGGTCATCCAGATACACCTTCAGATTCCTCCCCTTTTGTTCCTTAAAGAAGTGATCCATCATCCTCTAATATTTCTCCCCCATGTTCTTCATCCTAAAAAGCATCATCTTATAGCAATTCCAGTCGTCATATGCGACAAAGAAAGTGTTTGGAACATCCGGAGGATGCATCCTGATCTGATGATAACTTAAAAAGACATCAAGAAAATTTATAGCAAGAACATTGACCGCTGAATCAACCAGTGTGTAGATTTGAGATAAGGGATAACAATTTTTCAGACATACTTTATTTAGTAAAAAATCAATACACATTATCCATTTCCCCTGGTGTTTTTGACCATTACAACATTAGACATCAAACATGGAAATTAAGTTTAAAAAATAAACTTGGTGGTTAGTAACTTTTGAACTTCTGCTCTCATGGGTTCGATCAATGTGGTATCTATGGCCCTCTACTTTTGGCGGATGAGGCAGACTTCGGGATGCAGGTTGAGGTGATGGAAGGCAACATCAACATCAATGTCAAGTAGGTTTGTTGTGCTGCAAGCAAATACGTCGATGTTGTTCTGGATGCAAAACACAAGCTCATCCTTGTCTTCTGACAGTTCCATGTTGATCATGACATTCCCTAGATCTCCTCATTCCGTTACCAGCTCAATCTCCCGCGTCTCCTTCGCTACCTCAAGGCGAACCATTCCTTCTAAGGTTGTATCCATTGCCTCGGCTTCTTCCTTCAAATCACTTGAAGTTCAAATGAAGGCTCCGGTGCTGGTCAGGGTTTTCCCGTGGGCATCCGTCTCCGACGAGAATCGAGATCTTCTCTTTACCAGTCAGCCGGGGCCGGGTAAACTTGACTAGGACGTAGAGCCTCTCCTTCCAGTCGAGTTCGGCTCCTCCTCCGGCGGGGTTTACTTGACTAGGGGCTCCTCCTCCGGGCAACTTTGCTCACAGGCAAATCAGCTGTTCTCCTAGATCTCTTTCCTAGGTATCCCTAGCTTTCACTGGCTTTTCATTGCTACGCTTTGCTGCCCCGTGGGCAAGGCGAGCGAATCTTGCGACCGATGATCCAATTTGCTATGGTCGCCACTCTTAGCTGAAAGTGCAGTCAAGTGTATCAAAGTGTAGACCAAATATGGACTCCCTCATCTCAAACAGAACTAAGAGCGGCCACCGATCGCCAGATCAAAACAAGTGGATGATCTCCGCTGCCTATCTCACGCAGTTTGGTCAAACGTACCATCACCTTCGCAAGCCAATCATGAACGGGACGTCACAACCGTTGATTAACGTAGTTAGCCATTGCACCTCCTCCAGCCATAGTGCAGCCTAACGGATTCTAATTGTTTTCATCTACCTGATTCTCTCATGAGTAAGATGGGGTTCATTTCAATTGCTACTGTGAGTCGTCCCGCGTTGCTGGTGGTATGCCCAAAGCATCGCAGGTAGGTAGAAGAGGACCTATATTCCGAGTCCTCTCATACCACTTGAGCTTGTGCGACTCTTTCTTTCACTTCCTAGATTGAAGATCTCTTTGAAGTCAGATCATATCTCGTGCAATGTACTCTCATCATTCGGGTTACGTTTAGATCACTACAGACCCAGATCTAAACTCCTACGATGTTGTACTTCTGATATTGGTGGAAGGAGAAGACCGCTGATTGGAAAGTGTTGAGGAGGGGACTTCCAAAGATGGCGGTGTAGCTTCATGGAGAGTCCACAATGATGTAACGACAGGTCTTTGTGGTTTCGCCAAGACTGACCACCAACTACGCTCCCCCTTCAACCTTCTTTCTCTCTCCCAAAAGGCCGAATAATGTGACGTCTGAATCCATAAATCTAGCAACGTATGCCTTCTTGAAGATCACATTTATAGAACTGTTGTCTACCAAGATTCACGAGATAGTGAAATTCTCGATAGCATCCTTGATTACTACAACATCATGGAAAGGGCTATTGTGTTCAAGCATATCTTCAGCAGAGAATACAATCTTGCCAGTGGGAGGAGAAACTCACTGAGTGAAAGCGACATACCTCTTATAGACTATGCGCAAAATGACCTTCCATGAGGCCTTAAGACTAATCCCTCCATGGATTGTGCTTATGCCTCCTCGGGCATTGAGGTCGTCCCGGTCATCGCAGCGAGGTGGCACAAGGGCAGAGGCTAAAATTCGACCAACGATCGAGCCTCGCGGAGCATCTTCTGGTCTTGTTGTCGCAACTCCTTTCAGTAGCTAACCTTTTATATCCATCCTCTCAATCAGGTCGAGGAAGCCTTGGCAGGTCGCCCTGCCCGTGGCCTTCTCCCCAAAGGAAGTCGTAGTAGGGCGTGGGGCCCCTCCATTGAGGGTTTCAAGATCCCCCCTCCCCTCACGCGACCTTCTCGGCGTAATGCGACTGTCATTCCTTCTTGAGATGGAGAGAAGTTACATCCTCACTGCTCATCACCTCGGTGTCTTTTTAACAAGTTGTGACGATCTCTCCTAAAGTTGCAAGGTCCTCCTAGAGGCCTCTAAGGTGATCTAGTGAAGGACATCTAGTGTCATCTATCAAGTTGTATTGGACCTTGTTGCGCCAGCCTTGGTCCCCGACATTCTCCCTTTTGACTTCTCGCCTCCTCCGATAGCCCGGTCCTCGATAAGGCCCGGTGCTCATCCCCTCTGGTCAACCTTGTCAGTGAGTCCAACAAAGCATTGTTGGTGGCCTTGGACTCGATGAATTGGTTGGCATGTTCAATGAGTTCTTCGAAGGAAACAGGGTGGCGGGGGTCGCGACTGACCTCTAAATTAATCAACCATTCCTGCACCCCCCCCATCAATATGAGTTAAAGGTATACCCCTCGACGTCTTAGATATCCATTACCTTTTATTGGAAGAAGATGTCATGCCCACGGTCTATTAAGTTCCATACATGATCGAGAATAGCAATTGCAGGTCTTTATTCATCTTCTTGCAGGTCGTGAGCCTTAACATTAGTCTACAGAGGAGATCATTAAAGCAATAGAGGGAGCTTGCCGGTAACTGGGGACCAGTTTCGGGCCTTCCCCTTGAAGATGATCGCAAAAAACCGACACTTGAAGGCATCAGTAACATTATGGATTGACACCACGTCCTCAAACCATTGGAGATGGTCCAATGGGTTGCCCTTCCCTAAATAGTAGCTTAAGGTTGCTTAGCAAAACCCTGCTAGAACGAGCAGGGTTAAGAACTCTTCGCAAAAGAGGCTCGCAGTCCTATATTGGCGAGGTGCGTAGGAGCGGTCCTCTTGATCGAAATTAGGACGTCGTGGGGCCTTTGCGACTACGGCGTGAACTCGCTTCAAATGCTCGCGGTCTTCGGGTGCAAGTTCCTTCCCGGGTCGCCGAGGAGGCTCCGGAGTTTTATATGTAGCGGATATAGGGGAGGGGTTGTTACGGGCTTGGCACGGGTGACCCTGTCGGGTCTCTTATACCATCCTGCAAGAAATCTGCCCAGGTTGACAAAAATATGTTGCACTCGTTGGTTGTCACAATCTGACTCTTGCACGTCTTCACACACCATGATTCTTCTTCAAAAAAATTTCTTCCTCCATCCAAAGTTCACGCTCACTTCACCAAGATGTTGGATTCAAGAACTCAACTCGCAAAATTCAAACTAAAAAATAGACAAAGCTTACTAGTCCACCGAGATAATAATCACATACACAAAGTGAACAAGAGAGAGAAAATTATGTATTGTTTTAGTAACTAGATTATAATAAACATATAGCTAGGAGGCCCGTGGTACAGTTGGGATTGTATATGAACTTCTCCTAAACCAAATGTTGAGCTAGGTTAAGGGAGATAAACATGCCCAAACTAGGAGAAGACGAGTTCGGCTAGTTCTAAGCAAGTTCTCTCATGAGCTGTTAACATGTTGCTCCCCTCGACAATGGGGGTATACCTCATCGTCAAAGTCCGTCTGTTCGAGGAATACCAGGTCGTCAACTAGATGTCGCGAGTTGATCTTGTCGTTTAGCGAGGTGATGATAGGTGTTTAGGCGAGATTGTTGCCACGTGTCTGCGAGCTCCCCCTTATAGGCCTTTTTGGGTAGTTCTGACTCCTCTGTCTGTCTTCGGTTGGTCTCAACGAGTAAGGGTTGTACACCTGGAGTTCTCAAAACTGTCATATGCTATTTTATGAATCTAAGAACTAGTTTTTTTTGAGTGAAAACTATGAGACACTTTTAAGGAACTAGAGAACAATCTCTTGAGAGTGACGAAGCTTCGTGCAAGAGACGGGTGATCTTCTTCCTACACGGGGCTGTTGAACAAACTGTGTCGAAGGTTCGGATGTTTGAGTAGATATTGATAGAGATGCAGCTAAATTTATGAATTCATTCTTCGACAAAACCCTCTGAATATGAAGCTGAATTTACTGTTACCGCGGTGATTTTGCCCTCGAAACCCAACAAGCACGTGATTATAATCGTGTGAGCGATATGTCAAAAAATTCTTTTACCATGCTGAATGAATCTTGTTTGTGACGAAGGCAACTCAGATGACTTTTTTTCGACTCGCCTTAGTCACACACGGACTCCAGACATATTTCTTGTGTTGTTTGTGTCTCTATTTTTCTTCATTGTTGGGTAGGTGGTGTGGTCTTTGTTGGTTGACCTTTTTATCTAGTGGGTTGTATCGTGCGGGAGGATCCCTGATCACCCGTCTTTTGATTTCCTCCTAGCGAGTCCACATTGTGTGTGGTTCCTACATCATGTGTGGGTCTACATTGTGTGTGGCTATGTCCCTGATTTGATTCTCAAGTTTGGAATTTCTCCCGGTGGCTCGTCTAATATTTTTTCTCACATCGCCAACCACCAATACCTTTCTTTTTATAATATTTTCAAGTTAGAGGTTTCCCCTCCAGCTTGAGGGGGAGTGTTGAAGTTGTTAGTGAGAGTCTTTACGTGTGTTTGGGGTTTATTCTCACACCGTAGTTTTAAGTTTAATGGTCATTGTTAGTCCTATATAATGCCTCATTGAGTGATGAATAAATTGCACCTTTCATTTCTATTTTGTTATTTCAACATGATATCAGAGCAGGAATTGACTCCTCCCTGAAATTTTGTCGACCTAATTGTTGACGACCTAACTTTCTCGGTGGCTTTCGCTCGTGCCATCGATTGATTCTTCGCATTCTCATCGACACATGTGTCCAATTCCGTCGAGTAGTCCAGCTTCCGCTCCCGTCGACGAGATCGATTTTTGATTACATCGATGTGAGCAGCCTTTGATCCCCTCGACGGAGAGGGTGTCTCTGATGATCCTGTCGCCGAGTGTGATTGTTGCTCTCGCCCTTTGATCCCGTCAACGGAGTGCTCATTGTTGTTCCTCGTCGAGCATTTAACGCTTCTGTGTCGCTTCCTGTCAGACTGCTTTTGGGCTTGACGATGCTTCTCCTCTGTCGATCAAGTAGGGCTTCTGCTCCGCTGATTTTGTCGAGTTCCCCCTCTGCATCCTGACTTCATTCCTATCGCAGCTCCTGATCGACGATCTCGTTGACTGCTCTTGATCGACGAGCCCATCTCTACTGATCCCATTAGGCCTTCATTTGTTGCTCCCATCGTCGGCTTCCTTTGGTCGTCTCTACTGATCCAGCCGATGATGAGGATCTCGCTGCTCGATCTCTAGTGGATGATGGAGTTTCTTGTTTTTTGTAGTTTCTTTGTGTCTTGTTAATGTTTTTTGTGTCTTATCTTTATATCTTCATGCATGAGCATTCTACGTGAAGGGGAGTTGATGCAACTCGCGGCGCATCTTTTTAGTTTTATTATTGTGTCGGTATTTTCCTTTGTCGCGCATGTTTTCGTGCTTAGTTGGATGATTATGTTTTGTATCGCGCATGTTGTTCACGCAATTTTTGTTTGGCTCGTTGGTGTGATCAGCCAACAGGACCCTAAATGCATAGGTCCGGTAATTTAGGGAATAGATTAGTTTAGAGCAAGCTAAAGTAATTAACTATTTTTAAAATGTCCCCTATGCCTATAGCCGGCCCCGCCTTTGAAACCCCCTCATTTTAATATCTGCCACGATGAAACTCCTATACTATAAAAGTCCTATGTTTAAATATCAAAGTTCATCATCATTAATGAGGAATTGAGGTGGCTGCCAATAGCTAAATAAACCTTAACCTTATGTTATAAAAGCCAACCCCTCCCAATGTTATAGCTGACTGGAATTGAACTGAACGAACCCTACTTTGGTTTGTTTGGTTCCCGTCCAGCACCGCCTGAGCTCCTGTTCTCCTTCTCCCCGACGAAATCCCCTGAGCCGTACCTGTCAGCGACCATCTCCTCTGACGAAGCCACCTCCAGCCTTCATCTCCTCCAGTCGAGCAACCCCCTGAAGCCACCGCTTCCGTCCCGCGCCCTTCTACCCCGTAAGATCCTCCTACAACCTTCCCGCACAATCCAAGGTCCCTCTTCTTCGACGACACCACCCTTGAAGCCCTCTCCAGCCGCCGTCGAGCACGCCAGAGCCCTCCTAGGGCACCGTCAACGCCCCATGCAGCCTCCTCTGGCGGATTCGTGAAGCTCCAGCGCTTCCCCCTCTTTTCAACGGCCCGATCCACGGCTCCAGCCACCACTGCTACCGCCAAAGTCCAGCCAACCTCCAGCGACCTCCTGGCATCCCGATTCCAGACAATCCAATTCTTGAGGATTTTTTTGTGCACCACCGTTGCTACTCCTTTCCTTGGGGTAAACCTCTTCATCTTCACTCTTATACATTAGTCGTTTATGCTTAAAACATAAATAAATAGTTAATTATTGGAGTTTGCCCAAGTTAATTTCAATCTCCTGATTATCGTCATTTTCATATATGGAATATTCGCCACCTAATTGCTATGCTTGTGGAATTGTGATTCGTGACGTTACGACATGTGTGTGGTAGTCTTACGTTCGGGAGCAGCGCCTAGGTTGTTATTTGTTTAAAAAATTGCCTGCGAAGTTCTCTTGCGCCGCACTTATTTTGGGGAGTTCGCAAACTTTATCGATTAAAATCTACAACCCCCACCTTGGTTCACATCAGGAGTGTTTGTTCCCGACTCTCGCCTTAGTCACACACGACCCCCGGGCATATTTCATGTGATGTTCGTATCTCCCCATTCTTCTTCATAGTTGGGTAGGTGGTATGGCCTTTGTTGGTTGGTTTTTCTATCCAGCGGGTTGTATTGTGTAGAAGTATCCCCGGTTACCCGTCTATTTATTCTTTCCAGCAAGTCCACGTCGTGTATGGATCCTGCGTCGTGTGTGGGTTTACATCATGTGTAGCTATGTCTCCGATTTGATTCCCCGGTTTGAAATTTCCCCCGGTGGCTTGTCTGACGTTTTATACCACATCGCGTACCACACATACATTTCTTTTTATGATGTTTTAAAGCTGGAGGTTTCCCCTCCAGCTTGATTAGGAATGTTGAAGTTATTAGTAAGAGTCTTTAAGTGTGTTTGGGGTTTAGTCACACACCGCCGTTTTAATCTTAATAGTCCTTGTTTGTCCTATATAATGCCCCCTTGAGAGATAAATAAATTGCACCAAGTATTTCTTTGCTTCTATTTCAACAAATTCAAATTAGAGTTAGTTGGTCATAATCCGACGCATTGACAAGCGTAAACTAGACACAAGGAGCCTGGTAAGGATTTAATTGAGTTTGATAAGATTCCTATGATTCATAGCACAAACATAATTAATTACTATGGGCACACATGTTTTTCTTCTTAAAAGTTGGAATTAGATTTTTATATCATGATGCAGCCTCTTGCAAAAATGCACGGTAAGGTTTGCCTACATTTCACCCTTGTGGTGGGACCCTTCCGCAGACTCCCGCGCTGCATGGGGATGCTTTATGCACCAGGCTGCCCTTTGATGCAGAAAACCCTTTTTCTGCATCTTTGCAAAAAAACTATCGTGAAGGTAAATATTCTGATTAGTCCTTCAGCTTAGCATGCACTTCGGGAAAGATGTTTGCCTACATTCTGATTAGTCCAATGCTTATGAGAAAGTACCTGGATCACTGATTTTGATCCAACAAATGCTTCAATCTTCTTCCAATCACGATCGAAGCTGCAGGAAATAAAGCAAGAAATAGGTGAATAAAAGAAGGGCTCGATTAAAAAAGAGGGAGGTTATAACGCCAAAACAAAATAGCTAATGTCACTTGATAATTTGTTAAAAACTTCATGATATTCATCATTCTCCTTGAACAATTTTTTAGATTAACCTTATAATTCAAATGTAGTAAAAAATTATCTCAATCAATAAAATTGAAAATGGTGCAAAAAAAAAGTTTAGAACCCTAGCAAACTTTCCATCAGATTGTAATGATAAAAAAACAATAGATATGAACTTCAAGAGCCATTCCAGTTCTGTTGTATATGAATCATATGAAGCAGAAATAACATGAGTGACATTAAAGAGCTAACCGCTCTGAACAGTAACAAATCCCATAGCCCTAGGGCATACATCACTATCTTAAATGGACGCTTAAGAGCTTCACCACTCTATGGAAATTGCTTGTAGGTCTAAAGGTCTCATGATGTTAAAGTTGGACTTTGAAAGCTCCAACTTTGGATTCTCACCTAGATGGACCACATGGGTGATAGGGTGCATCATTGATCCTCAATTTTCCATAATGGATAATTGTGCACACTCCCCTTACTTTAAGTCAACTATGAGCTTGAGGCAGGGTTGTCCATTATCTCAAGACTTGTTTATCCTTCTATTATGAGATGTTTAGTCGAAAGATGAAGGAAAAAGGAATGATTGGGCCTCATTGATGGATTCTGCCGCTCCACCTATGCCAGGCCAATCTCAAATATCTTTTTTGTCGATAACAGTCCGATTATTACTAAAGCTGATCTGATTAATGCTTTGGAGGTTAAGAAGGTGATCTTCAATGTCTGCAAAATGTCAGAGCATGTGGTCAACCTTCGGAAATTGGACGTTTGTTTTGACCGTTCGGTGTCAAAAACTATTTGCCTGTTGATGAAGGAGATTCTCAAAGTGTCTCACTCAGGCTTGAAATGGAAGTACCCCAGCATTCCTCTTGCCGAAAAAAGCTCCATAATGCCACTTTTGAGTTTGTGATCCAAAAAGTCGGAAGTCGCATTCCTTGATGGCGCTCTGGGAACCTCTCGTCTATAGGTCATCTGGAGCTATTCGGAGCTTCATTACAGTGTTCTATTGTACCAATATATGATTCCCGGTCAGGGTTCTCCGCAAAATGGGACAATTCATCTGAAATTTTCTTTGGTGTGATTGGTGGGTTGGGGGTATCCACCTGTCGGGCAGGAAGTGTGTGTTGTTAAGAAGGTTGGGGGTTTGGGTGTCCGCAATTTGATTCTTCAACAATACCCCCTCATGAATTCGGCTGGGAATATTGTGCTCAGTGTGGATTCATTGTAGACTCCCCTAATTCGGAATAAGTACAAACTTCCGTGAAATCTTAATGGGTACTTTTTTCCTCAGTCATTGCTTCCATATTTGGAGGGAGATCGCCAAGTGTCTTCAACTGGTGCTCTCTAAGGTCCATTCAACAATAGGGGACAAGAAGTCCATTCATGCCTTGCAGCATGTCTTAGTGTTGTCTTACCCTATTTTTCATCCTCCTGTTTTGGAAAATGTGGATAACTTGGAGCCTATACTAGCGTGGTTGAGCTCATATGTTCTGATGGAGACTGTGATCAATATAAGATTCTAAATTGGTGTAGTGAGGAGCTCAGTCTAGGGGCGTAACGAGTCGAGCTCGAGTTGAGCTTGGCAAAATTCCCAAGCTCGAGCTTGAGCTAAATATTTCGAGCTCGAGCTCGAGCTCGACGAGCTCATTTTGCATGGCTCGAGCTCGAGATCAATATATTGAGCTCGAGCTTTCGAGCTCACGAGCTCGAGCTGCTCACGAGCTTTTCAGCTCATTAACAATTTTTTATTTATAATTATTTATTATTTTTTAAAAAAAAGTAAAAAAAAAAACTCGCGAGCCGGCTCGCTAGCTCATGAATAGAGCAGGCAAGCTCTAGCTCGAGTCGAGCTTTTTTCAAGCCGGTTCATCGAGCTCACGAGTCAGCTCAACTCAACTTGCACACCTAGCTCAGTCTTCATATTATCTCCCCCCCCCCCCAATCCTTCCAAAAGGCACTTTCAAGATCGGCTCAAGTGGGGTGAAAAGTTCACCCGACGGTAGTTCCTCCTCATTTGATTTATGACCAACTCTGCAAGGACCTCATCCACATTCTAGATCATGTAAGTTGGATTTGAAAGGCCTCATCCCCCCCGAACAAAATGTTTCTTCTAAAAACTGATTTTACACCAAATGACCTGTTGGAGCCTTGCTTATTGGTCATGGCATCGATATCTCCATTGTATGTCCTTGTTGTGGCCATGGGGTGGAGAACGCAAAACACTTAAGATGCGTTTGTTTGGAGTGTTTTCATTGAGAGGTTTTTGTTTGATCCAAAAAAAATAAAATCATGCATTTTTGTTTTGGGGGAAAACAAGATTACATATATCGGATGTCGGATTCATGTCGGTTTGAGATTGACATATCGTATGTCGGATTGCGGGGATATATCAGGGATATTTTACGATGTTGAATTTTAATATTTAAATAAATTTATCCATATATATAAATATTTTTTATAAATACGTGCAGTTATATACATAATGCATTTTTATAAATTATACAATTAACATATATACACATAATGTATGCTAATAAATTATACAATAAACATATATACACATAATGTATGTTTATAAATTACACAAAATAAGCGTTGACGATAGTAAACGACATAAAGAGCACCAAATGAGAGTGAGACGAGAAAAAAATCAAATCTTGGCACAGAGAGATACACTTAGCACAAAGCAAAATATTACTGCTCAGACGCATAAAATAAATGAAATATATATATATATACAGTGCTCGTCATATATCGTCCGCGAGATATCGCCTGATATATCAGGTAAACCGATATATTGGGGATATTTTCAAAAACGATATTTATGCTTAAAATGTTGATGTCGTGACGTTTTCAGCCCAAAACCTTTATGCCGACAGACATCAACAACACGGTAGAAAAACAAAAACTTAGGTTCGTTTGCAGAATGATTTTCAGGCCCGTTTTGTCCAAAATGAAAACTTATGTTTGTTTGTGGAGGAATGAAGAAAGGAAAAATTGCATGTGATCTCCTTTTTTGTGGAGGAATGAAGAAAGGAAACAATGCATACATCTTTCTTTTGCAGAGAAGAAAAGATATGAAATGACAGGGAATATGGGTGATCAAGTAATGATACCAAATTTTAGGTTACTTAAATGCAGTTATAAAGAGAACTTTAACATTGATATTTTGCTTTAATTAGACAAACATAGAAATGACCCAATCCTGGTATCGCGTAAGGCGTAAAAGACCAAAGAGGCGGAGAAAAACGATGAAGGACTGCTTGAGGAGGAGGTTGAAGAACGCTGGTATCGCGTGAGGCGTTGGGGAAAATAGCTTGAGAAAGCTGGAACAAGAAAATAGCTTGAGAAACGCCGGTGTCGCTGACAAAGCACGCTTGATCAATGCCCGTGAAAATGCTGGATGCGCCGCCAATTCGTTGCCGATGCGCCGCCGATTCGCCGATGGAAGAAGTAAGAAACACAGTCCGGAGGGGGTTTCGCGTGAGGCTTCGAGAAGAGACGTGGATTGGTTGTTCTCTAAACCGTGAAAAGGGGGGGTGTTGTTTCATGAAGGATTGAAAACGGGTTGGTTTGAGCCTAAACCAAAACGGACGAAAATATAGTCAAACATACGCTAATATTTGATTTTCAAAAACTCAAAACGAAAACCATGTTGCCAAAACAATGCAAACAAACGTAGCCTTATTCATTTCATGCCCTTGAGCTAAAACATTTGGCATGACTCCCTTCTGTTGATCAACCAAGCTTTTTCTTGGCAATCCTTGTATCACATAATAATGAGCTCAAGTCTTGCAACTGCAGAAGGGGTCCCAGGGTAGCTTCATTCAATTTGTGATAGGATTGTTGCTCGGGTAGATTTGGAAGGCTCGAAATGATTTGATCCTTGATGGTACCCGATGAGTCCGATATTTATAGTGTTTTTCGGACTCATCCGGGCTCATTTTCACGCACGTGCACTACACTTTACGATCATTATTGCTTATATTCGAAGCAAATCGTATTTCACACAAAGTGCACTATTTAGGCCTGTTGTGGTGTGCAATTGCACACTTCATTGCTGGGGGTAAGCACTTGGTGCTCCCCATTGTTTTTCTTTGCATGGTTATGTTTCTATGAGTGTTGGTGGCTTGTGCCCCAGTTGTGTTCTTCCTGTGCAGGTGGGCAAAGCCCCATTTCAGTGGAGTTCTTTTCTATAGGAATCACACGGTCGTGCGTTTTTATTCACGCACGGTTGTTGCGACCATGCGATATGTTAGGAAACTAGCGAAAAGTGCAGCCACCGATTCACCAGTATACGGATGATGCAACGCAATGAAATGCCCATATTTAGACAGCTTGTCCACCACCACTAAAATCACTGATTTGCCCTGGGATTTGGGCAACCCGTCAATAAAATCCATGGATACGGTGTCCCAAATCTGCTGTGGAATCTCCAAGGGGACAAGCAATCCAGCCGGAGACGTCGTCTCGTACTTCTGCCGCTGGCAGATGTCACACTGTCGTACAAACTGTTGTATGTCTCGCCGCATCCCCGTCCAGAAAACATTGGCGCGGGCCCGTTGGATAGTACGAAGCACCCCCGCATGGCCGCCCGTAGGTGAAGAATGGAACTCATGCAACATAATCGTCTTCCATGCAGAAGAAGGAGGAACCACCACCCTGCCCTGGTGATAAAGCCGACCATTCAAAAGGTGGTAGCCGGCTGCCACGACCTCTCCGCGCTGCAAGGCCTCAACTAGAGCACGGAGCGTAGGAGTACGCATGACCTCCTCCTGTATTTCATCCAGAGAGTCCACAAGTGGCCCCGTGATGTGGGCCAAAGTAGATTCAGGGATGCGCGAGAGAGCATCCGCAACCACATTTCCTTTTCCCTGTCGATAGGTGATCTCATAATCATATCCCAAGAGCTTAGTAACCCATTTCTGTTGAAGAGGGGAAGAGACCCGCTGGTCCAAGAAATGCTTGAGGCTCTGGTGATCCGTGCGAATCTGGAAGTGTCGGCCCAGAAGGTATGGCCGCCACATTGCCAAGGCGTGGATAATAGCCAACATTTCCTTCTCATACGTAGACAGACCCAAGGTTCGTGGGGCTAGAGCCTTGCTGTAGAAAGCCAACGGTCGCCCGTCCTGCATCAAAACCGCCCCGATGCCCACACCGGAGGCGTCTGTCTCAAGCACAAAGTCCTTCGAGAAATCCGGCAAAGCAAGAACAGGTGTGGTAGTCACGGCGCGCTTAAGAGCCTGAAATGCCTCCTCAGCCTCCTCAGTCCAAGAGAAGGCATCCTTCTGCAGCAACTGAGTCAAAGGGCGAGCAATCTTCCCATAGTCCTTCACAAACCGCCGGTAATACCCCGTCAAGCCGAGGAATCCTCTAAGTGCTCGCACCGTAAGTGGTTGGGGCCAGGATATCATACTCTGAATCTTCTGGGGGTCAGCTCGAACGCCGAGACCGGAAACCAAATGTCCCAGATATTCCACCTCATGTTGACCAAATGAGCATTTTGAGCGCTTGGCGTAAAGTTGGTGCCGTCGGAGAATGCTAAGGACTTGCTCCACATGCCTCACGTGGTCCGCCCAAGTGGCACTGTAAATAAGGATGTCATCAAAGAAAATGAGCACGAATTTGCGGAGAAGTTCACGAAAGTTCTCATTCATGTTGGCCTGGAAGGTAGAGGGGCCCCCGGTCAACCCATTGGCCATGACGAGAAACTCGTAGTGGCCGTCATGTGTCCGAAATGCGGTCTTGTGGATATCCTCCTCTTTCATCAAAATCTGGTAATACCCGGAGCGCAAGTCCAACTTGGTAAAAATGAACGCCCCATGTAACTCATCAAGTAACTCATCCACCACCGGAATTGGAAAATTATCCTTCACCGTGGCGCTATTCAAAGCTCGATAGTCAACACAGAATCGCCAGGAACCATCTTTCTTTTTCACCAGGATGATCGGTGCTGAAAACGAACTAGTACTAGGTCGGATAATGCCCGCATCCAACATCTCGCGGACACTACGTTCGATCTCTGCCTTCTGAACATGTGGATAACGATACGGTCGGACGTTAAGCGGCTCTGTCCCCGTTTTAAGCTGAATCTGATGATCACGAAACCGCGAGGGGGGTAGCGTGCGGGGTTCCTGAAAAACGTCAACATATTGCTCCAAAAGGGTACGTAACTGAACCGGTACCTCTGACTCACTGGTAGGCGATGCCTGAACCTCCATGAGGATTGCCATCATACTGCCTTCCTCGCCCAACCGCTGCATGCTCTTCACCGAAATTTCCTTTATAGGTGATGATTTAAGACCCCGTAGGCAGAACTGTGTCTCACCCTGGTGAAACTCCATGGTCATGTGATCCCAATCAAATGTCACACGACGCAACTGTCGGAGCCACTGCACCCCCAAGACCAAGTCCGAGCCCCGGATAGGCAACAGATATATGTCGGTGTGCCCCGTATATGCCTGTATCCGTAGTGCCACACCCTTGAGTACCCCCTCACACTGTAGTTTGCTGCCATCCGCTACCATAACCTGGAAGGCCGATCCCGTATCCACCGTGTGTCCGACGCGCCGTGCCACCGCCGGATGAATGAAGTTGTGGGTACTCCCACTATCCACCAAAATCGTGACTTTCACCTGATTCAGCCAACCTGTAAGTCTCATGGTGAGTGGGGGGCTGCACCCTTCCAAGGCATGTAGAGACACCTCGAGGTCGCTCAAGTCCAACCCCTCATCCGATTCCACCTGTGCCACGTCCTCCTCCCCGTCCTCCAACAACATGAAAACTTGTAATTTCTGACACTTGTGGCCCGGTGTAAATTTTTCATCACAGTTGAAACACAGACCCTTCTCCTTCCTGGCCGCCAGCTCGCCCCATGATAGCCGTGTCACTGTGGGCTTGCTACCGGCTCCTGGCTGTAGTCGTGTGGAAGCCGCAGGTGGCTTACCTGTGGCTCTTGCCCTCTGCCTGTTGATGCGTTCCTCCTGAATACGCGCCAATGTGATGGCGTGATTTAAGGTTCGTGGCATGTGCGCCTGTACCTCATCCCGAATGTGCTCCTTGAGTCCCGAGACAAAGCAACTCAAGAGCGTCCTGTCTTCCCAATGAACCCGGTTTGCTAGTTTCTCGAATTCAGTGCGATACTCCATCACAGAGCCCTTCTGTTTCAGTTTCTGCAAAAGAGCTTCGAAGTCCTCGTACTCTAGCGGCCCAAATCGAGCTGTAAACCCTTCCACAAACTCTTCCCACAAAATGTGCTCCCGCCCGCGCATGAACCATTGTGTCCACTGAAACGCATCCTCCTCCAAATGGAAAGAAGCCAATTGTACCCACTGACCGTCGGGTACATCTTGGTAACGGAAGAACAATTCCGCCTTTTGGACCCACTCCAGAGCGTCCCCACCGTGATATTTTGGGAAATTCATGCGAGTCAATTTAGGAGCCAAGTAGGGCCGCTGTGCCCCTTGCCCGAGCCACCCTTGACCATATCCATAGCCATCCCGCCTTCCTTGTTCAACTGGATCTGGAAACCCTTGACCATACCCGTAGCCATCCCGCCTTCCCCGTTCAACTGGCTCCGGAAAAACAGGCCCTTGATGTTGTCGTGCTCCCCACGGAGGAGGTGGTGGCTGGCCTGCCCAAGGAGCTCCCTGGCCGAACCCTCCCGGTGGTCCCCCATGCCGTGGAAGGGGAAGAATCCCTCCCGGATTGCCTGGAAGATGCGCCGCCGCTGCAGCAGGCCGCTGGAAGCCCTGCTGTTCTTCCCCGGGCCGCCGCCAAGGAGGACGACCCGCGCCGGAGTCGCCGTTGCCCGCCGATGGTGCAGGAGGCCCCGTCGACCCCGCTCCCGTCATCGGCTGGCGCCAGCGGTCGCTGATCGCGCCGGCCCAACCCGCGCCAGGTCCCGCGTCGCGCGCATCGGGCGGGGCTAGGTGTCGTGACTCCGATGCGTCGGACCCCGAACCCGCCTGTTCGTCCGCGATCGGTGATTTGCCCTTCAACAGCAACTTGAGTTCTTCCATGCGAGCATCCATTCGTTCTTCCAATCGATGCGTCGCTGTTGTCATGTTCTCCTTCATTTCGGCCACCGAATCCTGCAACCCTACGAAGTTTTCTTCTAGAGCCTCCAACCGGCCGGCCTCCTCTTGCGTACGCGTGTTCACCATGGGAGAAGAAAGTACCTCTGATACCAAATGTTAGGAAACTAGTAGGAAGAGGGAGATCTAGAGAAGAAGATGACGGCTAGGTTAAAACTAAAGAAAATACCTCAATAATATCTTGCATGCCCATCCAAGAGGGGTTCCGGGTAATATATACCCGGAACCAAGGAGGGGCTGGACCAAAGGGCTGGCCGGCCCCCATAGGGGCTGAACCGAACCGGTTCAGCCCCAAAACCGCGAAATCAGAGAGTGGGGGCTGAACCGGATGGTTCAGCCCCGTTGTTATGATCCTCCCGCCGCTCCCGGCGCTTGTATTGTCTTCCAAATAGTCGCGACTCGGCCCGGAGCGTAACACGATACATACAACATTCTCGTGCTCTACTCCCGGGTCGTGCGATTTGCCCATGCACGGTTGTTTTGCCCATGCGTAACCAAATAGCGCGACCGTCTCTTTTTGTCAAAATGAATTTTGGATTTATTGTTCGTATGTTTTCTTCACGCACGGTTGGATTCAACCGTGCGCGAAGAAAAACGCACGCCCTCTGGTTTGCCTGATTTTATTGTGATCTGACTCCGCCTGTGCGTTTTGTTCTCGCACGGACTGGTTGTCCGTGGTTTTGTTCTAGCACGGACTGGTTGTCCGTGCGTGGCCAAAAACACACGGGCGGGTCGTCTTCCTAGTTGGGCATTCCTGTGTTGTTATTAACGCACAATGTGCGCATGGTCGTGCGTTCGATCGTACGTTCCTTATTTTCTGATTGGGTACTATTTAAGCCGCAGGATTCCGCCCTAAAATGATCATCACTTCATTTCCGCACCCAGAGCTCCATATTCGCGCCACTTCGCAGCTCCACCACCGCCCATCATCTTGAGGTCCTCCGGCCATCATTTCGAGCCAAATCTCAAGCTAGGAGTTCCTCTCGGCCTCCTCTAGTGTTGGCAAGCGTACAAAGTTCATTTCGAAAGATTTCTCTCTTGGGTTAGAGTTCTCCGGCGAGTTCGTGGCTGAAGAAGATTGACGGAGAAGACGAGTAAATTAGGAGAGAGTGACAACCCTTCTGTGCCCCAGACGGCAATTGGAAACCGAGCTCGGACAAGGATTGACAACCCTTGAGTCCGTTTGTGAACTTCCGACGAGTCTCCGCCCTTCGGTTGTGCTCTCTCTTACGTTCCTCTCTCCTTTGTAGAACTTGATAGTGAATCTTGTGATATATTGGATGCTATGTGTAAACTCATCGTTGTTTTTGTTTAATTACATGTCTATGTGAAATGGTTCATTTGAGTTTATGTTTGTGAGGAGTGTCGCACCACCACCACATTTCCCCCACGGCACGTGTGTTCGTCGTACTAGCAATTGCTAGTTGCGTGCTTTGCGAAGAGGTGCTTACAACCCTCAACATCTCTGACCTAGCTAATCGGTCCTCTCGCAAGCCTACTCGTTCATTCGCCTACCGAAGCAGAGCATAGCGGCCTGCAATTTTCACCTTCACCTTGCGAGGCGGTGTTGGCGGCCCGCACAAGTGTAGTTAGTATTTTCTCCGTACAAACCAAACCAACCCCACCCCATTTTAATTCCAAATCTTTATAATTGATTTTCCGAACAATTGAATCACGCATATACTCTGCGTTCTTCAAGAGATCGATACTTGGGGAGTTATTCTCATTTTATATTACTTGAGCGACTGGTGCACTTGCCGAACACGCATCAAGTTTTTGGCGCCGCTGTCGGGGAACACAGTTTGCGCTGCGATTTGTATGTTGGGAAAATTCATTGTAACGATTTTTTGTTGCCTTTATTTTCATGTTTTCCTCTAAGTTTTTCTTTTTCAAATTATAGGTAGTGATAGTGGTTGTTGTTGGGTGTAGTGTTTTACACAGCGTTGTGTCCGTGGGAATCTTGGTCTTCCTCGCACCATGTGGGCTAGCTTCAATATCCATTGCAAGTGGTGCGGAGAGATCGCCCATGCTAGTGATAGATGTCCAAAGGGAGGTAGTAGCCTTAGCACCCAAGACTCATCGTATAGGGCACCGATTTCATACGGTACCTCATACAATACGCCTGAGTCTTACGGATGCTCTTCTGCACCGTATGCACCGTCTTGGAATTCTTCCCCGACCCTATTCGGGCCGAAGAAGAATGCAAGACAGTGCATGTTCTGTCGAAGTTGGGATCACGCTCTGAAGGATTGTGCTGAGTATCTTCGTCAGTTGGAGGAGGATGACGAGTCGGGTATCCAGATCGTCCCACCCCTCATCTCTGGCAGCACACCTTCCTCCTCTGTATATGTGTCTTTGTCACCTTCTAATTTTGAAGGGAATGAGATGGATACATCTGGCAGGGGATTGGCTAATTCGTGTTTCGATATGGTTGCACCTGTCTCCCCTATTCATATAGCACCACATGTGGATCCGATTTCTTGTGTGGAGGTTGTGCTCGACTTTTCGTTGAGTCCTCCTTCCCCTTCTGTTGTGTATAGTACAACATGTATTTCTGACATTGTTGTTGAAGATGTTTTGCAGGATGAGATAGATGTTTGCACTGTTGTGCCCACTCCTTGTGAGGAGGACGTTTTCCAAAGTGAGGAAGTGATTGCTTCAACACCAGTGAAGGAAGGCCAAGTTGCGGAGGAGGCCACTGTCGATCTTGCCGAACCCAATGACGTCATTAGCAATACTAACGACCTACCTCTAGATCGACCTATCGGGAGTGATACCGGGCTCACTCCTAAAGATGATTCCATTTTATGTCATTCTCCTAATTTATTTCTTGATCCTAATCCCGTGTCTTGTTCTCTGCAGGGGCCCATTGTGGTGCTGATTCAGGAAACTGTTCGGCCTGTTGTGTTGCCCAACGTTGGTTTGGATCATCTGCAAGAGAAAATGGACAACGAGATGTCCTCCTCGTACTACATTCCCCTATCTGATGTTCGGTTCAGGTATATTTATTCAGGTATGGGGTAGCTGTCCTGTCACCGTATCGGTACCCGTTACGGAAACGGATAATTGGGCAGCTACCTGTGCACTTTACTTTTCATAGGTCAATAAGTTAGTGTTTTGTTATTGTTAAATAAGTCGTGCTGTGATGACAGTAACCCCAGTACTTATCTAGGAGTAGGAGTAATCTTAATAAAGTTCGTCTGTTATAATTCTTTTAAATGCAGGTTGTTCGTAATTTGAGTTGTTGATAGTTTTTTGAATGCTAAGCGTGCCTTGTGAGTAGTTTAATCAAGTTGTCGCTGGTTCTATTCAAGATTCTTGCCCTTTGTTTTCTTATGTCGCGCTTGTAGTATCCCTCTCGGAGAATTTGGCTGTTTGGGGTTGTTTTTGCAAATCGCACGGGCGGGAGCCGTGTGTGAGGAGATCCCACGACCGTGCGATTTTTAATTTTCTTAAATCCCTTATTGGCTTCTCCTCCGCACGCATACCCTAATTTTCTCCCATTCGCGCGAAGTGCAGGCCGCCCGACGCCTTCTTCTCCGGCATTCTTCTCCTTCTCCGTTCCCTCCACCCTCCATCTTCTTGCCTCTTCTGGTTGCTTGAGGAGTCCACCATGCCTTCCAAGAGAACTGTGAGCAGGGTCGGTTGCAGTGCAGGGGCATCTTCTTCTTTGGCGGCGGCGGTAACGGTGGAGGATATGCTTAGGTTTGAGGCTCGGGAGGAGATGACGAGGTATAACTTACTGCAGCAGAAGGATTTCTTAAATTATCGCTTGGTTTACCTTTTGGAACTCTCAAAAATTGGTCTCGCCGATGCGGTAGATAGGCTTCTAGGGGTGAGATCTTGGAGTAACATGTTCTCCATTGTGGAGCATGGTTACCGAGAGCTCACCCTTAAGTTCATGTCTACCTTTCGTATCGTCGAGGCGGTGGACGAGAGAACCGGTGAGCTGACGTCTGTGTCCTTCCAGATTGGTGGCCATACTCACTTTTGCGGTATGAGTACACTGGCGGTTTATGTTGGGATTTACTCCCAGGAAGACCTCGAGGGGTCGGATGTCCTTTACCGACCCCACGAGTTCCCCATGGGATTCTCCCCCAGTGAATTCTGGCAGGCCATTACAGGAGGGACTCGACCATATGAGGCTCGTGCCGCTAAGTCTACCTTGATCATCTCTCCCGCGCTACGTTATATTCAGCACTTGATAGGGCATAGCATCAATGCGCGAACCATGAGCCAGAACATAGCGGGTTGGCATGATCTCCTTTATCTTTACAGCATGCACCGGCATGTGCCCCTTCACCTTGGGCGGATCCTTGCCCAGTACCTTCTTCGGCATGTCACTTATCTCCCCCTCAAGTCTATAGGAGGGTCTCATTATATCACCCGGATCGCCAGGGGGCTGCGGGTCCTTGATATGATGCCCCAGATGACTGTAGTCTCTACGGGTCGGACGATCACAGTGAACATGATGGCTGCCTTCAAGTTGATCAGGAAGGTGCGGGACGATGAAGGCTGGGGGTACGTGATTCGGGAGGTTAGGGACGATGCTGCGAGTTCTTATGATGCCGCGGAGGCGAGCGCTTCTTCTGGGACTGATTTGCCTCATCCTGTGGCTGCCTGTGTTGCTGCTCCTGCTCCCAGGAGGCGTGCCTCTCGGCGGGATGAGGAGGAGGAGAATTCGGCTGTGTCTGCGAGTCTCGACTGCCTGGAGGAGTCTATGACCAAGCAGCTCGAGTTATTTTCCAGGTTGGGGGCATATCTGGGCATGGATGCACAAGAGGGCGCTCCTCTTGCTCAGTATCAGCGGCGGCGTCATCCTGCTCCTCCACCTTCGTCTCCTCCGAAGTCTCCATAGTTTCTTCTTCAGCGTCAGTTTGGTTATCTTCTGCAGGGATTGTGCGTTCTGCTTCCTGCAGTTCGTTTGTGTTTGGAGACCTTTTCCGCAGGTGGAGTGGATGAATGTGAATTTCTTTCATGGTGGCGGATTTGTTGTAGCTCTTTAATGCCAACCTTCTGGTATGCTCCTTCGAGAGCATGGGTAACTCCTCCCCTTTCTTATAGTTTTATTCTTATTATTTTATCATTTTAGCTTTTATTGATTATATTAAGTCGGGGGGAGGAAGTGCATTGTGTTGTTACCTGTGCACGTACACATGGCACCGCATACTAGAAGTATCATTTTTTTATTTCAATTTTTATATTTTGTTAGTTTATATTCACCGCACACCACTGAACCCACTCAAGCGTGTGCTTGATCGTTCGCATGTGCCGAGCTTGTTCATTCTTTCAAACGCGATTTAAAAATCGTCATGCTGGCCTAGAATTGTGAGGCGGAGAAAAATGTTGACTCATGCAGTGCTCCTAGTCGATTGCTCGCGTCTCATTTAGAGATTTGTGTAGAGTTAATTTTTTTGTATGCTTTTAATTTAAATTTTTCTAATAATGTAAACGTTGTTTATTCTACTCAAAATCTATGAATCCGGTGTGAATCAAATGGTAGCATAGGATTGTATGTGGGCAATCGTAAGCCTCGTATTGCCCGAGTCAGGAGGAAGGTTAATTTCATTCGATGGCTAAGAACTTGCCCAAAGCTACTCTCGAAGTATGGGTACACCGTACACGGTTAGTCAAGTGCGCAAAAGTGATTTAGGTCATCTTCTTGGACCGGTTGAGCTTTGAGCCTAATCCTAACGTTTACCTTTGTTAGCCCACTTTGTGCCTGCCCATCCATTTGTTTCAGCTCCACTTTAGTTCACCAAAGCCTCATTGTCAATCCTAATCGCACACCCAAGATTGAGCTCTAGTTTTCGCACAGTTTTGTTGGGTGGTGATGTGGGTTTTTTTGCTTGTGAAGTTGTGGTTGTGCTCTATTGTGAACATTTGTTGAGTATATATTGAATTGAAATGGTAAAGAAAAGGAAAAAAAAGGAAAGTTGTGAAAAAAATAGAAAGAAAAAAATTATTCGTAATCTTTATTGAGATTTTTGTTGGAGTAGGCGGTGCACACACCCATAAAGTAAAATCCAAGTCTGGGGGTGTGGTGCACCCGCGCTTCCGTATTGTAGTGGTATAGGTTTTTGTGCGTGAGCTCATTTGGGTTTGGTGCGTGAGCTCATTTGGGTTTGGTGCGTGAGCCTTCATGTTTATATTCTTATACCCACTGAAACTCAAGCCTCAATTTACACCTAAAGTCCTATTGATTTGCGCGTTCCCGTCCCGCTCCAGCCCCGCTCCCAATCCCCGCTCCCGTCCTGATCCCCGCTGTCGGCGATCCCTGCTGCCGGCGATCACTGTAAGTTCGTTCTTCTTCCTCTTCTGTACTTTTTCTTCTGTACTTTTTCTTCTGTACTTTTTCTTCTGTACTTTTTCTTCTGTATTTCTTCTTCTGTACTTCTTCTTCTTCTTCTTCTGTACTTCTTCTTCTTCTTTACTTCTTCTTCTTCTTCTTCTGTACTTCTTCTTCTTCTTCTGTACTTCTTCTTCTTTTATACTTCTTCTTCTTTTATACTTCTTCTTCTTCTTCTGTACTTCTTCTTCTTTTGTACTTCTTCTTCTTCTGTATTTCTTCTTCTGTACTTCTTCTTCTTCTTATGTACTTCTTCTTCTTATGTACTTCTTCTTCTTCTGCACTTCTTCTTCTTCTATACTTCTTCTTTTGTACTTCTTCTTCTTTTGTACTTCTTCTTCTTCTGTACTTCTTCTTCTTTTGTACTTCTTCTTCTTCTGTACTTCTTCTTATGTACTTCTTCTTCTTCTTTTGTATTTCTTCTTATGTACTTCTTCTTCTTTTTTTGTACTTCTTATTCTTCTTCTTTTGTACTTCTTCTTCGGTACTTCTTATGTGCTTCTTCTGTAGTTCAATTAGTTAGTTAAATTAGTTAGTTCAATTTAATTTGTGAATGTATTGTTAATTCAATTAGTTAGTTCAAATTAATTTGTGAATGTGTTGTTAGTTCGTGAATACTGAATAGTGAATATTGTATTATAGTTCAATTAATTTGTTAGTGAATGTGATAGTTCATGTCTGTTAGAGTGTTAGTTCATTCATGTATTATAGTTCATTCTTATTCAGTAATTTGTGAATACTAAATAATGTTCATTTCAATTTTTTTCCTATTCATTTAAATTTAATACAACGTATCCCGCTGTACCCGTATCCTTGATTTTAAAATTTTGTCGTACCGTCGTACCAGATACGTATCGTACCCGGTACTCATACCCGTACCGGTGCTTCCTAGGTCCTCGTAGGCAATTATTTCATAGAAACATGGTTACTTATTTTATTTGCATGGGAACTTCCACAGGATGAATGGGTTGCATTCAACTTTGATAGTGCCATGAAGGGCCAAACTAGAGGGGCGGGAGTAGGATGGATTTTCAAGGATCATCGTGGGTTTGTCCGCTTGGCAGGGGAATCCATTTTGGTACTTATCTATCGCATGGGAGGGACTTTGTAGAAGATCCTTATTTTGGGATTCCGACGAGTTGTGGTTTAGGGTGACTCCATGACTGTTATTAAGTGGATCGGTGACTTTTTAGTAAGTATTGATGGCAAAATGCGGTAAGTTCGGGCCATTAGAAATTGGATCTCCGGCCTTCGAGATTATAAGATTAAATATGGATACCAAGTTATTAACAATGTGGTAGATTGTTTTGCAAACCTATTGCAATGGGAACTCCTATGCTGAAGAGATCAGATTATTGTTCTTGTAAGTGTTGATCGGGATCGGTGTGTTTATGAACGAGTTCACTAGCTTCATTGAGTGACTCTATTTTCTATTCCAAAAAAACAGTAGTTCCAGAGAACTCCTTAACGCTAAAATACGCACCCACCCAAATCCAGAGAAAATGGAAAACTGAATAACCTATAAATAATGAACCAAAAAGAGTAATACAGTATATGCCCAGTTCAAAAATGGCAAGGGTTTCACTGTATTGTTAACCCTCATCTCAAACGGATCAGGATCGAAAAGGAAAATGCCATGAAGGAGAAAAGGAAAAGGAAGATAAGAAGCAGACATACAGCTGGAGAGCTTCGAGAAACTTGTCGTGCTCTTGCTCAGTCCAGCTCTCCCTTGACTTGGTAATGGTGTAGGGCTTCCGGATCTTCTTGCTTGGATCATCGGAAAGAGCCTCCGCCGGGTCGGCTGTCGACATGGATACCATCAACCCCGTAACCGCCAATCCCATTGGAGTCTCCTGCTGCTGTTGCTGATGAAGATAATGACTAGGGTTAGTGAGAAAACGTGCTCCGCCTCTCCCTACTCGACCTCCTCTGCCGCTGGCCGCCAACGTAGCCGACACCATAAAGATCCGCTGCCGCGAGTCGACTGACCACCGCCGAATTGCTGATCTTCTCCGATCCGGCCACAGAAGCCTCTCTCCGGCCTCCTCTTCTCCACTTCTCCTCTGATGGCTTCTCTCTAGCTCTCTTGAGTTGAAGGAATGAGTGGATGAAGCTGCTTTGGCGGGGTCGTGTGGGACTGCGAGAGTAGTGGAGAGGCGACGATATGCAGCCTAATGCTGACCGACCGAGCCCACACTGCTTACAACTATCGCTCTTCAACTTCCAATATAGACCGCACAAATATATATGCCAACTCACCCGCCTTTTTTTTTAATATCTATTTACACTAACTGACTAACGGGTCACCGTGTCCCAGTTCAACCCGTGCTGTTTTATCTTATTTAAAACAATTTTCTATCCCTAAAAAATCACATATTATATTAGGCGACAGCACATCAGAAATGTCAATTGGCAGTTTGGCACCACGAAGCAAAAAGAAAAACACAAAATTAAAGTTAAAATAATTTTTGATACATGCAACCCTAGCCTAGAGCCAGAAGCCAGCCCAGTTCATGGGCCTTGTTTGCTCCAGTTTGCATTTCTGCTCGGCTTTTGATCACGATAGTTTCATTTTCGGGGAATTGCCCGCTCCTCCGGCGGTCAGTATCAGTCATTCTGTTTTCTTCCTTCCTCCAACATGTTGTGAGAGACATGTTCTTACGGGCCCGAGTGCACATGATGATGCGAGCTGAGCTATCTGTAAAAATCGTTAGCGAAATTCGCAAAAACAAACACAATCACAAACACAAAGGCGTGTACGTGGAAAACCCCCAAAATCAATATAAAAATCACGAGATGATCGGAGAGCATCCCAGAAAACATCCACTATATGTTGTTCAACAATACAATGATTTTCCCCCTGTGATCCCCAGATGGATCCTACAACTATTACAAATATAAAGACAAGATAAAAATACAGATATACTGACAAAGAAGACCAAGTTCGAGTCAGAGTAACTCGCTCCAAACTTGTTCTCAAAATTCTCTGTACTCTTCCAAAATCTTTCGATATTGTGTCAAACTGTCTGTTGAGATATAATGCGGAAACTATCTCATAGGCGCAACCAAATAATGTAAGGTATACAAACGCATAAATCTGAACAAGAACAATGAATTCGTAAATACTACAACTGCAATGCAAAATATGAAGAAATGTACCGACGTCTGTTACAAAATACACCGCGGGGGAGCCGGACTCGCTCGATCCGCGGGAGCGAGAATAATCTGGACTACAATCTGCAAGCACAACGAACGCACAAGGTTCACCGAGAACATTCGTCGTCCGATGACGACCAAACTACCCGCCACCGTCAGAGAAGCACCGTCGAGGCCAACTGCACTCGCTCATGTCATCGACGCCAAACCGCATCACCGGAGAGAAACACGATCAAGGCGACTGCACTCCCGCAAGCCTTCGCCGTCATGCCCACACGGTCGAAGAGAAACTCCATCAAGGTCATTGCACCACCGCAAGCCTTCGTCGCCACGTTCGCACCACTTCATCTCCTCCAAGACCGACAAATACTCTCTCCTGCAAGACCGGCAGCTATTATCTTCAAAGTTGGGGGATGCGTCGAGAGTTCCACATGAGAGGAAGAAACAAGGCAAGATCGACACCAACAACATCGATGCCGCCGCACGGGGTCGCACTACCGGCAACCACCAGTGATGGCGGCAGCCTTCCTTCAACACGATCCCGGTACGGCAATACCTCCTCACGATCGGTTCCTCCAATTCCAATAGGCGACTGATATGGTTGTGTTCCCTTCTCCAGCGTGAGCCACATATCTCAATATATATATTTATATATATAATTCAGGCTTCATTTGGTTCCACTTTTTAGGTTCGGTTCGTTTTGTCAAAACGTGTGTAGTAGCCGGCTCCCATTTGTTTTTCCGCCCAATGTTCGAACCGCCCGCGTTTCTTCCGGCTTGAAATTACTGCGGGACGAAACTCTGGCGGAGCACTCCGGTTTTACGCGTTTTGGAGGAGAAAAGACGTGTGCGCTAGGGCATCAGGTATCGCCACCTCTCCGCCGTCTCTCCCGTCACCGCAAAGAGAATCCATCTCGCCGCATCGAGAACTCCGACGACATCCAGGGTTTCTGGCACACGACACTCTTTTCCGCCGCATCCAAGGTCTTCCCCGACCTTCCATAATTATATTCGCAGGCACCCATCCCGCTCAGACGACCATTTTCAGGCTTGTGATATTGACGAGCTTTTCATTTACCCAGCGGGACGTCAAAGTAGATCAGGGCAAAATGAAGAAAGCTCGGGTGGAGATCATGTTAGAGGAATTCGAGTTGGTGTTGAGGAGATGGCGGCGCTGCGTGACTCGATTGCCGAACAACTACATGGTCGTTGAACGTACTTTGAGTATCTTCGTATTCAGCATATGTCTTCCATGTTTTGGATATTTTGATATTTGCATGTACTTTGGATGTTTTTTATATATGTATGTTGTCCTGCTGCATATCTCGACGTACATATATTTTCTGCAATTTATATAGATTGGAGTAAAAAAATATTTTTTTTTTATAAAACGCCACCGCTGATTTGCCAAACGGTTCTCTGTTTCGAACAGCTCTGCAAACGCAGACTAGCCAAACAGAACTCAGTTTCCAGCATCAAGTTTCCAACAGCTCCCTTTACAAACCTGCCTTTACAACAGCTCCTTTTACAACCGCCACCGCTAAACCAAATGAAGCCTCAGATGAATGGTGGTTCACTGTTCCTCACTTCGTCCTCCACGTGAACAGGAGATCCCCATTATATTTCTATATACATCAATGGCGGGGGTTTAAGATTTCGCTAGAGAGAGGGAGGAAGATCTCTCTCTCTCTAAAAAAAGCCGACCAGGATTTTTTATTTCTCTTCTTTTTGTCATGTATGGCGTTTCCAAGAAAAGATAATGGGCTCGGATTGGATTTGGATCCGAACAAAACTTAGAATCGTCACCTTGGTTTGGGATTGCACGAAGCACTTACTGCACACAGCAGTAGCTGCACCCAACAACTCTGCACGTAGAAGCGCCTCAATCTAAGACATCAGCCGACCTGCTCCAGTCAACTCATCTCTGTCATGGCTCAACCTGTGAACGTCGTCGAAACCTGATAGTAAAAACTGACTCACATACCCCAAGTCCTGGAAGGACGATCCTCTGCACCACCACAACAATCCACTATGTAGACCTCAGAATTCATGGGAACACCACCATACGTCGAGGTCTCCATCAGTCGGTATAGACTATCGCGTTGCACAGCTCTCCTGAGTATGCATGGTACGTCCTCACTCTTGTTATGAAAAATCGGTCCAGTCAAATAATTTTCAGGTATACATAAATAATCTAACGATAAAAAAGAGGTTACGAATAATGATAAGCACGAAATAATAAGAAAACATCACAGACAAAGAACACTAAATTTAAAATGGTTCTCCAAAATTGAAAATGGATACGTCCACTGTGCAGACATAAATTTTTTATTTTTTTTCTCAAACATTTAATATGGCAATAATGGAAGAAAAAATTAACCGAGAGATAATCCTCCAAGATCCGGCCGTACACGATGCGGCGAGAAAGAAAACCAGCGATAAGAGAAGAAGAGTCGGCGGCCGGGAGTCGAGCATGGTGCAGTAAGGAAGAAGCTCGTCGGCAAAACTGCGGCAAGGAAGAAGCTCGACAACAAGAATGACGGCCACCGACCAGAAAAAAAATGTGCACGTGGTTGCAACGGGGAAGAAACCCCAAGTTCGGTCAAGGCTGGCCGACCTCCTCTACGTTCTCCTGCTTGCCCAAAATCATGCATACTTGGGGAAAACCGGCCCTCTCTTTATATAGGCTTGAAGAACCCTAAATCAGGTAAAAGGAAGGTGGGGCCGGCTGGATCCAATCAAGGAAGGAGAAAAAATCTCCTTCCAAAAAATCACCTTCATTGTTTGGAAGAAAATATATTCGGCCACCAATGCTACTCCATAATTGTCAGAATTAGGAGAATTCCAAAAGGAGGAGTCACGAATTGAGCGGTGTCTAAAAAAGAATTGGAAGATTTTTCAAAAAATCAAAAAGGATACCGCCAATAATTTGATTCCAAAAACGATGACAACATAGATTGTATGGCTTCAAAAATCACCCCCCCCCCCCCCCCCCCCCCCCCGCCTGAATGGAAAGAGGCGACAATTACCGCAACACACTCCACCATTAGGACTCCATATCGGGCCACCAAACTACAGACACTTGAAACCAATTCACTCTGTGATGTCAAACATCTAGCTATCAGATCGCACAAACTCTTAGTGGTGGTGAGGAATTCATCACTCTGCACCTTGTCCCAGCTGTTATCTTGTCTGCACCCTAGCCTCGAGGCCTTTTTGCACGCTGCGAACTCTCACTCATGTGTGACTGCACTGTCTGCAATGGTAAAAATATCATACCCTCCTTTAGCCCGGATTGAGATTGTGCTTCACTCAATCCCTTGTCAAACTGTCTCACCTAACCCATTTGATGTTGCCAAAATGTGACCGCCTCCAGGAGTAGGGCTCACTAACATCTGTTTGAATAGCACTGTGATCGTGACATCAACCAGTTCTATCGTTTCCTTCTCATACAAGAGCATCGTCACTAAGGCCGGGTAAAAATATATGAGTGAGGTAAGAAGTGAAATTGGGTCATCACATCTTCCTCCGTCTCTACACCAGCTGGCTCTAATTGATACAGAAAACCGTTTGAACATGTTTTGTGTTCCCACAGATAATCACCTCCCTGCAATATATTTGCGGTTATCATAATCATCTCATGCAGGACCACCTATCGTAGGTCAAACCCGCCATAGTCGCATTTCTTCAAATAAACACTGTCCAGATTCATGTTCTTTCCTGTTATAGTTGTCTTACGACGTGACCAGGAAACCTGATTAATTCAAAGGTCATATTTGAAAAGATGGAGAGCGGACATAGTCGTCACCCACCATAGTCAAACCGTTCCTCGAATGTCCAATCAATCACCTATAAAACCTCCAACTGATACCACTTGTTGGGATATAATGCAGAAACTATCACCTAGGCGCAACCAAATAATGCAAGGTATACATGCACATAAATATGAACAAGAACAATGCATACGTAAATACTACAATTGCAATACAAAAATGTACCGAAGTCCATTACAAAATACACCGCGGGGGAGCCGGACTCGCTCGATCTATGGGAGAGAGAATAATATGGACTGTAATCCGCTAGCACAGCGGACACAAAAGGTTCACCGAGAACCTTCATCGTCCGATGACAATCAAACCACTTGCCACCGTTGAAGAAGTACCGTCGAGGCCAACTGCACCCACACATGCCATCGACGCCAAACCGCACCACCGGACAGAAACACCATCAAGGCCACTACACTCCTGCATGCCTTCGCTGTCATGCCTAGACCACTGAAGGGAAGCTTCGTCAAGGTCACTGCACCACCGCAAACCTTCGCCTCCATGCTCACACCACATCATCTCCTCCAAGACCGGCAAACACCCTCTCCTCCAAGACCGGTGGCTATCATCGATCTCCAAGGCTGGTGGATGCGTTGAGGGTTCCACATGGGAGAAAGAAATAAGGCAATATCGACACCAACAATGTCGATGCCGCCGCACGGGATCGCACTACCGGCAACCACCAGCGACGGCTACGACCATTCTTCAACGCTAGTCCGGGAGGCAATACCTCCTCACTGCCAGTTCCTCCAATTCCAACAGACGGCTGCTAGCCTGCTATGGTTGTGTTCCCTTCTCCAACGTGAGCCACATATCTCAAAATATATATTTATATATATGATTCATATGAATGGTTATTCATTGTTCCTCACTTCCTCCTCCACCTGAACAAGGGATCCCCAATATATGAGCATTCGGCGGGGGTGCGACAATTGGCGGGGTGTGACATTCGGCGGGGTGCGACATTCGCCGGGATGCGATATTCGCCGGTGGTGCGACATTTGTCGTCGGGACGACATTTGTCGTGGGCGGTGACATTTGTCGTGGACAGTACCCGCCCCCATGGCCTCGCGCGATAGTACCCGACCGACGATGGCGGGCTTTGCCCGCTCCCGGGGAGCTCCACCCGCTTACGGCGGGCTCCGCCCGCTCCCGGCAGGCTCCGCCCGACCCACAACATATACATATGGGTACTCAAAATGATCGTAAAAAATATAAATCAAGAATACAATTTTTATTTTGTAAAACAAATTATATTTTAACGTTAAAACATTAATTTTTTCTCGTCATTCCTAGCTAGAGACAATAGCTTTAGGGAGCCCTCCGGGAGCGGGCGGAGCCCGCCGGGAGCGGGCGGAGCCCGCCGTCGTCGGTCGGATACTGTCACGCGAGGCCATAGGGGCGGGTACTGTCCACGATAAATGTCGCCGCTCACGACAAATGTCGTCCCCATGACAAATGTCACACCACCGGTGAATGTCGCATCCCGGCGAATGTCGCACCCCGCCGAATGTCGCACCCCGCCGAATGTCGCACCCCGCCGATTGTCGCACTCCCGCCGAATGTCCCCAGGGCCGAAGGCCCGTGCCTGTCACTTGTATATATATATATGAATGCCGGTGGTTTAAGATTTTTCTAGAGAGAGAGAGGGAGGAAGATCTCTCTTTCTCTAAAAGGAAAGCCAACCAAGATTTTTTTATTTCTCTTTTTTATTTCTTGTCATGCATGGCGTTTCCAAGAAAAGAAAACGGACTAGAATTGGATTTGGATTCGAACCAAACTCAACACTGTCTACCTACGTCAACACATGACGTCCTTGTTGCACTCCGATTAGTTCGCAACTCGGCAGTAGATTTCCACACTTGAGCTTCAGATGCCTCATTGTCAAAGTCCACTTGAGGCTAAGATGTTTCCTTGCGTTGACCGCATCTAGTCGCAGATGCGACCCAATATAAACGCCCGAGTAAATACGGTGATTGCATACCGGTGTCCTTTGCACCAAGATAAGCACTCTGCACCACTACACTACCACGACCGTGATCTAACAACAACGTCGACGCTTCAACGATACCGAGCCCAAATTGCAGTCGTCGCCAAACACTGCTTTTGCCTCACCGGCTCCGCTCAAATCGTCCTCCGCCTACGCCGCTCCGGTTCCGCACAAATTGGCATCCGCCTACACCACTCCTTCTACGCCCAAATCAACCTCCGCCTACACTGCTACGGCTCCGCCAAAATCGGCCTCCACCTGCGCTACTCTCCCGCACACGTGCACTGCCGCCCCGTAGCACAAATACGGCGCACACCACGGCCTCCGCAGCGGCCTCATAAAAGATTCCTCTACACCTCCTCCCTTGTGACAATCGCCGCCAATCAAATCTCAACTTCGGACTCCATGTGGCCTTACAGCCTCCGACCACCGCTGATTGGACCGACTCTGGCACCATCCAAGGCGCCGGTGTAAAAATCTGGATCCACAGAACAAAAAAAAAACTGAGGAGTCCATCGGTTGGCAGGCGGCTTGGAGAGATAGGAGGTGGTTTCCTTCTTGTTTTCATAGGAGAGAAGCAGAGCACAGACACACACATGTCATTAAGTTTTTTTGAACTTATATATAATAACATATAAGTATAATAAATCAAATTTGCTACGGACTTCTCGATGTCACCGACGTAGGCTTAATCTAACTAGGAGGGAACCGAACCCAACATTTCTCCCCCTTCCCGACTAGGAGGAGGAGCTCGCCAAATTGGCGGCCACCCCACGAGAACCTTTAGTACAACTATGCATCTCTCTCGCTCAAATTGCCGAACTCGGTGTAGGATTGTGACAATCAAAAGTCACCTGACGCTGCTGGCCAGCAACAATATGAAAATCACTTTCATGTCCTATCACCATCGACTTTGAGATATGATGTTTCACTTGCCTGTAACATTTCTTCTCAATGAATAATTTGTGTTGCTCGCGCCACACACTAGTGGCTCTGTGACGTCTGACTTTGTGCTCCCTCGCACTTGCATCTCTAGCCTCTAAACAATAAAGGTAGGACATCATGTTACCACGAACTATGACCAAAAAACCACTGGTCAGTCTCCATCATCCGTCACCAAATCTACTAGCATAACAATCTGCATCCAATCGACTAATAGACAACAAATTGAATCAGACGTCAAGTACATGACGAATACCCTTGAGTACTAAAATAGAACCATTGATCGTCTCCAGGTGCACATCATCAATGTCGATAGCTTTGCAAACTCTCTCATTGTCCATTCTCAGCACCCCGCAATCACGTGAAGTATAAGTAACAAACCATGCTCTATCACTTGAAATGTGTATCGAAGCTCCTGAGTCCACCAACCACAAACCTTCTCTACAAACAAGATTAGTTGTCACCTCATCACTCATAAAGAGTAGTATATCATCATCATAGAATGTCACTACTGATGTCATGATTTCATCATGCTTCCTTGATTCTTTCATCTATAATTCTTCCAGACATTGTACTTCTTTTAATGTGTCCCTTCTTTTCATAATGAAAGCACTCCATGTCTTTCCACGGCCTAGACTTACTCCTTTTAGACACACTAACATCCCTGCCCATATCTCTCTCCCTAGATTTAGTATACAAAGCATCTGAGTGGTAGAGGGGATAGTCATATAAGACCCACCCTGAGATTTTCTTCTCACCTCCTCATTCAAAATCCCACTTTTTGCAACTTTCATAGTCAAAACACCTACGGGAGACGAGTTAATCAGTGAATCTCAAACCATCTCCCAAGAGGAAGGGAATGACTTTAGTAACCATAAAGCATTGACATCATCATTAAAGGTCACCTTCATAGCTGATAACTGATCCAACACTCCTTAGAACTCATTTATATGATCAAGTATAGATGTGCCCTCCTGATACTTGTACTCACTAATCTTCGTCAACAACAAAAGTTTGTTCATACACGTGCTCTTCGCATACAAAGACTATAATGTCTTCCATAACACCTTGACGTTAACAATATTTATCATAAGATTGTAAACATTGCGCTCCGCGAATCACCAAATAAAACTACACACTTTGCGATCCTCAATAACCCATTTTGCAGGATCCATATCTTTGAGAATCGCCTCAAAAATAGGCGAGTGACAATCCTTGACGTAGATCAAGTCCTCCATCATCAGATGTCATTCATGATAGTTGACAATGTTCAACTTCATGTCCATCTAATAACTAAAATTCATCTGCACTCAGTCCACTGTTAACTTTGATCACTGATCTTGAAGCAAACTATTTTAAAGAATGCGACTATAGAGGATAGGGAGCGGATCAATGATCATCACCCACAATAGCTCACTCACGAGATGAGGCGATTCACTTCTATCGGACCGTGAGAGCGTCGACCAACCCACAACAAATGTAAATACAAAAATTAAAAATATAAATTATAATAAATATGAGTTTTAGTGCATGTAAGCAGGCTAAACCCGTCGAATGATGTCACCCATTGTGCGTTTGTAAAATCTAAATTCTTGATAGGGTTCCCCAACACACTCTTGGATGAACCGTCGCGCGCATGACACACTGCGCCATCTGGCAACGTGGCATTCGCTAGTCGCACGACCTTGCAGGCCCCCCATCCACTTCTCGCGCAACACCAGATTAGTCGTGCGACCGCATAGCCTCGCAACACCCACCGAACATGTTGTCGACCATCACGCGGCCCCTGCAGGTCGCGCGGCCCACAGCCACGCGACCACCGTCGGCCCAGCGGCCTCTTGCCATGCGGCCCTCTAGCCACAAAGCCTTCATCCGCGCGACACCCTTTGGCAACAGGACTTCGTCCGCGTGGCGCCCTCTGGTCGGCAAGCCTTCGTCTGCGCGACGCCCTCTGGCAGCTAGGCCTTCGGACGCGCGACGCCCTCTGCCTGGCAGGTCGGTGGCCGCGCGACGCCCTTTTGCCGCCAGGCCTTCGACTGCATGGTGCCCTCTAGCCGCCAGGCCCTATGGCCGCCAGACCTTCGGTCGTGCAACACCACAGCAGCTGCGTTGCCGCATGTCCGAGCGACCTCCCCATCGCCCGGCCTCCGCCGGCCGGGCGGCCTCCCCGCTACCCGGCCTCAACGCTTCTCCTGGGAGGCCACCGCTACGTAGACCCCCCAAGTGGCTCCACCAGACGACCCTCGTTGGCCGGGTTCCGTCGCCAACCGCACTCAGCAGGTCCTTTGGCCGGCCGCCGTTTTGCCGCCGTCGTTTAACCGTCACGTAACCACCTCACACATTATCGGGGTGAGCATAACCGAGTCCTATAATGAGTGTGCTCGTAGTAAATTTCCTAAATATACACGTTATAAAATATAAGATAATGGATGTGCGCATACCACGTAAATTGGTTACGATTTGTAGATAACCGCATGCATAACTACCGTAATTACCATTTATTTACAAAAACGCTACCCTAAAACTATAAAAGGGGCCCCAAGCTCTCCCTTATCATCTTCATCTCCTCCCACCTTGCCTCCTACGCAAGCGAGATCTCTCTAAGAATCCTTTGAATATCACCCTTCACACTCGAAGGAATGCTCGAAGATCTTCAACAATCCTTTGAAGACCTTCCCACGCCTTGCGCACATAACGCTTTGCGCACATTGCGTTGCACACCGCGCCTTGCGCACATCGCGCCTTCCACACATCGCGCCTTCCACACACATTTCACCTCGCACATATTTCACCATTTACACATTTCATTCCACGCACAGTTCATCGTGCGCATTGCACCCCGCTCCCTGCAACGAGCACATCGTACCCGAGTTCTCTACTTGCGATAGGGGACAAGCCGTAGATTCCAGAACGTGCTAAGCGCACTGATTCAGCTTCCGAGAATCAACAGAATTGAAGATTCTAGAGCACAACGAGCACATTGCTCTCTACTGTACAAATAGAAAATACTTAGCTCCACGAGCAGAGGACTCTCTCTCTCTCTCTCTCTCTCTCTCTCCCTCTCTCTCTCCCTCTCTCTCTCTCTCTCCCCCTCTACAACTGTAAATAGAGGCGACATGTCGCCCTTGAGGTCTCTACAGAGCTCCGTAACAAAACCAAGAAATTAACCGTAGAAGTTTGGTTGGCACAGTCCTGATCACATGGTTTCTTCCCATTTTCCGGAGCTTTTCACGTTAAAAAGGTTATCTTGCCAGCCGCCTCACTCGACTTTGACTATTTGCACGCTCAACCGCTCCCAAGCTAAGATAATTCAATTTCCGACTGATCTACTGGAGGCTCGAGTTGACGGGCAACAATTCTAAGAGATAAGAATTGCTAACCGTCAACTCACTGTAGCTATCACTTGCAATCACAAAGTAGTACGTTGCAAAACAATCAACAATAACAAAAACCCAACAATCCACGTAATAGATAATTAGATATTGCGTGCAAACGCTTTTAAATTCGTGTAAATCCAACAATAAGTGATTACTATTATTGATTATTCAGCTATTTAAGCAAAATTAATTAATGAAATCTGCATGTGCTCTTGTGTGCATAATATTGACTATTCATCTATTCAAAGTTAATTTTCTTACTCAACCTTGGGTAATAAATTTTAAGTCTCATGAAATAAAAAGTTTTTAGTCTTCAATTACTGCGTACAATAATAATCTATGCGGATTATTTTCAGAACCAATGAAGCCGAGAGCTTAATTACAAGCTAGCGTAATGGATGCGAAGAGTAATAAATATGAGACCTATAAATTAGGTACCACTCGTAGAAGATGATATTCCAATTTTCTAAATACGATAATAGGGCTTAGTTTTCAATTTATATTTATATACTAATGACGCCGTGCTCGATGCTCTCGGGCCCCGCAAGAGGTGCGTGCGGAGCCGAGCTGGTGGATTCCGTGGAACGGGTGAAGCCCACTTCTATGCGGCCGAAGGCAGCCCGGTGCATCAAGCACGAGCAAAGCCGGTGCTGAGGCGGCCGAAGCACGCCTAGATGTGGCCGAAGGCCGCCCGAGAGCATCAAACACGAACGTAGCTGTATAATTATATATATTTAAATAAGGATCGATCTCGGAAATCCCAGTGATCACCTCCGACCTCACGCGAAAAAAGCTCCATTGAAGCCATATGCGATGAGGATGGTGCTGGATTCGAGTGCCTCTCGCCTTCTTCGTTCTCACTCACGGGAAGGTCACTGGAGGCCATGAATTTCCTTCATATATAAATTTTTTTTATAAAACCAGTCCGCCCAACGGTGGAGGCCACTGCCGTCAGCGGTGGCGGCCTGAACGAACCTCACCGCGACTTGAGGCACAATTTTTTTATAGAAAAATATAAATGGAGCGGGCCGGGGATAAAACGGGAATACCCAATGTAACGCGGTGCCGGCCAAACTCCTATAGAAACAAATGCTTCCCTTATTATATAGTGTAGATAGATACAGTAATGGAGCCCTTTGCTTATATGTAATGCTTATTTAAAGCAATCTTAATTATCTCATTAATAATGCTAATCTACTCATCATATCATATACGATAATTTCTTCACTATCCTTGTAAGCATATATACACGTGGAGTCCTGTTGTTCTCTCTCACACACACATATACACACACACATGAGTGAGAGTGCACGGGCCCCTCGCGGTAGTACTTCAGCTACGACAATTTCCTGACATGACAACGCTCTCTTTGCTCAAGAACCCTCTGCGCTATGTTTTCCATTCAAAATCACAACTATTTATTTATTTGGATAGATAAATATTATATTAATTTATATTTTTAACATTATAAAAGAAATATAATGCAATTTTTTTATATTTACTTATATTAATTTTAAAAGTTATAACATAAACTTATATTTATATAATTATCTTAAAAGTAATAGTTGTCAAACATTCAAGGCGCTTGAGTTTTCAAAATAAATTTTAAATATTTATCATAACTTGATAATTGATGGAGTGGTGAAGTCTTTATGTAATATGCATATGGTTGGTTGTGTGTTCGATTCTAGAAAAACACTATTTTACCATTTTTAATTTTTTAATGTAGACATTGCAAAATTATAATTTCATGTTGTGGGGTAGTTGCTTTAAAATGCAGGCCTAAGACACCCTACCATGATAGGCAGGGGAGGACTCACGTGCAGGCATACCCGGACACGTGTCGGGTTGAAAAATTGGTGAATTTGCACAGCGGTCTGCCCTCAAGTCTAAAATTAAAAATATTTGGCCCAATTTCTATCTTCTTTATTCCCGCTTCTCGCCGTAATTCCTGAATTTCCGCTTTCTACATTCCAGCCTTCCGGGCTTCCCGCTACTCGCCCTAATTCCTTAATTTCCGCCTCCTTCCCGCCGCTGGCTGCAAGAGGGGACTATCGAAGACGCCTTCTCCTCTCATTCTTCCTTCTATCAACCCTTTCTTCTGGCTTCCCGAATCCCGCCGCTGGCCACTCGCTCCACATTTTCTTCGCCGACGCATCGTCTTTTTCCTTGAGAAAGCACCGTCTATTCGTCTTCTTCCGCAAAGAAAGTAAAAACTGCTGCATTTTCACAATTTTAATCCTTGATTCCCCATCATCTTCTATTCTTCTTCAATAGCAGAAAAGCAAGAGATGGCTGTCAATTTCCATTATGCATAACGATATCCAGTCCCAAAACTTCGATGGCCCGAGCAAGCTTCTCCAGGTTCCATCCTAGGTTTCAAAATCCATTCTAGATTTCACTTTTCTGCGGGGCTTAGGCTCTGTTTGGGACAACTTATGCTGATCTATAATCTCTACTTAAAACGCAAAAGTTGTTTTATAGCTGTTTGTTTGTGCAGCTTATATAAAATCACTTATTTTAAAACAGATTATAAGTTGATTTTTTATAAGCTATCCGGGTCCAGCTTACAATTACTCATAAGCGCTTATTTCTTAAAAAAAGTCATATGAGTGATTTTTTCTCCGGATGTGATTTTTTCGTTCGGACGCGAATTTTTCGTCTGGGCGCATTTTTTCGTCCGGGCGCATTTTTTCGTCTGGGCGCATTTTTTTCGCCCGGTCGCGTTTTTTCGCCCGGGCGCGTTACTTTTTCGCCCGGGCACATTATTTTTTCGTCCGGGCGCGTTATTTTTTCGCCCGGGCGCGTTATTTTTTCGCCCGGGCGCGTTATTTTTCGCCCGGGCGCGTATTTTTCGCCCGGGCGCGTTTTTTTTGCTCGGGCGCGTTTTTTTCGCCCGACCGCGTTTTTCGCTCGGACGTGTTTTTTCGCCCGGACGCGTTTTTTCGCCCGTGCGCGATTAATTTGCCCGGGCGTGATTTTTTCGCCCGGGCGCGAATTTTTTCGCCCGGGCGCGAATTTTTCGCCCGGACGTAATTTTTTCGCCCGGGCGCGATTTTTTCGCCCGAACGTGAATTTTTCGCCCGGAGGCGATTTTTTCGCCCGGACGCGATTTTTTCGCACGAAAATGATTTTTTCACCCAGGTGCGCTAAGAAGCGATTTTTTCGCTCGGACGCGTATTTTTTTGCCTGGGCGTCTTTTTTTCGCTCGGGCATGATTTTTTCATCCGGACGCGTTTTTTCGTTTTTCTCCAGGCGAAAAAGTGTTTCGGGTTGAAAAAATTTTGCTGGGGAAAAAATCACACCTGTGAGAAAAAATTGCGCCCGGGACAAAAAACACGGTCGGTCGAAAAAATCGCGCTCGGGCGAAAAAAACGCGCCCCGACAAAAAAATGCGCCTCGGCGAAAAAAACGCGCCCGGACGAAAAAACCGCGACCGAGCGAAAAAAACCGCGATCGGGCGGAAAAATACTCGCTCGAGCGAAAAAAACGCGTCCGGGCGAAAAAAACCGCGGTCAGGCGAAAAAATTGCGCCCGCATAAAAAAATGCACCCGGTTGAAAGAAATCGAGCGGGCGAAAAAACGCAACCTGGCGAAAAAATCACGCCCGGGCGAAAAAAAACCAGCTTGGGCGAAAACAATCTTGACTGGACGAAAAAAATCGTGACGGGCGAAAAAACACGTCCGAGTGAAAAATCGCCCCCAGGCAAAAAAATCGTGCACGGATAAAAAAAACGCGTACAAACAAACAAATACTTATGAATGAATGAAATTTTAGATAAGCATTTTTGGACAAACTATCCAAACAGTCGACTGCTTATTCATCATTGATTATATAAAATCTCTATTCAACCATCAATTTTTAATTAGCGGCTTATTCATCATCCTAAGCTGTCCCAAACAGAGCCTTAGTGTTAGACTCATTTCTCTATTAAGTAGATATTAGTATAAATTTTGTATTTATTGGAAGTGATCATTTTATTGCTAGATACAACTAAGGCTTCGTTTGGGAGGATTTATTTCACAGGTCAAGCGGTTACCATCGCATGAATCGGGCCTTAATTAAGATCTAGTTCATGCGGTCGTAACCGTTTGAGTGGTGAAAATAAGTCCCCCCCAAACGGAGCCTATGACGGCAAAATTATGTATACTTGATAACAAATGAAAGGACTAGCTCCTTTCAAGACAGAGTTTGATTTTTTCAAATTAGGAGTTTTTAATTCTAGTTCCCTATTATCTTTTGTTCAAAGGATTGTTGTGCTTTGTTTTAATATAATAAGAGGCTCAATTAACAACAAGAGCACTTAAGAAATCAAGATGTAATGCTTTCAAGAAGTTCTATCCAAACAATTACTATGAATATCCCAAGTATGCAGAATAGTGAGATAGAAAATGGAAGGAAAACTCTTCAAACTTAGATAACGGTTAATGATATATAACGGTCAATGATATTTCTATTGAAAATTAGAGATTGAAAATTAGAAATTAAGCAAGTAATTGTTGTTTTTCTTATGTTTTTTTGTCACTTGCAATAATTTTTGTAAAAAGATTTTAATTAATTTTGTAATCAAAATTCTAAATCTTTTACTTGGTGTCCGGGTCAGACGAAAATCGTGGGTGCGCCAATGATAATAGGTTTGAGAGCTCTAATAAAATTAATAAGTGGTTAAATTTGATTTCAGCTAGATCGATGGTTAGGATAACTTTGATGGTCCTCCACGATTACACCATGGTCCTCCCAAAATATTTCTTTGTGTATCTCTACTAATATACGAAAACTATTCTTTTGTGAAACATTCTGATGTCCTTATATTGTCCTTATAGTTGTATTCATAATTACACAATTATACCAAATTTTATATTAGTATATTATAAAGACAATATTTTTTAGGTAATTACACAACTTTACAATATTAAAATACAAAAAATAAAAGGCAATTGTTATTAGCACGCGTTTTTGGATATTAGCACGCAGCATTAGGTATTTTTCCCCCCTTAGGTAATCCGATATCCGCATTGCCTCTCCCAGTTCCGCCGCACGCAGAACAGTTTCGCAAACAAGAGAACCATCGGTACCGTTGAAGTTAAAAGGGCGACCAAAGGGAAGTTACAACATTGTGTTGGTTCAGTTGTCTAATGTGCAAAACTTGACTTTTCTACCGCTCCACTCCTCTATGCCCGAAGTGTCGTCACTTGTTTGCATTGGATTCATTAATGATAATCATTACATCCGGTTGCAAAGTCAAGATTCCTCTCCGATACCACACATTACCCAATGTCGGGTGAAACATCATGAACGAATTGCGGAAAGTTGGGGAGTACATTATATTCGGCGTTGTCAAGCACCACCATCAGTTATGGGACCAACCAATTTAGTTGTGTTGGATGATCTTCATTGGTGTGAGGTAAAAATTTTATATTTTATTAGCGTATACTTATTCAATATGTACGTTTAAAAATTTTAACTAGATTTTACGTTTACAGGTGTAAATGTTATGGCTAGAGAGAAGACTTTTCATTGAAAAAATTTTGAGTATCACATTTTGCTAACAATTTGAGGTACAAGATTCTTACTTGTACATTTTTGTTAATATATGGATATCTAGTAGTTAACATTTTCAAACATTATTTTCAGGTTGCTTGTACATATATATATATATATCTACTAATATACGAAAACTACTCTTTGGTGAAACATTGTCTGATGTCCCTATATTGCCCTTATAGTTATATTCATAATTACACAATTATACCAAACTTTATATTAGTATATTATAAAGACAATATCCTTTTAAGTAATTACACAACTTTACAATATTAAAATACAAAAAATAAAAACACTAGATACCTTAAACCTATTGTCTTTAGCTAGGAATGACAAGAGAAAAATTAATGTTTTAACGTTAAAATATAATTTGTTTTACAAAATAAAATTTGTATTCTTGATTTATATTTTTTTACGGTCATTTTGAGTACTCATATGTATATGTTACGGGTCGGGCGGAGCCCGCCAGGAGCGGGCAAAGCCCTCCATCGTCAGTCGGGTACTATCGCGTGAGGCCATAGGGGTGGGTACTGTCCACGACAAATGTCACCGCTCACGAAAAATGTCGCCGCTCACGACAAATGTCGTCCCCACGACAAATGTCGTACCACCGACGAATGTCGCATCCCGACGAATGTCGCACCCCGCCGAATGTCGCACCACGTCGATTGTCGCACCCCCGCCGAATGCCCCATGGTCGAAGGCCCGTGCCTCTCACTTGTATATATATATATATATACGAGTGACAGGCACGGGCCTCCGGCCCGATGGCTACGCGCCATAGTACCCGGCCGGCGACGGTGGGCTCGCCCGGCCCCGGCGGGCTTCGCGACACAGGGCTCTGCCCCTACGCCCAAGCGCGATAGTACCCGGCCAGTGATGGCGGGCTTTGCCCGCCCCCTGCTGACTTTGCCCGCAATATATGCATATGAGTACTCAAAATGACCGTAATAAAATATACATCACTATTATAATATTTATTTTGTAAAAAATATCAGTATATACGTATATATATATATTTTTTTTCTCTCTCTCTCTCTCTTTCTCTCCCTCTCCCATAAGGCCATAACTCTTTCCCCCTCTTTCTTTCTTTTTTCTCTCTCTCAATCTCTCTCTCTCCTCCGCTTATATTCAATTCATCCCGCTGCCCTCTCTCCCTCTCTCCTCTCCCTCCTCTTTCTCTCTCTTGTCCTAACCATAAATAGCTTTAGGAGGCCTATTATTTTTCAATTTTTTAAGTAGGAAATATCCAGCGGTTGTTAACATATCAGGATATATCGATGGCTAGGATGATTCTAATGAATTTTTATTTCATGCACTTGATACTTCTTTATATGATAGGAATATATATATATATATATATATTATATATATATATATATATATATATATATATATATATATATATATATATATAGTAATTATAGAGAGTGAATCGGTTCTCTGAACCTTATATAGAAAATAAGCAAATTGATCCTCAAATGTTTATTTTTTCAAAAAGTGATCAACATGAAAGTTGTAGATCTCATCAAAATCTACAACTTTAATGTTGACCACTTTTTGAAATAACAATGTTTAGACTCCCTATTTGAGCCTCGAAAAAAGTCAAAAAAAAGTCAAAACAAACATATGCACAGACAAATTAAGTTCGGCGTGACTTTTTTTTGGGGCTCAAATCGGGGGTCTAAACGGTGTTATTTCAAAAAGTGATCAACATAAAAGTTGTAGATTTCGATGAGATCTACAACTTTCATGTTGATCACTTTTTGAAAAAACAAATATTTGAGGGTCAATTTGCTGGTTTTTTATATAAGATTTCAGAGAACTGGTTCTCTCTGTATAATTACTATATATATATATACGAGCATCTCGCACGGGCTACGCCCGTGCTCGATGCTCTTCACATCGACAGTACCCCAGTTGCGACGGTACCTCCACCCAAACTCGTCCCCTCTACGACACTCGATGCTCTCGGGCGGTCTTCCGCCGCATTCAGGCGGGCTTCGCCCGCCAGCGCACAAACTTCAGCCGTGCTGGATGCTCCAGACTGTCTTAGGCTGCACAGAAGCGTGCTTCACCCGCTTCCACGTAAATCATCATCTAGACCTCGTACCCGTCACTCGCGTCCCCCGGAACACATGCAAAATCGGCCCCTCTACGATAATCGATCATTTGACATGGCATAGGGAGCCCCCGTGGCCTACGCGATAGTAGCCCCGCCTTGACAGTGTCCCGGCGCAGCGATGCTTTTGCAGCTCGCAAACCACTGTGCATACGGCCCCGGTCCCTGCTGCTCTTCCCGTACCTACTTTATCGTCTGAACAGGGTTTGCGAGCTGCAAAAGCGTTGGTGCGCCGGGACACTGTAAAGGCGGAGCTACTATCGCGTAGGCCACGGGGGCTCCCTGTGCCATGTCAAATGATTGATTGTCGTAGAGGGGATGATTTTGCATATGTGTTCCGGGGGACGCGAGTGACGGGTACAGGGTTGAGATGGTGATTTACGTGGAAGCGGGTAAAGCACGCTTCTGTGCAGCCTAAGACAGCCTGGAGCATCCAACACGGCTGAAGTTTGTGCGCTGGCGGGCGAAGCCCGCCTGAATGCGGCGGAAGTCCGCCCGAGAGCATCGAGTGTCGTAGAGGGGGCGAGTTTGGGTGGAGGTACCGTCGCAGCTCGGGCACTGTCGATGCGAAGAGCATCAAGCACGGGCGTAGCTCGTGCGAAGATGCTCGTATAACAATACACTAACTAATGTCTCTACTTACTCCCACATAAAGAGAAGCAAACAACAACAAAGGTTCTACTTCGTTTCCAAATAACCGAAGCTAACATCAAGCAAATTATTTAACGTAATTATTTCAATAATAGTGTTTATCTGTTCACGGACATTAATCTCAGCAAGTGAAGGAAATAGGCCAGAACTTCCTCTCTTAAAAGTAATTCAATTAACATTAGTTCAACAAATGCTAATGGGAGCATCAACGAACATCTATCAGACCTTTGTACAGAGATCATACAATGATCAACGAACATCCCCTTGCGGCAAGGATTTTTTCGAATTAAAACGGCTAGAAGAATTAAGCGGAGGGGATTTTGGAGGCGTGCTTTGGTCGGACTTCCTCGCCGTGACGAACAACGCCGAAGAAATTTCGAGGGCTGCCGACGGGGTGGTGCGCCGGAGGAAGATGGGTTTGAGCTTTGTCGAAGGAGTTGCGATGCCGGAGAAGGGAGCTGCCAGAGATGGCGACAGAGAAGAGCGGGGAGGTTGAGATCCAGCGAATGCCTGGTCTTTTCGTTCGTCGCTGGTCCTGGTGGCTTGTCGCACGATGCCGCAGGAACGTGGAGCTCTCTCAGTCTATTTCCCCTCCCTCTCTCTTCTCCCTCTCTCTCTTCTCCACTCCCGCTCTCCCTCTCTGTCCCTCTCACAGGCCTCGCACTCTCGCCTAATTTATATTAACTTTAAAGAGGCGGATGATGAGCGGCGCTGATCATCCATCGCTTTACATTAAATTTTTTTTGGGTAATGTCAAAGTTTTTTTTAAGAAGTTGGCAATGGGCATTTACGGAAATTTCTTCCCCGTGCACACGACTCCTATCCCTGGTGCTCTTTTTGTACTTATTTTATCGTGTGCACGTGAGTTTGCGAGCTGCAGCAGCGTTGCCGCGCTGGGACACTGTCGAGGCGGGGGTACTATAGCGTAGAGCACGGGGGATCCCTGTGGCATGTCAATTGATGGAGTGTCGTAGTGTAACATCCCTTTTTCAAATCAGACCCCCCCTAGGTGTGGCTTTGAGCATGACTCAGTCTTGGCAAGTCCTTAGTGAGCCTAGGAAACCAAATGACTAGTTGAGGCTCACTTGGGCTGCAAATAGTAAAATCTTAAAACCCTAATTTTTGGTGGCCTGGTGAGTTCAATCTGACTCCAAGGCATTCCTAGACCTATTATGAGATCAATGGGTCACCAAGACCCATTGGGGGCAAATCTGGTGGCTAAGTTGACCCAGGTCAACTCAAGCCCTAGTTAGGCCAAGGTGACCTTCCTTTGAGACAATTCACCCTCATTATGTCAAACCTACCCTACTTAACCATACCTAGGCCTTAGAGGAGGTCAATGGGTCACTAGGAGTCCTTTGATGGTGACCCAAAAGGTCAAGTTGACCAAGTCAACCCTAAGCCCAAATCAAGTCAAACCTAGTTCAATTAGGTTAACTCAAGCTCAAGCCCTCATGTAGGCTCATGAGGTAATAGTAAGGGATAATATGGCTGCCTATAGCCTAAACCCTAGGCTAGTCAACATGGTGACTAGGAGAGAGGGTTAGGTCAATTTTTGGAAGAGTAATATAGGAGAGAGAAAGTGAGAAAAGAGGATTATTTTTTGGTGAAAGGGAGAGCCTCCATTCTCTTTTGAATTATGAGGTATTAATATTAATTATGGGCTGCCTTTAGGCTTTTAGGGAGAAGAAATCGTGAGGGTGACTAGGAGAGAGAAAGAAGTGAGAATTTTGATATATTTAGGAGAGAGAAAAGGTGGTGGAGAGGTGAGTGGGTGTTTTGAAGTGTGAGGAGGCATGGGGTCAGCCAAAGAGGGGCCCACAGCCACCTAGTGGCTGACATCTCTCCCCCCCAACCGTTTCCCGGCCACCAAGGGGTGGCTCCACCCCTCTCTCTCTCCTCCCAACCTTTTCATGAAGAGACACTTGCCCCTTGATGAAAACCGCCCCCCCCCCCTCCCCTCTCCTCTTTATATGCTCACTTAGGAGAGAGGGGAGAGTGTTTTCGAAATCAGAGAAGGAGGAGAGAGCCTTGCCGGAGCCACCAAGGAGGAGAAACGCCGCCACCGCCGCCACCATGACGTCGCGCCGCTCAACCCGCATCCATGCCCGAACTCAGGTCCTCCCCCTCTCCTCTCCTCTTGCCTAGATCTTAGAACTTGTTTAGGATGGAAGTCGGGCTCAAAGGAGCCGGTCGGGTAACCTAAAAATCAGAAAAAAACTCCATTTTAATGGAGTTTTGGGTGGCTCGGGTAGGGCGGCGCCGCCACCTCCGGCCGCCCTAGCCACCGGCCAACTACTCCCCCCACCACCGTGAGGGTAGAGGAGGTGATGGCCGGTGGTGGCACCGCCCCTAGCCGCCAGAAAACAGCCCGCAACCCCACAAATTTTCGGCCTGGTTTCGGTTATTTGGAGAAGATGAATAGTGCCATGCATATTATTAATTCCTTTTATTCTAATTTAATGGCCGGTTTTTAAAATAATAATTAAAAATACTTAGGCCCTCCTACAGAAAATATGGCCAATATAAAAGTTATAGCCCTTGATGTCTAGATTAATTCAAAATTGGTTTCAACCAATTTGGATGAGTGGGCTGACCCCAGCAACCATTTTGGTGAGGGCTGTCCAAAATGTTGATCAGCCACTAAAATAAATCCCCACTCTTCATCCCTTGATCAAATGACCTGAAATTTGAACCAGGGGTCACTCTTAACTATACCTAAGAGCTGTGCAAAAATGGGAATTTTTGGAGAACTTTTGTCTATAGTTTTTGAAAACATTGAATAATTCATGTATGATTTAATTAAGTGGTTATATGAATCCCAAACCCTCCCAAATTTTGGTGAGAGGTCCCTGGCAATAGTATATAGCTATGTAGAAATTTTGAGCACATTTGAATAAGGTTTGAGTAGGGTTTGACCAAACCCTAGCCCTACCTTGGGAATTGTGCCCTAGATTTCAAGAGGATGCCCACCCTTAACCCTCTGTCCAAATGACTTGAAATTTGGACAGGGAGTCAACATTAGGGCTAGATAGGGGCTGTCCAAATTGGGGTGAATTTGGAGTTGTTTTACTTAGGTATTTTGTCCTAACCTAGGAAAGCTAGGGTTAGAACATTGAAGGGTCAAATGACCTCCATACCCTCCCAAGTTTTGGTGAGGTGTCCCTGGTGTATATATCTAGGTCTGGTTCAAATTTCAACTCATTTGGTTGAGTTTTGAACAGGAACCATTAAGCCCTAAGTTGGACCTAGGGAAGGGTAATATGGGAAAAAGGGGACTTGTGGCAATTGGGTGGTCAACTCACCTCAACAGAGGTTGAAGTTGTGACCAATGGGTTAGGATGATCCTAAGAACCTTTGGGGAGCAAAGGAGATGTGTTAGGGTGGATTTACCCTAGGGCCCAGGTACAAACCCAAAGTGAGGACTTTTGGGGGTTTGTGAAGGACATAGGGGCAAATGCTCTTGTATGGCCTTGATATTTGGTGGAGAGGTGGTTAATGAATATTTAACCCTCTGGTTATAATCTTAGAGAATTTTGAGGTAGCTAGGTACCTCAAATCCTAAACCCTAGTTTTAGGGTAGAAGGGCCTTTAGGGTCAAAACAGTAATTTAACTCATCTAAAAGCTATGAAACTTGGGTAGAGTGAGTTTTAGAGTGTTCTAGACACATGGTAATTTTCCTGGAATTTTATGATTAATAAAAGTTATACTTCATGTGTTAAATGATTATTAGCCGATTTGTTGTTTTCAATTGTTTGGTGGCTTTAATTTAATTAAAATCAGTTAAAATTCTGGATTTAGATCTTGCTGATTAGAACTTTGATTCCTGAATTTTTATAGAACTTTATGTTGAGAGTTTGTAGAGGTTCATTCACAATCTTTTAATATGGGCTTTAGATTGTAAAAATAAATTAGGGCTTGTTAAATTGCTGGAAAATTATGAGATCTGGAATTTAAGGTTTTTAGGCTCTTGTATAGCACTGAGAATTATTTAAGAATTTTTAGGGTTGCTGTTATAGTACTTGATTCACAAAGCCGGTTAGATTGTTAATTAGTAAATGATTTATTATAATTTAATTTCCAGCAAGAAAAATATGGAATTCTGTAAATGTTGTTTTTAATATCATACCAGCACCCTGTAATTATTTCAAGATTTTTGGAGGAATATTTTATATAGATGCTTCAATAAACAAGAACTAGTTGTTTTATTACTAAATTATATTTAGGCCCCTTGGACATCATTGTAAATTATCAAACCTTGGAAAAATAGATACTTAGGCCTACTAGTATTTACCATAGAACTTTGATGTTTTGAATCAACTAAAATGACATACCTCATGTTCAAATGATGATATTAGGCCTTAAGAATAAATAAATAAATTATCTGATTTATTAGGAAAATATTTAATGCTTTGGATTTAGGCAAATCCTGTTAGGATAGACCCCCGATAAATAATCTGAGGTATTTGGTTGAAATGTAGGAGTCGAGTTTTCATGAACATCATATAGTACAGGTTGGTCGGTAGATAATAACCATGAGGAAATGTGTAAACAGGGTTAGGTTGTGTTGACTTAAGGATAGGTCATGTTGGTGGATTCATAGAAGAGAATGGATCACCTAAGGAGGTTTCAAGGTCTGGTGAGAATCGAGTCAGTAAGTGTTAGAAGGTGCGCGGGTCCGACGAAAGATCGTCGTTCCCGTAGGAGCGAAGAGTCAAAAATTACCCTAGGATAGTATACTGTAATATGAAAGGAATGGGTAAGGGAAATCAACCAACCAAAAATAAGTGCCTTGCGAAAGGGAACTTTGGTCTTCATACCATCGTAGTTCCTAGTGCCTATTGAGAACCCTTCACGGGGTATAATCCGGAGGCAGTCCTGGGCTAACGTAAACCTCAAAACAAAAGAAAGAGTAATCAGTTAAGTAGGGATTCACATTTGCACACACTCAGTAGTTAGGGTCGGAAATGGTTAGGCCATCCCGATGTGTTTAAGGGATGGGGATTTAGAATCAAGCCGGACGGGTTTGTCCGGGGAGCTTTTGGCTCGGTTGATAGACCTTACGGACGGGTTTGTCCGGGGAGCCTTTGGGCTTGGTTGGTAGTGGATACGGACGGACTTGTCCGGGAGCTTTTACCTTTTTACTGCTTATACTATAATCGTTGCATGTGCATAGATAGGAAGGAAAAGGTGGTGGGTCTTCGGTATCGGGGAGATCGATTGCACCGACACCGATATCGTTGACTCGGCAAGGTGGGTAGCACCTTGCCAAAGGTTAAGTCCGGCGGACCAGTCGGCAAAGTACGCAGGAGTCCGCCTCGTGCACCAGGCGTGAGCGTACGATAGGTCAGACCGGTAGTGCTTTTACTGGTTTTGAGGTGGGCGAGGCCCAACCCACCGCTTCCGTTCGCCACTACGGGAGTAACCTGGGAGTTATCTCCAGAAAGGGGGAACTAAAGGTTTGTGTACACAAAGTCGTGTGTGTGAGTTGCACTGCATGCCATAACATTACCCACCATATAGATGCATATCATAATTGATCATAATAACCCTTGACACCTAAAGCATAAGTGGAATGGGACGCTTATACTTTAGGACTTGCAAAACGACCCCTTGGTCTATAAGCTTGTGTGGGCAAGTTTATAAATCAAAGGTTAATTTCAATATATATATATATGCTGCTGTTTGATAACCGACACCCCAACGTATAAGTGGTATGGGACACTTTATACGATGGGAGCCTTGCAAAAGATCCCTTGGCTTATGTGTACCCACATAAGTGAAGGTTTAAATTACCTTACTTATTTTCCTTCTTGTCTGACCTATTACAACACTTATTATTAATTGCTCCCCGATTACACAACTGCAAGTTAGGACCACCGTCATTTGTTTTTGACTACTCTCCACCTTCATGTCCTTCCCTTTCTTCCTCTCCGCTCGATGCCTTAGAGCATGGGGGAAGGGGTGGGGGACGATAGGACTTAGTCTTTTTGACTGACGGGCGACCGAACACCATTACAGGGGAACGTGGAGCGCAGCACGGAGGAGCAGCCTCGGAGGTCCGTGCACTTGGAGACGGGGCAATCTAGCACCGGAGTCCAGACTGCCGGGACTGTGAGTCCCGATCTTTAGTACGAGTGTTAGTTTATTTTCAGCATGAGTGATCTTGTAGTGAGGACTCTGATGTACCGGGCATAAGCCCTTTATTACTTTCATTACTCTGATGTTATTTCTGTGGACACTCCCCTCGTGGAGCTTATTTATATTATATGTGATTTACTTCTATTGTGGACTGCATTTCTCTTTACTGTTCTACTTGCTACTTGATTGTGATCGAAAAGGCCGGCAGAATCGGCGCGTTGTAGTGACTACCTTTCCGGGTGCGAAGGTGTCACCGCAAAGCGGCGGTTCTGGGCATAAGACCCCGGGTTTGAAAAAAAAAAAAATGGGGTCTTACAAAGTGGTATCAGAGGGGTAATCACGATCGAAAAAGTAGCAGTCCACAAACCCTGGGTCACCCCCGCACGAGTTTAGTTTGGGGACAAACTAAGCAGCGGAAGCAGTGGTGTGCCCATATGGTGATCACATATAAATTGTCCATCTTATTAAGTTAAAAGTTTTTTTTCTGACGATGAATTTTTTTTTCATTGCGCAGCCCCCAGTGCTGACTACACCACAGGGTGGAGCCCAGCAGATTCCGGGAGTTGTCCCACCACCACCGGTTCCTGCTCAGTTCCTGCAGACCGATATGGGGCAGACGTTGACTGCCATCTTGGATGCCTTCCGGGCCCAGCAGGCCCCGGCTCCACAGCAGATACCGGGAGCCAACTGGCTCAGCATCTTTCGAGGACTTTCTCCCCCGTCCTTCTTGGGGACAGAGTCAGCAGTGCGGACAGAAGAATGGCTGGACATTATGGAAGAAATGCTGACAGGGATACGGAGCCCGTGGGAGGAGAGAGTGCCATTGGTTGTGTCCTGCTTAGAGTCCCACGCCAAGCGGTGGTGGAAGACGGTTCTGGACTCTACTTTTGCTAAGAGGGTGGCTGCAGAGGTTTCGTGGGATGAGTTCAGGCCCATGCTGTTGGAACATTTTGTACCGCAGTCGGCCCGAGACGAGTTGGAGGACCGCTTCTTGCAGTTGAAGCAGGGTACCAGGACGGTGGTGGAGTACCATCGAGAGTTCAACCATCTAGCACGTTTTGCAGACTCTTACCAGCTAGATGAGGCAGCGTACACGAAGAGATTCTACAAAGGTCTGCGGGAAGACATGAGGGATGCCCTTCTCTTTGTATCGGACGGGCCTATCACCCGTATTCTGGAGATGGCAAAGAGGTTAGAGGCGGATTGGCACACCACCAGAGGCCGGAAGCGGCCAACGGAGGATCAGAGCCGGGGAGCCCGGAACGACCAGCGACGAGGCCGTGTGACAGAGGCACAGAGGGTGGAGGGTCAGCCTCGACCGGAGGAGAGGCAAGAGCTGAAGGAACAGGTGATACTGGCCCCGCAGCCTATTCAGATTCGGGAGATACCAAGACCCCAGTTGCGGGATGTGCAGAGACCGGGAGGTGGAGCTTACACTCCGCCGGAATGCTTCCACTGCCATCAGGTGGGCCATATCAAGAGGAACTGCCCCATGAGGGGGGTACCTCCTCCAACACCGCAGGTTGCCCCACCTGCGCAGTATTTTGGAGGCCGAGGACGCGGCCAAGGACGTGGCTATCAGGGCGGAGACCGCCGACAAGGAAGAGAGCAGGTTTATGCGTTAGATCTGACCCAGCCTCGACATCCTGAGGAGGTAATCACCGGTACGTCAAAAGTTTGTATATTTTCCTTTGTTTAATAATTAGACTCTAAACTAAGAAATTACAAACTGGGAAAGAAAACTTTAACTAGACTTCAAAAATTTTGTTACCCCAGGCATTGTCTTCATCAGCGGCAAGCCCGCATATACTTTGTTCGATACGGGTGCGTCACGCTCATTTGTATCAGAGGCCTTCATTGTTGGCTTGGCAGGCGTGGAGAGATTCATCGGCTTGGCATTAAGGGTACGACTAGCTGACGGGTCCGAGCTACACACCACTGCGCATTGCAACATGGAGGCACAAATTGGCGGGAAAGCATTCGAGGCACCAGCCGCAATCCTAAGAATGCCTTCATATGATTTGATTTTGGGCATGTCATGGTTATATTGGAACCATGCCCTAATTGACTGCGTGGCCAAGAAGATTATTCTGAGGCATGGAGATTCTTCCGTCGTAATAGAAGGTATAAGACATGCCTCCTTTTCATTTTTGTCATCTATTCAGGCCGTCAAGGCCCATATACAGGGCGACGAGATTTACCAGGTTTTATTCGAGATGGCGGAGGCCAATGTTCCTGTAGCGGAGATTCCTGTTGTGCGAGATTTCGAGGATGTTTTTCCCGAGAAGTTACCGGGGCTACCCCCGCATAGGGAGCAGGACTTTCAGATTTTGCTGGTGCCAGGGGCTAAGCCAGCATCTAGAGCCCCCTACCGGATGGCCCCAAAGGAGCTGGTGGAGTTTCGGAGCCAATTACAGGAGCTGGTAGAAGCCGGTTATGTCCGGCCAAGTTCTTCGCCATGGGGAGCCCCTGTGTTGTTCGTCAAGAAGAAGGACGGGACACTTAGGCTGTGCATCGATTACCGGGCGTTGAATCGACTGACGGTCCGGAATACCTATCCGCTGCCAAGGATAGATGAGCTATTCGATCAGCTGGAGGGAGCCCACTTCTTCTCAAAGTTGGACTTGAGATCGGGCTACTACCAGCTACGGATCCGCGAGGAGGACATCCCAAAGACTGCTTTTAGTAGCAGATATGGCCTATACGAGTTTACCGTGATGCCCTTTGGGCTCACGAATGCGCCATCAGCGTTCATGACTCTCATGAACCGGGTCTTCGAGTCTTACTTGGATGTGTTTGTCATCGTCTTCATCGATGACATCCTCATCTATTCGAGGACCGAGGAGGAGCACTCGAGGCATTTGGCACTGACACTACAGAGATTGCGGGAGCACCAGTTGTACGCAAAATTCAGCAAGTGCTAGTTTTGGTTGAAGGAGGTGGCCTTTCTGGGTCACATTATTAGTGGAGCTGGATTGGCGGTGGATCCGGCAAAGGTTCAAGCAGTCCGAGATTGGCCCCGGTTGAAGACAGCTACAGATGTTCGGAGCTTCTTAGGACTTGCCGGTTACTACCGGAAGTTCGTTGAAGGATTTTCTAGTCTTGCCCTCCCACTCACGTCTCTGACGAGGAAGGAGGTACCTTTTGAGTGGACCCCGCAGTGCGAGGCGGCTTTTCAGGAGCTGAAGGAGCGACTCACCTCGGCTCCTATATTGACTCTCCCTTCGGGGAAGGAAGGATTCCAGGTGTATGCAGACGCCTCCTACCAGGGCTTGGGAGCTGTTCTGATGCAGAATGGGCATGTCATTGCTTACGCTTCTCGCCAGCTAAAGAAGCATGAGCAAAACTACCCGGTGCACGATCTAGAGATGGGAGCGGTTATCTTTGCGCTGAAGGTCTGGCGACACTATCTCTACGGTGTCCATTGCGACATATTTTCAGATCACAAAAATCTGAAATATGTGGATACGCAGAAGGAGCTGAATATCAGACAGCGGAGATGGGTGGAGTTTCTAGCCGATTATCAGTACGAGATGCACTACCATCCGGGTAAGGCAAATGTTGTAGCTGATGCTCTGAGCCGACGAGCTGCCACATCAGGAGCAGGGTCCCAGAACATGTCTTTGGAGTTATTGCGGAACTTCGAGGATATGCACATTACCTTGGTATCGTCTGACGACACCGATCTGTTCGAGGAGTATTTGGTTGCGACGAGTACCACTGATGATATACGAGACAGAGTCAGAGTTTGGCAGAGGCAGGATGCCGAGTTGGAGCCAATTTTCAGGGCCTTGGAGGCAGGCTCAGCTGGGGACTATACGATGCGAGGCGATCTGGTGTGCTTCAGGGGCCGGACATACATACCGGATGGAGGGCAGATACGGGAGGACATCATGTCTGAGGCTCATCATAGCCGATATTCTGTACATCCCGGGATTACGAAGATGACGGCAGATTTGAAGAGGACTCTCTATTGGCCGGGGATGAAGAAGGACATCACTCGTTTTGTGACCCACTGCGAGGCATGTCAGCTGGTGAAGGCCGAGTGCAAGAACCCAGCAGGATTACTACAGCCACTCCCGGTGCCGGAGTGGAAATTTGAGGACATCGCGATGGACTTCATTCATGGCCTACCTCGATCACGGACGGGAAACGATTCGATCTGGGTGATCGTGGACCGTCTGACGAAGGTGGCTAGGTTCATCCCGATCAGGAAGGATGACTCTGTTGGAGTGTTGGTTCGGAAGTTTGTGGAGCAGTTTGTCCGTTATCATGGCGTGCCCCGGACGATTGTATCAGATCGAGATGGTCGATTCACATCTAGAGAGTGGAGATCAGTGCAGGCTTACCTCGGCTCCCGACTGACCTTCAGTACGGCCTTCCATCCCCAGACTGACGGGCAGACGGAGCGTACCAACAGGACACTGGAGGACTTACTGAGACTGTGCATTGTGGATCGTGGAGAGCCCTGGGAGCGGATGTTGCCGTTGGTAGAGTTCTCGTATAACAATAGCTATCAGTCCAGCATACGGATGGCCCCTTACGAGGCCTTGTATGGGAGAAGGTGTAGGACTCCGTTATCTTGGTTACAGGATACGGATCCGAAGATCCTAGACTCAGAGTTTGTTGAAGACACAGAGGCTCAGGTACGACTGATTCGAGACCGGATGTTAGAGGCGCAGAGCAGGCAAGCAAAGTATTATGATGCTCGGCATCGTCAGGTAGAGTTTCAGGTCGGGGACCAGGTATTCTTGAAGATTCGGCCGATGCACGGGGTTTCACGAGTACGTGGTCGGTGGAAGAAGCTCAGCCCGAGGTACGTGGGGCCTTTCCGGATCCTGGAGCGGATCGGTCCATTAGCTTACCGGTTGGAGCTATCGCCGGAGCTGGCTGGCTTACACGACGTCTTCCATGTGTCTTCACTCAGGAGGGCTCTGCTACGCCCAGAGTTGCAGATTACGGCCCCGGACGGGCCGGTAGCTTCAGATCGATCCGTTCAGGTGGAGCCAATACGGATTGACGACAGGGGGATACGGGTCTTGCGCCGCAAGAAGATCCCGCTAGTCAAGGTCCTGTGGAGGAACCACGGGCAAGAGGAGCATACTTGGGAACCCGAGGACCTGATGCGGGAGAAGTACCCAGAATTATTTAGTCAGGTGCATCTCCTAACTCCTCAAGAGATTTTATTTGTTTTCTTTTGTCTTACTAGTAGAATCTTCTAAAGTTAGAGGCTAGTCTTTTGTTTATTGGGGCTAGCCCTTGCGTATTAACTTTGGCTAAGCAATTCAACCAACATGGATGTTACAAGCTTAAGATAACTCGGTAGAAAAGCTTCCATAGACTTAACTTTAATTTCGGGGACGAAATTTTTGTTTTGTTTATTGGCATTTGTAACATCCCTTTTTCAAATCAGACCCCCCCTAGGTGTGGCTTTGAGCATGACTCAGTCTTGGCAAGTCCTTAGTGAGCCTAGGAAACCAAATGACTAGTTGAGGCTCACTTGGGCTGCAAATAGTAAAATCTTAAAACCCTAATTTTTGGTGGCCTGGTGAGTTCAATCTGACTCCAAGGCATTCCTAGACCTATTATGAGATCAATGGGTCACCAAGACCCATTGGGGGCAAATCTGGTGGCTAAGTTGACCCAGGTCAACTCAAGCCCTAGTTAGGCCAAGGTGACCTTCCTTTGAGACAATTCACCCTCATTATGTCAAACCTACCCTACTTAACCATACCTAGGCCTTAGAGGAGGTCAATGGGTCACTAGGAGTCCTTTGATGGTGACCCAAAAGGTCAAGTTGACCAAGTCAACCCTAAGCCCAAATCAAGTCAAACCTAGTTCAATTAGGTTAACTCAAGCTCAAGCCCTCATGTAGGCTCATGAGGTAATAGTAAGGGATAATATGGCTGCCTATAGCCTAAACCCTAGGCTAGTCAACATGGTGACTAGGAGAGAGGGTTAGGTCAATTTTTGGAAGAGTAATATAGGAGAGAGAAAGTGAGAAAAGAGGATTATTTTTTGGTGAAAGGGAGAGCCTCCATTCTCTTTTGAATTATGAGGTATTAATATTAATTATGGGCTGCCTTTAGGCTTTTAGGGAGAAGAAATCGTGAGGGTGACTAGGAGAGAGAAAGAAGTGAGAATTTTGATATATTTAGGAGAGAGAAAAGGTGGTGGAGAGGTGAGTGGGTGTTTTGAAGTGTGAGGAGGCATGGGGTCAGCCAAAGAGGGGCCCACAGCCACCTAGTGGCTGACATCTCTCCCCCCCAACCGTTTCCCGGCCACCAAGGGGTGGCTCCACCCCTCTCTCTCTCCTCCCAACCTTTTCATGAAGAGACACTTGCCCCTTGATGAAAACCGCCCCCCCCCCCTCCCCTCTCCTCTTTATATGCTCACTTAGGAGAGAGGGGAGAGTGTTTTCGAAATCAGAGAAGGAGGAGAGAGCCTTGCCGGAGCCACCAAGGAGGAGAAACGCCGCCACCGCCGCCACCATGACGTCGCGCCGCTCAACCCGCATCCATGCCCGAACTCAGGTCCTCCCCCTCTCCTCTCCTCTTGCCTAGATCTTAGAACTTGTTTAGGATGGAAGTCGGGCTCAAAGGAGCCGGTCGGGTAACCTAAAAATCAGAAAAAAACTCCATTTTAATGGAGTTTTGGGTGGCTCGGGTAGGGCGGCGCCGCCACCTCCGGCCGCCCTAGCCACCGGCCAACTACTCCCCCCACCACCGTGAGGGTAGAGGAGGTGATGGCCGGTGGTGGCACCGCCCCTAGCCGCCAGAAAACAGCCCGCAACCCCACAAATTTTCGGCCTGGTTTCGGTTATTTGGAGAAGATGAATAGTGCCATGCATATTATTAATTCCTTTTATTCTAATTTAATGGCCGGTTTTTAAAATAATAATTAAAAATACTTAGGCCCTCCTACAGAAAATATGGCCAATATAAAAGTTATAGCCCTTGATGTCTAGATTAATTCAAAATTGGTTTCAACCAATTTGGATGAGTGGGCTGACCCCAGCAACCATTTTGGTGAGGGCTGTCCAAAATGTTGATCAGCCACTAAAATAAATCCCCACTCTTCATCCCTTGATCAAATGACCTGAAATTTGAACCAGGGGTCACTCTTAACTATACCTAAGAGCTGTGCAAAAATGGGAATTTTTGGAGAACTTTTGTCTATAGTTTTTGAAAACATTGAATAATTCATGTATGATTTAATTAAGTGGTTATATGAATCCCAAACCCTCCCAAATTTTGGTGAGAGGTCCCTGGCAATAGTATATAGCTATGTAGAAATTTTGAGCACATTTGAATAAGGTTTGAGTAGGGTTTGACCAAACCCTAGCCCTACCTTGGGAATTGTGCCCTAGATTTCAAGAGGATGCCCACCCTTAACCCTCTGTCCAAATGACTTGAAATTTGGACAGGGAGTCAACATTAGGGCTAGATAGGGGCTGTCCAAATTGGGGTGAATTTGGAGTTGTTTTACTTAGGTATTTTGTCCTAACCTAGGAAAGCTAGGGTTAGAACATTGAAGGGTCAAATGACCTCCATACCCTCCCAAGTTTTGGTGAGGTGTCCCTGGTGTATATATCTAGGTCTGGTTCAAATTTCAACTCATTTGGTTGAGTTTTGAACAGGAACCATTAAGCCCTAAGTTGGACCTAGGGAAGGGTAATATGGGAAAAAGGGGACTTGTGGCAATTGGGTGGTCAACTCACCTCAACAGAGGTTGAAGTTGTGACCAATGGGTTAGGATGATCCTAAGAACCTTTGGGGAGCAAAGGAGATGTGTTAGGGTGGATTTACCCTAGGGCCCAGGTACAAACCCAAAGTGAGGACTTTTGGGGGTTTGTGAAGGACATAGGGGCAAATGCTCTTGTATGGCCTTGATATTTGGTGGAGAGGTGGTTAATGAATATTTAACCCTCTGGTTATAATCTTAGAGAATTTTGAGGTAGCTAGGTACCTCAAATCCTAAACCCTAGTTTTAGGGTAGAAGGGCCTTTAGGGTCAAAACAGTAATTTAACTCATCTAAAAGCTATGAAACTTGGGTAGAGTGAGTTTTAGAGTGTTCTAGACACATGGTAATTTTCCTGGAATTTTATGATTAATAAAAGTTATACTTCATGTGTTAAATGATTATTAGCCGATTTGTTGTTTTCAATTGTTTGGTGGCTTTAATTTAATTAAAATCAGTTAAAATTCTGGATTTAGATCTTGCTGATTAGAACTTTGATTCCTGAATTTTTATAGAACTTTATGTTGAGAGTTTGTAGAGGTTCATTCACAATCTTTTAATATGGGCTTTAGATTGTAAAAATAAATTAGGGCTTGTTAAATTGCTGGAAAATTATGAGATCTGGAATTTAAGGTTTTTAGGCTCTTGTATAGCACTGAGAATTATTTAAGAATTTTTAGGGTTGCTGTTATAGTACTTGATTCACAAAGCCGGTTAGATTGTTAATTAGTAAATGATTTATTATAATTTAATTTCCAGCAAGAAAAATATGGAATTCTGTAAATGTTGTTTTTAATATCATACCAGCACCCTGTAATTATTTCAAGATTTTTGGAGGAATATTTTATATAGATGCTTCAATAAACAAGAACTAGTTGTTTTATTACTAAATTATATTTAGGCCCCTTGGACATCATTGTAAATTATCAAACCTTGGAAAAATAGATACTTAGGCCTACTAGTATTTACCATAGAACTTTGATGTTTTGAATCAACTAAAATGACATACCTCATGTTCAAATGATGATATTAGGCCTTAAGAATAAATAAATAAATTATCTGATTTATTAGGAAAATATTTAATGCTTTGGATTTAGGCAAATCCTGTTAGGATAGACCCCCGATAAATAATCTGAGGTATTTGGTTGAAATGTAGGAGTCGAGTTTTCATGAACATCATATAGTACAGGTTGGTCGGTAGATAATAACCATGAGGAAATGTGTAAACAGGGTTAGGTTGTGTTGACTTAAGGATAGGTCATGTTGGTGGATTCATAGAAGAGAATGGATCACCTAAGGAGGTTTCAAGGTCTGGTGAGAATCGAGTCAGTAAGTGTTAGAAGGTGCGCGGGTCCGACGAAAGATCGTCGTTCCCGTAGGAGCGAAGAGTCAAAAATCACCCTAGGATAGTATACTGTAATATGAAAGGAATGGGTAAGGGAAATCAACCAACCAAAAATAAGTGCCTTGCGAAAGGGAACTTTGGTCTTCATACCATCGTAGTTCCTAGTGCCTATTGAGAACCCTTCACGGGGTATAATCCGGAGGCAGTCCTGGGCTAACGTAAACCTCAAAACAAAAGAAAGAGTAATCAGTTAAGTAGGGATTCACATTTGCACACACTCAGTAGTTAGGGTCGGAAATGGTTAGGCCATCCCGATGTGTTTAAGGGATGGGGATTTAGAATCAAGCCGGACGGGTTTGTCCGGGGAGCTTTTGGCTCGGTTGATAGACCTTACGGACGGGTTTGTCCGGGGAGCCTTTGGGCTTGGTTGGTAGTGGATACGGACGGACTTGTCCGGGAGCTTTTACCTTTTTACTGCTTATACTATAATCGTTGCATGTGCATAGATAGGAAGGAAAAGGTGGTGGGTCTTCGGTATCGGGGAGATCGATTGCACCGACACCGATATCGTTGACTCGGCAAGGTGGGTAGCACCTTGCCAAAGGTTAAGTCCGGCGGACCAGTCGGCAAAGTACGCAGGAGTCCGCCTCGTGCACCAGGCGTGAGCGTACGATAGGTCAGACCGGTAGTGCTTTTACTGGTTTTGAGGTGGGCGAGGCCCAACCCACCGCTTCCGTTTGCCACTACGGGAGTAACCTGGGAGTTATCTCCAGAAAGGGGGAACTAAAGGTTTGTGTACACAAAGTCGTGTGTGTGAGTTGCACTGCATGCCATAACATTACCCACCATATAGATGCATATCATAATTGATCATAATAACCCTTGACACCTAAAGCATAAGTGGAATGGGACGCTTATACTTTAGGACTTGCAAAACGACCCCTTGGTCTATAAGCTTGTGTGGGCAAGTTTATAAATCAAAGGTTAATTTCAATATATATATATATGCTGCTGTTTGATAACCGACACCCCAACGTATAAGTGGTATGGGACACTTTATACGATGGGAGCCTTGCAAAAGATCCCTTGGCTTATGTGTACCCACATAAGTGAAGGTTTAAATTACCTTACTTATTTTCCTTCTTGTCTGACCTATTACAACACTTATTATTAATTGCTCCCCGATTACACAACTGCAAGTTAGGACCACCGTCATTTGTTTTTGACTACTCTCCACCTTCATGTCCTTCCCTTTCTTCCTCTCCGCTCGATGCCTTAGAGCATGGGGGAAGGGGTGGGGGACGATAGGACTTAGTCTTTTTGACTGACGGGCGACCGAACACCATTACAGGGGAACGTGGAGCGCAGCACGGAGGAGCAGCCTCGGAGGTCCGTGCACTTGGAGACGGGGCAATCTAGCACCGGAGTCCAGACTGCCGGGACTGTGAGTCCCGATCTTTAGTACGAGTGTTAGTTTATTTTCAGCATGAGTGATCTTGTAGTGAGGACTCTGATGTACCGGGCATAAGCCCTTTATTACTTTCATTACTCTGATGTTATTTCTGTGGACACTCCCCTCGTGGAGCTTATTTATATTATATGTGATTTACTTCTATTGTGGACTGCATTTCTCTTTACTGTTCTACTTGCTACTTGATTGTGATCGAAAAGGCCGGCAGAATCGGCGCGTTGTAGTGACTACCTTTCCGGGTGCGAAGGTGTCACCGCAAAGCGGCGGTTCTGGGCATAAGACCCCGGGTTTGAAAAAAAAAAAAAAAATGGGGTCTTACACGTAGAGGGGCCGAGTTTGGGCGGAGGTACCGACATAGTCGGGGTACTGTCGATCCGAAGAACATCGAGCACGGACGTAGCCCATGCAAAGATGCTCGTATGAAAATAACATTGCATCAGCAAGACATGAACATCGGTATCTATCACTCTAATCATTCTCGACTGTATTGAGACATCAAAATATTTACGTACACATCATAGGATAATATCATGAAAACATTCTAATTTATATCATTTCTATATCAAAAAAACTTACAAATGAACTAAATTTTTTATGTACAACATATAATATACCAAAATGTACATTATTTTATACGGTAACAGTACTACAGTGCTAAACTTTTGTAGGCAAAGATACATCAAAACGTTCCATTTAGTGGCCTTGGGAGATCCTGCATTGATGAAAGGTATAAAGGTGTTAGAGTTATTAATAACTATTAAATGAGTTACAACAACAATATTCATAATTTCGTGTATATTATTTTTTTGATCTTACCTTTTAATCATTGTGAACACGAAGTTCCACTCCTCATGTGCACTGAGCCCTGGTGGCACCGCTGGGATACGTAATCTAAACCCTGGAATCTCAGTTCGTGGACCATCAGACCACCTGCTTGTGGTTGGTTTGCAAATGTCATCGTAGTAATTGTAGTCGTAGTCAGACGTAGGACTGCTGTTGGCAGGGCAAACTGAGAAACAAACTGTGCAATTTAGTGTCGAAGTTGTTATGGAAACACAAATTTAGATATGATAACTGTGAAAGACTTACAGGTTTGAGCGATGGAATGAGCACGTAACGGTAGCAACTGATCCGATGATTCTATGTTTGGCATCTGCACAGTTTTGTTGTTCATAAAGGAGTAATCATATGTCGACATGTAATGGCAATCAAGAATCTTTGTATTTCGTTTTTTCATTTATATGATTTTCATAGAAATTACATGAGCACATAAGTGACAGTAAATGTACAGAAATTATAGTTAAACTGCGTACTTATGGAAGATCACATGTGTTTGTGCCAACATAATTTGCCTTGAAACAATTGCAGGTGACTACATTTGATGGGACTGTGTAGCAAATAATATATATTAATCGATGACAATGTTTGTATCTTAAACACAAAGAAGAACTTGTCGATGAGAAAAAACAATTGCACATGTACAATGACTTTGGACAGTAGTTCCTTGAATACAACATTTTTTGTATAAGTACCCAGATGTCCTGGTATCAAACCATCTTTTACTAAAACTTTGGTATTTGTTGCATTAACTCCTCTTGATAAAGCCACATAAATTTGACCATGAGTGAAAACAGGAGAGGGCAGGCAGGTAAAGGCCAATGTGTCGAATTGTTTGTCCTTGAGATTTGTTTATCATAATTGCAAAGCTTAAACGAACTGGAAATTGCTTTTGAGTTAATTCAAATGGCATATTGAAATCTCCAGCATGTTTGAAGGGAATGCGGGGAAGAAACACTGACTTTCCTTTATGTTGTCTTGTTAGTATTTCGGCGTCAATAATGTTTTTTGAGAATTGACGGCAAAGCAGACACGAACTATTGCATAGGCCCATTCGAGGATTTAAATTGTGCAGAAGCATGATGGGCGTGCCTTTTTTCAAAGATAATTTATGCGACGATAGAGTATCTAGTGATATGCTATTCAAAAACTCTTGTGGGTATAAATTAGATATGTCATCATCAACAGAGTCAAAAGAATAGTACGTAATTTCATATCCATTGAGTAAGCTGAGATATTTTTCATTTAGTAAAGAAACATCCTCATTTAATGGAGTCAACAATGCTCTGTCTTCCCAATAATCAGAGTCGCTAGCAGTGGACACAATATCGGAGAATACACTGTTAATAAGCACATTAACTGAATGTTCTCCTTCCCAGGAAATAATCATTGACATGAGAATTTGAATCATATCATGATCATACGTATGTTCATCACCATTTCCTATTCGAAGAAGAAAATCTGAGAATTATCGATCATCCAAAGCGCGCATATTTTCAGATAATGAAATTAACCGTACAGTTGACCACAAAGGTGAGTCAACTATGTTGGCATTGATAATTTGATATTTTGTGGCATTAACTACAACTGGTGGAACCTGTCGAAAATCTCCACCCATAATTACAACCTTACCACCAAAAGGTTGTGCGAGGTTAAGAACATCTCGAAATGATCGATCAACGGCCTCAAATACATGTTTGTGCGACATCGGAGCCTCATCCCACAAAATAGCAGAGCAATGTTGTATAAGTTTATGCATCTCAAACTGCTTGCCAAATTTGCAAAATAAACCCGCTTCTACAGGAATTGGAATTTTAAATCTTAAATGTGTTGTAGTTCCACCTGGAAGAAGAGTTGCAGCAATTCCTGATGACGTAGTTGCAAGCACAACATGACCATCTTGACGTAAATGGGCAAGTAGAACTTTATATAAGAAAGTTTTCTCAGTGCCTCTAGGGCCATCTATGAAGAAAATACCTCCATCAAGTTGTCTAATAGCTTCCATAATAGTATGAAAAACAAGAAATTGACCAGGATTTAACAATGAAACAGAGCTAAGATCCGTATATGAGAGTGGTATCGATAGTTCATCTTCAATTAAGCTCGATATGTTGTTATTATTTCTGAAGAGTGCCGACATCTGAGGAATATCAAACTATATAATACTCTTGCTATGTTGTTGGAGAGTATAATCTATTTCATTAAGGAGTTTGTTCATGACATATACATCACTGATCAAAGCAGAGGAGACGTAATCTTCAGTCATTGCAGTGTAGTTATCATTCCATAATTGTCTAACCTCAGTTGGGTTGCAGTAAAGTAAAATTGTTGTAAATAAATTTCGTAATGCTTGCGGTAGCTGAAATTCTCTCGCTTCACGCATACAGTTATGCAAATTGTTGTCTCGCTCGAGCAGACCATAATGTTCAGCAGCTTCTTTAAATGTGGAGTACATAATGTTATCGACTGTCATCAGACCTTCAAAGGATTTCAAAGATCGAATATGATTCAGTAGAATGCGTAAATAGAATCTTTCACCGTCAGAAGGATATACTGAGTACATTCAACCAATAACTTTATGGCAACGTCTTCGTATAATCCATGTTTTTGATGTCAGATTCCATGTGTAATGTTTTGGAAAATCAGTGTACAGATAAATGTGATTTTCTTGTTCCGTGGCGCAAACGTGAACAAATTCAGTAAGCATTGTGCGAGAATTTCGTTCGCTTGCTAAAAGATTGCGCACTAAATAAGTGGTGCGGAAATGCACCCGATGCTTATTAGGTAAATGAATTTGTAAATGGATAACTGATGAATATATTTGGTACATAGAGAACTTGAATATCTTCCAAAATGCTTCTTGTGGACATATCCAACGACCATTTACATATTGAGCAAGCTCATTATGATCTGCGAAAGGTTGAACCTGAAATGCAACTGAATCAGGGCCTTTATGAATGTATTTATATAGATATTTTATGCTTTTAATACTACTGCATATCTCAACATTAATATGACAATCATATTTCAACAGAAGTCATGGGTTATATGGAACAACCCATCGATTGTCAATAGCAAAGTCTTCTGCCCGATGAAGTATAAATGATCGCCCATTATTACGGCGTCTATAGATTGGGTATGAGTCTGCTCCCTGCAAAGTTGTCTCAGCAAAGTCCTTTGGGTATCCTTTTTTACAAACACCATGTTTCATGCATGGTGCATGAGATTTTACGTGTGTGCATGGTCCATGAATCATATGGCGCACAACAACATTGTATAATTTGGGTTCATGTTCAATATGAGGAAGCTCTGCTCTAACAATCTTATCGTAGTCATCTGGAGTATTCAACTTATCACGCGCATCAAAAATAACCAGCATATGAATGCGTGGTAGACCTCTTTTTTGGAACTCGATTACGTGGACATGGCTAACTGTTTTGCCCAAAACATTTTTATGGAAAATATCTTTTTTTAACTTTTCATATTTCGCATGAAATATTCGAGAAACTACATCTGGACAGTCTTGGGGTGTTTGTCCAGCATAAAGCGCATCAGTAATTTCTTGCCACGAAGCGTTGCATGTCATTGTTAAGAATATATCTGGTCTACCATAATGTTGCACAACGGCCATTGCATCTTGTTAACGCTTGTACATGTCGCGAGGGCCTCCAATAAAATATGACGACAAGATGACGCGCTGACCAATATTCGTTGTAATAGAAGCACATATTGTACAAATTTAGCAGATTATAAGGAATCAACATGAAAATATTATCAAATTAATATATATATTTTATCAACCTCCATTATGTTCTCCAGCATTGAGACAGTCTTGTAGGCCGCTGTAAAGTTCAGAACGGATTGTTTCTTGGTTATTTTTTATCCAACGAAGTTTTTGAGTTTCAATTTTAATGTAATTATCAATAACATATTATTGTAGTAGCCGACATCCATGTAACGTCAATGATAAAGGTGGCTGACGATCCTACAGTAAAACGATTATCAGGTGAAATAATATATCAATAGAAGTAGCATGTGTGCACAAAGTAAAATGTATTTATATATAACCTGAAGTATGTATGAGTAGTAGTCGCAACAGCTAACATGTCGATTATTCAATCCGTTGTATTCAGCTAACCATCCATATGTACCATATGGGAGGAGAACGGATACTGAAGTGGGTCGTAGAAACCGGCGTATTCTTGAATATTAACCAAATGACCTTCAATTGTCTCAACAATTATATGTCATTCATTTGATTCAAGGTACTCTTCAGAACCAACAATTATAGCAACGACTTGTGATGCAGAAGGCAATGTATATTGATGGCCAAAAGCAGGCTTTTCCTTTATAATAAGTCTGCATATGTTTATATCCTCATGTTGAGATATTTGTCGGAACATTGATACAAATGGGTTATATGTATCCAAAATTGTTCTTATTTTTTCTAGCAATGTACGATCTAACTCTGCATTTTCCTGCAAACGATAATCCATCTCATGTTCTGTATCATATATATAAAGTTGAAGGTACCTAGGACGTGAGTTTGTAGAAGGCAAAAGAGAACCAATTCGGTGATATATTGATCTATGAGCTCGAAATGTGTATACTGCATGTTGATCAACTGCCAAAGACTCATCTAAAACCACACCCATTGAAGTAAAAGAGAAACGTGGTTATATGAACGAATATATCTTCTGAAGTGACGACTTTCAGCAGAGTCACTAATGAATAAATTATACAGCTCTGGTGGAACAGGTATGGCTGGAATCTGAACCCTTCCGTTGCAGCAACACATTGTTGGTGTTTCACTATCAAATAGTTTAGCATTGCAATTATTACAGAAGTGAGGATGTTGTAGTTGTAGGTATACGATTTGTTGCGTTGTATTACAGATGTGTGCAATGTTGTGGTTTCGAACACGTCGGTGTCTCACACGAACAGTAACATCAGAGGAACTTGCATCTGTAGGCTCATGTTGTGAAGTCACTGATGGTGAGTTGTCTATAGGACAAATAGTATTATAATAATATCAGATATGTACGGTAACAACAACATAGAGATGACACATATGTGTGGACTATAATTGAGGAAAACATACCTTCTGGATGCATGAGATGTACAATATTTTCATGCATTAGATGACATGCAGATTGCTCTATGTGTACACTCGATATGGGCTCAACAGATGGATGCAATGATGTTGGCGCAGTAGTAGCTGCAGTAATATGGGTAGTTGAGTGGGAAGAGAGGAATGAGTCACGCAGTGGTGCAGTAAATGGTTGTATTATCGATGATTCTCCAATTTGAAGTTGTTGGTCGGAATTGAAAGATGAAAAATACGGTATAGATGTCAATGAATATCTATGGACAACAACATTATCTGCATTTATAACTTTGAAATACAAAATCATATCAGTGTTACATCATGAAAATGCATTTGTAACCAGAGGATAATGTCGATAAACAAAAGGTGATTGTTACCCCAAGTCATCTTTACATGTTCAATGTTGGCGTGCAAAGCCGGTGCAGGTGTAGTTGTTTGAGTTAGGATTATAGCAATGTAGTGGACCATAGAGTCCTGCTGTGGCAATACGACACCTTGATGGGGTAAGTGTTGGCATCGTCTTTGAGCAGTAGCACGCCTTACCTCTCTTTCGTGTGCTTGTTGTGCTTCTGTCATACGTGCACGCCTCGCCCTTTGGTAAGAGCGATTGTATGCTCGTTCAGCCGCACGTTGTTCGGTAGACATAAGGGACCGTCTTCTCTGTGAACGTGCTCGATTCGAAGTTTGTTGAGCAGCACGTTCGGCTTCTGTCATATGCTCAGGCACAGAGAGACCTTCAGCACGAACATGAGATTGAAGTCGTTCATCGGGCATAGAGAGGCCTCGAGCATGAACATGTGATTGACCATTATTATGTAGATCCACTATGTTCTCATTACGCTCCATATCTACAAATTGATACACATCAAATATACTAATGTAAGCATTGACCATGACATCACAGTATGCACGACCTACATTTGGCATTTGTTAAAACATAGTATATATTTTTTGCAGTTTCACACATAGATTAGGGGATATTGAAGGAAATCCATGACTGAAAGAGCATAACATAAAGTTAAATTCACATGTATAGATTGCTTGTAATATGAGATTGCGTGTTATGTGTTGAAGAGATCTTGGGGATTATGATTGATGATGTGTTGAGTAAGTAAAACGTATGGGGTTATGTGACAATATTTAGTAACAATTAGTTAATATATTCAGCAGCTTTACGAAGACATTCATACAGATGTAGAAGTTAATCCAAACGCGAGTTTATAACCCGTAATTCGTCGAGATCAGAAGTACTCAAGCAGATGACTATTCACAGACCATTGGGCGAGCATAGGCGAGCTTGGGCGAGCAGAGGCGAGCTTGAGCGAGCAGAGGCGAGCTTGGGCGAGCAGAGGCGAGCTTGGGCGAGCTTGGGCGAGCTGTGACGAGCTGAGGCGAGTTTTGGCGAGTATCTCGCGAGTATGGGCGAGTAACCCTAGATACTCGCTCACAGATGCTGGATACTCGCCTACCCCCCCCCCCCCAAGGATTTCTCTATAAATAGCCCCCCAGGGGTACTGGAAATGGCACCTTTTGGAAGAGGCGAGGTCCCCCCAAGTAGATACTCGCCAAGTCCAAGCCAGCCTAGTACCTCGCCCAGCCTTTTGGTTGCGGAGGGGAAGCTTCTTCAAAGCTTCCGGGTACGTGGTGGGACCTCCCTTCTGGAGCACTTGGGGTGTGCTTGTAGATAGTTTCCTTTCTCTCTCTCTCGCTAGCCATTCAAATCGTGACGTCGGACCGTATAATCAGTAACCTTAGGCTGCCTTGATCCTATTTCGAGGTTAGGAATTTTCCTGGCTTCAACACTTGGTGCGGTGAGCGTGGATAGTAGCCGAGGAAGAAATTTTTGCGAGAAGACTTCATGACTTAAGATGGCAAGCTGGAGACCCAAGACAGCAACTCGCAAGCACTCGGTAAGGTTAGCGAGTTATCGGCAAGGTGGGTGAGTTCCCTGGTTACTCGCCCATAGGCGACTGCGCGACGGCGACTTTCAAGCTCGGCGGTTTCGTGAGGCGAGCTTCCCTGGTAGCTCGCTCATAGGCGAGTTCCAGCGACGAGTTCATGGAGGCGAATTGATGTCGACGACATACCGGCGACCATAGGCAGGAATGACACTCTCCCATAGGCGAGTATCAAGTGAAGAGGCGAGTATCAACTGAAGAGGCGAGCATCAAGGGATCTCGCCCATAGGCGAGTTATGCTGGTGACTTACTCGCAAGGCCGGGATAGCTCAGAATATAGGCGAGTTGGGAGTGGAAAATAAAAATTTTCCGGGGGCGCTGCCCCCGGACCCCGCAGGGGGCGCTGCCCCCTTGACCCCCATCCGCTGACCGGGCAGCGGAACCCCCGAAACCTCTGCGTAGGGGTTCTAGTTTCAGAAGTGACACTCACCCTCCGCCTACTTACATCTCCTTTTCCAATAGTGGTGTTTTCCATACATGTTCATACTTACGGGTGCTTTGGTAAAGCCCGTGAGTACTTTTTGTATGACTGACAAGTAGGGCAAATGACGACGAGTTCACCACCGAGGAAAAATGTACGAGATGCTCTGCGATGATCTCCTCCAACAACCCACATTCCATGGGACGACTTGCTTATGACATCTTCCAGCAAGTATTCTACGAGCTCCTACTCGTGATGCTCTTCATGCTTAATGGTGCTCTCCTATAATTCCGCGAGCTCTATACTTGCGAGGTGACCTCTTCAACAGGCTAGGATGCTATCATTTAATTCCGCGAGCTCCATACTCGCGAGGTGATCTCTTCAGCGGGCAGGCTAGGATGCACTCCTATAATTCCGCAAGCTCTATACTTGCGAGGTGACCTCTTCAACAGGCTAGGATGCTATCATCTAATTCCGCGAGCTATATACTCGCGAGGCGATCTCTTCAACGGGCAGGCTAGGATGCTCTCCTTTAAATTCTGCAAGCTCCATACTCGCGAGCAACTATGGTGTTCGAATTTTGCGAGTTTATACGCGCGAGGCTATCACTTCAGCAACCAGGACGCAATGCTATTCATTTCTCTCATAAGCAACAGGGCGAACTACCATGACTCCAAATAGAAGACTTCGAGTTGAGCAGCGTCGTAAGACCGGTATCCCCACGAGCTCCTCTCCTCGGGAATCGGCCGATCTCCTCGATTGAAATCAAGACTTCGAGTTGAGCAGCGTCGTAAGACCGGTATCCCCACGAGCTCCACTCCTCGGGAATCGGCCGATCTCCTCGATTGAAATCAAGACTTCGAGTTGAGCAGCGTCGTAAGACCGGTATCCCCACGAGCTCCTCTCCTCGGGAATCGGCCGATCTCCTCGATTGAAATCAAGACTTCGAGTTGAGCAGCGTCGTAAGACCGGTATCCCCACGAGCTCCTCTCCTCGGGAATCAGCCGATCTCCTCGATTGAAATCAAGACTTCGAGTTGAGCAGCGTCGTAAGACCGGTATCCCCACGAGCTCCTCTTCTTGGGAATCGGCTGATCTCCTCGATTGAAATCAAGACTTCGAGTTGAGCAGCGTCGTAAGACCGGTATCCCCACGAGCTCCTCTCCTCGGGAATCGGCCGATCTCCTCGATTGAAATCAAGACTTCGAGTTGAGCAGCGTCGTAAGACCGGTATCCCCACGAGCTCCTCTCCTCGGGAATCGGCCGATCTCCTCGATTGAAATCAAGACTTCGAGTTGAGTAGCGTCGTAAGACCGGTATCCCCACGAGCTCCTCTCCTCGGGAATCGGCCGATCTCCTCGATTGAAATCAAGACTTCGAGTTGAGCAGCGTCGTAAGACCGGTATCCCCACGAGCTCCTCTCCTCGGGAATCGGCCGATCTCCTCGATTGAAATCAAGACTTCGAGTTGAGCAGCGTCGTAAGACCGGTATCCCCACGAGCTCCTCTCCTCGGGAATCGGCCGATCTCCTCGATTGAAATCAAGACTTTGAGTTGAGCAGCGTCGTAAGACCGGTATCCCCACGAGCTCCTCTCCTCGGGAATCGGCCGATCTCCTCGATTGAAATCAAGACTTCGAGTTGAGCAGCGTCGTAAGACCGGTATCCCCACGAGCTCCACTCCTCGGGAATCGGCCGATCTCCTCGATTGAAATCAAGACTTCGAGTTGAGCAGCGTCGTAAGACCGGTATCCCCACGAGCTCCACTCCTCGGGAATCGACCGATCTCCTCGATTGAAATCAAGACTTCGAGTTGAGCAGCGTCGTAAGACCGGTATCCCCACGAGCTCCTCTCCTCGAGAATCGGCCGATCTCCTCGATTGAAATCAAGACTTCGAGTTGAGCAGCGTCGTAAGACCGGTATCCCCACGAGCTCCTCTCCTCGGGAATCGGCCGATCTCCTCGATTGAAATCAAGACTTCGAGTTGAGCAGCGTCGTAAGACCGGTATCCCCACGAGCTCCTCTCCTCGGGAATCGGCCGATCTCCTCGATTGAAATCAAGACTTCGAGTTGAGCAGCGTCGTAAGACCGGTATCCCCACGAGCTCCTCTTCTTGGGAATCGGCCGATCTCCTCGATTGAAATCAAGACTTCGAGTTGAGCAGCGTCGTAAGACCGGTATCCCCACGAGCTCCTCTCCTCGGGAATCGGCTGATCTCCTCGATTGAAATCAGGACTTCGAGTTGAGCAGTGTCGTAAGACCGGTATCCCCACGAGCTCCTCTTCTTGGGAATCGGCCGATCTCCTCGATTGAAATCAAGACTTCGAGTTGAGTAGTGTCGTAAGACCGGTATCCCCACGAGCTCCTCTCCTCGGGAATCGGCTGATCTCCTCGATTGAAATCAAGACTTCGAGTGGCAGAAATGTCGTAAATCCGGTTTTCCACGAGCTTCTCTCCACCTCCAGTTGAGCTCGGCTCCTGCCAGGTGTCGACCTCTTCTCCACCTCTAGTTGAGCTCGGCTCCTGCCAGGTGTCGACTATACTCTCCACCTTCAGTTGAGCTTCCTCCTGATTAGGTGTCGACCTCTTCTCCACCTCTAGTTGAGCTCGTCTTCTACGAGGTGTCGACCACTTCTCCACCTCCAGTTGAGCTCGGCTCCTGCCAGGTGTCGACCTCCTCTCCACCTTCAGTTGAGCTTCTTCCTGACCAGGTGTCGACCTCCTCTCAACCTTCAGTTGAGCTTCCTCCTGATTAGGTGTCGACCTCTTCTCCACCTCTAGTTGAGCTCGTCTCCTACGAGGTGTCGACCTCTTCTCCACCTCTAGTTGAGCTCGTCTCCCACGAGGTGTCGACCTCTTCTCCACCTCTAGTTGAGCTCGTCTCCTACGAGGTGTCGACCTCTTCTCCACCTCTAGTTGAGCTCGTCTCCTACGAGGTGTCGACCTCTTCTCCACCTCTAGTTGAGCTCGTCTCCTACGAGGTGTCGACCTCTTCTCCACCTCCAGTTGAGCTCGGCTCCTGCCAGGTGTCGACCTCCTCTCAACCTTCAGTTGAGCTTCCTCCTGATTAGGTGTCGACCTCTTCTCCACCTCTAGTTGAGCTCGTCTCCTACGAGGTGTCGACCTCTTCTCCACCTCTAGTTGAGCTCGTCTCCTACGAGGTGTCGACCTCTTCTCCACCTCCAGTTGAGCTCGGCTCCTGCCAGGTGTCGACCTCCTCTCAACCTTCAGTTGAGCTTCCTCCTGATTAGGTGTCGACCTCTTCTCCACCTCTAGTTGAGCTCGTCTCCTACGAGGTGTCGACCTCTTCACCTCTAGTTGAGCTCGTCTCCTACGAGGTGTCGACCTCTTCTCCACCTCTAGTTGAGCTCGTCTCCTACGAGGTGTCGACCTCTTCTCCACCTCTAGTTGAGCTCGTCTCCTACGAGGTGTCGACCTCTTCTCCACCTCTAGTTGAGCTCGTCTCCTACGAGGTGTCGACCTCCTCTCCACCTTCAGTTGAGCTTCCTCCTGATTAGGTGTCGACCTCTTCTCCACCTCCAGTTGAGCTCGGCTCCTGCCAGGTGTCGACCTCCTCTCCACCTTCAGTTGAGCTTCCTCCTGATTAGGTGTCGACCTCTTCTCTACCTCTAGTTGAGCTCGTCTCCTACGAGGTGTCGACCTCTTCTCCACCTCTAGTTGAGCTCGTCTCCTACGAGGTGTCGACCTCTTCTCCACCTCTAGTTGAGCTCGTCTCCTACGAGGTGTCAACCTCTTCTCCACCTCCATTTGAGCTCGACTCCTGCCAGGTGTCGACCTCCTCTCCACCTTCAGTTGAGCTTCCTCCTGATTAGGTGTCGACCTCTTCTCCACCTCTAGTTGAGCTCGTCTCCTACGAGGTGTCGACCTCCTCTCCACCTTCAGTTGAGCTTCCTCCTGATCAGGTGTCGACCTCCTCTCCACCTTCAGTTGAGCTTCCTCCTGATTAGGTGTCGACCTCTTCTCCACCTCTAGTTGAGCTCGTCTCCTACGAGGTGTCGACCTCTGCTGCACCTCCAGTTGAGCTTCCTCCTGACCAGGTGTCGACCTCCTCTCCACCTTCAGTTGAGCTTCCTCCTGATTAGGTGTCGACCTCTTCTCCACCTCTAGTTGAGCTCGTCTCCTACGAGGTGTCGACCTCTTCTCCACCTCCAGTTGAGCTCGGCTCCGGTGAGGTGTCAACTCTCCACCTATAGTTGAGCTCGGCTCCTGTCAGGTGTCGACCTCTTCTCTCCACCTCTAGTTGAGCTTGACTCCTGAGAGGTGTCGACCACTTCTCCAATTCAGTTGAACTTGGTTCTTATGAGGTATCGACCTTCTCTTCATATCCAGGTATGCTTGACGTATGAGATGTCCGCCCCATTTCCACCTCTTCCAGTTGAGCTCGCTCGCTTAGCAAATGGCCTGGGAGGTGTCAGACTCTCCACCTCCTTTAGTTGGGTTCTACCTCTGGGCGGTGTCGACATTTTCTTTTCTCCTTCAGTTGGGCTCCTCTCTTAGAATGGACCTCTTGCAGCGCATCATCTAGCACCACCTCTCCGAACTACGGGTTCAACATTGTTTTTCCGAGCTCGTGTCGAGCTCGAAAAAAGCGGGGATTGTGTATAACCCGTAATTCGTCGAGATCAGAAGTACTCAAGAAGATGACTATTCACAGACCATTGGGCGAGCATAGGCGAGCTTGGGCGAGCAGAGGCGAGCAGAGGCGAGCTTGAGCGAGCAGAGGCGAGCTTGGGCGAGCAGAGGCAAGCTTGGGCGAGCTGTGGCGAGCTGAGGCGAGTTTTGGCGAGTATCTCGCGAGTATGGGCGAGTAACCCTAGATACTCGCTCACAGATGCTGGATACTCGCCTACCCCCCCCCCCCAGGATTTCTCTATAAATAGCCCCCCAGGGGTACTGGAAATGGCACCTTTTGGAAGAGGCGAGGTCCCCCCAAGTAGATACTCGCCAAGTCCAAGCCAGCCTAGTACCTCGCCCAGCCTTTTGGTTGCGGAGGGGAAGCTTCTTCAAAGCTTCCGGGTACGTGGTGGGACCTCCCCGCTGGAGCACTTGGGGTGTGCTTGTAGATAGTTTCCTTTCTCTCTCTCGCTAGCCATTCAAATCGTGACGTCGGACCGTATAATCAGTAACCTTAGGCTGCCTTGATCCTATTTCGAGGTTAGGAATTTTCCTGGCTTCAACAGCGAGAACATAGGACAATACTTTATACAGTTGAGGAGACAATAGCATGATGAGTAAAGATGGACCGAACATCCGAACAAAGTATGACCAAAAACTGTCAAAGGGCAGAACAACATAAACTTTGGTTAATTAAGGCAAGCCCCCCCCCCTAACAGACCTATGGTTTAACGTCAAAGACTGTCATATCAAGAAAGGGAATCTTATTCCCATCAATGATGTGGTTGTCTATATTTGCTGCGACTCCGCTCATTGTTGTCTGATCAGCAAAACTGACCTCCCTAGGGGCAAACAGTGCAAAATTAATGATTGGATGGCAGAGAAGAAGCTTGCTGAAATGGTAGGAAGGTCATCCAAAATTCTATAAACTGTGGATGTAGGGTTTGTTATGGTTGTGATTTTTGTTTTGTTGGGCGGTAGTGATGGGCGTGAGATGGACAATTGAGGAGAACGGTAGTGGAAGAACATGAGATTGAAGTTAGTCATCGGGCACAGAGAGACCTTGAGTATGAACATGAGATGGAATATTATTATGTAGTTCCACTATGCGCTCAGTACGCTCAGTATCTACAAATTGATACACATCAAATATACATACGCTTACAGAATGCGCGACGTACAATTGTAAAAAAACAAATTGACTTGTTATAATATAAATAGAGTGGAAGTGATTCACGTAAGTAAAATCCGAGAAACGTGAACAGAAGGTGACTGCTTTTATACTAAGAGGAGAACTATGGATAGTTAAACTGTTGAATTGAAAGAATCAACCACTATGCATTATAGGTTGATGTGATGTAGCATTGGAAAATATTGTAAATGAGAGTTTTTCTCTATAAAGTATAAATTCCATACTTATATGAGTTCGTCTCAATTTTCTAGCTACTTTAAATGCATCAGTTCAACATTGAACTGCGATATATTTTGGGTAGTTCGTAGCTAATAAATCTTCACACAGATTGGGCCAAATTGATGCCAATCATTAGTTAGAAGTAAGTGATTTGCATCTAGGAGCACGTCAACTAGGCTAAATAAATGTCAAACATGTGACTATTATAATTATGATGGTGAGGAGGAGGATGAGAATTCGGACGCAACAAATAGAGGGAAAGGAATCACCATTGATACGTGAACGGTTGGCCACACATTCTATGCAAGCAGGACAAGGGGGCAGATAAGTCAGAAATGAAGATTTGTATAGGAGATATGGAAAATGAAAGCGACGCAAGAGCGGTGCATAACGGATATAGCCACATAATGATGGCAAAATATAATCATAGCAACGGCGTGAAAAGCAGAATCGAGGAGAAGGGTCGTAGACGATTCAACATGGCAATGTCAAAGCTCCGCTTTAGGCGCCGCTAGCCCAAGCAGACCAACCCATCTCAATCAACATGCAAGTTGTTTGTGGTGACACAGTTGGTGATGAGGAGTTAGAAACTCCATAGTTAAGCGTGCTTAGGCTGAAGTAGTAATGGGATGGGTGATCTCATGGGAAGCGCACGTGGTGGGGGCTTGACCATCGAGTTTTCCCTCACCAAAGGGTGGCTGTGACAAACCAATGCCCACCTGTGGAGCAAAGACGGGTTGGGTTACCTTGGCTGCAGCCTGGTAGCGTTGCCTAGAGCAAAGCCGTGGCATTTTCACGTTGGATCAGGTAGGGGCGTTACATGCCGCGTGTGAGCAAGAGAAACAAAGATTTGGCCTAAGTGAAGGCAGTAGATGAATGCAATATCATAATATAAAATTGAATTCACATGTATACATTGATCGCACTGTGAGATTGGTGGTTATGGGTTCAAGAGATGATGGGGATTATAATTGATGATGTTTTCAGTGAGTAAAAGGAGCGGGGTTATGTGACATTATTTCAGTAACAATTATATAATATACTAAGTAGCTTTGCAGCAACATGCATACAGATTTACAGTTAACCGGAAAATCGAGAACATCGGACAACAACATCGGACAACACTTTCTATAGTGGATAAAACAACAGGATGATGAGGGAACATAGTAATGAAAACGATCAAGCATAAGAGGACTGAACATACAAACGGATAATCACAAACACCTGTGAATGGGAAGAACAACAAAAACTTCAGTTATTTAAGGCGCCTCAACCCCCCGAAAGAACTCCGATCTAACGTCAAAGAGTGTCATCTCACGAACTGAAATCTTCGTCCCGTCAATGATGTGGTTTTCCATCTTTATTGCAGCCTCACGCATTTTCATCTCATCAGCGAAAATGACTTCCCCTGTGCCAACTGGCTCCCCATTTGTGTCAACGTCAGCCTTCATGAGTAAATATAAAGTAGCAATGAACTATCAAATAAAAACGATTAAAGAATATAGTGCATTATCAAGATTTTGGATCTATACACTTGCGTTAAGAAAGCCCGGAAGGGATCCAAAGACCGATTTTAAAAGTTGAGTAGTCGTACAAAGGTTAAGATTGCTAATTAGTAGGCAGAAGTAGTAGTTGTCACGCATCTCTGGTGGGACATTGTCGTTGTGCTCGAGTTCGTTGCCCGTTAACAGGAGCCCGTTATTGCGCGTCATGGCAGAAGAAGAATTTGACCCAGACATTGCAATTTTTATATTAAAGTACAATTGCGGAGCAACGAGGGAACCAACTACCGGCTAAGAATGCAAAAGTTCACTGTATAAGCACTTTAAATTAATGTCAATACATAACACGCTATACCACACTTGTAAATATACTTTATCTAGGTTGTAAATATAGGGTGTTGAGCATTCTTGTCATGACGTCGCCTAGGCGACGCCTAGGCGTCAGGGCGCCCAAATGTAAACAAGGCGTTTGGCGCCTTTTTTATTAAAAAATGGGAATAGACTGCTGTTTATATATAAACCTTAGTCTATTCAAAAATAAACCCGAGCTAGGGTTTATGGTAGAATAGACTGTGGTTTTTGCATAAACTAACAATATGACTTACAGTTTTTGTCGACCAGAGAACAGCTTTCGTCGACCTGAGATCAGCTTTCGTCGACCTGAGGTCAGCTTTCGTCGACCTATGAACTGTGAACAACTACTCTGCATAAACTGACGGATACTGTGCTCTAAGTTCGTCGACCTGAGAATCTGAAATTAGTCGACCTTAGAACTTGGTCAAACTGAGGGCGTTTAGATAACAACATAGCTGGTGTTGAGTCGGTTGAGAGTGTTGAGTCATTGATAGCATTGAGAGCGTTGAGTGATCTTTGGCTATGAGTAAGCTTTGGCTTTGAGTGAATTAAGGCGCTGAGTTGATTATGGCGCTGAGTGATCTTTGGCGCTGAGATTTGAAGTGTTAGTCGACCTGAGAACAGAGTTCGTCGAGCTCAGCTCAGAGAATTTTATCTCTGAGTTAGTCGAGCTGAGCACGACTATCGTCGACCGGAGATCGATGAACGTAGATCTCCTTTTTCTAAAACTTGAATTCTCTAAGTCATGAGTCTTGGGCAGTGTTGGAGGCTGGTCCTTTATACTGTTGACTCTAAGGACATGACCTATACTCTAGAAACACATAAAACTTGACCCTTCTATACAACATGGGTCACAACCTAAGAAGAGAACCTAGCCCAAATCACCCAGGGGTTCCAATAGAGTCAAGATAATTGTGGTAGCGTTCATCCGCATAGAATCTTTAGCATGGCACCGATGTAATGACCCAGTCCAGCTAGGCCAAGCACCAAGCGTCACCGGCCTACCAGCATCCCAGGTTTGGGCCCTTTAGACTGCCCCAAGACACCACTAGTAGTAAGCCTAAACATTAAGGCCTGTAGGCCCATTGCACCCCAACCAAATCTCTACGCCTGTTTATCAGCAGCGGTAGGTTGTTGCAACGGGGTTTTGAACTCGCAACCTTGATTGTTGCTTAGATGGTGATGAGGAGTGGTAATAAGACTCTCTTATCAAGGTTGCTTGTTCAGAACCCCATGGCAACAACCTACTGTTGCTGATAAACAGGCACGGAGATTTGGTTGGGGTGCAATAGGCCTGCAGGCCGTGATGTTTATTCTTATTACCAGTGGTGTTGTGGTGCGGTCTAAAGGGCCTAAACCCAGGCTGCTGGTAGGCCGATTGCGTTTGGTGCTTGGCCTAGCCGGACCGAGTCGTTACAAAAAAGGTCAACTATCACAACCCACATTTTCTCCGCATGAAGGGGTATATCAGAGTAAGGGAAAATGTGTGTTATGATGCCACGTCAGCAGGGGATAACTACGGATGCTCACGCAAAACTCCTACTTGACACAAAAGAGAGATCTTTAAGTGATTTAGAGAAAATCAAATTTAAGTTAAGCATTTAACTGTATCCCTCGGCTTGGTGGCTCATCAAGTCCACGAAAGAAAAGTAGTTTATACGCTGTGGAAAAATACTTCATTTAAGAGATTCCGCATCCGACATGAGTCCAAACGTTCCCTAGGAAACAACTAGAAGCTAGCAAGTATCCAAATAGCTTTTACGGACGCTAAATATAATGAGTTAAAGTTTTAAAATATGCAATGCAAGAAGTAATAACAGTAGATTTTAATCTTGAAAATACCTTACATGCATTCCTAACATAAATCATCCCAGAGAGCAAGTAATCCAATTCATCACAAGGAAAACAACTAGAAGCTAGCAAGTATCCAAAATCAACAACCATGTGGGCGTCAACAATCTGACAAGAACCCACATAAAATAAAAGTATGTCTAAGCTAAGTAAAGCAAACTGAAACAACAAACTACCTCGCAACAGCGAGGTGAAAACCACAGCCAACATTGTTGCCCAAGAACTTCCAAAAAACCAGCTCCACTACCTGCTAAAGCTCCAGACATGAGACATTCCAAACTCAGAATACCTCAATAAGAAGGTACAAGCGGTGGCAGAAAAGTAAGCCAAAAAAAGTAAACAAATGTCATAAGGGGTACCAACCCAAGACCAGAATACTGAAGTAAAGTACAAAAGAATCGGTAAATAGAACTTACGTAAAACGTCACGCACGTCAAAATACACCAGATGCACAAGGCTAAAAAGATGAAAAGCATGTTTAAATCATAAGCAAGAATATCACCACAACCTTATTAGCAACATGTGGTCAACTCTACCCAAAAACACGGGCGAGGTGGTCACTGATCTGGACACACCCTCACAGATATAATATCTGTCTAACTGCCACGGAGACTCATACACTCCACAATTCACTGCAGATGTCCAAACACTCGGTAGAGTTCCACAATGTACTACCAAGTCGTAAAACAATGCGGAGGTGGATATGCCCACTAACTCCCGCAAACAAGAGAATAATGATATATCTCAAGACTTGGCACATCAGATTCTACTAGATATTTCTAGATTAAGAAACGGTTGATCAACCTTTAGGAAGGATTTACAATCTTTGATAAACTCAAACACGCCCTACATAATAGTTAAAGAATGGCTAAAAGAGCAAGATTCAATCTTATCATCAAAACATAAACCATTATACAAGGTTAAGTCATCATATCAAAACTAATAATCCAAGTAGATTTCAAAGGAAGATTAAATATATCTACAAATCAAAATGACAATAATGCAGAAAGAATAAATAAAATGAGGTTAACAGTTATACAAAAGATTGGAGAGAAGAGAGAAAAGGTAAAACCACCACTTTCCTTAATTTTGCCGGAAAAACTCTCCAAATCGCTCCTTGTAGAAGATCGGGGATAAAGATGATGAGGGAAGTCAAAATCTAACAAGAATGGCCAAAAGAGGAGGTTAGAGCCAAAAACCCTAATGAGAAAACACTCAAATATGGGCAGAATATGCGGTTTTTACATAAATCTCAGTTTATATATAAACCGCAGTCTATTCTACCTCTGAACCTTGGAATAGACTGCGTGTTGAAGCCAAAATTGACCGAAGTCAAAATTGACTTCCGTGGAGTTCGGGGTCCCAAAAGAGGGGTGACCGCACACCTACTACACTCAAATGAACAATCTAGGCTCTAGAATAGGAACGTAAGGGACAGACCCAAGGTCTCAGCGTGGAGGACCCACCGCATACCCGGAAGACTAACAAACTCTTCCCCTCCCAAGCCAAAGGCTGAGCTAAGACACCTTCGGAGGGCGTTCTTGGCCGACCGGAACATCTAAGGAGGGTCTCAAGACCAACTCTCTCCTATCCAGATGTATCTCCTTGGGTCTATACAAAATGCTCCTCAAACGCGCTACTAAAGGCGCAATATCGTCGAGCCAGTCTATAACACGCTGCCCAACTGGGCTGCAAACAGCGCGACTCCGCTGCCTTAAAAGGCTATCAACATGCCAAAAGGGGCTTCCCGGCATAAACCTCGGGGCTCCCACGGGACGAGCGGTTCACGAGCATACCGCTCGCCCAAAGCAAAAAAGAGTAAATCGTACATTCCCAGGGCATCACAGATTATAAATTATTACAGGAATATTAATTCCGTACATCGGCACGCAGGCCGGCAATATAAATAAAAATAGGCCTTCGAGGGCCGGCACAAGCTTGGGCTTAAGCCCGCTATTCCCCGCTTGGTACTGCAACACCTGTATGCCAACGTCTCGACGAACGACTGCCAGCTGAACGACAGACGGCTAACATAAGCGGGTCAAACATATTCCGTACACCCCTTTTTCGGGGCTACGGTGCGCATTCCCTGCAAATAGACAATATCCAACTTCCACGGAGTCTTCTCCGGGAACCCCAGAACATCACCCATCCGGCTCATACGTCCGGACGGGCTTCACACAGAACATCACCAATTCGGCTCGTACGTCCGAATGGGCTTCACACAGCACATCATCAATTCGGCTCGTACGTCCGAATGGGCTTCACACAGCACATCACCAATTCGGCTCGTACGTCCGAATGGGCTTCACACAGCATGCCTAAATCCGTACTCACACTTCCGGATACTAGATGCAATTAATAGCGGGGACGTATGCGTCAACCCGTCGGAGAGCTCCCTTCCCCCACCCGTTGGTGGAGAGGGGCTTCCATGCAAATATGTAAATTGAGGGCTTCACCTGCCCGAGTAGAAACATCGTTACCCTTGGCGCGTGCTTGGCGGCGGTGCCGGTGGCCGATCTCCCTTTTAGGCCGAGCCTTGCTCGAGGCGGCGATGGCGGTGACCGTCCTCCTTTTTAGGCCGAGCCTTGCTCGAGGCGGCGATGGCGGTGGTCGGGACGGAGGATGGAGGGGAGGAGCCCGGGCTGGCGTCGGGCTGCTGAGGCCGGCGGCGGGAGAGGAGGAGGCCGAGCGGCGGACTGCTGGAGGCGGCCGATCCGGCTAGCCCTAGGGCCTTTTTCCTTCTTTGACCTGACAATCCCTGAGAACAACACGCTCTTGAATTCAATTATGCCAGATACCTTCCCACATGAAGCACAGCAGTAACTACCATCAAGCTGCATGAATTGGCCATGATCAACTACACCTGTTCTTTTCTACTGAAGAGCGCACTCAATGTGACAAGACACTCCACACAAATATCCATCTCCAGACTCAGCTGTGCAAACCAGCCATTAGGTGGGATCCATGTTGTCATCATAAAGATGGCGAATGGAACAAGAGCATTTTCTACTAATCCTTCTTCTGAACTCAGAATGGCCTTGCAAGCAGAATTCTCACAATACAAAATCCTTGCATGATCTGAGCATTCTGTGATAAAAAGCCGAACAGGATTGTCACACTTTTGGTTGTTTTTTACTTGATTGACTATTTCTGGAAGTAGAATGGCTTGAGTTCTTCATTGATTCAAGCACCTTGCATCTCATGAGACTTCCCATTTTCTCTGGAAGCGCTTACAACACTAGAAGATGTGTCCAATGCTGTGGGAACAACCTTATCACCTGAAACTACCATTTCTTAAAATTTGAAGTGGACCCTCAACAACTCTCCTTGATGGAGAAGCTTCCGGGGCCAAACTCGCCGATCGACGACGCGCCGACGAAGGACAAAATTAGCCAGGCGGGCTCCCCTTCGCCGGAAAGAGGGACATCAACCGCGCTCGGGAGGAGGCAGGGCTTGAGCCTTGAACCTCCATCAAGCATGCAATGCGGTCCAACAGTGGTCGGGGCGAGAGAAACTCGGCCCTGGCCGGCGACGGGAAGAGGGGGCCGAGAGGAGCTCGGCCCCGCTGGAAGCGTCCTGGACAGGAAAATCTGAAGGGGGCGGAGCCCGGCCTGGACGGGAAAAGGGGGCCGAACTAGGGCTCGGCCCTGCTGGAGGTGGCGACGAAAAAGGGGGCCGAGAGGAGCTCGGCCTGCTGCTTCCCGGAGGCGGCCTGGACTGGAAGTGGGGGGCTGAGGGGAGCTCGGCCCCGCTGGAGGCGGCGGCCATGGCTGAGAGAGAGAGAGAGAAGTGGAGCGGATGGCGGCGTCGGGCTCCAGCCGGTCGACGATGGGAGAGGAGGGGGAGGAAGGGCTGGCGTCGGGGGTGCTGCAGGCTGCCGACGAGAGAGATCATGAGAGGGGGGAGGGGCGGCCATGGGGGGAGGGGCTTCTTCCTCCTTTTGCCTTTTTGCTTTTTCTTTTTTGCTCCCACTACCGATGCCTGCTGCCCTCTCCCTTTCTCCTATTATATAACTATAATATATATAATATACATAATATATATAATATACAAAATATAAAATATATATTATATAACATAATATATATATAACAAAATATATATTATATAGTATATATATTATATTAACACCTACGCACATGAAACCTTCGCGCGCACGCACGAGCACCCGCACGTCTTCGAACGGGGCTGCACCAAAACGTCGCTCGTAGCACGTCCCGAGTCTGCCACTTGGGGAGGATCCCGCTCGGCCGGATATGGGGTTGTACACTGCGATTTATGTAAAAATCGCAGTCTATACTATCTATTTTTACCCGTAAACCGTAAAAATCTAGTTTTACCCCGAGTTTTTGGTTCTTCTTTTTACATTCACTGCTCTTCCTTCTCTTTGCGAGAAACCCTAAAGGTGATACGGTCGCTGCTCTTTGCGATAATCCCTAAAAGCGATTTTGTTCAAGTTTCTGCTCTCCTTTGCTTCGATTTGACGATTCTTCTTCGGCAAATCTAATCTTCTCACTTAGGTATACTATTTCTTAATACCTTTCTCTGTTTTGTTCAAGTAATGTAGCAGTATAGTATTAGTACTTTATTACTTTATTATCATACATGATACAACACAATGTGCCGAAATATTTCATTTTAACCCCTATAATATATGTCTAAACCTCCTGAGTAACTTAGTAACATATATATTTAATTATTTATATGTGTGAATCGTGTGATTGTGTGGTAGACTGGTAGTAAGTAGTAACTACTAACTAGTTACTCAATATCATATTTATAAACAACACAATGTATGAATTTTGTTTAGGTTTTTTGTATGGTTTAGATTTTTTTTAGGGTTTTACAGGAAAATGTCGGATAAGGGATCTTCATCGAGGTAACCAAGAGGCTTCACAAAAATGAATGAATTGAATAAGCTTAGGTTAGAGGGGAATAAGCTTATTATTTCTTTCCGTGATGATGACCGCATTATTCCCGGGCCTGAAATAAATAAACTGATGAGTTATATGAGATTTATTGTGAAGTCTTATGTGTCAATTACATATGTTGCATGGAAGGATGTTGATAGACAGATTAAAAATCAAATATGGGTAGAATTAAATGTACGTAACCTTGTTATCAGTTATTACATAACTTTGGTGTTTTAGTTATTTTTTAATTGATATTGTCTATTAATTTCAGATTTATTTTGATAATATTGATGGTCATTACAAGGCATTTATGAAAAGCATGAGTGAAAGTTGGAGGACTTGGAAATCCAAACTTTTCATTAATTATGTAAAAAATGTTGATTTGGAGCATCGATACAATGTTCCTGTCAAGTATAGTTTTATTACTGCCAAAAACTGAAGAGTTTTTGTCGACCATCGCACTACTCCAGAATATATGGTTATGTGTTCTTATTAAATTCAATGTTTTATATCATTCTTTAACTTTATAACTTATAAGGAAAATAAGTATTAACACATATTTATTTATGTAGGAGAAAAGTAAGGTTAATACAGAGAGCAAAAGCACGAAAGACCTTTCATACTACTTCTAGAATGGGTTATTCTGGACTAGAAAAAAAATGGTATTAGCTCTCTACTTCTCTCTCGTATTTTATATTTTAAAATTTGGTTTTCTCAATTATTTGTATGATAATATAATTTCATTTTATTGTCAAGGTTGAACAAGGTGAAGCTGCTCCAATTTCACGTGTGGAGTTATGGAAAGCCGGTCATAAAAGAAAGACCGGTGAATACATTAGTCAATATGCAGTTGAGTTGGCATCTAAAATGATAAGTGTAAATGTATCATTTCATCATTTGTAAATTATTGATAGTAATATTTCTTGAGAAGTATATTTTCTTATCTACAATTCTGTTCCAATGTTTATTACTTTTGTTTAGGACGAGATGTCGAGTCAAGAGTCCCAGAGTGCTGAAACAATGTCACAGGAAAGAAATGACATTCTTGCATCTGTTTTAGGCCAAGAACATCCAGGCAGAGTTAGATTCGGTGGCAAGTTTTCCACAATTATAAGTTTTTTCAAGAGTGATAGGCGGAGCGAGAGGACACCAGTAGCTCATATTGAAGATGTAAAAACTATAGTACAAGAAAAATTGAGTCAGCAATAAGAATTTTGGAGCCAAAAGGAACAAGCGCAACAAGATTTATGGAGCCAAAAAGAACAAGCGTAACAAGAATTATGGAGACAAAAAGAACAAGCGCAACAAGCCGAGATTAGTACTATGAAGAATCAAATTGAAGAACTTATGCGCATATTTAGTGCTGGAACTTGAACAAGTGTTGCACTTACAGTTGCACATGTATTTTTATGTTTAAATATTTAACTGAAACAAGTGTTTTTTTTTTTGCGCAGGTAATTAACAATTTTTTATGTTATTTTGGGTTTCTCAGTCGGAGCATGAATCCAGGTCACATGAACCTGAGTGTAGTCAGAGTAGACATGAGCTAATACCTTATACGGTATTATAATTTACAATATTAGTTATGATTTTTATATAATCAATGAATTCAATAATGATGTCCATAATATTAATTCTTTTATTTCCACGGGCTAGTGAACATACAAATGATTTCATTGATATGTTGCCCAGTTTCATAACTAAAATAGAGAATGAAAATAAAGTAATATCTCTAGAATTAGATTCAACAGTATTTGGGAGTGCTGAATCAACATATATATACTTTGAAAATTCAGAGCTGCATGATTTTCTAAATATAAAAATGATTGGAGCTAACATCCTATTAGCATGCATTGGGTGAGTACTGTGAATCTGACCACTGAGTATTACAAAATTAGAATTTTTATTAATATATTAATTGATTTAGAATTTATATATTATTTGCAGGTACATAGACTCACAATTAAAGAATTTTACATACAATACAGATGTATATTTCCATAATCCACATACCATTTTTGCTTTTAATGATGTCGATGTCAAAGAACATTCAAAAACACGAATTGAAGATCTAAAAAACAGGCTTAGACCGATTAGTCAACTCCAATCGGATTCTTTACTATTTTTGCCCTATAATAGATTGTAAGTATGAAAAATCTCTGTACCAAATATCAATGATCATTACTATTTTTTATTTTAGGTAAGTTATTAATTTTTTTCATTTGTTTAATTATTTCACAGGCAACATTGGATGTTGGCTATTATTGATTATAAAAATTATACAGTTTATTGGCTTGATCCCCTAAATATTGACATCCGTGATGATATTTAAAATATTATTACAAAGTAAGTTTATTAATTAGTTATTTACTTAGTTTCCTATTTGGAATTCAGATTTTGCTATAAACTATATTTTTTTTTATGAAGTGTATTTAAAGATTTAGCAAAAGAGCGGCGTACCAGTTTTAAAAAACTAAAGGTTACAAAGTTGATTCCGGTAAGTTTTAGACTTATAGCTTATACGAGTATATATATTGTAATTTAAATTCAATAGCTTATATGATTCCGGTAATTTTAAAATACTTACCAATTGTTTATTTATGTAGTGCCCAAAACAACCGGATAGCATTCAATGTGGGTATTATATTATGTGCTACATGATTGATATAGTTGATGCTCTTAAAAATGTGTCAATGCCATTTTTGGTAAAGGTATGTGACGTATGTCTACTCTACTGTCTAGTGCATGTAGATTGGTAATAATTATATTGAATTGATTTTAACAATTTGTTTTTTATTGCAGATGTATCATGGAGTGAAACAATTTTTCAGGAGAAAATAGATAATATTAGAAATAAGATTTGTCATTATATAATTAGTTTAAATGATCATTAAATAGTTTTTTTGTGTAGAATAATTGCACATGATATCATGATTACACTATTGCAATTCATTTGAGAATTGAGAGTTCTTTAAATTGTTCATTGTGATGATTTTTTTAGCCGTTATTTATTTCATTGTCCCGACCTAACTCTGCAATCTATAGGTCATGTTTGTGAAAGATGGAAGATCAAAACAACAACAACCTTGCTCCATCTATTGGTAGCAATGACCTTGATCCAAAAACGGATCATAAACGAAAAGTAAAGTCAAATGATCCTGGTTGGAAGTATGGTCATTGGCCTAACCTAGAAGATAAAAATACAGTTAAATATAATTTGTGTAGTAGATTGATAAAGGGGGTATCAAAAGGTTAAAGAAACATTTATGTGACGGGTATGGAGATGTATCCAAGTTCTTCAAGACTACTTCTGAAATAGCAGCTGAGATGTATTCAGCTTTAAATGCTAAAAAAAGGACAATGTGGATCTGACTGTTGATGATGACAATGAGAGTGACCAAGAAAGAGAGCCAACGAGGTCATAAAATATGTCCCCGACATTATCTACAGCTAAAACCTCATTTGTCCCAAGTTCTGGGACAAGTGCAAAAAAGAGAAAGGTAATCCACTTGCCACAAAAAAGGGGGTCTATGGATGCTCATGTGAGGCGTGCTCCTGAAGATGTAGTGGATGATAGACATGCAAAAGATCCTGCACAAACTACTATCGAGAGATATTTTAGATCACTTGAAGAGAAAAAGAGAGTTGATAGTTATGTGACTGATTGGTTCTATGAATGTGGAATTCCATTCAATGCTGCAAATGCACAAAGTTTTGAAGTCATGCTTGAAGCAGTTGGACAGTATGTGCCTGGTTATAAAGGCCCTAGTTATCATGATTTGAGAGTCTCGTTGTTGTTGAGTACAAAAGAAAAAGTTAAGGAGGTGAAGACAAACTATCAAGCATACTGAAGGAGATATGATTGCACACTTATGTCAGATGGTTGGACAGATAGGAGAGGGAGACATTTGATCAATTTCCTAGTCAACTATCAGGAAGGAACCTATTTTATGGGTTCCGTAGATACATCCAGTCAGATTCAAGATGCTACAATGTTATCAGAGTTGCTTGATAGTAAGATTAGAGAGATAGGAACAGAGTGCGTTGTTCAGGTAAATGTTTTGGTTTCACTAATTTTCATATTTCAAGTTTAATAGTCTATAACTTTCAATATATACAAAGTTATGTCGTATGCAGGTGGTGACTGACAATGCTTCCAATTACAAGGCAGCTGGTAGAATTTTAATGGAGAAAAGACCCATATTATTTTGGACTCTGTGTGCAGCTCATTGCATTGATCTTATGCTAGAAGATATAGGCAAGCTACCACCTAACAAAATTGTGATAAAAAAGGCAAGGATGATTACAAATTTCATCTATAGACACACTCGTTTACTTGAAGCAGTCAGGAGTACTATAGGTGGTGATCTAGTTAGGCATTTGGTAACTAGATTTGCAATATCATTTCTTACTCTACAAAGTTTACTTAAGCATGAGGAGAAGCTGAAACTATTCTTTGTGTCGCATTCATGGAATGCCTCTAATTTGGCAAAAACTTAATCCGGAAAACAAGTTGTTGAAACAGTACTTTCAACCGTTTTTTGGAATGGAGTAAGAGATTGCCTAAAAGGAGGAAAGCCACTAATTGTCATTTTGCGATTAGTAGATTGGGATGGAAGGCCGGCTATGCCTGAAGTATATGTGGCAATGGAAGAAGCAAAACAAAAGATTAAAGAACATTTTGATAATAAAGAAAGATTATTGAAATTATTGAAAAAAGATGGACAAATCAAATGGAACAACAATTGTATAAGGCGGCTTTATTTCTTAATCCAGACAAATATTTTGAATACGAGGAAAAACATAATGATGATGCCTGGAAATTTCAAGATGCTTTCAATGATGTTATTGCAAGACTAGTGTCCGATCAAGAATTGTAAGACAGGATTGCAGAGCAAGGTACTAACTACAAAGCATCTCAAAATAGTTTTGGAAAGCCTATGCCTATTAGGCAACGAACCACCTTAAATCCAAGTAAGTATTGATTATATTTTTTTTTTCTTAAATTATTTATATGTCAAATAATTTACATTTATCTTAAATTAAAAGTGGATTGGTGTGGTGCACATGAAGGACCGAATGTTGACCTTACAAAAGTAGCATTGCACATACTCGGCTTATGTTGTTCATCTTCTAGTTGTGAGCACAATTGGAGTACCATTGAGTTTGTAAGTAACTACGTATACCAAAAATTAATATAAAATTTAATATTTTTATAGTTACTAATAAGTTTGCTATTATCTTGAATTCTTGATTCAGATTCACACAAAGAAAAGAAATAGGTTGGATCATCAAAGGCTTAGCGATCTTGCATACATCCAATATAATCGTCGCCTACAAGCACGATTCCAAGGAAGACGTGAAAAGGGAAGAAATTACAACCCTTTAGTGTTTGACGAGCTAGATTGGAGTAATGAGTGGATGGTGAACAAACCAGAGGCAGAGGATGCTCTAGTTTTTGATGATGATAATCTCACATGAAATGATATAGAGAGAGCTATTGGAACTGGGGCTCAAAATTTACGAAGTGGGGCTGAAGCTAATCTTCAAATAATGGCTGAAAGGGATGAGGACTTAGATCATTTTTTCATTGTCAATGATGATGAAAATATTGAGGATAATTATGGGCAAAACCCAAGTACCTCAAACCAACCAAGCACATACAATGTCAATGATAACTTACTAGATGATGATTCTAGTTGATCTTTTCGGTTTTTTAATTTTTTTAAAAACATTATTCATGCTTTCTCTGTGGAATTGATGATGATTCTAGTTGACATTTTGGATTTGGTAGTTTGGTACATTATTATATTAAATGTCATTGCTTTCTCTGTGTGTTTACTGTTTGTATTTGGTAGTTTTGTACTTGGTGGCTGTGTCTGTGTTTGCATAATTGTATTTGGTAGTTTGGTACTTGGTGGCTGTGTACTTAGTTTTGAAAAAAAATCTGTGGCTGTGTTTGTATTTAGTAGCTTGCTATTTGACCGGCTGTGTTTGTATTTGGTAGTTTCTAGTTTGCTACTTGATGGTTGTGTAACTTGTGTTTGTATTTGGTAGTTTACTGAATTACGGCTAACTGCCCATATATGATATATCAGAAGCTACTTCTTACTGTTATGAAGAAAAAAAAAACTATGTGGCTGTGTTTGTAATGTAACTGTGTATTTTGTAATTTGGTGTAATTTCTGTCATAATTTTAAAAAAAAGAGCTTTAGACTGCGATTATTATAATAATCGCAGTCTAAAGTGTGGCTAGCAGTATATAGACTGCGGTTATTATAATAACCGCAGTCTATATATATACTGCAGACTATAGACTGTGGTTATTATAATAACTGCAGTCTATAGTAACCGCAGTCTTTACACTGAATACTATAGACTACGATTATTATAATAACTGCAGTCTATAGTATTTTTTATATAAAAAAATTTAAATAGAAGGAAATTGGCGTCTTGCGACTTGCTCGTCTTGTGGTCGCCTACGCGTCTTCCTTGTCGCCTAAGCGTCAAGGCGTCCGGCGCTCGCCTTGGTTCGCCTTGACGTCGTGACAAGAATGGTGTTGAGTAGGTTAGTGCTACTGCAACATACAGAGAATACCCTAAATTAATGTATCATATAATAAAAACATAACATTAATTTCCAAAACATTTAAAGGAAGCAGTGAAAGCAAAATCAGAAGCTCAAATAAAATTATAAAATATCAAATAATGATGTAAAACAACGCCATATGTCTCAAAAAAATATATTGCCTGAGCTGTTATTGGAATTTGTTGTATTGTGTTTAATAAATTCTATCATTATTGACGATAATATAAGTATGAGAAAGTAAAAATTTTCAGCTTGCAGGAATACTGTTATTGATGGTAATATAAGTATTAAAAAGTAAAAATTTTCATCTTCCAGGAATAGTGCAATATTTACAGAGTTGATGTGGTTCTAACTTCAAAACATGGCAAACAAACAATAACAAAGAAAATCTCTATCATGTTGAATACAACTGTGTAGCCCACAACAATTTGTTTTTTTTGGAGTAATGGTAATGACAACAATTTTTTGTTCTATTACTCTACATAATCCTCAAATTAACCTAAACTATTTAAGTAGATGCTTGCAAAATCTTGCAGCTCATATTGATTTTTAACAGGCACATATCAAGGGTATGCAGTTAGTGAGATCCGCTTAGGTACATTAAGCCTCTGGTATATTTTGGTTTTGATAAAGAACATTTTACTATTAGTGAGGTTAGGTAGATTAAAGCCTTACAAAGATTTTTTTTTCATAACTTTACTGCACACACTAATTGGAAAAGAAGTCTGCAAAAATTAATATACAGCAAAACAAACATATTGATTTTTAACAGGATACCACATATCAAGGGTATGCAGTTAGTGAGATCCGCTTAGGTACATTAAGGCTCTGATGGAATTTGGTTTTGATAAAGAACATTTTACTGTTAGTGAGGTTAGGTAGATTAGAGCCTTAAAAAGAAATTTTTTCCATAACTTTGCTGCACACACTAAGTGCAAAAGAAGTCCTAAAAAATTAATATACAGAAAACCAGTTAGTATACAAAAAAAACAAATTATGTACAGAAAATCAATTCTTTGAGTCAAAACGAAATCATAAAATGATTTTTTTGTTTTATAGCTTTGGTGGACACACTATGTGGAAAATTAATATACAGAAAACAAAGAGTAGTGGACAAATATCTCGTTGAATAGGAGGAAGATTCATTACGCGCGACTGTACAGAGAATCAACTCTTGAAAAGGAGGATGGAAGATCTGTAGTTTGAAGCTATACAAAAACAACTGTTGGGAGAAAGAGAATCATACCAGAGGTTTGGAAGAAGGAGAACAGTTGGCTGATGGAGTACCCCGACGCAGAGCAGCGACAGCGGCGTGAGGATGACTGTTATTTTCAATGGCGCCCACACAGCACTATGCGGAAACGAAATACAGAAACAAAGATTAGGGCATGATTATCCAGTTGAATAGGCGGAAGAGTAAAAACGCGTGAGCAAGAGCGTCATACCGGAGGTTTGGAAGAAGAAGAACAGCAGACTGCCGGAGTATGCCGAGGCAGAGCAGCGACAACGGCGTGAGGAGCAAAGCGAGGAGAAGCGAGCAGGAAAAGAGCAGGGCGAGTGAGCAGGAGAATCGAAGTTTGGGGGTAAATCCAGCAAAATCAGCGGCAGGGCAATGCGGAATGGCCACGCGGAAGGCTAAGCGGCGCGTGGGAGGCGGTGAGCGACACGAAGAAGCGGTGATGGGCATTTTCAGAATCCAACAGTCGTGACCGACGGCTCCTACCTAAAGAACTTTATTAATATAGTTGCCGGCTCCCAGTGGCTCTCTTCTCACCTCCCTCTCTCTTCCCCGCTCTCTATCTCTTCTCTCCCCATCCCTCCCGCTGCCCCCTCTCTCTCTCTCTCTGTCAGTTTATTAGACCAATAAAGCAGTGACATTTAATTATTAGTTGCTTAAGAAGATGGAGGCGGTGGGGCCGGTGGGTTGGGCACTGATTGCCTGACTAAAGAACTTTATTAATATGTGACCGACGACTCCTACCTAAAGAACTTTATATATATATATATATATATATATATATATATATATATATATATATATATATATATATATATATAGGGCTGTTAACAAATAGTATAGTTCGTGAATAATTCGAGATTCGATTCGTGAAGATTCGATAAATATTCGTAATTTTCGAATTTGAATCCGGATTCGAATCCAAAATCGAATTCGAATAATTTTCGAATCCGAATCCGAATAAAATTATCCCTATTCGAAGTATTCGCGAATAGTTCGCGAATAGTAAAATTATTTAAATAAAATTATATATATTTAATAAAATTATATATTTAATTATTCTTAATAGAAAAAATCGAATTCAAATTCGAATCCGTGTCGAATCCGAATTCGAATCTTAATTCGAACCCGAATTCGAATCCAGCATTTCATATCGAATCCGAATCCGAATCCGAACCCGAATATTCGAACGAATCCGAATCCGAATCCGAATCTCTGCATTATATGTGAAATTTGGATTCGATTGAAGAGATATTCGATTCGATTCGGTTCGTGAACAGCCCTATATATATATATATATATATATATATATAAGCAGATCATATCCATTCATTATTGTTATCATTAAAAAAACAAATAGCCCTCCTACACCTATTTCCGGTGTAGGACACGAGAGAGAGAGTTAGGCGGGGAGAGAGAGAGAGAGAGAGAGAGTTAGGCGGAGAGAGAGAGAGAGTTAGGCGGGGGAGAGAGAGAGTTATGCGGAGACTGGAGAGAGTGTGTGTGTGTTAGGCAGTGGATGAGAGAGAGAGAGTGTGTGTGTGTGTGTGTGTGTGTGTGAGGCGGCGAGAGAGAGAATTAGGCGGAGAGAGAGAGAGAGTTATGCGGTGGAAATAATAGAGAGAGAGAGGGAGAGTTAGGCGGAGAGAGAGAGAGAGAGTTAGGCGGGGAGAGAGAGAGAGTTAGGTGGAGAGAGAGAGAGTTATGCGGAGAGAGGGAGAGAGTGTGTGTGTGTGTGTTAGGCGGTGGATAAGAGAAAGAGAGAGAGTGTGTGTGTGAGGCGTCGAGAGAGAGAATTAGGCGGAGAGAGAGAGAGTTATGCGGTGGATATAGAGAGAGAGAGTTAGGCGGGGAGAGAGAGAGAGTTAGGTGGAGAGAGTTTGCGTTGGTGCAGTTTGGCCTCCGTTTCTGGGGGATGCCGAAGCACGAGGCGATGAATAAGAAGTGGAAAGAGGGACGGGCAAAGAACGAGACGATGAAGAAGAAGGAAACAATGGAGAATAAGGATCGCGAGGGGGAGATGGAGAAGAAGAAGCACAGGAAGAGTAGTTATATCACGGCTGCTCCGTTTGCATCGGCTCCCACCGGCGTGATTTTGCGTTTTTCGTATGTTGTTTTTTTAAATGCCTGCGCCCGCCGGCGGCCTGTCCGGCTCCCACCGACGGGTTTCTAGGACCTCGGCGAACCCGCTGGGGCTCTTCTGGCGGACAGAGGGCAGAGCCACCGCCCCCCCCCCCCCCCCCCCCCCCGGCGAACCCGCTGGCCGCAGGAAGACTCCCGGCGGGTTCGCCAGGGTCCGACGAACACGCCGGTGCATGGGGGCCGGGCAGGCCGCCTGTGCTTCGTTGACGGCGGGATGCAGGAGAGGGCAGGCGAGAGCGGAGGATGCAGGCGGCGGAGATGCACAGTGAAATTTAAAAATAAACTTTAGACTTAGCAAATTATTTACTATAATGTTATAATTAGTTTAAAATTCTTTAAAATTGTAAACAGAAAAAAATATTCAAATTGTTTTTAAACAGAATAAAAAAATAAAAAATATTACGAGCCGGGGGCGGGCAAAGCTTGTCGTGTGTGTGTGTGTGTGTATATATATATATACACAAACACACGAGCATCTTCGCACGGGCTACGCACGTGCTCAATGCTCTCGGGCGGGCTACGACCGTATCAGGCGAGCTTCGCCCGCCATCGCACGGGCTTCGACCGTGCTCGATTATGATTGTAGGGGAGCCGTCAGTCACGCATTTGTTTTTCCGAAACTACCCTTTCACCACTTGCTTTCTCCGGCGTTTTTCCTCACGGCAAGCAAGTCCGACCAAAGCACGCCTCCCTGATCCCCTCCGCTTAATTCTTCTCGTTGTTTTAATTACAAAAAAATCGCGGCACGTGGGGGTGTTCGTTGTTGATTGTATTATTATTAATGTGATTTCTTCATGTTTATTCAGAAGAAAATTTCTCTATTAACTTAATATAATTAATCAATATTTATTCATAAAAAAAGTTTGTGCGTTTGAAATTAGTCACTGGACATAATATTTCCTATTGGCATATTAGAAAAAGTATGCTAATCACTGACTTCCGAAGAGGATGAAGATGACAAATCACATGAAATAAATTGAATGAACGAAACTTTCAATTTGAGTTTGGAGTTTATATATTATCAAATATTATATAATACGAGCATCTTCGCACGGGCTACGCCCGTGCTCGATGCTCTTCGCATCGACAGTACCCCAGCTGTGACGGTACCTCCGCCCAAACTCACCCCCTCTACGACACTCGATGCTCTCGGGCGGCCTTCGGCCGCATTCAGGCGGGCTTCGCCCGCTAGCGAACAACCTTCAGTCGTGCTGGATGCTCTAGGCGGTCTTAGGCCGCATAGAAGCGGGCTTCACCCGCTTCCACGTAATTCACCAGCTCGGCCTCATAACCCGACACTCGCGTTCCTTGGAGCACATATGCAAAATCAGCCCCTCTACGACAATCGATCAATTGACCGGGCACAGTGAGCCCATGCGCCCCACGCAATAGTAGCCCCACCTCGACAGTGTCCCGGCGCGGCGACGCTTCTGCATCTCGCAAACCCCTGTGCATACGACCCCTGTCCCTGGTGTTACTGTCGTGTAGGGCGCGGGGGCTCCCTATGCCCTGTCAATTGATCGATTATCGTAGAGGGGCCGATTTTGCATATGTGCTCCAAGGGACGCGAGTGACGGGTATGGGGCCGAGCTGGTGAATTACGTGGAAGCGGGTGAAGCGCGCTTCTTTGCGTCCTAAGACCGCCTAGAGCATCCAGCACGACTGAAGGTTGTTCGCTGGTGGGCGAAGCCCGCTTGAATGCGGCCGAAGGCCGCCCGAGAGCATCGAGTGTCGTAGAGGGGGTGAGTTTGGGCGGAGGTACCGTCACAGCTGGGGTACTGTCGATGCGAAGAGCATCGAGCACGGACGTATATGTATGTATGTATGTATATATATATATATATATATATATACGGGTTGTTGTATATACGCGCAGCGTGTTTTTCGGTCATATACGCACAAATGATAAAAAACACCTATATGCGTGCATTTTTTGGAAAAGTGTTCAACATGAAAGTTGTAGATCTCGTCGAGATCTACTACTTTAATGATGAACACTTTTCCTAAAAATGCACGGTTTAAAAGTATTTTGAAAAGGCGCGAAACTATTGCGTAACAATTGCAATTTCGCAAAAGTTACGCATCGTTTCGCGCTTTTTCAAAATACTCTTAAACCGTGCATTTTTTAAAAAAGTGTTCAACATGAAAGTTGTAGATCGTTTCGCGCATCGTTTCCGCCCGTTCTCGATGCGTCGTTGCGGGCTGCGCCCACTTGGCATTCAAGCGGGCTTCGCTCGCCCCCCCCCCCCCCCCCGGCGGCCTTCGCCCGCCACCCGGAGGCCTTCGCCCGCCCCCAGTAGTTTTTTAAAATTAAAATTTTATTAAAATTTATTAGAATGGGGGTATCGGGATTTCCTGAGATGAGAACAGTATCTTTGTTGGAGATTTGGATATTGGAAGACCTGATTTTTTAGATCCAATGGCCAAATGTGATTTTCTAGAGATCGGACGGTCCAGATGAGTTTCATGGTGTGCTAAAAATATGCCTATTGTTTTAATAGTATATATATATATATATATATATATATATATATATATATATATATATATATATATATATATATATATATAGCTAAGGCTGAGCATAATAATCGAAAATCGATAGTCGCTCGAAAATCGCTCGAGTTTTTATACGATTCGAACTCGAAATAAAAAAATCGAATCAAATTGACTCGAATCAAAATTGACTCGAAATCAATTTCGAGTTGATTTCGAGCCATAATTGAATCGCTCGATTTTTGATTCGAGCCGGCTCGATTTAAAAATTTATTCAAAAATTTATTTGTTAAATTTCTCCATTTTCAAATATTTTTGTCACGTATGCTGTCAATCTTCCGCCATTACTCTGAACTGTGCACTGTGCATCATTGTTTCCTTGGGAGCGGGAGATACAGAGAATCGAGAATACTCATTACTCTGAACTGTGGCAGCGCTCCGCTCTTTCTCACGCAATGTCGCAATCACGTTCTTTCTCACTTCTCACTTCTCAAATCTCAAATCTCACTTTCTCCGTTTCTCATTTTGCATACTCACTTCTCCAGACTGATGCCGGCGAAAACAGCAAAACCCTAAAGGGCTGAGGGCCTAAACCTCTCCAGGCGAACCACGGACGGCGGACCAGGCTCTCCACTCTGGCACTCTCCTCGCGTGACGGCATAGGTTTAGTGAGAAGTCCATCGGAAGTAAGAATCCATTGTGTGGAAGGAATAGATCTCGCGTGACTCGTCCCCATCTCTCCGATCGAAATCAGCTAGGCTTGGATTTTGGTTGCTACAACGGCTATCTATGGAATTCTGGAGGCACGGGAGGAGCAAGTAAGCGTGAAGAGAAGGTAACTGTGCGCTTGCTATCTGCCGAGCAGTTAGGATTTTTTTCCATAATTTTTTTGGTATGAGCATCGATTTGATCTTATTCATTTCATCATTCCATGGCAGCCAACCTTCGCCTGCCTTCAATCCATCAAGGACTTTTGTGTTGTACTCTGATTAAGGAGCTCTATCTTGCCGGCAACAAGACTTTCAAGTTGCACAATCACAGGTTTTTGTCATCTGCCTTCTCTCTATCTCTCATTCTTTTTATCAAATTATTTTGCTTTTTTTAATCAAATGATTTTGCGTTCTTTTTCTCAATTTATCTTGTGTTAAGTTGTTAATCAGTTTTTAGAGGGAAAAGTTTGTGGCACAAAAAGCTGTTTGGAACCCTTCATTTGCCACACTTCTGTCTCTTTCCATACAACAATCCGTGGACCGTGAGTCAATTTTACAGAGGAATATCAGTTAATGCAATTTAATTTAATTTTGCAACTTGATGTAAATGCATAATCTTGATATCAATGGCTCAGTGCAATCTAATTATACAGAGGGATATCAGTTAAATAGATGTCAATGCATTAACTAGGAGATATCCGTTAACAATTAGATGGAAATAATGAAATGTTGTATTGATAAAAAAAATAGCATGCAGTAAAAAAATTCATTTTCCACGCCCTTTATTTGTCACCCTTCTTGTGTCCAGAAAGTTGTTCAATTTTTCATTGTTCTAACCTTGTAGTTAAACAAATACTTGTTCTTTTATAGTATTAATTTAACAAACTTTTTTTTCCAGATATGAATATTATTAATTCAGTAGAGAATTGTAGTGACTCGTCATCCCCATCTGTGGAGGACGATGAATTCATAAATCCCGATGCAAATGCAATTATTGCCGATCTTAATGTCCAAGATGTAGAACTAGCACCCATCTCCACTGGCCCTGCTCCTACTAAACCTTCATTAGGTCAACAATCTGCTGAAGTGGAGAAGGACAACAAAGACAAAAAAAAAAAGTGAAGTGTGGGAGCACTTCAAAGTTGAAAAAATGAAGGATCGAAGCGGTAATATTGTTTCCAAATGGCAATGCAAACATTGTTCCAAAACATATAAATATCAATTATCTGGATTCACCTCAAATTGTGCTAGGCATATCAAAACTTGTTTTAAACTTATACAAGTTAGAAAAAATCAAACGATGTTCAATCAGGAGAGAGTAAATATGGTAGAAGACAATATTCACATGCCACCCATTTGTGTATCTGGTTCTTATGATTCGATTAGCATAAGGCAACTTCTAGCCAAATTTATTATTACTGCCGAACTACCATTTGTAAAGGAAGTGTTGGATAAATCTTCAATATCTGATGATCAGTTTGTACGTGGAATGTCGAAACCAATGAAAAATAAATTTGACAAATATTGGAGTGATTGTAGCTTAATCATGTCTCTTGCCATTGTACTTGATCCCCGACGTAAATTATTGTTTATTACATATGCTTTCAATAAATTGTACAATAATCATGAGGCAGTTCAAAAAATAAAGGTGGTAAAAGACGGCTTATTCGAGATTTTTTTCTCATTATTGTGGTAACGGTGGGATGGATTCTAATATTTCAGAAAGCTTATCATCAACTACAGTGGGAGTAATGAGACATTCAATTGCAACAACACAGCCACAATGCATCACAAACTCGGTTATTATGGGCTTTGATGACTTCTTGAGTTCTACTTCTTTTGTACAACCTCTTAAAAATGAACTTGAAGTATATTTAGAAGAAGCACTTGTACAACCTCCACTTGAGAGTAGAGATAAGTTTGATGTTTTAGAATGGTGGAAAATTTATTCATTGAAATATGTGAAGCTATCAAAGATGGCAAAAGATATCCTCACAATACCAATCACAACTGTGGCTTCTGAATCTGCTTTTAGTGCTGGAGGAAGAGTGCTGGATGATTATAGAAGTGCTCTAAATCCCAAAACTGTGAATGCTCTGGTGTGTTCATCAAATTGGATTCGTTCCCAAAATAAGAATCGTATCAATGTAAGTACGTTAATTTAATTACTCATGAATTGTTTTATTAGTCCTCAATTATATTATTTGAGTTTGACATGTTTAAACAATCACAGGTTGATGTGGATGATTTAACAAGTTCTCTACCAAATGAGATCGTCGGGACTTCTACAGGTTGATGTGGTTGATGTAGATGATTAAACTTGCATTATGGTATTGCACATATTGCTTCAACTAGTAAAATGATTGTTGTGTTTATCCGATTTTCTAATCTGCTTCACATTTATAGTGTTTTTAAATGACATATGAAGAAGGTTTTAAAGAAAGTAGATAACTATGGAATCATAAAATGTTTATTCAAAAAAGCAGATGAACGTGGAGTACAAAATGTACAAATTGGCCTTTTGTAGCGAGTTCCTCACATTTTGCAACCTTAGAAATCTCATAGTTAAATATCCTTTTATATGACCTTTTTGCAGTTATTAAACTTTTTTATTAGAATCCACCCTAAGTTGCTTTTCATACCATGTACATTTTTATATCTGCTAAAAATGATGTTTTATCTGTGAGAAAAAGTTTTGATATGTGTACATTTTTACCTATCAGTTTTCATATGTGTGCATGTACGTATATTGTCATTGTTGAAGTTTTTGAAGAAAAATTTTCCTTTTCCAATTGAGGTTTTTTTAATCATATATTTTCCTTCTCATCTACCAGGATGTAGGGATTTTTTTGTTTTATTTTTTCTGTGTTGCTCCTTTGGGGCCTTGGGGGTATAATAGTTTTTTGTAAGCCAATATATACGGCTTAGGTGTGGATGTGTAATGTGTTAAGGCAGAAAAGATTTTGGACTTTGTTTTGCTATTGTAGTATTGTGTGGTTGCTGCCAGCTCTTGCCAGCTTGCTTGTCTTGTGAATCGCCGACGTTTTTTGCGATCACCTCCTTGTTTCCGTTCGATCTACTCTGCTACTATACTCCAAACATTTCATGTTTGTTTACAACTTTAATGAAATTTTCTACAGCCATTTAAGAAAATGGGTTTTTAGAAAAAAAAAAAGAAATAGCTTGTCCAATTTGGCTGGGTTGAGTGCGGGTATATATTAACCAAGAAGACCGAACGACTACTCTGTTTTTCAATGCATTGGGAACACATTCCTGCTCTGTTTTTCTATGTATTGGGAACACTTTCCTGTTGTACATTATTAATTCTTATTATCTCTACTTTCTCCCTTCATTGTTATATGAATTCCTGCTGTGTTTTCATATATGAATTCATAGATTTTACTTCACATTGAACACATTCCTCATTCCTGCTCTGTTTTTGAAGTCTGAATTCATATAGGTTGCAAGTTTTGATTCAGAAGTCAGGAGTAGAAGCAGTGCGGCAGAGATCATTTTCAAAACTATTATAGCATAATCAGTTAAAGACAATCTTTTTGGAGTGATTTTTTTAATATGGACATGTACTGCTAAATGTTGGACTTTTATTGGACTGTTAAATGCTGATAGACTTTTATTGGACTGCTAAATGCTAATGGACTTTTATTGAACTGCTAAATGCTAATGTTTTGTGGATTACTTATTTTGTAGTTTATTATATATTTAGTTAAAATATCAAATGACTCATATTTAAGATTTGGGAATTGGGAACTAAGAAGTAGTTTAATTTTGAGTTTTTTATGAGATTTTAGAAATTTTGTTTATGCACTTTTTAGCAATTGAACAAATTTCCAAATGCCAGCAAATTTATATAGTAATTGGGAGCATAAGCGGATGGCTCGATTCGATAAATGTTGCTAGTGAATGTATAATTTTTAAAACTACTTTTTTTTAAATAAATTTTTAATAAAAATTATTAATAAAAAATTAATTTTGAGCCGGCTCGAAATTGATTCGAGTTGGCTCGGAATCGAGTTGATTTCGATTCGATCCGGCTCGACTCGAAGTTGGTTTCGATTTCGAGTCGATTCCGAGCCTACTCCGAGTCGAAAATTTCGATTTCGAGTCAAGCCAAAATCGCTCGGACTCGACTCGATATCAGGCCTATATATAGCGAATCTGGGGCGGCCGGCGAGCTCGCAGACGCCGGCCGCCGCCCTGTAAAATAAATATAAGGCGGTGCAAGTTTTTTTACAGGGGCGGTGGCCGCGCGGCTGCGGGCTCGCCGACCACCGGCTGCCCTGGATTCAAGGGCGTGCTTACCGGCGAATCCAGAGCTGCCGGTGGACGGCGAGCCCGCAGTCGCCGATCATCGCTCATGTAAGCCCGCACACCGCTGGATCGCTGAACAACACAGTAAATTGGATGTAACAACCCCCCTCTTTTTAATAATAATAATTAAATAAAAAAAGAAAGAAAATAAAACCCTACCTAACCCGAGCACCCCCCCCCCCCTCTTTTATTTCTGCAAACCCGCAGCCCGTCTCCCGCATCCCGTCTCCCGCATCCCGCAAGAAAGCCGCTCAGCTGCCGATCCAGCTCTCCCCGATTCCCGTCTCCAGCCAGCCGCACGCAGGTCGCCGCCTCCTCCTGCTCCAGGCGCCGACTCCTCCGGCTTCTCCTCTTCTTGCTATGGTCTACAACTCCCCCCAACTCCGATGCTAGGGCTAGCGGCCTCCTGCTCCTCCAGAGGCCGACTACTCCCTTCCCTCCTTCTCCTAGGGCCGACAAGGCCTCCTCTTCGTCGATTAGCAAGGGCAGTCGCTTCTTCCCTCCCCTCTAAAGCCCACAACCCCTTTCTCTTCTGCTCCAAGGGCCGACAACTCTCCCTGTCTTTGTCTTGGCCGAGATTTGAGAGAAAGTATGCTTAGGGTTTGGTTTCCTCTCCTCCTTAAGCCCGAATTTGACTTTCTAATGGTAAGAAACTTCCTTCTTCACCATTAATCAGAATTTTCTTGTTTCCTACAAAATTTTTGTGCTCCAAATTTGTATGTATGTTGTGATTCCGATTTTTGCCCCATAATAATAGTTTAATTCTCGTTGTAGTTGTGTTTTCCGGCATCGTTCATCGGATCCATGATTGGTTCGTGAAGAAACCCTCTCCGAATTAGGGTTTTCCCTAGCTTAAGCGTCGTCAAGCCTCTGTTTCTGCGTGGTAGTCTCTTCTCCCCTCACTCATAAGGGAGGTAAATCTCTTAGCCACATCTGATTCAATTTTGTAGCGGATGATTGCTTGTTAGCACTGTGATAAATTTGTTATAGCGTTTTTGTCGTTCTTGAACAGGTTCGCTTGAGGAGTGTCAACTTTGCTTGTGCCAGTTGACCGCCTCCGCCAGCTTCAACTTCTCTAAGGCAAGTGGAGATCTCTCTCTCTCTCTTGCAATCATTGAATTTCAATTGCCTTGTGTGATCTTATGTTTGTAATTCACTCTTGTTTGCTTGTTTCGTCAAATAATTTAGACCTCGAATCCCTAATTAAACTTGTTTCAGTTTGAGGTTCACGCGATAGGAATAACACGAGTGATGAATATAAATGATGATATTTGAACAATTGGGAGACCTGTTAGTGAACGATAGTTAATTGGATATGTAAATTGATGCATTCTGTCTATTTTGAGGAATAATTTGAAGAATAGTAGTGCGTTAATCACGAGCACCATTATCGCGATAATAACTATAATAGATTCTGGTTAGCAAGTATATGATTGATGTTTTGATGTACCATGCTCGTAACGCACCTTTTTTATGTGGAAAATACTTGAGTTCAAGAATTATTTAACCTAAATATGTACTTGATATCTCCGATTTTCTTCTGTGTTGTTTGTCCGGTTTTTGATGTATGTTTGGTTTCTGATGTATGTCTGGTTGTGATGTCTGTATGATTTCTGATGTCTGTTTGATTGTAAAACCCGAGTAAAACTTATTTCCAATTTGATCTTTCTCGTTGACGTGAATCTGTTTCACGATCTGAAGTTTCCTCTCATAAGGTTGTCATAAGATAAAATGATAATAATCTAGTATGAAACTTGAAAACAAATCCGTAATTGTAAGCAAATCTTTGAACTGTAGCGTCTAACTGGGCATCTGTCAGCTGTCATGGTCACGGCAAGCAGGATTACTTTTCCGATAAGACTTGCAATCAGATCTAATCGTGAGCCATGTTCGCCCGCTATAGTACCTACACCCTTCATCGATCACAGCTTACAATATATTAAATGAATAATGTTAGGCTACGCTTCGGAGTAGTATAATACATTAACTTGTTCTGTTTAGCTCTTTTGTCTGTTTTGGTAGCATCGCTTCATGAGTAGCTGGTACACTCATGTTTTTCTGCTTCAGTTACTGTTCTATACTTTACTCTGTTCATCCTGTTTATCTCAATGTTCTGAGGCTTTTCCTTTCTATTTTGGAATTGCCTTAGTATTCGTGCAGCGCCGCTAGGTACTCGTGCTCAATCTGCTTTAAGTTTCAGGTTCTATGTTTATATTTCTTTTACTGTCAATTAATTTTTTTATGTAATAATTGCAATCAGCCATTTTCTTTGGTATCATGGACAACTGCTAGGCTATTAAATATTTATGTATTAGAATCTGAAATTAACGCATATGCACCCTCTGTTGAATCATAACTGCATGAAAATTATAGTAGTAGGCTGTAAAGCATGAATTTTACAAAGTACGTGTGCATCCAAAACTCTTTTCACTGATAAATTTAAAAACTTCCGCATATAAATCAAGCTATTTTTGCTCTAATAATTATTTTAAATCTATTGTTATTATTCTCTGCATCTGCCTTAGCAGGCATGGATTTTTTTTCGCCCATGCATGTGGCATCACGGCCTGCTCGAAACGCACTCTGACTTTTATCGAGATGGGTCGTGAGATTGGACGTCTCAGGAAATCCGCCCGCATGCCCGCACCTAATTTGGCCCGCATATTTTATATATTCTCTATATATATGAGTCTGGATCATATGTGCAGAGAGTAATCGGGCGAATATGGTTATCGGGCTGTCCATTTTTTGTTTCGTGACTTCGGCTTCGTTTGGGGGGACTTATTTTCACCGGTCAAGCGGTTACGACCGCATGAACTGGACCTTAATTAAGTTCTGGTTCATGCGGCCGTAATCGCTTGACCGGTGAAAATAAGTCCCCCCAAACGAAGCCTTCGCCTTCTTCGCGGCGCGATTCCAAACAAACCCTCCCCTTCTCCCTCCCAGCGCTTTCTCTCGCACATCATTTCTCCCTCTCGATAGAGCTCTCCCCTTCTCCCTCCCGGTGCTCTCTCTCGTGCATCATCTTCTCTTCATTAATGTTCTCTGTTTCTGACCAGATTTAACTCCTAGCAGAAGCTCTGTTTCTTCCCCGGCGAAGATGCGAAGGAAAAATACCCTTCGTTAATTTTGATCAATGCCAGTGGGTACTGCTTCTCACAGATCAAAATTAACGAAGGGTATTTTTCCTTCGCATCTTCGCCGGGGAAGAAACAGAGCTTCTGCTAGGAGTTAAATCTGGTCAGAAACAGAGCTTAAGAACATTAATGAAGAGAAGATGATGCGCGAGAGAGAGCACCGGGAGGGACAATCGGCGGGGTCCGACATTCGGCGGGGTGCGACATTCGGCGGGATGCGACATTCGCCGGTGGTGCGACATTTGTCGTGGGGACGACATTTGTCGTGGGCGGCGATATTTTTCGTGGGCGTTGACATTTGTCGTGGACGACAACATTTGTCGTGGGCGGTACCCGCCCGCAACATACACATATGGGTACTCAAAATGATCGTAAAAAAATATAAATCAAGAATATAATTTTTATTTTGTAAAACAAATTACATTTTAACGTTAAAACATTAATCTTTCTTTTGTCATTTCTAGCTATAGGCCATAGGTTTAGGATACCTAGTATTTTTATTTTTTGTATTTAAATATTGCAAAATTGTGTAATTACCTAAAAAGATATTGACTTTATAATATATTAATATAAAGTTATGTATATTTGTGTAATTATGAATACAACTATAAGGGCAATATAGGGATATTTGCAATGTTTCAACAAAGATTAGTTTTTGCATAATAGTAGAGATATATATATAAATCTTCAAGCTTTTTTAAGCCTAAAAAAATTTGAGTTGATTCTCCCACAATACATGTTGGAATTAGACAAATAATATATGGATTTTGTACCCAAGAACAAGATCAACATCTTTCATGTTGAACATTTTTTCAAAATTTGCACGGTCGGAATCTCGCCTGAAAGGTTGCTGACTCGAAATGAATAGAATAATAATAAATTTCAAAATTCGAGTCAGCAATCTTTCGGGCCAGATTGGCTAAATCGTTCAAATTTTTTAAAAATGTTCAACATGAAAGTTGTAGACCTTGTTCTTGGCTATAAAATGCATATATTATTTGTCTAATTTCGACATGTATTGTGAGAGAATCGACTCAAATTTTTTTAGCCTTAAAAAAACTAGAGCTTTTATATATATATATATATATATATATATATATATATATATATATATATATATATTAATAAGGAAACATTGGAATTCCGTCCACCGGCCGTCTGTCGTCGGTCACGCTGCGTTTCACGGCGTTATTTTCGCTGTTTTGCATAAGCTTCGCTGGTTGCAGAAATATCCTGCCGTCGGTCCGCTGTTTTTCAGTCGCCGCTTAACTGCCGTCCTCCACACATCGTCGCCCGATGCCACCTGCCCTCCGCGTGTCCTCTCGCCGCTCTAAAATGGCACCGTTCATTTCAATCCCACCCAAAGCCGCTCCTGCCCTCCAGCGACATCTCTTCCTCACTCATCTACGATCTAGGCCATCGCAACCCCACTCCTCCATGCACGAATCACCATCGGAGACCCTCTTCCCCGCGCGCAGCACCATCAACTGAAGCCCCATCCTTTGTTGGCTCACCACTTCATCGTCCTCTACCCCCAAGCTGTAAGATCACGATCTCATATAAATTTCCCTCTTGAGTTTTCAGATCTCATATGCAGTTCTCCTGAATTCTTCTTCCCCGGGCATTTCTACTCCACGGCAACCTTCTCTCCAATCGGCAATGACTTTTGATTTCTTCTTCCCCGGGCTTTTGATTTCTCATTTCGTTTTCGTTATGTTTTTTTTTCTCTTTTCATTTCCATCTTCTCCTATACGCTATTTCCTAATGCAAACCTCAACAGTTCAGTTTTTAAAGTCATTTTTTCACCCGCAAGCTGTTTGATAGAATGCCTAACAAAGATAACTTCTTCGAAACAATTTCTCTACAGTTATGCGTATGATGGTAATCAGAGGGTTTATCAACAACTTTTGCAGACTGATTCAAGTTGAATTCTGAGTGCGACAAAATTATATAACACAACTTTATGCCCCAAATTTATTTCTATATTTTACATTGATACTGACCTCCATCTTCGAGTTAGTTGTCACATTTCTACAGTTATGTGTATGATGGTAATCAGTGGGTTTATCAACAACATTTGCAGACCGATTCAAGTTCAAATCTGAGTGCGACCAAATTATATTTCTTCTTTATTACCATTGACGCATCAAATAACACAACTTTATGAACCAAATTGATTTATGTTGGCTTACCTTCTTTGTGATCCTCTCCATCACCAATTCACATCACATAACCACAAGCAATGATTTTTTTTTTCCATTTTGATGCCTCTACAAATTTGTAACGCTCATTTTCTTGCACATTTCTCATATTTGGAATTCCTCAGTAATGTTATAGTTTGCTGAAATCATCATATCCTGTTCGTTATCAGACAATTGGGCGTCAACATTGCTTCAATTTTGTACACCGCCCATCGCCTCGCACTCGCACCGCTATTTCGGCGAATCATCTGCCGCAGCCTTATACGCGTCATTCCTCTCGCCGCGTGCTGCCGTCGCCGCGTATCGCAGTCGCCGTGTGCCGCGTTCCCCGCCTGCCCCTTCCGCCGCCTATGCTGCCGGTATTTCCACGACATAACGTTTCCCCAGTTTTTGCATCTTCTGCTCACTGCCTCCTCTCTTCCTCCGCGAATCTCTGCGCTTCTCCTCCTCACGCCAGCAACATCTACGCCTACCTGAGCAATGTTCTTTTATTTTATTATTTCTCTGTTACGCACTTTCCTCATTCCTCATTATCAGTTTCATGTCCAGTTCGCTTCGTTCATGGTCAACTAGGGGTTCAACACTTTCCTCATGTTCATCAAGTGTTTTGTTCTGGTGATTACTGCTTTCGGCAAATTGATTTTTGCCCGTGTTCTTGCTTTGTTCAAGTGAAAATTGGTCAAGTGGGGGTTCAACACTTTGTGTTTTTTATGTCTCCACTTCTTTCCATGTTCAGCAGTTTTTTCTGCAATGTTTAGTGATTTTTTTTAATAGGGAAGTTGATTAATGACCAGCATATTTATATATATGTGATGATATTATCACTAAACATGTTGGCGTATATGCATTTTGGACAACAGCCACCAGTTTGCACATCGCAGCAATCTGCACTGCATTGAACTATGCTCCAGGAACCTGCATATTGGGTTTCACTTACGTATATTGGGTTTCACTTACTTGCAAATTTACTGCGCTATATTTTGTTTAACGACTCTCCAATTTGGATTTGATTTCCAATAAATTACATTAGATGTTTTAATGATAATATTATTCAAACACATTGAAAAACAAAGTGAAATCCAGAGATTTAGTTTTCAAACTGTTTATTCAACTTATCTGTACTGCATTTTCTCTCATCTACAGATTTTTACACCTATTCTCAACGCTACCTCACGAACGTCGTTGATCAATCTTCGGCCAGGTATTCCGGTGATTCCCCGATTTGCTCTGAACTGTTTTTGATTAAATCTTATGATTCCATGAAATGACATATTCTGCAAATGTTTTTCATTCGATGCTCTAAACTTTACATCATATGACTGGTTGTATGAATGTTCTCTTGGGTTACGTGCTCAGATTACATATCTGATTACATTATTTTTATTGCAAATATGGCTTAATGAAAATTATATAGAATGCTTTACTGAAAATATGATTATTTGCATGAAATAAATAGACATATTGGATTACATAAATACATTTACAAATTTGTACACATGGTTTCGGCGCTACCTCACGAACGTATGCTTATATATATTAAATACAGACATATTAATCCCCTGCTATACAATGCATTACAATGTGTTCTATACGTTACCTACTGAATTTGCTTACACCTTAAACATTTGCCCTACTTGCGTTCATTTGATTGCATATTTTCATTCAGTTGAAGAAAGAGCAATGTCTATGTCACCCCCGTCGTGCTCCATGACACACAATAAGGAACACCAGCTCATAATCAATGACATCAACGACATCAACAACGTCCCAAAAAATATGCGAGAATACTACTACTTCTCACTTATAATAAGCAATCTTAACTTATGTACAACAACTGATGTTTTAAAGCGTTCCTTTGAATGCCTTCCGGGATACATTCATGCCAGCGTAAGAATCTAAACGCTTATGCAACCGTTACATTCTTAACCCTTTTATCAAAATCAATCAATAATGTTACCTACTTACTAATGAAGATTGACATGGACATACAAGGAATACCACTGGGCACAGGTGAGGTCATCTTTGCTGATGAGACATCGCTTCACGCGGCCACCGTAAAAATGGGAAACCACATCATCGATGGACAAAAGATTTCAATTTCTGAACTGACACTTTTTGATGTGAAGTAAAATTTCTGGCAGGGACAAGACTAAGTCCAACCTCATGTAATTCTACTGTGTAGTTCCGAGTTGTAAATATTGAATAATGCGTACATGTACTACAGTAAGTGTGTCACATGTACAGTTGCCGTGTACATCCTACTATTTATTTCATATGTAAGTTTCTAGAACATAATAAATCAAATAATGTTTTTGACTATATTAATTCGTAAACATAAATAGTTATCTGCGCGAAATGATGTTCATTTACTGTGACTGTACGTTGAATGGAACGTAGTCACCTGCAGTTTACTCTATGCTTCTCAAAACACAAAACAGTGCATCTCTACTTCATCTTCAAAACCCAAATGTCAACATATGTGACAAATCCACATAACCATACAACAAAATAGATAATTATATTAAAAAATAACCTTACAGAACCTCATATTTGTGTACGCTGTTGAATATCTTCTTTACAGAATAATATTCACTGCTTCAATATAAGGAATTGCTTGAAACAATATGCGCCTCGATCCACTTTACAAAATATACTCACTCTTGAAATAGTCGTTCTTTACATTAATAGTTTCCTGTGTAACATATGTAGATATGGAACGCAATGATGACAGAGTCACCAGACATAATAATACTCAATCTCCTGTTCCTAATCAAACTTTCCATCTGCCTAACGATCAACTTCAACCTCATGTTCATTCAATAAATCTCCCCGCCCCGCAGCAACTCCCAGAACCATCACGCTCTACTCAACAGACTATGAATCGAGAACGCTCACAAAGGAGAAGATCTCTGATGTCTACTGAACAACGTGCATCTATAAGAGAATACAATCGCTCTTATCAAAGAGCATGCCGAGCACGTATGACTGAAGCACAAAGAACACACGAAAGAGAGATGCGACGTGCTGCTGCTCAAAGAAGGCGTACTCTCTTACCCCGTGAAGATACAATACTGCTACAACAACAACCTACAGTCCACTGCACCGAAGTAGCCATCCCTCAAACAACCACATCTACACCAACGTTTCCTGCGAACTATGTACCTGTACACATGTCTTGGGGTAACAAGAAAATGATTTTTATTCATGTTACCAAATGCTTACAAGTGCATTGTCATTATATAACACTGACATTGTTGTTTATTTCAAAGTTACAATTGCAGATAATGCTGTTATCCATAGATATTCATTAACCTCTATACCGTATGTATCATCATACTACTACAATCAACACTCTACAATTAGACAACCAGCAACAAAGCAAACATTGACTGTACCCACGCAAGACATAAACCCCTCATTCCTCTCCTCCCAGTCAAGTAGCCATATGACTGCAACTGCTCCTTCGGTAACATCAGTGCACCCAGGTACTGCTTCCACATCAAATGTAAACACAACTCAATCTGCAAGCCATCAAATTGAAGATATTATGATAAATGTCATACATCCAGAAGGTACGCTTTCCACACTTATACTCCACATATATGTGTCGCCCAAATGCTGTAGTACCATATATGATTATATTCATACATTATACTTTCTCTTATAGATCACGCGCCATCAGTGACTTCCCAACATGATGATACAGACGAAAGTTCCTGTGAGTCTCCTGTTCGTATCAGACAACGACATGTTCGCAGCCACAACATTGCGCGCATCTGTAATACAAGGCAGCAGATCATATATCTAAACCTACAACAACCCCACTTTTGTAATAATTGCAATGCTAAACTGTTTGATGGTGAAACAACATCATTGTGTTGCTGCAACGGAAGGGTGCAGATACCATGTATACCTGTTCCTCCAGAACTATATAATTTATTTATTAGTGACTCTGCTGAGAGCCATCACTTCAGGAGATACATTCGTTCATATAACCATGTTTTCTCTTTCACTTCAATGGGTGTGGTTTTAGATGCGTCTTTAGCAGCGGATCAACAAGCAGTGTACACATTTCGAGCTCACGGATCAATATATCACCGAATTGGTCCTCTGCTACCTTCTGCAAACTCACGCCCTAGGTACCTTCAACTCTACATATATGATACAGAGCATGAGGTTGATTATCGTTTGCAAGAGAATGCTGATTTAGACCGAACACTACTACAAAAAATTGGCTCAATCTTGGATAGACATAACCCCTTTGTGCTAATGTTCCGGCGTATATCTCAACATGAGAATATGAACAGATGCAGGCTTATAATTAAGGAGAAACCAGCTTTGGGCCACCAATACACATTACCATCTGCGTCGCAGGTTGCAGCTATAATTGTTGGGTCTGAAGAGTATCTTGAATCAAATGAACGCCATATAATGGTTGAGACAGTTGAAGGCAATTTGGTTACTATTGAAGAATATGCGGGTTTCTATGACCCACTTCAGTATCCGTTACTCCTTCCATATGGTACCTATGGTTGGTTAGCTGAATACAAAGGATTAAATAATCGTCATGTTAGCTGTTGCGACTACTACTCATACATACTCCAGGTAATTTGTATTTAGGTTGTACTTCTTCCACACATGCTACTTTTATTGATAAGCTATTTCACATTATCATGATTATACTGTAGGATCGTCAACCACCTCTATCATTGCCACTACACGGATGTCGACTACTACAGCAATATGTGGTTGATAATTACATTAAAATTGAGACTCAAAAACTGCGCTGGATAAAAAATAACCAGAAAACTATTCGTTCTAAACTTTACACTAGATTACAAGACTGTCTTAATGCTGGAGAACATAGTGCAGGTGCCAAAAAAAATTACTTCATAATATTTATATGTTTTCAATCAAAGTCCTTCCGCTTCTAAATTTAACACTATGTCCTACTACTCCAGCTAATATTGGTCAACGCGTCATCTTACCATCATCTTTTATTGGGAGTCCTCGCGACATGTACCAACGTTATCAAGACGCAATGGCCGTTGTGCAGCAGTATGGTAGACCCGACGTATTTGTAACAATGACATGCAACGCTTTATGGCCTGAAATCACTGATGCACTTTACTCTAGACAAACAGCTCAAGACCGTCCAGATATAGTTTCGCGAATATTCCATGCAAAATACCAGAAATTGAAAGAAGACATTTTTCATAACAATGTTTTGGGCACAACGATTAGTCACGTCCACGTAATAGAATTTCAGAAAAGAGGCCTACCTCACGTGCATATGCTGGTTATTTTCGATCCGCGTGATAAAGTAAATACTCATGATGATTACGATAAGATTGTTAGAGCAGAACTTCCTCATATTGAGGATGAACCAGAATTATGCAATGCTGTTATTCGTCATATGATTCATGGGCCATGCGCACACATAAACTCTCATGCACCATGCATGAAACATGGTGCCTGTAAAAAAGGTTATCCGAAGCTCTTTGCAGAGACAACTGTACAGGGAGCAGACTCTTATCCAATCTACAGACGTCGGGACAATGGACGATCATTTAGATTACATCGAGCACAAGACTTTGCTATTGACAATCGATGGGTTGTTCCATATAACCCATGGCTTCTGTTAAAATATAACTGTCATATTAATGTAGAAATATGCAGCAGTATTAAAAGCATAAAATATCTATATAAGTACATTCATAAGGGTCCAGATTCTGTTGCCTTTCAGATTCAACCTTTCTCGGATCAGAATGAGCTTTCGCAATATGTCAATGGTCGATGGATTTGTCCACAGGAGGCATTCTGGAAAATATTTAAATTCTCGATGTACCAAACATTTCCATCAGTTATTCGTTTACAAATACATTTACCTAATAAACACCAGGTGCATTTCCAGACATCTGATGATGTCGACGATATTTTGGCAAACGAACGGAACTCACGCACAATGCTAACTCAATTTTTCAGCATCTACTACACAGAAGAAGAACATCATAATTATTTGTATACCGAGTTTCCAAAACATTACAGATGGAATCTAACATCCAAAAAATGGAGCAAAAGAAAACGGAGACTGAAAGTTGTGGCTCGAATGTACTCGGTAAATCCTTTAGAAGGAGAAAGATATTATTTGCGCATTCTGTTGACTCATATTCGAGCTCCAAGATCCTTTCATCATCTGAGAACAGTGAATAACATTACATACAGTACATTTAAAGAAGCAGCTGAATATTGTGGTCTTCTCGAACGAGATAATAATCTACATAATTGTATGCGTGAGGCAAGAGAATTCCAACTACCACATGCACTGCGAAATTTGTTTACAACAATTTTACTTTTCTGCACACCAACTGAAGTTAGACAACTATGGAATGATAACTACAGTTCAATGAGTGAAGATTATATCTCATCACCTTCGATCAGTGATCAATATATCATGAATAGACTCCTTACTGACATTGACTCTACTCTCCAGCAACATAGTCGAAGTATTACAGATTTTGATATTCCTCGGATGTCAGCAAATTTTAGAAATCATAACAACATCTCCAGCTTAATTGAAGATGAACTCTCAATACCAGTCTCAGATACAGCGCTTGCATCTGTTTCATTGTTAAATCCTGCTCAATACTACGCTTTCCAGACTATTATAGAATCTATTAGACAGCGTAAAGGAGGTATTTACTTTATAGATGGCCCTGGCGGTAGTGGCAAAACATTCTTATATAAGTCAATACTTGCGCATTTACGTCATGATGGACATATTGTGCTGGCAACAGCATCATCAGGGATAGTTGCAACTCTTCTTCCAGGTGGAACTACTGCACATCTCAGATTTAAAATTCCGATTCCTGTGGAAGCAGGTTCATTTTGTAAATTTGGTAAGATGTCTGAAATACATAAACTTATACATTATTGCTCTGCCATATTGTGGGATGAGGCTCCAATGTCGCACAGACATGTATTTGAGGCCGTTGATCGCTCATTGCAAGATATGCTGAATACCTCAGAACCGTTTGGTGGTAAAGTTGTTATTATGGGAGGAGATTTTAGACAAGTTTCACCAGTTTTAGTTAATGGCACAAAATTTCAAATTATCAATGCCAGCATAGTTGCGTCACCTCTGTGGTCAACTGTACAGTTACTTTCATTAACTGACAATATGCGTGCTTTTGGTGATCGAGATTTCTCAGAATATTTACTTAGAATCGGCAATGGTGACGAGTATACATATGATCATGACATGGTTCAAATTCCAACTTCAATGATTATTCCCTGGGAAGGAGAACATTCAATCACTGTACTTATAAACACAGTCTTCCCTGATATTAAATCCAGTGCTACCATCTCTGAATATTGGGAGGACAGAGCATTACTGACTACATTAAATGACGATGTTTCATTACTAAATGAAAAATGCCTTCATCTACTCTCTGGAGAAGAGATTACATACTACTCATTTGACTCAATGATGATGATAGATTTAATTTATACCCACAGGAGTTTCTTAATAGCATATCAGCAGGCACACTGCCTCCGCATAAATTGTGTTTAAAAAAAGACACGCCAATCATGCTGTTGAGAAATTTAAATCCGCGAATCGGCTTATGTAATGGGTCACGACTGCTTTGCCGTCATTTCTCCAGAAATATTATTGAAGCTGAAATACTAACAGGAGAACATAAGGGAAAATCTGTCTTCCTTCCCCGCATACCACTAAAAAATGCTGGAGATTGTAATATACCATTTGAGCTAACTCGGAAGCAGTTTCCAGTTCGGTTAAGCTTCGCAATAACAATAAACAAAGCTCAAGGTCAAACAATTAAACAAGTTGGCCTGTACCTGCCCTCTCCTGTTTTCACTCATGGTCAACTTTATGTTGCTTTGTCAAGAGGAGTCCGTGCAGCCAATACAAAAGTTTTAGTAAAAGATGGGTCAATACCAGCAAAGTCTGGTACATATACCAAAAATGTTGTATTCAAAGAACTTCTATCCAAAGTTATTGTGCAGGTGCATTTTTTTCTCCTCAAATTCAACTTTGTTTCTTAACAAACTACTCTTTCATTGCATTGACCATTACAGTGTAATGCGTACAGGTTTGACCAGCAATTTAGGCCAACGGTCTCATGCACATGACATTGTATATCAAAATTGTCATGTACATGTCACATTTTAGCACACAACAAACGTATGGTGCAATCATAGACAACGTTACTACAGAAAAACAGTGTGCGTACATCAACTGTCTGCGCACTCCCCAAGACTGTTCTGCAATCCATCTATAAACCTTATTACTCTAATTACAAAATATACCTGCCTCCGTCATAAATATTCTGTATGTTTTCATGACGATGATCTAATGTTTTATTTTATATGTATTGATATTGTCTTTACGAATTTTAATAATGATCAGATGACAAACAACCAATCATCGGATCAGCAGCTACAATTACATAACCACTCCACCATTAACACTGGTAAGCCATTCAAACAATGCGTGTATAATTCTCTTCTACCCAAACATTTCAAAATATATATGATATCATTTGTTTTGCAACTTACTGTATCAACACCACTTCTACAGACTCTGACGACAATTACTATGATGAACTTTACCCACCAACCACAAGTAGGTGGTCAGATTTGCCGCGAAATGAAATTCCAGGTCTGCGCTTACGTATTCCAGCTGTGCCACCTGGTCTGACGCCACAAGAAGAATGGAATTACGTGTTCACAATGATAGCCAGGTAACACATAAATCATAATATGCACTTCATAATAAATACTACTACCACTACTCAATTAACATGTTCGCATGACTAATATCGCTTTCCATCGTAAACAAATGCAGGGTCGCCCGAGATCACTAAAGAAGCTAGACCATCAACAACTGTTGCCACTGCTGAGGACTTCAAAGTACACTTGCACTTATGTGTTATGTATGTGATATTTATATGTAACCAATGTAATCTCTTAATAATGCTTTAGATAAACCAAACTACGAAACTCATATATTTTATTTCATCCTCAAACTTCCACCTACTTCCTCCAGCAGACATTTATATAAACGCTTTGTGTAATGTTCTTTCTATTATTATGACATTTAAATATTCAGCTTCTGTACTTCATAATAATATAATAACACTAAGATGTACTTATGATTCTTACTTTTAAGCGTTTATACTCCTCAATACTATGCCTACAAACATCACCCTGCCCAAAGTTATAGCTATAACATTTGCCCTGTACAGAACATTGAGCAGTACAGTTACAAAGTAAAACTTTTATTTGTAGTGGAAATTACTGCGCTCTTCAAAATATAGTAGTACATGTATGGTGAACGGTTACAGAGTATATCGGTCTCCAAAGTACCCCATATCCGTCACTTGCGGCCCCCATAGCACATATGCAAAATCAACACCTCTACGACACTCGATCAAATGATAGGGCACATGGAACCCCCGTGCCCTACACGACAGGACCCCCGCCTCAACAATGTCCCCACGCGACTACACTTCTGCAACTTGCAACCCCCCGTCCACAGCTGTTTTCACTGCTCAATTCTTACCATCTACGTTAGAAAACGAGCATCTTCGCACGGGCTCCGCCCGTGCTCGATGCTCTCCGCATCGACAGTACCACAGCTGGACCGGTCCCTCCGACCAAACTCACCCATCAACGACACTCCATGCTCTCAGACGATGTTCGGCTTCATCCAGGCAGGCTTCACCCGGCAGGGATCAAACTTCAGTCATGCTAGATGCTGCAGTCGTTCTTACGCCGCATAGAAGCAAGCTTCACCCGCTTCGACACAATTCACCAGCTTGACATGTACCCGTCAGTCGCGTCCCCCAAAACGCATATACAAATTGGTCCCTCTACGACACTCGATCAATTGATACTACACAGGCCCCGCGCCCTCCTCGACTGTACCCCCACCTCTACAATGTCCCGGCGCAACGACACTTCTGCAACTCGCAATCGCCCGTGCACACGACCCCTGTCCCTGATGGCCTTCTTGTACTTACTTTATCGTGTGAACTAAGATTTGCAAGTTGCAGAAGTGTCGTTGCGCCGGGACATTGTAGAGGTGGGGGTACAGTCGAGGAGGGCGCGGGGCCTGTGTAGTATCAATTGATCGAGTGTCGTAGAGGGACCAATTTGTATATGCGTTTTGGGGGACGCGACTGACGGGTACATGTCAAGCTGGTGAATTGTGTCGAAGCGGGTGAAGCTTGCTTCTATGCGGCGTAAGAACGACTGCAGCATCCAGCATGGCTGAAGTTTGATCCCTGCCGGGTGAAGCCTGCCTGGATGAAGCCGAACATCGTCTGAGAGCATGGAGTGTCGTTGATGGGTGAGTTTGGTCGGAGGGACCGGTCCAGCTGTGGTACTGTCGATGCGGAGAGCATCGAGCACGGGCGGAGCCCGTGCGAAGATGCTCGTATATATATATATATATTGCACGCTCCATTAACTTATGCCATGGTTTTTTTAGGATATTTATATTGACAGCTCCTATATGACTATTGGCAGCCCAATGAAAATAACAGCCCATAAAATGGCTATTGGTAGCCCAATGGATATTAGCACCCTAAAAATTAAGTTTTAAAAAGACAGTTTTAGGAAAAGTGTTCAACATAAAAGTTGTAGATCTCGTCGAGATCTACAACTTTTATGTTGAACACTTTTTCTAAAAATGTCATATAGCAGGCCTATTTTTAAATAGCGCAGAATCCGGGCTGAACTCGCGTAATTCCGCCCGGATTCCGCGTCTTTTGAAAATAGGCCTGCTATATGACATTTTCAGAAAAATCGTTCAACATAGAAGTTGTAGATCTCGACGAGATCTATAACTTTCATGTTGAAAATCTTTTTCTAAAAATGTCATATAGCAGACCTTTTTTCAAATGGCGCGTGTTCCGCGTTTTGGGCTGCTATTAGCGGCCATATTATGCGTGTTTTTTTATTATTTTACCGGGCTATCAATAGCCAAAGCTGGGCTGCCAATATAAACGCCCTTTTTTTAATGGTTAATGGTGTTTGACGATATATGCACACCCAGCTAGCTAGCTTGCTCCACACATACAACATAGTTGATATAATTATTGTAGTTGGTATAATTATTAGGGTAGAGTTGATATAATTATATAATTAGTGTCGGAATCACAATATATATTCAACAATGATTAAAATTTTGAGCACGGCATCATGGATGAACGTGAAATTGTCCCAACTGATTCATTAGTTGATGATAGACTTGATTGGGTTCCCCTCCGGCTTGACCGCACAAAGCATATATGGCTCCCGAGTGTCCTGACCGAGCGGTCTCAACAACCGAAAGCCCGCACAAGCTTGCCTCTGGGAACACACATGATCGAGCCTACCGCGCACTCGCGCCCCCACATGCAAGGAGATCGCGCACGAGCCCCTCTTCGGCTCATTTACCCCTCTTCCGCTCGACTCTCCGCCGCCGCCGGCCGCCGCCACCGCCTCTCCCACACGCATGTGCCGTCCCCTCTTCCGCGTGCCTCACCTTCCCGGACTGCATGCCCGTCATTTCCCTGAACTTGGCGATCACGTGATCCTAATCGTGCAATCTCATTCGCCAGCTCAAACTACTAGACGACGCAATTAGCAGGGTGCCCCTCGATAAATCTAAAAAAAGACTCATGCATTCAATTGAAGACAAGCAGCCAAAAAGATAGGAGAAAGCTCTGGAAAATTTCCGACGAAGAGTTGGGATAATCTTGCACTACACTTCCGTGCTCACTTTGCTCAAGTGTTCATTCTGCTCGCTCCCTCAATTTCTTGCTTAACTTTTCACAGTGTGCTCTAGTGCCTTCTCAAGCGAGGACTTATTAGCCGTCGACACGGAGGAAGAAGTGTGAGAGGCATTGGGCCGTCTTAGAGAATTTAGCGAGTATTAAAATTGAACTTTTTGATTGCTAATAGTCAATTTAGCGCGCTAATAATAACGCTCTGTATCTTCAGTGATCGCGTGGGTCCAACATTAACGGAAGCATTAGTGCTCTTCTTTTCCTGTGGGTTGACCGAAAGTTATTAATTACGTGCTACTTTGCCGACCTGCACTCGGAAATGCGTATGGGACACGTGCCAATTCAGAATACCTCTATCCACGTGTCAAAACATTAAGGTAGCACATGTTCCCAACTGAGAGCCATAACGAGTCACGTGGATGATGGTGGAGATGTAACGCTTCATGCGTGGCGCCGTCACCGGGAATTGTGATCGGACATCAATTCAGGATGGATGGGTATGCTTTATTTAGGCTCCGTTTGGGGGGACTTATTTTCACCGGTCAAGCGATCACGACCGCATGTATCGGGACTTAATTAAGATCCGGTACATGCGGTCGTGACCGCTTGACCGGTGAAAATAAGTCCCCCCAAACGGAGCCTTAATTTCTACTAACCGCAGCTGCCCCAGCCAGTATGAACTGTCCCATGTAGACCCCTGAACTAACTTTATCTAATTTTATGTTCAAATTTTGGTTTTTAGGTGGCAGTCATAACCATTGTCATATGAAACATATATCCTAGAACCGTGGTGTTTTTGTCCAAACTCATCGGAGTAACAACACAATGCCAAATGGTGCTTGGGATATGGAGAAATTTTTGGAACCGGAGCCCGTATGGAAATCTAGGTTCGGGAGCTCTGGATCACCATTAAAATGCATGTGGGGTCATGCATTTTGGGAGTGTGCCTTACACTTTTGCGCGGGCCCCATGCATTCACCTCTTTCTATTGGTTCCGGTTCCATCCGGAATTCCGGACATAAAAATTCCGCTGTGATATGAGAGTAGTGTTGAGTGCGTCACGTGGAATGGACGGTGATGTTCGAGTGTGTGTCACGACTCGTTAAAATGAGCGGTTTAGTCTTACACCGCCTAACGTGTTCTTTGGTCCTAGGTGTATAAGCGGGACGGCCACTCCCCTCCCCTAACTGGGTGAATTTGGAGAGTGATGACACAGTGCTTTACAAGTAACAGTTAGAAACACAGTTATTATGAATTGTCGTTCATAAACGCCCCATCTCACGTAAAATTTATTCGCTTTTATATTAGAAACTAGTTTTTTTTTAAGGCGGGCATAATCGTTGACTCGTCATGTCAAGCATGCATTCTATGATGGTTATGTTTTTGCACAAACTTACGAGAAAAGGTATGTCAAATGAAGAATAAATAGGAAATAAAAAATAAAAAAAATTATTGTAGAATTAAGAAACATATTTTTTAAATAATATGAAAAAAAATTATTGTTGAAATTAAGAAACATATATATTTTTTAATGTGAATTTTTTTTGATGGGATATGGTAATTAATAAGGCCAACATAAGTAGAGTGATACTAAAATAGTAGTGTTGCAGATCGCTCGAGACTCTTGGTAAACCAAGTCTTCTAACCGTTTTAGCTCGTTGAGCGATCGAACATGCAATGTTGAAAGGGGGCCGGCTCACTCATGTGAGTATCTCGGGCCACCTCCAGTCGGACTGCAGTCCACCGATGTGACGGGTTGTTGAGGTCACCAAGGCATTGTCATCCGGCCTTGATCTCGTAATCTCCTTTGTAAGAGGGTTTTAAACCACCCTCTCACACACATCAGCGCCGGATGTCACGGGTAGTCCCTGTGGTGTGAGAGGGTGGTTTAAAACCCTCTTACAAAGGAAGTCACGGGATCAAAGTCGGATGACAACACCTTGGTGACCTTAACAACCCGCCACAACTGTATTAAGTCAGGTCCTGGGTGCCCGGAATGGGCTAGGCCACGGGTGGTTGTGGAGAGCGGGTTAGGGTCGGCGGACTGCAGTCCGGCTGGGGGTGGCCCGGGATACTCACATGAGTGGGTCGGCCCCCTTTCAACATGCAAATAGTCAAAGATTCACATGATTGCGAGAGAGAGACTTGATTATGATCTGGATGAAAAACTATGCGGTCAGTTCGGTGTCGACCTAAATCCCACTATTTCAGAGTTTATTACATGACTCTTCGGGTGAAAGTGAGGGCGACAAGCCGCTCCTCGTTATACTTGGGGTGATGAGAGAAGGAAAGTGTTGGGCGCGACAGGCTTCCATGGCGATCTTTCTTCCTTTGCTCGAAGGGGAATGGGCGAACTTGGTCATCTTGACGGGCTTGGCGTGAAGACAATGCGTGATCTTGTCGCTTGCTTCTGAGCTTTGTGAATGGAGAGAGGTTGTGTGATGAGTGCGAGTCTGTGCACTTCCCAGTGCTCGCCTTGTCTCTGAGTAGACTCTGATTGGCTAGACGAGGGGCCTCCCCTGGCCCAAGAGGCCAGGAGCAGCCGCCTCACCCAAGGGCGGCGACTCCCGAGGCCCGGACGGCCTCGTGAGGGGATGGTCGTCCCATCGCGAGGCGGCTGTGGCCATGGCCAGCCCTTCTTGGAGCCGATCGCGGTCAAGGTCGCCCCTTACTGGTTGGTCGGGGGTGATCGACCCTTAGTTGGGCCGCCTGTAGCCGAGGGGCGTCCGACCTCGCAAGGGTCGGTAACGACCAAGGCCACCCGCGCTCGGGTGGCCGAAGGGGCAGTCGGCTCTTGCGGGGCCAACCGTGGCCGCCCGTGGCCGAGCGGCCACATGAGGGGCAGTCGGCCCTTGTGAGGCTAGCCGCGACCGAGGATGCCGACGACCAAGCGGCCACCAAGGGGGTGGCCGGTTAGTGCATAACTTCCTGCAATGTTAGTGGAGGGAGAGGGAAACCCGACTATTTGCAGAATGATTTTTCTATAAATTGGGGTCAATCTCATCAAGTAGTAGCAACCACACATAAGAAGCTATATATAAGTATAAGAGCATAAGAGAACCTCTACTAAAGCATCAGTATATTAACATTAGCTCAGAATCCTCCCTTACCATGAGGCCCTATATCGCATTCAACTTCATGAATTTTGAAGTAATTACAAGCTAAAATTCATTGTCTTAACGAGAGAAATCTAAATCTACCATCCATTTTGTAGAATTCTACATCAACACAACTAATGGCATTGACGCGTCATCTCAGTGACCTAGCATAAATAAATCCATGCATGTGTGTATATATGATTGGTAGGTATCACACATCGACTAATTATTTTCTTGCATGTTAAAGTTTTATGTGTTAGATATATTGTGTATATGTCCGCTCGTGCAGAGTCTAACTCGAAATGGGTTATTGGGTTCATGTCGCTATAGGGTTAGACTCTACGCTGGAGATACTATATATACTTATTCCAAACTTGATAGGGACACCTAGAGTATTTTGAGCAGAGCCTCCCCCAACATTCTCAAAGTAATGTACACCACAAGTTGTACAAGATCAGACATTGCATTCTCGGTTGACATGCTGAGTCGTTTTACTAGTAGTCCATACAATGAGCATTGAGATGCCCTAGATAGATTGACGAGATACCTGAAGGGTACTAAAGATCATGCTCTATGCTATACTGGTTACCCTCCTACTATAGATGGATTCTATGACGTCTCTTGATGTTCAGAAGTTGGGAATAATAAGTCTACAAATGGATATATATTCATGTTGGGTGGAGCAGCTATTACTTGGAATTCCAAAAGGCAGACTTGTATAGATTTGTCGTCTATAGATGCCGAGTTATTTGTCTTAGCTTTGACTGGTGAAGAGCCAGACTGGATCAGGAATTTGATCTTAGACATACCCTTGTCTAAGTTACAAGTCAACTCGTTGAGCTTATATTGTGATAATCAAGCAACAGTTCAAGTTGTTAAGAATGCTCTCTATAATACTAAGATGACACATGTACGTCTAAGACATGCTCTGTTGAATTATCTGAAAGAACAAGGTATTATCACTTTGATCGATGTATGTTCGAAAGATAACCTGACTGATCCATTGACGAAAGGAATGCCCAAAGATTGGTTAATAAAAACAGTGGGGAAAACGAGACTAAAGACGATTTAGTTCGGCCTGAGTTCAAGGTTAGGCGATTCAGTTCAGTCTTAATCCAAATGTTTTGATTTTTTAGATTTCTTTTGTTAAAACAAGCATGTTATGCTCTATTGATACTCTTGGTTGCTGAGTACGGATCTGGTAAGTTTTTTCATTCTAAATCTGATGCTAACAACTTCACCTGGATTCAGCTATCTTGCCTTGGAGGAGAGTGTTATTCCAAACTTGATAACACGATCTGACTTGATTTGATTTTTCTTCTGTTAATTGGTTCCATTCCAAACTTGATGAGTTCTAGTTAGCTTTGGAAGGACAATAATCGTGACATTTCATATAGGAGCACAGATATAGCTGCGGTGTCCAGAAGTCCGTAAATCGTTTCATTTGAAAATATATAACAGATTCTGAGGTCAATATATAATACTCTGTGAAGGCGTTCTCCAGCTAATAATAATAATTAAATACTACGTTCTTATAGTAGAACTAGATATTTGTACATTTTCAAAATGATTGAATTCATTTTAAAATAAAATTCTCTGTTGAAAATTACAGGGACTGCTGATATAGGAGGAGCACTGGTAGACTGGGATCCTGATCATGACGATTTTCTGGATGGTGGCAGTTAGAGTATTAGTTGATTTTTTTGGTATCTTTGTTTCAGAGCATTGTTTAGCTCTTTATTTTCACCTATTTGTTTGGACTATTTGTTACTCTCTATTTGATTTGGGACACTAGGCGTACAAGACATGAGTCTTGATTGTACCTGAGACATGCTGTGATGTGACTGAGTTTTCTCTCTATTTATGCGTGCATACTTTTTTCTTATTAAGTCCAATATGTTTAAATAAGTGATGGACACGGTTGTTGATGATTTATGTTTGACTGAACATTACACAAACCACTCCTTTTCTGACGTCGAGTTTACGGCGGACATAAGAAGAGATTGTTCGATATATTATGTATATGTCTGCTCGTGTCGAGTCTGACTTGGGTTATTGGGTTCGTGTCACTCTAGGGCTAGGCTCTATGTTGGAAGTACTATATATACATATTCCAAACTTGATAGGGACATGTAGAATACTTTGAGCGGAGCCTCCCCCAATAGTATGATCATAACACAATATATTGATTTACATGCATTTAATATCTTCTCACAAAGAAAATAATGTGGACTATTCTAACATCTTAGAGTTCTAATTATATGGAAGGTACCTTTTTAGAACAAGTGATGACAGAGTAATGTTAGAAACTTTATAATTATGTGCTCAAGTTCTAGGGATGAGAAATTTTAGGAAGAGTGAGCTTCTAGTAAGTATTCATGTGATATCTTAGAAAGGATAAATTTGTATGGTTCAGCTTAATATGAATTGTGTTGAGTTAAAGTAAACATTATGCAAGATATTGAGTTTGAGTTATTACATCTACCAAAGTAGTCAGATAGGATCCTCACATAGGTCAACCTAATCCCGTGAGTAGCATGGAAAAGCCTATTAGCTTTCCCTCTACAAGATCGTTCAGAACCGAATCTCATTTACCTGCTTGACATCCTTTCTTACAAGGTCCACATCCCAATTCTACATCAATTCACAAGAGTAACTGCTTATACCTAGTTCCAAATCACGACTATCCATAAAGTTCCAAACTTTAATATCAAGTTATGACACATTAACCATAAGGTTACTTATAACTCATATGGCGAATACTCGACTCTAAGACCATTCACAAATATAAAAATCCCCACACATATCCAAGCATAACTTACAAATCCACAAAGTATCAACCATGAATTTAATGATGTATTATACAAAACCAACATTCTATATGAAAGTGTGCAAACAAAAAATATTACATCATCCCCAAAAATATCTTTACTTTATCTCTCCAATTTCATAGAGCAGTTCACGCCCAATAAACCAAGCATAAAATTACATATGTACATGACACTGAGGCCTATGATCCATTTATGGTCATATTCAAAATGTCTCTAGAACTATATTATGGGTTGATACATGTTGCGGTAATTGCTGCCTCTTTCCATATGGGCGGGGGGGGGGGGGGGGGGGGGGGGGGGGGGTGCTGATTTTGAAAGACACAATCTATGTCGTCATCGTTTTTGAAATCAATTTTTTTTGAAATCTTCCAATCTTTTTTTTTAAGGAAGGAATTTTCCAAATTCCGAAAATTATGGAAGAGCATTATTGGCATAATATATTTTCTTCCAAATAATTCGAGCTTCTTTCTTGTTGCAGCCTTGCCGACGAGATTCTTCTTACCGCAGCGTGCTCGGCTCTTGGCCACCAACTCTTCTTCTCTTGCCATTGGTTTTCTTTCTCGTTGCAACGTGTACGGTCGGATCTTGGAAGATTTTCTCTCGGGTTTTTTCTTCCATTATAGCCATATTATATGTTGAGAAAAAAAATAAAATTTCTCTGCCTGCACAGTGGATCATTTTCAATTTCAGGAAATCACTTTAAATTTGATGTTGTTCGTCTGTGTTGTTTTCTTATTGTTTTGTGCTTATCGTTATTCGTAACCATTTTGTTGTCGTTAGATTAATTTTTGTAGATCTGAAAATTAATTGCCTTGACCAATTTTTCATAACAAGTGGTATCAAAGCGATGTTCGATCGGCGACTAATTGGACGTTCCATTTCGAGTTGGATCAACGGTGAGGTGACGACATTGATCCGCTCTCTATCTTCCTAATCTTGATCCATGAATTTTTCTGATTGCCTCGGTCCCAGTGCAGATTTTTTCAGTATGATTTCTATGACATTTATACACCCAGTGCGAAGTTCGAAGTTGCGCTATTATAACTCTTATTTTAGAGTTATTTTTTCTGGTCAAGAACTTCATTTTGTGAATACAGTTCAGTCATCCTCTATTACTTATGCTCTTTTCTTATTACTTTTTTATTTTACATGAGCTTAGAGTGTGTCTAATCAATCTTTTTTTGATTAGTTCTCATAGGGGTTCATTTTTCTCATGTTGATGTCAGTTTTGTTTGCATTTATTGTAGATGTGTCTATATTTGTCAATTTCTCTCCCCCGCGCACATTAAAAGCTAAATGTTTTGATAGGTTCATTTATTTTGCTATGGGAGACCACCGTTGGAGGTGGAGCATGTTAAATTTACTTTTAAGGTAAAGCATTTCTGATACAGCCACGTTAGTCTAGTTTGTGTGCTACTCAGGATTGAAGAAGTTTTTTCTTATGACCTGTTTTTGGCCAAAGTTCATTCAGTTGGTCTCTTTTAGGCCTGTGCAAAAAATATCCGAAAACCGAGAACCGGACCGAAACCGAACCGAACCTGACGGTTCGGATCGGTTCTCATTTTATATGGTTCGGGTATGGATCTAGAAAATACTAGAAAACCGTCGGTTCGATTCAGTTCTCGGTTCTTGTGGTCGTGTACCCGAGAACCGAACCGAACCTATAATTAAATTTTTTTTTAAAAACCAATTAAATTTTTGTATGGGTGATCAAAATATCAAATCCCGGGTCCACTGCTAAGTGCAAACCCTATTTACTTGCACAGGCCGGTTAGGATTATAAGATTCTTGTCGGTCCGCTACTCAGCCGTCACTCCAAACAGCCCATCGACTCATCAAGTTTGCCGGATTAGTCGGTTAGGGTTATACATTTATTTAGCCGCTGGGAGAAGAGACATCGCACAGGCCTAGAAGACGAGAAATCAAGAACGACGAGAAGGGTTGGATCGTCGTCGCATCCCGCAGCGCCTTGCCGTCACTCCGCGGTCGTTCGTCGTCGTCGAAACTGGAAGGACTGAAGGAGCTTTGGATTAATGGTCGCAGTCGCAACGTTGTGTCGCGCCGTGCCTCCGTCGCTCTACTCTCTACTCTCTAGGTATGCAAGACCATGCAGATTTCTTTCTCTGGTTTGATTCTAGGTTTTTCTCGCCTTCAGTTTTCAGTTTTCGGTCTTTTTTTTCTCTCAAGCCCTACTGTGGCCCGTGGGTTGCGACTGCCTTAAAGCTTTGATGGATGTCATTTTTTCTTGTTGTTATTACCTATTACATAGCTGCCTTACTGTGTGATGTGATACAGTTGTGATACTTGCTGTGGTTTTGGTAATAGTTTCCTGCTAGGATGCTAGAGTTAGGGGTACTTATGGTTGTGCAAGAGTGCTAGGTGCTTCACTAATCCGTATGGCTGTTTTTAAATTTTCTGAATATTGTAATTTATTCGATTTGAAGATGCGGTACTTACATGTGTGTTTTACTTGCACATGCCTAATATCCTTGTTCTTCTTGTTATTTGGTGCTTACATGTGTGTTTTACTTCTTTTTTAGTAGTTTTCTCATATTTAATTTGTCAACTCAGGAAAATATTTACATCCTAAGATGTCTAGTGTGGGAGACACAAATGAATTTGAAGCCCAGTGTTGAAACCGAAAAATCGGTCCCTGTGGAGTCCGACCCTTGCGGAAGGGGTGATCGCACACTTACTTCTCTACTCACAAGCTCAAGGGTCAAGGGAGAGGGACCGGGAACAGACCCAAGGCTTCAGCACGGAGGTCCCACCACACACCCGGAAGATCTTAGAGCGCTTCCCCTCCTTAGCCAAGTGCTGAAGCTAAGGTACCTCAGAAAGCGCTAGAAGACCGGGCACAGAAAAGCGTGCCTTCTGAGGTACCCATTGGGTCCTATTTATAGGAAAAGATGGCCTGCAAATACCCAACCTTCACTGTTTTCGAGGACTATAGGCAATCCAAAGGGGGTATCATGGAAAAAACATCCCACAACTGAAGGGTGAGCCGGCCCCGAGAAGAGCTCACTGAGTGGGGGTGGCGAGTACGGGCGCGAGAAGGCTCCCCCTGCGCCGAGGTGAAGAGCGGCGAGTAAACTCGCCTCTCGCAGTGCCGTTGACCTGGCTCGCCTCGCCTCAAGCCCGGGAAAGTCGGGCCTGAATCCCCTGCTCGCCGATGACGGCCGCGCGGGTACTCGCCAACCCGTGGCTCTAGACGAGCACGTACTCAACTGGGCCCACGATGAACGGCTTCCTCTCGTCGGGCTCAGCTCCACGATCTTCGAGCTCGGCTCGACGATTGTCGAGCCCGTACTCGGCGTTCTGGGCTCGACATACCCTGCTGAACTCGCCTGGGGCTCGGGGGTGGTCTGGGCCGGCCGGATCGGCTCCTGTTAACTCACTCGCTGGATACGGGGTTGTACACAATCCCCGCTCTTTGCGAGGTTGGCACAAACTCGGAAAGAAACATCCAACCCACTAGGATCCGGCGAGTGCGACAGGAGCCGAAAAGAATCTCTTGGTAGGACCCACCGGTGGCTATATATACATGCCCTGCCTGCTCGACTGACCTCCGCCCCTCTCTTTACTTAAGACCTGTCGAGATGCCACTCCCAAAAGAAGTCATGGAACGACTCGCGAAATCCCGTGAGGAGACCGCCCTTCGCGCTGTGGCCCTGACGGATCTGAGCGCCCCGGCTCGCCGTTTTGCCGAATTTGGCTCGGCCAAGAGGGCGAGACCTTTTCCTCCCGAGGCCGAGCACATCTTCACTGACCTAAAGAACACTTTGGCCAATGGCTCCGATTCCTCCAACCATTCTGCCCTGGCCCCTCATGACAAAGACTTTGTGGATCTTACCGCCGAACAGGACCAAGACGGCGAGGTCTCCACTCTAATGGTCGAGAGTCTACCTGCCAAGGAGCCCGAGTCACCCTCTGACCCGCGCCCGCGAGACTCGCCCATTGTGGAGCCGGACTCGCGGTGGCTGGTATCGCCGGCTCGCCTTCACTCTCAACCACCCTCCTCTGCTCCTGCGGCTACCGGGGTGGATGCCGAGCACATATCTGCTCCCGCTTCCACCCGAGAACTTGAAGGTATGTCCCTGACCCCCTCATTTTGCATACGATTCTAACTGACGCTCGCTCCTCCCACTCGCTATCTCGATCTCCCTGTGCAGGCTTCCCTAACCGATCTGGGGCTGATGACACAGCCGAACATGCCGTCTACTCGCCCCTTCCATCGCCGCGCGCTTTGGAACTCTTCTTGGACTCAGAGGTGGACAGCCCCGAAAGGTCGAGGCGGAGCCAACTGGTCCTCAAAAAGTTAGTACGCAAGCTCCAGGAGCTGAAGAAAGACAATTCCAGACTGCAGGAGGAATGCGCGCGACTTGCTGGCGAGCCGAGGGTCAGCTCGGTGTATGCGGCGACGTCTTCCTCCATACTCTTCGACGAGATTGATGAGAACCTGCGAGCGGCGAACAGGAACCTGGGGCAGCTTCGGCAACTTTTTGCGCAGCGGCTGGCGGCATCGGGTCGGCGAGACCGGGGTAATTGAGGACGGCTCCCTTACGAGCCGACCGGTACTCGCCCCCACTGTCGCCTGGTTTATGCGCGCGCTTTTCTGCTTTTCTCTGTTCTGGACAATTTGCTTTTCTAATGCTAATAAAGTGTATAAATTTTTATCATGCGAGCGAATCTTTTCTTCTTCGAGCGGTGCTTGCCTTTTCGAGTTCCTCAGCTAGGCTCGCCTAGGTCGGCGAGTAGAGAGCGGCGAGATGGGATACGCGAGAATAGGGTATGCGAGTCGGGCTGGTCAGTCGGTTTCGCTTCCCCTCCCTTTTTCTATAAATAGGGATCCCCACCTACCCCCGGCTACGCCTTTATTGCCTTCTCATTTCTTCCTTCCCTTGCTCTCCCTACCTATTGCTCGCGTGCTTTCGTTCCCTCAGCGAGCATGGGTAAAGGAAACCCCGACTCCGAGGGCCGCTCCAAGTGCGCCCAGAACTTCGCGGACCACTGTTTCTTCGAGGGGAACACCACGGCGAGCGAGCTCGCCGAGTTTGTGGCGGATTACGTCCCTGCCGGCTTTGTGGCCCGCCTCCCGGCGGAGCATGAGGCCATTAACTCATTCTTTGAGGACGAGCTCGCCTTCCCCATCTCGCACTTTGAGGTGGGGTTGCGCCTGCCGCTCTGGCCGGAGGTCCGCCAGGTACTCAAGTACTACGGCGCTGTGTCCGCGCAGCTTAACCCCAACGCCATCGCCATGATAGTGGGGTTTGCCTGCTACCTCCGCCGAGAGCGGATCGAGTTGAATCTCACCGTCTTCCGCAAGCTCTTCTCCTACAAAGCCAACGCCGACGGGGTCGCCTTCTTCGGCGGCACATCCATAAAGATCCGCGAGGTCACCAACAAAAATCACAACTGGATGTCGAAGATCGCCTTCATCCGGGGCGACCTCGGCAATATTCCCTTCTCGCCCTTGCAGAAGAGCGAGGAGGTGTACCGGCCGCCGTCCGTGTCTGGTAATGACGCCGAGCTCCACAAGTTTTTCCTGTACAAGGACTTCGAGGTCGCCTTCCTCCGTCGCGGCCTCGAATCCCTGCCGCCTATCCTTCCTGGTGAAGGTTCGCCTCGCCCACCTTCCGCTCGCCATTTGGTCTAACTGATCAGAACCTTATTTTTTGGCTAAGTATTTTTTGCAGGGGAGTGACTGATCCCGGTGAACCCTCCCTTCGCCGACCCTGGAGTGTTTTCGGACCCGCTCGAGCGGGCCCGGGCCGCGGCTGAGGCGTGCCGGGAAGAGAAGGTCAGGGGCAAGCCCTCCAGCAAGAGGCGGCTGGAGCTTGGGGGGCCGAGCTCGGTCCACCGCCCCTCGGCCCCTAAAAAGGCGAGGGTGGTCTCGCGAGGCCTTCCACGGCAGCCCGCGTCGCCCGTCAGGTTCATGAGCTCGCCGGAGGTTTTTTCCGACGAAGCCCCGGCGAGCCCACTGAAGGAGACATCATCCCCCCGCGGGAAGAGGCGCGGGTCCTCCTCTCCTCCTTCCGTCGAGGAGGTTGCCCCCAGTGGCTCAGGAGCCCCAAAGGACCACCCCCACTTCGGGAAGGTGGGAAGGAGCAAGGATGCGGCCGGCGAGCCGATGCTGCTCTGGGATGAGGGGGCCCATCGTGTCTCCGTCTCTACTCGCGCTCCTTCCTGGGGAGCTCGTCGGCCTCCCACGGGCCAAGCGTTTGCCCTTGGCTTCGGCCTCTATGGCCGGGAGGGCGCCGATGCCTACAAGAACCTGACTCCTCGGCAGATAGGCCACGAGGGCCTGCAGGCGCATCTGAGGGCCTTCGAACTTCACCATATGATGGTCCGCCGCGGCTTCCAGCTCAGCCAACTCCTGATCAAAGCTGAGCAGGAGCGCGACCTGGCGGCGGAGAAAGCTGCTGACGCGGAGCGGCGATTCGGCATTGCCGAGCGCTTACTCGACGAGGCTTCGGGCGGGCTGGTAAGAGTCGACCAACTCTCATTTTAACTTGGAAAATATTTTACCGAGAGTTTGACCCTCTTGCTTTTCAGGATGCCGAGTCCGCCAAGGTGCTGTAAGCCTGTGCCAGTGAGTTGGAGGGCGAGACTGCCCTGTTGCGGCTCCGCCTCGCGGATCAGGAGGCCAGCTCGCGCGAGCAGGAGGCCCTTGCTGCTCGGTCGACGACCGAGGTGGAGGCGTTAAAGGAGCAGAACCGTTGTCTCCAAGGCGAGGTCCGCCGGCTGACGGAAGCCCTCTTCCCCCCAGACAGTGCCGAGCCGCCTTTTCCCTACAAGCGGCCCCGGGTTTTCGGCGAGGGGGAGGTTATGGAGCGGCTGCGAGTCAACTCGATCGAGTCTGTCGAATGCCTCCTGAATGCCATGAAGGGATCGGGGATTTTGGCCGAGGGCTGCGAGGAGGTGGCGGTCCGAGATCTTCTTCCGAGCCTGTTCCCGCCGTCTCCGCCCAGCGAAAAGGAGGAGAGCTTTGGCTCCCTCTTTGATGGGGCGAAGGGCAAGGAAAAATCGCTCGGAGGCGAGGAGGAGGATCGCCATTCGGGAGAGGAGTGCGAGAGCTGACCGAATTTTCCCTCCCCCCCCCCCTTCTTTTTTTCCTACTGTCTTCTTGTAATCATCCCCCCTCTTTTCCTATAATCTCGCCGGGGCGAGCCCTTCCCCTTTTTGCGAACATAATGAAAAGAATTTTAATTCTAACTCTTTTTTTACCTTCAGCGCTAGAATGCACGTGAGTTAGGATTCGCGCTCGGTGAGAGGCCTTGAGCGTTGGCGGCGACCAGACTCACGACTTCTCGGCCTACTCGCCGTGTGACCTTTGCGAGAGCGGCCTCCGCAGGCGTCCGCCTATCATCCGGGAAAAGATCTTCTGCCGAGCAGACCCCTGCGAGTCCAGGCTCGCGCGGGAGGCACAGTTTTCCTTTGACTGGGTGGGGCAAAAGATCCTTTCTAGTCAGACAACCAAGGGAAACAGGACCCCTTGGACTCCCTGATTATTGAACATCCTCAGGGCTCAGCCCTAGGGTCATAGCAACGTCTGTCGAGACCCCAGCCCTGCCAGCTTGGAGGGAGCCTAGCAGCGGGAGAATCGAGACCCAACCCCAGAGCGAGAATTCTTAGAATATTTTCCTCTCCCGGGTGTTACCACTAGGCCTGCCAGCTAGATGGGAGCCTGAGGGCGGGTGTTGAACATCCTCCGGGCTCAGCTCTAGGGTCATGACGACGTCCATCGAGACCCCGGCCCTGCCAGCTTGGAGGGAGCCTGGCAGCGGGAGAATCGAGACCTAACCCCAGAGCGAGAACACTTAGAATATTTTCCTCTCCCGGTTGCTACCACCAGGCCTGTCAGCTAGATGGGAGCTTGAGGGCGGGTGTTGAACATCCTCCGGGCTCAGCTCCAGGGTCATGACGACGTCCATCGAGACCCCGGCCCTGCCAGCTTGGAGGGAGCCTGGCAGCGAGAGAATCGAGACCTAACCCCAGAGCGAGAACACTTAGAATATTTTCCTCTCCCGGGTGCTACCATCAGGCCTGTCAGCTAGATGGGAGTCTGAGGGCGGGTGTTGAACATCCTCCGGGCTCAGCTCCAGGGTCATGACAACGTCCATCGAGACCCCAGCCCTGCCAGCTTAGAGGGAGCCTGGCAGCGGGAGAATCGAGACCTAACCCCAGAGCGAGAACACTTAGATTATTTTCCTCTCCCGGGTGCTACCACCAGGCCTGTTAGCTAGATGGGAGCCTGAGAGCGGGTGTTGAATATCCTCCAGGCTCAGCTCCAGGGTCATGACAACGTCCATCGAGACCCCGGCCCTGTCATCTTGGAGGGAGCCTGGCAGCGGGAGAATCGAGACCTAACCCCAGAGCGAGAACACTTGGAATATTTTCCTCTCCCGGGTGCTACCACCAGGCCTGTCAGCTAGATGGGAGCCTGAGGGCGGGTGTTGAACATCCTCCAGGCTCAGCTCTAGGGTCATGACGACGTCCATCGAGACCCCGGCCCTGCCAGCTTGGAGGGAGCCTGGCAGCGGGAGAATCGAGACCTAACCCAAGAGCGATAACACTTAGAATATTTTCCTCTCCCGGGTGCTACCACCAGGCCTGTCAGCTAGATGGGAGCCTGAGGGCGGGTGTTGACCATCCTCCGGGCTCAGCTCCAGGGTCATGACGACGTCCATCGAGACCCCGGCCCTGCCAGCTTGGAGGGAGCCTGGGGGCGGGAGAATCGAGACCTAACCCCAGAGCAAGAACACTTAGATTATTTTCCTCTCCCGGGTGCTACCACCAGGCCTGTCAGCTAGATGGGAGCCTGAGGGCGGGTGTTGAACATCCTCCGGGCTCAGCTCCAGGGTCATGACGACGTCCATCGAGACCCCGTCCCTGCCAGCTTGGAGGGAGCCTGGCAGCGGGAGAATCGAGACCTAACCCCAGAACGAGAACACTTAGAATATTTTCCTCTCCCGGGTGCTACCACCAGGCCTGTCAGCTATATGAGAGCCTGAGGGCGGGTGTTGACCATCCTCCGGGCTCAGCTCTAGGGTCATGACGACGTCCATCGAGACCCCAGCCCAGCCAGCTTGGAGTGAGCCTTGGGGCGGGAGATTCGAGACCTAACCCCAGAGCGAGAACACTTAGATTATTTTCCTCTCCCGGGTGCTACCACCAGGCCTGTCAGCTAGATGGGAGCCTGAGGGCGGGTGTTGAACATCCTCCGGGCTCAGCTCCAGGGTCATGACGACGTCCATCGAGACCCCGGCCCTGCCGGCTTGGAGGGAGCCTAGCAGCGGGAGAATCGAGACCTAACCCCAGAGCGAGAACACTTAGATTATTTTCCTCTCCCGGGTGCTACCACCAGGCCTGTCAGCTAGATGGGAGCCTGAGGGCGGGTGTTGAACATCCTCCGGGCTCAGCTCCAGGGTCATGACGACATCCATCGAGACCCCGACCCTGCCAGCTTGGAGGGAGCCTGGCAGCAGGAGAATCGAAACCCAACCCCAGAGCGAGAACACTTAGATTATTTTCCTCTCCCGGGTGTCTTTGATGCTCTTCCATGGAAGTTCCGCCACATCGCTTGTCATTGTTACGATTATCGTAAAAAAGGAGTTAAATACATTGCATTGAAAAAAGCTGAGGCACGTACAAACATTCAGGGATAGAAGCGTTTCAGGTCGTCGCCGCTCCAGGTGTGGCTCAAAGTCTCGCCTTCCACATTTTGGAGGTGGTATCCTCCCGATTTTAATGTCTCCTTTACGATGTAGGGCCCCTCCCAGTTTGGATGGAGCTTGCCCACGGCCGCCGATCTTCCTGCCGCATCTACCTTCTTTAGAACCAGGTCGCCTTCCACGAACTGTTTGACCCGGACATGCTTGTCGAAATACTTAGCCATTCTCCGCTTGACTTCCTCCTGCCGAACCGCGGAGAGGTTGCGCACTTCCTCTATCAAGTCCAAAGAGAGCCGTTGTTCTCCCTCATTCTCATCTCTCCACTCCTCCCTTCCAGCTTCTTCCTCAGCGACCCTGGGAGTACGAACCTCGAGTTCAATGGGGAGCACCGCCTCGCTTCCGTGAGATAGTTTAAAGGGCGTCTCCCCCGTGGCGGTGTTGGGGGTATTCCTCAGGGCCCAGAGGACCGAGTGGAGTTGCTCTACCCAATTCCCCTTCAAATTCTCCACCTTCTTTTTCAGGAGGTTCACGATAATCTTGTTGGCCGCCTCTACCTGCCTGTTGCTCCTTGGGTGGTGGACAGAGGCGAACCTGAGATCGATCCCGAGCTCTCCACAGAACTTAATGAACTCATTGCTGGCGAATTGTGGTCCGTTGTCGGTGACGATGGCTTGGGGCATCCCATGCCTGCAGATGATCTCCCCCCATACGAAATTTCGAATGATCTGCGAGGTCACCTTGGCCAAAGCCTTCACCTCCATCCACTTGGAGAAATAATCGATCATTACCAGCAAGAATCTCCTCTGCCCGCTTGACTGGGGGAAGGGACCTACCAGGTCCATTCCCCAAATTGCGAAAGGCCAAGGGGTCGTGATACTCCTGAGTCGCTGAGCTGGTTGCAGTTGGAGAGGGGCAAACAGTTGACACTTATGGCATTTTTTGACAAATTCTAAGGCATCATGCCCCAGGGTAGGCCAGAAGTAGCCCTGCCTGATGATCCTTCCCTCCAGGGTCCAACCTCCCGAATGACTCCTACATTCCCCGGAGTGGACTTCTTCCAAAATCCTTGATACCTCCCCCTCCGCCACGCAACGAGCCAGTAATCCCGAAAGGGTCTTGCGGTAAAGTTGCCCGTCGCGCAAGAGGTAATATGCGGACTTGTACTTAAGCTTCTTTCGATCCATCCCTTCTGGGTATTCTCCCGTAGACAGGTAGGTGGTGAATGGGTCCATCCATGTGGACCGCCGATCTATCTCCATCAACTCTCCTTCCTCCAGGGATGGGTGGAAAAGGTCCGTGATAGTGCCCCCCACCCGAGGGCCGCGCTTGGCGAGGTGGTCGACTTGTTCATTTTCCTCCCGCGGCATATGCTGAATGGAGAAGGTTTGGAACCCCCCAATAATTCCCTTAACCTTGGCCAGATATCGTTGCAGGGTGGGCTCCCTCGCCTCGAACTCCCCGTTGATCTGGGAGGCTACTATCATAGAGTCAGTGAGGACCTTCACATCATGCACTCCCAATTCCTTGGCCAGGCGCAGTCCTGCGATTACCGCCTCGTACTCGGCCTGGTTGTTGGTTATGGAGAAATGTATCACCACCGTTTGCTCAATCCGGGTCCCTTGGGGACTCTCCAAGACGACCCCAACCCCCAAGGAGTGTTTCACTGAAGCCCCATCCACCATCACCTTCCAAGGGACGGGGCAAGTGAGTTTGTCTTCTGCTACCTCGACTACATAGTCAGCCAGGAAGTCAGCCATTGCTTGCGCCTTAATCGCGAGTCGAGGGACAAAGGAGATGTCAAACTCGCTCAACTCTACCGACCACTTGGCGAGTCTTCCTGAGTTCTCTACTCCCTCGAAGATGTTGCGGAGGGGGTGGTCGGTTACCACCTGGATGGAGTGTGCCTGGAAGTAGGGCCTGAGCCTCCGGGCCGAGATGATTAGAGCGAAGCCAACTTCTCCAAGATGGGGTAGCGGAGTTCCGCCTTCCTCAGGACCCTACTCACATAATAGATTGGCAGCTGCTTTCTTCCCTCTTCCCGAACTAAGACAGAACTTACGGCCTCCGCCCCGACCCCTAAATACAAAAACAAGTCCTCCCCCTCCTTTGGCCCTTGGAGCAAGGGGGCCTGAGTCAACTGCCTCTTCAAGGCCTGGAATGCCTCCTCGCACGCCGGGGTCCATTCGAACTTCCGACCTCCCCTCAAGGTCTTGAAGAAGGGAGAACACCTCTCCCCGGCCCGGGAGAGGAACCTGCTCAGTCCTTCCAGCTTCCCTGTCAGCTGTTGTACCTCCTTCGCATCCCGAGGTGGCCCCAACTCCATAATCGCCCGGACTTTGTCAGGGTTGGGTTCGACTCTGGCTGGGGTGAGGAGATGACCCAGAAATTTGCCTTTGCTCGCCCCGAAGATGCACTTCAGAGGATTCAACCTCATCTTGTATTTACGCAAGGTGCCGAAGGTCTCCTCCAGATCCTGGAGGTGAGAATCGACCTCCCGACTTTTTACCATCAAGTCGTCCACGTACACTTCCAAGTTCCTTCCCCTCTGCCTCTGGAATATGCGGTCCATCATCTTCTGGTATGTTGCCCCTGCGTTCTTTAACCCAAAAGGCATCATCTTGTAGCAGTAGCACCCATCTCCCGTAATGAACGAGACATTCTTTATGTCAGGAGGGTGCATGCTGATTTGATGATAACCTGAAAAAGCATCTAAAAAACTCATTACAGAGAAACCAACGGCTGAATCTACCAGCGTGTCGATTCTAGGCAAGGGGTAACAATCCTTAGGACATGATTTATTAAGTAGTGAAAAATCTACACACATCCTCCATCGGCTGTCCCCTTTTTTCACCATTACAACATTCGAGACCCAGCCGGGGTATTGAATTTCGGAAACGAAGCCGGCCTTAAGGAGCTTGGCGACTTCCTCCCTGATGGGTTTGGCCAGTTTGTCCGTGACGGACCTCCTCTTCTGCTGGATGGGGCGAGCCTCCAGGTGTAGATTGAGGCTGTGGCAGATGACGTCGGCATCAATCCCAGGCATCTCTGCCGCGCTCCAGGCGAAGACATCCACATTCTTTTGGATGCACTCCAGCATCCTGCCTTGATCTTCCGGGGTCAGCCCCCTGCTGATGTGGACCTTCTCCACCCTGCCAATCCAGGGTGAGGACTTTCGTCTCCACTACCTCCTCGACGGCCTCCAACCGGGACTGCTCCTCCCACTCTGCGGTGTCCTCCCCTCTTGGCGTAAGGACCTCCCCTCCTCCTGGGATCATCGTCCCAACTGACCCCTCTGGGAGTATCTCCTCGCGTGCTTCCCCTTCCATCCCTCCTTCCTCCCCGCCTTCTTCTCCGGCCTCCTGCCCTTCCATCTCCTCCATCCTTCTCCCCATCTCCTCGGCCTCCTCCTGCCAAGAAATTGAATTCACCGCGGCCACGTAGCATTCCCGAGCCGCCTTGGGGTCACCACGAACCCGGACCTGGATCCCGTCCACATTAAACTTAAGACATTGATGGAAGGAGGAGGGGACGCATCGGAAGGCGTTGATGAGGGGCCTCCCAAAAATGGCATTGTAGCTGCTGGGGGCCTCTACTATGACGAATCGACAGTTCCGGGACTGTCCCCCCAAGCTGACATGGAGTCCCACTCCCCCCTCTACTTCTTTCCTCTCCCCTGAAAAACCGAAGAGGGGCCCATCGGAGGCCAGCACCCTCTTGGCTTCCACCTGCATGGCATCGAAAGGCTTCTTGAAGATGATGTTGACGGAGCTCCCATTGTCAATGAGGATCCGGGAGACTGTGAAATTTTCGATGGCTGTCTGGATGACCAGCACATCGCAGAAGGGGTCATCATGACCCGGCATATCCTCCCTTGAGAAGGTGATCCTCTCTTCCGGGGGTGGAGTCTGAGATGTGGAGCTGATGCTCCTTCGGTACATGGTGTGGAGGCTTGCCTTCCGGGAAGCCTCGACTCCCACCCCCCCATGGATCACTCCGATCCCTCCTTGGGTCCCCACATCGGCCCGGTCTTCGCAACGATCCCCCTCCACCTGAGGCCGGACTTCCTCAATCCGCACCTCCTGATGATTCCGCTGCTGCCGCTGCTGCTCCCTGTTCTCCCTCACCTCGAGGAACTCCGGACACATGACCGTCGTGTGCCCCTCCTCTTGATGGTAGTCGCAATAGGGCTGGTCTATCCTGACCTCCCTCCTCCTCCTTAGTTGCCCTCTCCTTCGCCCCCCCAGGGCGATAGCCATGGCCTCCTCCTAGTCGGGAAGAGGCGGTCTCTGGCCCTGCCTCCCTCCCTGGGGGTAAAACTAGCCACGCCCACCTTGGCGGTTGTCTCCCCCCTGATAGCCCCTCCGTGGCCCTTGATCCTGTCACTCCGGCCTCCAACCCAATCGGTTGTTCGGCTCCTGACGCCCCCACCTATGCTGCTGCGGCTGCTGTTCCCTCTATCGGGGCTCGACCCTTCTCTCCTCCTGGGCCTGACCTCCCCTTGGCTTCTCCTCCTCCACGGCCCACCTAGCCAACCTTCAAGCGAACTCTGGATGTGCCGCCTCCATGTCGGCCTCCCTTGCCACCCTTTCCAAGAGTGCTTCGAAAGACACCGGAGACGTCCTCTTCAACTCCATGACGAAGAACCCGGGCTGGAGACCCAGGGTGAAGGCCACCATCATGGTGTGCCCTGGCATCTCTTGTACCTGGGACAGTTCTTCCTGAAACCTGTCCAGGTAACTTCCCAGGGTCTCCCCTACTTTCTGCCTGACACGGAACAGGGACTCGACCTCCCTCTTCCTCTTCTTTGAGGTGGTGAATCTCAACATGAATCCCCTGCGCAAATCCTCGAAGCAGTAGATGGAACCGGCCGGGAACTGATGAAACCACTCCCTCGCTTTCTCCCTGAGGGTGATGGCGAAGAGCCTACACTTGAATCCATCCGACATCTGTCGGATTGACACCATGTCTTCGAACCACTGGACGTGCTGGATCGGATCTCCCTTCCCTGAGTAGTAGGACATCTCCGGCTCTCGGAACCCTTCTGGAACTGGGGCTGACGAAACGAACTCGCTGAAGGGACTTCCTCCTTCGGCTGGGCGAGTTGGGAACTCCCTCCCTACCGTCTCGCCGAACAGGTACTCGCCTGCCGAGCCTGGGAAGAGGACTCGCCCCCTCGGCTCGCGCTCCCCCTCGCTCGCGACCTCCTTCCCCGCGCGCCTAAGGGGCGCATCGTTGCCTAGCGCTGGATCGGCGACCATGGGAACCGCTGGCATCGTGCTCTCGGCTCGCATGCCGAGTGCGACCCCGACGAGCCCGAGCACCTCCTCCTTGAGCTCCGCGGACATCCCCGCCATCGCGGGAGGGGGAGGGGGTGGCAAGTCCGCCCTGCCTGAACCTTGCCCCTCGTCTCTTGCCATCAGTCCTGTGGAAGATTTTTTGTGCTGACCACGCTCCACGCTCACCGCACCAAAGTGTTGAAATCGAAAAATCGGTCCCTGTGGAGTCCGACCCTTGCGGAAGGGGTGATCGCACACTTACTTCTCTACTCACAAGCCCAAGGGTCAAGGGAGAGGGACCGGAAACAGACCCAAGGCTTCAGCACGGAGGTCCCACCACACACCCGGAAGATCTTAGAGCGCTTCCCCTCCTTAGCCAAGTGCTGAAGCTAAGGTACCTCAGAAAGCGCTAGAAGACCGGGAACAGAAAACGTGCCTTCTGAGGTACCCCTTGGGTCCTATTTATAGGAAAAGATGGCCTGCAAATACCCAACCTTCACTGTTTTTGAGGACTATAGGCAATCCAAAGGGGGTATCATGGAAAAAACAACCCACAACTGAAGGGCGAGCCGGCCCCGAGAAGAGCTCACTGAGTGGGGGTGGCGAGTACGGGCGCGAGAAGGCTCCCCCTGCGCCGAGGTGAAGAGCGGCGAGTAAACTCGCCTCTCGCAGTGCCGTTGACCTGGCTCGCCTCGCCTCAAGCCCGGGAAAGTCGGGCCTGAATCCCCTGCTTGCCGATGACGGCCGCGCGGGTACTCGCCAACCCCGTGGCTCTAGACGAGCACGTACTCGGTCGGGCCCACGATGAACGGCTTCCTCTCATCGGGCTCAGCTCCACGATCTTCGGGCTCGGCTCGACGATTGCCGAGCCCGTACTCGGCGTGCTGGGCTCGGCATACCCTGCTGAACTCGCCTGGGGCTCGGGGGCGGTCTGGGCCGGCCGAATCGGCTCCTGTTAGCTCACTCGCTGGATACGGGATTGTACACCCAGCATGTAGCATGTGATACAGTTGTTACTGATGAGACCACTACAACTGTAGATGGGGCCAATGTACCTTGCACAATTAATTCACAGAAAAGGGATTACAAGACCAAGTCCAATATATGGGTCATTTTTCTAAAATTAAGAACAAAGATACTGAAGGCTGAGAAAGCTGTATGTAACAATTGCAGTAAAGCGTATGGCTGTGCAAGTATTAATGATACTAGTAATCTGTGGAAATATTTAAAGAATTGTAGTAAATATCCATACAATGAAGTCGACAAAAAACAAAAATTATTGAGTTTTGAGAAGAAAGGTGGTGAGGGAACTGACATAACATCAATTGATTATCTATATTCTTGGAAGTTTGATCAAGAGTCATGTAGGACGGCTCTTGCTGAATGGATTATTACAACTGAGTTGCCTTTTAAAACTATTGAAACCGACGATTTTCTTTATCTCATGAGAATGCTCCAACCGAGATTTAAATTGATTTCACGCACTACACTGACAAGAGAGTGCATGAGAATATATACTACTGAAAAGACGAAACTAAAGAAAACACTTGTGAACATGAATGTTGCTGTAAATTTAACTACAGATTGTTGGACATCCTTACAAAATCTCTCCTACTTGTGTCTCACAGCTCACTTTATTGACGAGGATTGGAAGCTGCAAAAAAGGATTCTTAATTTTTGTGTTATCCCAAGTCATAAAGGTAAAGAACTTGGCAAGATCTTAGAATCATGCATATTAGAATGAGAGATAGATAGAGTATGCACTCTAACCGTGGATAATGCCAGCTCAAGTATAGTTGCAATTGATCATTTGAGAAGAAAATTAAATGAAAAAACATATTTATCTTTGGATGGAGAATTTTTTCACATGAGATGTGCATGTCATATTCTGAACTTAATTGTGAAGGATGGCATGAATGAAAAAATAGATACAGTTGTAAGAGTTTGTGAGGCGGTGAAGTATGTAAGAAGTTCTTTTACGAGATCACATCAATTTAAAATTTGTTGTGAAAAAGAAAAAATAGAATATAAAGGTTCAGTTTGCTTAGACGTACCTACTAGATGAAACTCTACATATCAAATGTTACAAGTAGCAATCAAGTTTCAAAGAGCTTTTGAAAGGTTTGAAGATGAAGTTTCAGAATTTTCTATAGACTTAAAAAATGGGCCTCCTCAAAGTTATGATTGGGAAAATGCTAAGTTATTGATCTCTTTTTTAGAGAAATTTTATATTGCTAGTAATTTATTCTTCGGTTCATCATATGTTACTTCAAGTGTGTATTTTGAGTAAGTTTTCTTCATTGGACATGCATTGGATGAATGGATTAATTGCATCCTCAAATATTAATCATCAAACAATGGCAATCAAAATGAAGGCCAAATTTGAAAAATATTGGGTTAACATCGATAAGGTGAGCATATTGCTTGTGATTGCATCGGTGCTTGATCCGCGAAATAAACTTGAATTTGTTAGGTATTGTTTCGAGTTTTTCTTTGCCAAAGAACAAGTTAATGAGTTAATTAACAGGGTTTTAAAGGTTTTTAAGGATTTGTTTGAGTATTATAAGAAACTTGATACTATATATGCCTTCAACTTCAAACACTTCTAGAGTTGAGAACATGGATTTGGACCAAACACATAATTCTCCCAATGTCAGTTCCTTGAATGAAATTAAACAATTGCGAGCAGTGTTTTTGGAGAGAAAGCGGGCACTTCAAACTTCTTCTAACAAATTGGAGTTAGATAAGTATTTGAAAGAAGATTGTTATTTAGATGATCTATCACCGGAGTTTGATATATTAAATTGGTGGAAAGTGAATTCAAGCAAGTATAAAATTCTTTCATCACTTGCTAAAGATATCCTAGCAATACCAGTTTCCACTGTTGCATCAGAGTCAGCTTTCAGTACAGGTGGGTGTGTTCTTGATCGATTTCGTAGTTCGCTCTCGCCAAAGATTGTCAAAGGTTTGGTATGTACTCAAGATTGGTTACGAGCATCTCCATTGTCTTTAGAAATTAAGGAAGACTTGCATCAAATAGAAGAGCTTAAAAGTGGTAATGATATTCGATATTGACTCTTATTGTTTTTAATTTAAAATATATAGTGAATTTTTTATCAAAATGAATACATAATTTTTTTTGTAGTAATTTGTGCTGAGCAAGAAGCTTCTGAAAGAGATTGATGATTACAAGGTCACGGGGTTGGCTTGGTGCATGAATTAATATCAAGTTTGATCTTTAATTTTTGAGAACTTGTTTTCTATTTATTGTTTGAAATTTGAATTATCAATTTGAGCATGAATTAATATCAAGTTTGATCTTTAATTTTTGAGAACATGTTTTCTATTTATTGTTTGAAATTTGAATTATCAATTTGAGAGCATGGATTAATAACAAGTTTGATGTTTAAGTGTTTATGTTTTGTTTCTTGTATTGTTTATAAGGTCACTCATTATCACTCAGGTTATCCATCTTCTAGTAGTTTACCTTTGAACAAGCAAGCAAGCAAATGAATGACTTACCTTCTACTGTAGTTTTTTCTTTGTTCTTCAAGCTTTGATTAAGAATTACCTCGTCTTAAAATTAAGCAATTAAGAATTAACTCGTCTTTATTGTTCACATATAAACATCATGGTTCAATATTTTGTTGAAGGTGAGTAGAACCGAGAACCGAACCGAACAATTCGGTTCGGATCCGGTTCTAAATTTTAGAACCGTGGGTCGGTTCCGGTTCCAAAAACTTGGAACCGAACATACATGGGTCAGTTCCTGGTTTTGAGGGGAACCGAACTGAACCGATCCGAGTTGCATCCCTAGTCCCTTTGGCTTTGTATCTTGGTGACCTTTGAGGCATCCTGGCGCTATCTCAGACAGGTGGAACCTATCATGAAAGATGGGGCAAGGCGGAGGTTGTTGTGGTAATTACTGTCTCTTTTCATATTGGTGGGGTGGACTGATTTTGAAAGCCATACAATCTATAGTGTCATCGTTTTTGGAATCAAATTCTTGGCGGTAATTTTTTTATTTTTTGGAAACCTTCCAATCCTTTTTTGGAGACCGCTCAATTCGTGGCTCCTTTTAGAATTCCTCAAATTCCGGTAATTATAGAGCAGCATTGGTTGCAGAATATATTTTCTTATAAACAATAAAAGATATTTTTTGGAAGGAGATTTTTTTTCTACTTTCTTGATTTGATTCAGCTGGCTCCACCTTCCTTTTACCCGATTTAGGGTTCTTCAAGCATATATAAAGAGGGGACCGGTTTTCCCCAAGTATGCAGGATTTCGGGAAAGCGGGAGAACGCAGAGGAGGTCGACTGACCTTGGTTGAACCTGAGGGTTCTTCCCCGTTGCAACCGCGTGTGTATTTGCAGACGGGCTTTTTACTTACTGCTGCGTGCTCGGCTCTCGGTCGCTGACTCTTCTACTCTTGCAACTTGTTTTCTTTCTTGTCGCAACGTATATGGATGAATCTTGGAGGATTCTCTCTCTTTTTTTTCTTTCATTATAGCTATATTATATGTTTTATAAAAAAAATAAAAATTATCTGCATGACAGTGGACGTACCCATTTTCAATTTTGGAGAACTACTTTAAATTTGGTGTTCTTTGTATGTATTGTTTTCTTATTGTTTTGTGTTTATCGTTATTCGTAATCGCTTTTTTTTCATTAGATTATTTTTGGAGATCTGAAAATTATCTGCACAGTGGCAATTTATACGTGTATTATGAAATAATAAAGACATCATACATATGAGTGATATGCACCGTCAAAATTATTGTGCATGAAGTTTCTCCTTTGTGAGGGCCAATTATAACGCACAACATGTAATACATTGGATCCTATGACCAACCAGAGATTGTGACAAACATCACGCCTCAGATCAGTCCTTGCATCCCTTTGAGATAGTTCTTATATAATGATACATATCTCATTGTAACGATCCTCCTTAAGAAACTTAGTTTCCACAAAGAATTCTTGACGGACACTCATTCCATTGGGCAAATTTAATTTGAGGTATGTCCCTTTTAAAATTGATTCTATAAATTCTACTTTGTGAAGTTTAGGTAACACTTTTTGCCTTTGTTGTCTATCATGTCGAATTCCTTGAGCACATTGTATCCGTCTAGTGTCTGCAATAAATCATCGTAAACATGAGTACTTTTCATTAGCCAATTATAGTCGTTTGTCGAGCATTTTTTGCTATTACTATATTGGACCGACTTCAATTACTTTGTTGAGCACTTTTCCCTTTTTATTCTCATGAGCTAGCATTTATGACCCAAAAGTTCCAGTACTACTTCGACAATCTGTGTGATACTTTGTTCTGGATGAGCTCGTGATGTTGTACATAGGTTCAATTTTACTATCGTAAACTCACACATGATGAGGGAAATTGATCTTTGGGCAGAATAAACTTTGTATTACCTCCTGTTCAATTTATCTTTGGGCAGAATAAAGCTCCAGACGGCTGTCTTCCCAAATCCTCACAGGCTGGCAACTCCTTGAAAGCTACAAGCAACACTCTCATCTCCAAACTCACGGTGGTAGTTGGCTTCCATATATCTTCTCCCTAAAAAGATACACATAACATTATATTCTCCCAATCACTCACAGGAGAATCAAAAAAAAAGTTTTCCCTTTTATTATTTTTCCTAATATAGGTTGCAAGCTTTGGAAGGAAAAAAATCCAAAACATAGGTTTAGATTCGGGTTCGAACCAAACCCAAAAAACCAACAAATAGCACCTTGGTTTGGGATCCGGAGTCACCACCTTCACGAAGCACTCCCTGCGTAAAACACTATTTGCACTAGGCAACACTGCACGTAGCATGTTTTGCACGAAGCACTAGTCTGCACTAAGCACCATCTCAAGTCTGAGGTATCAGCTGACCTACTCCAGTCGAATTATCCCCGCTCGAGCTCAATCTCTGAATGTCGACACAACTAGATCGTTGAATCTGAATCGCCTAATCAGACCACTAGAAGGGTGATCCTCTACACCAACTCGACCATCTACTATGCCAGTCACAAAAATCATGGGCGCACAACTGTTGGTGTTACCATTGTGATCTGGAAGTGATCAAATATGTAGTCTCACTGTCAACGCAATATGAGCCTACATGGTCGTACATAAGAGCGTTTGGAGAAATTAGAGGAATGAATTATGTTGGTCTTATCATGTGATGAGTGAAATACCAAGCGCTAACAGACGTTGAGTGTGTTGAGACATAGCACAGCCAGGCATTGAGTGCGTCGAGACCACTCTACGATTCATCGAGTCAAATATTGATTCGTCGAGTTGGCATTGAGTGCGTTGAGACCACTCTACAATTCGTCGAGTCAAATGTTGATTCGTCGAGTTATTCATCGAGTCAAGTGTTGATTCGTCGAGTTGGCGTCGAGTGCATCGAGACCACTCGACGATTCGTCGATCAAATTTTGATTCGTCGAGTTAGGCATTGAGTGCACTCGACGCTTCATCGATTCAAATGTTAATTCGTCGATGCAAGTGTTGAGGCCATTGCCAGATGTTGAGTGTGTTGTGACCACTCAACGATTCGTCGAGTCAAGGGTTGATTCGACGAATTATATTCCATATATTATGGGTCTGTGGATAGCGACAACTTTCTACTCTTTATTCCTTTGGGTATAAATAGAAGATGTCTTAGGGTTTAGTGAGCTAGTACCTGTGCTTGAACCGAGCCACTAATAAGCGAAATCACCGTGCTAAACCCGAGAGGAAAAGGCCGACGGAAAGCGTTTCTGAAAATCCTGATCTCGTCGTCGCCGCTCAGCCCGTTTCTGACGCCCGTCGTCGCCGCCTCTTCTGAAGCAGATCTAGCATTGAAGACGCAGAGTGCTTTCCTCTGACCTAGATCTTGTGTGACAAGAGTTTAAGGGTTCTCCCGTTCATGTGGATAACCTGTAGAGGCGTGAACATCATTCTGCGCTCAAAACACCAGCCGCTAGTGTTTACCAGATTTCTTGGAGCATCTTGGTTGAGTAGTGACTCAATCCCGCAAAGGTATATTTTATTTACAGTACTTTACTTCTTGATCAATGTTCATCGCAAGATCTATTTATTTTGAGATTTTCTTGTTTCTTATTCCGCTGCGCACAAGTGTTGTGACGTATAGAAAAAACCAACGACAACCTCACATCGTGATCCCCATCAGCCGGTACAGACTACCACACTACATAACTCACATGATCATGGTGCGCCCTCGCATCACCGTCAAAACTCCACCTCTTATCGCAAAATTGCATCCTATGGAGTTTAGTCTGCCCAACGATATCAAATTTTTGAGCAGCTTAGGTACTAGGTGTACCCTCTTAAGCCTACACACTGCTCTGTCTTGCGTCTGGATGTCAACCATCTCTGTCCCCATGGCCTCACATGTTGAGCCGTCATCCAGAAAGACTAACTTAGTTGTCACCTCTAGTGAACTTAACATTGCAGTATCTGAACAAATGTACCGTGAAGAACCAAAATCTAATACCCAACTAACATAGTCACATGGACTCTCAGTGATCTGTCATAACTACCGTTGCCTTCTCCGCACCCTGGACGCCCTCGAACTCTATGCACGCTGTGGACAATGTCTTATGATATGACCACTCTACATACAATGGTAGCACGCCACTATCTTCCTCAATGCGAATCTGGACCGTGCACTCCCTGATCCCTTCTCGAACTGCCTCCCTCGCCGTCCTCCTGCTGCCAAAGCATGCTCACTTTCAGGAGTGGGGTCCACAACATCTGACTGGACAATAACGCAGATGCATTTTGCTCCACGTCTACTGTATTATTTTCATACAGCAGAGTGATCTGCACATGCTTGTACGAAGTCAGGAGCGAGCTAAGAAGCAGTAAGACTATGTCTTCTTCTTCCACCTTCACATAAACTGCATGCAGTTGACTGAGAAATTCATTGTATGTTGAATTATTTTTGCAGGTGACCACATTCTTATATCTTCAGGCAGAACAGTCGGTGCTTCAGTAAGAACCTCGTGGTCACCGACTTCTCATATACAGTCCCTCAAGCTTCTCTCACAGCTTGACCATCAAATTTTCTTAATCCGAATCTGCCATAAGCAAAAGTTCCCGCTACCGTCAAATTTCTCCACCAAAAATTTGGTCAATACAGTATTCTTTGTTGTCATAGTTGTCTGCAGTGCTTCTAGACAATCTGATTAATTCACAGATCAGATCTATGAAGATAGGGAGCAGATTGATGTCATCACCTATCATTGACCCAAACCTAAAACCAGAATGTATAATCAATCACCTACTCGCAACCTGCCTCTGATACTATTTGTTGTAAAATCCGGTACACAACGCATGCACAACTATAATAAATTACAAGTAACAAAAACATAATAACACAGTCACGAAAATATATGTATCAATAAATAAATAAATGCAAATACATGAATAAAACCACAAGAAAAATGATCATCCAGCAAGTGTGTCACGGATGCTCCGAACATGCACGATCCACAATGAAAATCTGAGATCTGAACTGCAATCCGCCTCGCAAATGCATAAAGTTCACTGAAACCTTCGACGCCCAACCACACCACCACAGGAGAATAGCGCCATCACTGGAGAGAAAATGCCGTTGATGCTAATTTCACTAATGCACGCCTTCGACACACCTCTACACTCTAAGGAACGCCCACCGCAATGTCGGCGACAATCTCCAAAAAGCCAGGCGGCGACACCCTCTCCCAACATCGGCGGATATCTACTCCAAAACCAGGACAACACCGAAGTCCGACAGCCCCTCTGAGTGCACGAGCGAGAGAGAGGGAGAGAAGGAGGAGAGAGAGGCGGCTATCTCTCACGGGCTGCTCCTCCAAAAAGCTTCAAGCGGCTGTCTTCCCAAATCCTAACTGGCAGACGGCTCCTTCTTGAAAGCTACAGGCAACCCTCTCAACTCCAAACTTACAGTGATGGTTGACTTCAATATATTTTTTTCTCAAAAAGATATATATAACATTCGCCCAATTACTCACGGGAGAATAAACAAAAAGTTTTCCTTTTTTTTTATTTTTCCTGATATGCGACAAGCTTTGGAAGGAAAACTTTTCAAAACATAGGATTTGGATCCTGTTTGAATCTAGATCCAAACCAAACCCAAAAACCTATTATGTTGTCGCCCCTCCCAAATTCCGCCAAACTCCTTTCTTGGTCGGGGATACTTTTGGAATCCACTTCAATTATGTAATCTTCAATATTCTAGTATTTATGGAGGATCTCTTTGAAGGGATATTTGATCACCTTCCATTGTTGCCGCCAACTCGTTTTGGAGACCGCTCCAAATCTGGCATCTTCATTAATCTAGTGATGATGGAAGATTTTAGGAAGGGATTGATCTCCTTCCATGATGACCGTCATACCTATTTTGGGTTTCTTCCACCACCTATATATAGTGATTTGGCCGGCCATCCATGTGTGCAGTGCAACAGTCAAGTTTTGGTCGAAGATCGTCGGCTTCTCTTTGAAGCACCTACCGCCGACTTTCTCTTCCCGTTGGCTGCCGAATCGGAGGTCCTTCTTTCCTCGTAGCCGGCCCTCGTATCTCTCCGCCGTCTTGATTTCTCGTCGCAACGCGTACGGCCGGATCTTGGAGGGTTCGAAATTTTTCATCTTCTCTTTTCTCGATTCAATTTTATTCCACCATTTTAGCTGTATTATATGTTTGAGAAATTATTAGTGGATTTATCTCTACCTGCACAGTGGACGTACCCATACTAAATTTTTTGGGGAACCACTTTAAATCTTGGTGTCTTCCTTTGTAGTGTTTGTTTATTTTTTCGTGCGTTATTATTATTTTTCGTAATCATAATTGTGGTCGTTAGAACATTAGTTTGGAAAAGGAGAATTCATCTGCACTCAGAACGACCGTTTTCATAATAAGTGGTATCATAGGCAGGTTCGATCGACGATCGTTTGTACATTCTGTTTCAAGTTGGGTCAACGGTAGGTGACGACATCGGTCCGCTCCCTATCTTCTCAATCTTAATCCGCGAATTTATTCGATCGCTTCGGTCTCCGAGAAGATTTCTTCAGCTTGTTTTCTATGGCGACTTCCAAACCCGGTGCGAAGTTTGAAGTTACGAAGTTTGACGGAAAACACAATTTTGGCCTGTGGCAGGTCAAGGTCCGAGCACTTTTAATCAAGGAAGGCTTACACCGTGTCCTATTAGGGAAGGCCAATAAGGAGGTTGAGGTTACCGATCGCATGGGGGAAGATTTGGATCTCAAAGCTCTGTCCACCATACAGCTTTGCTTACACGATGATGTGTTGTATGGAGTTCTTTCAGAGACGACTGCCTCTAGTCTTTGAGCAAAGTTGGAGAGTATCTACATGACGAAGTCTCTCCCCAATCGCATCTACCTCAAGCAGCAGTTGTACAAGTTCAGAATGAAGGGGGGTTCCTCTCTACACGACCACCTAAATAGTTTTAACAAACTGTTATCAGAGTGTCTCAACATGGATATCAAGGTGGAGGAAGAGGATAAGACAGTTATCCTACTGAACTCTCTTCCAAAGTCTTACGAGAGCATGGTTACCACTCGCACTTATAGTAAGGAAGTTTTGGACATGGAAGAGGTCACGACAGCTTTACTCTCCGACGACATCCGAAAAAAGTCTTCCGGCTCAGATGTTGCTGAAAATTTAGCGTTACTCTCTCAGGGTCAATTTGGTTCAAGTAGAGGAGGCAGGTCTAAGAAAGGTTCAGATAGCCACTGCAATTACTGCAAAAAGAAGGGTCACGGAATAAAGAACTGTTGGAAGCTTCAGAACAAGGAGAAAGAAAAATCTCTTGGTGAAGAGATAAGGGAAAGTCTGTTGCATCCCTATGCCTTGAGGATGTCGACGAGGACGTCCTTTAGTACCTCTCTCACATTTTTTTTCCTTTCTTATTTTGTCTGTATTTTTTTTTCTTCCTGCAATTTTCATCTTTCCTTGTTTCTTTCCCCTCATTTGCTTACTATCATTTTTCCATTTTTTTTCCTAGTCATGTTATCTCTATGCTTGTGTTTATATAACTCTTATTTTGAGTTATTTCATGGTCAAGAATTTTATTGTTGAATGCATTTTTATCCCCCTATTACCTAAGCTTTTTCTTTGATACTCATCATTTATGAGCTTAGAGTGTGTCTAGTCAAACCATCTTTGACCAGCTCTCATAGTGGTTCATCTTTCCATGCTGAGGTCAGTTTGTTTGCATTCTTTTGCTTGGTGTGTCTGCATTTTTCAATTTCTCTCCCGCGCGCACATTAATAGGCAGAAGTCTTGACAGGTTCAGTTTTGCTATGGGAGACCACCGCTGGAGGTGGAGCAGTTGGTATTTTAGCTTCAGGTGGAGCATTTTTCGAGTCAACCATGTCAGTCAAGTTTGTATGCCACTCAGAATCAGAGGAGTTTTCTTATGATCTATTCTCGTTCAAAGTTCATTCAGTTTGTCTCTTTGGCTTTTAGATATTGGTGACCGTTGGAGCATCTTGGAGTTATCTCAGTCAAGTGAAGTTTGTTATAGGAGAGGCGTCAAGGTGGAGATTGTTATGTTGTCGCCCCTCCCAAACTTCCGCCAAATTTCTTTCTTGGTCGGGGATACTTTTGGAATCCACTCCAATTATGTAATCTTCAATATTCTGGTATTTATGGAGGATTTCTTTGAAGGGACATTTGATCACCTTCCATTGTTGCTGCCAACCCGTTTTGGAGACCGCTCCAAATTTGGCATCTTCATTAATCTGGTGATGATGGAGGATTTTAGAAAGGGATTGATCTCCTTCCATGATGGCCGTCATACCTATTTTGGGTTTCTTCCACCACATATATACAGTGGTGTGGTCGGCCATCCATGTGTGCAGTACAGCAGTCAAGTTTTGGTCGAAGATCGTCGGCTTCTCTTCGAAGCACCTACCGCCGATTTTCTCTTTTCGTCGGCCGCCGAATCGGAGGTCCTTCTTTCCTCGTAGCCGGCCCTCGTCTCTCGTCGGCATCTTGATTTCTCGTCGCAACGCGTACGGCTGGATCTTGGAGGATTCGAGATTTTTCATCTTCTCTTTTCTCGATTCAATTTTATTCCACAATTTTATTTGAATTGTATGTTTGAGAAATTATTAGTGGATTTATCTCTACCTTCACAATGGACGTATCCATAATAAATTTTTCGGGGAACCACTTTAAATCTTGGTGCTCTTCCTTTGTGGTGTTTGTTTATTTTTACGTGCGTTATTATTATTTTTTGTAACCATAATTGTGGCCGTTAGAACATTATTTTGACACAGAAGAATTCACTTTCACTCAAAACGACCGTTTTCATAACAAAAACCAACATTCAAGAGTGTGACAGACCAACTCTTCTTTTACAAGCCTTGTGAGAAAGAAATGGGGAAATATCACCATTCTTCATAAGTGTCTGTGGGATTGTTCTCTGCAGCCTTCTCTTGTGCTTGCGGGAGTGTCTTCTAGAGTCTCGAAGGAAGCGGACTTGGGATGGGTGAAAACGGAGTGAATTCAAAGCGAAGGAGCGAGCAGGGTGCTAAGTCTTCGTTAGAAAACCTTAGAGCCATCTCTTCTCACTTTTGTTGTGCTTTTAACTGAAGTTCTGAGAGCTTTTTTATAGTTTTTTTTTGACTCGCTGGTAATTGCGCTCGACTGAAATTTGTGTTGACGAATGAGACTGCACGATTCCGGTCACTTAGATAATCAATTTTTTGAAAAAGACGAACATGCTGGGCAGTCCGTGTAATCCGGACAACCCTTGCAAGTTCGTCGACGAGGGAAGAGACGACGGCTGTGGACGAAGGTGGCGACACGCCGTGCACGCTCTCGCTGAGAGCGAGCGCGTGGCACATTCTCGTTGGGAGAGCGCACGCGTTACGCATTTTCATGCTTCGGGCTCCCACTGAGCTCGCCGATGCACTGCGTGCTAGTCATGCGTACATGAGGGAATCCTCTTTGCGTGAGCGTGGTTTGCGCGCTGATCTCGCAGGTGCTTCCCCACATCCGTTTGGGATACCAAACGAAATGAATCCACTCAAATGGTGTTGGCGAGCCGATGTAGGCCGTGATGACGGTTCCGGTTAGTTGGACCGTCTTTGGGATCCCATCAAAAAAACTATTGTTAACACAATAACACCTGTATAACAACTGATTTTGAAATAGTGAAATATCATTTAATTTTTTAATTAAGTGCAAGAAATATAGGAGAAGTATCTACAAATTCTTAAAATGAAGTAAAAATTAATATATAAATTCGATGTACAGAACTATGCATAATGGCAACCCATGTAATTTATCTGCAATATAGTGGCTTTCGTAAAAGCCATGTTAGCTTAAATGGACCACTTGCTCCCTTACCTCACCGGAAGATCAAGGAAGAGGCTTCGAGTTGCTGTGGCCACGATCTTCGCATTTCTATCCCTCGGGTCTCGTTTTAGAATCCCGGCCTCTGTGAAGCAGAAAATCATGGTGGCCGGGATCTCGGCGGCTTCTCTGAAACTGGGCGGCGCATGGAGCCTCTCCAGCGGCGGCCGCCGATTCTCCTCCACTCACCATGCTATCTCCCGTGCCGGCGGCACCATTCTACCATTCTCTCCCCTTTCCTCCCACCGCAGAACCGCGCCCTTCTGTCAGCCATGGAGAACCCAGCTGAGGGATCGAACAGCGACGATCTGTTTCGTCGGAGGTGAGAGCAAATCTAATCCCCCCAACGACACCACTATCCCTACACCCGATGAAGTTAAGGAGGAAGCGATTCGGATTTCCGCGTCCCGGGAAGCTGATCGGAAGGCTCGTAAGCTTGCAGAGCGGCGGACATATCTGATCGCCGCCGTTTTGTCGAGCTTTGGCATCACATCCATGGCCGTCGCTGCTGTGTACTACAGATTCGCATGGCAAATGGAGGTCGAAATAGAAAACCCAAATGCCTTTCTCTTCTACTTCAATTCTTTCCCCCATCTGAATCTGATCTAATTTGCAGGGCGGCGAAGTACCTTTGACTGAAATGCTGGGGACCTTCGCTCTTTCCGTGGGAGCCGCGGTAAGATTAGTAGATCGAACGATTGGAATTGCTTAGATTGAATAGTGAAATCTAAGCTGGTTTGGAATGGATTGGTGGTGATTCAGGTGGGGATGGAGTTTTGGGCGCGATGGGCTCACCGGTCTCTATGGCACGCGTCGCTGTGGCATATGCACGAATCCCACCACCAGCCGAGGGACGGCCCCTTCGAACTCAACGACGTATTTGCTATCGTCAACGCACTTCCGGCCATCTCCCTCCTCTCCTATGGCTTCTTCCACCGCGGCCTAGTTCCCGGCCTCTGCTTCGGCGCCGTATATTTCTTCCTCCCCTCTGTTTCTAAAAAGAAAAAAAGAGCTCTGCTAATTCCTAATTTCTATACTAATTTTTCTTGACCGGTTCAAACAATTTTTAGCTACGACTATGACTCCGTTTATGTGACGTTGACGGTTGTGAGCACCTCGTTAGTGAACGCTCGACCTCACTTAGGGCTAGTTTGGTACAGCGGTCGAAATCCCGCAGATTTCTTCCGGTCCGCGTGACTGTCACTGCGGTTCGGAAGCTTTGGAATAAATTCACGGGATTTCCACGGTTGCTAGCGGCGGGGAGGAGCCCTGCTGTTTGACTGAGGTCCCGCCAAACAGGCGGAACCGCAGCCAGACAATTTCTTTCGCGCGAGTGGCACGGATCCGTCCCACCAAACAGAGCCTAAAGAACTTCAACTCTATATGTCATGCCAAACAGACATTTTCTCCGACCTCATAGGAGCAAAAACGTGGCACCAAAAGGAGTCATATATACCTGCCACTCCAAACGGAGACTTTGATTTTATTTATTTTATTTTTTTTTTGCAAAAGCTTTTGTTACGGGAAATTCTTAGTTCTTATAGGTAATCTCTTCGGAATATATTTATTTTAGAAAAATAATTTATATATTTTAATGGCAGATTTAATTTTTAAAGCGTCTTCCGATTTGATTTAAGTGGATTAGCACATCCAGGAAGCGTGTCCTAAAAAATCTCTCCTTTGTCGGTTGAAAAATTGTTTTTACTCTGGTTGTGATGATGACAGGGCTGCACAATTCCGGCCTTTTGGAAGACTATTATGGGAAGATTATGAGCTGACTAAGGCTCTGATTGAGAGACTTATTTTCACCGGTCAAGTGTTTACGATCGTATGAATCAGACCTTATTCATAATCGTTTGACCGGTGATAATTAGTCCCCCCAAACGGAGCCTAAGTTGATAATGGCTCCATTTGGCACGGCGGTGGCGGTCATGAATGCGGTGGTTATGAATCGTAGTTCATGAATGTCTGATCCCTCCTAAGGAACTTCATTCATTTTATGTAGAAAACTAGGCTCCATTTGGCACGGCGGTGGCAGCCGTGAACACGGTGGTTATGAACCGTAGTTTGTATGTCGGAGCTTGGTGGAGATCATAACCATTGTCATACAAAATATGCATTTTATGATGGTTGCACCGGAACAAATTCGTGCCAAAGGAAGCCCTAGTTTTTTTTTTGTGATGTTCATAACTATTGTCATGCTAAATATATATTTTATGACGGCGGTGTTTTTGTTCAAACTCACGAGAGCAAAAGCCGCAAAGCCGGGGCCAAAATGGGGCCTATATGTGATTTAAAATAATGAACAGGACTGCCGAAAATAATTGATCAAATACAGCCATAACTGATCATGTGCGATCTTTCTTAAAACCTGTAGTACTGTAATTATGCTGAGATTATGATATATTTACGCCCCACGTTTTGTAAATCATGATCAGGGACTGGGGATTACGCTTTTTGGAATTGCGTATATGTTCGTTCACGATGGGTTGGTGCACCGGAGATTCCCCGTGGGGCCCATAGCTGACGTGCCTTATTTCCGGCGAGTGGCGGCTGCTCATCAGGTACCTTTTTCTCGACGCTTCTTCTCCTTTCTTCTTCAATTCTTCCTGGCTGCTAGCTGAAATTGACGATTTTCTTCTGAATTTTAAATATAGTATTTCTGACAAGTTTAACGTGGCCACAGATCCACCACTCCGACAAATTCGAGGGCGTCCCCTATGGGCTTTTTCTAGGACCAAAGGTCAGTTAGCCTCTTTGTTTTCTCTTGAACACAGCCTCACAATTAAAAAAAAACAATATGGAAGCGTGAGATATACATGTTGTTGGAGTGGGGAACACTTCCGGCTCTCTTGTTTTTCATACCTGGTTAGCCCACGTGAGCTTAGAGTCGTCGGAGCGTGACCCTCTCCGATGGCTGAAGTACCCGTAAACGCGGGGTCCGGGGGTGGCGAGCCTATTTATAGGCGTATAACCCGAATTTTCGGGTTAGGGTTTTTTTGAGCAGTTTCGGCTGAAAAAGTTTTTCGAGAAGCACCTTTTGGAGATCCAAAGAAGTGGTGTTTTCCGGCGGCGGTTCTTCTTCCCGTTTCTTGTCCAAAGAGAGAAGTGCGAGGTAGGATCGGTTTTGATCCTTGAAACTTTGTAATCTGTATTTTTTTTGCTTTGGTGAATACAAGAAGGAAGGGGAGAATGAGAGAGAGGACGTAGCCCGATTTTGGGTGAACCTCTATATATCGTTGTGTTTGTGTTGTTTTTTTATTTCGATTTTTCGTTCGAATCTCTCTTCTCGGCACTCTGATTTCTCTACATATGTGTCAACGTGAGATGTGTGTGTGGCAGCATGAGGTGTACGTGTGGTCCAATGAGGTGTGTGCGAGTGTGCGCGCGTGTGTGTCGTAGGTGTAAAGTCCCCACTCCCCACCGTACATGCATGGTCTGGCTCCGGTTCTGGTTATCGGACTGCAACCCAAGTACCCCAACCCCACTCTCCGTGCCTATTTCTCGTAGCGGCGGTCGTAGAGGGGTTCTCGTGTTGAGTGCGCCACGTGGAATTGACGGTGATGTCCAAGCGTGTGTTGTGACTCGCTAACGGGGGCGGTTTAGTCTCACACCGCCCAGCGTGCTCGCTGGTCCTACACCCTACCTAGGTGTATGAGCGGGGTGTTCACTCATCCCCTAATCACGTGATTTTGGGGAGTGACGTCACAATGCTTTAGATGGTATCAGAGCAGGGGGCAGTTGCGAGGGGGGTGTTGAGTGCGTCACGTGGAATGGACGGTGATGTCCGAGCGTGTGTTATGACTCGCTAAATGGGGCGGTTTAGTCTCACACTATAGTTAAGCGGGCTCAAACTGGAATAATCACAGGATGAGTGACCTCCTAGGAAGTCCCTGTGGTGTGCGCTTGACTATCAAGTTTCGCTCATCTAAGGGAGGATGTGGCCTCCAACAATCCGTTTGTGGGCATGGAGATGAGTCGGGTCGGTTGGGTTGCAGCCCTCTAAGAGAATTTAAGAAAGGCAGCCCGGATACCTTGCAAGGTGGGTTGAACCGCCGCACGCCCCTTCTAACGTCTCGAACCCAACAATCTCCTCGATAAGAAAGTGAAAAAAACTTCATAGTTAAGCGTGTTTGAGTGAGAGTAGTACTGAGATTGATGACCTCCTAGGAAGTCCTTGCGATGTTCACTTAACTGGAATTTTCCCTCATCCAAGGGAAGCTCCAACCTCCAATTACCAACCAGCGCGCCATGGGTTTGTAAAGTACCTACCAGCACTTGGGACTCGACCCCCCCCCCCCCCCAATGCACGGTAAAGTTGTGCATGATCCAGCTGCTTGTGCGCAAGAGATGATTTTTTTTTTAAATCCTAGCTCCCCGCAAAATTCGGGCAAATATGAGATCATTTTTTATGGAAGAATCTCTTCTACTGTAAGTAAATATGAGATGTCAAAAATGTCATCTAAGATGTATTTGTGTGCGCGTGTGAGAAAGAGAGGGGTAGGTGAGTGTGTACGTGTGAGTTAGGTGTAATTAGGTAGGGTTACTATAGAAAACCGAGATGACTAGAGGGCTGAAATTGAACTCCTACTTCGCAGTAGCTGAACAAGTATGCTTCAATTTTTTCTTGTAAAATAAACTGATACACATTCTATAAATTTAATAATTGAGGGGCTTAATGTGCTTTATTTCATTTTAACTCAGCCCCAGTGATTTTAACATATGGTTTTGAAGTGCTATATTTCTTATTATAAGATGCGGGGTATTTATGATTGATTATATGATATACATATTTGTATCTTTATATCTCTGCATTGACTGTCATCGCAGGAATTGGAGGCGGTGGGAGGGAATGAGGAGTTGGAAAGAGAGATCAAGAGGAGAATTAAGAACCAGAATAAATAGCCACAATTTAAATGTGCTGACGCGACAAATTAGAGTTCTCTTTTTTTTTTGAAATTTCTTTTTTTTTCAATGTATTATTATATCATAATTCTTTTTTAGGAGGGCCGTTAATTTTTTTTTTGTATTTTATATAATTAAGTGGGGGTTTTGCTCCTGGGAGACTTTTAATTACCTGACCTTTATGTATTAATTAATATTGCTGATATATGTAAGGATGCGTGTTGAATTTCGCTTGCCTCAGAAGCTTTCTATTTTGTAGTAGTTTCTTGCTTCTACAGCACAAAATCAATGTTTTTAGATTGCTTGGCTGTTATGTTTGATGCTTTACTGGACCGGTCCAGCTGGACCGGTCCAGTTAAGTGTTTTATTATATATATATACTTGCACAGGAAGAGAGGGAGGCAGGCAAAATTCCCCCGATTCCTTTTTTTCTAACCTAAACAACGATCAAGAGGCGGCTCCAGCGGGAGAACAGGAAAAGCGGCGGCATCGAGCAAGAACGGCCAGCGATCGGAGTTCTCCGGCGACATCAAGGAAGAAGAGGAGCGGTGGCAGCGGCACGGGAAGAAGAAATCGGAGAGGCTAGCGGCGGGCTCTTCTTCTCCGGTGGCAAGGAGGAAGGAGCGGCGGGCGGATCCTCTCCGGCGAGGCCCGATCTTGGGCGGTGCTTCTTCATCAGGCGACAGCGACGATCCAGCGGCTTCGGCGGGCGGATCTTCTCCGGCGTGGCCTGATCTTGGGCGGGTGCTTCTTCTCCGGCGACAGCGACCTTGGTTCTTCTTCTCCAGCGGCGGCAGATCGAGAACGGCGCCATCTTGGCTCGTCTTCTCCGGTGGCAAGGAGGAAGACGGGGCGGCGCCATCTTGGGTTCTTCTCCGGGTTCTCCGGCGACAGCGGTAGATCGAGCGGCGGCAAGCGGAGGTTGATCCTGCAGGCGAGCAGTGGTCGACGGAGGCGGCGGAAGATTGATCGGAGTTCCGATCTAGTGCACGGCAGCGGCATCGGCTCCATCTCCGGTGTAGGAGAGGGGAGATCCACGGCAGCGGCGGGTGCGGGTGTCTTCCTTCGGCGGCTCCGGCGATCCAGCGGCGGCGGCGACTCCGGCGGTGAAAGAGAGCATAAGGCTGCGGTTCCTTCGTCTTGAAGAGTGCAGCGGCTTTCTTGGCCGGACGGCGGCAGCGCGCTAGGGGAGTTCTTCTTCTCCTCTTGTTCTTGCTTTCCTATTCTAGGTTAGTGTCGATCCGAAAGGATCGTTGAGTGCTCTGTGTTGTAATAGAACCTCTATTTTGTTTAGTGGATCCGGCGCGCTCTCCCCGTGGACGTAGGAGCTTAACTCCGAACCACGTATATCTCTTGTCGTCTGTGTTGATTTTTTGTGTTTTGGAATCTCGTACTTGTATCCTTCCGAGGATTGTTTGGTGCGCGCCATTATTTGCTCAAATTTTAGCTTCCGTTGCTATTGTCCGCGACGAGTTCCGTACTCGCGGACCGGTGCCAATTGCGCAACAATTGGTATCAGAGGGAGGTTGGTCCTTCGGACCAGTGAGCAAATTCAATGGCGGCCAAATTCGAGGTTCCAAAATACGATGGGCGGATCGATTTCGGTCTTTGGCAAAAGCGCATAAAGGCCGTACTCGTTCAGCAGGGTCTTCACAAGGCACTCCTTGGAAAGGAGAAGGCTAAGGTGAAAGACGACGACGAGTGGGATGAGCTGGATCTCAAGGCCATCAGCACCATACAGCTGTGTTTGGCAGACGAGGTCATGTACAACGTTATCGAGGCGGAAACTACGGTGGATTTGTGGAGGAAGCTCGAGGAGCTCTACATGTCTAGGTCGCTCACGAACAAGCTGTACGTGAAGAAGCAGTTGTACAGCTTGAGGATGTCTGATGGCGCGCAACTGTTGGATCATTTAAATGTGTTCAACAAGTTGGTATCCCAGTTGCGCGGCATGGATGTGAAGGTCGAGGAGGAAGACCAGGCTCTTCTCCTCTTGTCCTCACTCCCGAGGTCGTTCGATCATTTAGTCACCACCATATTGTATGGGAAGGATACCCTTAAGATGGAGGAAGTAGTGACGATGCTTCTCTCTAATGAGAAGAGGAGCAGTTCCGGATCGAGTGCGAGCGAGGGTCTGCTCGTGAAGAGCAGAGACCCATTCCGAGGTAGATCGAGAGGGGGAGGCAAGGAGGATGGTCGACCTAGGTCCAGGGGTAGGTGTCATTACTGCAAGGAGGAGGGGCATTGGAAGGCCAACTGCCCAGTGAGGAAACTCAAGGGCAAAGAGTCTGTGCCTCAGCAGGCTGCAGTGGCATCGGAGTGCGTGAGCGATGATGACGTTTTACACGTTTCACAGAGTCACGATGTGGTAGTCGGGACCTCAGATTCCTGGATCATGGATACAGGATGTTCGTTCCACATGTGCCCGAACATTGAATGGTTCTCCAGTATTAGGCACTGTGGAGGTGGTCGTGTTCGGATGGGGAACCAGTCAGAGTGCGAGATATCGGGAGTCGGGAGCATCAGGATTAGGATGTTCGATGGAGTGGTTAGGACCCTCACCGATGTTCGGTATGTGCCTGAGTTGAGGAAGAGCTTGCTTTCTCTAGGCACTCTGGAGGCTGCCGGGTATTCTTATACCAGTAGTAGCGGATTTTTGGAGGTCAGGAGAGGCGCACAGATAGTCTTGAGAGGAGAGCGTTTTGGATCGCTCTATAGACTTATTGGCACCACGATTGCCGGGGGAAATGCGATGAGAGAGGTCGGATCGTCTCTCGAGCTACAGGATACGGTAGCATATGCATTTCAGGCGATCTCCTCAGATCGTGGTTCCTTCGATAGAGCTTTAGAGAGCGGAGACCGTTTTCAGCGAAAAGCTAGGAAGGACCAGCGGAGGAGAAGGGCAGGATTCGTGGCAAGGTTGTGTGCGCGTAGAGAGGACCTTGGCGGAGGTAGAGTTTTCGCAGCCGTAGAGGAGACGGGTAGAGAGTCATCTCAGGAGCACCCAGATACCGTGAGAGGAGCCGTCAGGCTCAGAGGTCTCACCGAGGAACTTAGGATCACTCAGGAGAAGGTGGAGTTGCACAGTGAGAGTTCGAGTGCGATTCGTCTTGCAGTAGACCCGGTCTATCGTGCAAGGACGAAGCACGTCGACGTGCGTCACCGGGAGTTGAGGGAGTTCGCTCGAGGTGGAGGCGTTATGTTACGGGAGAGTTCTACGGAGGAATGCGTTGCGAGCATGCGAGAGAGATCAGTGAGGCGAGTCAAGTTTGACTTGACTCAGACTGATGCACGTTGATCGTGCAGGCCCCAGGGAGAGGGGGCTTGTAGTCGCCAGTAGAGATCTATGTGTCTTATGCGGTATTAGTGTTCGTAAAGCATCAAGGTGGAGATTGTTATGTTTGATGCTTTACTGGACCAGTCCAGCTGGACCGGTCCAGTTAAGTGTTTTATTATATATATATACTTGCACAGGAAGAGAGGGAGGCAGGCAAAATTCCCCCGATTCCTTTTTTTCTAACCTAAACAACGATCAAGAGGCGGCTCCAGCGGGAGAACAGGAAAAGCGGCGGCATCGAGCAAGAACGGCCAGCGATCGGAGTTCTCCGGCGACATCAAGGAAGAAGAGGAGCGGTGGCAGCGGCACGGGAAGAAGAAATCGGAGAGGCTAGCGGCGGGCTCTTCTTCTCCGGTGGCAAGGAGGAAGGAGCGGCGGGCGGATCCTCTCCGGCGAGGCCCGATCTTGGGCGGTGCTTCTTCATCAGGCGACAGCGACGATCCAGCGGCTTCGGCGGGCGGATCTTCTCCGGCGTGGCCTGATCTTGGGCGGGTGCTTCTTCTCCGGCGACAGCGACCTTGGTTCTTCTTCTCCAGCGGCGGCAGATCGAGAACGGCGCCATCTTGGCTCGTCTTCTCCGGTGGCAAGGAGGAAGACGGGGCGGCGCCATCTTGGGTTCTTCTCCGGGTTCTCCGGCGACAGCGGTAGATCGAGCGGCGGCAAGCGGAGGTTGATCCTGCAGGCGAGCAGTGGTCGACGGAGGCGGCGGAAGATTGATCGGAGTTCCGATCTAGTGCACGGCAGCGGCATCGGCTCCATCTCCGGTGTAGGAGAGGGGAGATCCACGGCAGCGGCGGGTGCGGGTGTCTTCCTTCGGCGGCTCCGGCGATCCAGCGGCGGCGGCGACTCCGGCGGTGAAAGAGAGCATAAGGCTGCGGTTCCTTCGTCTTGAAGAGTGCAGCGGCTTTCTTGGCCGGACGGCGGCAGCGCGCTAGGGGAGTTCTTCTTCTCCTCTTGTTCTTGCTTTCCTATTCTAGGTTAGTGTCGATCCGAAAGGATCGTTGAGTGCTCTGTGTTGTAATAGAACCTCTATTTTGTTTAGTGGATCCGGCGCGCTCTCCCCGTGGACGTAGGAGCTTAACTCCGAACCACGTATATCTCTTGTCGTCTGTGTTGATTTTTTGTGTTTTGGAATCTCGTACTTGTATCCTTCCGAGGATTGTTTGGTGCGCGCCATTATTTGCTCAAATTTTAGCTTCCGTTGCTATTGTCCGCGACGAGTTCCGTACTCGCGGACCGGTGCCAATTGCGCAACACTTGGCACCCTGCTCATAATGGATTTCAGGTGTCTATTTCTATTGTCTATTTAAGCTATATATATAAACATGTTAATATTTTTTATTTCAGGGAAGAAAAATTGCGACTGATTAACGGTCAGTAACTGTGAACATTCACATCCTAAAGGGAAAAAAAATTATGTACGGTAGGATCGTAGCAGAGTTGTGCGGTTGCTGGCTGACAGCCGTTCAATCGATTGTAAGCCATGTTAGAAAGTCCGATGCAAGAGTCAATTTCACAACAAAAGGTACTGAGTTTCCAATAATAACGACAACAGTACAACTCACATGGGTAATATACCAACGCAAGACAATTTGACGTGATATGGAACTTACACATACAATAGTAAGAGACACATTATCGTTAAACAGATTGCAACACCAAACCGCAACTACAACCCGCAACCTTGCAGGTCAGACCACACAACACTTGTAGTACCAACTTCAGGATCTAGTCACAAGATCAGCACAACAGTCCGCACTACTTCACTTCACAGACTGCAAACCGCAGCTCCTTCAACCCCTCTTTATCGCTGCTCTTTATTTTGCTAACTCGTTGAACTTCACAGGTCGCCGCACTTCATAAACCGCTGCACTTCACAAGTTGTTGCACACCACAAACAGTTGCTCACATTTCACAGGCAAACAACTACACACACTTGACAAGCCACCACATCGGATCCAGTCAAACACCAAGCACTGGAGCTGCCCAATCAGAAAAAAAAACTCCATCCTCTTCACTGCTCACTTCAAAAATTCAACAAGCCATCCAATCAGAAATGCAGGTTTTTAAACAGGTTTTGGTTGGTCTTTTGATGGCTGATCGGATGGCTGATTTCTCACCCGCACGGGAGCTTTGTACGCTACCCATACCTAAAATTGTCTCCATCCTAAAAATGAGATTTGGGCTTTGTTTGAATGGGCTTATTTTCTCTAGCTCAACCGTAAAAAATGCCCGTTCGAACCATTACTTTCGTTTGGTGGAATCCGGGTTTATTGAGAACCGCGGATTTCGGGCTTTTTTGGACGTGATTCGTTCACTCGGTAGCAGATTCGTTTTTTTTAAAAAAAACAAATAGCATTGAGCCCGACTCGTCACGATATTTCTCCACAGCTCGCGTGGTTTGGGGTCCGCATCTTCCTACTGCAACTCGCGTTTAGCATCGTGAAAGGAAGGAGGCAAAGCAAACGACGCTCGACATTATGCTACACCAACCCGCGGTCGAAATCTTCAAGCTGTAGCTTGCCCTCGGCATTCTCTTCGTGTCCCCATCAGAACGTGGGTGGGCATACTCGATCCTTCGAGGCACACATTTCCGTAGACGAACATTCTTCCTCCACTCATTGCAGCGGAGAAATGGAGTTGTCAATTTACACTTTTGGATTTGTAGAGTTTTGTTTTGCAATTTCAAGTGATTTGTTTTCTTCACACTCTTGCCGCCCATGTGCTTTCTACATTGCAAACATGAGCAGATTCATGAATTTCAACATGGGGTAAAGCAAAAGAGGCGGAGAAATGTCCGGCAAGGCCTGGCCCAGTAGCAATCTCCCTTTCGGTTGAAATCTATGCAAATTTTGTGCTAATCTATAGAGTTCTTCTATTGGTTAGAAATTGCATTTCCTTGTGATCCGCTCTACTGCTGCTTTTGTTTATTGGATGCGCATGATACGTATTTCCAAACGTTAAAAACAGTTTTTCGTTCCTGACAACAAAAATCAAATTTCTTCCAAATAAAACTTCATTCACAAATCAAGGTTTACGACCACTGCATTGACAAATCACAGTTCATGACCAAAATGTTCATGATTGCTACCACCGAACCAAACAGACCCTTGGTCAAAAAAGAAATTGACGCAAAAGTGGTATTTATTACGATAATTTCTCATTGATATCACGGACCGGTCACTAGATCCTAGAAGAATTTCTGCCGAAATTTGAGAGGTTGATTTTGTTCTAGGATTTTTAAAGAAGTTTTCTTAAGAATCTTGATGTTTTCGTTGAGATTTTTGGGGAAGCAGTTCCTTTAATGGATTTCAAGATGAAGAGTTTTTTTGAGACCTCGCATAAATTGAAAGTTTAGCCTTTGTCGGGCGCGGCATTTTTGCTTCCTGACGCTCTGGCGGGAGTGCGTGCGGTGCTGCACTCTTCTTGGAGGCTTTCAGACATTTTGGGTGAGCGCGGCTTGCGGCCGGTCTGGTCGGATTAGCTTGCCCCTTGAGTGAATTGAGTACTTTGTAAAGTGTGCTCCGTATATCAATTCCTCACGTTTTTTACCCACATTAGGGACGCACAGACAACCAACTTTTCTCAAAAGACGGTCTTCTAAGGAGAATTGGGAATTTTACCCATCCGCTGCATAGCGTTTCATACACTCATCAAGCTCCGTTGCTCGTCGAACCCTGTCCGCACGGTCATATTGCACCTCCGTCCAGTTCAGACACGCATTTGCAGTGGCATTCTTGTCCACACAAGAGATGTCTAAGGCCTCCAACTCCTGAATTAGATGCTCATCATGCATCTGCAACTAACTTGCCCTTGCCGGAGTCCTATGACTCAAAGCATCTGCGACCACATTTCCATTTGCGGGATTATAATGAATCTGGGAGGTGTAGTCCCCGAGGAACTCCATCCACCTCCGCTATTGCATATTTAGATCCTTCTGATGCAGAAGATACTTAAGGCTCCTATGGTTCGTGAAGATGTCAACTTTCACGCCATATAAATAATGACGTCACATTTTAAGTGCAAAAATCACAGCCGCAAACTCTTGTTTGTGTACTGGATAATTTCGCTCATGCACCTTCAACTAGTGTGAGTCATAAGCTATCACCTTTTCAAACTGAAGAAGAACGCAACCTAATCCGCTCCCTGATGCATCACTATAAATTTCATAGCTGTATGAACCGCATGGCGACGTCAAGATTGACGCCGTAGTCAGACGACTTTTCAGCTCTTCAAAAGCTCGTGCGCACTCAGGCGTCTAAACGAACTTCTGATCTTTTCGCGTCAGTGTGGTGAGAGGTAAGGCTATCCGCGAAAACTTCTTTACGAATCGTCTGTAGTAGCCCGCAAGTCCAAAGAAACTCCTGACTATAGCTACAGTAGCCAGAATAGGTCACTCCTGTATCACAACTATCTTCACCAGATCCACCGCAATGCCCTCTCCACTAACCACATGATCCGGAAAATCCACCGACGACAGCCAAAACTTGCACTTTGAGAACTTGGCATAGAGCTTGTTTCTTCTCAATGTGTGCAACACCATCCGCAAATTGTTCGTATGATATTCTTCAGATTAAGAGTACACTAATATGTCGTCAATAAAGACGATCACAATAGGTCTAAGTACTCCCTGAAAATTCGATGCATTAAGTTCATGAATACCGATGGCGCATTAGTTAGCCCAAACGGCATTACAGTGAACTCGTAATGACCATAACATGTTCCAAACGCTGTCTGGGGAATGTCACATTCCCGAATCCTCAACTGGTAATAGCCAGACTTTAAATCTAGCTTCAAGTATACCGTTGATCCAACTAGCTGATCGAACAAGTCATCAATCCGTGGAATTGGATACTTATTCTTCTCTGTTAGCTTATTCAACTCTTGATAATCGATGCATAGGCGCAGCGGAAGCGTGGTGGGCCCATAACTCACAGGTTGGAGGATCGAAACCTCCCTCTAATACCACAATTGTAACACATCTGTCCGTCACATGAAATATAATAGAGGGTCCGACCATGGCCCCACACCATATTCCACAAACAGACAGCGGGATTACATATGAATATCAAAAGCTACATGCATCCTACCTCAGAGCATTCTAGCGGAAGCTTAAGGGTTAACTTTTTGAACTCAAGTAATCACAAGAATGTCCACTATAATACCACTAGAATGTTTATTACAAAAAGACACAAAAGTTACTATCATCGGCAGCGTTAGTCACTGTCGCCCGACGACAGTCAACGGTAATTTAACACTGTCCTGGCCTTAAGGACTTACATTTACTCTTGATAAGTGTGGTTTACAGACATCGGCACGCAGGCCGGCCACACATGAAAGCAGTAAAACTTCGTTTGGCCTTCGAGGGCCGGCATAGCATCAGGGCTTCGACCCGCTATTTCCCGCTCGGCTCTCCAGCACATGCATAGGGACAATCCACCATCAGGGCAGTAAACAAGGAAACGGTCAGCATTTAGCTGACCAATTTATAACGACCTTACCCCAATCCCGGGGCAGCGGTATTCCTTCCCTGCGTGCATAACATGTATACAAAGTGACAATAATCATTCACCACAGACGCATGCTTAATAGCCACACTCCTCATGCACTCAAGGCACAATATCGGTGTGTCGAGGTTTCAGGCCCCATCACCATTCTTAGTCCCAGACTAGATGACAACACTTGAGTGTTTCTCTCTTTTCTTTTTATGAGTCGACAACGTTAAAGGAGTTCTATTACTTTGAGATCCAATCTAGTGATGCGCTCCAAGTCGATAGTCATAAGGTAGGTGCAGGTCAACCTTGCCCGTTGCTCAGACCGTCATGCGTCGAAAGCTGAAACCTTCATGGCAGTGACATGTCGCGGGTCGGCATTTCCTTTGTGCCCAAGCAGAACAGTTTAAGTTCCTGCTAACAAACAATAACAGCCCTCAGGTCTCCTGGAGACAGGCATTACCATTAGTAGCCCACAGGTCTCCTAAAGACAGGCTAAATATCTCACTAGGATCTATCGCCGGGCAATGTAACATCCCATTTTCAACTAGACCCCCCTAGGAGTAGTTTTTGTCCTGACTAGGTCAGGACAGACCCTTAGAGAACCAAAATGGGCCAAATGAGCTTGGCCATGAAAGTGAAAGGCACATTGGTCTGCAAATAGTAATTTCTAATTACTAGCTTAAGGGTGTCCATAGGGTTTCACCATGACCCCATGGCCCCACCACAACACTCCTAACCCATTAAAGGATCCATTAGAGCCATAGGGATCCATTGGAGTCAGCCCAAAGTGGTCGAATTGACCAAGGACCACCAAAGGCCTAAATTGGGCAAGGTGTCCTAACTAAGGGCAATTGACCTCTAATGTGTCCATCCAACCCTATTTAGGTCTTCCTAGACCTTGAGTGAGGCAATTGGGTCACCAAGGGCCCATTGGGGTCAACCTTAGTGGCTAATTTGACTCAAGTCAACCCTAAGCCACTTGGAGTCAAACCTAGCCAAATGGGCTAACTTGTGCTCAAGCCCAACCCACTTGGGCTAACCTTGTTTTAATAAATGAAATAGACTTGTGGGCTGCCTTTGGGTTAGGTAGGAGCCAAAATTCATCATGAAGTGTAGAGAGAGAAAATTCACCCATGGAGGAGTGAGAAAGTAGAATAAAATATAAGAGGAGACTTTGGGCTCACCCTCCCCCTTCCCCAACCTCCCCAATTTATTACTCTAGGAAAAGACAAGCTAACCCAACTCAACCAGCCACCTTTTGACTGGTTTGGACCAAGCCTCACCCCCCACCTACCCTAGCCACCATTGTTGACTTTAGCCAATATTGGCCATGAAGCCTACCAGCCACCTAACACCCCCAATCTCCCCTTTAAAAGCTTCACAGGACTCCCCTCACTCACTTCCACCACCTACCTGAAGGAGCCAAGCAGCCACCAAGAAGCTTCAAAAATTCGGCCACCACCACCACCATGGTCTCCCGCCGCTCCTCTCGCATCCAAGCCCGTGTGCAGGTCCTCCCTCACCTCTCTCTTCATGCTGTAGATCTTAAGATTGTTAGGGATAAGGTTTGGGCTCGAATGAGCCCGAACCGAGCTCAGTTTTTCCTCCATTAATGGAGATCTGGAAGCTCACGGGTTGGGTGGCGCCGCCGCCTCCCGCCGCCCTAGCCGCCGGAAAATGTCGCCCCCACCACCGTAAGGGTGGAGGAGAAGATGGTCGGTGGTTGCGCCGCCTGTAGCCACCGGAAAACCCCCCGTGAAAACTCCCGTGAAAGCTGGTATCGGGCTGGTTCCTGCATGCTGGATTGGAGAAGAAAAGCAGCAGCCGTCGGATGGCTTTAAGATTCGTGCCATGCAAATATATAAATCCTGTATTTATTTAATTTATGAATAGTGTTATTCTGCCTTATAAAACAGCCTCTCTTGCATGCCAAATTTAGAGTTCTTCTAGACATTTTCATAAAACATGTTCAACATGAAAGTTGTAGGTCTCTGAGTTAGCTTTAATTTGATATGTTACACATAATTTTTGGTTAAGTCTACTGGCCTGTAGACCCATTTTACTAGGGTTGGTCCTAGGGTAGGACAGAAATAAAAAGGTGTGCCCTGACCAAACCCTAAGTCCAAAGGGACTGAAATTTTGGTCATGTCACTAAATTAGATACACCTAGCTTCCCTCCAAAAATGAGATTTTTTGGCGAAAATAATCCTATAGTTTTAGTCAAAATTTGATAAATCAATTAATGTTGATTTTTGGAGCATATCAACCCCAATTGGCCCCAAATTTTGGTGGCCTGCCCTTGGGGGTATATTAGACCTATGGTAAAAATATTAGCCAATTTTGATTTGTGCATGTTGATATATCTCACTTGTAAGGGTTGAAAGAGGGATGGTCTTGGGCTGCAAATAGCAAAAATGTAGAAAATTAAAGGAGATGCCCAAGTCCATCCAGAGACCCAAATGTCCTGGGATTTTGGCCAGCAACAAGTTTAGGGCATATTTAGGCCCTGCCCAAAAATGGGATTAGTTGGAATTAAAATTAGGGGGAAAATTACTTAGATACCCCTAGGCTTGTTTAGGTGATTCATGGAGTATTTCAACTCCAAAAGGCCCCAATTTTTGGTGGCATGTCTATGAGGATAATATTAGGGCATGGTTAAATTTTCAGCCCATATGGATCACTGCATGTTGGGTTAACCCACTTGCATGTGTAGGCTAGACTTAATCTTGGTGTGCAAATAGCAAAAGTTGCTATGATGTGTATTTATCCATTTTGGGACTTCTAAAAAGCTTGAAACTAATTCCAGAGGATCTTTAGGACAAATTTGACCCCTAAAATTAATTGTGGGATTTTTGGGATCAAAAATCCCATTATTTGGTATTTTCAAAATAAAGGCCTTTTTGGAAAATAAATTGTAGAAATAGGTCTTAATCAAGGAAAGATCCCCAAAATCAGTCAAGTCAAAAATGAAGTTTTTATTTGACTTTGGAAAATTCTATACCTCTGTTTGACAACTTTTAGAGCAAAATTCATGGAAATGACTATTTTACCCTTTTTATATTTGTTCATGAATTGGTAGAAATACATGTTGGAAAATTGTAGAAATAATTCTAGAGTTGCATAATTATTATATTAGTCTTGTAGAATTATTTCAGAATTTTTGGATACACTGTAAATTATTAAATAAGCATAATGGCATTTTGGTAAATAATTAAGAATGGATTTTGATAGGCCATTACACTGCATATGTTAATGAAACTCTGCCATTAGTCATAAAGTAGTGATATAAATGCTCAGTAATTTTTCTGGAATTTTGGGTTGTATATTTCTTATACTTCATTTGGAAAATGATTAATATGTAGACATTGTATTAATTATGGAATAAATAGAAATATAAAAAGGAAAATTATGACATCTTGTAGACAGCAATATTTTACTCACATGCAACTCAGAAAAATTCCCTTAGGTCAGTAGAATTTAATTGATACCACTTCATGTGTAAAATGGCCTAGGGAATAATTTAAATGATTTAATTAAAGGCCTTAATGACCTAGGAAAATTATGAAAATCAACACATTCATTTCATTAGTCCATACCACTCTAGGATAAATATTTGGGGTCAGTTGGACCAAGGATTTAGAAGTTCGATTTCGGGGTGGTATTAGGTCATGGGCTGCGCATAATAAAAGTACGTTATGCCTTAAGGCCCACCGGGGGATAAATCGACGATTGAACTAGAGAATAAGTTTGGAGGTATAACCCTGGTGGGTAGAGTCGTCTTAGTGACGAGAGTAAAAGTGCAAGTCACCGGGTAACACTTAGAGTGGAGGACGGCGGAAGGCCGTCGCCCTCCCGATAACAACTTAAGTCATTAGGTTGCTAAGTAATAACAAGTGAAGTATGGGTAATGGGTAAACACCAACTTAAATTAATTATCCTTGTGAAAGGGAACTTTGGGCTTCATCCCATCTTGGTTTCTAGTGCCTTCGAGACCCCTTCATTGGGCATACCTTGGGCAGTCCTGGGATTAACTCTAAAATACTAAGTGTAACAACCGGTAGACAAGAGTAGTCTAATAGGCTAGGTAAACTGTATCTGTTCTCACTCGTGACGAGTTGGAGGGAAAGGGTTAAGTCGTCCCGAGGTGTTCAAAGGGGCGTCATCCCGCGGTGTTCAAAGGGATGAGGTTTGGAATTTAAGCCGGACGGGTTAGTCCGGGGAGCTTTGGCTCGGTTGTTGACTATTACGGACGGGTTTGTCCGGGGAGCGTTGGCTCGGAGGTTGATACATCAAGTTTGCATGTGCATAAGAAATACCTAAGGTGGTGGGTCTTCGGTGTTGGAGGGTCGTTGCACCGACGCCAATACGATGACTCGGCAAGTGTGGTTTTACACTTCGCCAAACTAAGTCCGGCGGTCTTGTCGGCAAAGAGTACGCGTAGTCCGCTAAGTGCACCAAGCGTTGAGGCGTACGATAGGTCAGACCGGTAATGCTATACTGGTTTTGAGGTGGGCGAGGCCCAACCCACCGCTTCCGTCTGCCACTACGGAGGTATCCTGGGAGGTAACGGCTCTGAAAGGGGGAACTAAAGGTTTGTGTACACAAAGTCGGGTGTGTGAGTTGCACTGCTTGAACATCATTAACCCACCATATAGATGCATATCATAATCATTCATAATAACCTATGACACCTAATGTATAAGTTTAATGGGACGCTTATACATTAGGACTTGCAAAATGACCCCTTGGTCTATAAGCTTGTGTGGGGCAGGTTTATAAGTCAAGGTCAACTTACTATATTTATAATTGATGTTTGATAACCGACACCCCAACGTATAAGTTTAATGGGACACTTATACGATGAGAGCCTTGCAGAAGATCCCTTGGCTTATGTGCCTTCACATAAGTTAATGTTACTTTACTTATATTAATTGTCTTTTATGCTCAGTTATTACTGTCACTTATATTCAAAGAATTGCTAGACTAGGTCCACCGTCACCTGCTTTTGTTGTACTCTCCACTTCATGTCCTTCCCTTTCTTCCTCCCCGCCCGGTGCCTTAGAGCATGGGGGAAGGGGTGGGGGATGATAGGACTTGGTCTTTTTGACTGACGGGCGACCGAACATCATATAAGGGAATCGTGGAGCCCAGCATGGAGGAGCAGCCCAGGAGGCCGATGCGCTTAGAGATGGGGCAGTCTAGTACGGGTCTTCAGACTGCCGGGACCGTGAGTTCAGCTTACTAGTAGATGTTCTATTTTACTTCCGCATGAGTGATTCTGTAGTGAGGACTTTGATGTACCGGGCATAAGCCCTTATTCAATACTCTTTTCTTATTAGATCTGTGGACACTCCCTTCGTGGAGATTTTCTAATATATGTGATTTGATGTGGATTGCATTTCTTTCTACTTGCTACTAAATTATGATCGAACAATGCCGGCAGAATCGGCGTTTTGTGGGGACGACCTTCCCGGGTGCGAAGTCGTCACCGCAAAGCGGCGGTTCTGGGCATAAGACCCCTGGGAAGTAGTACTAGGATGGATGACCTCCTGGGAAGTCCCCGTAGTGCAGGCTTGACTATCGAGTTTGACTCATCTAAGGGGGGCTACGGCCACCAACAACCCGCCTGGATGGAGAGGGGTTGGGGTGCATTGGCCTGCAGGCTTGAATGTGATAGGCTTACTGCCAATAGTGGGCCCGGGTCTGGACTACTGGTGGGCCGGCGGTGCCAGCTGGGTCCCGTGGGGTTGGCGGGCCTGGACCGTTACAGGCAATACTCACTATCGTCACGCGATAGGGAACAAAGTTTCATTGCTTCCCTAATTTGGGGGTTTCCAAGAGATTAACTCCAGTACTTTATTGCAGTCCCCTACACACCCTTAAACCCCGGATTTCACACGTTCACCTACACGTTTATCCATGGAGTCTTCTCCGGCACGCAAATCAAAACATCACCAATCTAGACCAACCTGTCCAGATGAGCTTCACACAACATGCATATTCCGTGCTACGCATTTCCGGATCTATATGCAAATTTATCGGGGACATCACGTAGCAAACCGAATGGAATTCTCTTCACTCATCCACCTTTTGGTGGGGGATTCCACGCACATGTCAAAAGAAGGACTTCACTTGCCCAAGAAGGAAGATCGTTACCCTTGTAGTCCGTTTTGGAGCCATGAACGAACTTTTATGTCCAGTTAGAAATGAACACTCCACTTTCCTCTTCGCGGATCTAGCCTAGGTTCTCGGTTCTGACCACAAGATCTCCTTCACAAAGCCTTCCAAGCTCAGCTTCAGCCTTCTTCCTTAGCTCCTTCTTCCAAGAGAGCAAATGGAAATGAAGAGAGAGAGTGAGAGAAGTGAAATGAGACTTCTCTTGATCTCTCCTCTACTTAAGTGGTATCGGGATTAATCCCAGCCACAGGCTATTTTATCAAAAGGAAGCAAAGGCCAAGATTTGAGTTGAATGGTCAACTTTAGCGATATCGCCACGCGATATTGACTGTCTCTTGACAACATCGGCTTTTTCGCCGCTTTGACCCTAGTAAACCACTGTTCAACGGCCGCCAACCGGCCATCCGACACATGTCCAGCATACGTGACAGTATCGCCAAGCGATATCCACTGCCGTCGTTCTAATAGCTCACTCAACGCTTTACGGCGTCGAGTTATTGAGTTCACTCAACGCTTTAAGACGTCGAAAGCGTTGAGAGTTGGGGCTATCGTCGCGCGATACCCACTATCGTCATGTGATAGTCTCTTATTCAACGATTAGTCGAAAGTCGTCGAGTGTGTTTAGCTCACTCAGCACTTCATGGCGTCGAGTGCTATTGTTATCGTCGTCGGCGTTACCCACTATCGTCTGGCGATAGCGACCAAAAGTTCTGCTGTCAAATTTAGGGTGTTACACAAAGCACCCGTGTCCAGAATCCAACATGAATCATCACTGAATAAATGTTGTGGAGTGACAAATAGAGAAACATCAAACTCATCACCACTAGTAGTCTCCAGAGTAATATGTGTCCTCCCCTCTGAGGAAAGCCCCTTATTTTTCTCCTTCAACTTAGGACAATCCTTCTTTTAGTGTCCTGTTTCCAAACATAATGCACACTGATTGCGCCCAAGACTGCAACCACGTGAATTGTCACGCTTATGAGTATTGTTATTGGTCTTCTTGTGTCAGTTCTTCTTTTTCTCTGATCTGTCACGATGAGACAAGTGTTTAGGCCGACTCCACCTTTGATGACTCTTTATCCCTTCGACGGAACTCGTGATTCAGCAATATTGTAGACACTTCACTGTACTTTAAGACCCCCCTCCCTTTCCCATGAATGAGAGACATCATGAAGTTCTCATACTCATCTAGAAGCAAATTTAATAGAAGGAGTGTCTCGTCTTCATCGCCAACATCCTCGTCCAAATTCAACAAATCTGTCAACAACTTCATAAATTCATTCAAATGTTCATCAATTGAGACTCCACATCTCATCTGAAACCGATTGTTGAAGCCAGGAAAATTCCTAACCCCAAAATAGGATCAAGGCAGCCTAAGGTTACTGATTCTACGGTCCGACGTCACAATTCAAGAAGCTAGCGAGAGAGAGAAAGGAAACTATCTATAAGCACACCCCAAGTGCTCCAGCGGGAAGGTCTCACCACGTACCCGGAAGCTTTGAAGAAGTTTCCCCTCGACAACCAAAAGGTTGGGCGAGGTACTAGGCTGGCATGTACTTGGCGAGTATCTACTTGGGGGGACCTCGTCTCTTCCAAAAGGTGTCATTTCCAGTACCCCTGGGAGGCTATTTATAGAGAAATCCTGGGGGGGGTAGGCGAGTATCCAGCCTCTGCGAGCGAGTATCTAGGGTTACTCGCCCATACTCGCGAGATACTCGCCAAAACTCGTCTCTGCTCGCCACTGCTCGCCCAAGCTCGCCTCTGCTCGTCTCTACTCGCCCAACCTCGTTTCTGCTCGCCCAAGCTCTCCTCTGCTCGCCACTGCTTGCCACTGCTCGCCTAAGCTCGTCTCTGCTCGCCACAGCTCGCCCAAGCTCACCTCTGCTCGTCTCTGCTCGCCACTGCTCGCCACTGCTCGCCCAAGATCGCTCAAGCTCGCCTCTGCTCGCCACAGCTCGCCTAAGCTTGCCTCTGATCGCCACAGCTCGTCAATGCTCGCCCAAGCTCGCCTTTTCTCGCCACAGCTCGCCCAAGCTCGCCTCTGCTCGTCTCTGCTCGCCCAAGCTCGTCACTGCTCGCCCAATGGTCTGTGAATAGCCATCTACTTGAGTACTTCTGATCTCGACGAATTATGGGTTATACACCTGTTGGGTACATTGGAAAATGTGTACCTGATTTGAAGAAGCCCAACTTAGCTCAATGATATACATCAAGGTGTATTTGATGTTATTTTAAGTTGACATGTGCAGGTGGAAAATTGATAAAGTATGCAGAAAAATTCTAAGTCCAAGTGTCGACACAAAGGAAGCAGTGTCGACACACAGAAGAAAATAGTCGACACAACACTGGGAAGCAGTGTCGACACATAGCAGTTAGTCTACAACTACACTGGGAAAAAGTGTCGACACAGAAAAAGAGTCGACACAACACTGGGAAATTGTGTCGACACAGAAGAAAAGAGTCGACACAATACTGGGAAATTGTGTCGACACAGAAGAAAATAGTCGACCTCAAGTTAGTCGACACCAGCAGAATGTGTCGACACATTGTGATTAAGTCGACACATAATAGCAGAGTTAAAAATGAATGTGTCGACACCTGAAGGTTAAGTCGACACTTACTAAAGTTATGATTCTACAACAATTGTGTCGACACACAGGACTTGTGTCGACACACTGAAGAGTCAAGATCAAGTTATTTGCAGAAGAAGCTGTGTCGACTCAAAGGCAACTTAGTCGACATCACTGAAGACTGTGTCGACACCAAAGTCAATTATGTCGACACAAATAGACAGATTGTCTCGACACTTTCTGACAGACTGTTTTAACAACTTGTGATTCAAGACTAAGGCACAGGACTTGTTTGAAGACTTGACAGCTGTGGGTTATCACCGGTTAACTGAAGTTGTCAGACTTGTCAGAAAACGGTTAGAAACCGGATCAGCCGGTTACCATGAAGAATGTCTATAAATAGACAGATTCAGAAGGAGAAATTAATGAATAACATATAGAACTGACCTTTTGAAATACATTGGATCAGAAAGTGGAGAAGGATTACTATTCTACTCATTTCAAGAAAGTGCTAGCCACTTAAGAAGATCTTCTCCGGGAGATCTAAGAAGACTATCTAAGGATAGATCTAAGAAGAGTTCTAATCAGAATTCAGAAGAATCATTCAAAGTTCTGGATAGAGAGAGATCAAGTCAGAATTTGAAGAAGAAGAAAGAATCCACCAGTGGATTCTCAAGAAGCTGTTTGGAATCAACTCAGCTAAGTACATTTTCAAGAAGCTTTGAAGAAGGCTAAGAAACAGTTGATTGCATCAGCTGATCAAGAATTGTCATTGCCTTTTCTCTCTCAACTTTGGCAAGACAATTAAGACAATCTTTTCTATATTTCTGTAGGATCTGTTTATACAGATCTGAGTTGTAAGCCTATGTTATAAAGGCTGAGTGTAGGAGTGCTGAACTCTGAGTGGTAGGGCTGATTGCCTGAGTGTAGGAGAAGGGTATTCTCTGAGTTGTAGGCCTTGGGGTAAGGCTGAGGTAGGGCAGTTGTGCCTGAGTTGTAGGAACCAGTTGGGTTCTGAGTTGTAAGATCTATTGATCTGAGATAAGTGGAAGTTTGGCCGAATCTAGCATACTGCTAGATAGGTGAAGGGGGAAAGTGGATGTACCCAGACCTTGGGGAACCACTATAAAACATAGTGCAATCTGTGATGTGTTGTTTTCTGTGATTGCTGTGTTTATTATATTAGTTATTAAATTGAATTCTGTCTAGAAGTTTTAGAAAGAGAAGCAGAACCTATTCACCCCCCCCCCCTGTACAACCCCATATTCGCTGGGTGGGACCCGGAGACACCACTGAGGGATTGGGCTAGGCTTAGGTTAGCCCTGGGTCCGCCCTAAGACATACTTATAGAGTTCTCGCCCTGAAGGGGCTCTCGCCCAAGGCAGATAGTCGAGCTCTCGGCAGGAGAGATCGTCGACCGACCAAGGCCGATAGTCGAGCTCTCGGTGGGAGAGATCGTCGACCTCGGAAGCTTCCGCCTTAGGGCAAGCTCCCGCCCAGGGGAGGCGAGAAGGCCCCAAGTAGGCCTTCCGCCCGCGGTAGTTTCAAGACCGTGGAGGGCGCGAACCTCCCTGGCAAGGGGGTCTCGCCAAGGTTGGCCCGGGTGGGGGTCCAGCGGGAGCCTCCTCAACCAGGGTTCTCGCCAAGTGGGCCCACGTGGTGGGGGCCCGGCGCTCATAAAGAGGACCATTTTATAATATATTATCCCGAGGTAAAATTACCCAAATGCCCTTTGAATGACAGCGGGATTTGGCTATTGGCAGACCCCTCAGGGGTATTTCAGTATTTTCAGGTCAAAGGAAGACTATAAAAAGACCCATAAGGGCTCTTTAGAAGGCAAGCTGATCATTTTTCCTCTAGCCCTAGTGCCTTCTGAAGAGCTCCCAGCCCAGCATTTGGCTTTGGAGGGGAAGCTCTCAGAGATCTTCCGGGTGTGTGGTGGGACCTCCCAGCTGAGGCTTTGGGTCTGTGTTAGGGCCTTAGCAACCTGTCAGGGGTCGAGGTTCGAGAGAAGTAGGCATTGACTGCACTTTGGTTCGTGAACATTTGTTGAGGTCATTTTTGGCTTCAACAGTTCTGGTGCGGTGAGCGTGGAAGCAGTCGGTGCAAGAAAATCTTGAGTTAAGTCCCATGGCAGGAGGCGAGGGTGAAGGATCAGGCGCGGGAGGATCCCCCACCCGGGTGGACGAGGCGACGAGAAAAATGTTTGAGGACTTCAGGCAAGAAGTCATGCAGACGATCAACTTGGCCTTCTCGGCAAGGAACGAGTGGGAGACGCCGCAGGTTCCGGTGGAGGTGGTTCCGCTGCTAGGCGAGAACGCTCCCGGGCAGCGCCCCGGTAAGGAGGTCCCGGTGGAGGCAGGCGAGAGGGACGTGGCCGCGCGGGAGCTTTTCCCAGGCCAGCGTCTCGAGAAGGGGCTTCCGGCGGATCTGGGCGAGAAGGAGGCGACGGTGCGGGAGCTCTTCCCTGGGCAGGGTCTCGCGGATCGGTCCAGCCAACCGAGGTCGCGAGACGTGCCTTCTCGCCAGGCAGGGGGCGAGACCCCCTTTAGTGAGCTCATTGTCTCGGCTCCAGTGCCGGAGGGGTTCCGGGAGCCAGACATGACCTACTACACCGGGAAGGATGACCCGGTCCAGCACGTGCAATGGTTCGAGGACGTGGTGTCCATCAGGCAAATGTCGGATGCCTTCAAGTGTAGGCTCTTTGCCATCACTCTAAAAGAAAAGGCCAGGGACTGGTTCCACCAGTTGTCGGCGAGTTCCATCTACAGCTTTGAGGATTTGCGGAGGGGTTTTCTGTTGAGATTCTCAACTTCGAAGAAAAGGAAGAAGGAGGCTGAGTGCCTGTTTGCAGTAAGGCAGGGGCCGGAGGAGACATTGGGTCGCTATGTCGACCGGTTCCAAGAGGAGGTTCTCCTGGTCCAGGAGGTCCCGGGGTACGCGCTGATGCTAGCCTTCACCCTGGGGCTGAGGCCAGGGTTCTTTAGCATGGAGTTGAAGAGAGTGCCCCCTCTCTCTTTTGAGGAGCTCATGGAGAGGGCGGCGAAGGAGATAGACTTTGAGAGGGCAAACCCTGCGTTTGCAAGAAAGCTGGCCAGGTTGGCCGAGGATGACGTGAAGGAGCCGGTGGCGGGAAGGCAGAGAGAGCAGAGAGAGCAGAGGGAGCAGAGGGAGCCGAGGGAAGATCGGAGAAGAGAAGAGCCCCGAGGGCAGGGGCAACAGCATGGGGGGGCCAGGGAGCCAAACAACCAACTGGGTTGGAGGCCTCAGGAGGGTCGCCCCCAGGGCCAGGGAGGACTTCAGGGAAGAGATAACTTCCGGGAGCCCAGAAGGCTGGAGCAGGGAGGATGGCGACAAGGACCAAGGGGTCATTTCCCACCGCCGCAGGAGGCTATGGAGGTGGGAAGGGGAAGAGGAAGAAGATTTCGGGGAGCCGGAAGAAGGGGAGGAGGAGGAGGAAGAGGGGGCAGGGTGGCGTTGCCTTATTGTGACTTCCATCAGGAGGAAGGTCACGCAACGGCCACCTGCCCAGAGTTTCTGGAGATTAGAGGGGCCAGAGTGGCCGGAAGACAAGATCCGCCTGCAAGGATCGTCGAAGTACAGCGGGAAGAGGTGGAGGACAGATGTGAAGACAGGATTGACGTGGGGACCCGAGGAGGGATTGGAGTGATCCACGGGGGAGTGGGGATCGAGGCAACCCGCAAGGGGAGCCTTCAAACCATGTTCCGCCGAGGGGTCGCCTCGACCTCCCAGGCTCCACCCCCAGAGGAGAAGATCACTTTCTCATCCGCGGATATGCCAGACTACGAGGACCCGTTCTGCGACGCGCTTGTAATCCAGACAGCGGTAGAAAACTACACCGTCTCCCGGATACTGGTGGATAATGGGAGCTCGGTGAATGTGATCTTCAAGAAGGCCTTCGATGAGATGAGAGTGGAAGGAAAAAGGGTCCTGGCTTCCGATGGACCGCTTTTTGGCTTCTCCGGAGAAAGGAAAGAAGTGGAAGGGGGAGTGGGCCTGCATGTGAGGCTTAGGGGCGTCTCACGGAACTGTCGGTTCGTGATCGTGGACGCCCCGAGTAGTTACAATGCCATCTTCGGGCGTCCCCTCATCAGCGCCTTTCGCTGTGTACCCTCCTCGTACCACCAATGCCTCAAGTTCAACAATGGAGGGGTACAGGTTAGGATCAGGGGGGATCCGAAGATGGCAAGGCAGTGCTATGTGACGGCGGTTAACACCGTGTCATGGATGGAGGAGGCAGAGGAGTTGGAAAGGGAGATGGCCGAGCAGGAAGGAGTTGGGGAAGGGGGGATGAGCCTGGGAGAGGCGATGGAGGTTGCTGAGGAGATAGCGGAGGCGGAGGAGTCGGGGAAGATCAGCCCAGAAGAGGCGAGAGGAGTGGTGGATGAAGAAGAGCAGAGGCAGGAGGAGAGCCTGGAGGAGGCGATGGAAGTTGATGAGGTCGGGGAAGAAGAGCTCGAGTTTGAGCGGGAAGAGGCAAGGGTAAGTTGGGAGCGGTCGGGGCTGGAGCCGGCCGAAGAGGTGGTGGAGATGGAGGTGCTTACAAGAGCGGGGGAGGTGCAAAGGATTCGGATCAACGGAGGCTTGAGCCTTGAGGATCAGGAGCGGATGCGAGCCTGCATCCAGGGCAACGTTGACATCTTCGCTTGGAGCGCGGCAGACATGCCGGGCATCGACGCGGACGTGGCCTGTCACCGCTTGAACCTGGATTCCAGAGCCCGCCCCATACGCCAAAAGATGAGGGCCATCGCCACCAAGCTAGAAGCCCCCATCCGAGAGGAGGTCCAAAAGCTCCTGGACGCAGGCTTCATCTCGGAGATCCAGTATCCAGGCTGGATCTCCAACGTGGTAATGGTAAAGAAGGGAGGAGGAAAATGGCGCATGTGTATCGATTTTTCCTTATTAAATAAATCATGCCCCAAGGATTGTTACCCCTTGCCTCGAATCGACGCGCTGGTTGACTCAGCCGTCGGTTTTTCTCTTATGAGTTTTTTAGATGCATTTTCAGGTTACCACCAGATCCGGATGCACCCTCCTGATGTCAAGGATGTTTCCTTCATCACAAGAGAGGGATGCTTCAGCTATAAGATGATGCCCTTCGGATTAAAGAATGCAGGGGCAACATACCAACGCATGATGGATCGAGTCTTTCGAGATCAAAGGGGAAGGAACCTGGAGGTCTATGTGGATGACCTCATGGTCAAGAGCAAGTGTGTTGATTCCCACTTGCGAGACTTGGAGGAGACGTTCGCCACCCTGCGGAAGTTCAAGATGAGGTTGAACCCCTTGAAGTGCGTCTTCGGGGCTAGTCGCGGCAAATTCCTCGGGCACCTCTTGACTCCCGCGGGGGTAGAACCCAACCCTGATAAGGTTAAGGCTATTCTAGACCTAGAATCGCCTCGCAACGCCAAGGAGATCCAGCGCTTGACCGGGAAGTTGGCCGGGTTAAGCAGGTTCCTCTCGCGGTCAGGGGATAGATGTTCCTCCTTCTTCAAAGTACTTCGTGGCAGCCAAGCATTCGAATGGACGGCCGAGTGCGAAGAGGCTTTTCAGGGGCTGAAGAGGCAACTCTCCCAAGCTCCGTTACTTCAAAGCCCAAAGGAGGGGGAGGACCTAGCCTTGTATTTAGGAGTGGGAGGAGAGGCGGTGAGCTCCGTCTTGGTTAGGGAAGAGGGGAAGAAGCAATTACCCGTCTATTATGTCAGCCGAATCTTAAAAAAGGCAGAGCTCCGATACCCCATCCTGGAGAAGCTAGCATATGCTTTGGTCATCTCAGCTAGGAAGCTTCGCCCTTACTTTCAAGCACACTCGATTAGGGTGGTAACAGACCATCCCCTTCGCAAGGTCTTGGAGGGGGTGGAACATTCAGGAAGGTTGGCAAAGTGGTCCATCGAGCTAAGCGAGTTTGACATCTCTTTCGTCCCGAGGCTCTCTATCAAAGCCCAGGCCGTAGCGGATTTCCTGGCGGACTATGTTACCGAGACCGAGGCTGAAGAGCAAAAGCCGCAAGAAGCGTGGAAGATGGTGGTCGACGGGGCCTCAGGAAGGCACTCCCTGGGAGGAGGTGTGGTGTTGGTAAGTCCTCAGGGAGTTACCATAGAGCAAGCAGTGACCTTCCACTTCCCTGTAACCAATAACCAAGCGGAGTATGAGGCTGTGATAGCTGGCCTTCGCTTGGCAAAGGAGCTGGAAATCCAGGATGTGGAGGCCTTCACCGACTCAATGGTGGTAGCATCGCAGATCCGAGGCGAGTTCGAGGCCCGGGAGCCTACCCTCGCAAGATATCTATCAAAGGTAAGAACTATTATTGGAGGTTTCCGTTCTTTTTCTATTCAACATGTTCCCAGGGAGGAAAGCATGGCAGCTGATCGACTGGCGAAGTTCGGGCCTCGGGGAGGAGGTACCCTAACCGAACTATTCCGACCAGCCATTGAAGAGGGGGAGTTGATGGAGGTGAATCGGCGGTCCTCATGGATGGATCCATTGGTGACTTTCTTAACCACAGGAGAACTGTCGGAAGAAGTCAAGGATGCAAAGAGCTTCAGGCACAAGGCGGCTCATTACCTGATGCTGGAAGGGAGCTTGCATCGGAAGATGTTGTCAGGGCTCCTCGCGAGATGCGTAACCGAAGAGGAAGTCCCGAGGATCCTGGAAGAGGTGCATTCTGGAGAGTGCGGCAGCCATTCAGGGGGGAGGACATTGGAAGCAAGGGTGATAAGGCAGGGATATTTCTGGCGGACCATAAGGAGGGATACCGCTGAATTCGCAAGGAGGTGTCGGAAGTGCCAAGTACATGCTCCTCTCCAGCTCTTGCCCGCCCAAAGACTTCGAAGCATCACGGCGCCATGGCCCTTCGCCATTTGGGGGATGGACCTGGTTGGACCCTTCCCTCCAGCTAGCGGGCAAAGGAGGTTCCTCCTAGTGATGATTGACTACTTCTCCAAATGGCTGGAGATCAAGCCGTTAGCCAAGGTAACCTCCCAGGTCATCAGAAACTTCGTTTGGGGGGAAATCATTTGCAGGCACGGATTGCCCCAAGCGATAGTGACAGACAATGGACCTCAGTTTGCCAGTGAAGAATTCATCGGTTTCTGCACCCAATTGGGGATTGACCTCAGGTTCGCCTCTGTCCATCATCCTCGGAGCAATGGTCAGGTGGAGGCGGCAAACAAAGTCATTGTCAACTTGCTCAAAAAGAAGGTGGAAAACCTGAAGGGTAGTTGGGTGGAACAGCTCCCTTCCGTCCTGTGGGCCTTGCGAACAACTCCGAACACGGCCACAGGAGAGACCCCCTTCAAGCTCTCTCATGGGTGTGAGGTTGTCCTCCCTGTCGAGTTCGAGGTTCGGTCCCCAAGGGTTACGGCCGCAGCAGAGGGAAACGAAGCTTGGAGGTTGGAGAACGAGGAAGGGTTGCGCCTCTCATTAGATATGGTGGAAGAGCTGCGGGATGTTGCCGCCATCAGGCAAGAAGAAATAAAACGGCGAATGGCTCGGTACTTCGATAAGCACATCAGAGTCAAGCAATTCGCCGAGGGGGATCTAGTACTGAAAAAGGTCGACGCAGCGGGAAGGTCGGCCGCGGTTGGTAAGCTCAACCCTAGCTGGGAAGGGCCTTACATAGTAGAGAAGGCTCTGGTTAACGGAGGCTACTATCTCCAGGACGCGGAGGGAAGGACCTTGAGTCACACCTGGAATGGTGATGACCTGAAGCGCTTCTACCCGTAGGAGGGAAAGAAGGATTGTAGTGTTGTAAACAACTGTTGCATTTTCAATAAGTTTATTTCAAAATGTTGACTGTCGCTGAATAGGCAATCTTTATGTTTTAGTTTTAACTGGCTAGGATCCCTCATCTCAGTGATAGAATAGGCCTGGTTGAAGGGATCTTCATCAACACCCCGAGCTCGGCTCGGCCCCAGGTAGACCCGCTGCGCAGGCTCTCATCTAGCTGGCAGGTCCGAAGGCTCGCCTGTGGGGGAGAGGTTTGGTTATCTTCATCGACACCCCGAGCTCGGCTCGGCCCCAGGTAGACCCGCTGCGCAGGCTCTCATCAAGCTGGCAGGTCCGAAGGCTCGCCTGTGGGGGATAGGTTGGCTCTTGTGATACTTTGTTCTTAGCCACTTCAACGACACCCCGAGCTCGGCTCGGCCCCAGGTAGACCCGCTGCGCAGGCTCTCATCAAGCTGGCAGGTCCGAAGGCTCGCCTGTGGGGGATAGGTTGGCTCTTGTGATACTTTGTTCTTAGCCACTTCAACGACACCCCGAGCTCGGCTCGGCCCCAGGTAGACCCGCTGCGCAGGCTCTCATCAAGCTGGCAGGTCCGAAGGCTCGCCTGTGGGGGATAGGTTGGCTCTTGTGATACTTTGTTCTTAGCCACTTCAACGACACCCCGAGCTCGGCTCGGCCCCAGGTAGACCCGCTGCGCAGGCTCTCATCAAGCTGGCAGGTCCGAAGGCTCGCCTGTGGGGGATAGGTTGGCTCTTGTGATACTTTGTTCTTAGCCACTTCAACGACACCCCGAGCTCGGCTCGGCCCCAGGTAGACCCGCTGCGCAGGCTCTCATCAAGCTGGCAGGTCCGAAGGCTCGCCTGTGGGGGATAGGTTGGCTCTTGTGATACTTTGTTCTTAGCCACTTCAACGACACCCCGAGCTCGGCTCGGCCCCAGGTAGACCCGCTGCGCAGGCTCTCATCAAGCTGGCAGGTCCGAAGGCTCGCCTGTGGGGGATAGGTTGGCTCTTGTGATACTTTGTTCTTAGCCACTTCAACGACACCCCGAGCTCGGCTCGGCCCCAGGTAGACCCGCTGCGCAGGCTCTCATCAAGCTGGCAGGTCCGAAGGCTCGCCTGTGGGGGATAGGTTGGCTCTTGTGATACTTTGCTCTTAGCCACTCCGACACCCCGAGCTCGGCTCGGCCCCAGGTAGACCCGCTGCGCAGGCTCTCATCAAGCTGGCAGGCCCGAAGGCTCGCCTGCGGGGGATAGGTGAAGTCCTTGACCTTTTGATCCTTGGTTCCTGATTGGTAACTACTACGTTACAACGAGCTCGGCTCAAACCCCGGTAGACCCGCCGCGCGGGCACCCATGTGAGCTAGCAGGTCCAACGGCTCGCCGACGGGGTAGGGGTTTGATTGGTTGGAAAAATACGTGGGCAGGACCCTGACCTAGACCGGGGGCAAATCCCTGAAGGGTCTCGGTTCAGGGGTCTCGGCCAGTAAAGTTCTCGGCTCAGGGGTCTCGGCCAGTAAAAGTCTTGGCTTGGAGGTCTCAGCAGATCGCGGCCCGGAGGTTTCGGCCAGTGAGGATCACGGCCCAGAGGTCTCGGCCAGCAAAGGTCTCGGTTAAAGGAGGCTCTCGCAAAAAGAAAGCTCCCGGCGGGCCCAGGCAGGACGATTCAATCGACGATGCGAGGTTTCCCCCTAGCTGATCTCTAAGTAGGGTCACCCTAAAGAGACTAAGGGTCTCGGCGGAAGCTCGCGCGGAGGTCATTCGGCATAGTAATATACGCTTAAAAAACACAATGACAGTGAAGAAATGAAACATTACTTTATATAAGGTTAATTACAAAAGTGAGGAGCTTCTCGCTCATTACAAGAGGATATTCAAAGTAAAAGACAACTCAAGGAGACGCGCTGTAGTCCCCACTGGTGCTCTCGCTTGAAGCATCGCCAGAGCCTTCCCCGGACGTCTCGTCAACAGCGGGAGAGGACCTCGGGACGTCTGAGAGCGGCGAGTCCGGCGCGCCCGGGGGTTTGGGAACCGGGTCGTAAAGCCAAGGGAGAAGCTGGCGAGCGTCGATGGTTGCGCCATCCTCCCGGAGCAGCTCGACGTCTCGCAGCGTCTCGAGCGTCAGCCTGACGGTCGCTTGAGCGTTGGCTTGAAGCAGCTTATCGACGTCATACTCCGAGAGGTAGCGGCTCCGCAACCGCGCATCTAGCTCCGGGGGCGGGCCCTTCGTTAGCTCTGCGCGGAGCTGTTCCCTCAGAAGGACGCTCTCGCAGCGCGCGTTGGCCAGCTCTGCGCGAAGCTCCCTGACTTGGGCGGAATCCTGCAAAAGGGACAAAAGATCTTAGTCGCGCATTACACAGTAGAAACTTCGAGGAAACGGGGGCAAGGGCTCAGGAAGGTCTCGCCTACCTCGGTCGCGGGGCGCAGAGACAGCGCCAATTTGGCATCCGCGAGCTCCTGTTGAGCTCTCGCGAGTTCTTCCTCCGCGACGCGCGCGCGAGCTATCGCGTCCTCCCTCGCCTTGCGCATATCGGTAAAATTCTTGTCAAGGGTGATGCCTCGGCGCGCACACATATGCGTGAGCTCGAACGCGCGCATCAGGGCCCGGGTGGCGTCGAAGGCTAGGAGGCGGGTGGACATCTGGTCAAAAACGCCAGCATCCTCCCGGCTGTAGAGACCATACCCAAGCGAGAAGGCCTCGCCGGTCACATTCTCCCCCTCCGCCCATCTGGGAAGGAGGGTTGAAACCCTGATCGAGTTTGACTCAGGGTCCCATTCCATCTGAGGCTTCCCCTCCGAGTCGGCGTATCTAACGCCGAAGCCAAAGTTTCGGTGCCCTCTCGGCACCTCCGGGGGCGGGACGCTGGCGGAGGTTTCGGCGGCGACCACTTCTCCACCAGCCTCGCTTGCGGCCGATATATTCTTGGCGGAAGCCTCGGCACGGCTCTTGGCGGCGGCATCCATCTCGCTGGCCATCTGAAGGATCGCTTCAAAGGACCTGCCCTCGGGAGGAGGTTGGACAGGCGGGACGGCCGGGGCTTTTCCCTTCTCAAGGGCAGAGGGTTTCGGCCTCTTCAGTGTGCGGAGAGGAGGAAGGGTGGCCTTCCACTTCTTGGCCGGTGGCGGCATGGAAGGGGTTGGATCTTCTCGGCAGGCGCTGGCGCTGGCTTCCGCGAGCGCAAGGGGGCCTCTCGCTGCCAGACCCCCGACACCCCGTCCTGCGGCGAAGGGTTGGCGCAGAGGAACCTCCCGCTCTCCTGCAAAGTAAAAACGCTTTAGCACTTCAGCGCAAGAAAATCTTTGATAGAAAAAGGGAATCTGAGGCGAGACCGTACCTTCGCCCGATTGAACAAGTGGGAGGGAGTCGACGTCCCGCAGAAGATAGGGGACGTCGAACTCCTTGTTCCCGAAGAATTCCAGGATTGCGCTCTCGCGCGATCCCAGAGCGGGCGGCTTGTAGGCAGCGTCTTCATACTGGACGGGCTGAAGCGGGACGTTGCCGAAGTCCCCGCTGACGTATACGAACTTCTCGCCCCAATGGTGGTGCTTATTGGCGAGACCGGTAACCTCGAGCTGTTGACCGGAGAAGAAAACTACCCCCCCCTTGGCACGGAAGTTGAATAGCTTCCGGAAGATGGGCAGGCTAAACTCGATCCTCTCGGATCGCATATAGCATATGAATGCTATAAGGATCGCGACGGAGTTCGGGTTTAGCTGGGCGGGCACCACCCCATAATAACGGAGAGCTAACCGAACCTCCGGCCACAGGGGGAGGCGGAAGCCCACCTCGAAATGCTCGAGGGGGATGGCAAGCTCTCCCGCCCCGGGGGTATTCACCCTATCATGATTCCCCGGGTTCCGCGCCGAGAAGCCGGCGGGAACGTAGCGGTCGACGATCGCGTTGTATTCGTCGAGGGTGAGCTTGCAGGAAGGGAAGAGATGTTTCTGGAAGGCTTCCGCGCAATGGGCGCGACCCTTGCTCTCGCCAGGCATGGCTAGTTCGTGAGTAAGAGCGAGAGCTGTAAGGGAGTCGAAGCGGGAGCAGGAACGCGAGAGCACGGAGGGAGGCTGAGGTTCCGGATCGGAGAAGTAAATGCGGTTGGTAGACTTCTCTATTTATAGGGAATCGTAGTCATCATGAGTTCATCCGGCGGAGAGAGAAAGTGACAGCGGAGTACAGCTGTCAGAATCCGGGCTAACGGCGCCTCGGTTCTCCCCCTCAGGATGACGGCGGTCAACGGTCGCTACGGGTTTCGACGCGACTGCCTGGATCGGCGCAAGCCTCCTAGACTGGCGCAAGCCTCCTGGGTTAACGCAAACCTCCTAGATCAGCGCAAGCATCCTAGATCGGGGTAAGCGCCTTGATTAAAAAGCCCCGCAGAACGATAAAAAGGAAAGGGAAAAGAGATACATGGGTAGAAGCGAGACTCTCGCTAGCGCAAGCCGGATAAAACTTAATTAATAATAATGTTTATTACAGACATTGAAAAAGAGAAACAAGGGGAGAAGAAAAAAGAGATACATTAAGTTTCAAAGCGTGAAGGCTAGTAGGGTTTCCAGCTCCATCGTCCCCGTTCTCGCCGCCTAGTCCTTGGGGGCGCCAACGGGTTGAAGTAAGACGATAACGTGGTACACCCAAGGTTGATCCGTCTGGCGTAGTCCCGGATCTGCGAGATGCACCTCCCTGGCGAAGACTCGGCGGAAGGCCCGCGCGGGCAGTCAGTCTCGCCCAAGAAGAAGTCCCGCTCCAGAGCCTCCAGTCTTTGCTCCACGGATTCGCGGAACGCTTTCGCCGCGGCAGCATGGGCACGGTCTCGCCGGACAAGCTTGGCCAGGATGGCCGAGATCTTCCTCCGTCTCCCCTTCGCGCTCCCTGCACTGTTCAGGGTTTCCTCTATCTCGCCAGACGAAGGGAGGGGGGACTCTTCATCCTCTTCTTCCTCGTCTTCTTCTTCCTCTTCCTCTCCTTCCTCGTTGACTTCCAAGCCAGGATCACCTGCGGAAGAAACACGCGAGGATTTTGGTTAAGACATGACGATCGACAGTCCGACAAAGTTTTCGCATACCTGCGGCTGGGCGAGAACCGTCAGCCAAAGTTGGACGAGAAGGCCCGGCCCCTCCGTTGGTTCCGTAAAGGAGGTGAAGAGGCTTGCCCAGCCCCGGGCGGAAGGGCTCGCGCACGATGATCCCGGCCTGGCCGGAAGCATGAGGGGAGTGGTCTTCTCTCAAGGGGCGATCAGCATCCTTGAGAGTAGCGGAAGGTTTGGAAGCCGCCCCCCCAGCCTGCAGGAGAGGATTGGCCACCGCGGGAGGCACTTCGGCGGTTCTCGTTTCATCTTCCCGGGTGGATAGACCCGGGTCGGCGGGAGCTGGCACTGCGAGAAGACGGTTCAGAAAAGAAAGGGTCTGGTTGAAATATTGACAAGGGAAAATGTACCTATTGTTCCGGTCTCGGCGGGAGGAATCCTTTCCGAGACCCGTGTTTGGCCCTCGGGGGGATGAGCGGGTAGGTTCGAAGAGCTGGGCGGAATTTCGGCGTCATTATCGGGAGCGGACTCCTGCGAAAGCATACTTTAAATCATCGAATCTAATGTACAGTTAGCTCGGTAGGCACGTGCGAAAGGCTTACCTTCTGTAGGGAAGAATCTCCGGCAGGATTGGGAGTGGGGGAAGGAGGATCCCTGTTCTCGCGAGAAAGGTCCCGCCGGACCGCCTTCGCCCTTTTCTTTCCCTTCTTCTTCGGCTCCGAAGGCCCGGCGGTTGAGGTCTTTTTCGCTAACCATGGAGCCACCGCCGCACAGTTAGCCAAGGCCCGCGCTTGGGCAGCGGCTAACCGGTCTTGGAGGCCTTGCGGAAGCGGTTTGGCAGCACGTTTGGAATGCATGGTGTGCTCGCGCGAAAATCCCGGAGGCGAGAGCTCAGTCGGAAAGCCGTATTTTAAGGGCAGGGCGTAGGGACGTCCATCAGTGCATATTTATAGCCGCAGAGGGACCCACCAAAAGATTCCCTCGATAGGCGGGCACGTGTCCAGCGAATATTTTGGGGGTTGGACTTGTCTTGTCGAGCGCAGGGCTAGCTCGAAAAGAGCGGGGATTGTGTACAACCCCATATTCGCTGGGTGGGACCCGGAGACACCACTGAGGGATTGGGCTAGGCTTAGGTTAGCCCTGGGTCCGCCCTAAGACATACTTATAGAGTTCTCGCCCTGAAGGGGCTCTCGCCCAAGGCAGATAGTCGAGCTCTCGGCAGGAGAGATCGTCGACCGACCAAGGCCGATAGTCGAGCTCTCGGTGGGAGAGATCGTCGACCTCGGAAGCTTCCGCCTTAGGGCAAGCTCCCGCCCAGGGGAGGCGAGAAGGCCCCAAGTAGGCCTTCCGCCCGCGGTAGTTTCAAGACCGTGGAGGGCGCGAACCTCCCTGGCAAGGGGGTCTCGCCAAGGTTGGCCCGGGTGGGGGTCCAGCGGGAGCCTCCTCAACCAGGGTTCTCGCCAAGTGGGCCCACGTGGTGGGGGCCCGGCGCTCATAAAGAGGACCATTTTATAATATATTATCCCGAGGTAAAATTACCCAAATGCCCTTTGAATGACAGCGGGATTTGGCTATTGGCAGACCCCTCAGGGGTATTTCAGTATTTTCAGGTCAAAGGAAGACTATAAAAAGACCCATAAGGGCTCTTTAGAAGGCAAGCTGATCATTTTTCCTCTAGCCCTAGTGCCTTCTGAAGAGCTCCCAGCCCAGCATTTGGCTTTGGAGGGGAAGCTCTCAGAGATCTTCCGGGTGTGTGGTGGGACCTCCCAGCTGAGGCTTTGGGTCTGTGTTAGGGCCTTAGCAACCTGTCAGGGGTCGAGGTTCGAGAGAAGTAGGCATTGACTGCACTTTGGTTCGTGAACATTTGTTGAGGTCATTTTTGGCTTCAACACCCCCCTCTAGGTGTTTAGGCTGCCTTGAAAGTTAAACTATCAAGTGGTATCAGAGGGAGGTTCCTCAAAAAGGACTTAACAGTCTGAGGTAGATCTGATAGGCAGATTCAAGAATCAAGAAGATGGGTTCTGGAGAGAATCATAAGGAGCTAGGGTCAATGAAATTACCCATATGCAAGAAGGAAATCTTTGGGATCTGGAAAGAAAGAGTCAGATTGTTTATGGAAGCATCTGACCCAAGGATTTACATCACAGTACAGGAAGGCCCCTTCATACCAATGAAGATATCTGTTCTTGATGCAAATATCCAAACACCAAAGACTTATTCTGAAATGACCAAGGATGAAATCATCTTGGCAACCATGGACAAAAGGGCACAGAACATCATTGTCAGTGCCATAGATGATTCAACATTTCAGAATCTGATTCACTGCAAGACCTCCAAGGAGATGTGGGACACATTGATTGTCTACATGGAGGGATCTGAAGAAGTAAGGCTGGACAGAAAATCTATGCTAAATCAGGAGTATGAAAGTTTTAGACAAGGAAAATCTGATAGCATAACTGAGTGCTATAAGAAATTCTATAGAATTGTGAATGAGCTAATATCCTATGGAAGAGTCTTCAGTACCTATGAACTGAATGACAAATTCTTAAGATCCTTATCAAAGGATTGGGATACAAAGATCTGTGCCATAAGAGAAGTGGCAAAATTGGCAGAGATATCTCCTCCAACTCTGTTTGGAAAGTTGCTATCCTATGAAATGCAACTTATGGTAAGGAAGGAGGAGGAAAGAAACTCAAGAGGAGAGCATAGAGAAAAGACTGTGGCATTTAATGCTGAAGCCACTAGAAAGAATAGGAGGAAATCACCATCTCCTCCTAAGGAAGTTGAAGAAGGTAGTTCTGAAAATTCAGATAAGGGTTCAGTCAGCTGTGATTCAGATGCAGACTTTGCTGCATTCACTAGGCAATTTCAAAGGTTCTTGAAAAAGAAGCAATGGAAGTCTAGGCCTTCCTCATCACAGCAAGTAGATGACTATTATCAGAAGAGAAGGTCATCAAGGAAAGAGAAAAGCAGGTCAAAGCCCAGCAAAGCCACTACTTCAAAGATTGTCTGCTATTGTTGCAATAGGCCTGGACATGTAGTGGCTGATTGTCCTGACAAAAGGAAGTAATCTTCAGAAAAGAAGAAGACTTATCAGAAAGGCAAGAAGGAGAAATCCTTTGTAGCAAAGAAAGATAAAAGTCTGTCAGACCAGTCAACTTCAGAATCAGGATCTGAAGCTGAAGCATATATTGGATTATATGCTGCATCTGAGGAAGAGGAGTTCATGCAGTTGCTAGACTCCATCAATGAACATCAATGCATGGGTTTGATGACTAGATCAGAAGAGGACCTATGCCAGAATCAGTCTGGTTCTAATGAGGTAAACTGTCCTTCTTGTACATCTGTTTGTAATACAAGTGAAGAATCAGCTACATCTGCATCAAGTGATGAAGATGTATCTGGATCTAAAGGAGATGTCTATCAATTGATAGACAAGTATGGGGACCTGTTGCAGGCCCTTAAGAAAAGCAAGAACCTGGTTAAATCACAGGCTCAGGAAATTGCTGATCTAAGGGTTGCAACAACTGAGTTAGAAAAAGTCCTTGATCAAAAGTTAGCTGAAATTGCCAAGCTGAAGAATATAACTATTATTCAGATGGGCACAATTAATTATACTAATGATCAAGTAAAGAGTCTGGAGGACAGACTTAGAATTGAAAGGGATTTAGTGGCTAGTTACTCTAAGCCAAAATCTGTCTTACCCTTGATAGATGAATTTGTCACTCAGAAGGGTAAGGCTGGATTAGGATTTAAGGGTAACTCCAGGGCTGGCAGATTCAAGAGGAAAGGCAAAGCCCCTATTCAGCCACTAAACCTTTCAGTCCCCATAAGGTTTGGTAAGGAGAAAGTGCCTTCTAACATATATGATCATGAAGACATTCAGGATCATATTAAGACAAATGTTCTGAAGAACAAGGGTGTTAAGGCAAGCAGGCCTACCTATGGTCATAAACCCTATGGTTTTAAGAAATCAGTAGGTGAAGTTGCAACAGCACCAGCAATGAACAGAAATGCTTCTGACAAGGATGTATCTAGATCTAGATACAATAAGTTTGAATGTTGGTGCTGTGGCAAGAGGGGTCATTTTGCATTGGACTGCTGGTATAACACAAGTGTTATAAAGAATAAGAGTCTACCTGTTAGAAGAGGTCATGATAACTTTATTAAGGCTAACCTGAACCAAGGACCCAAGACTTACTTGGGTTCTAAGGGTAAGTAATTCTGTATTGCAGGTGAATCCAAGTTACCATGCCCCTATATGGTACTTGGATAGTGGTTGTTCCAGGCACATGACTGGAACAAAGGGGCTGCTGAAGGAGTATTCATCTGTCAAAGATGGACATAAAGTGATCTTTGGTGGATCTGAAAAAGGAGTCATCAAAGGATTTGATCAAATGACTCAACAGGTATAAGCAAGAAGATGGACAAGCTCTCCATTGCTGAAGCTTCAAAGGAAGAGGGAGCATTGGAAAATGAAGGCTGCTGTCCAGGGGGAGTACAAGAGATAATGGAAGCTGATGAAAACCAAGAGGAACAGCAGAATGAAGAAGCTGGAGATGCACAACCTGAAGGGAATCTACCTCCAGCTATAAGATATCTAAGAGATCATCCTACTGATCAGATAATTGGTGATCCAAGACAAGGAGTGAAAACTAGAAGCAGAAATCAAAGCACAGTTTTGCATTCTAGTTTCTTGTCCCAAATGGAACCTAAAAAGTTTGAAGAAGCTATCCAAGACCAGCACTGGATTGATGCTATGCAAGAGGAGCTGAATCAATTTAGAAGGTGCAAAGTCTGGGAGCTTGTTCCTAAACCAAGAGGCCACAACATAATTGGAACTAAGTGGATCTATAGGAATAAGCTAGATGAAAGTGGAATAATAGTAAAGAATAAAGCAAGATTGGTTGCAAAAGGATACAGGCAGGAAGAAGGGATTGACTTTGATCAAACATTTGCTCCAGTAGCAAGGCTGGAGGCAATCAGAATGTTCCTTGCCTATGCAGCCTACCAAGACTTCAAAGTATACTAGATGGATGTGAAGTCAGCATTTCTGAATGGTGATCTTAAAGAAGAAGTATATGTAGAGCAGCCATCAGGTTTTGTAGATCCTCTTAAACCTGATTCTGTGTATAAGCTTAGGAAAGCTTTGTATGGGTTAAAACAAGCTCCAAGGGCTTGGTATGAAACCCTGTCTACCTTCCTCATTGAGAATAAATTCTCAAGAGGAAAGATAGACAAAACTCTATTCCTTAGGGAATCCAAAGGAAAGATCATCTTAGTCCAGATCTATGTTGATGACATAATCTTTGGATCTACTGAAAACAACCTTTGTAAAAAGTTTGCCAAACTTATGCAAGGGAAGTTTGAGATGAGCAGTATGGGAGAACTTAAGTTCTTCTTGGGACTCCAAGTAAGACAGACTGATGATGGATTGTCCATATCCCAGTCTAAGTTCACCAAGGAATTAATTAAAAAATATGGTATGGAGTCATCCTCCTCCATGAGAACTCCTATGGGCACAAGTATGCCAATATGCAAAGATGAGGCAGGTAAACCTGTTGATGAATCATTGTATAGAGGAATAGTTGGATCTCTACTATATCTCACTGCTAGTAGACCTGATATTATGTATGCAACATGTGTCTGTGCTAGGTACCAAGCCTGCCCTAAAGAATCTCATTATACTGCAGTCAAAAGGATTCTGAGATATCTAAAGGGCACTCCTACTCTAGGTCTTTGGTACCCTAGGAATAGAGATTTTCAACTAACAGGCTATTCAGATGCAGATTTTGCAGGATGTAGAGAGGATAGAAAGAGTACTACAGGTATTTGTCAATTCCTGAGAGGAAGACTAATATCTTGGAGTAGTAAAAAACAGACTAGTGTGGCAATTTCCACAGCTGAGTCAGAGTATATTGCTGCAGGAAGCTGCTGTGCACAGCTATTATGGATGCAGCATCAGCTTAAAGATTATGGTATTCAGGTAAGTAGAACACCCCTTTTATGTGATTCTAAGAGTGCTATTTCTATTGCTAATAATCCAGTTTCTCATAGTAGAACTAAGCATATAGAAATCAAATATCATTTTCTTAGAGAACATGTAGAAAAAGGTGACATCTCATTGGAATTTGTAAAAACAGATTATCAAATAGCAGATGTATTTACTAAGCCTTTAGATGAAACCAAATTCAATAAATTCAAAATTGAATTAGGTATGTTAACCATTGATTAATGTATTAAACAAAATCATTAACAATGCTATTGAAATGGTTTATAAGTAAGTAAAAGTAGTAACAACATAATCAAGCGTTAAAAAGGACACATTGAAGTTACAGAAATTGGCTAAGTAAGAATGTGTCGACACATTCAGTAATAATGTGTCGACTCAGAGAAATTATGTCGACAAGTCAGAAATATTGTGTCGACACAGAGAATATGTGTCGACACTTAAGAGTTTTATTGTCGACTTAACCAGAAATGTAATGTCGACTCAACCAGAATTATGGTGTCGACACTTACAGAATATGTGTCGACACTTGTCCTTAGTGTCGACACAGAATTTCTGTCTTTCTACTATGTATCCAAGGTGTCGACATAACCACAAATTGGTGTCGACACATAGTAGGCTGAAGAAATGTCGAGTTAATAGAAGCTTGTGTCGACACATTCCGTCTGTGTCGACACATTTAGACTGTTTTTGGCGCCTTTTGAACTTCTTTCAACAGAAGCTATAAATAGGTCAAAAGCTCTTTGTGTCGACACGCTTTCAAGGTTTTCGAGACTCAAACTCTGTGTCGACAGTCTTTCTTTCTCTCTTCTCTCAAGCTTTCTCGACACAACGATGGCGCCAAGGATTGAAGATAACATCAATGAAGGATATGAGTTAGTGCGCCAGGCCTTTGCAGAGGCGCCGCCTGATGTTCAAGGAGTTATCACCCTTCTCTCTGCATCAGGGTTAGAATTTCTCATTTCAGAACCAACTAAGATCTGGAAGAAGGAGGTGCACGAGTTCTTTATCTCTGCATCAGTCCATTCTACTTGCCTCAAGATTAAGTCCACTATTCAAGGGACGAAGGTAAAGATTAATCAAAGAAGTTTACGAAAGATCTTCCAACTGCAAGTGGTTGAGAATGAAGAGGACGTTCCTATATCTAAGACAAGGGAAGCCCTTCAATGGTGTGGCCTGGATTCAGGATTGAAGATAGGAGCTGCATTCAACAGAAAGGGAATGAATCAGCAAGGGAAGTTCTTGTCTGAAGTAGTTGGAAAGGTAATCCTCTGCAAGACAGGTGGACATGATAGGATTTCTGCTTATATGTTCAGCCTGATGACCAGGATAGTTTTTACTATTCCTACTGATTGGTCAGGAGTGCTCTTTGACAAGATCAAAGAGGGAATCAAGAAGCCTAACATGGCTAGGATCATGAGCCTGTACTTCACTGGCGTGATTCCTGATGTGATGCAGCAGCTGCAAGGGAGTAAGATTAACCATATGAGAAGAATGGATATGAGACTATTCTCCAGGTGGGCTAGGGTGCTGTCCAAGGATGTGCCTGAAGAGAGCAGGCCAGACACCCCTGTGCAATCCCCCACACCAAATCAAGAATCTGAACAAGTACAAGAAGGGACACAGCTTGACTCCACTGTAGTCCAGGAAGTATCCACACCTGCACAGATGCAGGGGGAGCCAGTTTCCACTTCTGCTCCAAAGGTAACTACTCCTGCTTAGGTATAGGGGGAGCTAATGTATTTTACTATAAAAGACATTGCTCATATTCTTATTACTGCATAGGTTCAGGGGGAGCTAGTGTCCACACCTACTCCTGCCACTACAAATATTGAGGTGCAAGTCCAAGAGGAAGCACAGTTAAACATATCTCAAGATTTAACTGCTGCAGAAGTGACCACTCAACTGGAATTTACTATGGAGGAGTTATTCCCAGATGTTGATACTGCTGCTGATAAAGAAGGAGGTGTACCAGATATTGAGAAGTCCTTAGGAATGGACATTGATCAAGAAGCTGCTGTGGAAACACAGGTTGAGGATGAGCCTGTGGATGTTGAAGTTGAGCAACAATCCCCTGGAACAGATACAATTCATCATCCACAAGAAAGAATTCATGTAGATACTTCCTCTGACACAGAAACTGAAGAAGCCAGAGTGGCAAAGAAAAGAAAACTTGTTGTCTTTAAGAGAAGAAGCAAGAACTATAAGCAGGCATTGCAGACAACAACTCCACAAGTTTCTCCAGCCTTTGATTACAATAAATTTATGGTAGATCTTCAAGTAAAATTGGATGACCAAAGGATGGCTCTGGAGAAGTATGTTGATGAAAATAGCAAGTCAGTTCAGTTTGACTTAGCTCAGGATATCAAGTCCATCCAATTTCAAGTAAACTTGCATAAAACTGAAATGACAGATTGCTTCCACAAGGGTGGCAATGCTGTAGTTTATCTGGCTAAACAACAGGAGGCTATCTCTACAAAAGTGGATGATATTGCTTTGAAGCAAAGTTATGTTCTGGAAAATCAAATAAGAATGAATGACAATTTAACTGAATCTCATAATGAGATCATTAAAGAGGTGAAGAAGATTGTTCCAGGGATGCCTGCAGATAGAGCCAAAGAAATGGAAGAATTTGATAAGAATTTTCAGGCTGCTATTGCATCTGTTAATACTGCCATCACAACCTCTCAAAAGGAAATATCTGAAAAGCTTCAAAAGTTAAGACCATTTTTCAAGGAGGGAGTGAATTATTTGGATGGCCAAATTCGATTTCAAAAAGAAGATCTTAGAGATCATGTCTCAAGAGAAGCCATAAAGGGGGAGAGGATGCTAATTCATGCCGGCTCTGAGCACACCAAGTGGGTGACCAATAGCATTCGAGCCACTTTGGGATATCCACCATTGTGTGATGATGCTATGGTAGCTGAGTCAGGAATACAATCTAATCTACTTGAAGGCAATCAACCTGAGGTTGCCCAAGTCATATACCCCCCTCCAGATTTTGACTTGATTGATCAGAAAGTTCAAGGAATGTATAGTCCTCCAAAGGGGGTTACTAATATTGTCTTTGGAAAAGTTGATAAGCCTGAGGCTACTCTGAAAGAACAGCAGGATGCTCTATTGGCAAAGAAGAAATTCAGAGAGCAGGCTGTACTGAAGCCAGATTATGAGCAGTGGAGTCCTACTTCAAGGAACATCATACTCACTGCATGGAAAGCTGTACAGGATAAAGTTCATGAGAGAGGGAAGTGGTACAATGAAATTGAATGGCAGAAGTATGAGGCAAGGCAAGAGGCAATTGTACAATTCAGAAGGAAAGCCAAGCTGGGAAGACTGCCATCAGATGCTAAGGAGCCAAGCAAATACTTCCCAAAGCCTTTTCATTATTTTGAAAGGCAAAGGATCAAGGAAGAAGCTCAGAAGAAGGCTGATCTTAAAGGAAAGAAGATAGCTGAAGAATCAGAAGCTCCTGTGACAGCTACAATTCTGTCTGGCAAAGGGATTACAATTAAAGAGCCTGATCAATCCTGATTTTGTTTTAAATATTGTGTAATGTTGTGATGTAATCATCAAATGTAAAACTTTGTAATCAAACATTACCCTGTTATAAACAAAATGTTGTTTGGCATATTATAATGTGCATTCTGTGATGATTGATTCTGAATTATTCTATGTTATGTTTTGTTTATATTTAAAGTATTCCTGCTATGTCATTAATCATCATTTAGTACTGTTTATAAATGGTGTATATCATTGGCTATAGGGGTTATGACTTCTCCAAATAGGGGGAGATTGTTGGGTACATTGGAAAATGTGTACCTGATTTGAAGAAGCCCAACTTAGCTCAATGATATACATCAAGGTGTATTTGATGTTATTTTAAGTTGACATGTGCAGGTGGAAAATTGATAAAGTATGCAGAAAAATTCTAAGTCCAAGTGTCGACACAAAGGAAGCAGTGTCGACACACAGAAGAAAATAGTCGACACAACACTGGGAAGCAGTGTCGACACATAGCAGTTAGTCTACAACTACACTGGGAAAAAGTGTCGACACAGAAAAAGAGTCGACACAACACTGGGAAATTGTGTCGACACAGAAGAAAAGAGTCGACACAATACTGGGAAATTGTGTCGACACAGAAGAAAATAGTCGACCTCAAGTTAGTCGACACCAGCAGAATGTGTCGACACATTGTGATTAAGTCGACACATAATAGCAGAGTTAAAAATGAATGTGTCGACACCTGAAGGCTAAGTCGACACTTACTAAAGTTATGATTCTACAACAATTGTGTCGACACACAGGACTTGTGTCGACACACTGAAGAGTCAAGATCAAGTTATTTGCAGAAGAAGCTGTGTCGACTCAAAGGCAACTTAGTCGACATCACTGAAGACTGTGTCGACACCAAAGTCAATTATGTCGACACAAATAGACAGATTGTCTCGACACTTTCTGACAGACTGTTTCAACAACTTGTGATTCAAGACTAAGGCACAGGACTTGTTTGAAGACTTGACAGCTGTGGGTTATCACCGGTTAACTGAAGTTGTCAGACTTGTCAGAAAACGGTTAGAAACCGGATCAGCCGGTTACCATGAAGAATGTCTATAAATAGACAGATTCAGAAGGAGAAATTAATGAACAACATATAGAACTGACCTTTTGAAATACATTGGATCAGAAAGTGGAGAAGGATTACTATTCTACTCATTTCAAGAAAGTGCTAGGCACTTAAGAAGATCTTCTCCGGGAGATCTAAGAAGACTATCTAAGGATAGATCTAAGAAGAGTTCTAATCAGAATTCAGAAGAATCATTCAAAGTTCTGGATAGAGAGAGATCAAGTCAGAATTTGAAGAAGAAGAAAGAATCCACCAGTGGATTCTCAAGAAGCTGTTTGGAATCAACTCAGCTAAGTACATTTTCAAGAAGCTTTGAAGAAGGCTAAGAAACAGTTGATTGCATCAGCTGATCAAGAATTGTCATTGCCTTTTCTCTCTCAACTTTGGCAAGACAATTAAGACAATCTTTTCTATATTTTTGTAGGATCTGTTTATACAGATCTGAGTTGTAAGCCTATGTTATAAAGGCTGAGTGTAGGAGTGCTGAACTCTGAGTGGTAGGGCTGATTGCCTGAGTGTAGGAGAAGGGTATTCTCTGAGTTGTAGGCCTTGGGGTAAGGCTGAGGTAGGGCAGTTGTGCCTGAGTTGTAGGAACCAGTTGGGTTCTGAGTTGTAAGATCTATTGATCTGAGATAAGTGGAAGTTTGGCCGAATCTAGCATACTGCTAGATAGGTGAAGGGGGAAAGTGGATGTACCCAGACCTTGGGGAACCACTATAAAACATAGTGCAATCTGTGATGTGTTGTTTTTTGTGATTGCTGTGTTTATTATATTAGTTATTAAATTGAATTCTGTCTAGAAGTTTTAGAAAGAGAAGCAGAACCTATTCACCCCCCCCCCTCTAGGTGTTTAGGCTGCCTTGAAAGTTAAACTATCAACACCGATACAATCGACGCTTCATGTGGAGACGATTCTCTACGCTCTTTTGTAAGATATTTATTCTCCAGCGTCTTCCAAAGATTTCAAGCAGACGTCTCCAACATAATTCTGTATTTGATCTCCTGTGTCAAGCAATTTCTTATCAACCCGCAAGCGCTTTGATTCATTTTCGACCAAACTTTTGCAGTCATCCCATCAAGACATTCATCACAATCAAGAACGTCCTCCAAATTCAGAGAGCATGACACATCCATTACCTCACATCACCAAATGCCAAAGTTACCCTTTCCATCGAATTTGGTAACATCACTTTTCACCTGATGTGAACCAATATGTTAATCATTGATTCTACAGTTTCGAAGTCTCTCATATTTCTGGTTGGTTACAACAATGATAACACGGAAATCAAACAATCCAAAGCAATAAATTTTTTAATTAATTAATTCAAAACACAGCCTCTACAAGAACAGGAGATGCAATCTTTGCTTTTTCTCACGCCGCATACCTCCGCAATCAAGGAGATCTAGTCGCCTCCACAACCAAGAAAATTTGCAGTCAAAACAATGATCTCTCGCGTCACATGCCTCCACAAAGAAGATGCATCCCTTTTTTTTGTGCCTTGCTACCTCTTCTACCGTCGAAGGAGAACAAAAAAAAAGACCAAAATTTTCCTTCCATTAGCTATGCTGCCGAGAGAGAGAGAGAGAGCAAAACCCACATTTTTTTTGTTCCTGATTCACGAGTTGCATGTGCCGGAGAAAGAATGACCCAATAAATAAACACCCAATTTTTTTGTTTCCCTTTTAATATTTCTCCCCAATACCAAGAGAAGGAATAAAAAAACTTATTTCCTTTTTTTTTAATTCTCTAAGTTGGCGGCCTCTGCCCAGAAAAGAAAGGGAAAACCTACCTTTTTATTTCTCTTAGTCTCCACCGCCTTTTATAGAAAATTCTCTCATGCGTTGCACGCACAGAAAATTCTCTCTTTATAGAGAGACACCGCTTGTCCTTTATTTTCCAAGCGCCGCCTTCCTCGTCTGAAACGTAAAAACTCCAATTTTTTCAGGTTGGTGCCGCCTCCTCCAAAACAATCAGCGACGTCGCCTGTGTGAACGAAAACTTATCTGTGACCACCTCCTACGGCCAGATTGTCAAAACGCCGACTCCGAACAACCCTTGAAACCAGCGTCGCCTCCACCCAAAAAATCGCATTGAAACCTGACTTTAATACCACCTGTTGTGTGAAACGATACGGAAAAAACCAAAATCACATAACCAAAAATAATAAATACAATGTGATTTACGTGGTTCGGCGAGAAACGCCTACATCCATGGAGATGGGTTATCCACTAGCACCGATGGGGGAGAAAAAGAAGAGGTCAATATAATATTACAACTCCATACAACTCCAAATCTCTCACAAAAAAGAGAACTCTAACTTTTTTATATTTATAGGGAAAATTAGGACAAACTCAATAAAAGATCAAAATAGCCCTCAAAACAACATTAGGAACACAGATATAGCTGCGATGTCCAGAAGTTCGAAAATCGTTTCGTTTGGAAACAGATATAACGGATTCTGAGGTCAATCTTTAATACTTTGTGTTTGTGCCTTCCTGACTAATAATAATAAATACTAAGTTCTTTCAGTAGAACTAGAAGTTTGTACATTTTTAAAAGATTGAATTAATTCTAAAATGAAATTCTCTTTTAAAAATTACATAAGCTGCTGATATAGGAGGAGCACTAGTAGACTGAGATCTTGATCAAGATGATCTTCTGGATGATGAGAGTTAAAGTATTAGTAGATTTCTTTATTTATCTCTGTTCATATCATTGTTTAGCTCTATTTTCCCATGTGTTTGGACTATTTTGCTCTCTGTTTGATTTGAGACGCTACACATATAGGGCATGTGCCCTGATTGTACTTGAGACTATGTTGTGATGTGGCTAAGCTTTATTTTTGCTTATGCGCGCATACTATTTTTCTGTTTACGTCCAATATGTATAATATGTGTTGAACATTGTTGTGAATGATTCACATTTGACTGAACATTGCACAAACCACTTTTTTTCCCGACGTCGGGTTTACGACTGACATAGGAGGAGATTGTTGGATATACTAATATATGTCCACACATGTCGAGACTGACTCGGAGCATCTTATTGGGTTCGTGTCACCCTAAAGCTAGATTCTACGCTGCAGATACTATACAAACCATATTCCAAATTTGATAGGGCATATGAACTATCTTAAGCAAAGTCAAACCCCTAACAATCACAAGTAGTGGTTTAAGGGCTACGTATAGCAAAGAAATGCCTATATTCAATTAAGACGTGCTTTTATAAATTGTCTAATTATTTGTTTAATTTGCATCTCCTACATATTTTTCCATGCCGTTTTCCAAACCGGATGAAAAGTGCTGCCGGAAGTCAACTTCATATACAATTTGCCGTGACAAGAGCGCAGCGTGTACAAGTGCACCAACCACTGCATCACAATAAATCAATTTCAAACCGAAATTTCGTTAGCCAAAGCTCACCTCGAACTGCATGGATCATGCCTTCTATATCAACACTGAATCACAGCCATCCAATTCACTCTCCTTTAATTATTCCAACGGCCGTAATTGTTTCTGTCAAATCCCTCTGAACTCCTATAAAAAAAAATTGCTACTTTCCTGCACTATTCCAGAAGCAAATCAATCATGAGGAGCATCACAGCTTCATCTTCTCCAAATCCCTCTGAAGGTAGAAGAAGGCTGCTGCTAATTACATTCATGAAAGTAATGGTGGGTCTTGTCTTCCTGGGCTGGCTCACCATGTGGATTATGATGCCAACACAAACTTACAGAAATAAATGGAGTCCTAAGATCACAGCAGCAACAGACTCCACATTTCTGGGAAAACAAGGTTACTCTACTCAATTTCCATGTTTTTTCTAAGAAGATTTTGATTGAGGCGCTGAGATTTATACTTGCAGGAACACGGATTTTGATATTCACGTTCCCAATCTTGTTCATAGCTGTTTGTGGCTGCGTTTATCTGCATCTGGCGCAGGAAAGAAGTCATGAGCTCATAAGGTAATAATTTACAGAGCACTCTGTTTTTTAAACTTTCAATAACTGTACGTAATAATTTACAGGAACAGTAAAGCTCAGCGCCTGAAAGCATGGAAGAGACCAGTGATAGTGAAAGGCCCCCTCGGGGTTCTCTCGGCAATGGAACTCATGTTCTGCTTCCAATTTCTTGCTCTCATCGTCTGGTCTTTCTCAATGTTTCTCAGCAATGACTTTTCCAAACTCACTTCCAAATCTGCTGCGGACTATGGGGAAAAACTGTAAAAGTCGTCTTCTTTTTCTTCTTCCTAAGACTATTCTGGTGAACCAGTAGAGCTGATCATAAATTTTTGTTTTTTTTACAGATGGGAAGCAAAGTTATATGATGCCGGTGTTTATCTTGGATTAGCGGGTAACATCTGCATTGCCTTCCTGTTCTTCCCCGTCACCAGAATGTCCAGTCTTCTTCCTCTCATCGGCCTCACCTCGGAGTCAAGCATCAAGTATCACATATGGCTTGGCCACTTGGCCCTGACTCTGTTCTCAGCTCACGGCCTCTGTTTCATCGTAAGCTGGGCCTCCTCCGACCAAATATCTGAGGTAATTAATTACTTTTACTTAAAGCAGCTCGCGAAATCAGCTGATCGCAATGCGAGTTTTGATGAGCGCAGATGCTGAAATGGGATCTTACCGGAGTTTCCAATGTCGCCGGAGAAATTGCTCTGGCTACAGGGCTGGTGATGTGGGCGGCGACATTGCCTCGCGTCAGGCGCAAAATGTTCGAGCTTTTCTTCTACACCCACCACCTTTACTTTATTTTCCTCATTTTCTTTCTCCTTCACGTCGGCATCTCCTTCTTCTCCTACGTTCTTCCCGGAATATACCTCTTTCTCGTCGACCGGTATTTGAGGTTTCTGCAATCCCGGCGGCGGGTGAAGCTGCTCTCTGCTCGTCTCTTGCCTTCGGAAGTGGTTGAGCTCAACTTCGCCAAGAGTCCCGGTCAGTGGTTCCACATCTTCTCTATAAAAAGTTAGAAACTTCAGATTCGCGCAATTAGTAACATCTAATTAAGGATGTTTTTGAGGGAATTTTGCAGAGTTGAGGTATGCGCCGACGAGTGTTGTGTTCATCAACATCCCCAGCATTTCATGGATTCAATGGCATCCGTTCACTGTGATCTCCAGCAGCAATTTGGAACCAGACGTGCTCAGTGTTTTGATCAAGAAGGAAGGAAGCTGGACGCAAAAGCTGTGCCAAACGCTTTCTCACTCGTCCCTCGAAAGTCTCCCTGCTTCAGTGGAGGGCCCCTATAGCCCTGTTTCTTTCGACTTCCTAAGGTTCCAATTACCATTTTCTTTCACTCCTTTTTACAGAATGAAGGAATGAAAATTTGAAAGTCTCTAATTTTTCATCAATGCAGATACGATTCTCTTATACTGGTTAGCGGCGGCAGTGGAATCACCCCCTTCATCTCCATAATCCGCGACCTTGTCCACAAAAACAGAGCATTCTGTGTCACCACCCCCAGCATCCTCCTTCTCTGTTCCTTCAAATCCTCATCAGACCTCAGAATCCTTGACCTCCTTCTTCCCCAAAACTCCTCCTTTTACAATCTCAATCTCTGCATCGAAGCATTCATAACCAGAGAACAATGTCAGTCTCCTCCTTCGTCCCATCCCGACGACACCATTCAATCTCTCTGCTTCAAATCGAATTCCTCTGCTGCTCCTCTGTATCCGCTGCTCGGCCCCAACGCCTGGCTCTACCTCGCCGCCATCGTTTCCTCCTCCTTCGTCGCCTTCCTCCTCCTCATCGGCCTCCTGACTCGATATTATATATTCCCTATTGATCACGGCACAGATGAGATTTACTCTTATGCAAAGCGGTCGATGCTGAACCTGTTGTTCCTGTGCTTCTGCATCGCAATGGCTGCGAGTGGGGCTGTGCTGTGGAACAAGAGGAGACTGGCGTTGTACGCAAAGCAGAGGAGAGTCACGAGCGCGTTGACTCCGATGACATCGCCGAGTTCGTGGACGGGTGGCGACGCTTCCGTTTCGGCTCCGGCGGAGATTGAAGGCGGCGCCGAGTCGCGTGAGTCGGTTTGGCGAGTCACGAACCTTCACTATGGCAGCAGGCCGGACTTGAAGAGTAAGAATATATTATTATATTTAATATTGAACTTTCTTATTAAATATTGAGTAAATTTTTTATAACCCCACTTTTTTAAATTATTGTTTATATTTTATAACCCATATAATTCAACATAATTAAAAAAAAAATTCTAGTATTCGAATATATGTGAATAAATGATATTTGTTAGGTCTATATCCTCTACTTTTTTTTTAGATTTTGCGGGTGGGGGATTCTTGCGATCAACTGGGCATTCTGTTTGGGTCACCGTTGTGGTTGGTGGGAGAAAGATAAATTTTGATGGTGATGTGGGTCGGGGTCCTGACAGGGACGGGAATTGTTGAAACCAAAAACTGGCCCTCAACGAGAGTTCGGACCCTATAGTGTAGCTAACACTTACTTCTCCCAAGCCCAGACCCCTGACCAGCCACAAGGAACCAAAGAACTGACCATATGCTACAGCACGTAGGTCCCTCCACTGACCAGGAAGATCTCAGAGCGTTTCTCCTCCTTAGCCAAGTGTTGAGCTAAGGATACCTCAGAAAGCGCTATAAGACTTCAGGAAATGAAAAATCTTGCCTTCTAAGGTATTCTAAGGGTATATTTATAGATTCCAAAAAGCTGGTCGGCCAACAGCGTAGCTCCGCTGTTCAAAAGGGCTATATGCAGTAATGCATCCCAGCTACGTCTGCTAACAGCGTAACTCTGATGTTCTGAGGAGCTAAATGCAGACCTATAAGGGCATCCAGGTAATTTTACCTATGTATCGGGTGGGAGGCCTTCCGCGTACCTAAGCGGAAGCCTTTCCGTCTGCTTCACTTCTCTGACCGGACCATCCTAGGCCTAAGGAAATTTGTTTAGGTATTGATGCGTTGAGAGCGGGAGCTACACTCAACGCCTCAAGACAAAAAGCGTTGAGAGCGTTGATAGCGAGAGCTACACTCAACGTCTTAAGCCGAGAAGCGTTAAGAGCACCTAGAGTGAGAGCTACACTCAACGTCTCAAGACAAAAAGCGTTGAGAGCGTTGAGAGCGAGAGCTACACTCAACGCCTCAAGACAAAAAATGTTGAGAGCGGGGGCTACACTCAACGCCTTAGGTCTAAAGAGTTCTGACCCCAAAAACCCCTACCCACGAGGAGCTTGCTCTTCTGTTAGAGGTTCTTTTCTTGCCCCGTCTTTTGGCGCTAACCCTCAAAGCGGGCTTGTCGTATTGATATACTACCTCTCTCGCAGGATACGGTTCCGGAAGGCGTCATCGATGCTTCTCCGGCAAATACCGAGTGAACCCGACTTTCCGATAAAAACTTTCAGTCGGTCTCGAAGGTTGCCACTCCGATTACCCGGGTCGGGCCTGTGATTGCTCCCAGAAATTTTCTTGTCTGGCTTTCGCTTTAACTGACTTGTTTCTTCTTCTTTCGCTTATATAGCTTTTCGCAGTACCCACTTTCAGAATCTTGGGTAACGTCAGCCCGAGATCCAGGAGTCCCGCCGCCAATGACCCTATCGATCCAGCGACCGGCCTTCCCCTCTCGCCCAGAAGAGTTGCTGACAAGTCTCCTGTTCTTGCGCCAGATTCTCGTCCACCAGGCGGGGAGGACACTGCCCTCTTGCCTCTGGCCGAGACTCATTTGTCGGGGCTGACATCCTTCACCCCGGGTCGGGGAAAACCGCACCGCCCACTCTTTGGGAAACCTTTCGAAGGGCGACTTGGATCTTCCCACCAGCAATCAGGTAAACACCGCCCTTTCTCACCCCTTGATTACTCCTCCCGCCCCTAATTTGGCACTGACACAGCCCTGTCACCAGATCATCGAGAGACTACAGAGGAGCCCGACGCAGATGATGAGGTGATATCACCGCCGCCTTCCCCAAGCGAGATGGTGAGCTTCCTTGAAGCCACCAGAGATGCCGAGAAGCAGAGGGAGAGAATAGCTGAAGTCCTATTGAAGCTAATTTGGATGCGGCGAGAGGACTCCTTACGGGAGACTTCCCTCCTAGCAGCGATTGAGCGGCATCTATGCGTGATCAAGCAGGATTATACACACCTTCTTGGCGAGACAGAGCGCCTGGGAGGCGGATGCGAGGAAACTTCTCCCGGAAGGCACATCGCGCGGGCTCGGCACCAACTGCGCCTGGTCCACCAGGAGCTTACCGCTGTGACATCCTATCACTATCCGCGAGTCCCCCCGAGGACAGGGAGACGAGGTCGGGGTCGCTGGCAGTGGGAGAAATACTGAGCCCCCACTGGTTCTCGCCTCTTGTTACCCCAACCTCCCAGCCAACCCTTCTCGCCATGTACCCCTTTTCGCACTTATGTAATAAATAATGAACATATATTTTATAATGGCTCTCGCCCAGCGAGAGGCCTATTGTATCTGACCTTTTATTTTTCACTCCATCTAATTCATCATAATTTAAAAACTTTCTAATCATTAGATATATGTGAATAAATGATATTTGTTAGGTCTACATCCTCTGCTTTTTTTAGACTTTGCGGGCGGGGGGTCCATGCGATTGATTGGACATTCTGTTTGAGTTACCGCTGTGGTGGGTGGGATAAAGATAAATTTTGATGGTGATGTGGGTAAGGGTCCTAACAGGAGTGGGATGGAAGTGGTTGTGCGTGATTCTGGCGGCACATTGTTTGATTGGCGAGCGTATTGTGTGCCTCATGTTGGTTGCACAGCGACAGGGGGGGGGGGGGTTGCTCGTCTGGTTGTTGATCTGGCCTTGATGTGTGGATGGAATGTGATCATTTTTAGGGTGATTGTGCTTCTCTTATTAGTACTCTTCAAGGGGGAGTTGTGCCTTCGTTAGTGGATTGACCAATTGTGTCGGACATCCTAGACTCATTTCGGGGTCTGACATCTTTCTCATTCTCATTCATGCGTCGGGAAGTTAATCAGGTTGCTCAGACTGTCGCTGCTAATGTGAAATTTTCAAGATGTCAGGTTGATCACACTAATACTAAGAAAAAATTTGCTAGGAAACTGAGCAAGATCGCAATAAGACTCAACTAAAACCAAAGCCAAGTCGAAATCAGCACAACAGAAGCATAAGAGTCTAAAAGGAATATCAACAACTTCTTTACAAGGCGGGGTATACATTGCGAGACATGTTTCACAATATGTCCGATGGAAGCAACTACAAGCAAGAGAAAACTGCGTCGTCTGAAAACAGAATTCGCACAAGCCACTAGTCGCCAAGTCTATCCGCCGAAATCGTCAAGTTCCAAACCGCAACCAAGTTGTGCGGACTGCTTTGTTATTGAATGCTGAGAAAACACCTTTGTCTGCTACTTCAGGTCACCTGACCGCGAGGTCGCCTGACCGCAAAGCTAACTGCGAACAGAACTGTTGAACGAAGAAACAGCCTACCCGCTGATAGATTTGACGAACTGCTCGAGCTATATACAACCCCGAGGAAGAGACTTTAGGCCGCATAGACCGCGACATGTTGTATACCACTGACTGTAAACCGCGAACTGTTTCACACCGAGCCTTCCAACTAACTGCATAATCTCCCGGTGCTAGTCGCACAGCCTGCATAGTACAAGTGAGCTTCACTTAGTCGCATCGGTTAGAAAAATCTATCAACAAGTTTCAAGAACGCTGAGATCTCACTGTTTTTGTTATATATGACGAGCTGGGGGCGCCTATTTATAAGCGATAGGGGGAGTGTGATCACCGCCCATAGCGATAGGATAATCGTCCGTCATCCAGCGGATAGCACCACCTATCCGCTTACACGAAAAGATCAATCAGTCTGAATAGTCGAGCGGACATCAACCTCAGTTTGCATGGACTTAGAGTAATCCGGCCACGCGTCTTGAGCCAAGTCCACTCCTATGAAAATCTGCGCACTCCGCCACCAAACCTCCCAAACAGTGATCTTGTGAACTCCAGAATCAGTTTGCACAACAGGAGATCTCACAACTAGGTAACACCAAGGACCTTTCACAACTGTGACCAAGTCCACAACTCCAGCGGACTCTGGCTCGAACCGCACGAACAGTCACCATAAGCAACTACGGTAAACCACCGCTACACGCGCTTAACTGCGCGCTCTATGCGAGCCAGAGTATCTGCTTGCTCTTAGCGGACTCCGCAGACTCAACATCTAGTCCACGACTGCCGCGATTAGCCCACTGCTAACTGTTCGATTATCACCCAGAATGCTTACTCAACCTCAAAAAAATAGCAATGAAATATATAATAAGTATGTACTTAATCAAGATTGCATACATTATAATAAATTTATAAAAAAATTAATCAAATGACTCTTTTACTCTGTTTAGTTTATCTATTTCTATTCTCAATTTTTCACAAATATGTGAAAATTGAATTAAAATTTAAACAAAATTAAAAAAATTAAAAGAACATATATTTCATATACTCTATCATTTCTATTAAAATTACTCTCTTATCTATCTTATTTATCTGAAATGTATTTTAATTAAATAATACGTTGGTATATATTTCTATTTTTTTACTAGAAATTTTGATCAACAAATTATTTCATATATTTTTATTATTAATCTATCTAACATTAGACTAATGAATTATACAACTATTTATAAAGATTATGAAATTAATGACAATGACAAAAAGGATAAGAAAATTTAATTATGAATTATCAACAATTTATGTTGATGCAAATTTGTTTGTGATTAATTGCAGAAATCCTATTGGAGCAAAATCGAGGGTGGGTCAAAGTATGGCCATAGCGAGCGGGCCACGTGGGCTTCGTCGGGATGTGGCAGAAATTTGCTCTTCAGCTTCCGCCGATAATCTGCACTATCAAGCTCTAAGCTTTGTCTGGTGATTTAAGTCAAAAAATGCGGCAAAACGAAACAAATTAAATGTTTTTTTGGCAATAAGTTTGACCGAATTTACGCCTTCGCTAAATAAATTGAAAATTAAATGCAGTAATTGTATATCCTAGGTTTATATTTGCTGTTCTGCTGCTATTTCCCACAGTGTAATATACTTTTCCACCGATTGAGAAGAACAGAAACTGAAATCTTATTTTATGAATATTATTATTCATGTGTATAAATGTTTGCATTTTTATTATCTAGATAATAGAGAGAGCAACACCAATTGCAGAGAAAGAAGCAAGAAGCTCGTCTAAGATGGTTTGGACACGTACATAGGAGATCATTAGAGGCACCTGTTAGGCGTTGTGAGAGTCTAGTCACTAGACATGTTAAACGAGGGAGGGGTAAACGAGGGAGGCGTTGTGAGAGTCCCGGCGCGACGGAGCTCCTGCCTCTCTCAAACCTCAAGCGGTATATTCTGCTCGTCACTCATTTTTGTAATGTGCACGGAAGTTTGTGAGCAGCAAGTAGAGCACATATTTTAATTGTTGGTAGTTGAATTTGTTTATAAGAGAACACAATTTAAAATAAAAGGAAAAAATTTAAAGTTTTAAAGAAGGGTAAAATCAAAGTTTAATCAAAGAATGTTTTCGCTTTTAATATAGTATAAAGATACAAACAGTCTTGTAAGATGCGGCTCGGTGCCTCGCATGATAGTAGGCATATATATCATTCACAGTCCTACTATGCATGTGATAGGGTATCGAACGACGACCGGATATAGGTGTCATTTTGCCGTGTGATTATTCTGGTTTTCTAATAACGTGCCCCTCTTATTTCCCTTCTTTTGTCTCAGATTTGATATAAAATGGCTTCATATATTTGTTAGAAATTTAAATTAAAAGCAATCATTCATAAATTTTTAATGGAGCCTTTACATGATGTTTGTTGTTTAAGCTCCATATTATTATTGATGAATTGACTCAAAATTTAAATTGAAGGAAACTCCAAATATTGAGAAAAATCTTTCATGAATAGTAACAATCTTTTTAGGCTCTGTTTGGGAGGACTTATTTTCACCGGTCAAGCGGTTACGATCGCATGAACCGGACCTTAATTATGATCCGGTTCATGCGGTCGTAACCGCTTGACCGGTGAAAATAAGTCCTTACAAACGAAGCCTTAGTCTCACTTTGTCAAATAATTTTAAAGAAGTGAGTATATGCAACTTTGCACTCATTTCATTGTATTTTTTGTTAGTGTATATTTGAACAATTAACGGGTTCGGAGGCTTAACGGGTCGTGTCGGGTATACGGTTAACCCATACCCGTAGTAACTCCTAAGGGTTTGCCTATTTATACCCACCTAGGGGCAACGGGTAGGGGATTCCACCTAGATCCCCATCCGGATGCTTCGAGCAACACAACAAACTCGAAGTTACCCCCCCCCGGTTGCTCGAACTATCCCGTAACCGTCACGCCTCTTCCCTGTTCTCGTTCTTTTTTCTCCTGATCGTGGCCGCCGGTTGCTCCTATCGGGAAGAGGAAAAAATTCTGTAGCCGCCTGAAGTCGGAAAAGGTGGAAGAGAACGACCCCGTGCTCCGGATTCTCCCCCGCATCCCGTCCTCAGATCTCCCAAATCCGGTGCACCGTCGCTGCTTCGTTTTCATTCTCCCGTGGCCACTTGGGTTGCAGATCGAGAGAAGAATCCTTACACTCGACTTCTTTTTCGCCACCTCCGCTCACGCGAGAGAAACCCCCGCTATCGATTTTTTTTTCACCCGTCCCGTCGCTGTCCAGGATCGAAAAAAAAAACAGGCGAAGGTTTCAGTTCGCACAGGAGGCCCTGTCGCCGTCTAGGATCGTTTGACCGTGATTTGTAAAAGGGAAGGGGAGCGGCAGCCTGCATCCACGTTCTCACCGCCGCCGTTCTCACTGTGATCTGGAAAAACCTCCACCGTTCTCACCGTCGCCGCTGCTCTCGCCGGCGCTCAATCAAAAAAAAACGGGGGAGGAACACGACTCCTGCCCTGTAGCTTGTATCACAGCCTGGAGAAGGCTTAAAGTCCGCCGTCTGAAGGAGTTGGCTGCAACAGGAGGTGAAGGCCTGCTTCTAATTGGACCACCTCTGACAGAGAGCAGAGAGCTGTGTTGTAAATTGGAAGAGGGTCTGCTTCTAATTAATTTTTTTTAAAAAAAAAAACTAAGGTCTTTCCTGATTGAAGGGCATAAAGAGAGTGAATCGAGAAGAACTTCTCAGTTCTATTTGGAAATTTGAGAAGTGACGCAAAATGATGAAGGGCAGCAACTTCTCCTCTCCAGTGCCGATGACAAAACTGGAGAAGTTCACTGCGGCGGAGTTCAACGACTGGAAGTTGAATACACAGTTTGGGATGAAGTACCTGAACGTGTTTTACACAGTTCAGTCAGATCGTGCTACTGTTACGGGGATTGAAGCGGAGACTCAGTGGATAGCTAATGAGGACTTCTGCCGCGACTACCTGCTGAACTGCTTGTCCTCCAGCCTGGCGAAGACGTACATCAAGCTGAAGACCGCCAAGGAAATCTGGGAAGCACTGGAGGAGCACTTCAGGCAAGAGGAGGATCTGTCCAAGGCGCACCTGGTGGACAAATTCCATTCCTTCATGTTCGACGAGGAGAAGGCGATTCTCCCTCAGGTATCGGATTTTAAAGTTTTAGTAGATTCTTTACGTAGTGAGAATATTACCCTGCCAGACAGCTTTGTTGCTGGCACGATTATTTTTAAGCTGCCCTCTACGTGGTACAACTTTAAAACTGAAATGTACCGCAAGAAGATGCAGGTCGGTCTCAATGACCTCAAGCGATTTATTCGCATTGAGGATGAGAATAGGACTCGACACGCTTTAGAAACTGTTAGCAAGCAAAAGGCTGCGGCTAACATGGTTCTCAGTTCTAAACGCATGCCGAACCCTAAGAGGACCAGACCCTCTCATGGTAGCTCCCAGGTTGCAGGCCCTAGCAAACACACCAAAAAGTTTAAGGGCAAGTGTTTTAACTGCAATAAGTGGGGGCACAGCGCATCTGATTGCAGGCTCCCTAAACGGGAAAGAACCAAAGCACCACAGGATGGCAACCAAGCCAATATGGTTAGCCTAGCTGAGTCTTCCGATTTTGTTGGGATGGTCGGAAACGCTAAGGCCAGCACAGAGTGGTACTTGGATTCGGGGGCGACGTGCCACGTTTGCAACAATGCTGATCTTATGACAGGGCTCACTGCTGTAAAAGAGTCCGTTACAGTTGCAAATGGCGAGACAGCTGACGTCTTGAAGGTGGGAAATGCAACTCTGCTGCTATCCTCAGGTAAGACTTTAACTCTCATAAATGTTAAATTTATTCCTTCTCTAGCTGCTAACTTAGTGTCTATAAGTTTATTATGTGATGCTGGTATGTCTTTTACTTTTTGTAGCGGTAGAGTAACACTGACAGTTAACTCACACTATTTTGGATGTGCATACGTCCAAAATAGGATGTACCGACTAAGTCTAGCAAACGAATTAGTTCAACAAGTTCAAACAAACTTAGTTAGCCCTAAGACTCTACATGAGAGACTAGGACACGTGAACTATAGGAAGATGTTCCAAATAGCTAGAGCTCACCAGATCACATTAGACACTAAGTCACCGCCTGAGAAATGTGACGTGTGTGCTCAGACTAAGATCACTAGGAAACCTTTTAGTGCGGTTACTAGGAGCACAACACCGCTAGAGCTTATACATTCCGATATATGTGACTTTAAAAGTTTTGTCACCAGAGGAGGAAGGAAGTATATGATCACATTTATAGATGACTGTTCTAGGTTCTGTCACATCTATCTTCTTAAAACTAAAGATGAAGCGTTTGAAAAATTCTGTTTTTTTCAAAACTAGGGTAGAGAACTAACTAGACATGAGAATTAAGAGGTTTAGAAGTGATAGAGGAGGAGAATACATGTCCAGTGAGTTCCGGGGTTTCCTTGCCTCTCAAGGGATCATAGCAGAAACCACTGCTCCTTACTCACCCCAATCGAATGGTATAGCCGAGAGAAAGAATAGAACGTTAACAGAGATGTTGAATTCTATGCTCCTCACTGCTGGCATGCCTACTGCCTATTGGGGAGAAGCAGTCTTAACTGCAAATAACATTCTGAACAAAGTACCTCATGCTAAGTTAGATGTAACACCCTACGAGCTTTGGTTTAAGAGACCCCCGACAATAACTAGACTTAAGACCTGGGGCTGCATAGCCTATGTCAGGGTCTCTGACCCTAGACGGTCTAAACTTGGACCTAGGACCAACACGTGTGTCTACTTAGGTTGTGCTGAAGATAGTGCTGCAGATAGATTCTTAGACCTGTCTAATAATATAATTATTGAATCTAGGGATGCTGTGTTCTTTGAGGATAAGTTCCTTAAGGATAAGAACCTGACAATCCCTGGTATGCAAGCAACTATTACTGAGGAAGAACCTGAATCAGTACCGAGCACCTCCTATTCAGTTCCGGTAGACAATAGTGTCCTAGAGTCTAGAAGGACTTCGGTGAGAGAGCGAACTCCCAGAACCTTTGGTAGTGACTTTGTCACTTACCACGTTGAGGCCGATCCATCCACCTATAAAGACGCGATGAGATCAAGGGATTCCCTACTCTGGAAAGAAGCCATTGATGAAGAGATGAACTCTTTGCTTCAGAACAACACCTGGACGTTGGTTGATAAGCCAAGAGGGGCTAAAACTATAGGGTGTAAGTGGGTTCTGAAAAAGAAGCTCAATCCTGATGGTAGCGTAGCTAAGTATAAAGCGCGGCTGGTGGCTAAAGGTTTCACACAAGTGAGTGGGGTGGATTACTTTGACGTATATTCACCAGTGTGTCACTTAGCAACCATTAGGATCCTACTTGCTATTGCGTCTATTGAGAACTTTATTGTTCATCAAATGGATGTTAAGACTGCGTTCTTAAACGGAGATCTGACCGAAGAAATATACATGAGTCAACCTGAAGGCTTCATAGTAGACGGTCACGAAAATAAGGTCTGTAAGTTAATTAAGTCGCTATACGGACTAAAACAAGCACCAAAATTATGGCATGAGAAGTTTGACTATAGTGTAAGGAACTTGGGATTCATGTCGAGTCTCTCGGACAAATGTCTTTACATACGTCATAGATCGAACAAAGTCGCTATAATATGCTTATATGTGGATGATATGCTTATACTTGGTTCTGATCAATCCGTAGTGGATGACGTTAAGTCAGAACTAATGAAAGAGTTTAGCATAAAAGACCTAGGTGTAGCTGTGACTATCCTAGGCATGCAGGTGAGCTTTGGGAAAAATGGCATTTCCCTAAGTCAAAGCCACTATATAAAGTCCATGTTGGACACGTGGGGATACAGTGAACGTAGAGCAGTGGAGACACCTTATGATTATAATATTCGCTTAAAGCCAAATGATGGAGCTGCGATTCGACAGTCAGATTATGCTAAACTGATTGGTAGTCTCATGTATGCTATGGTCTGCACAAGACCTGACATAGCCTTTATGGTCGGCATGTTAAGCAGATTCACTAGTAATCCTAGCCAAGACCATTGGGATGCCCTCGATAGGCTGATGCGATACCTAAAGCACACTCAAACGTATGCTTTATGTTACCATGGTCATCCTCTAGTTTTGGAAGGATATTCTGATGCATCATGGTGCTCAGAATTAAACGACAGCAAGTCCACTAGTGGATTTATATTCACACTAGGAGGAGCAGCTGTAGCCTGGAAGTCCAAGAGACAATCATGTATTGCGCTATCTTCTATGGAATCTGAACTCTACGCTCTAGCTTCAGCAGGAGAAGAAGCAGAGTGGATAAGAGATTTGGTGATGGACATTCCATTGTCGAGCCTGAAGTTGAGTTCTGTTGCAGTTTACTGCGATAATCAGGCTACTAAAACGATTGCTACGAACACTTTGTTCAATAGCAAAAGAAGGCAACTACGGATGAAACAAGCCTGGTTGACCTCCCTTACGAGTCAAGGGATTGTAAACCTCGTTGATGTGAGGTCTAAAGATAATGTTGCAGACGCCTTGACAAAGGGCTTAAATAGAGTCCTCACAATAAAAACATCGGGGGAGATGAGATTAAAGTTCATAGAAATATGAAACTTCCTCCAATGTTTATGTTTTCATAGTGGGATTAAAGTTCATAAAAATATGAAACTTCCTCCAATGTTTATGTTTTCATAGCGAGAACCTATAGTCGCAACATTCAAGCATCTAATAACAGACTGAAAACCCCAAATAATTTCTTGATGAAAGCCCAAGATGGTTAGATGCTAGTCATTCCACACCTGATGACTTAACATCTTTCTCATTGTAAGTTAATTTGAGAATTATTCAACTGGGAATAGAAAGTCGTTGCATGAGTTAATCTAACATTAGTGATCATAGCACATTATTCCACATCTGATAATGTTGCAAATAACGGTGTGTCAAGTCATATGACAAGACACATAGTAGTCACTAATGAGTAAGATAACAACGTTTGATTTATTAAAATCAAAACTTGACTGGTCCTAGCTAGACTGGATAGAGATGCTGATAGTGTTACTTCACTACTGCTACAAGTACTAAGCTCATTTATGTAGAGCTAGCTTACTTTGATACGTCACTGCATATGTTTATGAATTCATAGAGTCTGACTCATGAAATTCCTTGCAGGCACTGGTGAAGATGGAGGAGAGAAAGTGGATTTTGACATAGATGATGATGATCTACTCTCTGAGTAGAATTGTTACACGTTTATCTGTAGTCATTTTATTGTTTTCCAGACTTATTTATTGTTGAGTAGCACATTTTTTTGATGTATTATATCATTGTTTTTAAAATTCATTTTTATGGTTTTCTTTAAAAACTGTGCTAACTCTTATGGAAATGTGTTAAGTCGGAAATTTATTTTAATATTCTCCACTTTCTGCACTCCGAAACGTATACGTTATTTGTCACAAATATAGGAGGAGATTGTTAGTGTATATTTGAACAATTAACGGGTTCGGAGGCTTAACGGGTCGTGTCGGGTATACGGTTAACCCATACCCGTAGTAACTCCTAAGGGTTTGCCTATTTATACCCACCTAGGGGCAACGGGTAGGGGATTCCACCTAGATCCCCATCCGGATGCTTCGAGCAACACAACATTTTTTGCACTAAATGATTTTGACACTCTGAATCCTAGAACATACATTGTCTACCTGCCTCATAATGCTAGTCAGCATTTTGGAGAAATCAACGTGCGCTGGCTTCTCCCGCCGCCCACATGTCGACATAGATTGATTTCTCCTTCCTCTTCGTGCGTAGAGTTCTTCATTATGCGCCGAGTTCTTCATTATGCGCCGACTTATTAATCATGTGTCGAGTTCTTTATCATGCATCGACTTTTTCATTATGCTTCGACTACTCTTCCGTATGTTGGCTACTCGACGTACGTTGACCTCTCTACTATTTGCAAATCAAGTCAGCCTAATTTTTTTGTATGCGTTTTTGTTGTCATTAATTTTAATTATACATTGGAAATCCAATGTTCTCAATGCACGATGAAAGATGCTAATATGACGGTCAGAAATTACTTTGTGATCAATTTCTTGTCATTTTCACGACTCTTATATATGAGATTTTCTAAAACGTTTTATTGTTTTTGCTGTCTTCGTAGTTCTTACACGATCTTCTTGTCTCGCGGTTTTGCTTTTTCGATGTTTGCTTCATCAAGTGAGTGTTCGAAGGGGTGTGCATAAAAATTCAAAACCGACTGAACGTGATCGAGCTTAACCGATTTTCGGACCAAATTGATCGGTTCGATTCGATTTCGGTTTATGAAAATAAAAACTGACATCATTTCAGTTGGTTGGTTGGGTACGTAAACTGAAAAAAACCTAACCGAACATAACTGTTAGAGAGTATATAAAAACTATCAGCAAAGCTTGTACATTATAAGTTCGTTTGGATTAAGACATCCGACTTCTTCATTCTAGCTAGATGCTTAAATTATGCATCAACTTGACTAATTAAATCATAATCTCTAAAAAAATGCAATTTTTTTACTTGATTAAATATAAAAAAAACGTCTAAAAACAACTCCTTTATCATAGTCAGCATACAATTTTTCCCACCACCTTAACACAGACCCATAATACTATGGGTGCAGCATTCCCGTCCTAATAAAGTATATTACACTTATGTAAACAGTTTTGATTAATTAGTATAATTTTTTAAAACTAAAGTAGCTAAAAATTGTGAGAATAAAACCTATTAACATTCCAAGCTATGTTTGGGAGCCAATTTTGACTACATTCTATGCTAAACTGATCAAATGAGAGGTGTTAGGGAACAACCAAAATATTGCCATTTTAAAATTAACGACTGGTTTAAAACCCATATTTTCCTCCGTTTTGAAAAGGCCAGGGAGAAAAAACACAGGTCTCCGCAAAGTCGTAAGATCATGTATGGGGGCTGACGCCTGTTCAGTGCCGGAAAGTCAAGGAAGTTGGTGACCTAATGACAGGGGAGCCGGCGACCGAAGCCCAGGTGAAGATGAGTGCTCTCCTATTCCAACTTCCCCAGAGCTTCCGGTAGCACAGCCGAGACAGCGGCGGGTTCTCTTCCCCCGCGGGGTTGGAGCGACAGAAGTATTGATAATCCATGATAAGGTCACGGCGAGACGAGCCGCTTATCATTACGATAGGTGTCAAGTGGAAGTGCAGTGATGCATGCAGCTGTGGCATCCTAACAGACCGAGAGATTTGAACCTTGTTCCTACACGACCTGATCAATTTGATCATGCACTTGCCAATTATAGGGGATCATAACATAAAAATAGGAAAGACTCCTCGGATCTAGTCATACATTTTATTCTCATTATGTCTATTGAATATTGACAATTCCAAAAAACTACTCATACTATTGTCATTGTATGATGAGTATGATGACAGTCGGGGCGGGTATGCCCTCATCGTCTAGTGGTTCAGGACATCTCTCTGTTGAATTTTCTCAAGTTGATCAACAAGATAGCCCAAACACCAAATTAATATCTTCGGCACTACCCAGATCACAACTTGAACCGCGGAAAGTAGGAAGCAACGTAGATAACCAAACACACAGACAGAAGCAAGCAGATCAAAATATTATTGAACTTCTTTACAAGGCGAGGCATACATGGCGAGACATGATTTCGCCAGTATGAAAAAGCAGAAAAAAAACAAGCCGAGCGGATAGAGCACTGAGACCGCCGAAGCCGACGAGACCGCCGAAACCGCCGAGCTCGCCCAGATCACACCCAGCCAAGCTGCTGAAGCCGAACAAACAACAAGGAGTCCGCGAAGACCGCGAGGTCGCGCGGACAACCCGTTATTCGCCTAACTGCTGCTGAACAGAGGAACAAGCCGCCTATCCGCCAAGACCGCGAGGTCGCGCGGACAGAGAAGAAACTTGAGATAAAACTGATGCTGACAACCGCCAATGCAGCCCGCTAACTCCAGCGGTCAGAACCAAACTCCTGGTTTGACACTGCTAGCCGTGCCACCTGCACACAGAAACCGGTTAAGCAAACAGCCCGCGCGGATACAAAAACGAGTCCGCAGCCTATACTCAAGCCCAACTTACTGTTCACCCTGCTACAAATGAGGTGCCGGGGGGGTCCTATTTATAGGCCGGGTGAGGAGTGTGGTCACCACCCTATGAGATAGAGACACCGCCCCTTGGTCGCAGCTAGCAACATCAACTCGCCGAGTCCGCCCACCCATGGTCAACCAACTCGCAAGGTCCAGGCGACCAGTGACCTCGCACTTGTCCACGACCATAGGCACAAAGCCCGGTCACAGCGGACACAGCGGAAACCAGGCCAGTCCGCCAGCACTTAGGCCAGACCGCCAACCGAATCAGCTCACCGCAACTCCAGATCAACCACAGATCCAGCGGACTCCAAACCTCAGTCCGCACAGACCGCGGAACCATCTCCAAAGCTCGGCCCACTGCCGGATTCAACCAGTCCGCGCAGTTCGCTCCTGACCACGGCAAGCAACAAGCAATGCCGAACAGCAACCCGCCGGACTAAGCCCAGTCCGCGCGGTCAGTCCGCCCAGGTCGCCCGGACTACCGATCACCCCCACTTCCACTTCACCTATTTTAACACTCCCCCTTGAAGTGAGAAGTGGTGATCAACCCAAGCAGACCTCGAAGCCGCTGAAAAGGCCCCTTCGACAGCGACTTGGTGAAGATGTCAGCAAGGTTATCTTCACTCCGAACATGACCAACCACAAGAGATCCTTCCAGCACCTTCTCCCTTATGAAGTGGTGATCGATCTCAATATGCTTAGTCCTGGCATGACAAACTGGATTGTTCACCAGCTTGAGAGCACTCTCGTTATCCCCTCGGAGCAAAGTAGGGCCTTGCACTTCTTCATGGACATCATCTACAAGCCTCCTTAGCCAAATGGCTTCCCGAGCAGCCAAGGCAGACGCCTTGTACTCAGCTTCCGTAGTGGAGACAGATACCGAGTCCTGCTTCTTGCTACACCACGAGATGCCCGCTGATCCACAAGTGAACACATAACCAGAAGTTGACCTTCGGTCATCCGAATCACCACCATAATCAGCATCCGTGTATCCTAGCAGAGAAAAACTCGCATCCCTTCTGTAGAGAAGTCCCATGTCAGAAGTTGCCTTGACATACTTCAGAATGTTCTTCGCCGCTACAAGATGAGACTTCCTTGGCTCTGCCATGAACCGACTTACTCGACCAACAGCGTAAGCTATATCAGGTCTAGTAATCATCAGGTAGATCAAGCTTCCAATAAGGGCCCTGAACACCAAAGGGTCAGGAAGAACCCTTCCTTCATCTCGTCGAAGTTTCAGACCTTGATCCATAGGAGTAGAGCAAGTCTTTCCCTCAATCAAGCCAAACCGGTTCACTATGCGCTCAGCATATCCCTTCTGGCAAATAAGGATCCCGCTCTCCTTCCTCTCCACTTCGAGACCAAGAAAGTGATGAAGCTCTCCCAGGTCTTTCATCTCGAAGCGAATGGCTAGCTCAGCTCTGAGCCTAGCAACCTCCTCCTCAGAATTCCCTGTGATGATCATATCATCAACATACAGCAGGACCAAGACAGAAAGCTCCCCCTTTTTCTTGATAAACAAACTAGAATCCGAGTTTGAAGCAAGGTATCCACAGAATTGCAGATATTCTGCTATCTTCCCATACCAAGCTCTCGGAGCTTGCTTCAACCCGTAGAGAGCTTTCCTGAGCTTGCAGACGTAATCAGGATGAACTTCAGAAACGAAACCAGGTGGCTGATCCATAAAGATGTCTTTGTCAATCTCTCCGTAAAGAAAAGCATTCTTTACATCAAGCTGCCACATTCTCCATCCTTGGCAAGCAGCCAATGCAATCACCATCCGAACTGAAGTCATCTTTGCAACAGGGCTGAACGTCTCCTCATAGTCTTCTCCATACTGTTGAGAGAACCCTCGAGCCACCAGGCGAGCCTTGAATCTCTCAATGCTCCCATCTGCCTTCTTCTTCAATTTAAACACCCACTTGCATGTCACCGGAGTAATGCCATCAACTTTGGGCACAAGATCCCAAGTTTCATTCTTCTTGAGAGCATCCATCTCCTCTCTCATGGCATCTTCCCACTCCTTGACACCAGTGGCCTCATTAAAGCTAGCAGGCTCTCGCTCATCCAGAGGACCTGCAAAGAAGCATGAGACATAGCTCACAGTGTTCCCTTCGCAGTAGCGAGCAGGAGGCTTGATAACCCTCTTTGACCTCCGAAGAGGCTGCTCCTTGCTAATCACCTCCGCTGCTTCTTCTGGTTCACCTCTACTCTCAGGCAAGCTTGGAGCAATGCTCCCCCTGCTTCCTGACCCAGAAGCTTCTTCTCCAGAACTTGAAGCAACTGGAGCTGCTGGTGACACAGCCAGCTCCACTTGATCAGCTACCTCAGCCACCTCCTGACCTTCATCAACCTTGCTCTCAGGCAGCTCAACCGAGCTTCCTCCATATGACGTCAGTTCATCAAAGACAACGTCTCTTGATACCACGAACTTCTTCGTCACTGGATCCATGCATCTCCATCCCTTCTTCCGCTCATCATAGCCAACAAAGACAAGCTTCCTTGCCTTTGCATCAAGCTTAGTCCTTAGCATATCAGGAATATGCACATAGCAAGTTGATCCAAACACCCGAAGGTGTTCCACACTAGGCTTCTCCTTCAGCAACATCTCGAAGGGAGACTTCATGTTGATCGGACTCAGAGGCATCCGATTGATGACATAGGCAGCACAAGACATTCCCTCCGCCCAGAAGGACCTTGGGATACTCTTGGCGTGAAGCCAACATTTGCAAGTCTCCGTCAGATGACGGATCTTCCGCTCCGCTACTCCGTTTTGTTGTGGAGTATGAGCACAAGTGAGCTCCCTTTGGATTCCATGCTTCCTGCAAAAGTTAGAAAACTCGGAAGAGACAAACTCTCCGCCGTTATCAGTTCTAAGCTTTTTGATCTTCAGGTTAAGCCTTCCCTCCACCAGCTCCTTGAACTCCACAAACAATCGGAAGGCCTCAGACTTCTCTTTCAAGAAATACACCCAAGTGTATCTTGAGTAGTCATCAATCAAGACAAGCATATATCTGCTTCCACCAAGGCTAGCAGTCGCGGTTGGTCCCATCAGATCACCATGGATAACCTCCAATGGTGTTTTGCTTCTTGTTTGTGACTTATCAAATGGAAGACGATGAGACTTCCCATATTGACATCCAGCACAAACATGACCCTCACCGAAAGATGACAGCTTAGGCAAGCCTCTCACCAGGCTCCTGCTTGACATAGCCTTCAGCTTATCCATCCCGACATGCCCTAGCCTCTCATGCCACATAGCAGCGCTATCATTGGCCCTCATCCGATCAACATAGGAACTTGTTGATAAGACAAACAAGTCCTTAACTCTCCTTCCTATATGAGCAACATCAGCCTTAACCGCTGATACATTGCGAAGGAACTTCACTTCTGTTGGCCCAAACAGAACGTGATAACCAGCATCAACCGCATTGGTCACAGAGAAGAGGTTTTTCTTCATACCCGGTACGTGATAAACACTCCTTAACGTGAGTGGCCCCTTATCACTTCCCACCGTTACCATACCCTCCTTCTCTACTGCATGAATAGTATTATCAGCAGTAATGATAGCTTCGTTACCTGAGTATGCCTGCAGTGAAGAGAACTTTGACAAATCTCCGGTGAGGTGATGACCACACCCGGAGTCAACGATCCAGTCGTCCTTCATGCCACTGGTGGACAAAGCACGGACACAAGTGCCCGTCATGAACGCTCCACCCCAGCCAGCTTCCTCCTTGCTTGAGGAGGCTTCCTCCTTACCTGCAGCATGCCCAGGCTGCAGCTTGACCTTGCAGTCTCGCTTGAAGTGGCCTGGTTGATGACACCTGAAGCAGTTCAGGTTCTTCTTCCAATCCTTCTTAGGAGCAAGGCTCCCCTCCTGCTGTTTAGAAGATGAAGATTCATCTCCAGCCGCAGTCTGCTTCTTCTTCCCTTCCCATCTCTTCTTCTTCTTCTCAGTGAAGAGAGCATCACTAGCTCCTTCAGAGACCGTCACCCCGGCCATCTGCCTTGCCAAGCTCTCCTGCGAGGCAAGCAGATTCTCCAGCTCCAGAAGAGAAGGCTGAGTAGCCCAGCCTTGAACAGAAGTAACAAAGGCCACATACTCCTTCCGCAAACCGCGGATTATGTGCCTCTTCAGCTTAGCCTCGGAGATCGGCTCATCAGGATCGAGAGCAGAGAGCTCAGCACACAAGCTCTTCATCTTCAAGAAGAATTTGGAGATAGAAAGATCTCCCTGAGTTGCCTTAGCCAACTCATTCTCTAAGAACTGTAGCCTAGCTACATTCTTCCTATTGAACAACCCATCAAGGGAAGTCCAAATCTCAGCAGCAGACTCACATCCTAAGATGTGATCAAAGAGTTCAGGTGACACTGCCCGCTTGAGAGCAAACTCAGCCTTGGCGTTTGTCTTCCTCCACACTCTTACCTGCTCGGCTGTACCAAACACAGCAGTTATTTCTACTTGATCGTCTCCACCGACGACCTCCCATAACTCCTCACCCAGAAGATAGCTCTTCATGCACGACTTCCACTTCTTGAAGTTAGTCGGCGTCAGAAGCTCAATACCAAGACCTCTGACAAAACCACCGTCCATGGTGCAATATGGTTATCCTTCAGAAGCACACAGAGCAACAACAAGCCTGTTGATCACTGCTCAAGCAACTGAACCTTCCTCTGATACCATGTTGAATTTTCTCAAGTTGATCAACAAGATAGCCCAAACACCAAATTAATATCTTCGGCACTACCCAGATCACAACTTGAACCGCGGAAAGTAGGAAGCAACGTAGATAACCAAACACACAGACAGAAGCAAGCAGATCAAAATATTATTGAACTTCTTTACAAGGCGAGGCATACATGGCGAGACATGATTTCGCCAGTATGAAAAAGCAGAAAAAAAAACAAGCCGAGCGGATAGAGCACTGAGACCGCCGAAGCCGACGAGACCGCCGAAACCGCCGAGCTCGCCCAGATCACACCCAACCAAGCTGCTGAAGCCGAACAAACAACAAGGAGTCCGCGAAGACCGCGAGGTCGCGCGGACAACCCGTTATTCGCCTAACTGCTGCTGAACAGAGGAACAAGCCGCCTATCCGCCAAGACCGCGAGGTCGCGCGGACAGAGAAGAAACTTGAGATAAAACTGATGCTGACAACCGCCAATGCAGCCCGCTAACTCCAGCGGTCAGAACCAAACTCCTGGTTTGACACTGCTAGCCGTGCCACCTGCACACAGAAACCGGTTAAGCAAACAGCCCGCGCGGATACAAAAACGAGTCCGCAGCCTATACTCAAGCCCAACTTACTGTTCACCCTGCTACAAATGAGGTGCCGGGGGGGTCCTATTTATAGGCCGGGTGAGGAGTGTGGTCACCACCCTATGAGATAGAGACACCGCCCCTTGGTCGCAGCTAGCAACATCAACTCGCCGAGTCCGCCCACCCATGGTCAACCAACTCGCAAGGTCCAGGCGACCAGTGACCTCGCACTTGTCCACGACCATAGGCACAAAGTCCGGTCACAGCGGACACAGCGGAAACCAGGCCAGTCCGCCAGCACTTAGGCCAGACCGCCAACCGAATCAGCTCACCGCAACTCCAGATCAACCACAGATCCAGCGGACTCCAAACCTCAGTCCACACAGACCGCGGAACCATCTCCAAAGCTCGGCCCACTGCCGGATTCAACCAGTCCGCGCAGTTCGCTCCTGACCACGGCAAGCAACAAGCAATGCCGAACAGCAACCCGCCGGACTAAGCCCAGTCCGTGCGGTCAGTCCGCCCAGGTCGCCCGGACTACCGATCACCCCCACTTCCACTTCACCTATTTCAACACTCTCTTTCAAGGAGGCAACAGGGATTCGACTTCCCCTGAGGGTAGTGGACTACGAAAGGAAGTTGGTCATGGATTATAAAGAAACTTATAATTCATTCTTCTTGGGTCGATGCCTGAGCGGTTAATGGTACGGACTGTAAATTCGTTGGCGAGATGTCTACGCTGGTTCAAACCAGCTCGGCCCAATAATTTATCGATCCACGAAAAATATCTAACCAATTTGTCCTCTAAAAAGAGAAATTTTGGATCCGTATAAAGAAAAAGAGTCCATTCTACTCATGCATTACAATAGAGCAGAGAGACCTCCATTCTCCCTTTGAAAATGATTGTTTAGAATATTTTTTAATTTAATTTTATTTAATCAATATAATTCCAATAAAAAAAATACAAATATAATACTTAATTTTATTTTTAAAAATTCAATAAAATTGACCTTAAATAAATAATATTTATGTGAAGATAAATTTGAAAATAATTTAAATATGATTATTCAAAGAAAATCTTAATTTTAAAAGGGTACTGTTATAAGCAAACCCACTTTCATTTCTAGCAAATCAGGAAAATACAGATTCTGTCATTTTCTGCATTTTTTTCTCTTCCCAAAATTACTACTAGCAAACTAATCTTTTTTTTTTTGGCAATTTTTGCATTTTGAGCCCCAAATATTTCTTATTTGAAAAAGTGATCAACATAAAAGTTGTAGAACTTGATGAGATCTACAATTTTCATGTTGATCATTTTTTGATTTGAAGCCGTTTAGGCCTTCAATTTGGTCCCTAAAAAAGACATGCACGGAAAGTACAGATTTTCGGCGTGACTTTTTTCGGGGTCCAAATCGAGGGTCTAAACTACTTCAAATCAAAACGTGTTCAACATGAAATTTGTAGATCTTGGCGAGATCTACAACTTTTATGCTGAACACTTTTTGATTTGAAGCCGTTTATGCCCCCAATTTGTCCCCCGAAAAAAGTCACGTCGATCCCGAGCGTTCGTACATATGTACGCCGTAACTTTTTTCAGGGGCCAAATCGGGGGTATAAAGTACTTCAAATCAAAAAGTATTTAACATTAAAATTGTAGATCTCGACGAGATCTACAACTTTCATGTTGAACACTTTTTGATTTGAAGCCGTTTATGCTTCCGGTTTGGCCCCCAAAAAAAGTCATGCCGATCCCGGGCGTCCGTACATATGTACGACGTATCTTTTTTTAGGGGTCAAATCAGAGGTCTAAAGTGCTTCAAATCAAAAGTGTTCAACATGAAAATTGTAGATCTCATCGAGAACTACAACTTTCATGTTGAACACTTCTCATGAAATTGTACATATAAGACGCAGTTCAAAAGGACGTATATATTCTTATATACACTTAACTCGTATATACAACACATCCTTATAGAAATTAGAAATCAAATATATTTCTAAACCGATCGATATTTTGTTTAAAGATTTTGGTGCAGATAATGATATTTTGTTAAAAAAATTGTTTTGAACATACTAAATATTTGCGGCATTTTGACTTATCTATAATGCTAACATAAGTGGTTGAATGAATACATTTGAAATCATTTGTAATGTCATTATATGCAGCAGGTTATTTTGAAAAAATGAATGTTTTAAACAAAATTTAATTTTTTTTTAAAAAAATTATGTTGATTTGCTAGTAACAAAATGATTTTCAAATAACCATTTTGAAAAATGAGAATTTATTAATAGTAATGATTTGCTAGAAATCAAATTGGATTGGCTAGCAAGAGCATCTTTTAAAATTACATTTTTTTTTTAATACAGTTTTCCCATTTTAAACCGCCGGTTTCCCCAAAAGCCATGAGATATGCGGTCGGAAGTCGGAACGACAATTTCAGTAGCCGTCAAGCCAAAAACCCTAGACCAGTGACCCATCTCCCTCTTTCCTATATCCAAGCCACAGCTTACCATCGACGGAGCTATACTTCGCCTCCCCACCGCCGGCCGTCCGCAGGTAACTTTCTGAACCAGTGCCCAAGCCTCCATTTGCCTACAATTTACCTCACCTCTCTGAATTATGCATGTATGGCCGGTCATTAGCCTCGATTCCGATGCTTTCCCCGGTTATATCCCAAGTTTTCACAAATAAGACGTATAGAGGCTCCCTGCTTTTCTTCTGCCTGTTGTAAACTGGAAGTAGAGATGATATGGAAAGTTAAACAGACAGATTTTAATGGGTAGATAATACAGATAAATCCCGTGTTGATAAACTATTTCCCAAGAAACATTTGGGGTACCCCTACTGTTTTTCTTCGCCCCGTTGTAGTTGAGTTCGTCCTCAAGTCTGTTAGGGCAGCACGGATCACATTAGAGGGAGAGCATCTAGGGCTTGGAAGATCGAATGCTTCGCTGCTGCTAACACATACCAAGAAAATTGAAGGAAATGTGATTGGTCTTTGAACCAAACCTAATAATTACCTTCTTGAATCAATGATTCTAGTGAACATACCAAGTGCTCAAGCAAACTTCAGCGTTCAATATTCAAGTAGATTTGATCTCTCAAATCGCTGATATGTTTCCAATGAAATTTAGAAAACATGCTTTGCTTAAGTTTTGTAACACTTAGGTTACGGTTCTTAGTTTCTACAGAGGAATGGCTGAGTGGGTGACCTGAGGTCAGGAAGACGAATCCGAGAAGGGAGATCAAAAGGCTAATTATTTTATTAATGATTCTTCAATAATCCTGATTACACAAAATGCATTACATTTATAGCTAATCACTAACAATAAGACCGCTGGAGATGATGCTGGGCCATTGAAGCGCTGCATTGATCCGGGGCGTTATTTTTTTTTCTTTATGAGATATTACCATAGGCGGACCCAACGAGATTTTTCAGTGTGAGCGTTCAATAAAAAATAACAAAATATTGATATATATGATAAAAAATGACTACAAGTTTGCAATTTTTTTAAAAAAATTTGGACTTTTTTAATGAATAAAATAAGATTGCATATTGCTTACAATATTCCTCTTTGTTGTTTCATGTTCTAAAAACATGTCATGATATATTTGTTGTTGATAGTAAAGAGCACATCTTTTTTAATGTATGTTATTAGACAAGCATTCATCAAATCATCTCACATCTGATTGTGTAATGATGTTTTGATAATCTTAATCGCAGAGAAAACTATTTATACACTTGAAGTTGCAACAACTAATAGTAGTGTTAACTTTCCTAGCAAATACAACAATGAGTATAGAACATCCTTCAGTAATTCTACTAACTTTTGAGCTAATACTTCAAGCCTTTTCTCATCTGAGAATTGACTGGTTGAGCGAATGTCCAAAATATAACTTTCAAGTTGATTATCAAGTTCCATTAAGTCAATTGGAGAAAAGTCCAATGGATAATGTTCAGCGAATCAAATATATTATGTTTATCAAATACTGAAAGCTATTACTTGGATCTAAGCATGTCATACATACACGCAGTTCTATGTTTACCTCATTAAATTGACTATTTAGCTTAGTAAATTGTAGATTAATAACTGCATAAAATAATTCAACACAATACAAGTGAATGTTCATTTCGTTTTCGGATATGCGTTTTGATCTCCCTTGAACTACAAATTCATCTTCCATATTTGGAACAATAATATCATGATTATATCATTTAATATTGAATCTCATCCGTTGTCTCTCATTGCTTGTTAGGACCGCACCCTCTGATACCATGTTGAGAAGGCTCAAAACTTGTATGTATTGCTTGTGTATGTAAATACAAAGAGAGAATACAAATATATTGGTGGAAGAGAGAGGGAATAAATCCTATACAAGATGTGAGACTAAAGAGAGAGGGAACATAAATGGGCCCAAAAGATGGGCCCAATACATGGGCTATTCTAACAGTTTCTATGTCGCAAAATTCTTTTAGTTCAGAAATGGCAGCTGTCAAAGCCACGCTCTTCCACCCATTTGGAGTTTTATGACCCAAACTGTGTTGTTCTAACAGTGCATTCGACAGAGTAATATCTATTTCTGATATCCAATGCATGTACGACCGCTCGGTCCTACCACCAACCTTTGTTGAGCTCTTCTCCATAATAAAAACTTTAACATTAAACAGAATATGAGCAATATAAACTTTAACATGTAAAAACATGTACTAGAAATTTTAACATGAACTAGTATATGAAGCAAGTATCAATAACTAAGAGTAATAAAAACTTTAACATGAAATAATATATGAAGCAAGTATCAATAACTACGAGCAATAGAAACTTTAACATGGAAAAAAACTACACTAATGTTCGGTTCACAATAATATTCTCATAAAAAAAATGAGAAGCAGCGAGTCGAGAAAGAGACCGCGACAGACTGAGGAGCAAGCGAGCTGAGAAAAGTCCGCGATAGGCTGAGGAGTGACCGCTGATGAAAAAAGGCTAGTGCGGTAAAAGATGCAGAGACCGACAAGCAAAGCCGCTGCGGGCTCGAAAGGGCAGATCGTTGCGGCTAAAGAGACAAATCGTGGCAAGTTCGAAAGGGCAGACCGCTGTAGCTTAAGAGACAAACCGCTGCGGCTAAAAAAGGCAAACTGCTGCTGCTAAAAGATGCAAACCGCTGCGGCGAGAAGAGGCAAACCGTTGCGTCAAGAAAGCAGCAGAAAAAAAGAGACGAACCAAGCAGACCGTGTCGGACACAGAACAGGCCGCACGGTGGGTCCCAACAACAAAGTCTATAAAAGCTAGGGGACACGAGTCCAGCAGACAAGAAGCAACACAAGGAGAATCGCGCGGTCAGAAGAAAACTAGCCGTCGTGGGATGCAGATAGGAAGCCGCACAAAGGGTTGCAGGTAGAAGAGTTCTATTCGCCGAATAGTTGCGTTTAGCAAACCGCATAGAGGGCTGCAGTTAGAGAATCAGAGACCGCCCAGAGGGATCGCTGGCTCTGATACCTAAGAGAGAGAAGAGAGAGAAGAGTCCTAATTTCAAGATGTTGGACTATTACAAGAAGAGGAAGAAGGCCTAAGATGGGCCCTTAAATGAGTCTTTAAATATTCTTTTCATTAAACAAATACATGCACTCCCTAAAGACCCATCATTTTGATGTTTCTCATTGTATCCTCAAATATTTCAAGTTCTCACCTGAGAGGGACATCTTTTTTTCACCAAATGATGAGCTGACTATTGAAGTTTATATTAATGTAGATTGCGCAAGATTGATTGATGATCGATGGTCTATGTCATGATTTTGCACAATAGTGGGTGGAAATTTAACTTGGAGGAGCAAAAAACAGTATTTGGTTGATCGATTCAATGCTGAGATGGAGTTCAGGGCTATGATTTATGAGATCTGTGATGGGCTATGGATCCTAACTATCATGAAAGATATTGGTTTTAAAAGAAACGATTCTATCGGACTGTACTGTGATAATAAGGAGGCCATAAGTATTGCGCACAACTCAATGCAATACGACAATACTAAATACATTGAGATCGATAGACTCGTTTTAATAGAAACGAACCTATCCCATGTTTGACGCCTGTGAAAAAAGAGCGAATAAATGACAAAAAGGTAAATAAAATGCAAATTTTATTACTCCAAAACGATAATTATTACATAGGTATGCGCCCTTATTTATAGAAATTAGGGGAGATAAGAGAATACAACAATCGATGTGGGAATAAATACAAGTCGGGCGGCCTAAGCGGTTTGACATAATCAAATCGCCACTATACAATGGATAACAGAACACCAAGTGGCAACTAAGGAAAGTCGCCAAATCGCCAGGGAAGACCGCTGGAACAGACCGCCAGACCGCAACTGCGGGAGCCACAGACCGCAGTTGCGGCTATCCATCAGACTGCAGCTGCAGCAAGCTATCAGACTGCAACCGCGGGTTGCCACCAGACCGCTATTGCGGTAAACCTTCTATCTGCTGCTGCGGCTTCACCCAGACCGCTGCGGCTTCATCTAGACCGCTGCTACGACTGATCAACATTCAGCTGTTGTGGCTTCATCCAGACCACTGTGGCTTCATCCAGACCATTGCGGCTTCATCCAGACCGCTGCTATAACTAATCATCATTTAGCTGCTGCGGCTAACCAATAGATCGCAGAACCAGACTGCCATAACAAGGAGATATCAGATCGCTGAGCCAAATCGCTAGACTGGGGAGACAAGTTGACCGCGGCGGCTAGACATCAAACCGCCCAATCTCTACAACCTTCAACACTCCCCCTCAAGCTGGAGCATATATCCACCATGCTCAGCTTGCTACAAACTTCCCCAAAAAGAGTAACAAGTTTGGTAAAGAAATCAGCTAGTTCTCTCTCTGAGGTGACAAACGGTATGCAGATCTGATTCTTCAAAATCTCATCTCTGATGAAGTGACAATCCACTTCGGTTTGCTTTGTTCTCTCATGAAAGACTTGATTTCTCGAAATATATATAGCTGCCTTATTGTCACATAACATAGGTAGAGGATGATCAATCATAAAACTCTCCCAGATCAAGCAAGAGTGTCCGTAGTCACTTCAACTCGCAAGCATGCTCAACTTGCTACAAACTTCCCCAAAAAGAGTAACAGGTTTGGTGAACAAATCAGCTAGTTCTCTCTCTGAGGTGACAAACGGTATGCAAATCTGATTCTTCAAAATCTCATATCTGATGAAGTGATAATCCACTTCGGTATGCTTTGTTCTCTCATGAAAGACTTGATTTCTCGAAATATATATAGCTGCCTTATTGTCACAGAACATAGGTAGGGGATGATCATAAAACTCTCCCAGATCAAGCAAGAGTGTCCGTAGCCACTTCAACTCGCAAGCAGTCTGAGCCATACTTCTATATTCACCTTCTGCACTTGATCTTGCAACTACAACATGTTTCTTGCTCTTCCAACTTATTAGATTACCTCCAACAAAAGTGCATAAATCAGATGTAGATCTTCTATCTTCCTTATCATCTGTATAGCTAGCATCAGAATAAGATTCAACCTTCAAATGTCCCCTTTTATGGAATAAGAGCCTTTTTCCTGGTGCACCTTTTACATACTCTAAAGTCTTAGAGCTGACCGCAGATGACATTCTCTGGGGGCCTGCATAAACTGACTCATTTTCCCTACTGCATAACAAATATCTGGTCTTGTGACTGTCAGATAAATGAGTTTACCCACAAGACGCATGTATCTGGTAACATCTTCAAGAACAAGAGAATTCTCATTCCAGCATTTGTCTTCTCCAACAACCATAAGAGTCTGAGTGGGTTTAGCCCCAAGAAGACCTGTCTCTTTCAAGAGATCTAAACATATTTCCGCTGTGAAAGAACAACAGAACCAGACTTTCTAGATATCTCAATCCCCAGAAAGTACTTAGGAGATCCCATATTCTTGGTAACAAAATGCTGAAGCAGATGCTTTTTTGTCATGTCAATATCGTTTGTATCATCGCCTGTAAGAAGAATGTCATCCACATAAACCGCAAGAATAACAAGACCAGCCGAGGTTTTGCGGATGAACAAAGAATGATCTGCAGCACTACGAGCAAACCCAATCACAAAAATAACTTTGTTAAACTTATCAAACCAGGTCCTGAGACTTTGCTTAAGACCATAAGTTGCCTTTCGCAGTTTCCAGACCTGAGACTCTTCCCGAGCAACATACCCAGGAGGTTGCTCCATATAGACTGTTTCTTGCAAATCCCCATAAAGAAAGACATTTTTCACATCCAACTGAGACATTTCCCAGTCCTTATTGACAACCACCGAAAAGAGAACACGGATTATAGTAATCCGAGCAACAGGAGAGAAAGTATCAAAGAAATCTACACCGTAGGTTTGCGTAAACCCTTTGGCAACAAGCCGGGCTTTGTGACGATCAATAGTACCATCAGAAAGAAATTTGATGACAAAGACCCAGCGACAGCCAACCACATCAGCTCCTGGATGGGTTTGATTAAAAGTCCAAATACCTCGTTCAGTGAGAGTGTTCATCTCTTCATCCATACAGCTTTCCCATGAGGAATAATAAGAGCATCTTTATAGGAAGCTAGAACAACATTTGCCAATAAAGCAAGAACAAAGCTCTGAGACGAAGGAAACTACCACGCATAAGAAACCACATCATGAAGAGGATTTTGAGTGCATGACCGAACACCTTTTCGAAGAGCAATCGGAAGATCAAGGTCTGTTCGGTCTACAGTATCAGTACCATCCGAAGAAGGGATTGCTGGCCCAGGAGCTGGTGGCAGCAGCTCAGGAGAAGAATCAGAGACAATAGGAGAATCAGAAATAGAATGAGAAGGAATAGGTACAGGCTCTGGAAGAGGTGCTGACACAAGAGGAGAAGAAACAAAATCAGTAGAAGAAGGGAGAATCGAGGGAGAAGAAAAAAACGGAACATCTTCAAAGAAAGTAACATCTGCGGAGACATATTGTTTCCTGAGAACATGATCAAAACATCGGTATCCTTTTTGTGTCGGGCAATAACCCAGAAAGATGCACTTAACAGAACGAGGAAAAAGTTTGTCACGACCAGAAGAGGGTGAGTGAACAAACGCTGTGCATCCAAAAACACGAGGAGATAAAGGAAATGGAGTCCTATCAGGATACAAAATAGAAAATGGAGTCTTGCCATCGAGAACCGAAGACGGAACTCGATTAATAAGAAAACAAAAGAGAAGAACTGCATGACCCCAATAAGACCAGAGAACATGCATATGAGTGAGATGACTACGAGCCACATCCAGAAGATGACGGTTTTTATGTTCAGCAACGCCATTCTTTTGAGAAGTGTAAGGACAAATTATTTGATGGACAATGCCTTGATTCAAACAGAATGACGAGAATTGATGACTAAGATACTCCTTAGCATTATCAGTGCGAATAATTTTAATGAGAGTATCATATTGTGTATGAATCTCGTTATAGAACGCAGAGAAAATAAAAAATATTTTAGAGTGGTCATGTAACAAGTACAACTACATACACCGAGAGAAATCATCAATAAAAGTAACAAAATACATGCTACCTCTCCCAACTGTCGGAAGGGGAGCAGGACCCCAAACATCTGAATGAACAAGATCAAAAGGACGAGAAGAACTGCGTCCATTTTTAGCGGGAAAAGTAGAACGGTGATGTTTGCCAAATTGACATGCCTCACAATTAAGGGAGGAATCCTCCCGAGATAAATCAGGTAGAAGCTGATAAAGAATTCAAGGAGGAGGATGCCCAAGTCGAAGATGCAACTGAAGTAAAGAGGAAGATGAAAAAGCCGAAGCGGTATCAAGGTAGAACAACCTATCGCTTGCGGTCTCAGTAGCAATCGTCTCCTGGGAGTGAGGGGCCCGAAAAACACATAGGTAGAAACAGTAAAAACATCTTCACAATTCATCTGTTTGCAGAGAGCAGTGACAGAAAGAAGATTGCACGGAAAACTCGGGACATAAAGAGTGTCCTGAAGCTCAAGAGATGGAGTAACATGCATCGTGCTAGACCCACTAACCAGAGACGGGGAACCATCCACAATAAGTGTAAGGCCCCAACCTCGGAGTTGATCGCGGGGCGATCAAACAGCACTTTTGGAGGTCTGAACAGGGGCACACGGCCAGGCACACGTGCGTCATCGTTATAACATGAAAAAGAACCCATGAATGTCCACTTAGGAATGAAAATACACATGTTTGAGGAACCTGCGTGTTCCTATAATTGCTGTTTGCAGTAGTGTTTGGTCGCTTATCGGTGTTTTGCACGATTATAGGTGACCAGAAGTGGTGCTGGGCCGTCTGAACGGCCAGGTTCTGAGGCGAGCAGTGCGCCAAGCGATACGCCTGCAACACCTTTGTCTGCCGAGACCATTAGGTTGGTGGCAGAAGCGGTCATGGCAATGATTAATGCGCAGCCTGCAAGGCAGGTGCAGCAGCCTGCTCCTGCTGTAGAGCAAGTACCGCTTCAGACGGCAGAGCAAAGGAGGGTTGAGCAAGTTGTGTTGGAACCAGAGTTGTCGCAGAGAGCAACTGAAAGACAACTGAAGCATGCAATGGGCTTTCATCCACCGGTGTTCACGGGGGCAGAAACCCCGACCCAAGCAGAGGATTGGCTCTCAAGGGTCAACAGGGTGATGACTGCGACGGAAACTGAAGAGTGGCAGAAGACCACTATAGCGACGTTCCTTTTGGATGGGGACGCAAGACTGTGGTGGGAGGGCCTAGAGCTGCATCAGTTGAGGGGAAGGCCATTGGCCGAAGTCCCGATGGAGGAGTTTGCGAGACTATTTATGCCTCGATACCTCCCCTCGGCGCAGAGGATCGCGCTAGAGAGCGAATTCCAGAAGTTGGTGCAGGGTAATAGCACCGTTGATGAATACCTCCACGAGTTTACTCGGTTGGGGAGATATGCCGGCGCTACCTTCGCAGACGAGGAGCGCAAGACGAGCCGCTTTTATGAAAGGCTAAGGGATGATTTGAGGTTGCTACTGTCGGGGCCCAAGGCGCAGGGTTTTATGACCCTGGTCAGTTCGGCCCGGTCCTTGGAGAAGGATATGAGAAACGTGCAAGCGAAGAAGGAGAGGGTATCTGGTGGCAAGAGATCAGAGTTCAAGGTGCCGACTACGTCGAAGTCGGGCTACCGCAGATTCTCCAAGAAGTCTAGGACGTCGGGTCCAACTCCTTCTGCAGGTGCCTCGGGGGCAACTACCAATCGAACCCCGGGCGCTTGTTTCACGTGTGGAAAGCCGGGGCACTTTGCCCGTGACTGCTGGAGTGGACGCTCAAAGTCCGAAAGGAAACAAGGAGCTACCTACGAGGAAAAGGGCAAAGCGGTGGAGTCGACCGCGTCCCACTATGCTCCGACTCAGCCTAGAGTCTACAATTTGGGCCAGCAGGAGGCCATCAAGCAAGCGGATGTGGTGACAGGTATGAGTTAATTTATGCAAGTTGACTTGAGAATACTATTACCTATTGCTTGTTAAGCTAATGTCTTTTGCTTAGGCTTTGTGGTGATTAGCGATAGTCCGGCACGGGCACTGTTCGACACTGGTGCTTCACATTCTTTCTTGTCCGAACAGTTTATATCGCGCATCGGAGTCCCTTCTTCGATGGCGAAGGACAAGTTAGATGTGTTGCTACCGAATGGGTGCTCGATGCGTGCAGACAGAGTGTGCGCCGTGAAGGTTCACATAGGGAGCCAAGAGTTCGACTTGCTAGCGTCATTATTGCCGTTAGTAGAGTTCGATGTTATCTTTGGAATGGATTGGCTGTCAGAGCAGAAGGCTTGGATCGATTGCGACCGTAAGGAGGTCAAGCTGGGTGTAGGGCGGGAGACTACTTTCGAGGGGCTTAAGGGGTCGAGCAAGACACTGATGTCTGCTCTTCAGGTGGTGAAGACGGTTCGTGCTGGTGCAAAGCTGTTCTTCGCATTAGTGGAGGCCGCAAAGCCGAAGTCCACTTTGGATGAGATCCCCGTGGTATGCGAGTACCCAGATGTGTTCCCAGATAGCCTTCCTGGAGCCCCACCGCAGCGAGAGATTGATTTTACGATCGAGCTCGTGCCGGGTGCCAAACCCGTGTCACGTGCTCCTTATAGGTTGGCGCCAAAGGAGATGGCGGAGTTGAAGGTTCAGCTGGAGGAGCTGATGGAGCAAGGTTATGTGCGTCCAAGTTCGTCGCCTTGGAGCGCACCGGTCCTCTTCGTTAAAAAGGACGGTAGTATGCGGCTGTGCATCGACTACAGAGAGTTGAACAAGTTGACGGAGAAGAACAAGTACCCGATCCCGAGGATTGATGATCTCTTTGATCAGTTAGTCGGATCGTCTGTATACTCCAAGTTGGACTTGAAGTCGGGGTACTATCAGCTGAGGATCAGGGAATGTGATATCCCAAAGACGGCGTTCAGTACGAGGTACGGGCATTTCGAGTTCACGGTCATGCCGTTTGGACTGACAAATGCGCCATCGGTATTTATGGATTTGATGAACGGGACGTTCAGAGATTACCTGGACCGATTTGTGATCGTCTTTATTGATGATATTCTAGTGTACTCGCAGAGCGAGGAAGACCACTTCAAGCACTTGCATTTGGTGTTGGAGACCCTGAGGAGGAATGAGCTTTATGCGAAGTTTTCCAAGTGCGAGTTCTGGCTACCCTCAGTAGCATTCCTTGGTCATATTGTTAGTGGAGAAGGTATAGCGGTGGATCCGGCGAAGATAGTTGCGATACGGGAGTGGCATGTATTGTCTTCGGTAGCGGAAGTCCGTAGTTTCCTTGGGCTTGCCGGCTATTACAGGCGCTTCGTAGAGAACTTCTCGCGGATAGCGTTACCTCTCACAAAGTTGACCAGGAAGGATCAGAGATTCTTATGGACGCAGGAGTGCATGCAGGCTTTCGAGGAGCTGAAGAGACGGTTGACCACGGCGCCAGTGCTCAGTTCGCCGAGTGGAACCGAGGGCTTTGAGGTGTATAGCGACGCTTCGGGTTGTGGTTTGGGCTGCGTGTTGTTGCAGCATGGTAGCGTGATAGCGTATGGATCGCGTCAGCTAAAGGTGCATGAAAGAAATTATCCGGTGCACGACTTGGAGTTGGCGGCCGTGATATTTGCACTCAAGTTGTGGAGGCACTACTTATACGGAGTAAGGGTCGACATATACACCGATCACAAGAGCCTAAAATACTTGTTGGATCAAAAGGATCTCAATATGAGGCAGAGGAGGTGGATGGAGTTCCTGGGGGACTACACTTTCAAGATACATTATGTACCCGGGAAGGGCAACGCAGTTGCGGATGCGCTGAGCCGCAGGGCTCCCGCCCAAGCCAACTGGTTGTCGGTGCATGATGAGCGGCTAGTACGGGAGTTGGAGAAGCTTGAGATCTGTTGCGTTGACAAGCAGTCGAGCGCCAAGACAATGTTAAACTGGACAGAGGTGCAGTATGACCTGGCTGACCGGGTTCGGCAGGCATTGGAGTTGGATGACTCCATGAAGGAGCTTTTGGAGGCCGCTCTGGATGGGTCAAATTCCCAGTTCTCGGTAGACGATGGGTTATTAAGGAAGGATCATCGTTTGTGCGTCCCAAGTGGGGGCAACCTCCGGGCGGAGTTGATGTACGAGGCTCATCATACCAAGTACTCAATCCACCCAGGGAGCACGAAGATGTATCGTGATCTTAAAAAGTTGTTTTGGTGGCCGGGACTTAAGAAAGATGTGGCGTTGTATGTGGCCAGATGTCAAGCGTGCGCCTTGGTGAAGGCGGAGTGCCAAAAGCCGGGCGGATTTCTGAAGTCCTTGCCTATACCGGAGTGGAAATTCGACGACATATCCATGGATTTTGTGCATGGATTGCCAAGATCGCAGAAGGGAAACGACGCCATTTGGGTGATCGTTGACAGATTGACGAAAGTGTCGCATTTCTTACCAATGAGGAAGGATGATCCAGTAGAGAAGTTGGCAAAGCTCTATGTGGATAGCATTGTGCGCTTGCACGGGGTGCCCCGCAGTATTGTGAGTGATCGCGATGAGCGTTTCACGTCCAATGACTGGAGGCTAGTGCATCAATTGTTGGGCTCCAAACTGAAGTTTAGCACGGCGTTTCATCCGCAGACGGATGGCCAGACCGAGAGAGTCAACAGAACCTTGGAAGACATGCTCCGCATGTGTACGTTGGACTTCGGTAAGAGGTGGGAGGACCACCTATACTTGGTCGAATTTGCTTATAACAATAGTTATCAAGCAAGCATTCAGATGGCGCCGTTCGAAGCTCTTTACGGAAGAAAATGTCGCACGCCGTTGTCGTGGTTAGAAACGGGTGAGTCCAAGCTTTATCAGCGTCAAGACATTGAAGATGCCACTTTTTTAGTGCATACTATACGGGAGCGGTTGCGGATTGCCCAGGATAGGCAAGCCAAGTATTATAATGCCAAGCATAGGAACGTGGAATTCAGTGTTGGCGATTGGGTGTACTTGAAGATCAAGCCGTTCAAGGGTGTCTCACGGATTCGACGCTTGAAAAAGTTGAGTCCGAGATACCTTGGGCCATTTGAGATTCTGGAGCGGATCGGAGAAGCAGCTTATAGGTTGAGGTTATCAGCAGAGTTAAGTGCTTTGCATGATGTATTCCACATCTCGGTTTTGCGGAAGGCAGTGCAAGAGCCTTCGCAGGTGTTAGCGGCCGACCAAGTACCGGTTGAGGAAGGGTTGACAACGAAAGTCAAGCCCATATCTATTGAGGATTTCGAAGTCAAGCGGCTTCGGAACAAGGAAATCAGAATGGTGAAGGTCCGTTGGGATAACTGCGGACGCGAGGAGCTCTCTTGGGAGCGAGAGCAGTCAATGCGCGAGGAGTACCCCGAGTTGTTTCCCTCAGGTACTCGTTATGTTTATTTTTTTTGTGTAGTCTCTGTTCTTAATTTTGGGACGAAATTCTCTTAAGGGGGAGGGAGTTGTAAGGCCCCAACCTCGGAGTTGATCGCGGGGCGATCAAACAGCACTTTTGGAGGTCTGAACAGGGGCACACGGCCAGGCACACGGCCGTGTGCCTACCCGTGTTCAGTGGCCTATTGTGGTTTTGTGCAGTCTCGAGTCAGAGAAGGACACGGCCTGAGACACACGGCCGTGTCTCAAGCCGTGTGTTGGGCACACGGCCTCGAACACGGCCGTGTTCGAAGCCGTGTTCATGAAGCCCGACGATCGTTCCTGAAGCTCCAGGTAACACGGCCCGTGGCACACGGCCGTGTCAGGACCCGTGTCGATCGGCGAATGAGCTACACGGCCAGGCACACGGCCGTGTGCCAACCCGTGTTCGGCCCAGGTTTTATTATTTTGGATCTAATCTCGGCCGTTCATTCCCTTGGATCTGGATCTGACGGTGGGGGCTGCTCCTGGGGGGTTATTAGCCGGGAAATGGGGGGAGAAACCCTCATTTCAACTTGAGTTTCTCTTTCTACATTCTAGAGAGAGGGGAGAGCTCCCTTGGTGGTGTGAGGCCAAAATCCGACCGCTGGAGGAGGTTCGAAGCTCCAAATCGCGATCCGAGCCCAGATCCGCGGAGGCGACGACGTTGCGAAGCTTTCTAGCCGCGTAGTTTGCGATGGCGCCGCGGAAGAACGCAAGGGTAACGATCCTCTTCATAGGGCATGTGTAGTCGCCCTTCTTTCTATGCATGGGGAAATCCCCCTCTCGCGAGTGAGCGTTGAGGCGCGGAATCCCTTCGGGTAGATATGTAAAGTCCCCGTTATTAGAGCCCGGAATCGGAGTACGGGCGTAGGCATTGTGTGTGAAGCCTATTCGGGTTTAACCCGGATCGGTGATGTTTGCATTGCATGGCCGGAGAAGACTCCGCGCCGATGATTTTTAGTTTTCCGAAATTTCTACGCGGTAGATTGCATACAGGGATCCTTGGGGGTTAACCTCGAGGCGCACCCGGAAAGCTTGGGCGGAATCGCATTGCCGCCACGATGTTGCCTTGGAGGGCAAATCGGTACATAACGGGGTTATGTGCGTGTTTTGATCGATTGTGGGAATGAGGAGAAACTTGGCCCGCACCGATGGCTAAATGGCCGTGGTGAAGTGAGCAACGGGCGGGTGGAACTCTACCCATTCCAAGTGGTCTCGGTAGAAGCGACCTAAAGTACATGGGACTTCCCGGGAGGCTGGAAACGGGCCTAGGCTTCGGCTGAAAGGGCTAAATGCTCACGAGAGTTGCCATCCGAGGGATGGTGGTGGAATCGCGGTGTCGGACTGGGTCCGGACCGGGTTCACCGGTTAGTGCCCTGAGAGCACGGAGTGTGCGGCCGTGCGTGCCGACACTTGTGGCGAATAGAATACTTTATAGAATTGCTATGGTAGTTTTATATGCAGGGAAGGAGCACCGCCGTCCCGAGAAACGGGACGGGGTCGTTATAATTTGGTCAGCTTTGCTGACCGTTGCCCTTTTGTATTGCCACCTCTTGGGTGGATTGCTTTCTACAGGTGCTGCTGCGGAGCCAAGCGGCAAATAGCGGGCTAAAGCCCAAGTTGCAGCGCCAGCCCTCGAAGGCTTAGTTATTAGCTTTTTCATATTCATGTATGGCCGGCCTGCGCGCCGATGTATGAAAGACGCTATCTTGTTAAGCGAACACTTTTGTAAGGCCTTAAGGCCGTGAACTCTTTTGTGTATTTTCATGTTCGTCATTCCTTTGTGGTATTTTATTACTAGTGGACATTCATGCCTATATGGGTTCTTTGTTTAACTTTAAAATGCTTCCGTTAGAATGCGTTGTGTAGGACGTTGTTGATAAATTGGTTGGAATGGTTGTCCATATTCGTAACCTTCCGGTCTGTCCGTAGTATATGGCGTCGGGCCCCGGCCGGACCTACTGCTATATGCTATGTGACGGATAGGGGTGTTACAATAAGAACCGGAGGTAAACGATTACTCTTGTCAAGACAAGAGAAAAGACGAGAATTCCCCTTCATATGATTAGTGGCACCAGAATCAATGAGCCACCTTCCGGTAGTGGCCAACTGAGCAGCAGCAGAAGTAGCGAGAGAAGATGAGAAAGATGGGATGACTATAAAAACAACTACAAATCGCACAGTTTGAGAGACAATCCGAAAAAAGACCACAGAATCTGCCACCAAACAGGAGCAAAGCAAGAAGAGACCGCGCGAGTAGAGACAACAACCCGTGCGAGAAGAGCAAAAGAGACCGCACGGTCACGGTGACAACACACCAGCGACAAGGAAGAAGCGGCGACCAAAATGCAGAGCCCGCTGAAAGAAACAACCCGCGGAAAAAAGGAGAGAATAAAGCGCAAACAGACAAGAAACCGCGCGAGCAGAACAAGCCGCATAGAAGTGCGACTAACAAAAGAAGGCGGCCTGAACAAAACAAGCCGCACATCAAACAACAAAGAAGCAGACGTGGCAAGGAACCCGCAAAACCCGCACAAACAAGCAGCCACAAGCAATAAAGAGCAAAGCAGAGCGATTTGCAAGGAAGAACGCGCGAACAAAAAAGTTCGCAAGGGAACAAGTCGCAGAAATAACGACTAGAAGGGAGGGCAGGGCGTTGAAGAAGCCGGAAGAAGAGGCCACGCGGTTTAACAAACAAACCGCTATCTGATTGGAGCAATGGATCGGTTTCCTCTGATTCCATGTGAAAAAAGAGCGAATAAACGACAAAAAGCTAAATGAACTGCAAATTTTATTGCTCTAAAAAGATAATTATTACATAGGTATGCCCCCTTATTTATAGAAATTGTGGGAGATGAGAGAATACAACAATCGATGTGCGACTAAATACAAGTCGGGCAGCCTAAGAGGTTTGACACGGTCAAACCACCCACTATACAATGAATAACAGAACATTAAGCGGCAACTAAGGAAAGTCGCCAAACCGCCAGGGAAGACCGCTGGAACAGGCCGCCAGACCGCAACTGCGGGAGCCACCAGACCCCAGTTGCGGCTATCCATCAGACCGCAGCTGCAGCAAGCTATCAGATTGCAACCGCGGGTTGCCACCAGACCGCTGTTGCGGTTAATCATCTATCTGTTGCTGCGGCTTCACCCAGACCGCTGCGGCTTCACCCAGGCCGCTGCGGATTCACCCAGACTGCTGCGGATTCATCTAGACCGCAACTACGGCTGATCAACATTCAGCTGCTGCGACTTCATCCAGACCACTGCGGCTTCATCCAGACCATTGCGGCTTCATCCAGACCGTTGCTACAGCTAATCATCATTCAGCTGCTGCGGCTAACCAACAGACCGCATAACCAGACTGCCATAACAAGGAGATATCAGACCGCTGAGGCAAACCGCTAGACCGGGAATACAAGCTGACCGCGGCGGCTAGACATCAAACCGCCCGGTCTCTACAAGCTTCAACAACGGCGATAGAAGAGTTTACGGATCTTACTTGTCTTTCTTCGACATAATTAATGAGTGCAATATGCACACATTTTAGTGCTGATTGGACTGCTGACCGGGCTTAGTTATAAAAACATGACTGGACAGCTGATTCTGCAGAGTAGGAATAATAAAAACAGATTAATTTTTCTTAAGCCTAAGTATTCTATAGCGAGAGTAGGTTCTGCTCTTTCATCCACATCTATGGACGTTTACCTGGTGACATAAATCCGGCTTTACATCAGATAGACATGGATGCTGGATTTCGAGTGACATAATAATCATAGCTTGCCTTTGGCTCTGTTTGAGGTGGCGGTGTTGGTGGGAAAAGCTATATTCCCACCGCTACCACTCTTTTTAGGTTGTTTGGATGAGGAGTTTTTCTAAAAGAGTTTTTTCAAGAAATATGTTTTGGGGGCTTTTTTGAGTTGCCAGTCCAACATGACTTTTTAAAAACCACTTTCTCCGTTTTCAGTTTTTCCTCTTTTATTCGAGGAATTGCGAAAGACACGCCTTGACCATTCACAATTTCTTTCTTCCTTGTTGCTACAAATGTTTTCTTCTGTCATTCGCGATTCTTCACGCATTAACTATCTTTGCTTTTCATCGCCAACCTTTGTGACCTGCTTATTTAGTATTTATATAATATTTACTTAATTATGCGATAAATGATTAACATAAAACACCTTTTATTATTAAAAAGCTAAACAATTATTATTGAGAAGCGGTTTCTCCAAACTGACTTTGGGTCCTTTGGGGTGGAGTCGGCGCTTCTGCGAGGCAGCGAACGGGAGTTGCGACCGGAGGTGGGGAGGCCGGGCTGCAGGCGGAGGGAAATTTCCGTTCTGCAGGGGCTAGCAGGGGCAAACGCCGCCGCCCGCGCGCAACACTCGTTTGTTTTCCCGCCTTGTGGCGGTGGTTGCTCCTGCATCAGCGGCCCGTCGCCGGCCCAAACAGACCCTTTATGTTGCCCCAAATCTACTTCTTATCGAGAGTATACGTTCAAATTTTAAGCTAGTAGGGATTAAGGGCTGTAAAATGCTATGTACTATTAATTACTCAAACCTCCCATGGGAGTTTGTATACTTACAGGCTGCACCCCGCCACCCCCTCTATCTCTTGAAATTACACAAACTTGTGAAGTAAGTTTCTTTAATTTCAAAAGTTAGATGGGTGCAACCTGTAATTTCTCAATCTTAGAGAGGAGGTCCCGACAAACGACCCTAATTTTATAGTGTTCAAAGAACCACAATATATTGAGTCTGGAGTTCGCTTATTACAGATTCACATGGGTATTGCAGAGAAATACCGAATAATAGTAATGTATATCTTCACTCAACCAATAGAATCGTGTGGGCTGCTTTCTGACGGGGATCCATCAGATCATGCACCAGAAGGGGTTCGCCGCAAGACGGAACCCACATTTGTGTATTCACGCAGGAAGGCTTGATTGGATCGGCGATCCGACTCCGCGAATGTGTCCGGATCCGTGTTGCGAGTCAAAATCATATATTATTTTAGTATTTTTGGTTTATTTTTATTGTATTTGAGTGACCCCACCTTCGACCAATCATAGCTTTCGAAGGTGGGATGCCCTAGTTTTTCTTTTATTTGGGCTGGTTTTGAGTCATTGTAGATTTTGGTGAAAGTATTCCCAGAATCCCGCGATCAACCTACGATGCCGACTCTGTGGAACCCTATGTGGTGACTCCTAGGTGTTTTTTTTCTCCCCAAGGCTTGCCCTAACCCTAAGCCATCTTTTCCCCCTCCAAACTCCTTACCGCCGTCTCCCAGTCCCCCCAAATCTTCCGCCTCCTTGCTGGGTGGGTTTATTCCCTGCAGCCGACCACCCTCCATCAATCCCCAATCGTCGGCCAAGCCCTGTTCCAGCACCTCCCTTCTAGCTGACCCCTCCTCCAACCCGTCCACTGCCCGACCGCCCCTTCCTTGCCCTTCCAGTCAACGGTCCGCCAAGCCCCCCCTCCTTCCTCTCCCTGCAGCCTCTCTCATTCAGCCCTTTGCAGCACCTCCAACCACCCCCTGCTTCATCTACAGCAACTGAGCACCCCTCTCCACCTTATATCCAACCCCACAACCCCTCCCTCCGTGGAACCACCTTTCCAAAGCCGTCCCCCTTCCGGATCAGCCCCGATATGAAAATTTCAGCCCGGATCCGATTTCAAAATATCGGATCTATTCTTCCCCTACCCGGATCTACCCATACGTGGCCGGATCTATTTATTTCCGGTTCGATTCCACCTTCCACTGCCGATGACAGCCACCTACGCTATTTCCATGCCGCCAGTTCCACATTAGATCCCGTCGAAACGCATCCGGCTCCGAAATCTTCAGTGCCTTGGTCACCCACTACTTTGGTGAGTTACTTGTTGTATTGGATTATTTTATTCAACATTTTTATTGGATTGGACACTGCATTTGTTTGGAATCGTGCTTGTGAAAATTTGCCTCGATACGCTTATAATGTGCAGGTGGGATTTATTTGCCGTGTGCTTAGCCTTGACCCTTCGAGCGGAGGAAAGTCATTAATTACTTGCTAATTGAACGCTATTTTTGTTATTTTAAATATTTGCGTTGGTTGAAATTTTTATTGCTCAAATTAATTTGTCGCCGTCACCGACATTATCAATGTATTTAGATTTGAGTTAGTGTGTCACATCTACATTCCACCCCTAGAAATCTTGATTTTGTGCACCTTGTTTCCTACCCTACATCACTTTCATTGGTCACAGGATTTTCCTGGATGAAGAACTTCCCCTCCCTATGTGGGGGATCCACATTGTCGGCCTCCTTGCTAGAAAATTTAAAGTTCTCTATTGAACCTTAGGTTTGAGAGGATCTTCGCATTCTATATGCTGAGAAGATGGTGGTGACGGTATCATCAATCCGACCGAAAGATCTCGACTTATCAGCATTCCGAAGTCCGGCGCGAACGAATTTGAAATTTGAATCTTGTTTGATTCTCAGTGAAAACCTTTAATCGATGATGGATCCTATTCTTCTTTCCGTGAAAAGTTTTCTGCAATCAAATCGTGATTTTGTCTAATGCGCATGTGGTATTTCAAAGTGGTTTTGGTCATCAATGGAGTACTTGGAATTGAATTTTTTGGTCATTAATAGAGTATTTGGATTCGAATTTTTCATTATTAATTGCTAATCTTCAGTTTCAAATTCACATGATTTTTTTAAAGTTTTTTGTTGACATAAGTGGTTACCGATAATTCCGCTGAGTTTTTATATAGAATTTTTTTTAAAGAAAATCTTATTTGTCAATAGCCGAAAGCTGTTCTTATTCCCCTCATGCTGTACAGTTGTAATAATTTTTAAACAGTCTCCTATTTCTAAATTTGACATATTCCAACATGAAGTTCACAGACTCATTGAATTGTATGTAGATTTAGTTTAGGCAAACTCCTTTCCATCTTATTGTATATTTTCCACTAGAAAGTGTATATTTTGAAAGCTTTCAGCATCTACATCAATTCTAATTTGTGAACTCTGTTGTAAACTAGCATCCTCAATTCATATAGACTGGTGATGTTCTTAAATTATAAATAATCCACAGCGAAAATTTTAGCTTATTTGTTTAACTAATTCCTTAATTTTTATTGTAAGTAGCAGCTATCTAAGCTTGCAGGATACAACAGGAATGGATGATGATACGTGTGAAAGCAGACTATATGTCGGGAACCTCGACCAAAGAATCACTGAGTAAGGGCAAGAAATCAGTTTTTATTATGCTGCACACATTTTAATAATTTTAAATTATTATGATTAGCACTTTGAATAAAAAATTTTAAGCATTCAATTCCAGAGCCAATGTGATCAAGATGTTTTCTCCTTACGGGAAGATAATATCTGAAGATTTCTTATGGCACACCCGAGGTCCCAAGAAAGGCGAACCACGTGGTTATGCTTTCATCCAGTATGAAACCAAAGAGGTGAGTTTTAAGTAACCAAAAAAACCCCTTACATCTCATGCTATTATGTTCGATAAGTCTTATGTTTGTTTCTGAAGTGAGCATGCAGGAAGCTCAAATGGCAAGGACTGAGATGAACGGGAAAATGGCTTTTGGTCGTCCATTGGTTGTTCGTTATGCTTGTGAGAAATACTTCATGGACGCAAAAGATCGAGGAAAATGTCCCTTTGATCTAAAAAATCCGTGTTCTTTGGGCAGTGGAATGGGTCAAACGAGCCGAATCGCCAAGATTGCTGCAATCAAGAATAAACTGAAGGCTTTGGAGCAAGAGGGATGCGGTGCCAAGAAGTTAAAGAGAACAAGTTTTTCTTCCGGTCACAAGGATTGACGGCACATAGGACGCTAAATGATGGGAACTTATAACTTGTAAGTTGTTGCGTATACATTTCAATCTTCTCTATGTACGTCATTTTGTTGTATGCATGTTTTTTGAGGTATGGCAATATGATTCTTATGTATTAGTTGTTTGTGTCTTTTTATGGGATGCTAACCTTTGCTGTCTTATCAAATCTTTTTGGAGCATATTCTCAAGGCTGATATTTTACTCTCAACACCACTTGTTAAGTGTTGGGGTCTTTGGCCTTTTGATTGATTTTCACTGATTCACAGAGGTAGTTTGAAATCCCGTCTTCATATATTATTGTATTTGTTATATGCTTTGTTCATCTTTGCTCATATATTAGGTATAGATTATAGGATGAGTTTAAACCAGGCCTGAGAATTTCCATGCGATTTTAAATTATTATGCATGGAGACTTGCAAGGCAGCGCTGAAATGGGAATTTGGTGCAGTTCTTCTTTTAATTTTTTATTATAATTCTTTATCTAGACTTTTGCCTTAAAATCAAGGATATTAAATTATTTTGTGTTGCTTGTTTAGTCTAGTTAATAGAAGAAAACAATAATACTTTCATAACCAATGGAGATACTTGGAAATGTGTGCATAGACTGTTACCAAGAGGAAATTACTTGCAATAAAACTCGATGAATTTGGATACAATCACGAGAAATACTCATGCTTAACCTCAGGAGGTTGGTTCCTCCTTGAAGTCCCTCTCACAAGGAGAGATCTTACAACCCTATGCAATGATACCTAAAGCTCCTAGGCCTCCTCCTTATAACACATTAAAAATATAAAATACAAAATTAAAATACATGTTGATCAAAAAGTACAACTGGCATGTTTCCATGGTACCAAAGCTTTGTCTTGCGTCCCCCAGCCACTAGTACTTTTCATCTTTTCTATTGAGTCATCGAGCCTTTCCCTTCTCCCCAATGTTTAGCTTTGGCTTTTTTATCGAGAGTGTAGTAATGGCTAGTGGGAGCTTCCTTCAAGGGCAATTGTATTCAATTCCTCCTCTACGCCCTAGAAATACAGCGGCGTTCCTTTTTTTTCCAATGGGATCTAGGACTGATGAGATCCAATTGAGATCTAGCATCCGTCGAGCGTGGATCAACTGTTGTTCCTTGGTCCCATTTTTCTGAGCCCCTTCTGTCATGATCCGCCGCCTGTCAATTTTTTGTAGATGTGTTTTTTTCTCTCTTGTACAGTCTCTTGGCTAGCTTTGACTCTTCAGTGACATCTTTTGCCAATTTTGTCGTCTGGTTTGTAGATCTTGGGTGGAGAGTAAGCATATCACAACTATTACCTGGAAGGGGTTCAAATTTTATTACTATTACATTATTTTGGCCTGCTTGGCTTTCCGTTTCCTTCTGAGCAGAAGGAATTATATTCTATTGGAAATCTAATCAGAATAAGCTCCTTTTCCCTGCTGAATCCCAATTGTTAGCTGCTGAATCCCAATTGTTTGCGCCTGCAACCACAAGGAAGATGAAGCTCAACAGTCAGTTTGTTACTTGGAAATGTGGTCTCAATTTTGGAATCCTAAGAGTTTGTAAAATCTCTCTCTCTCTCTGTAGATATAGACACAGATTATATGAAAATGAAACAAAATCCTTTTTTGTGAAACATTTATAATGCCAATATTGCCCCTGTTTTTTTAATCTAATGCCATCAAATTCTTTTATTCATTTCAAAATATTTAAAGTATAATGTCCATCTACATAATTATGCATAAAAAAAAACAAGCTGCCAATATCAAGTCCCCCCCCCCCCCCCCCCCCCCCCCCCCCCGCATGTAGCCGCGACAGTGCCACGACGAGACGACAATTCCGTGGCTCGCAACCTCATGCATGACATCCCCCTCTCTTTCTCCTTTCAAAGTCACGTTTGACAGTACAATTAGATAATATAATAATTATGGCAACTTGAAAATTTGATTTTGACAACTTGCTCTTTTGATGCATAATTACGTAGATGGATATTATACTTTAAATTATTTTGAAATGAATAAAAAAATTTGATGGCATTAGTTTAAAAAAATAGGGGCAGTATTAGCATGATACACTTCCCTTTTAATATAGTAAGTATACATATGAAGAGGGCAGCAACATGATGCTCTCATCAACAACTTGATAGTCTCATTATCACATGAATAGGTAGATACATATGAATAGGTCTCAGTACCATTTTTCTTAATGACTAGGAGATATGAGAGACTCTTCATAAATTCTTACTCCTAAATGACGATGCGCCACGAGTGACACGTGTATTCCTGCAGGAGGCAGTGATCCGCTGCTCGGACGAATGATCAGAGTCCGTGGTTGCGTTCAGATGATTGCCGAATCAAATTCATATTTTAATTTTTGAGTTGTATTTAGTGCCCGATCGGCCAAAACATTATAGGCCGTCCGATTTGGGAAGTTATGATGTGGTTATGCTACAACAGTTATTTCTTGAGTTTTATTTATGCAGGCGGCGGTTTGTTTGAGAGCATCGATGTTTGGTGCAGTTCTCCAACCACTCGGTCCTTCCTTCCCATTGGTGAGATGCCGGCAGAAGTTCGTGCGAATGCAGGCAAGATACCTCCGGTCCTCCACCTCTTTCCCAGTCCAGCCCGCCGCACCCTAACCGCAGTTTCCTATTCCCCTCTCTTATCATCTGTCGACGACCCTCCCAGCTAAACCCAACGCTGCCAACCCTTCCGCCTGACGTAATCCACCACGCCACTCCCCCCTCCGCCTTCCCCTTTCCCCGTTTCCTGTCCCAGAAACCCTACGCCAGTCAAAACCCATCGGCCTCCATCTGTTTCCGTCCAGATCTCCTTCCCGCCCAGACCACCTTCCCCCGTGGCCCTCTTACTTGCTAGGCCACCCCGTGACATCCAACCATTTATCCGTTTCCCCTTCCCCTTCGAAGCAGATCCCTGATTCCTCCACTCCGCCATCTGCCTCTCCTCCACCCAGAAATCGGTCGACTGATTCCTCCCCTACCCCCTTGTCATTGATCCACTTCAAATTAGCCAGCCCCGAGGTTGCAACAACCGGATCATAAGGAGGTTGTCAACATAGCACTGATGATGGAATGACTACCACCTCATTTATACAATGTTCATGCGAACATATCCTCTACTATTTCTTTTGTCTTAGATGTGTGCTTCATGATCTTGAAGGTTGCTCGACCCACCGATCTCTCGTTGACTCCTTCTCCTGCCCTACTCCAACAATCTGTTGACACTCTCCCTCCACATACTTGGTACCATGGAAGTAGCCATGGATCTTGGGACGGTGGCTGCGATGGCCGCAATTGCCCCAAGGGGCAAAACATTTACTTGTGTGTCCATTGGGGGTCAGAAAAATCATTTTAATGCCACTTGTTACCAAAACATGGGGTTTTCGCTGCAACCCTCCAACTTTCAGCACCACGCTTCTCCTGCGGTGGATGCTCCTACCACCTCACGCTTCTACATCGACACCTTGCAAGAGAAACTCCAGCATCTCCTGGGGCTGGTTACTCGGACTTTCGGCTCCATCACCTCTCCAACGAAGGTATATCGTGATGTTCTCATTGTCTCTCTTGGATAGTGGACTCTGGAGCAACAAATCATGTTACTCCGCAGAAGCATTCTCGATACACGGACTATGTTTTTCCAAAGTTTATCACGACGACTAATGATGAAATCATCCTTGTTTCAACTTTAAAGATGCGCCTCTCACTCCGTTCCTCTCTCTCCGCTTTGTTTTTCATGTTCCCAACTCTCAATTTAATCTCTTTTCCTCTTGTTCCTTTGTGGTGCAGGATCAATGAATGTGAAAAATTATTGTTAGAGGACGATCGTCAAATGGGCTCTAAACTCTAGATCTTCGCACCTCAGTTCTCTCTTCTGCCAGCTCTGTTAATTGACACCGACGTCTTGACCATGCTTCTCTTCCTATCCCAATAAGCTTTTCCTTTTTTTTTATTTTCATGTGAATCGTGTATCTAGGGTACACAACTTCTCTCGACCTTCTCCCGTTCTCCCAACACTACCTCTGGTTCTCCCAACACCGCCACATCCTCCTCTTCATGAGTACGCTCATTGTTCGTCCTCGGTTTGATGGCTTGAGACAGTTGCCCCTACTGATGACGTAATTGATCTGAACTACGGAGTCTACCGCTCACCCTCTCACTCATTATGTCTCCTTACACTGCTTATCTCCCGACCTTCATAGGTTTGTGATTTCCTTTTCTATTTCCACCCTATCTTCTGTACAGGAAGCTCATCAACATCTGAGGTGGCAAGCTGCAATGGATGAAAAAATTGCCGCCCTCTGGGCTAATTAGACATGGGACCTTGCCCACTTCATCCTGGCGAATGTCGCGTGGTATGTAAATAGCTCTTCATTGTGAAGCATCATCCCGATGGAACCGTTGAGCGTTTCAAAGCTCGTCTTATGGCTTGCAGTTTCACTCAACAATATAACCTCGACTATGAAGAAATGTTCTCTCCCGTTGCTAATATGAATATCGTACGAGTGTTGATCTCCTTGACCATCCATTGTCATTGATAGTTGCATCAACTTGACATTAAGAATGCTTGAGACTGTCTACATGCAACGGACTCCTAGTTATGAAATCATGGGGCAGTATCTTGTTTGACACCTCAAAAAATCTCTATATGGCCTCAAACATTCTCCTTGGTTTTGGTTTGATAAGTTTTGTCAGGTCATTCGAGATTTTGGCTTCACTTGGAGCTCGACAAACTTCTTCCTATTTACTCGTCGCTGCCCGACAAGCACAATCATACTTGTGTATATTGATGATGTTCTCATCACAGTCGATGACCGAAACGGTATTTCTATTATCAAAAAGTATCTGACTTCACATTTTCAGACTACAATTTTGGGTCGTCTCCGATATTTCTTGGTATTGAGGTAGCTCGTCGACCTGATGGACTAGTCTTGTCCCAACAGAAGTACTGTCTTGACCTTCACGATGCAGGCCGCTTAAGATGCAAGTCTGCTGAAACACTAACAGATGCCAACCACAAGCTCTGTGCTCATGGCCCAGACTAGAGGTGTTCAAAAAGACCGGGCTTGGGGGCCTGACCCGAGCCCGGCCCGGAAAAAGCCTGACGAGGCCCGGTCCGGATAAGATCGGGTGCCATATCAACGCGCAGCCCGATCCGGTGCTCGGGCCGGGCCGGGCCGGGCCCGGATAAGCTCGGACGCCGGGCCTGATCTGGGCCTGGTGCCTAGGTGGAACAATCCCGCCAATTAGGCGGGAATTTAATAAATCCCGGCGGGATTTTAGTAAATTCCCGCCTAAATAGGCGGGATTTCTTAACCGGGCCAACTTGGGCTCGACCCGGCCCCTCCTTGGAGGCCTTAGTAGGCCCCCTACTGGAGCTGATGCCCGAGTCGGCTCAAGACGGGCCTGGCCTTAGCCCGGGTAGCAAAAATCCCAAAAGCCCGGGCCCGCCCGACCCGATCGGGCTTTTTGAACACGACTACCTTTGACTCTGATCTACTTCTCCCTAATTCGGAGTACCATCGCCTCTTTGTTGCAAACTCATCTATTTGAATGTCACACGACCCGGTATATCTTTTGTTGTTGGGGTGGTCAGCCGCTTCGTGCACGCTCCTCAGATGCCCCACCTTCAGGCTGTCGAGTGAATCTTTCTATATTTGGAGAATGCTCTAGGACAAGGGCTTGCATATAAGCCCCCCTCTTCTCCATCATTAATTCCCTCCTCTGATGTAGACTGTGTCGATTCTCTCGATGATCGTCGGTCTACGAGTGACTACTACACATATTTTGGAGGACACATGGTCAGCTGACGAAGCAAGAAGCTAACGGTGGTGGCATGCTCTTCTTCGGAGGTTGAGTATCGTTTAATGACGTATGTTGTTTCTAAACTCACGTGGTTGGAAAATCTTCTTACTGATCTTGGCGTGAAACTACCCTCTTCTGTCGTTCTCTATTGGGATAGTCAAGCTACTATCAATATTGCTGAAAATCCTGTTTTTCATGAACGTGTCGAGCATATCGAAGTTGATTGTCATTTCATTTGGGAAAAAATCCTGCTTCACAAACTTGATTTGAGACATGTATTCGTTGCCGTGCAGATTTCTGATGTTCTCGCCAAGGTCTTATCACGTCCACTATACTGACAATTCGTTTCCACGCTTGACACCTATAATCTATATGCTCCAGATTGCAGAGTGTAAAAGAATTGAATAAACCCATGTAAATGCCCGCTTTTCTCATGCATAATTTCGTCCCAAATCTTAGTTTAGAGTTAAGTTTCACTACTCGTTCCTATATATATACACAAATTTTAGTATTATGGATTGAGTACGTGATGAAATAAACTTTTTTTCGGCTCCATATTCCATTTTAGTACACTTATGATGTATAACCTTGGTTGCATATGAACTTGATGTGAATAACACTTCCATTAATGTGAATCTACCTGAAAATGCTTACATGAGCCGACTTTTCGGTCTTGGGCATTATGGGGATAATTTTTCGTTTCATTTCAAAAAAACATACAATATGGCCTTAAACAATCTCCCAGAGCCTCAGTTGAATAGTTTAGTCATAAATAGCTTCGATATATTAAGATATTGCCAACTTTACCCTAGGATTGAAGTTTCTAGACAAATTGTTGGGTTTTACTAGCCACATAGCAAATATGTTCTGGATGTAGTTGAAGAGATATGGAGCCCTAGTTTGACATTACAATGAATTCTAGTACTAATGAAATTTCATCATTTTGGAAAAAACATTTAATTAAATATTTTTATTCTTAAGGAACTATTTAAAATATAAAATGCTATAAAAGCTGAAGAGTATGCTAATTAAGCAATGCCATTAAACATAAGGTGAATTATAAAGTGATTGACATAGTAACCAAATTAAAATATCTAAACAAGGATATTCTATTTAGACCATATTGGGCATGGTCAACATTAATACCACTTCTGCTGCTTTGCCAACAACCCGAACTACTATTTGAAAGAATACTACAAATCAAACTATGGAGAAGGCGCCTGCGTGTCTATCTATAACTATTCATCTTCTTCATCCGTCTGCGCATCTTCGTTCTGTGGGAGACATTCATATGCTCGCACCAGCAACATTTCCATGTATCGATCATAAGCCTCTTTACGTAATTTCATGTGCATCTCTATCTGCCAATCAAAGATCAAAATATAATTACCATATCTATAAATATGTGACTGATGGGACAATTAAACATTTTGTTATATAATTTAGCCACAAAATATATTTATAGATATTAATTTAGCCACAAAATATGTGACTGATGGATCAACAAAGGAAATTAATTTATATGATAATTAAACATTGTTATATATCTATTAATTTTGTCATAAATTGACAGAAATTTAGAGAGTAGATTTCTATGGAGTGAAAAATTAGAAATCATTTAATTAATTGTTTGTCGAAAGCATGCGAGCATGTGAATGTAGTTACTAAATAATACATCATATATTATATAATTGGGTGGAAAATAAAGTGGATCGAACGGCTCAAGTTTACCCGATTATCTAAATATATAATAACGCTTGCATTGAATTATATTCGTTATATAATCGAGCGGCCATGATGAGTTTTCTGATGTGATAAAAAGTAAGATTCTTTTAGTATATAAGATAAAACATGCAAGTGTAAGTAAACAAACGGAATTAAAATTAATATGGAGTGTTTAAACAAATTATCCAATTTTCCTCACAATTTTATAACTTAATGCCACCTAATTGATGTTCACAGTCCCGTAAATTGGTAGAGCGAGTTGTTTTAGATCTAGAGTCCAAACTCATGCATGATAACATTTGGTAACTAGAAAATCCAAAAAGTGCAAGACCTTGTGATGCAGTGGTAGACCGGCTAAAATAAAAGGACTCTAAAATGCGAACTAGTGAAGTATGAGACCAATGTATCGTGCACGTGTAAACATGAGAGCGGCCCAAAGTAGATCAACTAGCAAGTAATATGAATTTAAGAAAAGGCTACGAGCACGATAACCACAGTTACGAGCAACAAATTTATCTCTAGAGCAAATTATAACGTGCCAACGCGCAAGGTGCGATCCAATTAAATGCGCCGGCAAGAATCCAACAAGTCAAATAACAATTAATACGAAAGCATATGTGGGTTGCACAACCACAACAACAGTTTAGTACCAAACATCCAAATGAGAAAATAACACATCATACCATGCTTAGTTCGTACATGCGGCGGGCCGAGTTAGGGATGACGGGGCTGAAGGCCGGTCCGGGAAAGCGGCGAAGCTTCGAGACTGGATCTGGAGGGAAGAGGGGCTGGGCTGCAAAGGTAGGGGGGGCTGAGTATGTCAGGTTTGGACGGGGAAGAGGGCTGCAGGTTGGCTGTCGGGCTGGATGGGGGAAGGAGGTACGGGGAGGTGGCTGTTGGGCTGGACGGAAGAGGAGGAAGGGGCCGTGTGATCTGGCTGGAGGCGGGGAAGGGGCTGCAGGGGAGAAACGTATCGGGGCTGATGGGCTGGCCGGAGGTAGAGGCGGTGGTTGCTAGGGCAGTCGGGCTGGATGGAGGCGGAGGGGGGGGAAGATGCGGGATCTGGACGGAGGAGGGGGAATGGGCCGTGTGATCTGGCTGGGGGCGGGGAAGGGGCTGCAGGGGAGGAACGTACCGGACGGGAGGAAGGAAAGGCCGCAGGTATCGGACGGGAGGAAGAAAAGGGTCGCCGGTGTCGCCGTTTTCCGCTGGCTGCACGAATTCCGCTGGACCGGAGGGTTGCTAGCTCAGCAACTCCAATCCCCTAACTCAGCCCTAAGCATGTCTATATATAGGAAAAGCAAGGTATGAAATAACTAGGGCGCCCGATCGGACGGCCGAAATTGCACGACCCGATCGGGGGCTAATTACAAACCAAAACTTAAAAACTAATATATCAAATTTATTCGCGACGACCCTCCGGACGCATCCGCGGACTCGGATTGTCCGTCCGGGTCATCGATCACCGCCTCCTGCGGGAATAAACGCGTGCGTGTCGCCGATCGCCATCAACTCCCCCAGACTTGAAAGCACTCATCTCCGGTGAGTGAAGACGATCATACTCCTGGCGCAAGTCGGGGGCGAGTCTCTCGAGCTCCTCAGCAGCAATCCAAGAATCGTCAGAAGTCGGGCGGGCCGACCAATGAACCAAGTACCGTAGAACCGTCAGTCCGCCCATCGTCGTAAAGTCATGTCCAATGATCTGTAGCGTATCTCTGGTGGGCGACTGTCGTCGCAAAGTGTCTCCGTCAGCATGAGGTACCACTTGAACTGGCGGCGGCAACGGGGGATCCCCCAACCGGTGCTCCAACGCCTGCGGCGGCCTGGGTGAAATGGGCACATGTGTACTGGAGGGGTGGGGATCAGGCGGGGACCCAAAGGGAGGATGAGGATCAGGCAGAGGCACAAAGGGAGGTGGGGAAAACGGGTCCGGATATACTCGCTCCTCATGGTACGGGGTTAAGTCCTCTATATTGAATACCCGGTGTATCCCCATCGCTGGCGGTATGTCAACCTCATATGCATTCGCATTAATCCGGCGAGTGACAATGTAAGGGCCCATCCGACGAGCACTTAACTTTTTCGCAGCCCCCAGGGGGGGCCTCTCGGGACGAAGGCGAATCATAACTTGCTCTCCAACTTCAAATGTCTGCTCCCGCCGGTGCTGATCGGCTTGAGCCTTGTAGTATTCATTACTGGCTGCAATCTTCCTTCGGACTGTCTCATGTAGTGTGTGTATATGCTGAATGAATGACTCGGCGGACTCACTCGGTCGGGCTCCTAGTGGGACATCTACTAAGTCAATGGGTTTCCTAGGCTCATAACCTAATATGATATGAAATGGACTCAAACCCGTGGTTCTATTGACCGAGCTATTGAATGCAAACTCCGCAATCGGTAGGACCGAATCCCAGGTCGCCGGGCTATCCCTCACAAGGCAACGCAGAAGGGTCGCAAGACTTCGGTTGACAACTTCAGTTTGTCCATCCGTCTGTGGGTGGTAGGCGGTGGAAAACTTCAGTGTCGTGCCCGTCTTCTTCCACAACGTTTTCCAAAAGTAGCTTGTGAATCGAACGTCCCGGTCGGAGACTATGGAGGTGGGCAGTCCATGATACTTGAATACTTCCCTGAAAAACAGGGCTGCCACGTGGGGGGCGTCGTACGTCCGATGACAAGGAATGAAGTGGGCCATCTTCGAGAAACGGTCCACGACGACGAAGATCGAGTCGAACTTCCGCGGCGTGCGGGGAAGTCCCAATACGAAGTCTAGACTGATGTCTGCCCATGGCCGGTGAGGAATAGGCAATGGGGTGTATAGACCCGTGGGCTGACGAATCCCCTTCGCCGTCTGACAGACTCGGCAATGTCGGACGACCCGTGTGACGTCCTTCTTCAGACCCGGCCAGAAGAAGCGATCCTCAACTAACGCGATCGTCTTGTCACGCCCAAAGTGTCCCGCGGCCCCGCCCGCGTGCAGTTCCCAGATGAGGTAATCCCGAAGGGAGGTCTGTGGAATGCACAGGCGGGTCCCAAGGAACAAGTAACCCTCAGAAAACATAAAACCCTCGTGGGGCTCAGGTGGGTCTCTAGATAAGGCGGAATGGATATGACTAAAATCGGGGCACTCAGGGTAGTCCTGGCAAATGCGCTCAAATCCGTCAACTCGCGCGTCCATGGTATGGAGAATAGTAACCCGGCGACTCAGCGCGTCAGCCGGTTTGTTCTCAACACCCGCGCGGTGTTTGAGGACATAATGGTACTCCTGCAGGAACTCCACCCATTTGGCGTGCCGGTGTCCTAACTTCTTTTGCGAATCTAAATATCGAAGGGCCTGATGGTCAGAGTACAAGACAAACTCCTTGTGTAGGAGATAATGGCGCCAATATCGGAGCGCTTGTACGACCGCGTAAAATTCCCGATCATAGTTGGAATACTTTTGTCGGGCGTCATTCAGTTTCTCACTAAAGTAAGCAACTGGATGACCCTCCTGACTCAGTACTCCACCAATGCCCACCCCAGACGCGTCACAGGCCACCTCAAAGGCCTTGGAAAAGTCCGGAAGGCATAGCACGGGGGCGGTCGCTAGCCTTTCCTTGATGCACTCAAACGCTCTGGTGGCCGCTGCGGTCCAGGTGAAATCTCCCTTGCGGAGGCAGCCCGTAATCGGGGCCATGATCGAACTAAATCCCCGGACAAACCTCCGATAGAAGGTAGCAAGTCCGTGGAAGCTCCGGGCCTCGTGGATATTGGCCGGAATAGGCCACTCGCGAATGGACTTGACCTTTTCGGGGTCAACAGATATGCCCGACTGTGAGACAATGTAACCCAGAAACTGTACCGAAGGTGTCAAGAACGAGCACTTTTTCAAATTGACATACAGATGCTCTTTTCGTAGGAGGTCAAATACTAGGCGAATGTGGCTCAGGTGCTCCATGCGGTCCTGGCTATAAATCAGTATATCGTCAAAGTAGACTACCAGGAACTTGCCCATATAGGGCCGCAAGATCTGCGTCATCACTCTCATGAAAGTACTCGGTGCGTTCGACAATCCGAACGGCATAACTAACCACTCAAATAGACCATCCTTCGTCTTGAAGGCTGTCTTCCACTCGTCGCCTTCCCTCACCCTGATCTGATGGTACCCACTTCGTAGATCAATCTTTGAGAATAGCTGGGCACCCGCCATCGCATCAAGGAGATCGTCGAGGCGAGGGATCGGAAAGCGATATTTCACCGTGATCTTATTGATGGCCCTACTGTCGATGCACATGCGCCAACTCCCGTCCTTCTTCGGAGTGAGAAGGGCCGGAACGGCACATGGGCTTAGACTCTCCCGAATAAAATTCTTCCTAAGAAGATCGTCAATCTGTCGCTTTAATTCAGCATGCTCTGTGGGATTTAAGCGATAATGGGGCATGTTGGGCAAAGATGCCCCTGGGACTAAATCGATCGCATGCTGGATGTCCCTCATAGGGGGAAGCTCATCGGGGAGTTCCTCAGGCAGAATATCAATATATTCGGCTAGAAGGCGCCGAATATCTGGGTCCACACTCTCCACAGTCGTGGGGCTGCCGGAAGCCAAGGCGGCGGCCACCACAAACATGACTCCCGAATCTAAACTCTCACGAATAAAAGCACCTCTCCTCACGATGTGCACCGGTCTCGTCGACCCTGCACTAATAGATGACTCGACTTGGCCCTTGGGGGGCTCCCTGGGTTGGGTCGGAGTAAGGGTGATCTTCCGTCCCTTGTCAAAGAAGACGCACGTGTTGGAGCGCCCATAACACGTGGCGTCACGATCGTAGAGCCAAGGGCGGCCTAGGAGAACATGTGCGACGTCCATCGGGATAACGTCACACCACACCTTGTCCTCTACGGACGCTAGCCGGACCGGAACAAGACATCTCTGTGTGACCTGAATGGCCGATTTGTCCACCCAGTGGACACGGTAGGGATGTGGGTGGGGCTCGGCGGTAAGCTGCATCCTATCCAAACCCTTCTTTGCCACAATATTCACGCAACTACCGCTATCTATGGCGAGCTTGCAGGGACCGCCTGCACTCTGAAAGTATGTGTAAAATATCGAGGTGCGTCGCCAATCTTCCTCAGCTCGAGGGGTGTGGAGGAGGCGACGGATGACTCCTAACTCTAACGCTCTCTCCGCGTCGCTCTCCCAACCATCCTCGACCCCTGCGGTAATCTCTTCCACTACCGCCTCGTCATCCTCAACGCCTGTCTCATCACCGTCCTCCAATAATAAATTCCTCGTGGGACATTGAGCAGCAATATGTCCCCTGCCCGAACAACGGAAACACTGTCCGGGGCCGGGTCTAGGGCCGGCCGGCACAATGGCCTTGCCCTTCGCATCAGAGGGGGTGCGGGTGGAGGTGTCAGAACGGTGTGGCGTCGGTCTCGATCCGGCGAGACGCAGGTAGCTCTCAAACTCGAGTGCGAGTTGGAACACCTGCTCGATCGTCTCTAACCGGTGGGGTATCAGTTCTCTTCGAATCTCGGCTCGAAGGCCCGCTCTAAATCGGGACGCAGTCGCAATGGGCTCCTCGAGGATATCACTCCTCACTACCAACTCATCGAATCGGGTCATGTAGTCGGCGACGGAAAGTGATCCCTGCCGTAACGCATAGAGTTGGTCGAGGAGTTGATCACGATATGAGGCGGGGAGGTACTTGTCCCTCAGCCGCTGCTTCATCTCATTCCATCGGGTGATGGGATAGTACCCCTCTCTCTCGAGTGATCTCTCCATGCTAATCCAAAACATTTTCGCTTGGCCTACTAGTTTCATCCTGGCGAAACGAACTCGGCGTTCGTCCGTCATCTCGTACCAGTCAAAGAAATGGTCCATATCCAAAATCCAATCGCTAAACGCTTTCGGATCAAGGTGGCCGTCAAAGGATGGCGCATCAATTCGCAGGCGCCGGATAAGGTCATCCTCTACCGGAGTACGCTCACGGCGAGGTGCCACATACTCCTCATACGGCTCGTCAGAATCGTAGTCGTGTCGTGCAAGTGGGCCACGCCTTTGTCGAGCCGGTGGAACGCGCGGCTCGTAGGGTGGGCGCCGGTGATCCCTAGGAGCAGGGTCACGACGAAAATCCTGAGGGGGGTCAGGGATCCGCCTCTGTGGAGCGAGATCCGGACGTAGTGGTTCCCTCCCTGGGCGGCCAGGCAGAAATGGGTCCTCTAACGGCTCCTCATAAGGGGGCGCTAAGGCTGGGCCTCTATTAGTTTCCATTTGATCGACCCTAGCGTGGACTCTAGCCAAATCATTCCTAAGGTTGGTGACTTGCTCAAGCATTAAGCGTTGAAACTCGGCAGTCGTCATATCCGGATTCGAGCTAGTGGCTCGTTCGTCCGTGAGATGTCGATCCGCCATAGGGGTCCTAAATAACCTACCACTACGGAGCATGCAGGTGTGAAACCTAATGTAACTTCCCTCTGATACCAAATGATGCAGTGGTAGACCGGCTAAAATAAAAGGACTCTAAAATGCGAACTAGTGAAGTATGAGACCAATGTATCGTGCACGTGTAAACATGAGAGCGGCCCAAAGTAGATCAACTAGCAAGTAATATGAATTTAAGAAAAGGCTACGAGCACGATAACCACAGTTACGAGCAACAAATTTATCTCTAGAGCAAATTATAACGTGCCAACGCGCAAGGTGCGATCCAATTAAATGCGCCGGCAAGAATCCAACAAGTCAAATAACAATTAATACGAAAGCATATGTGGGTTGCACAACCACAACAACAGTTTAGTACCAAACATCCAAATGAGAAAATAACACATCATACCATGCTTAGTTCGTACATGCGGCGGGCCGAGTTAGGGATGACGGGGCTGAAGGCCGGTCCGGGAAAGCGGCGAAGCTTCGAGACTGGATCTGGAGGGAAGAGGGGCTGGGCTGCAAAGGTAGGGGGGGCTGAGTATGTCAGGTTTGGACGGGGAAGAGGGCTGCAGGTTGGCTGTCGGGCTGGATGGGGGAAGGAGGTACGGGGAGGTGGCTGTTGGGCTGGACGGAAGAGGAGGAAGGGGCCGTGTGATCTGGCTGGAGGCGGGGAAGGGGCTGCAGGGGAGAAACGTATCGGGGCTGATGGGCTGGCCGGAGGTAGAGGCGGTGGTTGCTAGGGCAGTCGGGCTGGATGGAGGCGGAGGGGGGGGAAGATGCGGGATCTGGACGGAGGAGGGGGAATGGGCCGTGTGATCTGGCTGGGGGCGGGGAAGGGGCTGCAGGGGAGGAACGTACCGGACGGGAGGAAGGAAAGGCCGCAGGTATCGGACGGGAGGAAGAAAAGGGTCGCCGGTGTCGCCGTTTTCCGCTGGCTGCACGAATTCCGCTGGACCGGAGGGTTGCTAGCTCAGCAACTCCAATCCCCTAACTCAGCCCTAAGCATGTCTATATATAGGAAAAGCAAGGTATGAAATAACTAGGGCGCCCGATCGGACGGCCGAAATTGCACGACCCGATCGGGGGCTAATTACAAACCAAAACTTAAAAACTAATATATCAAATTTATTCGCGACGACCCTCCGGACGCATCCGCGGACTCGGATTGTCCGTCCGGGTCATCGATCACCGCCTCCTGCGGGAATAAACGCGTGCGTGTCGCCGATCGCCATCACCTTGGGGCCAAATCCAGTTATAAAAGGTTACCGTGGACGCAAAGCTTTGGCTCTACTGTAATGCGGATGACATAATGAAAGAGCACGAGAATGAGGTCATTGCACATAGTAACTAAACAGAAATAGTAACGAATCTTTTAAAATTGGTCCATACCTCGTGATTTTGCACACAATCAATTAATTAATGCTGAAAGTAGTTATACACCACTTTTCGTTATATCATCGTGCATATCAAATCAACTAACATGTTTAATGACAACCTTACTCAAAAATACCGCTGACATGTCTATTGACAACCCACCACAGTAGGTATGATAGCTCTACTATTGTTTTGATTTTATGAATATTCATTACTACTTTTAATTTGGGAATAAGATGTAATTACTTGAATTGAAAAAGCATTTTATTTCAATTTTTTAAAATAGATTATAATATATGTTAAGTTATTAAATTTATTCAATAAGTGTATATTTCATAATTTTGAATGTTTCATGAAAAGACAACTTTTCCCTCTCATACACTTGATCCTATCTTGAGATATCTAAATGACTGAAATATTGTTTTTTTTCAAAAGAAGAGGAAGAAGAAGATAGCTCTGTACCTCTGAATTCTGCTGATCTTTGTTCTGCTCCAGATCAGAATAAGTGTAACTATAAGCCTCACTCTCCATCGTTCCTCTTTGATATTCTTCTCTTAGCGACTCTCTCCAGAATATCCTAACTACTCTCTCCTCCCTTTCAATTTCTATATATAAACACGCAAAACACTTCATAACACAGCTTATGTAAGAATGAAAATGAAAGGGAAAAAACAAATCACAAAAGCCATTCCTCACCAATAGAGACTTAGTCGCGATAAAGAGTATATATATTATACGTACATTGCCTTGATCGTCTTCTCCCTCCGGCCAAGCTTGCAGCTGCGTCCAGATGGAACAACTGCATGCACATATCTTTCCATATCGGCCAGCTGGCTTTGATACTGTTAGATATTTATATAAATATGGTTTTGTGGTGGAAAATGGAAGATCCCTTTAATTGGTCATTAGTCGCCAAATAGTTTTTATAAATATATGGTATATCCAAAATTTTGCAGTTCGGCTCTTCTCTTTGCATGTGAACTGCGATTTTGTTAGCATTTTGGGTTCGTCGTTCTCCTCATTGCTTTTTTGTTTGTGCATTTCCGTAGTACAGTTTGTTAGCTGTAATACTGCATTGTCAGTCGATTGCGCTCTGGTTTGTATCATTTTGTCTCTATTTTAATTATTCTGTGCTTGTACATGTCAAATCTTCCATAACTCTTACTGAATGGGCTCGTGGACATTGCACTTTTAGATTAATTTTATCATGGCCAACCAACCTGCACATTTTAGGGAGATAAAATTAATCTTAGGGCAGATCAAAGTTTCAAGTGGCACTTTCTATTATGCGCCAGATTTTAGTTCCAGAATTTAATTGAATTGTAGTTACTGTTTTCAGGTCGAAATTATTGTTACAGTAATTCCTGATCGCATTTTTTTTCTGAATAATTTTGAAAGTGGATCTGAATTCTAGTTTCATTTCTCGATGTGAGAATCTTAGATTAGAAGGGAGATTTGGTCTTTAATCTTTAATATTGATTCCAACGACAACTGTCAATATAGATTCTTTGGGTGACAGAAACAAGCTATATGGGACAATTTTTTCTTGTTTTTTTTTAATTTAGTGAATTATAAAGGATAAATATTTAGACTGGCCGGATTAGTTCAAAGGGGAGCTAAGTTTTGTATATTTATATGTATAATCAATAATTTATTCTACCTAGATTAGACGTATTAAGCAAGCCCGGGGATTTATAAGACGGTTGATATTAGCAGTCCTCATTATATTCGCACGCGTCTCATTCTTTTTGCAGTCCAAAAAATTGTGAAAATCCTCTTCTTTATCTCTAGGAACCATCCGCAGATCTGGTGAGGAAGTTCTCTGGCAAGCATATATCTGGTTGGAAGAGCTCCGGCACTCGCAGTTGTGCGAAGTTTTAGGTCCGCTTGTTGGGCATGCGACGTTTTCGTCTTCGCCGCATGACCTACCATCTCTAGCCGCTCACGGTTTAGGGTTAATAGGAAACAGCCGTTCTCGGTTATGCGGGGATGTTGCTGCAAAAGAAGATATTATATTCTTGGTTATGTGAATAAAGGGTCTTTTTTTTCTTTCAATACATTTAAACAGCATTATTGGTAAAGTTGGGGTTGAACCAAATTTCTATGGCCACTTTTGGGATGAATGAAGAGATCACCATCCATTGTGCTTTAAAAATAGTGTACCTATATCTTTGTAGCCTTAAGGAAATATGTGACTGATGGGAACCAGCGGTTCAGCCATGCTTACATTGGGTTTCCATCCCAGCCTCACATACAAAGCTACTACGGTAATTAGAACTCTAAACAGTTGTCATTTTTATTCATGTTACATAATTTGGCTTGCGAATTGTAAATAATAATTAAAGAATAATTATACATTTCACATATGCTCTCGATTTTATATATATATATACACACACAGAATAACATATATAAACTCAAGTTTTTTTAGGCTTAAAAAAACTTGAGCTGAAGCTTGAGCTGATTCTCCCATAATACTAAAGCTAAAGCTTGAGCTTATATATATATATATATATATATATATATATATATATATATATATATATATAAAAGAATAAAATATATAAACTCAAATTTTTTTAAGTCTAAAAACGCCTGAGTTGGTTCTCCCATATATATATCAGAATTAGGTAAATAATATATGCATTTGGTAGGCAAGACCGAGATATAAAACTTTCATGTTGAACATTTTTCTAAAATTTGCACTGTTTGCCCGGAATCTCGTCTGAAAGGTTGTTGGCTCGAAATGAATATAATAACATTTTCGAACAGGCTTAGCTCGTTCTCGATGCGGCGCACCAAGCGGGTTTCGCCCGTTCTCGATGCGGCGCGCCAAGCGGGCTTCGCCCGCAACCAAGCGGGCTTCACGCCGTTCTAGATGTGGCGCTGCAGCCTTCGACCGCATTCAGGCGGGCTTCGCTCGCCCCCGACAGTTATTTAAAATTTTAAAATTTCAATGTTGTCTTAATTGTGATTATTAGAGTTTTTATAATTTTATTAATTAATAACATATTTAATTTATTTAATTAATTATTAAAGTAATAAATAAATAGAAACAAATAAAAAAATAAAAAAATCTCATGTCGGCAAGGAATCTGCTTCGCGGTTCCTTATGCCGCCGGCGGTGGCCCTGCTCGTGAGACTCAGATTCCTATCCCGCATAAAACTGCAACTCACAGTTCCTTAATGCTGCCGGCGGCGGCCTGTCCGGTGCCCACTGGGTGGTTTGCCGGCCTTCGGCGAACCCGTCGTGGGTTGTCCGGCGGCGAGCGGGCAGGGCCACCTTCAGGAACAGGCATCAGGATTTTCGGGAGTTGCAGAGAAGGCTTTTTGGGAGGAATGGATATTGGCAGTTCCCATCTCTTGAATCCAATGTAGGGGTGCACAAAAAGACCGGTCCGGACCGGACCGGTCGGGACCGGACCGGTCGGGACCGGACCGGTCGGGACCGGACCGGTCGGGACCGGTCAGAGACCGGTCCCGGATAGGACCGGTCCGGTCCCGGACCGGTCCACAGGTCCCGGACGGTTCCCGTTTTAGGGACCAAAACCGGTCCCGGACCGGGACCGGTAAAAGACCGGTCTAAGACCGGTCTTTTACCGGTCCCGGTCCGGGACCGGTTATGAGAGCCAACGGCTCTCATTAAATGAGAGCCGTTAGGCTCTCATAACAAGAGCCAAACGGCTCTTTCTAAAGAGCCGTTTGGCTCTTTTTTTTTTAATTTATTTTATATTTTTATATAATATATTATATATTAATATATATTATTAATAATATTATAAAATAATATTTAATAATATATTTTTATATTTTTAAACTTTTTGTTTTTTTTTTTAAAATCTATAAAACCCCCCTCCCTCTCTCTTTCACTCTCTTTCACTCTCTCTCACTCTCTCTTACTCTCTCTCTCACCTCTCTCACTCATTTAAATGGCTTCCTCCTCCATGCCGGCGTCCTCCTCAGCGTCCGTCGGACATGAGATTGTCGAGCACCGACATAAAGCGGCGGTATGGGATAACTTCGAGAAGGTGCGGATCGGCGGCGAAATTAAGGCGAAGTGCAAACTTTGCGGCAAGCTTATGGCGGCTAACAGCAGCAACACAACTCTCGCCCGACACAACAAATCGTGTCTATCCAAACAAGCTCCGTCGGAGACCAACCAAGCTCAGATTTCAACGACCGGGCAGATTTGGACGTATGACCAAGCTCGGCAACGGGAGCGACAAATGGAGAATGTCATCAAAAGCAGTCTCCCGTTCAACCACTACGACAACGACGAAATGACGTCGTACATACACGAAGCACTCCAACCAAAATATCAACAGGTAAGTCGTACTACAACTCGGCGTGATGCTTTACACGCTTACATGCAATCCAAAATTTTTTTACAAAATTATTTTGAAACATTCGAGGGACGAGTTAGTTTAACGAGCGATGTTTGGACTAGCGGTATAGTAGACGGGCTTTCTTATATTTGCATAACTTGTCATTGGGTCGATCCCGATAGTTGGGAATTAAATAAACGTATTATTTGTTTTGAAGGTTTTGAATATCCGCACACCGGTAAAGCAATTTACCAGGTGATTATTAAGTGTATTCGAGATTTCAAAATAAAAGATAAAATTTTAAGTATTTCATTTGATAACGCCTCTAATAATAATATGGCTATTAAATATTTAATTAATGATCTAGAACCTATGTTAGATGGTATTTTTTTTCATACACGTTGCGTTTGTCACGTGTTGAATTTAATTGTGCAAGATAGTTTAAATTTTATGAACGATTACGTTATTAAAATACGTACTATGTTACGTGTTATTTATAGTTCAAAACGAAGAAAACAAGATTTCAAAAAATTTGTTATTGCACAAGGTAAAAAATTTTTGGGTCCATCTTATGATATGCCCGTACGCTGGAATTCCACGTACAAAATGTTAAAACGGGCTTTGTCACAAAAATCACTATTAACCGAATTTTATAATAGCGTAGAAGAAGCACACGATTTAAATGCGTCAGATTGGGCTGTAATCGAAGATTACGTTAATTTATTAGAAAGTTTTTATAGGGCGACAACTGTTTTATCAGGAGTTTACTATCCTACAAGCTCGCTCGTCATTGAAAATTTTTTATTAATTACAGAAACATTTAAAACTTACAAAATTAACCCAATGTGGCGTCCGTTAATTTTTTTAATGGAGGCAAAATTTTTAAAATATTATACGCATATGCCACCTATGTTTTCTTGTGCGGCGGCGTTAAACCCTTTAATGGGTGTAGACGACGTGGAAAATTTTATAGAAGAAATTAATAAAAATTTAGATTTAAACGAATCTTCTAATGATTACCACAACGTTAGTGTAACAAAATTTAATTCTGATTTTACTAATCTATACAATTATTACGATCAAATATATGGATTGCGACCTCGCGAGGAATCCGCCGCCCCGCGAACAAAAGATGTTTTAAAAAATAAATTTTTAGAATTAGCTTCGAAGAAAAAACAACGAACTTCGAGCACTTTAAACGAATTAGGTTTATATAGCAAAACACAATTTCAAGAATTTATGACCGCGCACGAAATAGAAAATTTTGACATTTTAAATTGGTGGAAAAATAAATCTAACAATTATCCTATTTTGGCCTTAATGGCCCGCGATTTACTAACCATCCAAGCTAGTACAGTAGCTTCGGAGTCTGCATTTTCTTTGAGTGGCAGGATTCTGAACGAGCGAAGGAGCCGTTTGACCGAAGAATCTTTGGAGATTTGCATTTGCTATAAGGATCATTTGGACGCTTTGAGGAGGAGACAACACGTCTCGTCAATTGAAGATAGCGAGTCTGAAGTTGAAGACGAGCTTACTAACTTAAATCTGGGGAGCGTCGCAGAATGATTTCAAATTGTATTTAGTTTTTTGATTTCAAATTTAAATTGCAAATGTTTGTATTTGGATTTTTAATTATAAATTGTATTTTGTATTTCATTTGTAATTATATTTTAATTTTGTAATTTTATTCCATATTTAATAAAAAAATTTATTTATTTTGCAAATTGCAATTTTAAAATTTTGTATTTAATTTTGTATTTGTGATTTTGACATTTTGTGATTTGTGTACATGTACAAGTTTTTTTGTTTTTTTTAATTAATATTAAAACATATAAATTAAATTAAATTTTTTTTTTAAAAATAAATTTTATTTAAAAACCGGTCCCGGTCTGGGACCGGTTAGGACCGGTTAGGACCGGTTTTTCCGGTCCCAGCCGGTCCCGGTTTTCAGAGGGAAAACCGGTCCCGGACCGGGACCGGTTTGGGCAGGACCGGTCCGGGACCGGTGCCCCAAAAGACCGGTCCTGCCCAGGACCGGTCCCGGACCGGGACCGGGGTCTTTTCGTGCACGACTAATCCAATGGCCATTACTTGAAACAGCCCCATCCAAGGGTACAAATCCAATCCATGATGCACCTTCAAATATGCGTATTATTTTATATAATAAAGGTATATATGCTGATCTTAATTACTCGAACATCCATATGGCTCAATGAAAGGCTAAATAAACAAGCAGGAAAGGGACAAAAATATCTCTAATAACAAAGTGGGAGGTTGAAAGTTGAGGCCGTCAACTGAAAAAGGATTCTCTCCATCTTCTTAAATTTGATATTTACTTTAGCTGTAGTTGACAGTTGCCTGCTAAATGCGCATAAAATGGCTAGGTTTGGCAGGGCATTTTTGCTCGGGTGAGTTTAGATCAAAACGTCATCATCATAGAATGTATTTTAGATACGATGGCTATTATGACCGCTACAAAGAATAGAAAACTAGTTTTGAACGTAAAAAGGAATGGCGTTTTATTATGCTAGTGGCTCGCATAAGGCAAAGAGATGCTTGAATGTCTATTCATTTGGATCTAAACTCTAGGGAAATGCGAGATTTCAAAATTAGTTTGTTTTTTGTTATAGGAAATTCGCGTGGATATCGACGAAAGTTGCTTGATTTCAAGCAAATTGGAGGTTGATTGCGCGCGAGATTGCGGGATCCAACTTGGAGTATGATTTCACATGCCTGAGTTTCCAAAGCAGTTCAAAACTGGTGTAGAGCTCGTGTACTGTTCCGCCCTGATTAAGGCCCTGTTTGAAGTGACCTATTTTCACCGGTCAAGCGGTTATGATCGCATGAATCAGATCTTAATTAAGGTCTGGTTCATGCGGTCGTAACCGCTTGACCGGTGAAAATAAGGCTCCGTTTGGGGGGACTTATTTTCACCGGTCAAGCGGTCGCGACCGCATGAACCGGGACTTATAATTAAGTCCCGGTTCATGCGGTCGCGACCGCTTGACCGGTGAAAATAAGTCCCCCCAAACGGAGCCTAAGTCTCTCCTAAGGTTCCGTTTGGCACTGCGCCGAAGGTCATAAATGTGGTGGTTATAATTTATAAACTGTTGTTTGTGAAAGCCGGACCTCACCAACAAATTTCATCAGGTGCTAGTTTCTTTTTTCGGTGACTGCTATGATCGTTGGCATGCAAATATACATGACATTTTTATGCACTCACCGGAGCAGAAACACGGCCAAATGGAGCTTGAGACTATATTTTATTATGAAAACAAATATTCCTGGCAAATCACTATTAAATGATATAATTTTCTAATGAGAGTTGACTTAGTCTGACAAATATTTTTTATTAAATAAATAGGAGTACTTTTGTAGCATTGAAAATTAAAAAGTTTCTAAAATAAATGATTGGTATAAAAAGTATAAATAAAGGGTAAAAACAGAAAATATAAATAATTGTACGGTTAATATGCAAAAATAATAATTATTATCATTTTTAAGATTATACATATCGTTATAGTAGTAATAATAATAATAACAAAGGCGAATCGGAGGACTCATATTATAACACGACATTGCACGGGAGTCTCTTCTTGTGGCCGTGACAATATCTGGATCACGAGATTACTTCGACCGCAACAATATATATGCCGTGACAGTCTCTCCGCCTATGCAAGGCTGCTCGTAGGCTGTACGTTCCTGATTCAGGTGATTAGGATCGTGCGTTCTCATTCGCCGGTTCAAATCTCAAGAAGGCTTAATTACAGAGACGTCCCTCAAAAAACTATAAAAAGACTCATAGGCTCTCATTTGATGACAAACAATCAAGAAGAGATAAGGGAGTTTTGAAGATTTCGGACTGTGTTCTTTTGCTCTCCTGCTTAAGAGACCGCTCAAGTGCCTACTAATGTGATCACTCAAGTGCCTACTCAAGTGCCTTCCCCAAAGACTTCTTAAGTGTGGACTTAGCTTTTCATAGTACCAACTCCAGCTCCTTTTCCAGTGCCTGCTCTCGAAGACGCTCCTGCGAGCGCCAAGAAAGACTTTGCATTTTTTTTACTTTCAAGTACTTGTAATCAGAGTGGTGACATGTCACCCGCTCGAATATCTTAACACTTGTAAACTTAAAGAAACTAGTAGAATTGGTCGGCACCGAATCGATCCTTTGGTTTTTCCCTTTCCTAATTTTTCCAAGTAAAAAAGTATTGTCATCTCTGCTGTTAGTACTTTTTTAATTGTTTGCACGTTTCGCTCACCTTCGAGCTAACACGATTCCATTATCCGGACCACGAGAGCGCTAAGCAATCCGCAACAATAAAAGAAGAAAAATAGAGCATTGAATATTTACCGAGCTTTTTATGAAAATTTACGATGGAATTTAAACAAGAGCAATGTTAAAGGCACACATGTTTTGGCTATGTGCACCCTAATGTTATGTGCACACGACTAAATTTTATTTGCAACCAAAATTTATATGTGCACACAAAATAAAAACTTGTTTTTTTTGCATGTCCTTCCCTCTCACTCTGAAGGAGAGGGGTCGCCGGCGTGAGCTCAAAGGGGAGGAGTCATAACTGTTAGAAAAGAAAGGCGCAGGCTCGTCGGCAAGATGAACTCTGAAGCAGGAGAGGGGTCGTTGGCGTGAGTAAATGAGGTTGTCAGCTTTGTCTTCCTGCGAATTGGGGAGGCTGGATGTTGGTCGATGAGAGTACAAATGCCGAGATCGAGAAACACTAAGCCTTCGTTTGGTTCGGCGTTTCGCCGCCTCCGTTTGGAGCAAACGCCACCGAATGTCGGGTAAACAAACGGCCGGCGGCGGTGTTTACTCCATTTGCACCCGTAGCAAGGAGGAAATGACCCTGATCCGCTCTGTTTCGACCTCCGTCTCTCCACTCCGGTTTCAAAGTGTCGTTTCGACTCACCGGATGCACCCGCCACAGCCGAACCAAATATAGCCTAAGACGTCGTGCGAGCTGGGATGAACAAATTGTTGGCTGCGCATAAAACTTTTCAACTTCCGAAAAAGTGTCAAAATAATATGATTTTAGTTAACTTTGTGTGTGCACATAGCCAAAACACGTGCCTTTAACATTGCTCTTAAACAATTAGGGCGGAGACCAATTCCGCATAATTTTCATATTCACATAATGAAAAATTTGAATCCATCTAATGCGATAATTTTGATTGCTTTTATTTTCATTTGCTTGTTTATATTTGATCTGCACTTATGATTTTTATATATGCACCTAAAATTGATATGCGTGTAACAATTATCTTAAAAAATTATGCCCACATTTTTGTAAATTTATTCAGGCTTATACAGTATTTAACATGGTGGCGGTTGTAAACGCATGAGTTAAACCGTCATTTGTTATCCCTAACAAACATCATCCGTCTAAACATAAAAGAGGATGAAGTTCGGACGTTAACAAATGAAAATTTAACGCCCATGTATTGACTTAGGGTTCGTTTGGGAGAGCTTATTTCTTCCGGTCCAGCTTTAAAAAACGCAACATTAATAATTTAGGTCGTTTGGAAAACATCCGGTCATAAACTCAATCGCTGGAAATTACGGATTTTCGCCGTTTTTCAGCCGTAATTTTTAGCTGAGGTCGCGACCATATACGCGCGGTCAAGGCCAGCAATCCCTAAAAAATTTTCCGCATCACTTCCTCTCCGCTGTGCAGCTCTGCCGATTTCCCGATCCCGCAGCTTCCCTGCTTTCCCGATCCCGCAACCTCCCTGCTTTTCCGATCCCGCAGGCCTCCTTCTCCGGCGATAGGCCACCACCGACTATTCTTCTCGGACGATAGTACTCCTTCAATCCGCCGACAAGCCTTATCCTCCAATACAGGTAGAGATCGTGCATCTCCTCCGGTAACACCTCCCCCCTTTTCCTACTTCTGTTTATTCCTTTTACATTGCTTTCGCCTCCTCTATGTTGCAGATCGGCGAGCTCAAGGGCGCACGGGTTTCACGAAATCTGGTAAGCTCTTCTTGTACTTTTTCCTTCCTCGCCCTCCTACCGCAATAACTCCTCATCCCAGTTTCAGGGAAACCATTTCTAGCAATCTGCTTGGAGAAGATTTAGACTATTTTGGCATTGACTGCCTTTCTGCGACCTTTCTGGACGACTTTATCTTCCCTACCAGGTGAGATTTTTCCCTCTCCTCTACCCCTTATTCTTCAAATTTTAGGTCATATTCTGCTAGGGTTTATAATTGAGGTTGTAAGGTTTTTGAACATAAATTTTAGGTCATATTCTACTTAGTAAAGTATACCGTCAAACTTGAGGTTGTAAGACTTCTTACACAAGGAAAATATTTGAATAGCTATCACCATGTTTAATCACCTCTAAGAATTAGGATTTGACCTTGAGGATAACACTTTAAATGAAAATGCTTGATATTGACATTGACTTTATGAACAAAATGCATCCTAATATTGATCAAACAAATTAGCATTGCTCTAGCCATATTCTACCACATTAATTGATGTTTTTCTTATGTTGGAGGTGATTCTCTTAAGTGGTCAAAACTCAGTCTTAGTTTAGGGTTTTTGCATAAGGAAACCCATGTGTATGATGATATGTCTTCACCTTTTGAAATTACAAATCACTCATAAGGATAGCTTACAATGTCTTCACCTTTAGAATTTTTTTCTATGTTGGTGGAGAGCACAAATATTCGGAAAAAAAATTCATAAATATAACTCTCGTGATCTTTTATACAATGCTCAATAACTCCCCCCATCGTCCCCTTATCTTTTATAATTGTTGCATAACCCCCTTATCTTGCTTATCAAAGTCAATAATTCCCTAAATATTTAGAAATAAGTGATAAACTCTCTTATCTTTTTATAATAGTCAATGACCCTCTTATCTTTACAAATTTTTATTTAAATCAAAATTACAAAATTTTCTTTTAGTATTTTTTTAATAATTTGAAAGAAATACTTTAGAGACATCAGAAGTTTATAATACATTGTTTTCCTAACAAATAATTCAAAGTAGACAATTAGGTCATGACATTGACGAACATAGCATATCCAATCTGATTAGCAGAAGTAAAAGGGAATCAAACAAAAATTGAGAGACCAGCATGAACAAAAATTGAGAACTCCATGTTTCGTGATAGTAATTCTAAATTATCTTTCTAACATTATGCATGATTATTTTTGTGTTACTTTTTTTAGAAGGGAAATGAGAATATCAGCTTCATGAGAATCAGCAAAAGTTTTACTATTTTGCGACATATGTATTAAAGAAATAGAGCTAGGTAATCGTCCGACTACTCACTTCAGCAAACAAGGTTGGAACAACATAATATTGCATTTTCAAGAGTGCTCGGGGAAACAATTTGATCGAACTCAACTAAAAAACAAATGTGATCAACTGAAGGAGTGAAAGTTGTGGAGAGAACTTAAACGTGGTCAAATTGGGCTTGGTTGGAATCCTGTAAAAAAAAATTATTGATGCCTCAGACGAGTGGTGAGACTAGAAAATAAAGGTTATTATAATATATCACATGTTTAAATTCTTAGATAATGAAATAGTTTACAATTTATATTTTTTATTATAATATATTCTTATTTTTTAGGCCAATCAAAATGTCAAAAAATTTCGCCATTCTAGAATACCTCCTGACATGGATCATGGATGCAAAGTTAGAAAAAATGTTCAGTCAAGTCGTGGCCACTGGGGTCCTGGAGATAATGCATTCATGTCAAGCTCGACGACAATTCCATTTGAATTGGATGAAGAGCAAGTAAATTTAGATGAAGAGGATAATATTGTGGCGAACTCACGAACTCAAACAAGTATAAATGTTGACATTGGCGGTAGTGAGCATGCGAGTAAATTCTTAGGCTCATCTTCAAAAAAAATTTCACGCAAGTGTAAAGGTAGTGGTGAAGGTACCAAATAACTATTACTTTCACACAATAATGATTTAGTTGCATCTAGACAAGCAGTTCCACCTCCACCAATATCGGTGACAATCAAAAAAGCTGTTGAGGAGATCTGTAGAATTCCTGATATATATGATGACCCCGACTTCTTTGACTTTGCAATGGAATTCATTCGCATCAAATCAGGAAGACAGACGTTCATGTTTTGCCCCAGCTGATAGAAAAGTTGAGTATCTTAAGAGACGTTACATTGCATGAAGAGTTTAGAATGATTAATTCATGTTGATGAGATCCACTTTAGCTATATGTTTATGCTACCATTTATCTTAAGAGAGGCTACAAGAAAACTATTCATATTTCCTTTTAAAAGCACTTCTTGCTTTAATTTATTATTGGTTTGAGATATTAATCTTTTTATTTTGTATGTGTGTCATGTCAGACAGTTATTATTTTTTATTACAAGCAGTCGTGCACGAGGGCTCCCGTGCGGGCAACATTCGTCGTGGGTGCGACATTTGTCGAGGGGACGACATTCGTCGGGGGTGCGACATTTGTCGAGGGGGCGACATTGGTCAAGGAAGGTAGCATTGGTCGAGGGCGGCATCATTGGTCGTGGAGGCGAAATTTGTCATGGCGACACATTGGTCGTGGCGGCGAATTGGGGGTGGCGACATTGGTCGAGGGCGGAGACATTGATCGGGGGAAGCGACATTGGTCGAGGGAGACAACATTAGTCGGGGGAGGCGACATTGGTCGGGAGCGCCGTCATTGGTCGGGGCGCCGTCATTTGTCGGGGCGCCGACATTGGTCGGGGGAGCCGACATGGGTCGGTGGCGGCGACATTGGTCGTGGGCGGCGACATTGGTCGTGGGCGGCGACATTGGTCATGGATAGCGACATTGTTCGTGGCGGGGGGGGGGGGGGGCACATTGTTCGTGGGTGGGGGGGCATTGGTCGAGGGCGGCAAAATTGGTCGTGGGAGCGACATTGGGCGGGGGCGCAACGTTCGGCGCAGGCGTTCACATTCGGCGAGGGCGGCGACATTTGGGGGGGCTACGACATTGGTCGTGGGAAGTAACATTGGTTGTGGGCGGCAACATTGATGGTGGGTGGAGACATTTGTCGTGAGCTTCGAAATTTGTGGTGGGGGGCAACCTTTGTCATGAGCGGAGAAATTCAGCGGGGGAGGCGATATTCGGTGGGGGCTGTTGGGATTCGAAGCGGTGCTGTCGTGCAGAATACCTGATGCTGGCACAAGTAAAAATAACAGAAAACACAAAAGCACAAAAGGACACCAGAAATAACGTGGTTCTCCAAGAATGGGTACGTCCACGGGCGGGAATGGCAGTCACAATCTCATTCAACACAAAATCCACAGTGTTACAAATGGGGATAAATTACCCCTATACAAAATGAGATAAAAAGTGACTCCCGGATACCTTGCGGCAAAACGGCCGAAGAAAGAGGAAGATCCTCACGGCCAAGCACGGCGGCAACCCAAACTCCGACGACGTCGCTACGACGACGGCGTCTCCCCAAAACTGCAGCAAGCAGTAGCCTTTCCCAAACCCGGCGCAACGGTGGCGGCGCCGGCAATCCTCCTCTCACACAGCGGCGGCGCTCTCCTCCAAAGCAACGGCGGCGGCGGCTCTCCAAAGTAGCGGCGGCGGCCCAACAAGGCAGCGGCGGCGACGGCGGTCAGAGCAGCGGCGGCGGCGGTCTGCCTCCAGCGAGAGGCGACGGTAGAGAGAGAGAGAGAGCCCCCAAAAATGTAGAGAGAGAGAGAGAGAGGGAGAGAAACGGCGGAAGAGGGGGGAGAAAAGTCAGGCTTGTTCACTAGGGTTGCAGGAAGATATGCATATATAGGCTTTAAATGATTAAACCAAAAAATAAAAAAAAAACAAAAATTCCGGTTCAGAATTTTTGAAGGAAGACAGAACTCGCGAGGTTGCAACCTCTTTTTCTGAGGTTGCGACTTTCCTGCCAGATTTTGAAAATTGCATAAATTCGCCCCGGAAAAATTTTCTGCGCGCCCGGAGGAATTGGTACGGGGTTGGGGAGTTAATGGAGGCAAAATCCTAACAAACTCCACCTGCCGAGATAACTCCAACCAACCAAGTTGCCAGCAAGAACGATGCAAAACGCATCAACTGAATCTGCTCCCGCCAAGGGCAGATAAAGTAAACTCCTTCAATCTGAGTAGTACACAAACTGGACTGACGTGACTACTCCAGAAATGCTCCACCTGAAGCAAAGGTCTAACTGCTCCACCTCCAGCGGTGGTCTCCCAAAGCAAAAGGAAAATATCATAGACTCCAGAAATGATGTGCGCGGGGAGAAAAAGGATAAATGCAAACACATCAACAATTGAATGCAGACAAAACTGATCTCAACATGGATAAAGAGAACCCCTATACGAGCTAATCAGGAAATGTTGATTAGACACACACACTAGGCTCATGTGACGAAGGAGTAACAATGAAAGAGCTTAGGTACTAGGGTGAAACAAAAGCATTCATACAACGGAGTAATGACAGAATAAATAACCCAAAAACAGGTTATAAGAAAGATAACAGGAATAACATGAACATAATGAGGGAAAGGAAAGCAAGCAACATAGGGAACAAACGGAACAGGAAGCACGAACATATAAACGGAAAGTAGAAGAGCAGAGAAAAGGATGACCTAGATGAGGTTATCCCCCACATCCTCAAAACACAAGGATATGTCAGACTTCCCCTTTTCATCACCAGTGCTCTTCCCTTTATCTTTGTTCTGAAGCTTCCAGCAGTCCTTGATCACATGACCCTTCTTCTTGCAGTATTTGCAGTATAAATCTGAGATGCCCTTTGACTTTGACTTGCCCCCTCTATCAGAACCAGAATGACCCCGAGAGTATAGAACGGAGTCTTCAGTAACATGAGAACCTGAAGACCGCTTCCGGATGTCATCTGAGAGTAGGGCCGCAGTCACCTCTTCCAAGTCCAAGACGTCCTTACTGTAGGTAAGGGTAGTAACCATGCTCTCATAGAGCTTTGGAAGAGAGTTCAAAAGGATCACTGCTTTGTCCTCTTCATCCACCTGAATATCCATGCTGAGACACTCAGATAACAGTCTGTTGAAACTGTTCAGGTGGTCATGAATAGAGGATCCCTCCTTCATGCTAAACTTGTAAAGCTGCTGCTTGAGGTAGATCCGGTTGGGGAGAGACTTTGTCATATAGGTACTCTCCAACTTTGCCCAAATGCCAGAGGCAGTCGTCTCTGAAAGAACTCCATATAGCACGTCATCATGTAAGCAAAGCTGTATGGTGGACAAAGCTTTGAGATCCATGTCCTCCCACGTACGATCAGAAACCTCAACATCCTTACTGGCCTTTCCCAGTAGGGCACGGTGTAAGCCTTCTTTTATAAGAAGTGCATGAACTTTGACCTGCCATAGACCAAAGTTTTGTTTCCCATCAAACTTGGCCACAACACCAGGAATAGACGAAGCCATCGAGAATGGAACGCAGAAACTGCACGAAACACAAAACTTGAGTTGGCGACCTCAGCAGTGCACAACTAAGGGGATAGCCAGCGGACCAACGGTCGTAAACTACCGCACCCAAGTGTACACTCGAGATCGGAAACAACTCGTCCTTTAAACAAAAGTGTCAGCCCGCAACCTCCCTCTGATACCACTTGTTGGGATTCGAAGCGGTGCTGTCGTGCAGAATACCTGATGCTGGCACAAGTAAAAATAACAGAAAACACAAAAGCACAAAAGGACACCAGAAATAACGTGGTTCCCCAAGAATGGGTACGTCCACGGGCGGGAATGACAGTCACAATCTCATTCAACACAAAATCCACAGTGTTACAAATGGGGATAAATTACCCCTATACAAAATGAGATAAAAAGTGACTCCCGGATACCTTGCGGCAAAACGGCCGAAGAAAGAGGAAGATCCTCACGGCCAAGCACGGCGGCAACCCAAACTCCGACGACGTCGCTACGACGACGGCGTCTCCCCAAAACTGCAGCAAGCAGTAGCCTTTCCCAAACCCGGCGCAACGGTGGCGGCGCCGGCAATCCTCCTCTCACACAGCGGCGGCGCTCTCCTCCAAAGCAACGGCGGCGGCGGCTCTCCAAAGTAGCGGCGGCGGCCCAACAAGGCAGCGGCGGCGACGGCGGTCAGAGCAGCGGCGGCGGCGGTCTGCCTCCAGCGAGAGGCGACGGTAGAGAGAGAGAGAGAGAGCCCCCAAAAATGTAGAGAGAGAGAGAGAGAGAGGGAGAGAAACGGCGGAAGAGGGGGGAGAAAAGTCAGGCTTGTTCACTAGGGTTGCAGGAAGATATGCATATATAGGCTTTAAATGATTAAACCAAAAAATAAAAAAAAAACAAAAATTCCGGTTCAGAATTTTTGAAGGAAGACAGAACTCGCGAGGTTGCAACCTCTTTTTCTGAGGTTGCGACTTTCCTGCCAGATTTTGAAAATTGCATAAATTCGCCCCGGAAAAATTTTCTGCGCGCCCGGAGGAATTGGTACGGGGTTGGGGAGTTAATGGAGGCAAAATCCTAACAGGGGCGACGACATTCGACAGGAGTGACGACATTCTGCAGGGGAGGCAACATTCGACGGGGTCAGCGACATTCGATGCGGGCGACAACATTGGTCGTTGGTGGTGACATTGGTCATAGACGGCGACATGTGTCATGGGCAGAGACATTGGTTGTGGGCGATGTCATTTGTCGTGGGCTTCGGCATTTGTTGTCGGGGGTAACATTTGTCGTGTGGTAACATTTGTCGTGGGGACAACATTTGTCGTGGGGACAACATTTATCGTGAGGACAACATTTGTCGTGGGTGATGACATTCGGAGAGGGAGGCGAAATTCGGCGAGGTAGGCGATATTCGATGGAGGGTTAATATTATTATTAGTTCATTTTAGATCATACAACTCAACTTGCTCCCGCACGGTGATCCATTTTGATCACGGTGCGTTACACATACCTAAATATCTCTCTTAAAATAGGTGCATTCAAACGACAACTAAGGTTCTCATAAGTATCTTCTCTTTAAAAACTTATAAAATTATGTATAAAAGTAGTTAAACATTAAATTTGAAAAACTGTCGTAATTACATATTTACATACACATGCTGGACGTTTAGAGCTTTCCTAATGGCAAAAATAATCGTGGTGTTTGGAATTAAAAAAACATGTAGAAGATCTAATATAACGACAACAGATGTCATCAATTTTGCTTCATATGAAAAATGAAAAAAATAGAATAAGAAAATGAAAAAAATGAAAAAATGAAATTAAAAGGGGGTAAAAGAAGCTATATGAAATGAGATTATTCGAGGCATGTTGCATGCTCATCAAGATTTGTTAAAAGAAGCTAATGGAGTAAATCGCAACATTTTGAGAAGATCTGTTGATGAGATTACCTCTTCAAGTCACCCAAATGCTTAAGAAATATCTCCATATAGTTGAGAAACTCAAGATCTTCAAATGACCCATTGCTGAAAACACAAGTCAACCAATTTCATAATTAATTATAAATAGAACTTAATAAATTTACAGAGGTCTAAAGTGATATAAAAACTCTGATATTACATTTAACTGTATAGATAGTAGATTTAGATGGTGTAGTGAGACAATGGTTGCACATCATTAAAAATTTATTTCAATACATGATGACATAAAATGATAAACTCACAGTGTAAATATATTTTTTTGTACAACCTTGGACTCGTAGAGGGAGAACCCTCTGCAACTATAGCTGGTGGTTCAATCTAAGCACAAAATTTCTATAGAGTTGCACATTATCAGAAGGCATCCATTATAAGAAAATTTTCAACTTCTTGTTTTTTTACTTATGTGCCCAATTTCAATCTAAGCCTCCTGGAAGGTAGAATCTCCCTGAAATTTAAATACGCAGATCGATTGCCCTCGATGGCAGAAATTTACTTATGTGCCCAACTTCATGTTTTTTTATCCCCCCGCCCCGGAGGAGTAGCAAATTCGAGGCAAATGTGAACCAAAATCCATTAGGCCCCGTTCGTTTGCTCTGTTTTGGCTCTTGGTTTTGGTTTTGAGTTTAGGAAAAGGAAAAACGGGTGTTCGTTTGGCTCGGTTTTGAGCTGTTTTGATTTTGAACCAAAACCGGAGCGTTTTCATTCCTTCGTAAAAGAGGTCTCCTCAAAACGTTTTCGCTCTGTTTTGGAAAAGAAACTTTCTTCTTGCCCGCGCGGACATCGCGGATGTACCGATGGTGCAAATCATCGGCGAAATCTCCCGCGGCGGACATCGCCACCCGCGTCTCCGCGAAGGTGCAAAAGGTGCTGATGTGTACCGAGGGAGGAACACTCATCTACACCCTCCAGGGTGACGACGGCGGCGAGGATGAAGGCGAAGGGGAACAGGAAGCCATAGCTGCTCGTGATGCTTCTCATGCTCGGAGAGATCCGGAGCTGCATCGTCTTCTCCTCTTCTCCGGTATCCTCCTCTTCTCTGTCCGATCGACTGGGCGATGACTTTGGGCGGCGGCAGCGGGACGGATCTGATTGCTCACCGGCATATGAGGGGGAGGGCGGAGGACGGTGGCAGCGAGTTGTGTGCGTAGGCGTCGCTTCTTGGCTTCATGGATTGGCTTTCTTGAGCTCCATTCAACTCTCCATAGGAGAATATGGACAGGAGGAGAGATTCAGTGGAGCAGTGCTTTTTGGTTTTACACCATGGGATGAGAGAGAGACCTTAATGTTCTGTTTTTTTTGGGGAACAAGATGTTTCAAATGAAAATCAAGATGCAAACAAATATATGTTTTCGTTTTGCCTTAAAACGGACTTGAAAATCATGTTACAAGCGAACATAAGTTTTCGTTTTACCCCAAAACGAAAACGCTTGATTTTTTTTTTGTTTTGAAGCAAAACAAACACCGTAAATGAAAACGGTGCAAACGAGCAGAGCCTTCTGATGATTGCAAAGTCTGTGGTAAGAAAGAGGATCAACAAAAACCTGAAACATTTAAAATTATTTGTAACACCATAGTTTAGATTAAGCAGCTTAGGAACACTGACAAATTACAGTCAAGGAAATTACAATCATGGAAATTACAGTCAATTAAATCAGTGTAGCAAAATTTTTAATTGATAGGAAGAGGTAATTAGTTTTGTTTTGTTACAGCTTCTAATCCCTGACTCTCCATGTGGTCAACAATACCGGCCCAAAGATAAAATCATACAAACTTGGCAGGAATTGAAATGTAACTGTAAATATGACATAATATATTCCTAACTTATTAATCATTATATTTCAGGAATTTATATGGTAATTATGGGCGGACCTACATAGGGCCGAGCGTGGTCGGGCGCCCACACTGAATTTAAAAGATATAATATTTCATTAGTTCAAAATTGATTTATCATGACTGATAAGCTTTAATAAATATATATAAAAATAAAAATTATTATTTTAAGAAAGTTTGTTTGGTATAGTTGGTAGAAAAAATTTTTCTTATTCAAAAGGCTTAGGGTTTAAGTCCTACATACAACATCATTTTGATTTTTATAGATAAGATTGATATGCTATTATTTAAATATTTTAAAAAAAATAAACTAATTATTATGTTGTTATTTAAAAAAATGTAAACAAATTTGTTATTATATTTCGTTTACTTTTCTTACGAACAAATTAGTTGTTTGAAATTTTTTTATATAAACAAGTTTATTATTATGTTATCGTATGAAATGTTGAAACAATTTAAAATAAATGATAATATTCAAATAATTTATAAAAATAATGAAGTGAGGTACATGATATCGTTTTTTCGAAATTGATCAACTATTTTAAATAATTATGTGATATAAACATATTTTTGATATATTAGTCGATTTATTTTATTAAATAATTTTATATTTCGCTCACACTGAATATAATTACTGCGTCCGCCACTGATGGTAATGGTGTACTTTTCTGCCCTGCATGTGTTTGCACTATTCATGTAAAACTACATGCTAATTTTCAACTCATATTGATGGATGATTTGGAGAGGACGGTAAAGAAAGATGATTGTTTAAATATTTGGTCTCCACCGAACAACATCATTGTCTTCAAACTGACTTCAGTGGCATGATCCAATTCCATTCTAACATTTCACTTCATGTGATGAGACATGAATCATGGGGAAAAATATTAATGGGATAAAAACTATATATTCAGGTAAAACAAAAAATAAATATTCAATAAATGACATATAGTAAGGGGTGTTTGAACTAAAATTTATTTCAAAAAATCTAGAATTGTAGATGAAACTCTCACTATGAATCAACGATTTTAACATATTTTTGTGGTAAAGTCGTGCAAAGAGGAAATAGTGGTTTTGAGGATTAAAATTGAAGACATATAACTAAAATTTTTTTTCTTCTATTTGACTTATATGGTAAGAAATTACCTTCAAACAACACTTCACAGCACTTCGTTGTACTTCAACAACAACAACAACAACAAAATTTTAGATTTACAGATATAAATAAGGAGGAATCATGAAAACAGGCTCTGAATTTATTAAATGGAAGAAAATTATAGAAATCAAAGGATTGGATTCAGGAAGAGTGCTCACCTGACCGTATCGCCCTGTGGGATTGACCTCAACAAAATCATTTTTGAATACTTTGCCCTCCTTCCCCGAGGGAGAATCCATAGGCATTTCTCCCTGAACCAATTTTTCTTAGAGAAATTCAGAGGACCAAATGTGATCAAAACAGTTAGACATTTAGGCAAGAAAAATCCAAAACAAATCTGAAATCTCTAAAGAAAAAAAAGCTGATATTTACAAACTTGAATCTCCTTCGAAATACTCTCATTTCTTCCGAAAAAACAGAACCCAGAAGAGTTCAAATGAAGGAGTAATGGCAAGCAAGAACAATTTAAAATGTCTAAAGTGGAATAGTTAAGTTAACAATCACTAATTATTTTTTGTAGAAATAACTCTACATAGTTAAAAAAATAACCAGCAGTGGAAGAAGCTTCGGAGAGATCAGATTTTTGTGCCTGCTCCTTTCACTGTTGTCTGGAGATAATGGGTGAATGTCGGGGCTGAAGCGAGAATGTGTCCCTTCATTGTGTTGACGATGTGGAGGAGCGGGATCTGTGTAGTAGGAACCTGGTTACAGAGGTGGGAGATGGTGAATAGGTTCAGAGAAGGAGAAGATGGAGTAAAATCGGTACCTAGTAGTGAGGTTTAACACTGGAATTCACCGGAGAAGGATATGTGGGAGGCTTCTGGCGAGGATAAGGGCGGCTTCTGGCGAGAGTGACAGATGCTTCTGCGAGGCGAAGAAGCGAAGAGCGGATCGAACGAAAATCATTCTTACCCTAGAGCCAAACAAAACTTCCAAAGAAAATTCAGTTCACAAACTGCGGTTCATGAACTCAAAAAACATAAATCATTCAAACAAAACTTCATTCACAAAACGTTGTTAATGACCACTCCATTCACAAACCGCGGTTCATGGCCATTGCGTTTATGACCGCCACCACCCCGCCAAACGTAGCCTTAGGCTCCGTTTGGGGGGACTTATTTTCACCGGTCAAGCCGTTACGACCGCATGAACCGGACCGTAGAATTACGGTCCGGTTCATGCGGTCGTAACGGCTTGACCGGTGAAAATAAGTCCCCTCAAAAAGAGCCTAAGTCAATACTCCACACAGGGTTTAAATTCAGCCACTGTCCATGCTGTGCCAAAACTCTCAAATTATCACACCATATTACTACACAAAAACTATTCTTTTCTGAGGTTTTCAACCCAAGCCCAGCTAAGACACAAACGGGCCATTTAAAAAACGCTCGTTTCATACAATATATATTGGTTTAGAATGTAGGCCCATTTATAAAAAGTGCCCCCAAGAAGTTAGCATAATTACAAATTTTTTTAGAAGTTGCACCCCTCTATCTTTTGAAATTACAAAAACATCACATAAATTTACATTTCATAGCATATATGTACAAAAATACCCCTCTCAAGGGGTATTTTTGTGCATACATGTTATTATATGTAAACTTATAGAAATTTTTAATTTTAAAAGATCTCCAAATCTTCCTACAACATTTTCTCTAGGCCCCATTTGACATGGTGGCTGCCGTCATGAACATGGGAGGTTAAATTGTCATTTTCTAACGCCCACCTAAGAAATTTCATTCACTTTATGTTCAAACAGATGATGTTTGTTAGGCGATCCTTAACAAGTGACGGTTTAATCCACGCGTTTATGACCACCACCACCGTGTCAAATGGAGCCTAAGCCTGCGTTTGACGCGGCTTATCACGACTTATTTGCTTCGATGAGATTGGACAAAAACGTCATTATCATACCAAAATTCTTATGCCTCTAACTAGTTTTTTTTTATAACATTTGTGATACTAAATTACATTCTATAATAATGACGTTTTTGTCCAAACTCGTCAAAATAAATAAGTTGCGATAAGCCGTGCCAAACACAGCCTAAGATTTCATTTGGTACGGCGGTGGCGTTTGCTCCCCGCGGGTCGAAATGGAGAGTTGGAACCGGAGGGGTGGGTGGAGGAGGGGTTGGAAAAACGGCGTTTGAGGGATTTTTTCTTCTTGCGGCGGGTGCAAACGGAGCAAACGCCGCCGACGGCCCGTTTGTTTACCCGCCGTCCGGCGACGTTTGCTCCAAATGCCCGACAAAAACGCAGAAATAAATGAAGCCTAAATCATCTGATCACCACTTTCACAAACTCTTGGCAAGATTTATCTCCCCGCTTGGCAAAGACTCGTGCACTTAGACAAAAGTTGACTCAGTCAAATCTTTGTCACTTCTTGAAAATTCCAACCAAAGCTCCGTTTAACGAACACAAATGAGAGGAGAACAGTGTACCTCTGGCATTAGGGCGGCTACACTATTTCAACGGACGGATGAAGTTGAAGCCACAGGCGGCTCCTGCCAGCACACATGCACGCACACACACAAGACTTTGACTTTGTGTCTGTATATGTCCATTCGGTGAAGTGAGTATGGTTTCATTTAGGCTCCGTTTGGGAGAACTTATTTTCACCGGTCAAGGGTTACGATCGCATGAATCGAACCTTAATTATGGTCCAATACATGTGGTCGTAACCGCTTGACCAGTGAAAATAAGTCCCCTCAAACGGAGCCTTAGAATTGCTGGCCAGCTTCTAGAAGAGCTCTCCGCCATTGACTCTGTAAATAAATGATCTTTCTCGGGCTCTATGATTTGATTTTTAACCTGAGACCTGCCCGTGGATATGTTGTTCTCCACTTCTCAATTGGAGGAATGGTTGTAACCTATTTGCCCTAACACCGCTTTATGTCTTCGTAGCTTCCAGAGATGAAGGGGGACAAGTGTCTAGATTTTTTTTATAAAAATAAATTAAACAAAGTTTGATGGGTTTTTTTAAATAAGTTCGCTCAAATCAAATCAGAGATTTTTGCCGTAATCTTGATCGGCTCGTCACTACAATTCCAACGGGCCCATTTTCGCACAATTTCGAGACCGTTTGGTCTTTCAAACAGACGTCGGGACGCACGTACGCGTGCAGACGTTAAATACTCCGATCATCATGGAGGAGTGGGTAAACCCACTCGCTTTGCAGGGAGAGCCCCACTACCTTAGTGGGAAGAGATGGAACGGCAACGATCGAAACCACATCCACACCCCCAACCACAAGTGCGACCATGCGTGCGGCTGCACGGCCGCGCGACTCCAATGAAGCGCAGCCGGAGGGTCGTGCGGGACCCTTGAGAGCGCGGCCCCACGTACGTCCACATGCCTCCATGCGGACCCTTGGCCGCGCAGCTGCATGGCTGCACGCAGCCATACGTGCGGCCGCATGGCCGCGCGCCACCGCCGCATGGCCGCCTACGGCCGGCCTGCCATCTGATCGCATTCCTCCCGGCCGACCTACGTCGGCCGACCCCCACCTCCTGGCCACCGATCCCCAGCCTTTGTCACCCGCTCACAACTACCCGTCCTCCACCACCTCGGTCGTGTAACTTCCGCGCCGCCGCCATCACACCCCACAATCTTCAGAGCCACCCATTATTGGGTGTGAGCATAACAAATTCTCATAATGGGAATGCGGATAGTAAAAAATATGATAACATGTGTACGCGTATAGCAAAATCCTCTATCATAGGGGTGTGAATAGTAAAATCCTCCCATCTTGGGGTACAAATAGTAAAATCCTCCATCGTTGTGGTGCGAAGAGTAAAATTTTCCTTCATGTGGGTGCGAATAGTGAAATCTCTATAATGGGGGTGCGAAGAGTAAAATATCCCCATCATGGGGTGTAGATAGTAAAATCCTCCAACATGAATGTGCGCATAACAAAATATATGATTATGAGTGTGTAGATAACCGAACTAGCTCCCTAGACACTTTATAACAAAAATATCATCCTAAAAATCTATAAAATGACCCTCAGGCTCTCATTTCATCTCACCTCTTCTACTACACACGAGAAAGCTTCAGAGGAATCCTTCAAAGATCTCCCTCCGCATTCGAAGACATCCTCGAAGACCTTCGAATGCGTTCGAAGATCCATTGAAGATTTCTTACAAGTGTTTGAAGATCCATTGTGGACTGCTCAAGTACATTGCGCTGAGCACATTGCTCCGAACTCGGTTGCTTGGAATCAAAAGCAACTTGCAGATTTTATTTCTCCAGGTTGCCCCGAGCAAATCGCTTCAGACTCCGTCAGAGAACAAGCGACAGATTCCATTACTTCAAACAGCTTCCGAGATCGTCCTCTAGCACTTCTTGCCGGCTTTACCCATCTGAAAAAATACTTAGCTTTTCGAGGGGTGGCTTGTCACCCTTGTACGCTTATCTTCTTCTACTACTATTGTAACAAGAGGAGGCTTGTCGCCATTGATTTCTCTATTATCACTTGTAACACACCAAAATATAGTGAAATTTTACCGGCATAGTCCCGACCCAGTGGTTTTTTTTCATTTTCCGGGGTTTTCCACATTAAAAACTCTCTTGTTAGCCATCTTATTTTTTTTTGTGACTGTTTGCGCACTTGGCCAGTTCCGAACTAAGACGGTTCGTTTTCGACCGGTTTAAGAGCACTTCGGATGACCGGCAACAAAGTTAATATAACTTTGAATATAAATTTGATGCAAATTTTTTAATCAAAATAAACCCTCTATTTTAAGTTCTAAGTTTAAACATTTAATTAACAACAAATTATACTAAGAACCAATAGAGAGACACAAAGAATCATGTATGCTTGTTGCAAGTTAACTCGATGCTCTGGTAGACCAGTCTAAAATCGAATCGTCTTAGCTCGGGAGCGATCGAACGTACAAACTGTCAATGAAAAAGTGAGATGACTGACAAGGGAATTTTTTAACGTGGAAACTCGGGAAATGGGTAAAAACCACGCAACCAGGACTGTGTCGGTCAAACTAGCACTATTCCTTGGTGTTGTTACTGAGCTTTGTAGAGAATTCAAGAACGACATGTCACCTCTCATTACTATTTTAGGAAGAGAGAGAGAGAGGGAGGAGCTCCAAGGGTGAGATACCACCGCTCGTGATACTAAGTATTTTTGAATTGCACAGTGGGAAACAATGCACTCAGGGTGCTCTTGAGTCTTTGACTGGTGCTCTGAAGCTGTAGCAGTGTGCTTGATGCGTTCTAGAGTTTGTACCTCGTCTCCGGTTGTGAGTGGAGGAGTCTGGAGCGGTGGGCTTGTTGTCGTGAGCGGGGCGCAGTGTGCGATGTGCACGTGGAGAGATGTGCATGGTGAAACCCCCAAGGGGCATTTGAAGATGCTCGAAGGTCTTCGAAGGATCTTCCAAGACATTTGAAGATTCTTCGAAGGAACAAATAGATCTTATAAATAAGTGGTGGTTACGGTAGTTATGCGACTATCCACACACCGTAATCAATATTTATGTGATATGCGCACACCCGTTATCTTATATTTTATAACGCGTATATTTAGAAAATTTGCAACGTGCACACCCATTATGAGATTCGGTTACGCGCATTCCCATAAAGGGTGGTTACACCGAGGTGCTCATGTGACAGTTGCGCGATGGTTACGTGGCGATTGAATGGCCACGACTAGGCGGAGCTTGAGGGACCGACTGACGGAGGTCGAAGGGCCGACCGGCAATGGGGGTCCAGTCGACCGGGGCCGATCGATAAATGTCTGGTCGGGTGGCCGGCCACGCGCCCCCTTTGGGGGGGGGGGAGTGGTTCTGTCGGTGAGGGCCGGCTTGCCGGCCAGGGGTGTGGTCTCGTGCGGAGGCAGGCCGAGCACCCGGTCAGGTGCGACCACACGATTGCATGGCGACGATTAGCCGACCAGCCGTGGGGCCGCACGCCGTATGGCCACACGACAGTGGCAGACAGTCGGGTGGCCGGTCGCGGGGCCTTGCATCTGCGCGTGCGTGTGTGTGGCTGGTTGGCCGCGTGGCGGCAGTGTCCGACCAGGTGGACGACGGTGGTTGCCGACAGGGGGCCGACCGGCCGTGGGGCCATGCGTCCCGCGCATGGGGCGTGCGGCCGTGAAGCCACACAGCCGAAGCGGCAAGGAGTCGGTCGATCAGCCGCATAGCTGCAGGCGGGCGGTGGTGCGGCACACGTGTGGAGTCACGCGCGCGGCGGGTGGTTTGAATGGTTATGACGCTAGTGGGGTTGGCTTCGGTCAACCTCACTCTACCTTCATGTTCCCCAATAACTTATTGAAAAATATGAGAATTCTGACTATCCGCAACACAAAATTCCCCACTATCACTGCTCTAATTAGTAAATTCTACTATCTTGTTTCCACAAAATATGATCACTAAGGGTCCGTTCGTTTCAACGACATTTATATTAAAGTATTGACTTTAAGAAAGTGAAAGTCATTTCCGTTGTTCTAATCAACATCTGTAGAGTGGAATTGGCTTTCTGGTGGAAAGCCGTAGATATTCACACAAAACTAAAAACTCATTGGTTCAATGTCTATCTCCAGATGCGGATATTAAGATTGTCAACATCGGCTTTTGAAAAAAAGAGTAATTTTTTCTGCATGAATGCAATTTTTTTGGATCAGGTAAGATTTTTTCGCCCGAACGCAATTTTTTTGCACGGACGCGATTTTCTGGCAAGGACGATTTTTTTTCGTCAGGATGCAATTTTTTCGCCCGGACGCGATTTTTTCGCCCGGACACGTTCTTTTCTCCAGGACACGTTTTTTTTCGCCTGGACGCGATTTTTTCTCCGGGGCGCGATTTTATCGCTCGAGGGCATTTTATTCGCCCGAACGCGTTTTCTTCCTCCGTACGCGATTTTTTTGCCCGGAAGCGATTTTTTCGCCCAGACGCGATTTTTTTGCCTGATCGGGATTTTGTTGCACAGACGCGATTTTTTTCTCCCCGAGGTGTTTTTTCGCCCGGGGCGTTTTTTTCGCCCATAAGCGATATTTTCGCCCGAGCGCGGTTTTTTCGCCTGACGCAGTTTTTTCGCCCGGGCGCGGTTTTTTCGCCCGGACGTGATTTTTTCGACCGTGCGCGATTTTTTTGCTCGAGCACGATTTTTCCGTGCAGGCGTGATTTTTCCGCCCGGACGCGATTTTTCGCCCGAACGTAATTTTTTCGCCCGGGCGCGAATTTTTCGGTCGTACATGACTCTTTCGGCCGGACGCGACTTTTTCGCCCTGACGTGACTTTTTCGCCCGGACGCGATTTTTCAATTTCGCGACCGGTCGAAAAAATCGCGTCCGGACGAAAAAAAGTCCCGCCCGGGAGAAAAAATCGCTTCCTGTCGAAAATATCACATCCGGGGAAAAAAATTTAGTTCGGGCGGAAAAATCACGCCCGGGCGGAAAAAACGCGCATGGGCGGAAAAGTCGATCCCGGGCGGAAAAATCGCGCTTGAGCGAAAAAATCGCGTCCGGGCGAAAAAAATCACTTCCGAGCGAAAAATACATCCACGGACGAAAAAATTGCGTCGGGGCGAAAAAATCGCAGTCGGGCTTCTAAATCGTGCCCGGGCGAAAAAACCGCGCCCGGGCGAAAAAATCTTGCTTGGGCGAAAAAATCGCTTCCGGGCGAAAAAATCCCCACGAGTTAAAAAAACACCTCTGAGCGAAAAAAATCACGTTCGAGCAAAAAAATTGCATCTGGGCAAAAAAAATCGCGTCTGGACGAAAAAATTGCGTCTGTACGAAAAAATCGCGTTCGGACGAAAAATTTCGCGTTTTGATCGTAAAATTTAAGCCCGGGCAAAAAGATCACGTTATGACGAAAAAATCGTGTCTGGGCGATAAATTGATGCCGGGCGAAAAATCCGCGTTTGTTATTTTTAATGAAAGCATTGACCAATGTCAATTCCTATGATTGAAAATCTTTCTGCAAACGAATAATAAAAAATGATTAATGTCAATTTTATGACAGAAAGCCATCTTGCAGCCGAACAAAAGAATTGGATTTAAACACAATGTCATTTCCCATATTTATTGATATTGGATTAAAAATCAATACTTCAATATGAATGTTTTTGAAACGAACTGACCCTAAAGTTTCATTGGAGACTCTTCTAACTCAAATAAATAAAGATATTAGGTGAAAATCATGTTACTTCTTACTATTTCTAATTTTATGTGCTTTTATAGCAAAGATTATCTATATCATTTTGTAGTTATTATACATGTTTCAAAATTCATGGCAAAACTCATATACTATTTTTTATTTTTGTGTGTTTTTTTGTTCAGGAAAGGTTGGCAATATCCTCTTATAATTATGAATCTATAAATTTGTATTTATTTTAGAAACAACCAGATTTGTTTGCAATCAACTTAAAAATCTTGATTATAATGCTCATGATGGTGTGAAATTTCAAAGAGATGATGCATTACTTTCTAAACACAAGATTTTACTCATGATCACTAATTTGCGACAAAGTAAATTTGATTATTAAATATGTTTAGCGATCAAAATCAAATAATTAGTGACGAAACTAAAGTGTTGGGATCCGTATTGGGATCACTTACAAGCGTCGCGAGTCACAGACAATATGCGCTTGATCTACATATTTCTATTTTAAATATTTATGCATGCACTTTTATTATGTTTTTAATCTCACAGTGTTAAGCCTATTTGAGGGGGCATTTTGAACTTAGTCGTGGAGGACTATATGTGTTTGTGTGTGGGGAAAAGAAAGCAAGCAAGAAGTTATTTCTAATATCTATCTCTCTCACACACACTCTCTCTCTTATTTCTCTCCTCTCTCTCTCTCCCGTGTTCTTATTTCCGCTGAACCCTAGCCGCGAACCCCCTTCCGCCCGCAGCACGACGTCGCACCGTCGCAATTCGCGCCGCTCCTGCTTCGCCGTGAAGATCGTTTCTCCCTCCTCTCCACCATTGCTCCTAAGGGTTCAAAGAAGGGATCCTCCTCCCTCCTCCTGGACTTTCCCCTCCAACGACCGTTCACTCGCTCGCAATTCCGGGAACGTAACAACTTGGTATCAGAGTCACCGGTCCTTCCAATCGCCAACATCGTCGCGTCGCCACCACCGCTGCACCACGAAGGTTCTTCTGCACCTGATTCGGCAGGAACAAGCCCCGATCCGCACACCCCAGGCCGATCCGCTCCGCCCACCACCTATTCTCCTTGGATCCTCGCTCAACGCGTGTTCCTTGCTCGACTCCTCCATCAGATTGCTTCCTTTTCCAGATTTTCCTTCGTTACGGCCTTCTTCCCTCATGGTCGCCGACACTCAAGGCGGCCAAACACTCGCTCAAATTTTGGAATCGTTCAAGACCATGATGACCGACAATAAACAAACCCTCCTCGCCGCTTTCCGGCCTGACGGCATACCCTTGACGATACGAACGACCTCCGCCTCCTCTCCCTCTGTCCCCGACCAGCTACACCAACCGTCGCCGCCCGACCTACCTGCTTGCTCTGACTATTCAACAGTGCCACGCTTTATTAAGTTGGATTTTCCGATCTTCGAAGGCGGCGAGGACTCCCGTGCTTAACCCACAATGAACATTTCTTTGCGGCACAACACACACCGTGAGAAGATTGACTGGGCGTCGCATCCTTCCATTTGATGGGGTCGGCCCAATTGTGGTTCTCCCAGCTTCAACGGGAGAAGCCCCACCTCACATGGGATGACTTCAAAATTCAGTACAAATTGCGTTTCGGTCCGCCACTTCGCACAAATCCCATTGGCGATTTGATCTCCCTGAAGTAGTCGGGATCTATTGACGACTATTTGGAGCAGTTTCAGATGCTCTTGGAAAGTGAACCAACGGTCCCAACAGCCCACCAGGTGGCCTTTTTTACTGCGGGGTTGCATGAGCGATTCCGCATGGACGCGGAGTTCCAGAACCCGTTGGACCTCACTACCGCCATGAATCTCGCACGTATCTGTGAGCGTCGTATCTTACTGGATCGTCCCTACATGGGACGTCGTGGCAGCGAGGGATCTTTCCGACAACCTAGTCACCCTCCACCGCCGCCGGGGAGCGACTGACACATATCCGGCGTTTGTCCAATCAGGAGATGGTCGAGCGTCGCGCCAAGGGCCTTTGTTTCAACTGTGATGAGGCTTACACTTGGGGACACATGTGTAAGCGCCTCTTTTGGCTTGAGGTTGACAATCCAATGGATGAGGAAGAAGGGGATGATGAGCCAGGGGATCCCTCCATCTCCATCCATGCTATGTCAGGACCACACTCCGGAGACACAGTGCAGATGCTCATTTCCGTGACGGGCCACCACCTACTTGCCCTTATGGATACAGGCAGTACACACAGTTTCATCAACGATTTCACCGCTCAGCGGCTCCAGTTACCCATTATCACTCGTAGTCATTTGCGTGTCGCCGTGCCAAATGGCACCACGATGGTCTGTACCGGGGTTTACCGAGACATTCCGATTATTGCGGGGGACCATCACTCTCAGGTGGACATCTTTGTCATCGCCCTGTGGGGGACCATCACTCTCAGACAGATTCTATGGGATTTGGACGCCCTGACAATGTCCTAGGGACACGGGACTTCTTTAACAATATGACACGGACATTCGAAGGTGATGGTGGGTCACGCCTTTTCCCTCCAGTCTGATTATACCGGGCAGTCGGGCCTCTCCGACCTTCTTCATGAGTACAACGATACCATGGCTGCACCTACCGGGCTTCCCCGTTCGCGCTGCCAAGATCACCGTATTTGCCTTCTTCCAAATACAGCCTGGTAGCCGTCCTCCCATACCGCTACCCCTTCCTACATAAGGATGAGATTGAGAAGCAGTACACCGAGATGCTTCAGCAAGGTATCATCCGACACAGTATCTCGCCCTTCTCCTCGCACATCCTCTTATTCAGCAAAAAGGACGGCTCTTGACATTTCTGCGTGGATTACCACACCCTCAATGCACAGACAGTCAAGGACAAATTTCCCATTTCCATTGTTGAGGAGCTATTGGATGAGTTGCATGGGGCACACTATTTCTCCAAGCTGGATCTTCGCTTGGGGTACCACCAGGTCCGTATGTCTCCCGAGGACGTGGAGAAGACCGCCTTCATACACACCATGCCCACTTTGAGTTTCTGGTGATGCCTTTCAGGCTCACCAACACCCCGTCCACCTTTCAGGCACTCATGAATGAGGTATTCCACACTCATCATCGTCGTTGTGTCCTTGTTTTCTTCGATGATATTTTGGTAGACAACAAAACATAGGAGGCGCATCTCGACCTCCTTTCAGCCACCGCGAGTTATTTTTTGCCCCCAGGGATTTGGTTTGGCTCAAACGCCGACCCTATCGTCAAACCACCGTCTCCAGGGGGCATACCAGAAGTTGGGGCCCAAATTCGTTGTACCCTTCGAGATCCTAGACCTCATCGGGGACGTGGTTTACCGTCTCCGCCTTGACGACGACGCGCGGATCCACGATGTTTTCCATGTGTTGCAGCTGAAGCCGTTTGTCGGCGAACCACCCGCCACACCCTGGTTCCCTTGCCACCACCACCGCATGATATGCTTGATGACAAGCTTGATGTTGAGCAGGACGAAAATGTTAGGGATCTACGTTGGGAGATCACTTACAAGCATCTCGAGACACGGGCAACATGCGCTTGATCTACTTATTCCTATTTTTAATATTTATGCATGCACTTTTATTATGTTTTTAACCTCATAATGTTAAGCCTATTTGAGGGGCAATTTTGAACTTTGTCATGGAGGACTATATGTGTTTGTGTGAGGGAAAAAGAAAGCAAGAAAGAAGTTATTTCTACTTTATCTCTCTCTCTCTCTCTCTCTCTCTTATTTCTCTCCCCTCTCTCTCTCTCGGGTGTTCTTATTTCCGCTGAACCCTAGCCGCGAACCCCCTTCCGCCCACAGCACAACGCCGCACCGCCGCAACCCGCGCCGCTCCTGCTTCGCCGTGAGGATCGCTTCTCCCTCGTCTCCACCATTGCTCCCAAGGGTTCGAAGAATAGATCCTCCTCCCTCCTCCTGGACTTTCCCCTCCAACGGCCGTTCATTCGCTCTCAATCCCGGGAACGTAACATAAACTTATACCATTTAATATATTTTTAAATTGATGTTGCAAGGCTTTGCTTAGAATGTCGCCAATTATCAATATTTCTTTCATCAAATGCAAGAATTAATACAAATAGAAACACTCTTGATTCTAATCTTTCTAAATGTTATTTTAGCATCTACTTGTTGAACAAATGTCTATCCATTTTCACTAATATCAATGAAGAACGATCAAGTGACATTGTGCGTATTTACAGCACTATCTATTTTCACTATCCAGTGTCCTCATGTCGTTGCCGTCCCGTCTCAATTTCAACAAGAACTGGCAATTATTCATTGCATTGGCAGAAAGCACCAACAATAAAATTTTTGTACTGAAGTTGATCGGAAAGGGGTGAACCCTACAAATCATGAACACATAACCTTTGTGCGAAGGAAATGCTGGAACGTCAGTGCGATCTCGTCCCGTCCAACCAACATGGTGATAGATGCAAAGCAAAGGCGAGGCAGAGTCTCGTCCCCCGGCCGAGCAGAACCTGTGCGATCTCCTGCCGAGCCAAAGAGACACAGGATCCCAAACAAGAGTTCGGGAGAGGAAGTGCCCAGTTCACTATGAGGTGCAATTAAAGGGGTTGAAACGAGACTAAGGCTCCGTTTGAGGGGGCTTATTTTCACCGGTCAAGCGGTCACGACCGCATGAACCGGACCATAATTAAGGTCTGGTTTCGCCTATAAATACCCTAACTAGGGGCAACAGGGAGACCATTCTAAACTTGGTGAACACGCAGATGCTTCGAGCACTCTAACAGACCGGTGAAAATAAGTCCTCCCAAACGGAGCCTAACTCCGTTTGACACCCGCCTAACGAACTTCATCCACTTTTATGTTCATAAAGATGATGTTTGTTAGGTAATTCTTAACGAATGACGGTTTAGCCCATGCGTTTACGACCGCCACCACCGTGCCAAATGGAACCTAAAATCAGAATTTACGTAAAGTGCGGGCATACAACGGTCCATGTGTATGCCCGCACATATCTCAAAACACTTCTTTTATGCCCGCATTTTACGGTAAAGCACATCACCTGCACTTTACCACTCCTTGCCTCTTTTACTCCCCCTTTCATCTGAAAAATTGTTCTGTACGTGTAGCGTTCCCTTCTCTGAGAGCGGATGAGATCCAAGCCGTTCAATCTTAAATCCAACGGCTGTGCTTTATAATAATAAAAAAACAAAAAAAAGACAAGCAGAACCCGTTTTTTAAAGCGGCATCGGACAGCTCCTGCGCTACCCGCGCTCCTTCCTCTGAAAGCGGGTACCGCAGGAATTTTTTTTTACTTTCATCTGCACCCTGAGTCATACTACAATGTAAATGATTGATTTTTAAAAAAGTCGAGAAAAGGCAAATGATTGATTTTTAAAAAATGCATATGAAAAATAAAAGGTATTTAGGGACGAATTTCATATTATCTTCTTCTTCTTCTACATTTTTGTAAAATTTGACACCCCCGATGGCCCCTGTTGCTGTTTTCAGTTGCAGAAATTAAAAAATAAATAAATAAACACGAACGAAATTAATGCCAGCTTATTTCAAATTTTTTTATTTCCTCCCACAAAATTTCCATTTAAAAAGCAGCAAGTTTTTATTTACAGTCCGAAAGTGCTTTTTCTCTCAAGAAGACGATGGAGGAGGAGAAATAGAGAAATTAGGGTAGGAATCGAACTCGCCGAAAGGGTAGGAATCCGATTCGCCGGCAGCCCGCACGCGGTCAAATGCATCCTGCATCTCCTCCGGGATGAGCGTCGTCCGGCAGAGAGGACAGGTTCGCTGGTCGTGATCCATCCACCGGTCGATGCATCCACGGTGGAAGACATGGCGGCAGTTTCTCAGCCGCCGGACCTCTTCCCGGGCCTCGAACTGGTAGAGACAGACGGCGCAGAAATCGGCCACCGGCCGGCGATCCATCTCTCCCTCGCCTTGAAGAAGCTCGTCGATGAGAACGACGGGGAGGATTTCTTGGATGAAGATGGCGGAGGCGGAGGCGAGGTCCGGAGGGGGTTGGGCGTACGGGTAAGGATCGGGCCAGGGGAGGTCGGGTTCGAGGAGGTGGCCGATGCCGGCAGCGGAGAGGGTGCCGTGGATGAGGCGGCGAAGGAGGTTGAGGAAAAGGATGAGGTGGATTAGGAGTTTGGGGAAGAGGAGTTCGGGGTAGCCGACGGGAAACCCCATGGCCGGTTGGTTGGGGAAGAAATTGGGGGCGGGGGGATTTAATTTAATTTAATTCTGTCTCCGCCTCTGATTTAGCGCAGGTTGTCTCTTATAGGTGGAGGAGACGGGTGATACTGTACTAGCTGAGTTACTATTTACGACGCCTTGCCACCGAAAGCTGTAAAAAAAGCTTTTAAAAAATAAAAATAAATGGTGATTGTTATCCGCAAATATTTTTCGCGATTTTTGGAAATACGTCTTGTACATGCATTTTCAGTAAAAGTGTTCAACATCAAAGTTGTAGATCTCATCGAGATCTACAACTTTGATGTTGAACACTTTTCCTGAAAATGCATGTACAAGACGTACTTTGGAAATACACCCAGATTTCGTGCCTTTTAGAAATACATCTTGTACATGCATTTTCAGGAAAAGTGTTTAACACGAAAGTTGTAGATCTCGATGAGATCTACAACTTTGGTGTTGAACACTTTTCGTAAAAATGCATGTACATGACGTATTTCTAAAAGGCGCGAAAAATTGGGAAAAAAAGTGCGGATAACCAAAACTATAGTGCGGATAACACTCACCAAATAAATACTGTTTCATTGTTTCTGCTCTACCCAGCTTTTGTCAAGTCGTCTTTTTCGTCGTTATGAATGTAATTTATGATTTTTAGGTGGAAAATAACGTTACAAATGTAAATTGTACGTCAAATGATTATTATGGGCGTGCATAAAAAATCAAAATTGATCGAACTGATGAATCTGAATAGATTTTAGGACTGAATTGATCGGTTCGGTTCAATTTGATTTTGGCTTAGGGGATGAAAACTTATATCATTTCGATTTGATTCGATTTGTTGATTTGATAAACTGAAAAAAAAAACTGAATTGAAACTAATTGTTAGAGAATAAAATGTTATCTTATTATCTTTGTTAACAAAATCTTGCAATGCTATGTCCAATCATTAACTTAAAGGATCTTCATTTTCATTTTTTTTGACTTGCTGCACAAAAACAATTGAATATATTTACAACTTATAATTAATACAATATGATTTCTCATTAAACTGTTTTCTTGATTTGATGTGTTGTCTGCACCATAATATTTATGGTAGAATAGATCTGATTGCACGAAAACCTTAAAAAACTAGTTGTGAATTTAATGTAAGAAACTCATGTATATAAAAAAATATTAAACAATTTTGAAGCAAATGTAGAAAACAATTTTGAAGCAAATATTAAACAATTTTGAAGCAAATTCATTAAACTGATTTCAGTTTTGAGTTTGTAAAAACCGAGATTATTTGTTTCGATTTCGATTTTACATAATAATGAATCGAACCGTTTGCATGCCTAATAATTATAAAATTAAGAATATTAATATTTAATAATTTTTTTCTAAAAACATTTATTTATATATATATATATATATAATATGATTTAGTGTGCATATCAAATATATATATAGCTGTGTGTCCGACGAACCAAACAATTTTTGAAGTCCGACTTTGTTAATTTAGTTGGAGTGTAATTAACTTGAATCAATAATTATGAATTTATACATATAGTTTTTGCTTCAATTTATGGAAAAGAAATTGACTCATATATTCAAAATTAAGAATGTTTTTTCAATATTTCTTAGCTCAATCTTTGCTTCTCGACCCCCGGCCCCTTGTTTATTAATCATATTGAATATAGTGATGAAGCAAGTTGCAAATAAAGCGTAATAAGAGTTTGAAAAAAAAAATCATAGCATTTCAAATTTGAAATTTTCTCCATTTTAATCATATATAAACACCATTAATAAAAATTAACATTATATTATTATTCGTGAATTGAAATAGTTTTGATGGTGAAGGAAAAAAAATATTAATGATAGCGGCTTATTAATATTGAATCAAATGAAGAGCATTAAATTAATAGTTGATATTAAATATTAATAATAGATATATTTTAGTGTTAAATCTTAAATAAATAAGAATCAAATGCTTATTATTTACAATTCTATTTCTAGGTAACATATGTCATGAGTGTAAGGGCCATCTGAATGATTGGTTTGCATCCAATCGAAACTGATAGGCTTGGTTCGGTTCTTGGTTAGTTCGCAGTTCACTTGTTGTCTTCACACACTCATATCATTTAATTATTAAAAAATTAAAATGATAAGTTGTAGATACATCAAACATAATACTGTTATACTATGCTTATAATATATTAGGCATAATACAATGTATTCGGCGACGGTCCACATCTAGAATGTAAGTCCTTGTCTCAATGAGTAAATTCAAAGAGATGAGCCAAAGACGCCCCACGACAAGCAACAATTATAGGGATGGGGACATGATCAATAAAATGTGGTTGGATCCAGGCTGGGATGATAGCACCCATTTCTAATGACTTCCGAAGAGATTCGATAATGTAGAAGGGAGCACCCGACCTAGTGATTTGCCCACTAGTTCGCGCGAATTATAAGAGGTTATTAGGGACTAGTCATGCCCGGCGAGCTGATCAAACATTTTTGAATAAAACAATCATGAATTAAAAAGAATAAATAAAATAATCCAATCTTTGCATTTTTTGGTTGTGACCTTGGCTTCGTTAATTTGGAGGGTCTTATTTTTTTTTTGGTTCATGCGATCTTAACCGCTTGACCGGTGAAAATAAGTCTCTCCTAACAGAGTCCTAATCTTCGTGTACTTCGAGAGATGCACAAATAAATAATCTCTAGTATCTAGCATAATTGTGAATCAAACATCAAATCGTTTAAAAATAAAATTTTAAAAGGGAAAATTAATTTAGACTTTTGATAAATATATTATTCACTTGATCATTTGAAGCAATAAATTAAGAGAAAGGTTTGCCTTGTGGTGAATTAAAGGCTGTTATGCTCTTGCACTTAATTATTTAATGGTCGATCTTCATTTGGTTTGTCAAAACCATTTTAGGTCTCGTTTATCATTTGGGATGCCTGCGTCAAATTTCTTTTGCTTCATGCTATAGAATTGTATGTAAATTATATTCAGTGTGCGTGCACTGTGCGATATTGTTGTGATAATTGTACGTGTTGCTCGAAGCATCCGGATGGGGATCTAGGTGGAATCCTCTACCCGTTGCCCCTAGGTGGGTATAAATAGGCAACCCTTAGGAGTTACTACGGGTATGGGTTAACCGTGTACCCGACACGACCCATTAAGCCTCCGAACCCGTTAATTGTCCAAATATACACTAACAATAATGTTGCGGACTAACTCGATGCTCCGGTCGGGCCGGATATTCTTGGACCGCCTTAGCTCGCGGAGCGGTCGAGCGTGCACACAGTCAGTTGAACAATGAGGGATGGACACGGGATGTTTTAACGTGGAAAACCCTTCAACCGGGTGAAAAACCACGTGACCGGGTCGGTGCCGATCAAAATCCACTAGATTGTTGGAGGTTACAATTTGATGGGGGAATCGGGGCGACAGGCCGCTCCCGTTACAATCTTGAGGAGAGAGAGAGTGCATGCACTCGTTGGTGGGCCACAGACTGCCACGCCAACGGGACTTGGACGGTGGAATGCGCGAGATACTTCAGTCGCGTGCGCTCTGAGGCGACGCGTGTCCAAGGGTTGTCACTGCTTCCTTTGTGCGTCTTTCTCAGTCCTTGGAGTGTTTCCTTTGTAACTGAGCTCTGGTGGGGTGCCAATAGCAGATGACAGGTTCTGGTTGCTGTTGGCGGGTGCTAGTATCCGTTGGTGGCCGCTGGAGGTCGCGGGTGGCTGTCGGTGGTTGGCGGCGAGAGGCGGCCGCTGGTGGTTGACGACGAGGGGTGGTCGCCGGCAGAGAAAACGGGAGAGCTCCCACCTGAGGAAGAAGAAGAAGAAGGGGGAAGCGTAGGAGGAGAAAGTTGATTAAATGAGGAGCCCATGAGGTCCTTTTATAGGCTCCAGGGGGAAGTTATGGCGGGCCCCACCATTAACATAGTGGGTTAGTGGTGGGGAAATGGGTGGTTACCCCCTTAATCGGGCGGCAGGGAGGGCTCTCCCCTTGATCGGACGGCCGGGGGGGCTTTCCACGATGGCGGGCCGTCATGACGGCGGCGACAGCCGGGCGGCCGGCGAGGGAGGTCGGCGGCGGCCAAGGTCACGGCCGGCCATGGCCACGGCCGGCCATGGCCCCGGCCGGCCATGGCCGGGGCGGCCATGGCCACGGCCGGGCGGCCATGGCCCCGACCGGCCATGGCCACGGCCGGCCACGGCCGGGCGGCCATGGCCGGGGCGGCCATGGCCACGGCCGGCCACGGCCGGGCGGCCATGGCCGGGGCGGCCATGGCCGGCCGGCCATGGACGGGGCGGCCATGGCCGGGCCGGCCATGGCCGGGCGGCCATGGCCGGGGCGGCCATGGCCCCGGCCGGCCATGGCCGGGCGGCCATGGCCCCGGCCGGCCATGGCCGGGCGGCCATGGCCCCGGCCGGCCATGGCCGGGCGGCCATGGCCCCGGCCGGCCATGGCCGGGCGGCCATGGCCCCGGCCGGCCATGGCCGGGCGGCCATGGCCCCGGCCGGCCATGGCCGGGCGGCCATGGCCCCGGCCGGCCATGGCCGGGCGGCCATGGCCCCGGCCGGCCATGGCCGGCCGGCCATGGCCGGGCGGCCATGGCCGGGGCGGCCATGGCCCCGGTCGGCCATGGCCGGGGCGGCCATGGCCGGGGCGGCCATGGCCGGGGCGGCCATGGCCGGGGCGGCCATGGCCCCGGTCGGCCATGGCTGGGGTGGCCATGGCCGAGGCCGGCCACGGTCGTGGTGGCCGTGGGAGGGCCGGCCGCCGGTGGTGGCTTGGCCTCTTGCCGGCGGCGGTTCCTATGGCGGCGGTTTTCCCATGAGGGGAGGGAGTGGGGGTCCGCCCCCATCATCTCCATGAGAGATCATGGGGGGGGACCCACCCATGACTTTCCATAAAAAGGGGGAACCCATCAAATAATTATATATTTATTTGGTGATAATAAACTGAGATGCAAGAATGAACAAACGGCCGCCGGATGACGGGTAAATAAATGGCGTTTCGCCGCCTCCGTTTGGAGCAAACGCCGCCAGACGGCGGGTAAACAAACGGCCGCCGACAGCGTTTGCTCCGTTTGCACTCGCAGCAAGGAGGAAACGGCCCCGATCCACTCCGTTTCGACCCCCACCTCTCCCCCTCCGGTTCCAAAGTGACGTTTCGACTCACCGGATGCACCCGTCACCGCTGAACCAAATATAGCTTAAGGCTCCATTTGGCATGGTGGTTGCGCTCGTGAACTTAGTGGTTCTAAACGGTTGTTCATTAATGCCCGAACAACCTCGCCTAATTAGGAATTTCATCTGTTTTTATGATCAAAACTACTATTCTTTTCTTGGTGCATGGCAGTCATAACCATTATCTTGCCAAACATGCATTCTAGAGGGTGGTGTTTTTATCCAAACTCACAGGATCGGCAAATTAAAAAGCTGCACCAAACAAAGTCTAAACCGTTTTAAGATCATCGTGTATTATACATATTGTTGCGGATAACTCGAGGCTCTTGGGGTCTTAGTAGACTGGACTTAATTGAACCACCTTAGTCCGTTGAGAGGTCGAGCGTGCAAACAGTCACATAGAAAGTAAAGAGTGGACAAGAAGATTTTTAACGTGGAAAACCCCTGAATATGATAAATAACCACGTGGCCGGTTCATTGCCGACCAAATTTCACTATTCGTTGTTGTTTACAAGGCTCGGGAGAAGTCGAGGGCTACATGCCGCTTCTCGTTACAACTTGGGGGCGAGAGTGGAGGTTGACAGGCCATCACTCGTGAAGCTCAATATTTTTCCCTTGCTGGAGGCCGGTGGAGGATGCTCGTGATCGCTATCCAGACACTGAGTGTTGGGGGCTGTGCGCAGGAAGATCACTGAGGATGGCAGATGGGGTGCCTTGCACGTATGATCGCGACGGACTTTGAAGGATCTTCATGGCGCTCGAAGATATTCGAAGGAGGCGACAAGGATTTCGGCGGGGTTTTGGCCTGTAGGAGGAGGAGAAGGCTGAGAGGAGAAAAAGTTAGAATGAAGTGTAGATCGGGGTCATATTTTTAGGCTCATGGGTCGTTACAGTAGTTACGCAATTATCTGTAGATTGTAACCAACATATTTGTTATTTGAAGACCAATTTAGTATGGTCTTAGCCTTTTAGGTGTGTATTATTTTTATAATTTTACTATGCACAGTCCATCCGCATTTTGGTTAATGGCACCCACCCATGATGAGTGGTTATGCCCAGAGGTTACGTGACCGGTTACCCTCGTAACAGACGGTGGTGATCGCGATGGATGATCGGACGAAGGCGATCATAGGGAGGCCGACTGGAGGGCAAATCCGGTAGGGGAGGGCCGACTGGGCATCCAGCTGGGAAGGGCCGCCCGGGAGGCCGTCGACCGGTCATGGGCATTACCCAAGGCTATGTACACTTTAGCAAAAAAAACAAAAGGTCGAGTTTTGTGTGGTGAACTACAAACGACCATAACTTTTAATCAAGGAAGAGTTACGGAACGTGCCACCCCATTCCGGAATTAGAACAATGTCATCTAAAATCTAGAAAAAGGTTTGAACGGCAAAAGTAAAGAGGATATATCGCCGGCGATTGCTAAAATGACTTCTGCATGACGAATACCAAGTCCCACATGATCGCCATGACATGCATTACTTGGCACTATCGCAGGGCGATAGTGGCTATCGCCCCGCGATAGCCCCACAACCCAAACACGTTTGTTTTCAACCAACACGATCATCGCAGCGTGAGACACGTGACAGTTTGAGGAGATATCGCCTGCGATAACTAGATATCGTCCGACGATAGCAATTTTTCAATAAAAAGACTGAACTTCGTGCATTCGATAGAGACTGTTGAAACCAGAAAACCGGTCTCTGTGGAGTTCACCCTTGGGGAAGGGGTGACCGCACACTTACTACACTCGGGGGAACGTCACGGACCAAAGACTTGGGAAACTAGAAACAGACCCTCGGCTCTAGCGTGGAGGTCCCACCACACACCCGGAAGGTCACAAGAACACTTCCCCTCCCTTACCAATGGCAGAGATGGGTACCTTGGAGAGTTCTCTCAACTCTACCAAGAAGAGAACTAGGGAGAAGGAAGCCAAAAACCCATGCCCCTCCAAAGGTACCAAAGAGGGTCTATTTATAGTTTTTCCAAGTCCTGAGTTTGAAATGTCCAAAATGCCCTTAGGAAAAAACATGGCAACATGAGGTCCAAAAAAGGGGGGGAGGGGGAGGCTAGACCATGCTCCTCACCCTTACCCCCACCTCGGACATCCGAGGTGAGCTCGTCCAAAGAGGCTGGGCGCCCGGGCGAGCTCCAGGCCGCCGACCGAGCTCGCCTAAGGGGCAGGGCGCCCGGGAGAGCTCCAGGCCGCCGGCCGAGCTCGCCCAAGAGGGCAGGGCGCCCGGGCGAGCTCCAGGCCGCCGACCGAGCTCGCCCAAGAGGGCAGGGCGCCCGGGCGAGCTCGCCCAAGAGGGCAGGGCGCCCGGGCGAGCTCCAGGCCGCCGGCCGAGCTCGCCCAAGAGGGCAGGGCGCCCGGGCGAGCTCCAGGCCGCCGGCCGAGCTCGCCCAAAACGGCTGGGGGGGTCGGCCATCTTGCCATACTCACCAAGAAGGGGCCGGGGGGAGATGCAGATTTTTCCCTCCACCTACTAGTACGTTCCCAAGGCCAAGCCAAAATTGGCCACCAAGAGTCCAAAATATCTAAAATGCTTAAAAACTTAAAACTGGTCCTGCGCCTACTGAAGGGACCCTACTCCGCGAATACAGGGTTGTACAGAGACACCTTCTGAAGTAGTGATTCCTCCTTCACCAAGCTAGAACTCTGATTCTTCTGAGACAGGATTGTCTCTAGAAATAGAGAAAAATCTTTTTGTGCAAATACAAAGATCTAAAGGAGATTTTGAAGGAGAAGGACTACAACGCACATTCAACACAAAAGGCTAACGTATCAAGAACACCGACATCTACACCATCTCCGTCTTCACCTTCAAAAATCATTAGAGAGTTTTTTTTTACTTTTTATTATCTTGTAATCTCTTTTGTTTTATCTTTTTGTATCGGGAGAAGAAAAATTGTTCGGGGAGAACGTCAGAATTCAGGGAAGGATTCCGTAGAAAATTCGTCTTGTTTGTGCCGAGTAGGTCCATGTGTGGCTTAGGAGGAATTCGTCGCCTTGTGTGCAGCGATTAGATCGAGGTTAAATTTAGGGGAATACTAGAGGCCGTATCTGGGGTAAGATAGGCTATGACCAGCCGGTCCTTGGGAGAAGGACCGATGAAGCATAAAAAAGAATTTTTCATATTTCGCTTCGATTTCTAGCGTTATAGAAATCAAACATTTTGTATTAATTTCTAAAAAAATAAAATCATGTCTCTCTTTGGATTCATATCTTGATTTTATATCTATGCATAAAATGTTTTAATAAATATTTCTCCCAAAAACTTATTGCAAAATATATTGGATGATTCATTTTTGTAAGAAAGAAAATCTTGAATTCAATATCTATGAGCTAGCACCTAACGGTAAAGCTTGCCGCTGGAGGCATTGAAGAAATATTGATTTCCTATATTTTCTATGATTAATATCCAATATAATTTTTTATAAATGATTAATTAAAGATTTTTATAAAATATTTTGAAACATCATTTATAAACTCTGTTATTTTTATTAAAGATTTAAAATTCCGTAAAGTCCTTATTCACCCCTTCTAAGGGAGTGGTAAGATCCAACAAAAAGTAGCAACATTTTAAAATAAACATACTAAAAATACCACTAAGATATATAGTCTTATAGGGCTAGAATTATTTTCAGGGCAATGAAACATTGACGACAAAGTAAATCTAAATATTTATGATTGTATGCTTAATTATAGATGAAATGAGGTATATAAATGAAATAAAATTAATTTTTATTCAAATTGAACTAAAAATCAATATTTGTTAGGTATTTGGGTAATATATTCGTGCCTGTCGAGACCAACTCGAAAAAAAATTATTGGGTTTCCTGTTATTGTAGGACAATGCTCTACGTTGAAAATACTATAAATAGTCATTCTAAACTTGATGAGCTATTGTTTCCGCTCGTGCTCACGTCCGCTCCCATTCACAATTTCTCGTTGCGGCCGTCGATTACAGAGAAGGATCCAGTTGCTTGCCATCTTCCTTCGCAAGAAAAGCCTGTCGCGAGTTTCTCTCGGTGTCGCAAGAAACCCACGTCCCGTACAACCGCCAGAAACTCACAAATCGTTGGTTTCTCCTGAAGCAGATCGAGATTTGTGATGCCGCCTTCAGATCGCGATAAAGGAAGGCGTGAGAACTCTCGTTGCAAGGCTTGTCTTTTCCATTGTTGGTCGCTGGAAAAAGTAGTGAGATCTTGGCGGGATTTTGCCTGCTTTGGCCGCATGGCCAGATCTCGCCGGACCTTGCTTGCTTCACACAGATCTGCTGTCAAAAGGAAGAATCGTCGGACCAGTGCTTGTCCCTGTCGCCGATCGAAATCAAGATAAGGGGACAGATCCTTACCCGTCCCTCATGCCGATTCACAGGTCTGCCGCTCGTGGTCTTCCTTTGCTGCCGGAGAGGGGAGATCTCGTCTAGATCTAGTTCATTGTCTCTATCTTTGGCCTGCAAGAGGACGAAGACTGCTGCTTCTCTGTTTTCCGCTTCAATCTACTACCCGGATTCATCTCTTGGAAGAGATCAGTAAGAAGTTTAGGCTCTGTTTGGCGCGGCTGCAGCGACTGGAGAAGCAGTGGTGGAAAGCAGTGGTGGAATAATCAACTATTTTGCAGAGTGGTGACAGAATCTACGAATCTGTTTGGAAGAATAGCGTTTGCAGTGCTGTCAATAATTTTATTTTATAAATATTATATAAATAATATTATATTCATTAATAATATATAACTTATATAATTATATTAATTTAATAACTTATAATTAAGTTATACTATAACTTATAATATAATTTAATATTAATTTAATATAATATAATAAGTTATAATATATTAATATAATAACTGATAATATAATAACTTTATAATATATAACTTTTTTAATATTAAAAAAATATTTTTTTAAATTAAAAAACAGTAGCAGCAGCTTTCCGAGTCGCGAAAATAGCGGTGGCCCGCTGATTTTAGCGGTGGCGTCAGCCACGCCACCGCTGCCACCAATATTTTTGTTTGGCGCAGCAGTGACAGAATCTGCGGCGTGCCGCTCTAAAAATGCCACGCCAAACAGAGCCTTAGTTTGTTGGCAACAGATTATCTTGTCCATCTTTGGGATTTGGAGATCCACATTAAAGAGAGCATAATTCTTTTTTGTGCTACTGCTTTGAGGAAGAGAACAAATAATTTATGAATTGGATCCGAAGACATCGTCTTGTTCTTGCACGGAATAGGTGGAATTGTAGTCCTTTGACGTCATTGACTTTCTCAGTTGGAAAATATCAGCTAAGAATGAAGGAACGAGAATTTTTCAAAAAAAAAGTGTGTTCGACACCGTAAAATTGTAGTCCTTTGACGTCACTGACTTTCTCAGTTGGAAAATACAAGTCCAACTAAGAATGAAGTAACGAGAAATTTTCTACACTGTTTAGAGTGATATCGCCACTACCCGCAAGGATATAGATGAATACCAGTGGAACAAGGATGAAGATTTCTACATGGACTACCTCCTGAATGCCCTGAATCATCGTCTCACCTTGACCAACAATGAGTATAAATATGTAAAGGAGATATGAGATCGTTTGAACACGCAGTTCCAGGAGGAAGAGGGACTGTCAAAATCGCTCATTGGAGAGTAGTTCTTGAACTTCAGGTGATAACTTCCCAAAAGAAGTTATCTAGACATGTTTTCTGACATATTACTCGGCATATCTGCCACGAATAAACTCAAAAAGATCTAGAAATGAAAGTAATTGTTTGATTATCTAATTCATGGCTAATTTGATCTTTTTTCATTGTATGTTTACTAGTGGTGCAAGAGGAATAGGCTCATGGACGGAAATCTGCCAAAATATCAAAATCTGAAAAAAGGTTGCAACACCCCAAAAATGAAGGTTGCAACGTCTCCTGGGCGGTTTTTAGAGTTTGAAATTCGAATTTTGCTATCTTTTCAAATATAAAAGGAGGCATCCCTTGGCATATCTGGTGGCGTTTTTAAAGGACAAAAGGAAGGAAAGAAAAGACAGTTCTTGACATAGAGAGGAAAACTTTTGGAGGAGAAGAACCATCTTGGGCGAAAAAACCCTAGGCAAGAAGAAGAAGACCACCGGATCGTCAAGAGCAACGGATCTCTCACATCCGAGTGAATTATTTCTTGAAACTTTCGAATTTTCTATAGCATGTCTAATAAGATCCATCTAATTTGCTTTCATCTTTCCGCCATGAACTAATTTCTTAGATCTTGTGTGTTGTGAGTACCTTACTTGTTGTGATGATTTGATTCAAGGTTTTGACTTAATGATTGTTTGATTTTCTATCTTTATTGGAATTGAGTTCTCTATTTGTGGATGTTTTGAGTAAGTATTCATCTTCTAGTTAGCATGGCGAGATTCAAGAGAGGAGTTATGCTAGTTTATGGTTGAATCCTTTATATTACGTGGCGAGATTCGAGAGAGAAGTCACGTATTTCTTTTGTCAAAATTCCATCTTTTTACTGCACTGCGAGAATCGAGAGAGGAGCGGTGTAAGTGTAACCTAATTTCTAATATAACTTCGAGAGAGAAAGAGATTTCCTCTTGAGTTAGCGTAGTGGATTTGTGCGCTTTTCATTACTTTCTTTCCACCCAAGTTAGAGATAATTGCGGGAATTTGGGTGACTGGATCTCGAAAATCGAGGAATAAAGAGATCCGCTTTTAAATCCTTGCAAGATAGAAGTCAAACGACTCATGGAAGCTTTTTCTATAAAAAATCATCGCAATAGGTAAGGGAAACCAACATGCAAGATTGCATCCCTAAAACTTGGATAACAATATTTTTTTGTCCACGCATTTTAGTTCTTGTCTAAAGAGTACTTCTTTAAATAAAACTAGAAATTCACCTTAATTATCGTCTTGAATTTAGAGAACGGAAAAAGCTAGTAATTGTGATCACTAGGTCAATCACTTCCTCGAGGGAACGATCACTTCTCACTTTATATTACTTGATCCGGCACGTGCACTTGCGTAAATATACATCTATTTCGGGCGTATCATCAGGTTCAAAGCAAATTAGCCAGTCACCTCACAATTCATTGAGCTAAAAAACTTATGTCTCAAGCTGAAGGATGATCATTCAAATATGAACGATAATCTTCTTGTGTACCTCATTCTGAGCAAGCTGCCTCCTGAGTGGATTGCCTTCAAGACTGAAATGCATAGACTGAAGAATACGATCACACTAGATGAACTCAAAAGGTTCATCCATATTAAAGACCAGAACATTGTTGAGAGAAACTTGGAACAAGTTGCTCAGCACTCACAGACTGTCAACTTCATTTCTCGACCTAGCAAGCCTTCTTGGAAGCCCTTGACACCTAATGGTGATACATCTGCACAGTTAATTGTCAAAAAGTCTTCTATCAAAAGGAAGAAGGGCAAATGTCACAACTGCGACAAGTGGGGTCACTAGGCCGCTGAATGCAATAGTCGGAAGAAGAAAAATCTGGAAGCCCCACAAAATATGGCGAATGGTGGTCGACAACTCTTATCCCAAGTCCTTTGTGGCTATAATTTTGAGTAGTCCCCACGGTGCGTCTTTTGAGTGATGGTTGGACAGCGGTGCTACTTATCATGTGATAAATGGCAGAGGTCACGACAATCAAGGACAAGGTTGAAAAATGTAATGGAGGAGAGACCGAGATTACTCATGCTAGGACAACAGACCCGGTCCGCTCTTCAGGTAAAACTCTAATTTTAAAGCATGTTAGAGTAGTATCTAATTTAACTAAAAATTTAATTTACATGAGTTTATTAGATAAGGCTGGAATCTCATTCACAACTCAAAATGGTAGAATAATTTTACCAGTTAATTCACATTATTTTAGGTGTGCGTATATGATCAATGATATGTATAGATTTAGCCTAGATAATGAGAGCATTAACCAAATGATTTCAACTTTGATTGATCCTAAGTTATTATACAATAGACTTGGACATATAAATTATAGAAAAATGCGAGATATAGCTATGAGTCATAACTTTCCCTTAGATCTATCTATTCAATTTGATAAGTGTGAGGTGTATGCACAAACTATGATCATTAGAAATCCTTTCAAATCAGTATCTAGAATCACACAACTTCTTGAATTGATATATTCCGACCTCTGTGATTTTTGAAGTCATGCCTCTAGAGGGGGAATGAAGTTTCTTATAACATTTATTGACGACTTTTTTAGATATTGTCATTCTTACTTATTGAAATCAAAAGATAAAGCCTTTGAGAACTGTAAGATCTTTAAATCTTATGTTGAAAACCAGTTAAACTTAAATATTAAGAGATTTAGAAGTAATCAGTATAAGAATACACGGCTACATGGTTTAAGGAATTTTGTGTCTCTGAGAACATAATCCTTGAAACCATGCACAACTCCTTACTCACCGCAGTCGAATGACATTGTTGAGCGTAAGAACGGATCTTTAATAGAGATGTTAAACTCTATGCTCTTCACAATTAGCATATCCAATTCCTTTTGGGGAGAAGCAATACTAACTACAAATCATATTTTGAATAGAGTGCCACACTCTCCGCTCACTTTTATTCTGTATGAGCTGTGACAGACCATTCTTATAGATATGATACCCTAAAGACTTAGGGTTGTATTGTTTATATTAGAATACAAGACCTGAAAAGAATTAAGGTGGGACCTAGAACAATAACTTATGTCTATCTAGGTAGTGCAAAAGATAATGCAACTAACAGGTTTCTAGATCTATCCGCTAATACAGTGATATAGTCTAAAAATACTATATTCTTTGAACATAAATTTATCAAAAATCATGGCTCAACTGTCTCCAGGTCTACGAACATGATTTCATAATCTACTATAGAATATGAAGCTGACTCCTCTGGCACTACTCCCCAACCATTAGATGTGGAACATATTCCTGTTAGAGCGTCTACAAGAGATAGAATTCCTAAGAATTTTGATGAGAATTTCGTCGCCTACCACTTAGAGGATGATTCATTCTCCTATCAAGAAGCAATGAGATCTAAGCTCCATTTGGGAGGACTTATTTTCACCGGTCAAGCGGTTATGACCGCATGAATCAAACCTTAATTAAGGTCCAGTTTATGCGGTCGTAACTACTTGACCGGTGAAAATAAGTCCTCTGAAACAGAGCCCTAGAGATTCGTTAATGTGGACAGAAGTCATCAATAATAAGATGAACTCGCTGCTATAAAATAAAAAATTAGCATCTAGTTTACCTGCCGAAAGAAGCTAAAGTCCTAGGATGCAAGTGAGTTCTGAAGAAGAAATTATATAGTGATGGGTCTTTAACAAAATACAAAGCACGTCTATTAGCTAAGGGTTATAAACAACACGGGAGAATTGACCACTTTGACGTTTATTTACCTGTATGTCACCTATCGACTGTTAGGATTCTTCTTGTCTTAGCTTCTATCGAGAACTTTGTAGTTCATCAGATGGATGTAAAGATAGTCTTCTTGAATGAAGAGCTTGATGAAGAGATTTTCATGACACAACTTGAAAGTTATGTACATAAAGATCTAAAAGAGAAAATGTACAAGCTAGATAAATCAACCTATGAGCTTAAACAAGCAACTAAGATGTGACGCATAAAATTTTATAAAGTGGTAAACAATGTTGAATTTAAGTTCAGTCTTTCTGACAAGTATCTCTATCACCGCTCAATGTTAAATAAAACAGTCATCATATGCTTATATATGGATGACATATTGATTTTGGGGTCAGATCTTGCTGTAGTGAGAGATATTAAATCCACTCATGCAAAAACATTTGACAGGAATGAACTTGATCTTGTTGATACCCTTATAGGAATGAAATTTAGAGTAAATAAGGGTTGCACCACTTTTAGTTAAGCTCATTATATAAAACAAATTCTTTCTATCTGGGGTTATAAAGACTGTAGGCATGTAAAGACATTGTTTGATCCAAATATCAAGTTGAGTCCGAATATAGGGACCAGAGGTTACCAAGTCAAGTACTCAAAGATCATTTGTAGTCTCATGTATGTTATAAGATGTACTAGACTAGACATTGCCGTCTATATTGACATGCTGAATTGTTTTACCAGTAGCCTAGACAAAGAGCATTGGGATGTCATAGATAGGCTGATGAGATACCTGAGAGAAATTAAAGATCATGCCCTATGCTATACTGGTTACCCCTACTGTAAATGAATACTCCGATGCATCGTGGTGTTTAGAAGCTGATAATAATAAGTCTACCAGTGGATTTATATTCACTATGGGTAGAGCTATTGTTACTTGCAAATTAAAAAGGCAGACTTGAATAGATTTGTCATATATAGAAACCGATATGTTTGCCTTATCTTCGGCTTGTGAAGAGACAAACTGGATCATGAATTAAATTCTAAACATTCTCTTATTCAGGTTACAAGTTAATTATTTGAGCTTGTATTATGATAATCAAGCAGCAGTTCAAGTTGTTAAGAATGTCCTCTTTAATACTAAGAAAAGACATATACGACTGAGACATGTTCTATTGAATTATCTGAAAGGACAAGGTATTATCACTTTGATCGATGTGTGATCGAATGATAACCCGGCTGATCTATTGACAAAAGTAATGCCTAAAGATCAGTTAATCAAAATAATGGGGGGGGGATGAGACTCAAGGCGATTTAGTTTAGCCTTAGTTCAAGGTTAGACGATTCAGTTCAGCTTTAATCAAAATGTTTTGATTTTTCCAATTTTCTTTATCAAACAAGCATGTTTTGCTCCGCTGATATTTTTGGTTACTGAGTACAAATCTGGTGAGTTGTTGCATTCCAAATATGAGATTAATAACTTCACCGAGATTCGTCATCCTTACCTTGGAGGAGAATGTTATTTCAAATTTGATAACACAACTTGACTTTGTTTGACCCTTCTTTTGTTGATTGGTTCCATTCCAAACATGATGAGTTCTAGTTAACTTTAAAAGAATAGTAACCATGATATTCCAAATTGCATCACAAATATAGTTGATGTATCCAGAAGTCTATAAATAGTTTCTTTGAAAATAGATAATGGATTCTGATGTAGAACCTATAATACTCTATGTGTGTGGCCTCTTAGCCAATTTTTGAGTACTATGTTCTTATAAGTAGAATTAAATACATGTACATTTTCAAAAATTTAAATTTATTCTGAATAAAATTCTCTGTTAAAAATTACAAAAACTACTGATCATCGAGGAGCATTTATATATTGAGATCCTGACGAGAATGACCTAATGAATGATGTTTTCTAGAGTATTATTTTAATTTTTTTTTCTTCTGTTTAGAACACTGTTTAGCTATATTTTATTTTTATCTGTTTATTTGGACTATTATGCTCTCTGTTGATTTGGGACACTAGACGTATAGAGCTTGTGCTATGATTGTATCTGATACTGTGTTGTGATGCGACTGAGTTTTATTTACTTATGCGTGCATACTATTTTCTGTTTAAAGTCTAATATTTTCTGATATGTATTTTGGACACGATTGTAAATGATTCAAATTTGGTTGAACTCTTCACAAACCACCTATTTTTATGACGTTGAGTTTACGACTGACATAGGAGGAGATTATTAAGTATTTGAGTCATATGTTCACGCGTTTCGAGACCAACTCGGAAAGACCTATTGAGTTTTGTGTCATTCTAGGACATGATAATACGCTAGAGATACTATAAATAGTCATTGCAAATTTGATAAACTACTGTGTATTATATTGAGCGAGCCCCAACAATTTTTACACCAAATATAAGAGCTCTTTTTTACATTAAAAACTCCATAAATAATTGAGATGTAAAGTAGACTAATTATCGAGCTTTTGAAAACCGAAACGGACCGGCCGGTCGAACCGCCGACCGGGCATTAAACCGGTCCGGTCCAGGTAGAACCGGACCGGTCGGACTGCCAAAGCACCAAACCGGTCCGGTCCCGGTAGAACCGGACCGGTCGGACTGCCAAAGCACCAAACCGGTCCGGTCTAGATAGAAGAACCGCTCAAAAACCGGGGAACCGGGCGGAAACCCGAAAACCATGGTCGTGTGGGTTGAGCGGAAAGCCCGAAAACCATGGCCGGTTTCCCGTAACCGGGCAGATCCAACAAGAACTGCTGGGAATTAAAAATTTTGATTAAAATAAGGATGGTGAGGTTTGAACCCGAACCTCTACCGAAAATTACAGAGCCTACCTCCACTTGGCCAACCTGCTCTTGTATAAGTGTCATGAATATATTATAAATATAATACTTCTATTCATATTTATTAACGGATAACAGTATATATTTTAATTAATTTATATCATATTATATACATCCAAAGAAGGATTTGCTGAAATCAAAGATTTATTTGAGTTTTTCTTCTTCTTACTTGAGCCTTTATCTTAAGATTTCTAGATGTATGTTCGCCCAACTCCCTTGTCAGCTAAATCCTCCTCTCATTTTCTATTCTTCACTCTTCTCAGTATTACTTTTTTTTTTGTGAAAAGGGATTTCACTCAAAGGTTTATAACTTAACATTTTTAAAGTTTACCAAAATAATTGCATAAATTTATAATCCGACATCACGGTTCGACTCCGGTCCAACCAGTCTAACCGATCGGATCTTGAACCTTTAATCATACCAATTCGATCTCCGGTCCGATTCTCAAACCTTGTTAATTATGATATTTGCGAAATCTTGGGAAGCACTAGTTTATCACACATTTTAAATGATAAAGTAGTACCCGGTCAAGCTTATTAAGGGCTAGACTACTGAACTAAATCAAATAATGCTTGAGAAATTGTAGGTTGAGCATTACAAAGACTGCATGATTGCAGGCTATCTAGCTGATGTAGATTGGTGCTAGATTGTGATAGTATTGGGCTTTCAGTTCACCACCAAAAGATATGTATTGGCTTTGCTGGTCGATGGAGAGACACGAGCATTTAGTGACAAAATATTTATGACGAAATATTTGTGATAGAATTCCGTCAATTCCTTTGTTATTTTGATGGTGGTCATTGGCTAGGGCCCTTTTCTTCCTCCTCTATTGTTGTATTCACGGCTCGAATGTTATACTTAATTCATCAAGTCTTCTCTAATGTAGCAGTTAGCTAGGGATCTGAATTGAGAACGAGCTGCATTATAACTATCTTGCTAGAAGATCCCAGAATTTTGAGCAATGGTTACATCAAAAGTAGTTTGCAGATGACATTATCAGCAATCGACGAGATAGAAGTCGGCATGGGATCGATTCTTCGGCGTAAAAGTTGCCGACGAGGAAGGTTCGTACGGCTAACGCACGTGACATAAGTCGACATCGTGTTCGGTTGAGAGAGCCGCCAAAACACGCTGACTAGTACAATTATGATTTTATTGGAGAGAATATATTGCGAAGCCGTTGAAGGGATCGGACCGGCTGACCGAGGTCAGGAGCTTCTCAAGCTCACAATTGATCACATCATTCAATATTGCGTCAAATATTACATGTTTGGTAATTATTTTTATCACCGCACTTTGGGCTCAAGCAACCGAGAAATTTTTAGGTGCGCGCTTGCACATAGGTTTATGTGCGAGTCGAAAACTGGCTTCCGGATTTGAGATCTAACGGCCAGCGAAAAAATGAAGAAAAAAAAATGCTCGAGTTGTCTTGATTTTACGGCAGGCTAGATGGATCAGACGGCAAAGAGGCAACCGGCACATCATTCAATAGGGTCCGGGGAGGGTAAAGTGTAGCAAATGCACTTTACCGTACAGTGCGCGTGATCTGACGGCTGCGAGTGCGTCTCAGCTCGCGCGGAGATGCCTGCACGCTTTGAGATATCTGCGCATGCTTTGAGATATCTGCGCATGCTTTGAGATATGTGCACATGCTTTGAGATATATGCGCTGAGATGTGCACGTATCTCGGCACACTCACATTCATTGGATCGTACTGCATGGTAAAGTGCAGCGACTCGCGTCCGTCCGATTTGCTGCACTTTATCCTCCCAGGACCCTCATTCACTGTTGGTGGGACTACAATTTTTTTTTCCCAAACAGTCAATTAATAATTTTATTATGCAGTAAAAATTATTATGAACGAGGCTAAAGAGTCAGGGAGTCCTTATCTCAGAAAACGAAGGGTGACAGTGATATTCCACCGAACTACACGTGACCTCTGAGTAAAACAAGGAGAACTAAACTGTCTTTTAACTATTTTACTATAATAATATAATAATTTATAAAAATTAATTAATACTGGGAAGCCCGAGCCAATAGGATTTAACCATTTGTCCATGAACCTAAAAGCAGGCTTTGGAAATTTTTTGGTTTCTCGGTACTCAACTGACCCACTCTATCAAGCTCAACGTGTGTCCGTCTCAATTTGATATCGGACGGTTAGCAAAATTCAGAAAAGACAGGTCAATAATTATTTTATGCATAAATAATAATGCGTAATTTATTTTATATAAATTTTTTTAAAAAAAATATAATTTAATTTTTATAAGAGGCAACACACCGTGCACATCAGGCACGGATTAATTGTTGGCGGCCGTTCACATTAAATTTTAGAAATATGTTTTTTATTGTTGAGATTGTGCCACCTCACCGATCCGTGTACCCTCTTTATTCCTGTTTTGGGGGAGTCCTAAACATGGAAATTCTTTATGAGGGGAGATAATCTAGAGGATGTTCTTCCTATTTGGTTGAGCCCTGTTTTGGCAACCCCCTCCATATATATGTGTTCATCTCCATATATTGATCACTCTTGATCCTATTATAAATAGGGGTCAGCCTCCCTTAGCCATGAGATGGTTCAGTAATATACAACACTAGTGAGAATTCAGAGAGGGAAAGCTTTGAGCTTTTCAGGCGGTTCTTCCGACGAACGGCGGCAGCAGGTGGCGGCATCTGGCGCGCAAGGTTGCGGCGCATCCGGTCACCTCAGGCGAGGCGACATCCGGCCGGCCACCTGCAGTAGGCCCCAGAGGTTCGGCGGAATCAGGCGCGGCGACGGCGGCAGCAGGCGCAGAGGCGGCGACACAGGCGGAGCTAACGGAGGCGGCACATCCGGTCACCTCAGGCGAGGCGACATCCGGCCGGCCTCCAGAAGTTGACTCCAGGCGTTCGGCGGCTTCAGGCGGCTGATCCAGGCGGGATCGGCATCAGGCGGCGGAAGCAGGCGGTGATTCCAGCGGGGAAGATAGACAGTGTTTTCAGTTTTCTCTTGTTGTATCTTGTAACCTCATCTGTTTTAGTGGATCTTTCTGGTGCGCTCTCTCCGTGGACGTAGGAGCCCAACTCCGAACCACGTAATCTTTTGTGTCGTCTGTGTATGCTAGAATCTCGTTCCGTATTTTATTTTGCGCGATGTTGGTTCTTGCTCATTCGTGAAATTCCGTTGCACTACCACGGCTTAACTCGATCCGATTTCACAACAATTGGTATCAGAGGGAGGTTCCGCGGGGGTGATCGTCTGGGCGTTCTGGTTCTAGATCTGGGTCAACGGTAGGTGACGACAAGGTCCACTCCCTACCTTCTCAAGATCTGATCCGAGAACATTTTTCTGATCACTCAGTAGCACTGTGAGCAAATCAATGGCGGCAAAATTTGAGATTTCCAAGTACGACGGCAAGATCGATTTCGGCTTATGGCAGAAACGCATAAAGGCCGTCCTCGTCCAGCAAGGTCTTCATAAGGCTCTCCTCAGAAAGGAGAAGTCCGGGAAGAAGAGCAGGGTGTTGTCTCAGAATTGCCCAGGCACCGCAAAGGGAGTCATCTGTCTCAGGAGTCCCACCAAGGAACTCAGGTTTACTCAGAAGAAGGTGGAGCCGCACAGTGCTAGTTGTCTTGCAAAAGACATGGTCTATCGTGCAAGGATAAATCACATTGGAGTGCGCCACCAGGAGTCGAGGGAGTTCGCTGGAGGTGGAGGCATGGAGTTGCGGAATATCTCTACGGAGGATAATGGTGCGAACATGTAGACGAAATCAGTGACAGGAGTCAAGTTCAAGAATGGTCTTGACTTGACTCATTCTGATGCATGTTAATCGAGGTGGACCCCAGGGAGAGGGGGCTTGTAGTCGCTGGTTGGGGAGATCCAGGTTGGAGATAGAGTTACGTTCGTTAGGCTTCGAGGTGGAGTTCATCGCGTGAGGTGTCAAGGTGGAGTTTGTTGAGATTGTGCCACCTCACCGATCCGTGTACCCTCTTTATTCCTGTTTTGGGGGAGTCCTAAACATGGAAATTCTTTATGAGGGGATATAATCTAGGGGATGTTCTTCCTATTTGGTTGAGCCCTGTTTTGGCAACCCCCTCCATATGTGTTCATCTCCATATATTGATCACTCTTGATCCTATTATAAATAGGGGTCAGCCTCCCTTAGCCATGAGATGGTTCAGTAATATACAACACTAGTGAGAATTCAGAGAGGGAAAGCTTTGAGCTTTTCAGTCGGTTCTTCCGACGAACGGCGGCAGCAGGTGGTGGCATCTGGCGCGCAAGGTTGCGGCGCATCCGGTCACCTCAGGCGAGGCGACATCCGGCCGGCCACCTGCAGTAGGCCCCAGAGGTTCGGCGGAATCAGGCGCGACGATGGCGGCAGCAGGCGCGGAGGCGGCGACACAGGCGGAGCTAACGGAGGCGGCACATCCGGTCACCTCGGGCGAGGCGACATCCGGCCGGCCTCCAGAAGTTGACCCCAGGCGTTCGGCGGCTTCAGGCGGCTGATCCAGGCGGGATCGGCATCAGGCGGCGGAAGCAGGCGGTGATTCCAGCGGGGAAGATAGACAGTGTTTTCAGTTTTCTCTTGTTGTATCTTGTAACCTCATCTGTTTTAGTGGATCTTTCTGGCGCGCTCTCTCCGTGGACGTAGGAGCCCAACTCCGAACCACGTAATCTTTTGTGTCGTCTGTGTATGTTAGAATCTCGTTCCGTATTTTATTTTGCGCGATGTTGGTTCTTGCTCATTCGTGAAATTCCGTTGCGCTACCGCGGCTTAACTCGATCCGATTTCACAACATTTTATTAATACAAATATTTTTTTTTATGATTTAATATAAATTTAAATATTAAAATATGATCATAAAACTTTGTAGCTCTTCTAGTAGAAGTCCAATGCTTTAAAATGGAAATTAAATTGAGAAATGATTTTGCCATAATTATTAATCTTCATTTAAAATAGTAGTTAATTGTAGTACTCTTTTCATAATCTTCTTTTAAAATTAATTTTGCTAAACTATTATTCATTTTTTATTAATAAAAATAATTAATTTATATAGCAAAAAATGATTAATTTCAAGTTGACTATAAATTGATTCAAGCTCGCTCGAGTTAATTTCGAGTCGTGCTAGCTTGATTCGAAGTTGATTTTTATGTTGACTTGACTCTGAATCGAAAATTTCTATTTCGAATGAAACTTGCTCGAACAAAATCGACTTGATATGATCCATAGTGCGGACAATAATTGGTTAAAGTATTAAGAATAATACAAAAATTATGTATATAAAAAAATAAATTATTATAAATAATTCTTATTTGACATTAGTATAATAATTTTTTTTACATATTTTTGTTAATTTATTTTTTCAATAATTTAACATATCGTCCACGTTGAAAAAAGTTTTTACGTCCGCTACCAATGCACAAATACATTGCCCGTATGAAAAAATTTCATGAGGAATGTAGTTATGGGAGCGCTACCACATCCCAATCTTTTTCTTACCAAAAAAACAAATATAAATATATTATATATATAATTTAAATGTAAAAATATTTGGATGATATAGATATTATATATACATAATTTAAATGTAAATTTTTTTTTCATGCATGCATGGTTGGTGCTAAAATTAAGATTGAGGTCAACGGCCGATATTATTATATATTATATATGGTTTAGGCTCGGTGGCCTATTTTAGAAATTTCATTCACTTTTATGTTCAGACGAAGGATGTTTGTTAGGTGATCCTTAACAAATAACCATTTAACTCATGCGTTTATGACCGTCACCACCATGCCAAACGGAGCCTTAAGGCTCCTTCCGAGAGGACTTATTTTCATCGGTCAAGCGATTACGACCGCATGAACCAGACCTTAAATTAAGGTCCGGTTCATGTGATCGTAACCGCTTGACCGGTAAAAATAAGTCCTCCCAAACGGAGGGACGGGAAGAAAATGAAGAATTGATGACAGGCCGGTGTTAATTAAATAGTACATTAATCAGATGAATTTTTATATTTAATATTATTTGATTGCTCCAACAAATATAAGCTTACAAGTTAGAGGTCAACTAAGGTCAGGAGAGGAGATCGGCTTATGATTGCGAGTCTGGCCTGATGCCATATAATTCAACGTTGACTTGTATTAAAAATTAGTTGATGAGACCAATATACTTATAATATATGTTTGGGTGTTTTGCTACGAGTTAGCGTTACTGGCTGAGATCACGTGATTTCCGCTCTTTGGCTTTTCGTGTGCCGTCCGACACGCAGATAAGTTAACCGGTCAACACTTGTGTATAATTATGTAATTATGATTATGCACTAAAAACATTTATTGTGGGTTTAAGTTGGTTAAAAATGCTTCATATTAACTTTAGAGAGAAAACAAATAATAATAATTATTATTATTTTAATAATTTTGCCCTCACACTCTCATTCATCTTAACATATAGTTCGTCCCAATGCGGTAATTATTAGCTAATTGTTTTTTATGACTGCCCCAATAATGAGCAAGTGTGTCTGACCCACTCGATGGTTGAGGCCTTGAGGGGAACATAGGCTTCATTTGGGGGGACTTGTTTTTAATTAAGGTCTGATTTATGCGGTCTTAACCGTTTGACCGGTGAAAATAAGTCCCCCAAGCGTTATCATAATCTCTTTGTGAGATAAATTGAAGCTTACAGTGAGGTGATGTTACCTCCGAATGGAGAAAAGTTTTGGGCCTGGCTGCGGTCAATAGGAACGCACAAATTTGAACGATACATTGAATTTTGTTGTGCATGCGTTTGTTTTGTAGTCCGGGTCCCAAAACTTCATGTGTTTGTGTTGGAGCTGGTTGTCGTGGTCTGCGGCTTGGACACGAGTGTTTAGCCGCCCAATGACACCAAGAAGCTACATAATGATAATGATGCCAAATAAGAAAATCATTTTGCTAGGCTGATATTTTTATCATTAATTCAAGGAGTACATGAAATGCATAAAATCTTCCAATTTAATTTCATCAAAGATATATGACATTATTGCACATACACATGAATTTTTTTTATTAGCAAGAAGCTAAATTTCCTGTAAATTATCTAACTTTCTTGCAAATTTTGTTGCTAATATTTAATATTTTATTTAATTTTTCTGTTAAATAAAAAATTTTATATATACAAAAAAATATAGGAGAAAATATTAAATCAGTCCTTAGACTTTGACAGCTTTTTAGTATCAGTTCTTAAACTTTCAAATTAAAGTAAGATATGGGTCCCTAGACTATTTAACTCATGCAATTTCAGTCTAAAGACATTTCCGTTAGTCATTAATGCGAATATTTATGGGAAGCTGAGAAAGAGGTCGCAAGAACACTCAACCACACCAGAAGCCAAGTAGTAACTAGCACAATAGAAACACACGAGTCATAAACTAGAATTCAATCAGATTTACTAAGCGAGGCATACATTGTGAGACATGATTTCGCTAATGTACACAAGGATAACAAAAAAATACAACTGTAGGAAAAGAAGAAATCGCGCGGACAGATAATTATAACAACACAAACAACTTAAGCTGCAAGCCCTGTCCGCCGAAATCGACCAAGTCGCCTATTTGCAACTAGCCGCGCGGGCTGCCTGTTATTGAATGTTGATGATCAAGAAATATAACCTGCTGATGAGTCAGGCGAATTCCAAACTTTATCTGCAACCCCAAGCAAGGTGACTTCAAGCCGCAAACTGCGACCTGCTGTAAACCGCTGACTATAAACGGCGAACTGTTCCACACTAAGCTTCCACTAGTTGGCTTGCTGCCTGATGTTAGTCGTCGTACAACCTACACAGATAGTCAACCTCACTTAGTAGCGCCGGTTAGAAAAATGTAACCGCAGGATCTAAGCGTGAGTTTAGTTCTCACTCTTCTCGATATTTATGATGAGTCGGGGACTTCTATTTATAGACATGAGAAGGAGTGTCGTCATCGCCCATAGCGATAGGATAATCGTATGTCAAACCTGCAGCTAGCATCACGTATCCGCACAAGTGCGGATACAAACATCAGTCCGCCATTAATAAAAAAGGTTTCCGCAAAGAAGTGCGGACACACCACTCTGTCCGCGTGTGATAAACTAACTTAACCGCTTACACGAAAAGCACCACCAGATCACATAATGAGCAGACAACAACTCAGTCAGTGCAACCATTCCGCAAGAAAATGCGAACAACTCCATCAGTCCGCATGCGATAAACCAAACAATCGCATCACAGAAAGAGCTACCTGACCCCAAAGCCAAGCGGAATAAACCATCAGTCCACGTGAACTTAGACATCTTAGCCACGTGTCCTGATCCACCCCGCGTCAATGACGAATTGCCAAACTCCACATCCAATCCACACAGTTTGGCGAACTCTGCAACCAGTCGTGCACCAAGCGGTCTCCGCGAACTAGGCAACAGACCAGACTTGTCACAATACCGTGACCAAGTCCACAACAAACGAACTTTGGCATTCTATCCTCCAGGTAAGGCTCCAACGAACTGTGCAGTTAGCCTCTATAGACCACACTAATCTGTCTGCCTTCTTGTGAACCAGAGAACCCGAAGCTTTAGCGGACTGTGCGGTCTCATAATCCAGACTACAATAGTCGTTGTTAGACAAAGCTAACCGCCCTGTTACTCCACTAGGGTGCTTGCTGATCCAGACCGAAGGAGAGAAGAAGTCAACCCGGCTAATCGCCGACTCCAACCTGCCAAACCGCGACATTCTCTGCGGTCTGTACTGTCTACCCAAATCAGACCGCCCACCTCCACTACACTCCCACTTTAACAAATTTAACACTCTCCCTTGAAGTGGAAAGTGGAAACCAGTCCGAGCAACCCCTGTAACCAATAAATGACCCCTTAAACAACGGCTTCGTAAAGATATCCGCCACATTATCCTGACTCTGCACATAATCAACCATAAAAGATCCCTCTAGCACCTTCTCCCGAACGAAGTAATGCTCGATCTCGATGTGCTTCGTTCGCACGTAACAAACTGGATTGTTGACCCGTTTAAGAGCACTCTCATTATCACCGCAAAACAGAGTAGAACCTCATACCTCCTCATGGATGTCATTCACTAATCTCCTAAGCCAGATGTTTTTCTAAGCTGTCAAGGCCGAAGCCTTATATTCCGCTTCTGTAATTGAGACAGACACTGAATCATGTTTCTTACTACACCATGAGATAACTGTCAATCCCGTGAAAAAGACGTAAGCAGAAGTCGACTTCGATCATCTGTATCTCCTTCATAATCAGTATCTGTGTAGCCATGCAGATCGAAGCCCGTGTCCTTATAAAAAAGACCCATCTCTGAGGTACACTTGACATACTTTAAGATACCTTTATCTACCACAAGATGAGGCTTATGTGGCTTTGCCATATACCGACTAACCCGAGCCACAACATAAGCAATATCTGGCTAGTAATTATCAGATATATGAGACTCCCCATGAGAGCCTAGAACTTCAAAGGGTCTGCAAGAACCCTTCCCTCATCCCACCGAAGTTTCAGACCGACCACTAGAGGAGTAGAACTAATATTACCTTCTCACATGTCGAATCGCTTAACGATTCTCTCCACATAGCCCTTCTGGAAAAGGAGCACGTCATTCTTCCACCTCTCAACCTCGAGTCCAAGGAAATGGTAGAGCTCCCCAAGATCCTTCATCTCGAACCGGATGAAGAACTCAATCTTGAGCCTAGTCATCTTCTCCTTCGAGTTCCCCATGACGATCATGTCATCAACATACAACAAAATAAGGACCTAAAGCTCCCCCTCTTTTTAACAAATAGACAGAAATCTGAAGAAAAATAATCACAAAAGTGGAGGTATTCTGCGATCTTCCCGTACTTCAGATCATAAAGAGTCTTCTTCAGCTTGCAGACGTGTCTTGGATGCTCTTCAGATACATAACCAGGTGGCTGCACCATAAAGATGTCTTTGTCAATTTTGCCGTAAAGAAACAAGTTTTCACGTCAAATTGCTAAATCTCCCACCCTTGGCAAGCCGCAAAGAGATCACCACCTGTACTGAAGTCATCTTGGCCACCGAACTAAACATCTCTTTATAATCCTCCCCGTACTATTGTGAAAACCCTCAAGCTACAAGACGAGACTTTTACTGCTCTATGCTGTCATCAGCCTTCTTCTTTATCTTCTAAATTCACTAGCATATCACATGAGTGATGTCTTTGACCTTGGGCACAAGGCCCCAAGTCTTATTTTTTTTGAGGGAGGTCATCTCCTCATCAATATCATCTTCACACTCCTTAATACTTGTGGCATTTTCAAAGGTCGATAGCTCCCGCTCATCCATGAGACCTATGAAGAAACATGGGACAAAACTCACCATATTCTCATCCCTATACTGAGTCGGTGGAATAATGGTCCTTTTAGGCCTCCGCAGGGCTTGACCATGATCCACCATTCTGGCTGCTTCTTTTGAACTAGCTCTCCACTTGGGCACACCAGGAGAATTGCTCCTCCTGCTTCCAGATTAAGAAGCTTCTAACACAGAGCTACGTAAAACTAGAGCACCTAGTGATACATGCAACTCCACTAGAAGATCCTGAATAGCTTGAACCCCCATCAGACCTGCTTTCTTGTAGCTCCACAGATGCGAAACAAACGAAAACTAGCTTCCTTGCTTTTGTATCTAGCTTCGTCCTGAGAGCATCTGGAACATGCACGTAGCAGGTTGACCCAAACACCTAGATATGTTCTACTCTGAGCTTCTCCTTGAACATTGGCTCATGTGTAGACTTCATGTTATTTTGACTGAAGGGCATCCAGTTGATGACATATGCCACACAGGTCATTCCCTCCGCCCAGAAAGCCCTGAAAATGCCTTTGGAGTGAAGCCAACACTTGCAGGTCTCCGTCAAATGACAAATATTCCGCTCAGTGACTCTGTTATGTTGTGGAGTATGTGCACAAGAAAGCTCCATTTAGATTCTGAACTTTCTACAGAAGTTGGAGAACTCGCTTGAGTTGAACTCTCCTCCATCGTCAGATCTCAACTTCTTAATCCGTAGATTGAGTCGGCCCTCTACGAGCACCTTGAACTCCACAAACTTCCTGAGCGCCTCTGACTTCTCCTTCATGAAGTATACCCAAGTATACTTGGAAAATTCATCAACCTGAACAAGCATATACCTACTTCTACCGAGACTGAAGGTGACAGTGGGTCCTATCAGATCATCGTGGATGTACTCTAACAGTGTTTTGCATCTGGTCCACGGCTTGTCAAATGGAAGACGATGAGTCTTTCCATACTAACCTCCCGCACAGACATGACCGTCTCTGAAGGATGGAAGACTGGGCAGGCCATGCACCAGACCTCTTACTGTCATAGCCTTCAACTTATCCATCCCAACACGCTCCTGCCTCTCATACCAGATAACAACATTGTTATTCTCCCTCATCTTATCAATATAAAAACTTGTCGCAAACACGAACAAGTCCTTCACTCTCCTACCGATATGAGTGACGTTAGCTTTCACACCTAACATATTCCTGAGAAACTTCACTTCTGTTAGGTCAAACAGAACGTGATACCCAACATAAGTAGTGTTGGTTATCGAAAAGAGATTTTTCTTCATTCCCGACACGTGATGAACACTTCTCAATGTGAGTGGCCCTCGATCACTACCTAAAGAAACCACCACCTCCTTCCCTAATGTATATTTAGCATCTTTAATAGTAATAATGACATTGTTACCTTTATAGTCCTGCATAAAAGAGAATTTAGACTCGTCCCGATGAGGTGATAGTCCATGATCCAGTTACCTTGATAGTTGATGGAGGAAAGTGCACAAACATAAGTGCCTGTCATAAAGGCACTCCCCCATCCCCCTTCCTCAGCTTTGGACTCAACCTCCTCCTTCCTTACATCATGCCATGACTAAAGATTCACTCTATAGTCCTTGCGGATGTGACCAAGCATGTTACGCCTATAGCACCGAGGTACGCCCTGTTTCTTTCCATCATCATGCTTAAGAGTCTTGCTCATTTCCTGTTGTGATGAAGAAGACGGGTCATCGCTAGTAGGTGTCTTTTTCTTCCTTTCCCATCTCTTTTTCTTGACCGGGAAGAAAACCTCGCCTTTTCATCCTGAGATCGATACCCAACCATCTGCTTTGTCAAGCTCTCCTGCAAAGCCAGTAGATTTTCTAACTCAAGCAAAGATGGTTGATTCGCCAAGCCTTGCACATAAGTAACAAAGGCAGCATACTCCTTCCATAGAACACGGATGATGTACATCTTTAGCTTTGCCTCTAAGATAAGCTCCTCTGGTTCCAATGCCGAAATCTCAGCGCAAAGGTTCTTCATCTTCAAGAAGAATGATGACACTGATAGGTCTCCGTGAGTGACATTAGCCAACTCATTTTCCAAGAACTACAGTCGAGCTACGTTCTTCATGTTGAACAAACCTTCCAAGGCCATCCATATTTCAGTTGCTGATCGATATCCAGTGATGTGATCGAACAACTCCGATGAGATCATTCACTTGAGAGTCAACTCTGCCTTAGCATTCACATTCCTCCGAGCTCTCACCGCCTTAGCATTCCCGGTGGCAGCAACCACTTTTTGCCTACATCTCCACCAACGACTTCCTAAAGGCCCTCACAAATCAGATAACTTTTCATACAAGACCTATACTTCTTAAATTTTGTATGTGTCAAGAGTTCAATTCCAAGACCTCTTGCATAATAGGCATCTATTGATCTCTCCTGATTAACTTGAACTTCAACGAGGAAAGCACACCTTCAAGATTGAATCACTGTTTGCTCCTCAACCTACCTCTGATACCATGTGAGTATTTATGGAAAGCTGAGAAAGAGGTCGCAGGAACACTCGACCACACCAGAAGTCAAGTAGTAACCAGCACAACAGAAGCACAAGAGTCATAAACTGGAATTAAATCTGATTTACTAAGCGAGACATACATTGCGAGGAATGATTTCGCCGATGTACTCCAGGAAAATAGAAAATATAACTGTAGGCAAAGAAGAAACTGCACAAACAGATAGCTGTAACCGCACAAACTGCTCAAGATGCAAGCCCTATCTACCGAAACTAACCAAGTTGTCTATCCACAACTAGCCGCGCGGACTGCCTGTTATCACGCGACTTCGAGTCGCGGACTGTGACCTGCTGTAAAGCGCTGACCGTAAACTGCGAATTGTTCTACACAAAGCTTCCACTAGTTACCTAGCCGCATGATGCTAGACGCATAGCTTGCACAGATAGACAACCTTACTTAGTCGCGCTGGTTAGAAAAAATGTTACCGCATGATCTACATACGTGTTGAGTTCTCACTGTTCTCGATATTTATGACGAGTCGAGGAATCCTATTTATAGGCATGAGGAGGAGTATCGTCACCGCCCATAGCGATAGGAAACCTGCCCGTCAAACCTGCAGCTAGTATCACGTATCCGCACAAGTGCGGATACAAGCATCAGTCCGCCACTATTAAAAAAGCTGTCTGTACAAAAATTGTGGACACACTACTCTATCTACTCGTGATAAACCAACTTAACCACTTAGATAGAAAGCACCACCATATCACTTAACGAGCGGACATCAACTCAGTTCGTGCAACCAACCCGCAAGACAATGCGAACAACTCCATCAGTCCGCGTGCGATAAACCAAGCAACCACATCAAAAAAGAGCTACCAGTCTGCATAGCCGAGCGGATAAAACCATCAGTCTGTGTGGACTTAGGCTCCATTTGGTTCGGCGGTGGCGGGTCAATCCGGTAGATGGAAACTGAGTGTTCGACCCGGATGGGGAAGGTGGCTGCTCCAAACAGAGCTTTTTGGGGCGTTTCTCAAGGCGGGCGGGTGGAAACGGAGCAAACGCTGTCGGAGGTTCATTTGTTTACCCTCCTTCCGGTGGCGTTTGCCCAAAATGGAGCAGCAAAACTCCCAAACAAATAGAGCCTTAGACATCTTAGCAATGCGTCCTGATCCATCCCGCGCCAATGATGAACTGTCGAACTCCGCATCCAATCCGTGCAATTTGGCAGACTCTGAAACCAGACCGCACACCAAGCGATCTTCGCGAACTAGGCAACAAACCAGACTTGTCACAATCCCGTGACCAAGTCCACAACTAGCGAACTCTGGCTTTCTATCCACCTAATGGAAACCACAAAAAAGACAAGAACAAAACTGACGATATAACACTGTAACCGCCAAGTAGCCAATCCTCCTACTATCCGCAAGGTCGTGTGAACAACTCAACCCGCCAAACAGTTAAATTGCCATACCACATCTCTAGTTGCGCGAACGACTGCTTATTGGCTGCTGAATAAATAACCCTCTCTGCACTTCTTGGTCGCCTATCCTCAGAAGCTGCCGCGAACATACTGAACTGGAATTGAGCTGTTAACTGCTCGCAACTCTTGGCCGCCTAACCGCCTTGGTCGCCTAACCGTAGAGTTGAACGAACAGTTTATTTGAACAGTTAGTCAGCCTGCCAAAGACGAACTGATTTATCTAAGCTTGGAAACTGAAAAGGAAGAAGATTGTCTAGTCATCGAACTCGTGACCTACTGTTAACCACCGATTTCTACCCGCTTAACTGCACTGCCTCCTTTGACTTCACCGTAAAAACTAGTTGACTGGTTGCTTAGTGGTAGTCGCACAATCTGCAAACAACAAACAATCAAGTTATTTCTCCTTGTCATGTGGTTACAAAAACCTTAACCATAAGTTTAACCCAAGCTACAGTTATTACAGTTCGTGGTATTAAATGACGAGGCCAACACCCCTATTTATAGACGGGCAAACGGATATCATCACTGTCCAGGGGAATAAGATAACCACCAGTGACGTGGAAGTTAGCTGCACCATTCTGCCCAACATACATACTAATAATACCAGATTGCACGTAGCTAATACCAACAATTCGCACAGCTATGCGGTCAACAGATTCAGTCTGCGCGGACTTAAGGGCCAAGCAGATAACCACACGAACTGAAGCCCAGCCGCACACACAACAGTCTACCAGTTTCCGCAGTCTCCTAGTCTAGACCCTATAGTCCGTGGTTAGCTAAAAAACTAACCTCATGGTTAATACCCCAGGGACTTTATTGAGTCAGACCACTAGAACAAATATGACCAAAAACTAGGGCATTCACCAAATCCTATCTACAAAAGCTACGCGGTATCTGCGATATGTACGGTTTACACCTTTCTGACTGCCCACTTCCAACTTCAACATTTTTAACACTCCTCCTTGAAGTGTGAAGTGGAAGTCAGACGAAGCAATTCCCATAATCGCACAAACGGTCCCTTCGATAGCGGCTTCATGAAAATGTCTGCAACATTGTCCTGACTCTACACATACTCCACCATCAAAGATCCTTCCAGAGCCTTCTCCTGAATGAAGTGATGCTCGATCTCAATGTGCTTTGTCCTAGCATGACAAGTTGGATTTATAACCATCCTGAGAGCACTCTCATTATCACCGTGTTGTAGAGTAGGATCTTGCACCTCCTCATGGATGTCCTCCACCAATCTCTGCAGCCAGATGGCTTCCTGAGCCACCAAGGTTGATGCCTTGTATTTTGCTTGAGTAGTGGAGACAGGCGATGAATTCTGCTTCTTGTTATATCATGAGATAGTTGTCAATCCGCACATAAAGACATATCCGGACGTCAACTTCCGGTCGTCGGTATCTCCCCCACAGTTAGCATCTGTGAACCCGTGTAGGTTGAATCTTGTGTCTCTCTCATAAAAGAGATTCTTATCTGAGACGGACTTCATATACTTGAGAATACTCTTCGCTACCACTAGATGAGGCTTCCGAGGCTCCTGCATATATTGACTTACTCGACCTACAACATAAGTAATATCCGTAAACATAATTGTCAAGTATATCAGTCTTTTAATCAGATCTTGGAAGAACCCTTCCCTCATCACATCAAAGCTTCAGACTGACCTCCAGTGCAGTAGAGCTACTCTTTCCCGCCCTCATGCCGAATCGCTTCACAATACGCTCTGCATAATCTTTTTGGGAAAAGATCACACATGATAAGTAAAAAGTTGGATTTCTTATTTTATTTTAACGGTGATTGGATAATTAAATTTATGTGTTGCGTTTTATCTCTTTTCTTATATACTGCGATTAAGGCAATCGTACCTATAGAATAATAGTATAGTATTTTTTTTCAAATATCAAGGTCGTATTTTTTCATGGATCTGTGTCGAGTACTCTACTTGAAGAAATGAAACTATTATTTTATCGAAAAGAGTAGAGGTTTATGTTTGTTTTTAAAGTGAATAACTTTTATATGCTTAGGTTTTGAAAATAGATAAAAGAGAGAGCCCTCGATTTTGATTATTTTGGAAAATATTTAAGAAACATTCGAAGTTGTTATTAATTAAAATATTGATCGTGGAAGTTCCCTAGATATGAATGCACCACTATCGAGGATGCACCCACCTGAGATTAAGATAAATTGATCGAACTTTTGTCCTCCAAAATTATCTTAACACACGCTTTACATTGTGAACCTCGCTATTGATCTCCTACTGATATTCGAAGGTTCAACTCTGGAGGCTTACGTTCAACTCTTTCGAGTACGATGCATAGTTTCTCTTTACCTGAGAGTGATCAATTCGTAGACACGAACCTTTCAGCTACTAGTTACGAAATTCAGAAGTGAAAACCATATATCGATTTGTATGGTTCCACTCAAATTCATTCTTAGCTAATTCTTAAGTTTTTAATTTATTATGTAGAAATTTAGGGTTTCAAATAATATTATGTCCAACATTTATTTCAAACAAGCCCTACAATGACGTATTTTCAAAATACAGTTGGAATTACAAAAATGTATATCCTTCCCAACTTATCTCGGTGGACCGCTAAAAAGTACTTAGCCTGTCAATCGGGATAGGAGCGATAGTAGAAATTGAAATGACATATAAATGTGCATAAATAATATCTGTCCCGTTATCTTAATCAAGCGCTAAAAAGTTCTTAGCCTGTCATTCGGGATATGAGTGGTTGTAGAAATTGAAATGCCATATAAAAGTGCAGAAATAATATCTGTACCAACCATCTTAATCAAGCGCTAAAAAGTTCTTAGTCTCTCATCCGAGATGGGGGTGGTAGTAAAAATTGAAAGACAGAAATTAAGTAATGCTTGAAGAATAACTTGAAAACTAAAATTTATTAGACTTAAAAAGTGTTACACACAGAACCCAAAATAGGCTTTGGAAAATATCACTCAAAAGCTACTCATAAGCACTAAGAAGAACTATGTGGAACTCTACCAGTTCTCTCTAACCATCAGCCTTGGCCGTCTATTTATAGAGAAAAAAATAAGTGCTTTTGGAAAAGAACTTTTGGAAAAGTTGTTAAAGAGCTTTTAGAAAAGTTGTCAAACAGCTTTTGGAAAAGCTAAAAAACAGCTTATGGGTGAATGGATTGTTGACTGGGCTGGATAGATAAGCTTGACGCTGACTGGACTGCTGACTGGGCTGGCTAGATAAGCTTGACGATGACTGGGCGGCTGGATAAGCTTGAGGCTGACTGGGCTGCTGACTGGGCTAGCTGGATAAGATTGACGCTGACTGGACTGCTGACTAGGCTACTGACTGGGCTGGCTGGATAAGCTTGACGCATAATGGACTGCTGACTGGGCGACTGGATAAGCTTGAGGCGGACTGGGCTGCTAACTGGGCGGCTGGATAAGATTGAGGCTGACTGGGCTGTTAACTGGGCGACTGGATAAGCTTGAGGCTGACTGGATAAATTGGTGCAAAAATTACTGCAGCTTGGATTCGAACCTGCGACCTCATGAAACTCATCAAAGCTTCCACTCCACTAGGTCAATTAGTCATATCTGTAAAGACAAGAACTATATATTATATTAGTTACAGATAAAATAAATAACAACATATAGTTAACTTAATTATAAAATAATTAACTTAATTAATACACTTATATTATAGTTCTTATTTGTATAGTTTTATATTATATATATATATATATATATATATATATATATATATATATGTTAACCCCGAAATCGGCGATCCCTCCTAGGGTTGCCAGCTCGCAAGTCGTGGCCAGCTCTGGGTTCCCCCTGAAGGTCGCGGCCTGTCAGCCTCTCCTTCCAAGGGTGGGCGGGCTGACCTCTCAGTCCGCTCAGCCCGCGCGGTTAGGGCGGTCTCTCTAGCCAGACCGCCCAGGTCGCGTGGCTCCCGCTCAGTCTGCAGGGGTGCGGACTGCTGCCTCAGTCCGCCCGAGCAGACCGAACGGTTTGTTCGGCTAACCGCGCAACAAGTTCTTTCTCCTTTCTCAGGTGCGGACTGCCCAACGAGGTCGCGGACTCCCATTCCTATCCGCCTAGACAGCTCGATAGCGACATGCTTAGGTGGCGGGCTCCGTATTCAGTCCGCCTGCTGGAGGTCGCCAGGTTGCGATCAACCCCCCTATCCGCCAGTAGTAGGCAAACTCGGTCTCAGTCCGCCATGTCGCCTGTCAGCAGCGGCGACTTGCCTCCAAGACGCCAGCCAACAGTGGCGAACTGCATCCAGGTCACCAGTCAGTAGCGTGCGGCCTGGACTATTCAATTCGCCAGGTCGCAAATCCTCGTCCCCAAGCCAAGGATACCAACAGCGGGAAGCCTGCTCAACCCCTCCGTCGCGAGTTAGGCGAGCTCGATGAGCAGTCCGCAAGAAGATCCCCAGCTCGGCAGCTAATCGTTTATCATCTCCGCTGCGGGATGGGCGGACTCGTTCAGCAGTCCGCCAGCTAGTTCTCCAGGTTCCCGGCGAGAGAGGCGGACTCGTCGTGCAGTCCGCCACTCAGCCTCCAGCGCCCGCTTCCCAGCAGCAGGCAGTCCCCTCCTCAGCTCGCACAGCCCAGTGCGAGCTCGCTCAGCGATAGAGGCGGACTCGTCGTGCAGTCCGCCACTCAGCTTCCAGCGCCCGCTTCCCAGCAGTAGGCAGCTTCTTCCTCAGCTCGCGCTGTAACTCCCCTATCCGTCACATAGCATATAGCAAGACCGAACGGTCGCGTGGCTCCCGATCGGTCTGCAGGGGTGCGTACTGCTGCCTCAGTCCGCCCGAGCAGACCGAACGGTTTGTTCGGCTAACCGCACAGCAAGTTCTTTCTCCTTTCTCAGGTGCGGACTGCCCAACGAGGTCGCGGACTCCCATTCCTATCCGCCTAGACCGCTCGATAGCGACATGCTTAGGTGGCGGGCTCCGTCTTCAGTCCGCCTGCCGGAGGTCGCCAGGTTGCGATCAACCCCCCTATCCGCCAGTAGTAGGTGGACCCGGTCTCAGTCCGCCATTCGCCTGTCAGCAGCGGCGACTTGCCTCCAAGACGCCAGCCAGCAGCGGCGACCTGCATCCAGGTCGCCAGTCAGTAGCGTGCGGCCTGGACTATTCAATTCGCCAGGTCGCAAATCCTCATCCCCAAGCCAAGGATACCACCAGCGGGCAGCCTGCTCAACCACTCCGTCGCGAGTTAGGCGAGCTCGATGAGCAGTCCGCAAGAAGATCCCCAGCTCAGCAGCTAATCGTTTATCATCTCCATTGCGGGATGGGCGGACTCGTTCAGCAGTCCGCCAGCTAGTTATCCAGGTTCCCGGCGAGAGAGGCGGACTCGTCGTGCAGTCCGCCACTCAGCCTCCAGCCCGCTTCCCAGCAGCAGGCAGTCCCCTCCTCAGCTCGCACAGCCCAGTGCGAGCTCGCTCAGCGACAGAGGCGGACTCATCGTGCAGTCCGCCACTCAGCTTCCAGCGCCCGCTTACCAGCAGCAGACAGCTTCTTCCTCAGCTCGCGCAGCCCAACGCGAGCTCGCCCAGCAGCAGCCGCCTCCAGCTCCAAGTCCCAGACCACGCGACCTGGAGCAGACTCCGCGGACTCAGCGGACTCAGCACCGTGCTCGCTCAGCTCACCGCCTCACTAGTGGTGACGTTACCAAGAGCGTTACCTCCTCGGGCCTATAAATAGGCCCCCAGACCTCTCATTTTGAGAATGGGGGAGGCGTCCAGGACCCAGCAACAGATCCTGCGGACTCGGTTTCCCAGTCCGCGCGACCTTCTCCCCCAAGCTGTCCGCCCGGCTTGGTTCAACAAGCTGCTCGATCAGTTAGTCGCGCGGTCTGCCGGCCTCCCCTTCTCTGACCGTGCGACCTTTGGCAACTCTTTTTCTCAGCCGCCAGCTTCCCCTTGTACCCTTACCATTTTTACATGTAATGGTGAGCTAGCAAATTGTAAACTTGCTTCTTGATTAAAGGGAAAGCCCGTCGCAAGAGTGGCATTCAAGCCGCGGCGGGCGAAGTTTGCTGTTGCCGCTGCTAGCGGCCTCCTCTCTTCTTCTCTCCTCTCTCGGCATCAACCTGCGAAGCTAACCATCAAAGTAGCTGTCTGCTCGACAGCACCTGATCAAGCTTCTCCGTTGATCAATCAAGCTTCTCCTTTGCTCAAGCAAGCTTTCTCTCCGCTTGAGCAAGCTTCCTCTCTGCTCGAGCAAGCTTCTCCTCTATCCCCGCAACCCTTCTTCCTTCATCCTCAGCTTGTGAGATCGAACAATCCGTTAACTGGTCGGTGTCGCATTTCGCGCATCAACAATATATATATATATATATATATATATATATATATATATATATATATATATATATATATATATATATATATATATACTAGCATCTTCGAACGGGCTCTGCCCGTTCTCGATGCGTCGCTGCGGGCTTTGCCCGCAACCAAGCGGGCTTCGCCCACTTGGCATGTCGGCGGGCTTCGCCCGCCCCCCGACGGGCTTTGCCCGCCCATTCACGAAGCGTGGTTGGTCGTGCAGTCCGCCCTCCGTCTTCAGTCCTCTCTCTAGTTATCTCTCAAGTAGGTATAGGAGGCCTATTAATATGCCCTCATCCCTCTCTCTCTAACTTCTAAAGATGCCTTTCTCCATCCTCATCTAATGGATGAGAATAAAGCTTGACTTTGATCCAAGGGTGGAGGGGAAACCTATGGTAAGAGAAAAGATATGCATATTTCCTTATATGGTAGGATATATATATATATTTAAAACAAGTCATTTATTCATTAATTTATATGAATTATTATAATTTGTGTTTAGAAATACAACTAAAATCTGTACTAAAATATGTATAAATTATTATTCATCAACACCGCTCTTCTTTCTCTCCACTTCCAGACTAAGGAAATGATGTTGCTCATCAAGATCTTTCATCTCGAAACGGATAGCTAGATCTGTCCTCACAATCATATCATTCACGTACATTAGCACCAAGACTTAAAGCTCCCCTTTCTTATTTATGAACAAGCTTGAATCGGAATCAGAAGTCAAGTATCCACATAACTATAGGTATTCTGTCATCTTCCCATACAATACCCGAGGTGTCTGTTTAAAGCCATAGAGGGCCTTCTTGAGCATGCAAATGTGTCCCTAATGATCTATAAAAACATAACCAGGTGGCTGAACCATGAAGATATCCTTGTCAATCTCCCCATACAGAAATGTATTCATCACGTCGAGCTGTCAAATCTTCCAACCTTTGTAAGCTGACAAGACACTCACCACCCGAATTGAAGTCATCTTGACTACAGGACTGAACGTCTCAACGTAGTCTTTTCTATATTGTTGAGAGAATTCCCGAGCTATAAGGCAAGTTTTGTACCGCTCCATACTATCGTTTGCCTTCTTCTTGAGCTTATACACCCTCTTACAAGTAACAAGAGTTATTTCATCAACCTTGGGCACAAGATCCCTAGTCTCATTCTTCCTGAGCGCGGTCATCTCCTCATCCGGCCATGACATCTTCCTACTCATTTACTCCAACAACATTCTCATAGTATGTCGTCTCCCGCTCGTCCAAAGGTCCTACAAAGAAATATGAGACAAAGCACACCATGTTACATTCTATGTATCGACTTGGTGGTATAATGGTCCTCTTTGACCTCCACAAGACTTGCAATAATCCACCACTTCAATTGCTTCTTTTATATCATCTCTCCTACCAGGCACACTAGGAGCATTATCCCATGCTTCCAGAAGCACCTACCCCAGAGCTTGATGTATCCGGAGCTTCTGGAGACATAGACAGCTCCACTAGAAGATCACCAACAACTTTGTCTTACCTTCCGTCTACCTTTCTCTCCAGTAGTTTCATAGAGGACTACCCTGGTACGATGTTAACTTATCGAATATCACATCCCATGAGACTACAAATTTCCTTATCTTAGGGTCCATGCACTTCTAGCCTTTCTTCCGCTCGTCGTAGCCAATGAAGATAAGCTTCTTTGCCTTCACATCCAGCTTAGTTCTAAGAGTATTTGGAACGTGCATGTAGTAGGTGAATCCAAATGCACAAAGGTGTGACACATTGGACTTCTCCTTGAATATCAGTTTATGTAGAGACTTCATGTTATTGGGACTTAAGGGAATCCGATTAATGATGTAAGCTCTGCAGACCATTCCATCCGCCCAAAAGGCCCTAGAAATGTCTTTGGCATGAAGCCAGCTTTTATAGGTCTCAACCATATGACAAATCTTCCTCTCTGCCACCCCATTATATTGCGGAGTGTGAGCACACGCCAACTCCCTCTTGATCCCATGCTTTCTACAAAAGTTGGCAAACTCATAAAAAGTAAACTCCCCCCATTATTCGACCTTAACTTCTTAACCGGTAGTCTTAGTGAGCCTTTAACGAGTTCTTTAAAATCCACAAACTTCTGGAAGACCTCTAACTTATCCTTCATGAAGTACGCCTAGGTATATCTAGTGAAGTAATCAACCAAGACCAGCATGTATCTGCTTCCTCCGAGAATGGTGGTGATATTTGGTCCCATCAGATTACCGTGGATGCACTACAGCGGTGCCTTCCACCTGAACAGGGACCCTTCAAATGGGAGGCAATGTGTATTCCCATACTGACAGTCTTCATAGACATTGCCGAGAGATGAAAGACTAGGCAGAACTTTCACCAACGCTCTTATCGACATAACATTTATCTTGTCCATCCCAACATATCCCAGCCTCTTGTGCCAGATAAGTGTTGTGTTATTAGCCCTCATCTTCTCAATATAGAAACTTATCGACCGAACGAACAAGTCATCTACCTGTCTTCCAAAATGATTTACATCAGCCTTTATGGCTGACATGTTCCTGAGAAACTTCACTTCTATTGGGTCAAACAAAACGTGATACCCAGCATCCACAATATTGGTCACCGGGAACATGTTCTTTTTCATCCCCAACACGTATTATACACTCCTCAAAGTGAGTTACTCTTTATCATTGCCTAAAGAAACCGTTCATTCCTTCTTGACTGCATGAACAATATCATCAGCAGTAATGATAGTGTCATTACCTGTATACGCCTGCAAAGAAGTGAATTTTGACTCGTCTCCAGTGATGTGATGACCTCACCCCGAGTCCATGATCTAGTCCTCCAGGAAGTTGATGGAGGCCAAAACACGAACAAACATTGTCGTTATGTCAACCATGAAGCAGTTCCCTCATCCTTCTTCCTTCTTGGATTCAACTCCTTCTCTTTCAGTAGTTTGAACTAGCTAAATATTAATTCTGCAGTCTTTCTTGAAATGACCAAGCTTGTAGCACCGGGGTCCTCCCTTATTCCCAAAATCCTGCTTAGGAGCCTTGCTCTTCTCCTGCTATAATGAAGTTGAAGAACCATCTTTTATAGATAACTTCTTTTTCATGTCTCATCTCTTCTTCTTCCCTGAATAGAGAATCTCATTATCACCCCCTGAGATAGTACACCCAGTCATTTGTCTTGTCAAGCTCTCATGAAAAGTCACAAGTTCTCTTACTCCAACAAAGACGGCTGATTTGCCCAGCCCTACACCAAAGTAATGAAGGTCAATTACTCCTTCCATTGTTCGTGGATGATGCATCTCTTTAGCTTCGCCTCTGAGATGGGCTCATTTGGCTCAAGTGCTGAAATCTCAACACACAGGTTCTTCATTTTTAAGAAGGAGGATGAAATTGACAGATCGCCTTGAGTTACTCGTGCCAACTCATTTTCTAGGAATTGTAGCAGAGCTACATTTTTCTTGTTGAACAACCAATCCAGAGCTGTCCAAATCTCTACAACTGACCTACATCTAATGATGTGGTCGAAGAGTGAAATCGCCCGAAGAGTGAACTCAACCTTTGTATTTGTTCTCCTCCAAGCTCTCACCTCTTGAGCATTTCCTCTAGCAGCAACCACCTCTTGTCTATCTTCTCCACCGACGACATCCCAGAGGTCCTCACCAAGAAGATAACTCTCTATGCAGACTTCCATTTTTTATAGTTAGTCTGCGTTAGGAGCTCAATTCCAAAACCTCTTGTGTAACCACCTTCCATTGCTAGATTCCCGATTCACTTAACTTCCAAAGATACTTAGCAAACCTATGAGGCTGATCACTACTAAAACTTATGTCCCTCTGATGATATGTAAAATTTTATGAAATGGGAAGATCACAGGAACACTCAATCAAGCAAGCTAAATAAACCAGTAACAACCAGAAAAACAAGAACCGAAACTATTTTAACAATCTTCTTTGCAATGAGAGATATACGTTGCAAGACATGATTTCACAATGCACCCGATGGAAACCATAAAAAAGATAAGAACAAAATTGGCAGACAAAACTCTATAACCGCCAAGTCGCTAATCCGTCTGCTATCCTCAAGGTCTTGCAAACAGCTCATGCTGCCAAACCGCTAAACTGCTAGACCGCACCTCTAGCTGCGCAAACTGCTAGTTATTGAATGTTGAAGAAATAACCATGTTTGCACTTCTTGGCCGCCTGGCCGCAAGGTTGCTTAACCTTAGAAGCCGCTGTGAATAAATTGAATTGGAACTGATCTGCTAACTGTCCGCAACTCTTGGTCTCCTAACCACTAAAGTCGCTTAACCACATAGTTGAATGAACAACTTATTCGAACTGCTAGTCAGCCCGCCAAAGGCGAAATGATTTATCCAAGCTGGGAAATTGCAAAGTAAGAAGACTGTCTAGTCGTCGAACCCGCGACCTGCTGCTAATCGTCGATTGCTACCCGCTTAACTACACTGCCTCCCCTGACTTCACTGTTAGAACTAGTTGACTGGTTGCTCAGTGTCAGCCACATAATATGCAAACAATAAACAATCAGGTTACTTCTCCTTGCCGCGTGGTTACAAAACCTTAACCGCAAGTTTAACTCAAACTACAGTTCTTACAGTTCTGGTTATTAAATAACGAGGCCAGCACCCCTATTTATAGGCGGGAAACCAGATACTGTCGCCGCCCCGTGGGGATAGAATAACTGTCAGTGACGTGGAAGTTAACAACACCAGTCCACCTAACATGCGGACTGCCAACACCAGATCATGTACGCTTAATATTTCAATCTGCACAACTATGCGGTTAGTAGATTCAGTCTGCGTGGACTTAAGTGGCCAAGCAGACAACCACGTGAATTGAAGCCCAATTGCGTACATAGCGGTCTGTCGGTTTTTGCAGTCTCTCAGTTCAGACCGCACAACCCGCGATTAGGTAAAAAACTAACCGCACGGTTAACACCCTATGGACTCAGTTGAGTTAGACCACGAGAACAAATATGCCCAAGAACCAGGCCATTCTCCAAAGCCTATCCGTGGAAACCGCACGTTCTCTGCTGTCTGTGCGGTTTGCACCTTTCTGACTTCCTATTTCCAACTTCAACATTTTCAACACAGTCAACCCCCTTTCTCTCTTCTTTATAGAGTGCTCTTGTTGAAGCCGGAAAAATCCGTACTTCAAATGTTTACTGATTTTACGGTTAAACACCACAGCTCTGATGGCTAAAAATGGAGAGAGAAATGTCTATAAGCACACCCCGGGTTCCTCAACAGGGTGGTTCGACCACGTACCCGGAAGTATGGAAGGAACTTCCCTGTTGTGAAATCGGATCGAGTTTAGCCGCGGTAGCGCAACGGAATTTCACGAATGAGCAAGAACCAATATCGCGCAAAATAAAATACGGAACGAGATTCTAGCATACACAGACGACACAAAAGATTACGCGGTTCGGAGTATGGGACTACTACTCCACGGGGAGAGCGCGCCGGACAAATTCCACTAAAATCAGAAAGTTACCGATTACAATAGACCTCAATGAGTCCAACAGAGAAAGGAAACAAAACAAAAAACTGAAACTGGAGCAGTCGGATTCCCGACAACGCTGTCGCCGGAACGTTGCTCCTCCTGAGCAAACCAAAATGCGTGCTCCAAGCTCGGCCGAAACTCCCTCCAGACCACCGTGCTCCTCCGCCGCCACGCCTGATGCCTGTTTCGTTGCTGCTCTGCCACCGGGCCCAAGACCCGCCGCCGCTGCCTGAGACGAAGCCGAAGCCGCCGGAATTGCGCCGCCTGAAGCTCTCTGTTCACAAATTGGATCTCACGGATTACCTCCTCTCAAAAAATGTGTATTCGGTCAAGGCTGGATCCTCATTTAAATAGCAACAAAACCACTATCAAATTAGGACATAACTCCTAATTTGGGAATGGAAATAACCGGCCACCTAAAAAAATTCCAAAAGATTAGGATTGCCCAAAAAGATTTGCCCGGATTAGGAATGAGGAGCCCCAAAATAAATTCTCCTCTAAATGATATTCCTAAACTAGGAATGAATAACTCCCACGGATCGGTGACATGGCGCGATCCAAGACGATCCATGCGCGTGTGAGGTGTCACGATCCTAACAATCTCCACTTTGACGCCTCACGCAAACGAAACTCCACCTACAGCTTAAATCTCTACTACCGGCGACTACGAGCCCCCTCTCCCTAGGGCCTTACCGCGATCAACGCGCATCAGAATGAGTCAAGTCAAGACCGCTCTTAAACTTGACTCCAGTCACTGGACTTCCTCGCAAGTCCGTACTAATATCCCTCCAGGATATCTCCCGCAGCTTCCTGCCTCTACCTCTACCGAACTCCCTCAACTCCCGGTGGCGCACCCCGACGTGCTTCGCCCTTGCCCTATAGACCGAGTCTTTTGCAAGACGACTCGCACTCAACCTCTCACTATGCGACTCCACCTTCTCCTGAGTGATCATGAGTTCCCTGGTGGGACCCTTGAGCCGGATGGCTCCCTTTGCGGCGTCTGGGCTCTCCTGAGATGACTCTCCGCCCACGGATGCGAAAAATTTACCTCCATTAAGGTCCTCTCTCTGCGCACACGCCCTCGCCACGAAACCTGCCCTACTCCTCCGCCGGTCCTTCCTAGCTTTCTGCTGAGAGCGGATCCTGCTCTCTATAGCTCTATCGAAGGAAGCGCGATCTGGGGAGATCGCATGAAATGCATATGCTACTGTACCCTATAGCTCGAGAGACGGTCTGACCTCTCTCCTCGCATCTCCCCTGGCAATCGTGGTGCCAATCAGTCTATAGAGCGACCCGAAACGCTCTCCTCTCAAGACTGTCTGCGCGCCTCTTCTAACCTCCAAATATCCGTCATTACTGGTAAAGGAATACCCGGCGGCCTCCAGAGTGCCTAACGAAATCAAACTCTTCCTCAAATCGGGCACATACCGAACGTCGGTGAGGGTCCTAACCACTCCGTCAAACATCCTGATCCTGATGTTACCGACTCCCAATATCACGCACTCTGAAATGTTCCCCATCCAAACTCGACCACCCTCATATTGACTAAAGCTGGAGAACCACTCTCTGTTCGGGCACATGTGGAACGTGCATCCTGTATCCAAGATCTAGGAGCCTGTGGTCTCAATATTGGGTGTAACATGAAGAGCGTCGACATCGCTCTCATCCTCAGATGCCACCGCAGCCAAATCTGGCTCATGCGCCTGCTCCTTGAGCTTCAGCTTTGGACACTTGTCCTTCCAGTGCCCTTCCTCTTTACAGTAGTGACACGTGTTCCTACCTACAGACTTTTCCCTAGGTCGGTTTTCCCGCTTTCCTTTCCCTCTCGATCTACCACTCAATGTGTCCTTGCTCTTCACGAATAAGCCTTCGTCGGCCCTAGGGCCCGACTTGCTCCTTGTTTCGTTCGAGAGCAGCGTCGTCATCACTTCTTCCATCTTCAGAGTATCCTTCCCGTAGAGGATAGTGGTGACCAGATGATCGAAGGACCTCGGCAATGAAGACAATAGGAGCAGAGCCTGGTCTTCCTCCTCGACCTTAACGTCCATACTCCGCAACTGTGAGACGAGCTTGTTGAACACATTCATGTGATCTAGCAGTTGCGAGCCCTCCGACATTCTCAGGCTGTATAGCTGCTTCTTCACATATAGCTTATTCGTCAGCGACTTGGACATATATAGCTCCTCGAGCTTCTTCCACAAGTCCGCCGTCGTCTCGGCATCCACCACGTTGTACATCACCTCATCGGCCAAACACAGCTGAATCGTGCTGATGGCCTTCAGATCGAGCTCCTCCCATTCGTCGTCCTTCTTCCCGGACTTCTCCTTGCCGAGGAGAGCCTTGTGAAGACCTTGCTGGACGAGGACGGCCTTTATGCGCTTCTGCCAAAGGCCAAAATCAATCTTGCCGTCGTATCTAGAAATCTCGAATTTTGCCGACATTGTCTTGCTCGCAGAGCTACTGGGCGATCAAATTGATGTTCGCGGAGCCGATCTGGGAAGATAGGGAGCGGACCAATGTCGTCACCAACCGTTGACCCAGATCTAGAACCCGAACGTCCAGGCGATCACCCCCGCGGAACCTCGCTCTGATACCAATTGTTGTGAAATCGGATCGAGTAAAGCTGCGGTAGCGCAACGGAATTTCACGAATGAGCAAGAACCAATATCGCGCAAAATAAAATACGGAACGAGATTCTAGCATACACAGACGACACAAAAGATTACGTGGTTCGGAGTATGGGACTCCTACTCCACGGGGAGAGCGCGCCGGACAAATTCCACTAAAATCAGAAAGTTACCGATTACAATAGACCTCAATGAGTCCAACAGAGAAAGGAAACAAAACAAAAAACTGAAACTGGAGTAGTCGGATTCCCGACAACGCTGTCGCCGGAACGTTGCTCCTCCTGAGCAAACCAAAATGCGTGCGCCAAGCTCGGCCGGAACTCCCTCCAGACCACCGTGCTCCTCCGCCGCCGCGCCTGATGCCTGTCTCGTTGCTGCTCTGCCACTGGGCCCAAGACCCGCCGCCACTGCCTGAGACGAAGTTGAAGCCACCGGAATTGCGCTGCCTGAAGCTCTCTGTTCACAAATTGGATCTCACGGATTACCTCCTCTCAAAAAGTGTGTATTCGGTCAAGGCTGGATCCTCATTTAAATAGCAACAAAACCACTATCAAATTAGGACATAACTCCTAATTTGGGAATGGAAATAACCGGCCACCTGAAAAAATTTCAAAAGATTAGGATTGCCCAAAAAGATTTGCCCGGATTAGGAATGAGGAGCCCCAAAATAGATTCTCCTCTAAATGATATTCCTATATTGAGATAATCCTAAACTAGGAATGAATAACTCCCACGGATCGGTGACATGGCGCGATCCAAGACGATCCATGCGCATGTGAGGTGTCACGATCCTAACACTTCCCCTCCGCAACCAAAAGGGTGGGCGAGGTATGAGGGAGACACAGACTTGGCAAGCATCAAACTTGGAGGGTCTCAGCCTCTTCCAACATGTCATTTTTGGTATCCTTGGGGGTCTATTTATTGACAACTCCTAAGAGGGGATGCGTGAATACCTCTAAGGGCTTTGGATACTCGTCCATATTGGTGAGTTACGAGGGTTGCTCGTCCAAACTCGCGAGTCACTCACCCAAACTCACATCTGCTCGCCCCTACTTGCCCAATCACGTCTTTGTTGGCCTGGTGAGGTCTGCGAGTTGGCGCCTCCTTAAACATTTCTGATATCGACAAATTACTGGTTATGCGCCTCCATTAATATTGACCTTAAAGATTAGTGAAGACATATAGAGTGAAAAAATTTAACCAGGATGTAAAAAGGGTAATAATGGGGAAATTATTGCATGCGGGTCTAGTTTCTAGACGGTACCTTGAGATTCACTTTTTGCACGTGAGGTTGGGCTGGCCTTGTGATTCAATAATTTTCTATAAAAAAAAAATCATATCCCTAGCCCTAGGCTTCGTTTGACACATTGATTATAAACTGTTGTTCGTGAACAACGCCCAACCTCATGCAAGCTTGGTACACATTTACGTTCAAAACTATTTTTTTCCTTTCTTACATGAATTCTATGGTGATCTTTTTTTATCCAAATTCAGTAGAGCAAAAAAGCCGCTTAAAAGAGAGCCCTAATAATTTTCCGCATCTTCCAGTCATGGAATTACATTTACAGCACAAAAATATTGAGTAAATTGTGCAGCTAGCTAGCAAGCTGAGGCCAAATGGGGAGCAGACTCTGGAATCTGGATGCACAATGGCGGAGGATGGAGTGTGGGCGGGTCATTGGTGCTTCGGACAGCAGGCGGGCCCGCGATGGAAGCTCACGGGCTTATGTTAAGAGTTATTAATGCCGTGATTTGAGTTGTAGCGGTGGCCATCTCAATCGGCGCGGACACGATGGGCAGCGATCTCAATCGGAGCGGACACTGGATCGCCCATCGCTTTCACGGCCATTAATTATGAACTGCTAGCTCGCCCCCATAGATTTGGATCCGGATCCCCTCGAATCTGTACTGGAGAATGATTCATCTCGTCAATTATATGGCGAAATGAATTCAGGCGTTAAAAGACAAAACGAACAGTAAAAATTATAAAAATATTGAAAAAAAGGGGAATTTTCTCGCGCGCGGGATGGATCGAACTCCACCCTAGAGTTGTCCGTACGAACTCCAGGGGATCCAAATCTTATAGATTTAGGTTGTGTTTGACCCGACTTGGTGCAACTTATTTGTTCCAGTCATGTTGGATGAAAACGTCATTCTCATAGAATGTACGTTTGGTATGACAAATATTACAATCCTTATCAAAAAAGGGTGTTATTATTAGCAGTAGCTAGTCGCACCGCACTTTTTCCTAAATTTTCTCGCCTTTTGGAAATACGATTTGTGCATGCATTTTTGGAAAAGTGTTCAACACGAAAGTTGTAGTTCTCGACGAGATCTAAAACTTTCGTGTTGAACACTTTTTCTAAAAATGCATGTACATGACGTACTTTGGAAATACGCTCAGATTTCATGCCTTTTGGAAATACGTCATGTACATGCATTTTTAGGAAAAGTGTTCAACACAAAAGTTGCAGTGCAATTTTCGGTCGTGATCTGCAGCTTTCGTGTTGAACACTTTTCCTAAAAATGCATGTAAACTGCGTATTTCCAAAAGAAGCGAAAAAATAGGAGAAAGTGCGGTGCGACTAGCCAAAACTACGGTGCTAATAACAACACCCAAAAAAAACTTATTTGGGGCATAAGATTTTGATATGACAATGACATTTTTGTTCAACCTCACTGGAACAAATAATCCGTGATAAGTCGCGCCAAACGCAGCCTAATTATTAATTTAGGGTCGGTGTTCTCAAAATCAACCGCGGGTCGGGGATGATCTGCCTGGCTATAGCTTCTTGTGATAAGCTTGCCAAATCCGCCATTGATTTCTACTCCTATAGCTTTCTGTTGATTTAATATATGGTCTCCTCCAAATTTCGCGATCCAATGATGATGGGATCTGTCTTGTCCTACTCTAGGCGCCGCATCCCGGCCCAGCTTTGATCCCAGTGACGACCGCCTTTGATCTGGTCAGCCGCCACCGACCCACGTCATGCCCGAGGTTCCAACCGGCAATCGATCCATTTTTTTTATTTCACTATGGTCATTATGAGTTTGGACAAACTTCACCCCTATGACAGCCATTAAAAGAAAAAATTAGTTTTGAATATAAAAGTGGATGAAGTTTATAAGGTCATGAAGCCGTGCGTTCACGAGCGAAAGTCGCCACTGTCGGGCTAAACAGAGCCGCATCTCTTTCTTCGCTATCATACTCTTTTTGGTGCATTTGTGAGATATCTGTGTCAATGATTGAGGAAAAGAATGAAGCTCCTGTGAGAAGTTGTGCATTTACATTTCTATGGCAAAATGAAGCTCAAGATGAAGATTTGGGATTTTCGCTGAAGATTAAACAGGAAATTGTTTAGTTCTACATAGTTTGAGCAAGAATGTAGAACAAAACAAAACTTGTATATGCGGGGATCACGAGGGTAACATCTTTCCGTTACTTTTTGCTCAATGATTTTGCATTCTCTGCAATGGAGATGTTGTAAGCGGGTGCTCAAAACATACGGAGGAAGATCTAAGTGGAATCTGCTCCCCGTTGCCCCCAGCTAGGTATTTATAGTAAAATCTAGGGTTAAGATCCGCAAAGCCCCCAAACCCGTTATTCGTCCGAATATACACTTACAATCTCCTCCTATATTCGTGACAAATAACGGTGACGTTTCGGGGTGCTGGAGCGTAGACAAAATAATAATTCAAACTAAGCAAGACAATCAGGACAGATCATACTAAAAGATCAAAATAAAGGTTTTGCCTATACGGCAAACCACCACACAGATGCTATCCCAATCAAAGTCTGAATTATTACAAAACAAAACAAAAAACATGAATCAAACATTTGATGATTCTACTCATCTAGTAGATCATCGTCATCCATGTCCAGGTCTACAGCTCCTCCAAAATCTCCATCGTAGCCTGCAAGGAATTTCATGAGTCAGACTCAATGAATTCATAAACATATGCAGTAACATTTAAAGTAAACTAGCTCTTACTAAATGAGCTTAGCACTTCTAGCAACGGTGAAGTAACTCTGTCAGCATCTCATCCAGTCTAACTAGGACTAGTCACGTTACCTTACTCATTACTGATCACTATGTGCCTCACCAACACATGTGGGCACACATCACGTGCAACATTATCAAATGTGGAATAATGTGCTGTGACCAATGATGTTTAGATTAACATATACAACGACTTTCAATTCCCAGTTGAATAGATCTTGAATCAACTTACAATGAGAGGACGTTAGGTTATCAAATGTGGAATAACCCGCATCCAACCATCTTGGGTTTTCATCAAGAAACTATTTGGGGTTTTCAGTCTGTCACTTATTAGATGCTTGAATGTTGGCAGCTATAGGCTCGTGCATATCAAAACATAAACGTTGGAGGAAAGTTTCATATTTCTATGAACTTTAATCTCATTTCCCCCGATGTTTTGATTGTGAGAGCTCTATTTAATCCTTTAGTAAGGGCGTCTGCAACATTATCTTTCGTTCGCACATCTACCAGGGTCACAATCCCTTGGCTTGTGAGAGAGGTCAACCAGGCCTGTTTCATCCTGAGTTGCCTTCTTTTGCCATTGAACAAAGTGTTCGTAGCAACCGTTTTAGTAGCCTGATTATCGCAGTAAACTGCAACAAAACTCAGTTTCAGGCCCGACAGTGGAATGTCCAGCACCAAATCTCTTAACCACTCTGCTTCTTCACCAGCCGAAGCTAGAGCATAGAGTTCGGATTCCATGGATGAGAGTGCAATGCACGACTGTCTCTTGGACTTCCAGGCTACAGCTGCTCCTCCTAGTGTAAAGAGGAATCCACTAGTGGACTTGCTGTCGTTTATTTCTGAGCACCATGATGCATCAGAATATCCTTCCAGAACGGGAGGATGACCACTATAACATAAAGCATACTTTCGGGTGTGCTTTAAGTAACGCATCAGCCTATCGAGGGCATCCCAATGGTCTTGGCCAGGATTGCTAGTGAACCTACTTAACATGCCGACCGTGAAGGCTATGTCAGGTCTCGTACAGACTATAGCGTACATGAGGCTACCAAGCAGTTTAGAATAATCTAACTGTCGAACCGCAGCTCCTTCATTGGGCTTTAAGCGGTTAGAATAGTCGTATGGTGTCTCAGCCGCTTTACGTTCACTGTATCCCCACGTGTCCAATAAGGACTGGATGTAGTGGCTTTGACTTAGGGAAATGCCATGTTTCCCAAAGCTCACTTGCATACCTAGTATAGTGTCAGCTATACCTAGGTCTGTCACGCTAAATTCTTTAATTAGACCTGACTTTACGTCATCCACTTCGGATTGATCAGATCCAAGAATAAGCATATCATCCACATACAAGCATATTATGGCGACGTGGTCTGATCTATGACGTATGTAAAGACATTTATCCGAGAGACTCGACATGAATCCCATGTTCTTTACAGTATAGTCAAACTTCTCATGCCATAATTTCGGCGCTTGCTTCAATCCGTATAGCGACTTTAAAAGCTTACAGACCTTATTTTCGTGACCGTCTACAATAAAACCTTCAGGTTGACTCATGTAGATCTCTTCGGTCAGATCTCCGTTCAAGAACGCAGTCTTAACATCCATTTGATGAACAATAAAGGTCTCAATGGCCGAAATAGGAAGAAGAACCCTAATGGTTGCTAAGTGACACACGGGTGAGTATACGTCAAAATAGTCTACTCCGCTTACTTGTGTGAAACCTTTAGCCACCAGGCGTGCTTTATACTTAGCTACGCTACCATCGGGATTTAACTTCTTTTTCAGAACCCACTTGCACCCGACAGTTTTAGCCCCTATTGGCTTATCAACTAACATCCAGGTGTCGTTCTGAAGGAGAGAGTTCATCTCATCCTCAATTGCTTCTTTCCAGAGTAGGGAATCCCTTGATCTCATCGCTTCCTTAAAATTAGATGGATCGGCCTCGACGTGGTAAGTGACAAAATCACTACCGAAGGTTCTAGGGGTTCGCTCTCTCACTGAAGTCCTTCTAGACTCTAGGCCAGAGTTGTCTACCGGAACGGAATAGGAGGTGCTCGGTACTGATTCAGGATCGTCCTCAGTAATAGTTGCTTGCATACCTGGGATAGTTAAGTTCTTATCTTTGAGGAATTTATCCTCAAAGAACACAGCATCCCTAGATTCAATAATTATATTATTAGACAGGTCTAAGAATCTATCAGCAGCACTATCTTCAACACAACCTAAGTAGACACATGTATTGGTCCTAGGTCCAACCTTAGACCGTCTAGGGTCAGGAACCTTGACATAGGCTATACAGCCCCAGGTCTTAAGTCTAGTTAAAGACGGCGGTCGCTTAAACCAAAGCTCGTAGGGTGTAACTTCTAACTTAGCATGGGGAACTTTGTTCAGAATGTGATTCGCAGTCAAGACTGCTTCTCCCCAATAAGCGGAAGGCATGCCTGCAGTGAGCAACATAGAGTTTAACATCTCTGTTAACGTTCTATTCTTACGCTCGGCTATGCCGTTAGATTGGGGGGAGTAAGGAGCAGTGGTTTCTACTATGATGCCCTGTGAAGCAAGGAAGCATCTGAACTCACTGGACATATATTCTCCTCCTCTATCACTTCTAAACCTTTTAATTGTCATGCTTAACTGGTTTTCTACCCTGGTTTTGAAAAGACAAAACTTTTCAAACGCTTCATCTTTAGTTTTAAGCAACGAAATATGACAAAATCTCGTGCAGTCATCTATGAACGTGATCATATACTTCCTCCCACCTCTTGTGACAAAACTCTTAAAGTCACAAATATCGGAATGTATAAGCTCAAGAGGTGTTGTGCTCCTAGTAACCGTGCCAAAAGGTTTCCTAGTGATCTTAGTCTGAGCACACACTTCACATTTCCCAAGAGGAGACTTAGTGTCTAGTGTGATCTTATGAGTTCTAGCGACTTGGAACATTTTCTTATAGTTTACGTGTCCTAGTCTCTCATGTAGAGTCCTAGGGCTAGCTAAGTTCAATTGAACTTGTTGCACTACCTCATTTGCTAGACTCAAACGGTACATCCTATTCTGGACGTAAGCACATCCAAAGTAATGTGAGTTGACTGACAGAGTCACTCGACCGCCACAGAAGTTAATAGACATACCAGCATCACACAGTAAACTAATAGACACTAAGTTAGCAGATAAGAAAGGAATAAATTTGACGTTCTTTAAAAGTAAAGACTTACCTGAGGAGAGCATCAGAGTTGCGTTTCCCACCTTCAGTATGTCGGCTGTGCCACCATCTGCAACAGTCACTGATTCCTTTGCATCCTTCAGCTCTGTCAGAAGATTAGCGTTGTTGCAAACGTGGCACGTTGCCCCAGAATCTAGGAACCACTCCGTGCTGGCCTGCGCGTGTCCGACCATGGCAACAAAGTCGGATGGCTCAGCGTGGCTAACCAGATGAGCCTGGTTGCCTTCTTGCGGTGCTCTAGTTCTTTCTTTCCTCGGTAGCTTGCAGTCTGATGCACAGTGTCCCCACTTGTTGCAGTTAAAGCATTTACCCTTAAACTTTTTAGAGGGTCTACTCGGTCCTACAACCTGAGGGCTACTGCGAGGCGGTTTGGTCTTGTGAGAGGGAGGAGCGCGCTTGGAGCTTGTAATCATGTTGGCAGCAGCCTTCTGCTTGCCAACAGCTTCCAAAGCGTGCTTCGTCCGGTTCTCGTCCTCAATGCGAATGAAGCGCTTGAGGTCGTTCAGACCAACTTGCATCTTCTTGCGGTACATTTCCGTTTTGAAATTGTACCACGAGGAGGGCAGCTTATACACAATTGTGCCGGCAACAAAACTTTCGGGCAGGCTAATGGACTCACTATGCAGAGAATCAACCAAATTTTCAAAATCTGATACCTGAGGGAGAATGGCTTTCTCCTCGTCGAAGCTGAAGGAGTGGAACTTGTCCACTAGATGAGCTTTGGAGAGGTCCTCCTCCTGTCTGAAGTGCTCCTCTAGGGCTTCCCAGATCTCCTTCGCAGACTGCAGCTTGATGTAGTTCTTGGCCAGACTGGAAGAGAGACAATTCAGCAGGTAGTCCCTGCAGAAATCCTCATCTTCAGCCCACTGTGCCTCATCTGCAGTCCCAGCAACGTCAGCACGAGCAGTCTTGATGGTGTAGAAGACATTCAGGTATTTCATCCCAAATTGCGTGTTCAACTTCCAATCGTTGAACTCGGAGGCCGTGAATTTTTCCAACTTGTTCATGGGAACTGGAGAGGACAAGGAAGAATTCCTCATTGCTTCTCTTGCTGCAAGCCTGAATGTTGAAACCAAAAACTTGGTCTCTGTGGAGTTCGACCCTTGGGGAAGGGGTGACCTCACACCTACTACACTCGGGGGGATGTCACGGACCAAAGGCTCAGGAAACTAGGAATAGACCCTCGGCTCTAGCGTGGAGGTCCCACCACACACCCGGAAGGTTGCTAGAACACTTCCCCTCCCTCACCAAGTGGCTGAGCTGGGCGCCTTGGAGAGCTCTCTCTACTCTACCAAGATGAAGCTAAGGGAGGAGGAGGTAAGGAAATCTCATCCTCTCCAAAGGCACCCATGGGGGTCTATTTATAGTTTTTCCAAAGCCTGGGGTCAAAATGACCCAAATGCCCTTAAGGCGAATAAACCACTAGCCAGTAGCAAACCTCCACGCCGGGGGGTAAAGAGGTAATTTCCCTCCCGGGGGCACAACTGTAAAAGCACGACCCAAGGGGGTCTAGGGGCCGAGCCATGCTCCCCACCCCTTGGGCGAGCCGCAGGCCGCACGCAAGGGCTAGCCGCCCGGGGCGAGCAGGCCGCAGGCCTGGCTCGCCCGCAAGGGCTAGCCGCCCGGGGCGAGCCGCAGGCCGCACGCCTGGCTCGCCCGCAAGGGCAGGCCGCCCGGGGCGAGCAGGCCGCAGGCCTGGCTCGCCCGCAAGGGCAGGCCGCCCGGGGCGAGCCGCAGGCCGCACGCCTGGCTCGCCCGCAAGGGCAGGCCGCCCGGGGCGAGCAGGCCGCAGGCCTGGCTCGCCCGCAAGGGCAGGCCGCCCGGGGCGAGCCGCAGGCCGCACGCCTGGCTCGCCCGCAAGGGCAGGCCGCCCGGGGCGAGCTGGCCGCAGGCCTGGCTCGCCCGCAAGGGCAGGCCGCCCGGGGCGAGCTGGCCGCAGGCCTGGCTCGCCCGTAAGGGCAGGCCGCCCGGGGCGAGCTGGCCGCAGGCCTGGCTCGCCGCTCCTTCCCAACACTAAAGCCAACCGGGGGGGTGCCGACCACCTTGCCGCACCCGCCCCCCAAGGTCGAGCCAAAATTGGCCACTAAGAATGTAAAATCTCCCAAAGGCTACAAACTGGTCCCACTTAGGCCGGGGACCCTGCTCTGCGAATACGGGGTTGTACACAATCCCCGCTCTTTTCGAGGTTGGCACAAGCTCGAAAAGAAACATCCAACCCAACGTATTCGCTGAGTGGACTTTTCTTGCGCGGTCGAGAAAATACTTAGCCTCTCTGAGGGGTCAACCTGTCACGCCAGCTAATGGGAGCCTGGGTGACGAGACAGCCTTGGGGTGAAAATACTTAGCCTCCCGAGGGGTCAACCTGTCATGCCAGCTTAATGGGAGCCTGGATGACGAGACAGCCTCGGGGTGAAAACACTTAGCCTCCCGAGGGGTCAACCTGTCATGCCAGCTAATGGGAGCCTGGGTGACGAGACAGCCTCGGGATGAAAATACTTAGCCTCCCGAGGGGTCATCCTGTCATGCCAGCTAATGGGAGCCTGGGTGACGAGACAGCCTCGGGGTGAAAACACTTAGCCTCCCGAGGGGTCAACCTGTCATGCCAGCTAATGGGAGCCTGGGTGACGAGACAGCCTCGGGGTGAAAACACTTAGCCTCCCGAGGGGTCAACCTGTCATGCCAGCTAATGGGAGCCTGGGTGACGAGACGGCCTCGGGGTGAAAACACTTAGCCTCCCGAGGGGTCAACCTGTCATGCCAGCTAATGGGAGCCTGGGTGACGAGACAGCCTCGGGGTGAAAACACTTAGCCTCCCGAGGGGTCAACCTGTCATGCCAGCTAATGGGAGCCTGGGTGACGAGACGGCCTCGGGGTGAAAACACTTGGCTTCCACGAGAGGTACGCCTGACCTGCCAGCTAGTGAGAGCCTGACAGCGGGACCATCATCGGAGCTAAGGACTTGGGGCTTCCACGAGAGGTACGCCTGACCTACCAGCTAGTGAGAGCCTGACAGCGGGACCATCATCGGAGCTAAGGACTTGGGGCTTCCACGAGAGGTACGCCTGACCTGCCAGCTAGTGAGAGCCTGACAGCGGGACCATCATCGGAGCTAAGGACTTGGGGCTTCCACGAGAGGTACGCCTGACCTGCCAGCTAGTGAGAGCCTGACAGCGGGACCATCATCGGAGCTAAGGACTTGGGGCTTCCACGAGAGGTACGCCTGACCTGCCAGCTAGTGAGAGCCTGACAGCGGGACCATCATCGGAGCTAAGGACTTGGGCTTCCACGAGAGGTACGCCTGACCTGCCAGCTAGTGAGAGCCTGACAGCGGGACCATCATCGGAGCTAAGGACTTGGGCTTCCACGAGAGGTACGCCTGACCTGCCAGCTAGTGAGAGCCTGACAGCGGGACCATCATCGGAGCTAAGGACTTGGGCTTCCACGAGAGGTACGCCTGACCTGCCAGCTAGTGAGAGCCTGACAGCGGGACCATCATCGGAGCTAAGGACTTGGGCTTCCACGAGAGGTACGCCTGACCTGCCAGCTAGTGAGAGCCTGACAGCGGGACCATCATCGGAGCTAAGGACTTGGGCTTCCACGAGAGGTACGCCTGACCTGCCAGCTAGTGAGAGCCTGACAGCGGGACCATCATCGGAGCTAAGGACTTGGGGCTTCCACGAGAGGTACGCCTGACCTGCCAGCTAGTGGGAGCCTGACAGCAGGACCGTCATCGGAGCAAAGGACTTGGGGCTTCCACGAGAGGTACGCCTGACCTGCCAGCTAGTGAGAGCCTGACAGCGGGACCGTCATCGGAGCAAAGGACTTGGGGCTTCCACGAGAGGTACGCCTGACCTGCCAGCTAGTGAGAGCCTGACAGCGGGACCATCATCGGAGCTAAGGACTTGGCGTCTCAACAAAACCTTGTCAAATTCAACATCCTCAAACGGGGAAAAAATGATGGGTTACATGGCCTCTCCCGACTCAGTGGGTCGGGGGCTAGACTCGATACATTATAACAAAAAATACAAGTTCCTATTGAGGCGAGGCTCCTTCACCTCTTGCATTAACCGATCCTTCCCCGGCTGCCCACGTCGACCCGATCCTCACATCTGTTTTCCTCCCTGGCTAGGGGCGGGGCTTCGATCTGCCTCGGGGGTGGTTGCTGGGCTTGACCTCTCGCTCCTCTTACCTCCAGGAATTCGGGGCAGGTAGCTGTCGCGTGCCCCTCCACCTGGTGGTAGTCACAGTACGGCAATGCTTCTTCTACCGGCCTCCTTCGGCGGACTCGGCGATCTCTCCCGTTGCCTCTTCTTCCTTCGCCTATTGCCAAGGCTTGCTGCGGTGGGGGTAGGAGTTGCCTTGGGGCTTGCCTTTGGTAGTTGAACCTCCCTTGACCCCCATGAAAGTTCCCTCCATCCTGGGTGAGAGCTCTTCCTGGACCATAGGCGGGTCCCCCCTGCTGCCTCCAGCCTGGCTCCGGACCCTCCTGTCTCGGGAACCCCTGGGCTCTCTGCTCCTCTCTCCGCCTTCCTTCCTGGTGCCTTGAGCCACCTTGCTCTTTCGACTCCACCTCCGTCAACTTAGCCAACTTTTTTACAAAGGCCGGGTTGGCTGCCTCCATGGCTATCTCCTCTGCCGCCCTTTCCATCAGCTCCTCGAAGGAGAGGGGGGCCTTCCGAGTCAGGCTCATCTTGAAGAATCCTTCGCGCAACCCCACCGTGAACGCCATCTGGAGGGCATACCCTGGCACCTCCTGGATATCCGCGACCTCTTCCTGGAACCTGTCGACGTAGTGGGCCAGCGACTCCTCGACCCTTTGCTTTATCTGGAAGAGGGACTCAGGACCCTTCTTCCTCTTCTTGGAGGTGGAGAAGCGAAGCTGAAAGCTCCGACTCAAGTCTTCGAACCCGAAGATGGACCTTGGAGGGAGTTGATGAAACCAGTCCCTTGCCTTCTCCTTCAACGTGATCGCAAAGAGGCGGTACTTGAAGGCATCCGTCATCGGCCTGATGGAGACGGCATCCTCGAACCACTGTAGATGCTGGACGGGATCATCCTTCCCGGTATAGTAAGCCATGTCTGGCTCTCTGAACCCCTCGGGAACGGGAGCTGAGATGATCAGCTCGCTGAAGGGTGACCCCCTAAGGGGTGCTCTCACCACCTCTACTCGCGCGACCTGCTCGCCTGGGGGGCTAGCTCTCGCCGGGCTGGGGAACAGCTCCCGGCCGGGGAGGTCTCTCTCGACCCCTTCTCCCATCCTTTCCTTCCCAGGTCGCCTACCTGGCACACTTTCTTCTCCCCCTGCTGGGGTGATCTCGCCTTGCCCCCTGGGAGCCAGCTCGCCGAGACCACTCTGGGTCAGCTCGCCGAGACCCCTGGGAGCTAGTCCCTGGGGGGTGGGGGTTGAGCTGTCAGCCCGAGGGGCGATGCTTCTAAGCATCCCCATGATGCCTTCGATGGAAGCCATGAACTCCTCCCTTCCTACAAAGGGTCCTAGGTTGGGGAGACCACCGAGGTCATCACTACCTTCCTGATCTCCAGTCATGACACTCTCCCGAGATTTTCTGTGCTGGTCACTCTCCACGCTCACCGCACCAAAATGTTGAAACCAAAAACTTGGTCTCTGTGGAGTTCGACCCTTGGGGAAGGGGTGACCTCACACCTACTACACTCGGGGGGATGTCACGGACCAAAGGCTCAGGAAACTAGGAATAGACCCTCGGCTCTAGCGTGGAGGTCCCACCACACACCCGGAAGGTTGCTAGAACACTTCCCCTCCCTCACCAAGTGGCTGAGCTGGGCGCCTTGGAGAGCTCTCTCTACTCTACCAAGATGAAGCTAAGGGAGGAGGAGGTAAGGAAATCTCATCCTCTCCAAAGGCACCCATGGGGGTCTATTTATAGTTTTTCCAAAGCCTGGGGTCAAAATGACCCAAATGCCCTTAAGGCGAATAAACCACTAGCCAGTAGCAAACCTCCACGCCGGGGGGTAAAGAGGTAATTTCCCTCCCGGGGGCACAACTGTAAAAGCACGACCCAAGGGGGTCTAGGGGCCGAGCCATGCTCCCCACCCCTTGGGCGAGCCGCAGGCCGCACGCAAGGGCTAGCCGCCCGGGGCGAGCAGGCCGCAGGCCTGGCTCGCCCGCAAGGGCTAGCCGCCCGGGGCGAGCCGCAGGCCGCACGCCTGGCTCGCCCGCAAGGGCAGGCCGCCCGGGGCGAGCAGGCCGCAGGCCTGGCTCGCCCGCAAGGGCAGGCCGCCCGGGGCGAGCCGCAGGCCGCACGCCTGGCTCGCCCGCAAGGGCAGGCCGCCCGGGGCGAGCAGGCCGCAGGCCTGGCTCGCCCGCAAGGGCAGGCCGCCCGGGGCGAGCCGCAGGCCGCACGCCTGGCTCGCCCGCAAGGGCAGGCCGCCCGGGGCGAGCTGGCCGCAGGCCTGGCTCGCCCGCAAGGGCAGGCCGCCCGGGGCGAGCTGGCCGCAGGCCTGGCTCGCCCGCAAGGGCAGGCCGCCCGGGGCGAGCTGGGCGCAGGCCTGGCTCGCCGCTCCTTCCCAACACTAAAGCCAACCGGGGGGGTGCCGACCACCTTGCCGCACCCGCCCCCCAAGGTCGAGCCAAAATTGGCCACTAAGAATGTAAAATCTCCCAAAGGCTACAAACTGGTCCCACTTAGGCCGGGGACCCTGCTCTGCGAATACGGGGTTGTACACTGAACACAGGAACAGAGGCTTGGATCGGCTCCAGGAAAGCGTCGACCAGAGAAATCGTCGAACGGGAGGATCGACGATCGTCGACCGGAAGAGAGCGTCGAACGTCGACCGGGAAGAAAACGTCGAACGTCGAACGGGAGGAAAAACGTCGAACGTCAACCGGGAGGAAAAACGTCGAACGTCGACCGGGAGGAAAAACGTCGAACGTCTACCGGGAGGAAAAACGTCGAACGTCGACCGGGAGGAAAAACGTCGAACGTCGACCGGGAGGAAAAACGTCGAACGTCGACCGGGAGGAAAAACGTCGAACGTCGACCGGGAGGAAAAAAAAGCTAGGGCTTGACGCAAATGGCGACGGCGGCCGATCTCCTCCACCTCTTGATCGGCGAGGAGGAAACGTTGCCCCAGACCGACGGAACTCCTCTATCTAGCGGCAACGACCTGGAAGAAGCGAGCGGCGAGAAGAGGAAGGATCGGCAGGTCCTAACTTCGTGAGCGAAGAGGCCCCGGCGACCTGGAAGAAGCGATCCGCGAAAAAACGAGGGCGGAAGCTTGCCCCAAACAGGCGACCGGCGACGGGAAGGGCTGGGCTAGACAGATCCTCGATCGGCCTGCAGCGAGCGGCGGCTGGCCCTAGATCCACGCACGGGAGACGAGCACCAGCGAAGGGAGCGAAGATGTTTCGAGAATGTAAGCGGGTGCTCGAAACATACGGAGGAAGATCTAAGTGGAATCTGCTCCCCGTTGCCCCCAGCTAGGTATTTATAGTAAAACCTAGGGTTAAGATCCGCAAAGCCCCCAAACCCGTTATTCGTTCGAATATACACTTACAGATGTATGCACGGGAAGGGTGGCATCAATGTAGAACAAGGAGGCAGGGTTGGTATAGCCATATAGGCATGCCGCAATATGCACTCGAGTGCTTATCGCATTTCCTCGACTCTCTCTCACTTGTGTTGTATGTCCCTCGTCATGTCTCCTCGAACCCCGAGGCTGTCTTTGGCTCCGTTTTACATGATGTTTTCGCTCCGGCACAATTGGACAAAAAGCGCTGCCGTCATAGAATGTATGTTTGACATGATAACGGTTATGACCTCCACCAAGAAAAGAATTATTTAGAGCATAAAAGTGGATGAAGTTCCTTAGATACGAATGACATTTCATAACCACTGCGTTTATGACCGACATCGATTTATCTATGGAGATCCATTTAACTGCATTTCATATTGTTCTTAAGTGGAGTAGAGCCCACAACCATAATAAAATGGTTACTTCTAAAACCATATTGTACATTGTTTTTTAACAAACATTGTTCAGCCCACTAAACAGTGATTATGTTCTTATTAACAAAAACATTGTTCAGCCCACTAAACAGTGATTAGGTTGTTTAATTATTAATCAAAACATTGTTCTGCCCAGAACAATAAATTAGTTATTTCTTAAACCAACTAGTATATTGTATATTTAAGGCAAATACATTGTTAAGCCCACTAAATAGTGGTTATGTTTAAATTGCTAAAGCCCATTTGGCTCAAGTGAAGGCAAAACTTGCTTAAAAGGCTTACAATAAAGTTGGGTATTGCAATTATCAGGAAATTAATATGATCACTTGGCCCATATTATTAGTATTACCAGTGAGAGTGAATAGGTTTCTCCTGCCCTTGTGACAGTACTTCGGTTTGGACAATACCTCTGTCCATACTCACCTGCTATCATCGGAAAATTTTATCTTCAACTTAAAATATACTGTTGAAATTTCACATGCTGATCAGAAGATAGCTCTGATACCAAGTAAAAACTTTCAGAACTATCAAGCTGACTACTTGATCAAGCAGAAACGGAAACTAGGCGCAAGAACACTCCAATCATAAACTGAACTATGTAAATCAGAAATAACAGAGAGCAAACACAGATCTTGTAATATCAACTATCTTTATTACAAGGCAAGACATACACGACGAGACATGATTTTGTCAAGTACAAGGGAGAAGCAAACAAGCAAGCAAGAAGAAACAAGCCGGACGGACTGCCTCAGAGACCGCTGAGTCCCCCGAGACCGCCAAGCCGCTGCTGCACCAACTAAACTACGGAGTCCGCGAAGTCCGCGGACTACCCGTTATTCTGCTGACCGACTGCTCTGCAAGCCGCTCCCAAACTGAAAGAAAAGAGCGCCTAGTCCGCCGAGACTGACAGACAGGTTATTGAACTTGGAAATTGCTGAAGGAGAGAAGACTGGCTGACCGCAAATGCGACCTGCTGAAACCGCCGATTGTAAACCGCGAGCTCCACTGATTCTTAACCGTAGTCAGAACCAGACTCATGGCTTCACAGTGCTAGCCGCGCAACCTGCAAACAGAAACCAGTTAACCTTCTCAAACCGCGCGGACAAGAAAACCGAGGCCGCATCAATTAACCAACGCTCAACTTACTGTTCCTCAGTATCTATTGATGTGACGGGGGGGGGGTCCTATTTATAGGCGCGGAGAGGAGTGTGATCACCACCCTAGTGGATAGAATCACCACCCCAGCTCGCAGCTGACAAAAGTAAGTTCGCCGAGTCCGCAAGGACAAGGCCGGACAAGCCAACCAAAAAACTGCCTAGCACCAAGGCTGGAAGCCAGCCCGCAACCCGGCAGACACCGCACCAGTCCGCACCCTGCACAACATGCGGGCACAACAACAACCCACACACTACAGCAGTCCGCACACTACACGCGGACACAACACCAACCGCGAACACCGCACCAGCCCGCAACACAAGTCCACGACCAACAGACACAAACCATCCGGTCAACCAGCGGACATTGCGGACTCTGCAGACACCCTGGACTTGTCACAGATTGTGACCAAGTCCAGCAACCAACCAAGAACTGGCGCGAGCTCAGCGGACAAGGCTCTAGTCCGCCAGCTCCCAAGACAGATCGCCAACAAGCCGCTCCATCAGAGCAAGGCAATCAGCCGAACTCACAAGCTCCAAGAGCAGTTCGCATAGAGCGAACTCCGCGGACTCATAGTGAGCCCGCCCTTCCGCGGATACTCCACCTACCCGCAAGGTTACACCAGGGAACAACTAACTGCAAGGCACTAGGGAATCATCACCAGACCAGAACAACCAGGTCGCCCAGACAGCCCAGACCGTAACAACCATCACCAGGCCGCAATATCCAGACTGCCCAGACCGCACCATCAGTCCTCCCAGGCCGCACAATCAGTCCGCCCAGGCTGCACAGTCTGCTTGATCAACCTCGTCACTTTCACTTCAATATTTTCAACACTCCCCCTTGAAGTGAGAAGTGGTAACCAAGCCCAGCAGTCCCCATAACCGAGTAAATGACACCTTCGACAACGACATTGTGAAGATGTCTGCGACGTTGTCCTCACCCGCACATGCTCCACCATAAGAGATCCCTCCAACACCTCCCGAATGAATTGGTGCTTGATCTTTATATGTTTGGTCCGTGCGTGACAAACTGAATTATTCACCAATTTCAGGGTGCTTTCATTGTCACCGCAGAGCAGAGTTGGACCGCACACTTCTTCATAGACGTCCTCTACTAGTCTCCTGAGCCAGATGGCTTCCTGAGCCGCCAAGGCTGAAGCCTTGTACTCCGCTTTCGTAGTGGAGACGGACATCGAGTCTTGCTTCTTGTTATACTAAGAGATACAAGCTGATCCACATGTGAAGACAGAACCGGATGTTGACTTCCGGTCGTCTGAATCTCTCCCATAATCATCATCTGAGTATCCTTGAAAAACAAAACTCGTGCCTCTCCTATAAAGGAGACCCATATCAGAAGTGGTCTTCACGTACTTCAGAATGTTCCTCGCCGCCATCAGATGAGGCTTCCTGGGTTCCATCATATACTGACTTACTCGGCCAACTGCATAAGCAATGTCTGGCCGTGTAATCATCAAATAGATAAGACTCCCAACCAGAGCCCGAAACACCAAAGTATCTGGAAGAATCCTTCCCTCATCCCGCCGAAGTTTGATGCATGAATTGAAAGAAGTACAGCTACTCTTCCCTTCCTGCATGTCGAATCACTGAACGATTCGCTCCGCATAGCCCTTCTGGGACACGAGTATGTCACTTTCTTTTCTCTCCACCTCGAGTCCAAGGAAGTGGTGGAGCTCACCCAAGTCCTTCATCTCGAATCTTATAGCTAGCTCTGCCCTGAGCCTAGCTACCTCCTCCTTGGAGTTCCCCGCGATGATCATGTCATCCACGTATAACAGCACCAAGACTAGAAGCTCCCCCTTCTTCTTAACGAACAAGCTCGAGTCTGAGTTTTAAGCAAGATAACCTCAGAACTGAAGGTATTTTGCAATCTTCTCATACCAGGCTCGAGGATCCCGCTTCAACCCATAGAGAGCTTTCCGGAGCTTGCAGACGTAGTCCGGATGATCTTCAGAACGTACCCTAGTGGCTGATCCATGAAGATATCTTGTCGATCTCCCCATAAAGAAAAATGTTCTTTACGTCTAGCTGTCACATCTTCCACCCTTGGCAAGTCGCCAAGGTCATCACCACCCAAACTGAAGTCATCTTTGCCACGGGACTGGACTTCTCTTCATAGTCTTCGCCGTACTATTGAGAAAACCCTCGAGCAACAAGGCGAGCCTTGTATCATTCGATACTTCCATCCGCCTTCTTCTTCATCTTGTAAACCCACTTGTAAGTCACAGGAGTAACGTCATCAACCTTGAGCACAGGGTCTCAGGTCTCATTCTTCTTGAGAGCAGTCATCTCCTCATTCATGACATCTTCCCACTCCTTGACTCCAGTGGCTTCATTAAAGCTAGAAGGCTCCCGCTCATCTAGGGGGGCCTGCGAAGAAATAAGAGACAAAGCTCATCATGTTCCCTTCGCAATAACGAGTTGGTGGCTTGATGATCCTCTTCGATCTCCAAAGAGTCTGCTCCTTGCTCACCACCTCTGTTGCTTCTTCAGAATCAGCTTCATTCTTAGGCACACTTAGAGCATCGCTCCCCCTACTTCCTGAACCAGAAGTCTCTGCCTCAGAGCCTGAAACACCTAGAGCTCCTGGTGACATATGCAGCTCCACATGAAGATCTTCAGCAGCCTCCTTCTACCCTTCATCAACCTTGCTCTCCTGTAGCTCAATAGAGCCATCTCCATACGACGTCAACTCATCAAAGACAACGTCTCTTGATACAACAAACTTACTTGTCACAGGATCCATACACTTCCATCCCTTCTTCCGCTCATCATAACTCACAAAGACAAGCTTCCTCGCCTTTGCATTAAGCTTGGTCCTCAGAGCATTCGGGACATGCACATAGCAGGTTGATCTAAACACCCGAAGGTGCTCAACACTAGGCTTCTCCTTGAACATCAGCTCATGACAAGACTTCATGTTGATCGGACTCAGAGGCATCTGATTGATGACATAAGTTGCGCAGGTCATTCCTTCCGCCAAAAATGACCTGAGAATGCCTTTTGCATGAAGCCAACACTTGATGTTTTCCGTCAAATGACGGATCTTCCTCTCCGCCACTACATTTTGTTGTGGAGTATGAGCACAAGTAAGCTCTATCTGGATCCCGTGCTTCTTGCAGAAGTTAGAAAACTCGGATGATACAAACTCACCACCGTTATCAGATCTAAACTTCTTGATCTGCATGCCAAACCGGCCCTCCACCATCTCCTTGAACTCCACAAACAATTGGAAATCAGCTGACTTCTCCTTAATGAAATACACCCAAGTGTATCTTGAGTAGTCATCAATCAATATCAGCATGTATCTGCTGCCTACAAAACTAGCAGTAGCAGTTGGCCCCATCAAATCACCATGGATGCACTCCAAAGGTGCCTTGCTTTTTGTCTGAGACTTGTCAAACGGAAGGCAATGAGCCATTCAAAACTAACATCCCGCGTAGACACGGCCATCTCCGTAGGATGACAACTTTGACAAGTCTTTCACAAGGATTCTCATCTTCATAGCTTTTAGCTTGTCCATCCCAACGTGCCCTAGCCTCTTGTAACACCCCGAAACTCAAAAGAGAGACGGGTGAAATTTTTAAGCCAAGACGGGGTTTTGAAGCAGGTGACACGGGTCTCGACACGGGCGTGTCGGAGGCCGTGTCAGGGCGTGTTTGACCACGGGTCGTGCGGTCGACGCTTTGGCAGTCGACGATCGTAGAAGGCTGGAACACGGCCTGGGACACGGGCATGTCCCAGGGCGTGTCAGGCACACGGCCTGGGACACGGGCGTGTCCCAGAGCGTGTCACTTTGGGCTGTTTTCTGAGGAAGGCACACGGGCCATGACACGGGCCCTGACACGGGCATGTCAAATTCGACACGGGCGTGTCGGGTGCCGTGTCGCAGGCCGTGTCCTTCTCGGGTTGGGAAAGTTGGCCGATTGCATACGGGGGGGAGTGACACGGGTCTCGACACGGGCGTGTCACATGTGACGCGGGCGTGTCGGAGGCCGTGTCAAAGGCCGTGTGCTGGTTTTTCGAATTGGTCGAGACGGCGAATGGGTGACACGGCCAGGCACACGGCCGTGTTGCAACCCGTGTTCGGCCCAGATTTTATGATTTCAGATCTAATCTTGGCCGTTCGTTTCCTTGACTTTGGATCCGACGGTGGGGGGCTGCTCCTGGGTGGTTTTAGCCGGGATTTAGGGTTGGGAATCCTCATTTCCTTTAGCCATTCTCTCTCTAAGAGTTTAGAGAGAAGGGAGAGCAAGGAGGAAGGAGGAGTCCAAGATCCGACCGCCGGAGGAGCTTCGGAGCTCCGAATCGCGATCCGAGTCCAGATCCGCGGAGGTGACGTCGTTGCGGTGCTTTCCAATCGCATAGTTTTTGATGGCGCCGCGGAAAAACGCAAGGGTAACGATTCTCATCCTAGGGCATGTGAAGCCCTCTTTTCCTTTGCATAGGAAGCCCTCTCTCGCGAGTGAGCGAAGAGTTGGAGCGTTCCTTCGGGTAGATATGTAAAGTCCCCCTTGTATAGAGTCCGTATGCGAAAACGGACGTAGGCATTGTGTGTGAAGCCTATCCGGACAAGTAGAGCCATATCGGTGATGTTGCATTGCATATGAACCAGGGAAGACTCTGGGTGTTTGGGCGCTTTTCAGGTTTTCTACATGGTAGATTGCAACAGGGAGCCTTGGAGATTAACTCCAAGGTGCACCCGGAAAACTGGGGAAAAGCGAGTTTTGCCAACACGATGGTCGGGGAGCCAACGTGAACATAACTAAGTTATGTGATTGTTGTGGCGGAAACGGGACTCGGTGAGTCTTGACCTGCGCATATGGCTTAAATTGCCGTTGCGATATGAGCACGGGTCAGGCGGAACCGTACCCGGTCTATGTCGTTCGGTCGGACCGTTGGCATGGATGAGGGTCTTCGGCGGTCTATGGCTTAAATTGTCGTGACCAAGGCCAGGAAGGCAAAATGCTCATATGGTTGGTCGTCCAAGAGGCGGTGGTGGAACGGGAACGTCTATGGCTTGAATTGACGTGACGTTGGTCGGTTCGCCGTGAATGTGCCCTGAGTGCATGGGGTGTGTGGCCATGCGAGCCTACGCCTGTGTTGAAGTGTGTTTACACTATTGTTGTTGCCTACTAATAAAGTGCAGGGAAAGTGCATCGCCGCCCCGATTTTGGGGGCGGGATCGTTATAATTTGGTCAGCATAGCTGACCGTTATTTTGTTTACCACCGGGCGGTGGATTGTGGCTTGTAGGTGCTGCGGAGCCGAGCGGGAAATAGCGGGCTAAAGCCCTTGAAGCTGTGCCGGCCCTCGAAGGCCTAAATGTTTATGTTTTTCCCGTTTATCATGTATGGCCGGCCTGCGTGCCGAGATTTGGAAAACACTTTATTTAAAGCAAACTGTTGTAAGGCCTTAAGGCCCGTACTCGTGTATTATACATTCCTATGTGGTTTGTGTAGTGGACATTCATGCGTGTGGCTGGGTTCTTTCCTTTCTTGCAACTTAATAATTGCTTCCGCTAGGTGTTGTGTAGGACGTTATGATTGGTTGATTGGTTTCAATGCGTAACCAACCGGTCTGTCCGTAGTATATGGCGTCGGGCCCCGGCCGGACCTACTGCTATATGCTATACAACGGATAGGGGTGTTACAAATTGGTATCAAACTACTGGTTTCGGTCAAACTTAAATGAATTCGTGGACGAATTCACTTTAAGGGGTGGTGAGCACATGTGTGCGTCATCGTTAAAACATGAAAAGAACCCATGAATGTCCACTTAAGAATGAAAATACACAAGTTTGAGGAACCTGCGTGTTCCTATGATTGCTGTTTGCAATAATTTTTGGTCACTTATCGGTGTTTTGCACGATTATAGGTGACCAGAAGTGGTGCTGGGCCGTCAGAACAGCCAGGTTCTGAGGCAAGCAGTGCGCCAAGTGAAGCGCCTGCAACACCTCCGTCTGCCGAGACCATTAGATTGGTGGCAGAAGCTGTCTTTGCTATGATTAATGCGCAACCTGCAAGACAGGTGCAGCAGCCTGCTCCTGCGAGGGAGCAAGTGCCGCTCCAAGCGGCGGAGCCTAGAAGGGTTGAGCAGGTGGCGGTGGAGCCGGAGTTGCCTCTGAGAGAAACTGAAAGACAGTTGAAGCATGTGATGGGCTTCCACCCACCGGTGTTCTCGGGAACGGGAACCCCGACCCAGGCTGAAGATTGGCTCTCAAGAGTCAATAGGGTGATGACAGCTACTGAAACGGAAGAGTGGCAGAAGACCACGATAGCGACGTTCCTTTTGGATGGGGACGCAAGGTTATGGTGGGAAGGCCTAGAGCTACACCAGTTGAGGGGAAGGCCGTTGGCCGAAGTTCCTATGGCGGAGTTTTCGAGATTGTTCATGGCTCGATACCTCCCCTCAGCGCAGAGGATCGCTTTGGAGAACGAGTTCCAAAAGATGGTGCAAGGAGATAGCATTGTAGACGAGTACCTCCACGAGTTTACTCGGTTGGGGAGATATGCTAGCGCTACCTTTGCCGACGAGGAGCGAAAGACTAACCGCTTCTATGAAGGGTTAAGAGATGAGCTGAGGTTGCTACTGTCAGGGCCCATGGCACAGGGTTTCCTAACCTTGGTCAACTCGGCCCGGTCCTTGGAGAAGGACATGAGAAATGTGCAAGCTAAGAAGGATTCTGGTGGGAAGAAATCGGAGTTCAAAGCGCCGACTACGTCGAAGTCGGGCTATCGAAAATTCTTCAAGAAGACTAGGACGTCAGGTCCAGCTCCTTCTGCAGGTGCCTCGGGGACAACTACCAATCGAACCCCAGGCACTTGTTTCACGTGTGGAAAGACGGGGCACTTTGCCCGTGACTGCTGGAGTGGACGCTCAAAGTCCGAAAGGAAACAAAGAGCTACTTACGAAGAGAAGGGCAAAGCGGTGGAGTCGACCGCGTCCCATTATGCTCCGACTCAGCCTAGAGTCTACAACTTGGGGCAGCAGGAGGCTATTAAACAAGCGGATGTGGTGACAGGTACGAGTTAATTTATAGCAAGTTAACTTAGATACTGTTGTTTTTGCTTGTTAGCCTAATATGGTTTGCATAGGCTTTGTTTTGATTTGCGATAGTCCGGCACGGGCACTGTTCGATACAGGAGCTTCACACTCCTTGTCCGAAAATTTTATATCGCGCATCGGAATCCCTTCTTCGATGGCGAAGGACAATTTGGATGTGCTGCTACCGAATGGGTGCTCGATGCGTGCAGACAGAGTGTGCGCCGTAAAGGTTCACATTGGGAGCCAAGAGTTTGACTTGCTAGCGTCATTGCTGCCGCTAGTAGAATTCGACGTTATCTTTGGGATGGATTGGCTTTCGGAGCAGAAGGCTTGGATTGACTGTGACCGGAAGGAGGTCAAGCTGGGTGTTGGGCTGGGGACAACATTTGAGGGACTCAAGGGGTCGAGCAAGACGCTGATGTCTGCTCTTCAGGTGGTAAAGGCAGTTCGTGCTGGTGCAGAGCTGTTCTTCGCTATAGTGGGGGCTATGGAGCCAAAGTCCACGTTGGATAGCATCCCCGTGGTTTGTGAATACCCCGATGTGTTCCCGGATAGTCTTCCCGGGGCCCCACCGCGGCGAGAGATTGATTTCACCATCGAGCTCGTACCGGGGGCCAAACCGGTGTCACGTGCTCCGTATAGGTTGGCGCCTAAGGAGATGGCAGAGTTGAAAGTTCAGCTAGAGGAGCTGATGGAACAAGGTTATGTGCGTCCAAGCTCGTCGCCTTGGAGCGCACCGGTCCTCTTCGTTAAGAAGAAGGATGATAGTATGCGGTTGTGTATCGACTACAGAGAATTGAACAAGTTGACGGAAAAGAACAAGTACCCGATCCCGAGGATTGATGATCTCTTTGATCAGTTAGTCGGATCGTCGGTATATTCTAAGTTGGACTTGAAGTCGGGGTACTATCAGTTGAGGATAAGGGAATGTGATATCCCGAAGACGGCGTTCAGCACAAGGTATGAGCATTTCGAGTTCACGGTCATGCCGTTTGGACTGACGAATGCGCCATCAGTATTTATGGACTTGATGAACAGGACGTTCCGAGATTTCCTGGATCGCTTTGTGATCGTCTTTATTGACGATATATTGGTGTACTCACAGTGCGAAGAAGATCACTTCAAGCACTTGCATCTGGTGTTGGAGACTTTGAGGAGGAATGAGCTTTATGCGAAATTCTTCAAGTGCGAGTTCTGGCTACCCTCAGTAACGTTCCTTGGTCACATTGTTAGTGGGGAAGGTATAGCGGTGGATCCGGCGAAGATCGTTGCGATACAGGAGTGGCCTGCGTTGTCTTCTGTCGCGAAAGTCCGTAGTTTTCTCGGGCTTGCCGGATATTACAGGCGCTTCGTAGAGAACTTCTCGCGGATAGCGCTACCTCTTACGAAGTTGACAAGGAAGGATCAGAGATTCTTGTGGATGCAGGAGTGCGTGCAAGCGTTTGAGGAGCTGAAGAGACGGTTGACCACGGCGCCAGTGCTTAGTTCGCCGAGTGGGACCGAGGGCTTTGAGGTGTATAGCGACGCTTCAGGTAGTGGTTTGGGCTGCGTGTTGTTGCAGCATGGAAGTGTGATTGCGTATGGATCGCGTCAGCTGAAGGTGCATGAAAGAAATTATCCAGTGCACGACTTGGAGTTGGCGGCCGTGATATTTGCACTCAAGTTGTGGAGGCACTACCTATACGGCGTAAGAGTCGATATATACACCGATCACAAGAGCCTAAAGTACTTGTTGGATCAAAAGGACCTTAATATGAGGCAGAGGAGGTGGATGGAGTTCCTAGGGGACTACACCTTCAAAATACATTATGTACCCGGGAAGGGCAACGCAGTTGCGGATGCGCTGAGCCGCAGGGCTCCCGCCCAAGCCAACTAGTTGTCGGTGCATGATGAGCGGCTAGTACGGGAGATGGAGGAACTTGAGATATGTTGCGTTGACAAGCAGACGAGCGCCAAAGCAATGTTAAACTGGACAGAAGTTCAGTATGACCTGGCTGACCGGGTTCGGCAGGCATTGGAGTTAGATGACTCCATGAAGGAGCTTATGGAGGCTGCTATGGATGGGTCAAATTCCCAGTTCTCGGTGGTAGATGGTTTATTAAGGAAGGATCATCGGTTGTGCGTCCCAAGTGGGGGTAACCTCTGGGCGGAGTTGATGTACGAGGCTCATCATACCAAGTACTCAATCCACCCAGGGAGCACGAAGATGTATCGTGATCTCAAAAATTGTTTTGGTGGCCGGGGCTCAAGAAAGACGTAGCGTTGTTTGTGGCTAAGTGCCAAACGTGCGCCTTGGTGAAGGCGGAGTGCCAAAAGCCGGGAGGATTTCTGAAGTCTTTGCCTATACCGGAGTGGAAGTTCGACGACATATCTATGGACTTTGTGCACGGGTTGCCAAGGTCGCAGAAGGGGGACGACGCCATCTGGGTGATCGTAGATCGGTTAACTAAAGTGTCGCATTTCATTCCGCATAGGAAGGACGACTCGGTGGAGAAGTTGGCAAAGCTTTATGTGGACAATATTGTTAGGCTGCATGGCGTGCCCCGTAGCATTGTGAGTGATCGCGATGGGCGGTTCACGTCAAATGATTGGAGATTGGTGCAGCAAATGCTGGGAACAAAGTTAAAGTTCAGCACAGCCTTCCATCCGCAGACGGATGGGCAGACCGAGAGAGTCAATATAACGATGGAGGACATGATACGCATGTGTGTTCTGGACTTCGATAAGCATTGGGAGGACCACTTGTATTTGGTGGAGTTCGCGTACAACAACAGCTACCAGGCGAGTATCCAGATGGCGCCCTTTGAGGCCCTATATGGTAGGAAGTGTCGCACGCCGTTATCGTGGCTTGAAACGAGTGAGGCAAGGTTGTACAAGAAGCAGGAGGTGGAGAGTGCTACTTCGTTGGTGCGGATCATTCGGGAGCGCTTGTTGATCGCTCAGGACAAACAGGCTAAGTATTACAATGCCAAGCACTGGAACGTGGAGTTCGCGGTAGGCGATTGGGTATACTTGAAAGTGAAGCCGTTCAAGGGGGTTTCGCGGGTGAGACGCTTGAAGAAGCTGAGCCCAAGATACCTTGGACCTTTTGAGATTTTGGAGCGGGTCAGCGAAGCGGCTTTTCGTTTGAGGCTATCAGTGGAGTTGAGTGGTCTACATGATGTATTCCGCATTTCAGTGTTGCGGAAGGCGGTGCAGGAGCCTTCGCAGGTGATCGCAGTTGATCAAGTGCCGGTGGACGAAGGGTTGACAACTAGGGTCAAGCCCGTTCGTATCGAAGACGCTGAGGTCAAGAGACTCCGTAACAAGGAGATCCGGATGGTTAAGGTCCGGTGGGATAATTGCGTCGGGAGGAGCTCTCTTGGGAAAGGGAGCAAACCATGCTGGAGGAGTACCCGGAGTTATTCCGCTCAGGTATCGTTAAAAGTTTTAAGTTCCTATAGTTTTCCTCTAGTAAATTTCGTGGGCGAAATTCTTTTAAGGGGGAGAGAGTTGTAACACCCCGAAACTCAAAAGAGAGACGAGTGGCATTTTTAAGCCAAGACGGGGTTTTGAAGCAGGTGACACGGGTCTCGACACGGGCGTGTCGGAGGCCGTGTCAGGGCGTGTTCGACCACGGGTCGTGTGGTCGACGCTTTGGCGGTCGACGATCGTAGAAGGCTGGAACACGGCCTGGGACATGGGCGTGTCCCAGTGCGTGTCAGGCACACAGCCTGGGACACGGGCGTGTCCCAGGGCGTGTCACTTTGGGCTGTTTTCTGAGGAAGGCACACGGGCCATGACACGGGCCCTGACACGGGCGTGTCAAATTCTACACGGGCGTGTCGGGTGCCGTGTCACAGGACGTGTCCTTCTCGGGTTGGGAAAGCTGGCCGATTGCATACGGGGGGGGGGGGGGGAGTGACACGGGTCTCGAGGCCGTGTGCTGGTTTTTCGAATCGGTCGAGACGGCGAATGGGTGACACGGCCAGGCACACGGCCGTGTTGCAACCCGTGTTCGGCCCAAATTTTATGATTTCAGATCTAATCTTGGTCGTTCGTTTCCTTGACTTTGGATCCGACGGTGGGGGGCTGCTCCTGGGTGGTTTTAGCCGAGATTTAGGGTTGGGAATCCTCATTTTCTTTAGCCATTCTCTCTCTAAGAGTTTAGAGAGAAGGGAGAGCAAGGAGGAAGGAGGAGTCCAAGATCCGGCCACCGGAGGAGCTTCGGAGCTCCGAATCGCGATCCGAGTCCAGATCCGCGGAGGTGACGCCGTTGCGGTGCTTTCCAACCGCATAGTTTTCGATGGCGCCACGGAAAAATGCAAGGGTAATGATTCTCATCCTAGGGCATGTGAAGCCCTCTTTTCCTTTGCATAGGAAGCCCTCTCTCGCGAGTGAGTGAAGAGTTGGAGCGTTCCTTGGGGTAGATATGTAAAGTCCCACTTGTACAGAGTCTGTATGCGAAAACGGACGTAGGCATTGTGTGTGAAGCCTATCCGGATAAGTAGAGCCGGATCGGTGATGTTGCATTGCATATGAACCGGGGAAGACTCCGGGTGTTTGGGCGCTTTTCGGGTTTTCTACGTGGTAGATTGCAACAGGGAGCCTTGGAGATTAACTCCAAGGTGCACCCGGAAAACTGGGCAAAAGCGAGTTTTGCCAACACGATGGCCGTGGAGCCAACGTGAACATAACCGGGTTATGTGATTGTTGTGGCGGAAACGGGACTCGGTGAGTCTTGACCTGCGCATATGGCTTAAATTGCCGTTGCGATATGAGCACGGGTCAGGCGGAACCGTACCCGGTCTATGTCGTTCGGTCGGACCGTTGGCATGGATGAGGGTCTTCGGCGGTCTATGGCTTAAATTGTCGTGACCAAGGCAAGGAAGGCAAAATGCTCATATGGTTGGCCGTCCAAGAGGCGGTGGTGGAACGGGAACGTCTATGGCTTGAATTGACGTGACGTTGGCCGGTTCGCCGTGAATGTGCCCTGAGTGCATGGGGTGTGTGGCCGTGCGAGCCTACGCCTGTGTTGAAGTGTGTTTACACTATTATTGTTGCCTACTAATAAAGTGTAGGGAAAGAGCATCGCCGCCCCGATTTTGGGGGCGGGATCGTTATAATTTGGTCAGCATAGCTGACCGTTATTTTGTTTACCACCGGGCGGTGGATTGTGGCTTGCAGGTACTGCGGAGCCGAGCGGGAAATAGCGGGCTAAAGCCCTTGAAGCTGTGCCGGCCCTCAAAGGCCTAAATGTTTATGTTTTTCCCGTTTATCATGTATGGCCGGCCTGCGTGCCGAGGTTTGGAAAACACTTTATTTAAAGCAAACGGTTGTAAGGCCTTAAGGCCCGTACTCGTGTATTGTATATTCTTATGTGGTTTGTGTAGTGGACATTCATGCGTGTGGCTGAGTTTTTTCCTTTCTTGCAACTTAATAATTGCTTCCGCTAGGTGTTGTGTAGGACGTTATGATTGGTTGATTGGTTTCAACGCGTAACCAACCGGTCTGTCCGTAGTATATGGCGTCGGGCCCCGGCCGGACCTACTGCTATATGCTATACGACGGATAGGGGTGTTACACCTCTCATGTCAAATAGCTGCGCTATCGTTGGCCCTCATCCGATGAACATAAGAGCTTGTTGATTAAACAAACAAGTCTCTAACTCTTCTCCCTACATGAGCAACATCAGCCTTAACACCTGATATGTTGCGAAGAAATTTCACTTATGTTGGCCCAATCAGAACGTGATAGCTTGCATCAACCGCATTGGTCACGGAGAAGAGGTTCTTCTTCATGCCAGGTATGTGATACACACTCCTTAATGTGAGTGGACCCTGAGCACTATCCAAAGAAACAACACCCTCCTTCTCTATATTATGAACATAATCATCTGCTGTAATAATAGCTTCGTTACCTGAGAATGTCTGCAGTGAAGAGAATTTCGACTCATCTCCAGTGAGGTAATGGCCACACCCCGAGTCAACTATCCAATCATCTTGGTAGTCGACGGTAGAAAGAGCACAAACACAAGTGCTCGTCAAGAAGGCTCCTCCCCATCTGGCTTCCTCAGCACTGGAACCAGCTCCCTCTTTGTCTGCAACATGCCCAGGCTTCAGCTTGACCTTGCAGTCACGCTTGAAGTGCCCTGACTGATTACACCTGTAACACTTCAACTCCTTCTTCCAGTTCTTCTTAGAAGCAACGCTCCTCTCTTGCTGATAGGAGGTTGAAGGCACATCCACAACAGCAGTCTTCTTCTTCTTCTCCCATCCCTTCTTCTTCTTATCAGTAAAGAGAGCTTCATTACCTCCATCAGAGATAGTAACATCATCCATCTGCTTAGCCAAACTCTCCTGTGAGCCAGCAGATTCTCCAGCTCCAGCAAGGATGGCTGAGTCGCCCACCCTTGAACAGAAGTCACAAATGCAACATATTCCTTCCGCAACATGCGTACTATGTGTCTCTTCAACTTAGCTTCAAAAATTGGCTTATTAGGATCCAAAGCTGATATTTCAGCGCACATATTCTTCATCTTAAGAAAGAACCTTGAGATGGAAAGATCTCCTTGAGTTGCTTTAGCCAACTCATTCTCTAAGAACTGTAGCCGCGCTACATTCTTCCTGTTGAACAGTCCATCAATGGATGTCCAGATCTCAGTAGCAGACACACATCCTAAGATGTGGTCAAAGAGCTCAGGTGAGACAGCCCGCTTGAGAGCAAACACTTCCTTTGCATTAGTCTTCCTCCAAGCTCTCACATGTTCAACAGTACCGGTTACAGCAGTCACTTCTTGCTTATCGTCACCACCGACGATCTCCCACAAGTCCTCACCAATTAGATAACTCTTCATACACGACTTCCACTTCTTGAAGTTAGTCGTTGTGAGAAGTTCATTACCAAGACCCCATGCAAAAGCTCCTTCCATTGCAATACCGTTGATCTACAAGCTTCCAGAAGTGCCGAGCACAACTGAGGTTGATCACTATTTAAGCCACTGTTCCCTTTGATACCATGTTGAAATTTCACAAGATGATCAGGAGATAGCTCTAATACAAAGTAAATAACTTTCAGAGCTATCAAACTTTCTACTTGATCAATCGGAAACGGAAACTAGGCGCAGGAACACTCCAATCATAAACTGAGCTATGTAAATCAGAAACAACAGAGAGCAAACACAGATCTTGTAATATCAATTATCTTTATTACAAGGCAAGACATACATGACGAGACATGATTTTGCCAAGTACAAGGAAAAAGTAAGCAAGAAGAAACAAGCTGGGCGGACTGCCTTAGAGACCGCTGAGTCTGCCGAGACCGCCAAGCCGATGCTGCACCAACTGAACTATGGAGTCTGCGAAGTCCGCGGACTACCTGTTATTCTGCTGACCGACTGCTCTGCAAGCCACCGCCGAACTGAAGAAACAGACCGCCTAGTCCATCGAGACCGGCAGACAGGTTATTGAACTCAGAAATTGCTGAAGGATAGAAGACTGGCTGGCCGCAAATGCGACCTGCTGAAACCGCCGATTGTAAACCGCGAGCTCCACTGATTCCTAACCGCAGTCAGAACCTGACTCATGGCTTCACAATGCTAGTCGCGCAACCTGCAAACCGCAACCAGTTAACCTTCTCATACCACACGGATAAGAAAACAGAGGCCGCAACAATTAACCAACGCTCAACTTACTATTCATCAGTTTCTGTTGATGTGACGGGGGTCCTATTTATAAGCGCGAAGAGGAGTGTGGTCACCACCCTAGTGGATAGAATCACCACCCCAGCTCGCAGCTAGCACAAGTCAGTCCGCCAAGTCTGCAAGAACATGGTCGGACAAGCCAGCAGAAAAACCGCCTGGCACCAAGGCTTGAAGCCAGCCCGCAACCCAGTGGACATTGCACCAGTCCGCACCCTGCACAACATGCGGACACAACAACAACCCACACACTGCAGCAGTCCACACACTACAAGCGGACACAACACCAGCTCACACAGGCCGCGAACACCGCACCAGCCCACAACACAAGTCCACGACCAACATGCACAAACCACCCGGTCAACCAGCGGACATTGCGGACTCTGCAGACACCCTGGACTTGTCACGGATTGTGACCAAGTCCAGCAACCAACCAAGATTTGGCGCGAGCTCGACGGACAAGGCTCCAGTCCGCCAGCTCCCAAGACAGACCGCCAATAAGCCGCTCCATCAGAGCAAGGCAATCAGCCGAACTCACAAGCTCTAAGAGCAGTCCGCATAGAACGAACTCCGCAGACTCATAGTGAGCCCGCCCTTCCACGGATACTCCACATATCCACAAGGTTACACCAGGGAACAACCAACTACAAGGCACTATGGAATCATCACCAGACCGCAACAACCAGGTCGCCTAGACCGCCCAGACAGTAACAACCATCACCAGGCCGCAATATCCAGACTGCCCAAACCGCACTATCAGTCCGCCCAGGCCGCACAATCAGTCCTCCCAGGCCGTGCGGTCTGCCTGATCAACCCCCCCCCCCACCACTTTCACTTCACAATTTTAAACATATACTGCATAATATCAAAAGGTTATCTGAAGAATCGCATGTTCTGAAAGGTAAAATCACTCTATAAGTTTGCTATGGGACAACATTGGGTCTTTCATACACCCGAGGTAAGCTGGCCGAGGATGCCAACATTTGGAGCTTAGGTGCCATCAAGAATTCCATGTGCCCAACAAAGATCACTTCGCCCTTTTGCATAAAACTCGTTCTCAATTGCAATGAAATTACAATGATAAACTCAATCCGGATGAGCTCCAAATAAATCAAATTAAAAATGCAAATTTCATAATTTGCTTATAACAGGAGAGATACAACACAAAAAACAAAGAGAGAAACAATCACACTCATCAATTCATTCTAGTGATACATGCTTTGATCTTCACAGAAAATCTTATACAAAACTGAAAAAGAAACGTCATATTTCTTCCTCACTAACAGTGATCTCTTGGAGGGCTTAAATACTAATTTAGAGATGGCCTTTTTCCCTCTGGTTTTTTTTTGAGTAATAAATGTATAAACTCCATTACATTGGGAACATTAAATATCAATTACTATATCATTAAACAATAATTAATCAAACAACAAATTACTAAATAAATAGACAAAGCTCAGATATGATAAGAATCGAACCCATGAATATTGAACTCGCTCTGGATTCTTAAATAAGTAGACAAAGCTATCATGAGGCCTCAGCTTACCCAACTAGACTAAACCGCATTGGCTCCCTCTAGATTCTTAAATATCCTTGTTCTGGTAAGAAGAAAAAATTATTATTTTTTGTTCTTCTGATCATTTGTACAGCAGACAAAGAGAAAGACCAATTTTTAAAATTTCTAAAGAATGTCTGATATCTTCTAGGGAAAAAATCCTTTCACAAAAACAACAATGTTCATGTTGAAATCGAGATTCGGTTTCACCTAAAGTTCATATTTAGGGTGTAGCTCACACCTACTTCTCCCAAGCCGTCCCTTGGTGAGAGACCTGAATTTGGAAAATGACTTTTGGCTCTAGCGTGGAGGTCCCACCTCACACCCGGAAGACCTTTGAGATCTCCCCCTCCCTAACCAATGCTGAGTTAGGTGCCTTGGAGGATGAAGGAAGAAGATTAAGATTGGTGAAAAACGAATCCCTCTCCAAGGTACCCCAAGGGTCTATTTATAGATTTTTGAGGATGGTCTGCCAATAATGCAATTTGCTATTCTAAAATTACTGAAATACCCTGGGATAGTCTGCCAACAGCCAAAGTCCATTGTTTTGAATGGCTATTCCCAGCCCACCATGGTCAAAATAGCAGACCCTTAAGCCGGGCGAGACCCTCAAGCCGGGCGAGTACTCCAAGCCGGACGAGACCTCCAGGCCGGGCGAGTACTCCAGGTCGGGCGAGACCCTCAAGTCGGGCGAGTACTCCAGTCGGGCGAGCTGTGAGGGTGCCGACCTCCCGCCGCACCTGCCCCCTGAAATGGTGTCGGGGCGAGTGTCGGCCTCCCGTCGCACCCCCCCCTAGGATAGGGGCTGGGGCGAGTGCCAACCTCCTGCCACACCCGCCCTCTGAAGGGTATACCAAGCACTAGTAAGCTAGACAAATTTTTCTTCCCCCTACTAGTATATTATGCAGATCAACCATCTATTTGACTCCAAGAGTGCAAAACCCCCTAAAAGCTTAAAAATGTGTAGCAAGTCTTGTGCCTTCCTAGGGACCCCACTCCGCGAATACGGGGTTGTACACAATCCCCGCTTTTTTTGAGCGAGTTCCACGCTCGGAAAGAAACATCCAACCCAACGTATTCGCTGAGTGTAGCGCTCTTGGTCTTAAAAATACTTGGCCTCATCGAGGGGTCAACCTGTCATGCCAGCTAACCAAGTCTGGGTGGCAAAACCTCCTTCGGGTAGAACTCACTTAATCTCCCTGAGGAGTAAACCTGCCATGCCAGCTAATGGGAGCTTGGGTGACGATATCCCCTCAGGGTAGAATTCACTTAAACTCCCCCCTCCTGGTAGAATTCACTTAAACTCCCTGAGGGGTCAACCTGTCATGCCATCTAATGAGAGCTTGGGTGACGAGATCCCCTCTGAGTAGAATTCACTTAACCTCCCTGAGGGGTCAACCTGTAATGTCAGCTAATGGGAGCCTGAGTGACGAGGTCCCCTCGGGGGTTAGACTTGCTCTCCCCGAGGCACATTCGACCCATCCAGCTAGTGAGAGCCTGGGTGAGGAGATCCTCTCGGGGGGTTGGACTTGCTCTCCACCGAGGCATATTCGACCCAACTAGCTAGTGAGAGCCTGGATGAGGAGATCCTCTCGAGGGTTGGGACTTGCTCTCCACCGAGGCACATTCGACCCAACCAGCTAGTGAGAGCCTGGATGAGGAGATCCTCTCGGGGGTAGGACTTGCTTTCCACCGAGGCACATTCGACCCAACCAGTTAGTGAGAGCCTGAGTGAGGAGATTTTCTCGGGGGTGGGACTTACTCTCCACCGAGGCACATTCGACTCAACCAGCTAGTGAGAGCCTGGATGAGCAGATCCTCTCGGGAGTGGACTTGCTCTCCACCGAGGCACATTCGACCCAACCAGCTAGTGAGAGCATGAGTGAGGAGATCCTCTCGGGGGTGGGACTTGCTCTCCCCGAGGCACATTCGACCCAACCAGCTAGTGAGAGCCTGGGTGAGGAGATCCTCTCAGGGTTTGGGACTTGCTCTCCATCGAGGAACATTCGACCCAAGCAGCTAGTGAGAGCCTGTGTGAGGAGATCCTCTCGGGGGTGGGACTTGCTCTCCATCGAGGCACATTCGACCCAACCAGCTAGTGAGAGCCTGAATGAGGAGATCCTCTCAGGGGTGGGACTTGCTCTCCACCGAGGCACATTCGACCCAACCAGCTAGTGAGAGCCTGGGTGAGGAGATCCTCTCGGTGGTTGGGACTTGCTCTCCCCGAGGCACATTCGACCAATCCAGCTAGTGAAAGCCTGGATGAGGAGATCCTCTCAGGGGTGGGACTTGCTCTTCACCGAGGCACATTCGACCCAACCAGCTAGTGAGAGCCTGGATGAGGAGATCCTCTCGGGGGGTGGGACTTGCTCTCCACCGAGGCACATTCGACCCAACTAGCTAGTGAGAGCCTGGATGAGGAGATCCTCTCGGGGAGAGCAAGTCCCACCCGGAGGTCAACCTGCCCTGCTAGCTCGTGAGAGCCTGGTCAGCAGAACCATCTCGGAGCAAAAAGTACTTGGCCTTTACGAGAGGTCAACCTGCCTTGCCAGCTAGTGGGAGTCTGGTCAGCGGAACCATCTCGGAGCAAAAAGTACTTGTCCTCCACGAGAGGTTAACCTTCCCTGCCAGCTAGTGGGAGCCTGGTCAGCAGAACCATCTCGGAGCAAAAAGTACTTGGCCTCCACGAGAGGTCAACCTGCCCTACCAGCTAGTGGGAGTGGGAGCCTGGTCAGCAGAACCATCTCGGAGCAAAAAGTACTTGGCCTCCACGAGAGCTCAACCTGCCCTGCCAGCTAGTGGGAGCTTGGTCAACGGAACCATTTCAGAGCAAAAAGTACTTCGCCTCCACGAGAGGTCAACCTGCTCTGCCAGCTAGTGGGAGCCTGGTCAGCGGAACCATCTCGGAGCAAAACGTACTTTGTAAAGAAAAAAGACATTTACATACAACGTACCCTGACCTAACCTGGCAGGGGATACTCATTACAAGGAAAATACATATGAAACTCCGGTCGAGTTAGGGTCAGATCTCTCCACTCATTCCTTATTCCTTGGGGCCTCGGTTCCTCCCCCCTGAGCGATTCCTCCTTCGCCTCTTTCTCCCTTGGCCGACCGCTATAACTTGATGGGGTGGAGATAGGAGTTGCCTGGGGGACTGCCTCCCTGGGGCACTCTCGCCTAACCCTCCTGGGGCTGTCTCGCCGAGATCCCTGGAAGCTGTCTCATCGAGATCCCTGGAAGCTGTCTCGCCGAGGTCGTCACCTCCTCCCCTGCCATGGAACTTGCTCAGGAACTTCTATATGAGCCGCGGTCCACGCTCACCGCACCAGAATGTTGAAACCGAGATTCGGTTCCACCTAGAGTTCGGACCTATGGTACAACTCACACCTACTTCTCTCAAGCTATCCCTTGGTGAGAGACCTGAATTTAGAAAATGACCATTGACTCTAGCGTGGAGGTCCCACCTCACACCTGGAAGACCTTTGAGATCTCCCCCTCCCTAGCCAATGCTGAGCTTGGTGCTTTGGAGGATGAATGAAGAAGATTAAAATTGGTGAAAAACGGATCCCTCTCCTAGGCACCCTAAGGGTCTATTTATAGATTTTTGGGGATGGTCTGCCAATAACGCAATTCACTATTCTAAAATTACTGAAATACCCTGGGCTAGTCTGCCAACAACCAAACTCCACTGTTTTGAACGGCTATTTTCAGCCCACCAAGGGCAAAATAGCAAACCCTCAAGCCGGGCGAGACCCTCAAGCCGGGCGAGTACTCCAAGCCGGGCGAGACCTTCAAGTCGGGCGAGTACTCCAGGTCGGGCAAGACCCTCAAGTCGGGCGAGTACTCCAGCCGGGCGAGCTGGGAGGGTGCCGGCCTCTCGCCGCACCTGCCCCCTGAAATGGTGTCGGGGCGAGTGTCAGCCTCCCGTCGCACCCGCCCCATAGGATAGAGGCTGGGGCGAGTGTCGGCCTCCCGCCGCACCCGCCCTCTGAAAGGTATACCAAGCACTAGTAAGCTAGACAAATTTTTCTTCCCCCTACTAGTATATTATGCAGATCAACCATCAATTTGACTCCAAAAGTGCAAAACCCCCTAAAAGCTTAAAAATGTGTAGTAAGTCTTGTGCTTTCCTGGGGACCCCACTCCGTGAATACGGGGTTTTACAATCCACTTTTGTAAAACACAACCCTGTAGTTTTTTCAAGGCAATTCTATACTATTTGATCACAAATAATTTTTATATTCTCCAAAAATAATCTAATGACAAAAATAGTGATTACGAAGAACATTGAACATAAAACAATAAGAAACGCCACAAAGAAAGAACATCAAATATAAAATGGTTCTTCGAAATTGGGTATGTCCACTATACAGACAAAATATTTTATTTTTTTTCTCAAACATATAATACGATAATAAGGCCGGGATGAAAAAATAAACCGAGAAATTGATGACAATTTCGAATCCTTCAAGATTCGATCATAAGCGTTGTGACGAGAAAGAGATCCAGCGACAAGAGAAGAAGCTGGCGGCCGAGAGCCGAGCACGCTGCAGCAAAGAAGAAGCCCGTCAGCAAAGCTGCAGCAAGGAAGAAACTCGATGACAAGGTAGGCGACGCTAACCACAAAGAAACACACATGTTGAAGCAACGGGGAAGAAAGCCCCTGGTTCGTCCAAGACAGGCCGACCTCCGCTGTGTTCTCCCGCTGGCCGAAAACTTTTGCATGAAGAAAGGAAAATCACACCTCTATTTATAAACATAGAAAGCCCTAGCAGGGTAGGGAAAGGGAGGTCGGCAGTATCCACCCAAAGAAAGGAGAATTATCTCCTTCCAACAATGCATCTCCATCAAAGGATTGAAAGGTTTTACCTTCCAAAAAAAAAAAAAATACCGTCAAGAATTTGATTAAAAAAATGATGATATCATAGATTATGTGGCTTTCAAAATAAACACTAAATATCAAATAAAAAATATTTAATTTTTAATATTACAAACATTGGCCACTTAGCGCCGCTCGACGAGCAAATATACGATCATCGAGTGGAGATCGAATGCTCCTTGTTGATTTCATATTTTCATATTATAATGTCCATGGATGTTGGAATTTAGATGGTCAAGTGGAACTTCGTAGAAATGATCAGATAGTTTTGCTCACTTGTTATCAAGTTATATCAAATCATACAAATTCTTTAGAAAACGTATGATATTATTATACATTTTATATGCCAACAATTTCATGAGACCCGCTGGTTCGGGCTGGATCCCGAAACATTTTATTTATTTATTTTTTCAAGTATTTTTACATGTGGTCGCGGCTTGTGTTAGGCTGGACCCACAAGAAGCTTGAACACGTGGCAGTCATGCACGAAAAAATACTGCGTGCGTTACTCTCACTTAAAAATAAGTGTAGGAGTAAATACTTCCCGTTGATTTTCTCCAGAAATAGCACGATTGATCCAAATATTGATCAACGGTCAGTATTTAATACTGTATGTGCCAAAGGATATCGGATCAACGGTCAGTATTTAATACTGTATGTGCCAAAGAATATCAGGTCAACGGACAGTATTTACTTCTGCACCTAAAAATAGGCGAGAGTAACTCACCGGAATTTTCATCATGCATGGCCTTCCATGGGTCAACGGTAGCATTATTGTCTTTTCCATCATAGCGAGAGGCACTCCGCAAAGATTCGAGGGGATCCATTTCACGGTCCAAATGCATTGAGAGCTGATTTGACGGCTTCATTAATCTCATCATTTTTATTGCGGGTCACCCGATTTTTCTTCGGTCCGGAGAATCAGACCGCCTTATCTCGGAGTCGGACTGGGTGCACAAACAGTCAAAGAAAAATAGCAGCAAATGACAAAAGATTTTTTTTGACGTAGAAAACCCGGAAAAGGGTGAAAAATCAAGTGATTGAATCTGCGCCGAGCCAAAATCCACTATATTGTGAAGTTTACAAGAATTTGGGATGATTCCTCGGATGGTGACATGTCACCTTTCCGTTATAAGTACAAAGGACAAAAATGATGAAAATACACTAAGTGCTTGGAGTCTCGATGGAAGCGCTTCGCTCTTGAAATTTGGCTAAGTTCATGGAACCTCGATGGAAGCGTTTCGGCCAATGACAGAATCATGAATTTTTTCAGTATAGACGGACTTAAAAATTGTCTGATTCTTCAATTCATCATGACCACGAAGCACTAAAGATTGCTTTAAAAGAAATTTAATGCAATCTACTAAAGCTTTCAGGCGGGTGTGATAATCAGTTCGAGCTTGGTCAGATTGAGTGGACAAAATAACTTCAACGTATTGTTTTTTGCTCATCAAGTTAAGACAACACTTCAAGCACTTGTTATGACTTATGAATGCTACTATGACTTCCAACATGAATATCTAATATGTATTTATGCTGCCAATTTGAGAACCCCGCACTGACAAAAGAATCTCTGCCGCTTTGATCATCATGTTTATGCTTGAATAAATAACAACATAAGCAAAATGCAACATCTTTCACTATGATATACTCCAAACAATAACAATCTCCATCTTATTAGGTCACCGATTTGGGTCTACTGTCACGGGTATGCTTTACATAGCATGCTTAAATCCTTCTCGAGCTTTGAGAATGATGAGAATATAGGGCGTGCACGGTTTAAATCTTGGCTAATACTTTTTTTTAAGAATAAGACTTTATCGTATTAGCCACAGTTTAAATTGTGACTAATACTAATTTTTTTAAGAATATGGTATAACTGTTTTAGCCACGGTTTAAATCGTGGCTAATACTATTGACTTTTTTAAAAAAATAGGTTATTAGCCACACTTTAAACCGTGAATAATAATATTAATTATTTTTAAAGAACAGGATATTATTAATTTGTGGCTAATACTATTAATTCTTTTTTTAAGAACAGGATATTAGCCGCGGTTTAAACCGTATTAGCCACGGTTTAAGCTGTGTCTAATATTAAGAATGAGTGGCTGCCCACACTCGCCCTAAGGTGAGACCGCCCCTGATTCCGGTCTGAAAATTTAACTCAGTCCACGGAACCCAGATGGAAGCGTTCTGGCCTGAGAATTTGACTTTGTCCACAAGATTTCAATGAGAACGCTCTTGCGGGGAATGATGGAGTGTCTTGAAGCCTACTGGAGACTTTTTTCTAGAAGTGGAGCAGAGCGAATTCCTGAGTGGAGTATCAACGTAAGTCCACAATCTCGTCGGAACACCTCAGAGCTCTCTCTAGCCTTTGGAGTTGTTTCTCTTCAAATGAAAGTCTGTGAGCTTATTTATATTTTTTTGGAGAGATATATCGGTAATTGTGCTGGAGCGGAATTTGTGCTAGCAAATGACGTCGCTTCGTTCGCTCATTTGGATCATCAAATTTAGCGAAATGAAGAAAGTGCCCCCCGGGCGGTTTGGGTGGCCCGAGCGGGGTGCCCGACGACGGTGGCGGCCGAGAGCGCGGGGAGCGCGAGGTGCGCGCGCAAATGGAGCGCGCTCGCATAGAGCGCGTGCATGCTCGCCGCGCGTGCGCGCGAGCTGCACGTGCCTGTGTGTCGCACGCGCCTGCGCACGCCGGGAACTCGCACACGGGTTGCGTTTGCCTACGATTGCGCGCGAGTGCGCAGGGAGCGTGCGCGTTCGCGTGCGGCGCTCTTGTGTCTGTATCTGGTTGAGCCCCTTCCTTCGAGGTGGCCCTTCATGCGCGGTTGCTTGGGTGCCCATGCTTCGTTTGGCCCCCTTTGAGGATGTTTTTTGGCATTTGAAGTGTGCACGGTTTGGAGCGCAGGGCTCGCTTGGTCGGGTTGGCTTACAGATAATTTTCCAATAAAAAGTTATATAACTCTTTATTTTGACATAATATTGATCATAAATGAAAAAAAATAATTTAAATAAGTAAAAATATAAGTAAATTCATATTTATTTATCGGAAATTCATCCAAGTCCACCCCCAAGAGCAAGTCTCGCGAGCCGTTCAAAGAAGCCTCCTTGCGTGCAGCATCCTGCAAGTCCTCGCCAATATTACTCCGCACGTTCCGTGGCCGTGTTCAACACCCGCACGGTGCCCAAAAGCGTTTGTCATCGCCAAACGATACTAGATTCAAGCTTCACGTGAGCTGATCTGTTGCCCACTGAGCACACATGTACTCTCTCACATCCCAAATTATAACGAGAAACGGTCTGTCTCCCTCGATTCTGCACCATATTTGTAACCCAAAGTTCATAGTGAAGTTTGACTGGCACCGTACCAGTCACGTGATTTTTTACCAAGTCTAGCGGTTTTTCCACGTAAAAATTGACTTGCGTACTTCTATTTATTCTGTGACTGTGTGCATGCTCGACCGTTCCACGGACTAAGGCGACTTAGTTTAGTCCGGTTTACTAGGAGGGTTAAGTTGACCGCAACAATTATCATATAATATATGTTTAGCAAGACAACAATTACCGCGACCGCGACCGCGACCGCGACCGCGACCGCGACCGCGACCCAAGTGATGCCTAAAAATTATGTAAATCTTGAAAGTCATATTAATTGGAATATTAAATATCTGCTTTCATATAAGCGATAGGCACTTGCGTACTAGACTTACTGGCTTTACCTTCGCGAAAATGGCACTTCCTTTCCTCCCGCTTGAAACTTGAAAGCCAGACAAAGCCAGAGAGAACGAATCAAATCAGAAGATAATTAACAGAAGCGGTAGATGCAATCGAAATGGGAAGAGAAAGACGTCACTTCCTCCTCCTCCTCCTCCTCCTCCACCTACACTCTCTCGTCTTCTTCCTCACTTCCGGCGGCGCCGATGGCTCCGGATCATTCCACGGCTACAACTGCTCCTCCGACCGCAGCCTCTACCCCTGCCAATCCTACGCCTTCTATCTCGCCGGCGCCAGCCCCTCCCTCCTCGACCTCGCCTCCGTCGGAGACCTCTTTGGCGTCAGCCGCCTCATGATCGCCCGCGCCACCAACCTCTCCTCCGCCGCAGCCGCCCTCTTCCCCGGCCAACAACTTCTCATTCCACTCTCCTGCTCCTGCATCTCCAATCGCTCCTACTCGCCGGTGGACTACCAGATTCTCGCCGGAGATACCTTCTACGCAGTCTCCACCATCAGGTTCGGCAATCTCACCAACTTCCATGCCGTGGAGGACGTCAATCCCTCCCTGATCCCCATCAATCTCACCATCGGAGTCATGGCCACATTTCCCCTCTTTTGCCAGTGTCCCAAGAACCGATCGCAAACCCTCATCACCTACCCTGTCCAACCCTCAGATTCCTACGCATCAGTCGCCTCCAGATTTGGATCCGATCTCCAAACCCTAATCGATCTCAACGGCCGCGAGGGATCGGTTTTCAAACCCTACTCCACGATTCTGGTCCCGATCTCTCATATCCCCCCTCCCTCCATACCAGTGAGCTCATCCGACCTCCCGCCGCCGCCGCCTTTGTCCGGACATGAACACGGCGAAAGGGCGGTGGTGGGTCTGGCGATTGCTTTGGGAGTATTGGGATTGCTTTGGGTGCTGCTGCTTCTGCAAATCAACCGGTTGACGCAGTGCTGGTGTTGGGTTAGAAAAATCGACGAGGAACAGGGAATAAATTCCGAAGGGCAGAAATGGGGGAAGAAGATGATAGGAGAGGCGTCGAAGGAACAGAAAATGACGATGGATGTTTCCGAGTGGCTGGACAAGTATAAGCTGTTTCAGATCGATGAGCTCCGGGAGGCCACGGCGGATTTCGACCGGAGCTGCTTGATTCGGGGATCGGTTTACAGAGGAAAGATCAACGGAGAGATGTATGCTGTCAAGCAGATGAAGTGGAACGCCATTGATGAGCTCAAGATCTTGCAGAAGGTTAGTCGCTTTTCAGTTTTCCTTTTGATTTTCTTAGAAAGATTTGAGCACCAAAGACTGAATCAATATCGTCACGTGGATCGGAGAGCACAAACGAACAAATGATATTTCTAGCGCCTCTTTCTTAAAATATTTTATTGTTATACCTCCCTATTTTTGCTTAGTTCAAAAAGAGGGAGGTATTGATAAAGATGTGACATATAGAATCCAAGCGGGTTGGTTGAAGTGGAGAGGCACGTCAGGGATCTTATGTGATCGTACAGTACCACTAAAACTTAAGGGCAAGTTTTACCGTACTGCAATTAGACCCGCGATGCTCTATGGTTCTGAGTGTTGGGCAGTGAATTGTGTACATGAGCAAAAAATGGGAGTTGCGGAGATGAGAAGGATGTGTGGACACACGAGATTGGATAAAATTAAGAATGAAAGTATCAGGGATAAGGCAAGAGTAGCACCAATTGTAGAGAAGATGCGAGAAGCTCGTCTAAGATGGTTTGGACACGTACAAAGGAGACCATTAGAGGCGTCTGTTAGACGTTGTGAGACTCTAGGCACTAGGCATGTTAAACGTGGGAGGGGTAGAATGAAACTGTAAGAAATGACATGATGTACTTAGACATTACTGAGATTATGACAAAAAATAGGGCGCAATGACGACAAAGGATTCATATAGCAGACCCCACTATAGTGAGATAAATGCTTGAATGTTGTTGTTATTGTTATTGTATTTGTTCTTTTTGCTTATTCTTTGCCACTGCAGCTTGTTAAAAATTTGCAAAAAAATGTTGATACAAATAAACTGTAGGTTTAAGAGGCATTTAACCAAACACCTAAGTAGCGAATATAAACAATGAATCCATTCCGAATGTTTTGGGCAGATTTCGTCTGCTAGATTCTTCGTTGTAGGATCGCGATTCGGATCATAGGATCTTATAATCCTACGATTCAGATTTTGTAAATCGATTCAGATTTTGTAAAGCGATTCTCAATCCAATCCTATCATCTGATCTGATCCAACCTCGGAACGATCTCATCTAGAATCTCAATCATGACAATCTTTACCAGATTGAGGGGAAAATCCATACACAGAGTCAAAGCAATGGAATTAATTATTTAGATTTTAGGCAATATATTACAGATTCAAATCGGTACCAAAGATCTATATACAGATTCAAAGCCTAGTGGAAGGCTTAGAACCCAGGCGTGCCACTAGAGGAGCACCGTCGATCTGGTAGCTCGCTGTCGATGCAAGACCGTGCGATCATTGACGCGGGTAGTTTGTTAGAGGGAGGTGGGTCGAGAATTGAAGGGAGATTGTGGTGGCTCGCTGTCGACGAGAGAAGGGACGATCGTGGCGACTCCTTGTTGACAGGAGGATGTCCGATCGGTTGGCTCGATGTCGACGGCGGGATGTGCATGCATGAGATTGGTTTGCTCCTATCCGGCATTAGTGAGATTATGACAAAAGATAGGGCACAGTGATGACAAAGGATTCATATAGCCGACCCCACTATAGTGAGAATAAGGCTTGAGTGTTGTTGTTAGTCAGTTAATAAAATGATCTTTGCATATCGAAAATGACTTTGCACATAACAATCACCTAAATTTTCTTCTTTAAAAGTTAATCCCCATGCTAAGCGTCGGGTGAACATGAGATGTTGTATTTTAAGTTTCGTGTGTTTGGGCAATTAGTCCCACTCAAATCAAAGAATGTCAATGGACCCAACAATGACCACTAAGATGAGATGCCGCATTTCAATGATCAAATCCGTACCACATAATTCCCTCCAAACTCCGCCAGCCCAAACTCTCAAGGAAGTCTTGGTGTCAATTTAGGGTATAGTGAGATTTCAGAATTGTTATATTCCTCGAATCCTAACTCAAAAGTGGCGCTGGTGCTCATCACGACCTGCGGCCTAGGCAAAAAATTTGGGTAGTTATTAGAGTTATTTTCGGTATTTTATCTATACTATATGCAAAGAAATAGTGGTGTCATACCACCATATCATGTAAGGCAACGTCCCCTCAAAAAAAATCTCAGGCGTCCGTTTTTCTTCAAATTCCGCCGCTCTGTGCACCGGTAAAAAAAAAGAGCGGTGTTATGGACACACCTTAATTGGCTATGTACAGCCAACGGCTATGTACAACCCAAGAACACTATGTACAACCAAATCATACTATGGACATCCCAAATTGTTATTCGCAACAAATTACTAGTAAACAAGTCTTTTAAACATGTAATAAATTTTAAAAATATTAGCGGTAGAAATTAATTCATTAAACAATCCGTTGTACAAACTATTTGAGTCCAAAATAGTTTGTGCAACGGACTGTTTAATGAATTAATTTTCACATTAAACTCAAATAGTGGTAGAAATTAATTTCCACTATTTGAGTCTCCATGAAATTTTTTCAATTTCTTCATTTACACATTTCTTCAGCAACCTCCCGCGCTGAAAAAAAAAATAGTGTAAATATTAGATTATATGCAATATGAGTAAAAGAAGTAGAAAATACAAATTTTACCTATATATAGAGTACTTAACGTGTTCAATAATCTGCACAAGAAACATTACAAGGAAATTAATAATCACATTATTCGTAGGTATTGCTTATGTCTATTAATTAAAAAAATGTACATCATTTTCAAGGATCTGACAAATTAATTATTTCTTCAGTTTTTTTTCATATTATCGGTTTCTCTAATTCTTGAAATGAATGTCAAGTCCCATTCTTCGGAAATTGTAGCATGATATCGCCTCCACGTAGTGATTATTGGAGGTAAGGGACAATTCTCCTGCATCAGTAGTTGAATAAAATGGTTGTCATTCACAAATGCAACCCTACATCTACGTTACTGTCTATACTTGAGTCACTCATAACAAATGTATGTCCCGAATTCATTTTATCATATACGAAAATCAAACGAAAAACAAAAACATTACAATACATCACTCAAACGAAAACAAAAAAAACATTGTCATTTTACCATTAATTTTGTCCGAATCTGCTGAATATCCGCTGAAATTCGATGAAAGCCTGAAACCAGCACTGAAATTGAGGATCATGGAGGTGCCTAAGTTCTACAAAAGATATGAATTTTTTTAGAAATTGAAATCAACTTAATGTCCAGACATGTTGATGCATTCCTAAATCTGAATTTTGGCAAATATTGCATCCCCTACTAGTATATTATGAAGATCGACCATAAATTGGCCCCCAAGAGTGCAAAACCCTCAACAAACTTAAAACTGCGTAGCAAGTCTTGCGCCTGCCGCACCTAGAATTCGGACCTAGGGCGCAGCTCACACCTACTTCTCCCAAGCCGTCCCTTAGCGAGGGACTTGAATTTGGAAATGACCTTTGACTCTAGCGCGGAGGTCCCACCTCACACCCGGAGGACCTTTGAGATCTCCCCCTCCCTAGCCAATGCTGAGCTAGGTGCCTTGGAGGATGAAGGAAGAAGATGAAGTAGTGAAGAACTGATGCTCTCCAAGGCACCCACCCCTAAGAGTCTATTTATAGATTTCTGAAAACGGCCTGCAAATAACCAACCTCCGCAGCTCTAAAATTACTGAAAACACCCTGGGCTGGTCTGCCAACAGTCAAATTCCGCTGTTTTGAACAACTATTCGTAGCCCACCAGGGGAAAAATAGCAGACCCTCAAGCCGGGCGAGCTGCTCAAGCCGGGCAAGACCCTCAAGCCGGGCGAGCTGGGACGAGCTGGCTGGGACGAGCTGGCTGGGACGAGCTGGGACGAGCTGGCTGGGACGAGCTGGGACGAACTGGCCGGGCGAGCTGGGACGAGCTGGCCCTGCGAGCTGGACCCTTGAGTCGGCCTCCCCCCCTGAAAACAGGTCGGGGGGAGGCAAATATTGCATCCCCTACTAGTATATTATGAAGATCGATCATAAATTGGCCCCAAGCGTGCAAAACCCTCAAAAAACTTAAAACTGCGTAGCAAGTCTTGCGCCTGCCGGAGGACCCTGTTCCGCGAATACGGGGTTGTACAATAATTATAGCACCACTTATATTGAAGGCATGGATGCTCGAGTTGGTTGAGGGCACACTGGAGTCTTTGAAGGACTCACCCATATATAATGTTATTCACTTGAGAGCAGCAATTGCACTTTCAGCCTGCAGTGGCAGCGGGTAATTGATGAATCAGAGCAAAACATCACATACTATATCAAATTTATAGATATTGAAAAATTCAATCTCTTCATTATGACCATATGTACACAAGAGAGTTCAAAAGCCATTTTATCACGGTAAAGCATTTTGGGAGAAGTTAGTGATACACCAAGATTGACCAAGAAATAAAAAAAGTTTGTCACCATTTTGTGCCTATATAGGGCAATCCTTGTAGGGGCTGCTTGTTGAAATCGGAAACCGGCCCCTGTGGAGTTCGACCCTTGGGGAAGGGGTGATCTCGCACTTACTTCGCTCCTGCAAGAGAAACAACAAGGGAGAGAAAAACAAGGGACAGGACCAAGGGCCCGGCTCGGAGGTCCCACCACACACCCGGAAGATCTTAGAGCGCTTCCCCTCCTTAACCAGTTGCCGGGCTAAGGTACCTCAGAAAGCGCTATAAGACTTGAGAAACAAAAGCGTGCTTTCTGAAGTACCCCTTGGGTCCTATTTATAGCTTACCTTGGACGGTCTGCGAATAACCCGCCTCGGGTGGTCTGAATTTACTAAAGAGCCCCTCGGATTGGCCTGCCAACAGCCAAACCCCGCTGTTCTGGCTGGTTATACGCACCTCTTGTCGGGTCACCCCCTGTCATCTGGAGGGAGGTGGACTGCAGCCGATCCGCCTGAAAGAGGCGGCTGGGGCCCGGCCCGCCTAGGAGAGGCGGCTGGGGCTGGCCCGCTTGAGAGAGGCGGCTGGGGCCCGGCCCGCCTAGGAGAGGCGGCTGGGGCCCGGCCCGCCTGAGAGAGGCGGCTGGGGCTGGCCCGCTTGATGGGGGCGGCTGGGGCTGGCCCGCTTGATGGGGGCGGCTGAGACTGGCCCGCTTGATGGGGGCGGCTGGGGCCCGGCCCGCCTAGGAGAGGCGGCTGGGGCTGGCCCGCTTGATGGGGGCGGCTGAGACCCGGCCCGCCTGCTTGCTTGGGCCCCTTCGACGGACACGGGGTTGTACACAATCCCCGATCTTTGCGTGCTTCGCAGAAGCTCGGAAAGAAATGTCCAACCCTCGTGTCCGGCGACGACCTTGCTGAGCTGGAGGGAATCTTTGGGTGGGACCCACCTTTTAACTATAAATAAGCCACCGGGCCTTCGATGACTGGCCCTCTCCTCTTGCTCCCTGCGTGATTTGAGGCCAGGAGATGCCTGCGTCTGAGGAGATACGTGCTCGGTTGGCTGCCGCAAGGGAGGAGGGTCGGGAGGAGGCCCTCGCGGCCGCCCCGTGGTTGGCGCCCAGATCATCCGGCCCGCAGTTTAAGCCGGCAAAGGGAAAGGTTGTCCGCCGTTCCACGCCGAGTGACGATCGGGGTTCCGGCGGCTCCGAGGTTGAAACTGGGTACGTGGTTGCGCCCTTCGACCTGTGCTTTCCACTGACTTTCCCCTTTGCAGGAGACGCCCCCTGAAGACGCATTGGAAGGAGGCTCCGGGAACCTCGCGGATCTCGCCGTGGAGATGATCGACCTGGGCGTCAGTCCCCTTTCCCCAGCGTGCAGCCTTCCTGTGCCTCCTCCCCCGCTAAGAGTCCAGGGTCTGGGGAAGCCGCTCGTCGCCCCGGGAGGGAAATCATTCCAAGGTCGGCCGGGTTCTTCTCGGCCAGCTGACGACGCGGGAGACGTGCAGACGCCGGGTAACCCCCCTGAAACCAACCCGCTCGCCGCTCGTCTGTTTCTGACCTTGCTTCTGCAGGATATCGCGTCGTTTCTTCTGATGTCGAGATGAGCGAGGGGTACTCGCCTCCCGTGGAGCCGGAAGACATTGCGGACTTCTTGGGCGACCCGCATGATAGCGAGAAGATGAAGGCGCAGGTGGCGCGAATGTTCCAGAAACACACAATGCTGCTCAAAGAGGCCTTCGTGGGGATGGAGAGAGACAGAGTCAGGGCGGAGGAGCGACTCGCTGCTTTGGAGGGGGCAAGGGGCTCGGCTGAGGATGATGAGCCGGCATCTCCGGGCGCGCACATTACGCGAGCAGAGGAGCGGCTGACAAACATTTCGAAACAGGCCGATCAGACCAAGCGGGAGCTGGCGGCGGTTCGAGAGTATCATGACTCTCGCGTGCCGCCTCGAACCGGCTCGCAGAGGCGGGGTAGGTGGAAATGGATTGAGTGCTAAGCCACCTGCCTCGCCCGCCCGTGCCCGCAGTTGCTCGCGGGGTCTGAATCGTCTCGATGCGATCCATCCCAGTTTATCGGAGGCGGATATTATCTAAGAACAATTGCTTGTAATAATTCAGGGTTCTTCTCGCCCGTTCCAGGGCGCATGCCTTTTTATTATTTATTATTATTTTTTGCTGGGTTCTCAGCTTCAACCTTGGGGAGCCTGCCTAGTTGAGGCGGGTAAGGGTCGGCCCGCCTAGAAGAGGCGAGCGAGGGCCGGCCCGCCTAGGAGAGGCGAGCGAGGGCCGGCCCGCCTAGGAGAGGCGAGCGAGGGCCGGCCCGCCTAGGAGAGGCGGGCGAGGGCCGACCCGCCTAAGAGAGGCGGGCGAGGGCCGACCCGCCTAGGAGAGGCGGGCGGTTCGCCCGTTCCCCCTCGACTGGGCATTCCTCTCAGACTCTGCTCTGTGCGGGAGGGGGAATGGCTCGCGGCCGGGAGACTCTCGCGGCCGGCCGGCGATTCGACGCGGGCCCGGGCGGGGCTCGGGAATCGAAGCGTCGGGGCTGGCTCTGCTGTCAGTTCACTTTCCCGCCTTTCCCGATTTTTCCCGCTCTTTTCCCGGCCCTATAAATAGGCCCTTATTTATTACTTCACCTACCGTATTTAAGAGCCCTTCCAGCTTTACCTCGCGAGAACCCTCTCTTTTCTCTTTCCTCTCGCTCGGCTCGCTTATCAGTTCCGCGAGATGACGGGCGGCAGCGGCGAAGCGGACGGGAGGGGCAAGTGTGCTTGGGTCTTCGCCGACCACAGCTTCCCTCCCGCCGTTATCTCGGAGAAGGAATTCCTGGACACCGTCGGCCACTTCATCCCGCCGGGTTTCGTGGCGAGGCGGCCCGGGAAGGAGGAACGGATCAACGAGCTCTCGGGAGATGAGCTGGCTCTCCCAACGGCCCACTTCGAGGCGGGGCTCCGGCTACCCCTCTGGCCGGAAGTCCGCCAGGTCTTCAAGTATTATGGGGTTGTCCCGGGGCAGTTGACCCCGAACTCGATCGCCGTCGTCGTCGGGTTCGCCTGCTACCTTCGCGAGGAGAGGATTGAGTTCAGCCTTGCGGTCTTCCGCAAGCTGTTCTCCTTCCGCGCGAACAAGGACGGGACCGCGTGCTTCGCGAGCATGCATGCCAAGGTGCGGGAGACGGTCAACAAGAGCCACAACTGGCTCAAGAAGTTCGTCTTCGTCAAGGGCGACTTCGGCAACATTCCTTTCTCGCCGGTGCAACTCGGCGAGGCGAGCTATCGGCCCCCTAGCCTGGGGGGCCATGAGGCGAAACTATATGAGTTCTTCGCCGGGAAGAACTTCGAGGTCGCCTTCCTCCGTCGGAATCTGGATGACCTCGTCCCTGTCCCGCCCGGTGAAGGTAAGCGGCTTGCTCGCCTCTGCTTGAATCATACCTCGAATTTTTCTAACTCTTGTTTCTGCAGGCGAGCGCGACGTCCCTCTCCGCCCGCCTTACGAGAGTGCGCGGTCCGCTTTGAGCGAGCTTGGCCGTGCCGAAGCGGCAGCCTTAGCTCACCGCGAGCTCTCGGCTCCCGCTGGCCAGAAACGATCCGGAGGTGAACTGACTCAGGGCCCTCCCCTTTCTAAGAAGCCGAATAAAGCGGGCGGTCAGGCACTCTCAGCCGGCGACAAGGGCAAGGCCCCCGCGGATCGACCATCCTCTGCCCCCGCCCCTGCGGCTCCCTCGACCGCCGATCCCGCCAGCGGGGCGGCAGGGTCATCGCAGCCGCTCGCGGAGACTCGGCCCGCCGAGAAGCCGGTTCCCCGAGGGCATCCCAACTTTGGCTATGGTGAGGGGCCCACGGACAGATCCGGTGCCCCGTTGCTTCAGTGGGATAAGGAGGCCAACCGCGTCTCGGTGTCCTCGCTGCTGCCCAGTTGGGCGGAGCAGGATACCGCCTCCAGGGACGCCTTCAATCTCTCCTTCGGCGTGTACGGGCGGGAGGATGCCTCTACCTACGGCGAGGAGGCCACGCGGGTGCTCATTTATGAGAGCGCGCGGGCGCAATTTCAAAGCCTCGCCTTGGCCCACATGGTCGGCCGGCGATGCCTCCGGCTGGACAGGGACGTCCCCTCGCTCAACAAGTTGATCGACGAGAAGGAGGAGGCCCGCAAGCTCGCCCAGGAGGAGGCGGACGACCTGCGAAAGCGGCTCGAAGCGGCTGACGCCGCCCTCGCGCAAATATCAGGGGGGCGCGGTAAGCCATCTGACTCGCTCCCGCCTCTGTCCCGTAACTCGTTCTGATAAATTTCTTTGCAGGATGCGGCGACCGCCAGCCGACTTGGTACCGAGATCGCCACCCTCCAGCTGGAGAACCAGACCCTGCAGGCGCGGGTGGGTGCGCTCGAGGCTGCTGCCGCCGTCCCGCCGGCATCTTCGAGCGGCTGTCAACTCGTTCATCACAGCGAGTACGACCTGGCGGTTCTGATGCAACAGAACGGGGCCGACGCGGTGACGTACCTCTTCAAGACGCTGCAGCGGGCCAGGCTCCTCAAGGACGAGTGTTCTGGCTTGCGGGTGACCGACGTGGTACCGGAGCTGTTCCTCCCAGTACCCAAGTCGGGCGAGTACCACCGCATCTGAAGGACCCGCCGCCTTGAGGCTTTTATCTTTCCCCCCTTCTTTGGACATGTATTTTGTTTATTTTTGTGCGACTGCTCCGCGGGCCGCAGTTACAATTTTATAAGAATATATTCACTGCATTTACTTCCTCGATTGTCAATTACTTCCCGCCTCGCAATCGCTACCGTGCGTTGTTTGTTGATTCTCTGATTTTTCGTTGCTGCGAGCGAGCGAGTGAGGCCGCCCGCCCGTTTGAGGTTCGGGACGTAGATCTAGGTTCGAGACACTAAAGCTGGCGCGACGCGAGTGGCGAGTCGCACCTTCCGCGACGCGAGTGGACTGGGCCCGTCTTCCGTGCGTAAAGACTTCGTGTGGGCCGGCCTCTCGGGGGGGGGGGGGGGGCGTCTTGGCGCTTCCGAGCCTTTGCCTCTAATTCATCCTGTGACCCGCCGGGTGGTAGGTTGGGGCCGGCGTTGCGGCCTCATAGGGTCATCTTGACCGGCTCGCCCACCTGATCTCTGGCGACGTGAGTCTAATCTCTCCACTCGCACGCCCTGATTAGGGCTCGCCCCTTTATGCGCCGGGGCCGGCCTTCTTGGCTCGCCGTCTTGCCTGGGCATCTTGGCCGGTCCGCTCGCTCGATCTTTTGCGCCGTGAGAGCCTAACCCCTTCCGTCGCGCGTTGCGCTCAAGGCTCGTCCCTTTATGCGCCGGGACAAACCTTCTTGGCTCGCCGTCTTGCCCGGGCATTCCTTGGGGATGGTATCCAATCCCTGGTTGCTCGGCGAGAAGTCGCCAGCCCGACCCTGCCCAGAGTCTGGGGTAGACCCCTCCGAGTGACATCCAGCCCTGCCAGCTTGGTGAGAGCCGGGCAGCGGGGTCTGCTCGGGGTCTGAGGCAGACTCCTCCGAGTGACATCCAGCCCTGCCAGCTCGGTGAGAGCCGGGCAGCGGGATCTGCTCGGGGTCTGAGGCAGACTCCTCCGAGTGACATCCAGCCCTGCCAGCTCGGTGAGAGCCGGGCAGCGGGATCTGCTCGGGGTCTGAGGCAGCCTCCTCCGAGTGACATCCAGCCCTGCCAGCTTGGTGAGAGCCTGGCAGCGGGATCTGCTCGGGGTCTGAGGCAGACTCCTCCGAGTGACATCCAGCCCTGCCAGCTTGGTGAGAGCCTGGCAGCGGGATCTGCTCGGGGTCTGAGGCAGACTCCTCCGAGTGACATCCAGCCCTGCCAGCTTGGTGAGAGCCTGGCAGCGGGATCTGCTCGGGGTCTGAGGCAGACTCCTCCGAGTGACATCCAGCCCTGCCAGCTTGGTGAGAGCCTGGCAGCGGGATCTGCTCGGGGTCTGAGGCGGACTCCTCCGAGTGACATCCAGCCCTGCCAGCTTGGTGAGAGCCTGGCAGCGGGATCTGCTCGGGGTCTGAGGCAGACTCCTCCGAGTGACATCCAGCCCTGCCAGCTTGGTGAGAGCCTGGCAGCGGGATCTGCTCGGGGTCTGAGGCAGACTCCTCCGAGTGACATCCAGCCCTGCCAGCTTGGTGAGAGCCTGGCAACGAGATCTGCTCGGGGTCTGAGGCAGACTCCTCCGAGTGACATCCAGCCCTGCCAGCTTGGTGAGAGCCTGGCAGCGGGATCTGCTCGGGGTCTGAGGCAGACTCCTCCGAGTGACATCCATCCCTGCCAGCTTGGTGAGAGCCTGACAGCGGGATCTGCTCGGGGCCTGAGGCAGACCCCTCCGAGTGACATCCAGCCCTGCCAGTTTGGTGAGAGCCTGGCAGCGGGATCTGCTCGGGGTCTGAGGCGGACTCCTCCGAGTGACATCCAGCCCTGCCAGCTTGGTGAGAGCCTGACAGCGAGATCTGCTCGGGGTCTGAGGCGGACTCCTCCGAGTGACATCCAGCCCTGCCAGCTTGGTGAGAGCCTGACAGCGGGATCTGCTCGGGGTCTGAGGCAATGACATTCATCTCTCATCGGGGGGGGGGGGGAAACAAGTTTATCGCAAGAAATTCCATTAGAGATTGAACACGGTTTACATAATTTTTAGGGAAAGAAACGCTTCAAGTCGTCTCCACTACAAGTGAGACTTAGGGTCTCGCCCTCCACATTCCGGAGGCGGTATCCCCCCGACTTCAATGCCTCCTGCACGATGAATGGTCCCTCCCAATTGGGGTGGAGCTTTCCCACTGCGGCTGATCTCCCTGCCGCGTCCACCTTCCTCAAGACCAAGTCTCCTTCGGCAAACTGCTTGACTCTGACGTGCTTGTCGAAATACTTGGCCATTCTTCTCTTTATCTCCTCCTGCCTCACGGCTGAAAGGTCCCGCAGTTCCTCGACCATGTCGAGAGAGAGCCGCAACTCTTCTTCATTATTGGCTCTCCATTCCTCTTTGTGCTCTCCGGCCCCTACTACCCGAGGTGTCCGGACTTCAAACTCCATCGGAAGTACTGCCTCGCACCCGTGGGAGAGTTTGAAAGGCGTCTCCCCTGTCGCTGTGTTGGGTGTGGTTCGGAGGGCCCAGAGAACCGAGGGGAGTTGCTCCACCCAGCTTCCTCTCAAGTTCTCCACCTTTTTCTTGAGGAGGTTCACGATAATCTTGTTTGCCGCTTCCACTTGCCCATTGCTTCGGGGGTGATGAACTGAGGCAAACCTGAGATCGATCCCGAGCTGCTCGCAGAAGCTGGTGAACTCGGCACTGGCGAATTGAGGGCCATTGTCTGTGACAATGGCCTGGGGCAACCCGTGGCGGCAGATGATCTCCCCCCATACAAAGTTTCTGACGACCTGGGTGGTCACCTTGGCCAGCGCCTTAACTTCTAGCCACTTGGAGAAGTAGTTAATCATCACGAGCAGGAACCTTCTCTGGCCGCTGGCTTGGGGAAAGGGCCCGACCAAGTCCATTCCCCAGATGGCAAATGGCCAGGGAGCGGTGATACTCCTGAGGCGTTGGGCTGGTTGCAGCTGGAGGGGAGCGAATAGCTGGCACTTATGACACTCCTTTGTGAATTTTGCCGCGTCGAGACCCAGAGTCGGCCAGAAGTATCCCTGCCTGACGATCCGGCCTTCTAAGGTTCGACTTCCGGAGTGACTCCCACACTCCCCGGAGTGGACCTCTTCTAAAATCTTCGGGACCTCCCTCTCGTTCACACAACGCGCCAGCATCCCTGAGAGAGTGTTCCGGTATAACTGGCCATCTCGCATGAGGTAGTATGCCGATTTGTACTTGAGTTTCTTTCCGTCCATCCCCTGGGGATATTCCCCGATGGTCAGGAAAGTGACGAATGGGTCCATCCAGGAGGGGTGCTGTTCCACCTCCATCAGCTCCCCCTCCTCGATGGATGGGCGAAAGAGGTCTGTGATGGTACCCCCCGCCCGGGGTCCACGCTTTGCTAGCTGATCTACCTGCTCGTTATCCTCCCGAGGCACGTGCCGGATGGAGAAAGTCTGGAAGGTGCCGATGAATCCCTTTACCTTCGCCAAGTAACGCTGCAGGGTGGGTTCCCTTGCCTCGAATTCCCCGTTGATCTGGGAGGCCACCACCAGGGAGTCAGTGAGGACCTCCACATCATGCACCCCCAGTTCCCTGGCCAGACGTAGACCCGCAATCACGGCTTCATACTCGGCCTGATTGTTGGTGATGGGAAAATGCACCACCACTGTTTGCTCGATCCTCGCCCCCTGGGGGCTTTCCAAGATGACCCCAGCCCCCAGGGAGTGCCTCCCTGACGCACCATCCACCATGACCTTCCAGGGAACCGGGCGAGTGAGTTCCTCCTCCGCCACCTCGACCACATAGTCAGCCAGGAAATCGGCCATGGCTTGGGCCTTGATCGAGAGGCGAGGTACGAAGGAGATGTCGAACTCGCTCAGCTCCACCGACCACTTGGCCAACCTGCCGGAATGCTCCACCCCCTCGAAGATGTTGCGGAGAGGGTGGTCAGTCACCACTCGGATCGAGTGTGCCTGGAAATAGGGCCGGAGCCTCCGGGCCGAGATGATGAGGGCGAAGGCCAGCTTCTCTAGGATGGGGTACCGGAGCTCGGCCTTCCTCAAGACCCGACTTACATAGTAAACCGGGAGTTGTCTCTTCCCTTCCTCCCGAACTAAAACAGAGCTCAGGGCCTCGGCCCCAGCCCCTAAGTACAGGAATAAGTCCTCCCCCTCCTTTGGCCCTTGGAGCAGGGGGGCCTGAGTCAACTGCTTCTTTAGGGCCTGGAATGCCTCCTCGCACTCCGAGGTCCACTCGAATTTTTGGCCTCCTCTCAAGTTTTTAAAGAACGGAGAGCACTTCTCCCCGGCCCGTGAGAGGAACCTGCTCAGTCCCGCCAGCCTCCCAGTTAATCGCTGCACTTCCTTCGCATTCCGCGGAGACTCCAACTCCAGGATTGCCCTCACCTTGTCGGGGTTGGGCTCTACGCCGGCAGGGGTGAGGAGATGCCCCAGGAATTTTCCTCTGCCTGACCCGAAGGTGCATTTGAGGGGGTTCAACCTCATCTTGCACCCGCGGAGAGTGGCAAAGGTCTCTTCCAGGTCCCGGAGGTGGGAGTCGAGGTCCGGACTCTTGACCATGAGATCGTCTACATATACTTCCAGGTTCCTTCCCCTCTGCCCTTGAAAGACCCTGTCCATCATTCTCTGGTAGGTCTCCCCTGCATTTTTCAGCCCGAAGGGCATCATTTTATAACAATAGCACCCATCCCCTGTGATGAATGAGACGTCTTTGACGTCAGGAGGGTGCATCCTGATTTGGTGATAACCTGAAAAGGCATCCAGAAAACTCATCAAAGGGAAACCGACGGCTGAGTCAACCAGCGCGTCGATCCGAGGCAAGGGGTAACAATCTATAGGACATGATTTATTAAGAAGGGAAAAATCGATACACATCCTCCACCGGCCGTCTCCTTTTTTAACCATTACAACGTTGGAGACCCAGCCGGGGTATTGGATTTCAGATACAAAGCCGGCCTTGAGGAGCTTTGCTACTTCCTCCCTGATGGGCTCGGCGAGCTTGTCCGCAACGGGCCTCTTCTTTTGTCGGATGGGGGGAGCCTCCGGGTCTAGGTTGAGGCGGTGGCAGGCGATGTTGGAGTCGATCCCGGGCATCTCCGCGGCACTCCATGCGAAGATGTCCACGTTCTTCTGGACGCACTCCAGCATCCTGCCTTGAGCCTCCGGGGTCAATCCTCCGCTGATGCGGATCTTCTCCACCCTGCCTCCGGTGGTTAGAACCTCCATCTCCGCCACCTCCTCTGCCGCCTCCAGGCGGGACTGTGCCTCCCACTCCTCAGCCTCCCCCTCATCGAAGGCGAGGACCTCCTCCTCAGCTTCTGCTACGGCCATCGCCTCAGCCGGCTCTTGAATCTCCTCAGCGACCTTCTCCTGGGCGCGGCTCTCCTCCACCTCCATCTCATCCCTGCCCGCTTCCGGCTCCACCTCCTTCAGCTTCCGCCCCATCTCCTCGGCTCCCTCCAGCCAAGAGATGGAGTTCACCGCCGTGACATAGCACTCTCTCGCTTCTTTGGGATCTCCGCGGACCCGGACCTGGACCCCATCGACGTTGAACTTTAAGCACTGGTGGAAGGATGAGGGGACGCAGCGGAAGGCACTGATGAGAGGCCTCCCGAAGATGGCGTTGTAGCTGCTGGGGGCGTCCACGATGACGAACTTGCAGTTGCGGGACTGCCCCCCCAGAACGACATGGAGTCCCACTCCTCCCTCAACCTCCTTCCTCTCCCCTGAGAAGCCGAACAGGGGTCCGTCCGAGGCCAACACCCTTCGGGCCTCCACCTTCATTGCATCGAACGCCTTCTTGAAGATGACGTTGACCGAGCTCCCGTTGTCGACGAGGATCCGGGGGACGGTGAAGTCCTCGATGGCTGTCTGGATGACCAGCGCATCGCAGAAGGGGTCCTCGTGACCCGGCATATCCTCCCTGGAAAAGGTGATTTTCTCGTCCGGGGGCGGGGACAGGGACGTGGAGCCAACGCTCCTGCGGTACATAGTGTGGAGGCTCGACCTGCGGGAAGCCTCGACCCCAGCCCCCCCGTGGATCGCTCCGATCCTTCCTCGGGAGCCCACATCTACCCGGTCTTCGCACCGACCCTCCTCCGCCCGAGGCCGGATCTCCTCAATCCGCACTTCCGGACGCTGTTGTGGTTGTTGCTGCTCCCGGTTGCCTCTCATCTCGAGGAACTCCGGACACGTGGCTGTGGCGTGCCCCTCCTCCTGATGGAAGTCACAGTAAGGCAACTCCACCCTCACCTCCCTTCTCCTTCTCCGTATCGCTCTTCTCCTCTCCCCCAGTGCTATGGCCATAGCCTGATCCTGGTCGGGAAGGGCCGGCCTCTGGCCCTGCATCCCGCCGGGAGGGTAAAACTGGCCCTGTCCTCCTTGACGGTAGTCCCCTCCACGGAACCCTCTCCTTGCCCCGGGCTCCTGCCACTCGGGTCTCCACCCCAGCCGGAAGTTCGGCTCGTGTCGCCCCTGCCTGGGCTGCTGCTGATGCTGCTGCGGCGGCGGCTGTTCCCTCTGCCGGAGCTCAGCCCTCCTCTCTTCCTGCCCTCGGCCACCCCTTGGCCTCTCTTCCTCCACGGCCCACCTGGCCAACCTTCGGGCAAACTCCGGATGCGCCGCCTCCATATCGGCCTCCCTAGCCGCCCTCTCCAGGAGCGCCTCAAAAGATACTGGGGGGGACCTCTTGAGTTCCATTGCAAAGAACCCGGATTGGAGACCCAGGGTAAAGGCCACCATCATGGTGTGCCCTGGCATCTCCTGCACTTGGGACAACTCCTCTTGGAATCTGTCCAGGTAACTCCCCAGGGTCTCTCCCACCCTCTGCTTGACACGGAACAAGGACTCCACCTCCTTCTTCCTCTTCTTGGAAGTGGTGAATCTCAACATGAACCCCCGACGCAGGTCGTCGAAGCAGTAGATGGACCCGGTCGGGAGCTGGTGGAACCATTCTCTCGCCTTCTCTCGGAGGGTGATGGCGAAGAGTCGGCACTTGAAGCCGTCGGACATCTGTCGAATAGAGACCATGTCCTCAAACCACTGGATGTGGTGGACGGGGTCTCCCTTCCCGGAGTAGTAGGTCATCTCCGGCTCACGAAACCCCTCTGGAACTGGGGCGAAGGAGACGAACTCGCTGAAGGGGCTTCCTCCCTCAACGGGGCGAGGGGGGAACTCTCTCCCCGCCGTCTCGCCAAAATGGTATTCTGCGGCCGAGCCGGGGAACAGAACTCGCCCCTGGAACTCGCGCTCGCCTCTCTCGGCGGGTTCCTTCCCAGGTCGCCTGAGCGGCGCGTCGTCGCCGAGTGCGGGAGCGGCGACTACTGGAACTACCGGTGTCGCGCTCTCCGCTCGCATGCCGAGGGCGGTCCTAACGAGCCCGAGGATCTCCTCCCTAAGTTCCGCCGACACGCTCGCCGCTGGGGGTGGGGGAGGGGGTGGCGAGCTGCCCCTGCCTGATCCTTGTCCTTCTTCTCCAGTCATCAAGCCTGCTGAAGGTTTTCCTTGCTGACCACGCTCCACGCTCACCGCACCAAAATGTTGAAACCGGAAACCGGCCCCTGTGGAGTTCGACCCTTGGGGAAGGGGTGATCTCGCACTTACTTCGCTCCTGCAAGAGAAACAACAAGGGAGAGAAAAACAAGGGACAGGACCAAGGGCCCGGCTCGGAGGTCCCACCACACACCCGGAAGATCTTAGAGCGCTTCCCCTCCTTAACCAGTTGCCGGGCTAAGGTACCTCAGAAAGCGCTATAAGACTTGAGAAACAAAAGCGTGCTTTCTGAAGTACCCCTTGGGTCCTATTTATAGCTTACCTTGGACGGTCTGCGAATAACCCGCCTCGGGTGGTCTGAATTTACTAAAGAGCCCCTCGGATTGGCCTGCCAACAGCCAAACCCCGCTGTTCTGGCTGGTTATACGCACCTCTTGTCGGGTCACCCCCTGTCATCTGGAGGGAGGTGGACTGCAGCCGATCCGCCTGAAAGAGGCGGCTGGGGCCCGGCCCGCCTAGGAGAGGCGGCTGGGGCTGGCCCGCTTGAGAGAGGCGGCTGGGGCCCGGCCCGCCTAGGAGAGGCGGCTGGGGCCCGGCCCGCCTGAGAGAGGCGGCTGGGGCTGGCCCGCTTGATGGGGGCGGCTGGGGCTGGCCCGCTTGATGGGGGCGGCTGAGACTGGCCCGCTTGATGGGGGCGGCTGGGGCCCGGCCCGCCTAGGAGAGGCGGCTGGGGTTGGCCCGCTTGATGGGGGCGGCTGAGACCCGGCCCGCCTGCTTGCTTGGGCCCCTTCGGCGGACACGGGGTTGTACACTACTGGCCCTTGCGGGGCCGGCCGGGGCCGAGGCTGCCCGGGCCGGGCGGCGAATGGGGTCGACGACCTTTGTGGGGCCGGCCGCGGCCGCGGCCGCCCGCTTCCAGGCGGCCAAAGGGTGGTTTGCGGGTTGGCCGCGGCCGAAGCCGTCTGGACCGGACGGCGAGAGGGGGCGGCCGGCCCTTGCTAGGCCGACCGAGACAGAGACCGCCCGGAGCGGGCGGCCAGCCCTTGCGGGGCTGGTCGCGGTGTCCGGGTGGCCAAAGGGGGCAGTCGGCCCTTGCAGCGCAGGCCGCGGTCAAAGGCGCCCGAACCGGGCGGCGAGAGGGGGCGGCCGGTCCTTGCGGGGCCGGCCACGACCGCCCGTACCTGGGCGGCCAAAGGGGGCGGCCGGCCCTTGCGGGGCCGGCTGCGGGCTTGGCTGCCCACGCCTGGGAGGCCGTACCGCCGGACACCATTCAAACATAAGGGGTGGGTCGGGTGGCGGTGTAAGGGCCGATGCGCGGGATCGCGCGTGGAGGTTGTGATCCCGTGCGTGGCGGTTATCTCACAGATCAGGTGCGCGGATCGTGCGTGCGGTGGTTATGCGCGTAACTTCATGCGTGTAACTTCTCACTACGTAAGCCGGGAGAGAGGAAAATTCCGCTATTTGTTGCCCAGTTTTTCTATAAATTGGGATCAACCCCATCAATATTATTTATTATATTTATTGTTGTTACGAATAGCTTGGTGCTCTCATGGACTGAAAAAACAGACTGTTCAAGGTTGAAAGTGTAAACCGTCAAAGAGAGAACTAAGAACAGAACAACTAAAACTTGAAAAAAGAAAAAATCATAGGGCTAAACACAGTTCTGATAAAAACACTAGCTGTAATTAGTTAAATGAGTTTGTGTTCTTAGAAGTGTGACATGTGTCGAACCCACAGAGACAATGTTTTTCCTCAGCTTATGAGTACTAGTAATGATCTTTTCTTATAAGTCAAGCAAAATCACAAGGGTTTAAGAGTAAGTAAACTAAATAACAAAACTAAATTAAGATGAGAATATAATGATGATAAGTACGAGTCTCATATGTTGATCCCTAATCTTAGTTTGCCTTTTTGTGAAGAGAAATACAATTGAAGTCAACTCAGTTTTTATCTTGTGGAAATCCTAAACTCGCGGTGAGCATCTCTCGATTTCATCATCGCACTATGCATATTTAGTGAGTATCTTTAAATCAAGACTACACAAGTAAACATACGTATAAAATTATGGATCTTAACTCCACAACTAGAATGATAGCGATACGCTAAATCATATGTAGCCAAATTAAATTCTCGAGACTTACGAACGCAGCTCTCGCATATAGAACGCAGTATGAAGCGCTAGATGGTAATCTTTTAACGTCATCAATGAAGAAAAGAATGAAATTTAAGATACAAACCAAATTTAACTCAATTGTTCATGTAAATATTGAAGCAAACGTCGAATAGTTCACAACATATAAACTCGCAAGCGGATTAGTTCATCGTAGTCAAAAGTATGAGAAATCGGAGCGAGGATTCAACAAACATGATGAATAAGAGTTAGAACAAACCAACCAATTGATCTCTGTGAATGTCCCTACAAAGGACGCTGTCACCTCCCTTTGCACGGAACTGGATTTGCTGCGTGGCTTCTCCTTCCTTCAGATCCGGTGAATAGATGATTTCCGCTCCCCTTCTATATCCTCCTTTCCTTCTTCAATAATCATCCCCTTTAAAATCTGCTTCTCCCTCTTTTATTACTTGCCATAACTGCTGTCTAAATTCCCTCCGAAAATTCCCAAGAGACGCACCCTTCCATGTTTTCGTTCAGCGCCAAAATTCAAATTTCGGATTTCAATTTCGCCCCAGGTTGTTGCAACCTTGTTTTTCTGCGTGTTGCAACCTCTGCGCCTGCGCCAGCCTTGCCAACCCGAAACTTGGTCGTTGCAGCTAATTATTTGTGGACGTTGCAACCTTTTTTCAGGCTATGAAGTTTTGACAGATTTCCTTCTCCAGGCAAATTCCTTCGGCGCATCTGGTCCAAATAAATCGGAAAAAGACCAAATTAGCCACAATTCAAATAAATAAGAGTTTACTTCCATTTTCATATCATTTAAACTTATTTTAATTGATTTAACTGAATAAGTTGTTGGAAATAACGACATAAATAACTTCTTTTTAGAAGTTATCAAAATGCCACCAATCCTTTACAAGGTTGTGAAGAAAAAGCTAAGTCTAGTAGTGCTTGCAGGAGCAGTCTTTGGAGCAAAAATGTTTCAAGTGGAGCAAGTGTTGAACAAGAGGATGAATGGAAAATCAAGTTTTCATCTGAAAATTTCAGAACTCTATATTCACTTTTTTTCTCTCTTTTCAAAGGAATGTGAATCGGTGAATATGAATGCTTGCGCACTTTTAGATGCTGATTCAGTGAATATGAATGCGTGATTTCGTTCACTTGTATCACTAAGTTTTAGGATATAACCATGCCCCGGGCGGGCCGGACAATAATGCGGCCCGAGCAAGCTCGATGGCGAATGGTTTGGGTTCAAACTATTTCAGCTTCACTCGTGATAGTAAGTTTAAATATTATAGATAAATTATAAAATAATAACAATATTAATAATATTAATAATAATAATAATAAATGAGTTGCGGTTCGGTTCTACTTCGGTCTGGTTCGGATCGGGTCTAAAAATCTTGAAACCGCTTGAGACTTGTATGTTGCGGTTTCGGTTTCGGTTCCGGTTCGGATAATAAAATGTAAGAACCACACCCGAACCAATGTTGTTCACGGTTCCAAAATTTAAACCGGGACCGAATAATTTGCGAACGGTTCGATCTGGTTCCGGTTCGCTTTGCGGTTTTCGGTTTTAAGTGACAACTCTAATTTGCACTAGAGCAGGCTGCTTGAAATTATCTTGACAAGTTGGTCGAGAATGCGTGCAGAAACTCCAATTTAATTACTTGAATTTTAGGTGAACCTATCTAACTGTTGTGATGTTCTGGAATAAGTCGTGGTCTATTTAGGGCAAAGGGCGAGACTATCTCAGCCCTAACCATCAGACGACAGAGAAATCCGTTATTTCACGGGACAGTTTCCGTCAGCACACACTCGACGCCTAACAGCCGCACTCGACGCCTAACAGCTCACTCGACTCCCACGACGTCTGTCATCCTTCACTCGACGCCCAGCTGCTGCACTCGACGCCACTCGACGCTAGCTGCTGCACTCAACGCCTGGTTGGTACTTGCTCCACTCGACGCCTGGAGACAACTCAAATTTTGCTTCCAGCACAACTCTAGATCTGGTCTGATTTATTCTAAGTCCATCGACTATTTAGGGGCTGGACCCCAACCTTTATGGATAGCAAAAATATTGATTTGACGCTAACAATTATGTAATATTTATAATTGGCGAGCAGGTGAACCACACGAATCTAGTAAAACTTGAAGGCTTCTGCATCGATGAGGAACCGCGCATCTGCTACCTGGTGTATGAATACGTCCCCAACGGCTCCCTCTACTCGTGGCTCCACGACCCCTCCCGCTCTGGCAATTTGGACTGGTGCCACCGCCTCCGCATCGCCGTCGACCTCGCCAACGGCCTCCAATACATCCATGAGCACACCTGGCCCCGCGTCGTCCACAAGGACATCAAGAGCAGCAACGTCCTCCTCGACGCCCGCCTCCGCGCCAAGATTGCCAACTTCTGCCTCGCCCGCACTGGCCACAACGCCGTCACCACCCACATCATCGGCACGCAGGGCTACGTCGCGCCGGAGTACGTCGCCGAGGGCCTGGTCACGACCAAGATGGACGTGTTCGCGTACGGCGTTGTGCTTCTAGAACTGGTGACAGGGAGGGAGGCGGTGTCGGTGGAAGAGGGGAGGGCCCTGTGGGCGGAGGCGGAGGAGAGGCTGTATGCGGATGGGGCGGTGAAGGCCGGGAAGCTGGTCGGGTGGATTGATGGGGCGCTGGCGGAGCAGTCGTCGGCGGTAGAGAGTGCGGTGGCGGTTATGAATATTGCAAGGGCTTGCTTGCAGAGGGATCCGGGAAGGAGGCCGGGCATGGTGGATGTGGTTTATGCGTTGGCGAAGGCGGAGGAGGCTTCTGATAATTATTCCGGTGAAGGGATGAGTGTTGTAGGCGCAGGCAATGCCGTCATTGCCAGGTGAATTAATTTTACGATTTGTTTTATTTTGTTATGAACTCATTTATTTGGTTGTAGATTTGAAAATAAATGGTTGTAGTTCGAATATAATCTGAAGAGGTGGGCATTAAAATCGGGTAGCCCAGAAAAACCTGAATGGCCCGGGCAGTCCCAATCCTGGCCCGGGCCGGGCTTTGGGGGCCAAACAAGCCCGCCATTTCATAGCTTAACCCGGCCTTATGCCCAGCCAGGGCTAAACCCGGCTTTGGCCTGGCTTGGGACTAGGCCGGGCAAAGCCTGGGCTAGGTCTGGAAAAGTCTGGCCCAGGCAACAGAATTGTTGATCAATGGCTCTTTGAAGAAAGCAGGCAACCTAAAATAAGATTAGTCTTAAAAATAAAAATTTAAAATTAGCAGCCTAAATCGGATGCAAAAAATCTTTTTAGTAAAAGAAGATACGGCTCCTAGAACGGAACTGTCAAACAATAATATTCTATGATAAAGTATTAGTTTACATAAATTAATTAAGAAATATATTTTGTGTTGTGGTGTATTAATTGGCACAATTAAGATTTCTAAAAAATACCCTCAAACCCTCTTATTTTTGTGTTGTTGTCTGGGGTCAATTGAATTGGTTCATTTTATAGCATTGTAGGTCTCACGGTGCACAGTAAACCTGTGTATCATGGGCCCCACTGACTGCTGCATTTCTATTGAGCCAGTATTTTGTCTGGGACCATATATATACAAGAATTTATACAAGAATTTTCCGAATCACGCGGCCTCTTTTTCTTCAGCATAATAGATTTGAAGAGTTTAGGTTCAAACACTAGGATGCATCATTATCCCAAATTAATAATTAAAGGTGTCAGTGATTAATACTGATGGGAATAAAGCAAAATAAATAAATAAAATATTTTAGGAATGACATCAGCTATCGTTCACCTAGCCTAAATTCAAAATGAAGATACTAATATCTTAAATTTGTAACCACACTCTTGGGCTCCGTTTGGGAGGACTTATTTTCACCGGTCAAGCGGTCATGACCGCATGAATCAAGCGGCCAGTCCCGATTCATGCGGTCATGACCGCTTGACCGGTGAAAATAAGTCCTCCAGGCTCCGTTTGGCACGGTGGTGGCAGTTGTAAACGCATGGGTTAAACCGTCATTTCTTAAGGATCACCTAACAAATATCATTCGTTTGAACATAAAAGTGGATGAAGTTTCTGAGATATGCGTTAACAAATGACAATTTAACCCCTATGTTCATCACCGCCACCAGCAGTTTACAATATGATTACATCATGCCTCTAAAGATTAATATATATAAGCAAAATAATACAGTAAGAAGAATATAAATAAGAAGATTGATTGAGACTAATAGTTACTCATAAATTTTTTAAAAAAATCTTTATTAAACATCATCTTCCCAATTCTTTGCACATTTATGACTATTTTAAGAGGAGTGATTGAACATTAATTAAATTCTCAGTCAAAGAATCATACATGTTTTATTTCAGTGCAATATTACATTTCTAACAACCCTCTCACTGGTGTGATCTTCATTTGAGACTGTCTAACGAGAAACACTGTCAACCCTCTCACTAGTGTTAATCATTGTATAAGGAACTCAACCTAAATGCGCAAAAACTTTCATAAGTATTATGGATCCCTCGATCTTCATTTGATGCTAGCTACTGATGCAGTGATTCTTCATCCTGGGGATAATATTGATATGGGCCAAAAACGATCATCCCTATCAAATGAAGAGAAGGCCAATATAGAAGCTTCACTCCCTTTTTTCACTTCAAAAATCTAATTGAAAGATTTTTTGAACCCTTCAGAGTAGTCCATGGCATGCTTTCACACTATATATGACTCTGTAAAGTTTCCTTTATGATTCAAGACTAAACTCAGAAAAAATATGTTAATGAAAGAAGAGCAAGCGACGACAGAAAAGAAGGTTTGCATGTTCTATGAAAGAAACTAGGTTCAAATCATGTTTTGTATAGCTTCTAGAGAACCGAAAGCGGCGAAAGGAGAGTCCACCCTAAGCTCATGCATATGGGGATATGTCCTTAACATTTTTTTTTGCTTCTCTTCAGCATTTCATAACATTTTTATAAGAAACAAACAAATAATCAACACTTCTCATTCAACCCCATAGTCAAGGCATTGAAACTTTGGTCTCTTCTTTGAATTCATGACTCCTGAGAATCATATATATGAATTCTCACCTTCTTACTTGTTCAAAACGGCTTCTTGTGCTTCTCCACTCTTCTTTCTAGACAATAAAGTCATCAAATTTCTTTGTAGTAATCACTTAAATAATGTATATACAAGATTATTGTTGAATGTTGAAGATTAATTAATTAACTTGCTATAATTCACAAGCCAAATGGCAATATATATTATAATATATTATAGATGATAGGAATATTCTCTATATTATACATAAAGATGATATTTGTGCTCATAGTCTATTTTGTGCATCATTTGTACGGAATTGGAATTCAGGATTTTAGAACAAATCTGAATTCAAATAATTGGACAAAGTCGAATCTAAATTTTTGCATTTTACGACAAATTTAGATTTGATTGAAGAATTATTCGTTTCGATTTAGTCCGTGAATACTCCTAAGTAATGCTCTCCTGACCACCGGAAGAACTCGTAATTTTAGTTATTTTGTAGCATTACACTTTTACCATACACATAATTTACTTCATATCAAATAATTACATTGGAAAGATAAAAAGTAGGCAGAGGAGCAGCAGGCGGTAAGCTGCAATCCAAACACTGTTGGATCAGAGGCGGAGGTTAGTTCCGACATTGAGGAGCCTGAAGAGCTTTCATGCAACAATGGAACTTGAGGGGTAGGTACATACGATGGGTACAAAGATGAGTGGAAGGTTCAGAAGAGGAAAAATAAAACTAGAAAAAAATATCTTAAGTGATCTCCTTAACCTAATAGACACACTTAAGGCTGAAGAAATCTCTTGATTTCTCTAGCATTGATTCTGAGGAGAACCAGTCTTTGATATCATGTATAAATCCTTTCGCAATGAGTTTCTTGCATTGGAGGCGTATATGTTGCCTCGAAAACTAACTTTGTATTATTGCATCATTTTCATTTTATCAATTAACAAAAACTAATATCCCACCCAAGGCATATGGAAGCATGGTTTAATCCCACATAAGATAGGGTAATAATATATGCTGATGTAAAAATATCATATGATTAGCCTGCGTCCATGGACTGAAGCTTTTAAGGTTAGATTTTGACCGCCCAACTTCAATTCCCGTTGGAATGTCATTCTAGAACACGACCATCATCAATTTGGTTTCATTTGATTGGGCAGAATCGAGCCTTCAGAATTGAAATATAAGGTCCATTTCATTGAAATTAGATCCAATTTCATTTCTAAAGCCTCAATTTCGTCCAAACGAGCGAACTCTAAAGAGATCTCCTCGGAGTCAAGAAGTTAGTCAAGAAAGGATCCATGCAGAAAAGATCCTCCTATTTTGCATTCTCATTCACCATCCCTCCCCTCAAGCACATAATTTTTGGATTCATCGAACGCAATCTAATATTAGGCTCCGTGCAATGCAGCGTTTTTGCTCCCGTGTGTTTGGGACAAAAACACCACCGTTATATAATATATGTTTGATAAGACAATGGTAAAGCCTTGTTTTGAACATATATAAACGTCAATGGAATTTTTAGGTGAAGTTGTACGTTCACAAATGACAGTTCATAACCACCGTGTTCCTGTCCACTCCCATGTCAATGTTGGAGGTACCGATAAACTTATACAAACTTGTCTCATCAAACATATCTCGTGATTCCAGTCTTCCACCTCCCCACTGCAGTGAGAGATGCTCCGCGGCGGAATGATGCAGCAGAAATGTTGAACTGAGCATTGTTGGAAGGCTGTTCCGAGCAGAAGTTTCCGGCTGAGTTAGTTTGCACAACATGGTACTCTGTAAATCTTCCTCGTAAGACTTTTCATTGATAGTAACCACCTTTTTGAGGCAAGGTCTTGAAGCTTAAAAGATACTTGTTGTCGGTCTCTTAAAAGCATTAACATTACATTCAAAATCTATTGTTTAATGCAATCCTAGCGGCATTCAAGAAGATTTATAAACTTAATGAAGATGAACATACTGGCTATGATGGCCACCACAAGGGAACAAAAACTAATTTTGAACATAAAAGTGGATGGATGCAATGATTTGGCGAACTCATAGACTAATCATTTGACTTGATAAATCGATGAAGTCATTATGGTATTAATTAGGAAGTTTATGTACATAATATATGTGTATATATATATTTTATATACACTTTTAAGCAACAAGAGTCAAAAATCACTTAATAGTGAAATAAAATATGTTCTCAGCAGCTGTACATCAATCGTGTTGAGAATATCAGCCGGTTCTCTTTCCACCAGAACACTCTGCTTTTTAACTGCAGAAGATGAAGGAATTAACACTTCAGATTAGGATTGACATAAAGCAAGTTCAAAGTATTAACGGTATGCTGATGGGGAGGATACACTTGTGAGCTTATGCTATGAATCAAAATGCTTCTAAAATCGGTAGCAGACAGAACCTAATGAAAACAAAAAAGTTTGCAAAAAGGAAAGAAGACACGTTTGTTTACATGGTTCGGAATTTCCTACTCTGTGAGTCGGGCACTATGAGTCGTAAGACATTGCCCTTATATAACAAATTAAAGGACTACAGGACTGGAGGAAAATCAAAAAATTCACTGTAAAAGTTGGGGAAAGAATAGGGCATATTCATTAGTCTTCAACATCTCCAACGGCTGAGCACACCATTGTTCTATACTTGTTAGCAAGGGTGATAAATAAAGTCTAATACAAAACATAAAGAGAAGCTAATACCAACTCCTCACGGAAAATTGCCCGTGCTCAGAGCTCGTTTAGGCTGTTTGTGTTGAGGTATATTGGAATAGGGTTGACAGGTGCTTAACGGGTTGCGGTTAGGATCCGATAGGAGTCCAACAACCCGTAGTCGGGTATTTAGGGTTTCCCTATAAATACCCAAGCTAGGGGCAACGAGTAGGCCGTTCCAAACTAGACGGTCACGCGGATGCTTCGAGCACTCCAACATTCTCGAAGGTTTTCGTTTTGCCCTAGCCCCCGCTCCGCTCTCTCTCGTTTTTCACGATCCCTCCGCTGCCGATCGTGAAGTGGCCGCTCTCGTTTCCCGTTCGCAAGGATCGCCATCGCTTGCGATTTTTCTGCATCGCCGCTGGATTTCTCTGGAACGCCGCTGGAGTGGTGTTCCCGTCGCCGCCGCACGCATTTGTTTGCATCGTCCGTGCTATCGCGAAATCCAGTCGCGTTCTCTCGCGCGCAGTCGCCGACGTTCGTTCGTGGAGGAGAATAACATCGCCGCTTCTTCTCGGGCGATTTCATCACTGTCGGAGGATCACATCGCTGCTTCCCCTTTCCCTCCACCTGCAAGGAAGAGAGGCCGGCGCTTCCGGGTAGATCGCGAAGGAGGAGGTGCTCCCGTGAAAAACCGCTGCTCGGGATTTCCTCCGCCGCAAAATTTCTCACGTTTCCGGCGCCGCTCAGATCGTGAAAGTGCTTAATCAGGAGCTGCCGCCTCATCCCCCCGCTGATCCAGATCGAGGTCTCTTACAGTGCCTGTCGCCGCCTGGATCCAGATCCCGTTCTTTTTCTTCCAGGTTGGCTTGTTCTGATCCCGCCGGACAGAGGAAGAAAATAGATCTTCCAGGTTGGCTTGCTCTGCCCTAAATCGCAGTCCAAGACCTCTTCCAGATCTTTGATTTTCTGTTGCTGCCCGGTGGCTCTCGGTTTTCTGGCACCTAGTGAACAGGAAAATTCCATTGGAGCACACTTTTGTTCCTTGGTGTTTTTCCAATTGCTCCATTGGTGGAGGACTTAATCCGGATCTGCTGATTGAAAAGGAAATAGATCTAAGTGTAGATCTAGGAAGGATCATCTTCTTCCATTCCCTAAAGGGAGGCCATTGATCTATTGTGGTTGATCGACAAGAAGATCTAGAGAAGGTGAAATCTGTGCCTTGGTCGTTGGAAGCACAAGTACAACACGATTTCTATCAGCCGAAAAGGAGGAGCAACCAAACCTTTTCTTGGATTGGATCTGAAGACCGTCGTCGCCTCGCTCAGGTGATTTCTTTCTTGTTTTACTGCCCTTGTTTAGATTGCTAGTGGAGCTCTAGTTTTGTGTAAAGAACTCACAATGTCGAAAGCAAGCAATCTGTCGTCTCCTGTGCCAATGGTCAAGCTGGAGAAATTCTCCAACGCTGAGTACAGTGCCTGGAAGAGGAACACGCAGTTCGGTATGAAGTACTTGAACATCTTCTACACGGTGCAGACCGATTTCGAATCCTATAAAGGAACAGAAGATGAGGATCAGTGGATCAACGATGAAGACTTCTGCCGAGATTACATCTTAAATTGTCTCTCTAATAGACTGGCCGAGACTTACAGCAAGATGAAAAGAGCCAAGGAGATCTGGGATGCACTTGAGGAGCAATTCAGAGAGGAAGAGAATATGTCCAAGACGCACCTGGTGGACAAGTTCATGGGCTTCACTTTCACTGAAGACAGAGAGCTACTCTCTCAAGTTGCTGACTTTGAGACTCTGGTGGACAAGCTGAACAGTGAGAACATTCCCCTGCCAGATGGGTTCGTTGCAGGAGCGATAATATTCAAATTACCCTCGGCATGGTACTCATTCAAAACTGAGATGTATCGGAAGAAGACGCAGGTGAGCTTGAAAGACCTCAAGCGCTTCATATGCATTGAGGATGAGAACCGGACTAGGCATGCCTTAGAGACGATTAGCAAGCAGACCTCTGCTGCTAACATGATTTCTTACCCTAAGCGCAAGCCTAAGCCTGGCAAGACCAAACCACCGACCAGTGCACCCGCAGTTGCTGCCACCAGCAAGAAAATTAAAAAGTTCAAAGGCAAGTGCTACAACTGCAACAAGTGGGGTCACTGCGCTTCCGACTGCAAGCAGCCCAAACGGGGCGAATCCAGCACACCCAGGACTGATAACAAAGCCAATATGGTTTATCAGACTGCGCCTACCGACTTTGTTGCCATGGTCGGAAAGGGGAAGGCCAGTTCAGAGTGGTGGCTCGATTCAGGTGCTACCTGCCACGTCTGCAACAATTCTGCGCTTCTGGAGGATGCTAAAGTTGTTCAAGAGACTGTTACTGTTGCAAATGGTGCTGTTGCTGATGTTCTGAGGGTTGGAAATGCTACTCTGACTCTATCCTCAGGTACGCGTTTAATTTTGAAGAATGTTAAATTTATACCCACGTTAGCTGCTAATTTAATTTCTATTAGTTTGTTATGCGATGCGGGTATGTCGTTTAACATTAGTGGTGGTCGAGTAACCCTTATGGTTCACTCGCATTACTTTGGTTGTGCGTACGTTGTCAACGGGATGTATCGGCTGAGTCTAGCAAATGAGTTAGTCAATCAGGTTAGTTCAAACTTGATAGATCCTAAGACATTACATGCAAGACTAGGACACGTGAACTATAGGAAACTACTTCTACTAGCTAGAACTCACAACATTCCCTTAGACACAACCATTAAGTTTGACAAATGTGAAATTTGTGCTCAGACAAAGATCACTAGAACACCCTTTGGTAAGGTTTCTAGGAGCACACAATTACTAGAGTTAATACATTCCGATATTTGTGACTACAAAAGTTTTGTCACTCAAGGAGGTCGGAAGTATCTGATAACTTTTATCGACGATTACTCTAGATTTAGTCATATTTACCTACTTAAATCCAAAGATGAAGCTTTTGAAAAATTTCGTATTTTCAAAAATAGGGTTGAAAATCAACTAGACATGAAAATTAAAAGGCTAAGGAGTGATAGAGGAGGCGAATACGTCTCGGGGGAGTTCAGAGATTTTCTTGCCAGCAATGGCATAATTCCTGAAACGACTGCCCCGTATTCACCACAATCCAACGGTATCGCTGAGCGGAAAAATAGGACTTTAACAGAAATGTTGAATTCCATGTTGTTGACTGCTGGCATGCCTGCAGCTTATTGGGGTGAAGCCGTCCTCACGTCAAATCACATTCTTAATAAAGTTCCTCATGCGAAGTTGACTAAAACACCCTATGAGCTTTGGTTTAAGAGACCTCCTAGATTTGACAATCTAAAGACCTGGGGCTGTATCGCTTACGTTAGGATACCAGACTCTAGAAGAGCTAAGATTGGACCTAGGACGAACACTTGCGTCTATCTAGGATGTGCAGAGGACAGTGCTGCAGACAGATTTCTAGATCTCTCAACTAACACTGTAATAGAATCTAGAGATGCAGTTTTCTTTGAGGATAAGTTCCTTAAGGATAAAAACCTGACGATTCCAGGTCTGTCAGCTACCAATACTGAAACTTTTGTTGAGCCAGAAATGAGAACCTCTGACACTGAGCCCATAGACACTAGTGCGTTAGCATCAAAAAGGTTATCTAATAGAGAACGAGTTCCTAAAAGCTTCGGTACAGACTTTGTGACTTACCAAGTTGAAGCTGATCCATCGACCTATAAGGAAGCGATGCGATCTCGGGATTCTCTGTTATGGAAAGAAGCCATAGATGATGAGATGAACTCTCTCCTGCAAAACCACACTTGGACTTTGGTTGATTTGCCCAAAGGGGCTAGAACCATTGGAAGTAAGTGGGTTCTGAAGAAGAAGCTTAATCCTGATGGGAGTATCGCCAAATACAAAGCACGTCTAGTTGCAAAAGGCTTCACTCAAGTGAGTGGTATAGACTACTTTGATATATACTCACCTGTTTGTCACATTGCGACGATTAGGATACTTCTCGCGTTAGCATCTATTGAACATTTTGTTGTTCATCAGATGGATGTCAAGACTGCATTTCTTAATGGAGATCTGACGGAGGAGATCTATATGCACCAACCTGAAGGGTTTGTCGTAGAAGGTCTAGAAAATAAGGTCTGTAAGTTGATTAAGTCACTCTACGGATTGAAGCAAGCACCGAAATTGTGGCATGAGAAATTTGACACTTGTGTTAAAGACTTGGGCTTCAAGTCTAGTCTATCAGATAAATGTCTGTACGTAAGAACGAGTTCAAATAAAGTCGCAATTATATGTTTGTACGTTGATGACATGCTAATTCTGGGCACTGATCAGTCTGAGGTGGAAGACGTGAAAGTTGCCTTGACAGCTATATTTAGCATGACAGACTTGGGAGTGGTGAAGACCATCCTAGGTATGGAAGTGAATTTTACTGAAAAGGGTATTACCCTAAGTCAGAGTCACTACGTTAGGAATCTACTTGATAAGTGGGGTTACGTTAGTAGCAAAAAGGCCGAGACTCCATACGACTACAACAATAGACTGAAACCTAATGAAGGTTCACCTATTAGACAGTTGGATTACTCCAAACTCATAGGAAGTCTCATGTATGCTACAACCTGCACTAGACCTGACATAGCCTTTACGGTCGGCATGTTAAGTAGATTTACGAGTAACCCTGGGAAGGACCACTGGGACGCCTTGGAAAGGCTAATGCGATACTTAAAGCACACTGAAAAGTATGCTTTATGTTACAGTGGATATCCTCCAGTGCTTGAGGGTTATTCTGACGCCTCCTGGTGCTCAGAAATTGCTGACAGTAGATCCACTAGTGGTTATGTGTTTACCCTAGGAGGAGCAGCAGTAGCTTGGAAGTCTAAGAGGCAGACGTGTATAGCACTATCTTCTATGGAATCAGAACTCTATGCTCTCGCCTCAGCTGGAGAAGAGGCAGAGTGGATAAGAGACCTGATAATGGACATTCCAATGACGAGTCTGAAAATGCACTCTATTTCGTTATATTGTGATAATCAAGCCACAAAAACCATTGCTACAAATACGTTGTTCAATGGAAAGCGAAGGCAACTAAGGATGAAACAGGCCTGGTTGACCTATCTCACCAGTCAGGGGATAATCTCCCTTTTGGACGTGAGATCAAAAGATAATGTAGCAGATGTCCTCACCAAGGGCTTATGTAAGGTTCTAACAACTAAAACATCGGGGGAGATGGGATTAAAGTCCATTTAGGAGGACTTAATACCTTGCTTATGTTTTAAATTTTAGAACCGTAATCTGCTTACATTCAAGCATCTAGAGTTGGGTACACTGAAGTATTTCAGATGCTATCTGATGAAAGCCAGAGATGGTTAGTTGCCAGTCATTCCAAACTTGATGACTTACACAACTATTTCATTCGAAAGCTGAATTAGGTATCATTCCAAAAAGGAATACTGAAGTTGCTGATATGAGTCCTGATATTTTGATTATTAGTTATATCATTCCAAACTTGATGATATAATAGTCACAGCTTGTTGTATCATTCCAAACTTGATGATATAACACAATTGTGAAACGTTTAATAATAATCTTAATAATCGATGGAACATGGTTTGATTCTATGAAATCAATTTTTCTAATTTTGTGTAAATTAGATAGAGATGCTGATATGTGATTCTTTCTTCCTTGTTAGAGTATTACGTTCTTTTACTGCTAGAACTAATCACTTTACTTTTGATTGGCAAATGTTAGAATTCATAGAGATTTGTCTCATGACATTCTTATTGTGTTTGTTTGCAGATCATATGGAGACTGGAGGAGAGAAAGTTGATTTCGACCCAGATGAAGATGATCTATTGTTTGCATAGATCAATTTTCAGTTTTGAGTTTTCTTTCAGATATTCTATTGTTATGTTTGAGACTGTGTTTGAGTTTAGCATTTTGTTATCTAAAACTCATGTTTATGTTTTCTGAAAAAACTCATTTTTTGGTCGTTATTAATTTTTTGTTTAAGTAACCTGTACTGTGCTAACACCTATTTACAATATAGGAGGAGATTGTTGAGGTATATTGGAATAGGGTTGACAGGTGCTTAACGGGTTGCGGTTAGGATCCGATAGGAGTCCAACAACCCGTAGTCGGGTATTTAGGGTTTCCCTATAAATACCCAAGCTAGGGGCAACGAGTAGGCCGTTCCAAACTAGACGGTCACGCGGATGCTTCGAGCACTCCAACAGTTTGAGAGGGCAGTGGCACTGGCAAATGGAGCGAAGAGAAACTATGGTGGCAAATGGAGCTGCGGGGATCCGGTGGTGAGAAATTGAGAAAATTGTTTGATAAAATCTCTTTGCATAGCTATTCAGAACTAATGGGCATGGAAATTGAATTATGTCGGACGCACGCGGATGACAGTCTGTTGGAAACATAATTGACAAAATAAACTGAGTTTTGGGGATCTCCGGTGGGAAAGGAAGAAATTTTAAGGCCGAGTTTGAGAGGCTATTTTGCTCTGATGTGACAGACTCCATACGACACGGGTTTAGGTATTGTTTGGGAAACCATTGGTGCGGCAGCATTCATTTACCGCCTGAATTTCAGCCTCTCTTTGAATTAGAGCTCGGAGCATCATTTTCGGTTCCAAAAGAAGCTTCAATTCCATCGGACCGGAGCATAAATGCCATCGGGTTCTCAACCAGAGCGTTAAACAACAACAACAAAAACTCAGGTGGCGTTTTGTCCCCCCGCTGAAATGGAGCAAAATCACTCAAACAAATGGGGCCTTAATAATCTCCAGCTGCTGATGATGAGAGCCTATATATTTTACTTCCATGCTATATAAGGAAATGGAATTCATGAGGTTGGCTAGGAAAAAAAATGGAGAAGCTGGTTTAATTAATTGAGCAATGATATACCGCAGTACTGGGTATATTATCTTTTCAGGCAATAAATAGGTGGTGAATGACTAGATTAGCAATAGAAAGACTCTGCCGGAAGAAAGTTGAATTTCTGTCATCCTACCTGAAAATTCAAATGAGGAACTTAAGACCTCATCATTCCATATCTGTATATCTACAATGCCGCCATTTCTTCCCTAGCTTAGTGCAATTTTATGGTAGTTTGAGAGGTCAACGCTGTATGCAGATACCTGCAACATCATACAGATATATAGTTCAGACAAGATTATAAAAAAATAATTCCTTTTCAATAATGCAAAACATAGTCCGAGTGCAGCAGAATTTAAAATTTCAAGATGATATATTGTGTGACAAAGTTACATGTACAAATAAGAAATTAGAAAGCAGAGGAAGTAGTAGCATCTATTTAAGACAAGCAGTAGAATATAGATTTAGGTAGTTTGGGCATGAACTATAAAAAGGGCTGCCCGGTGCACAAAGCATCGCCGCACAGCGAGGGTCCGAGGAAGGGTCTCACACAAGGGTGAAATATAGACAAATCTTATCCTGCATTTTTGTAAGAGGCTGGTTCCGAGAATCGAACCTGTGACCTAAAATTTGGACATGAATGACGTGCAATCGAAAATAGTCTTAGCAACGAAGTGATCGAAAGCAGCAACAACAACAACACTCAAGCCTTTATCCCACTATAGTGGGGTCGACTATATGGATCCTTTGTCGCCATTGTGCCCTATCTTTTGTCATAATCTCATACATCGTGTCTTTCCTTATAGTTTCATTCCAAGTCTTAATTGATCTACCCCTCCCTCGTTAAACATGCCTAGTGACTAGACTCTCACAACGCCTAACAGGTTACAGGTGCCTCTAATGGTCTCCTTTGTTCGTGTTCAAACCATCTTAGTCGAGCTTCTCGCATCTTCTCTGCAATTGGTGCTACTCCTGTCTTATCCCTGATACATTCATTCCTAATTTTATCCAGTCTCGTGTGTCCACACATCCACCTAAGCATTCTCATCACCGCAACTCCCATTTTTGGCTCATGTACACAATTCACTGCCCAACACTCGAACCATAGAGCATCGTGGGTCTAATTGCCGTCTTTTTGAACTATCGATCCAAGATATTTAAAACACTCACTACGGGAATATCACGATCACCCAACTTAATAACGAAATCATCCGTCTTTCTTGTACTGCTAATTGGTTTAAACCCAATCCAGGAACAAAAAATTACTATTTGGAGCAAATTTAGGATCTTTCATTCTCCATTTGTTACGAAGTGATCGAAAGCAACGAAGAAAAAACAAAAAAGCAACTTAGAAAACACACACAGATTTAAGTGGTTCGGCAACCTTGCAAAATAAGGCTCCTTTTGGTACGGTGGCGGCGGTCGTGAACATGGGGGTTAAACTGTCATTCGTTAACGCCCACCTTAAGAACTTCATCCACTTTTATGTTCAAACGGACGAAGTTTTTTAGATGGTCGTTAACGGATGACGGTTTAACTCATATGTTTACGACCGCCACCGTTGTGTCGAACGAAGCCTAAGGTTTGCTACTCCCATGAAATAGGAGTAACAAATGGAGAATGAAAGATCTTAAATTTGCCCCAAACAGTAAATTTTTGTTCTCTGGATTGGGTTTAAACCAAGTAACATCCTATATATATACACAATTCAAAATATCCTATAACTTCTAATATACAGAATTGCTGGTGGCCGGAAGAATCAAACACACAAAATACATTAAAATCAACACTCATGGACAGAGATATTCAGCTTTATTCTATTAGTTTCATGTTGGATTTCCACTTAGTTTCATTAAGCTTCATATTAACACCATCAATTCTTGTAAAAAGCTTTCTATAATGGACAATTGCCTCTTAATTTCAAACTAAAGATCAGTAAACAATGTCAGATGAGTGACAAACAAGAGATAGACATAAGTTAGTCAAATCAGAGCACTGAAAGAACAGAGAAAAGAGGAAAGAAAGACTGCAATTGATTCATACCGCCTCGATATCAATTTTGTAAACAAGCTGCTTGCGCCTCAACCGGCAGCTGGTTCTATACGCCGCCAGCACATGCGCCATGGCCAGAGCCAGAGAGCTCAGCAGCAGAACCTCCACCGTCGGCCTCTCCTTCCCCCGAAACGACAGCAGATGCCGTTTCCCCGGAGAATCTTCAGTTCCAAACATGGCCACTGCTTTAAGAGAAACATACCCGGCTGAGGCGGCGCCACATACCGTCGCCGCGCCCAAATGCGACACGCCCCCACTCCAGCACAAATAGAAGCCTGGATTTTTTTTTAAGAAAACACAAATCCTCTCAGAGACAATTTATCAAACAGTAAGAGGACGCCGCGACAGCTGCAACACATACACAGTAAAATGAGCGATCTTGCAGCAGAAAGGATGGGAAGATCGACGAGAGAACTCCCGAACCGGTAGCTTCTGAGCTGAGCGGCGACTGCAGAGGAGGAGAACCCCGGGCCGCCGGCGGAGGCGGAGAGGAGAACTGCCGGAAGAAGAAGGTCGAGGAGTAGAACGAGAAGCGGCGGGGCGCAGGCGAGGAGGGAGGCCAGCATGTTGGCGAGGAAGAAGAGAATCTTGGCCCATCTGCAAGCTCGGCTCCACAGTCTAGCCTTGCACGAAATCATCGCCGGCCGGCTGTTCGAATTCGAGTGGGCGGCGGAGGAAGAAAGGGGGAGATATATGTGGAGGGGTACTCAGGGGACGAAATTGGGTGCGAATTTTCTTCTGCTAATTAAGCATCGCCGGCGCCATCCGCGTGGAAAGCGAGGTGTTTTGGGATTCAACCTTTGTAAAAGTAGCGGGCTTCAAGCCTTCTGACGCATCACACCACGTTTCCGGGGTAGAAGGTTGACGGCGACGGCGGCCTGCAGAAGCTTCTGAAGGTGTCGGGGAAGAAAAGGAAGACTATCTTGCGCCAAAATTATTGCCACGTGCCGTATAACTGTATTGGCGTGGACAAGAAAGCGAGAACATATTTATTTATTCTTAATTTTTTTTGTCTAAATAGAGTCAATGTGTTATCTATGGATATTTTATTATTAGCAGACCAATGTCAAAAAAATGAAATAGAAAACGAAAAAGAAAAGACATTCATTCATGCAATTCTATAACTCGTGCTATTTGGATGTTTTTCATGGTGGGGCAAGTAATAGACGTGTAGAAGCATATTTGGATGATATCATATGCCAAATGATGACTTCTTATATTATTCACACACAAAAAAACAAAAAAAACGAACTCGAGCGGAGATACATCGGGTGGGAGAGCAGACAACAACGGTGAGGAAGAAGAGCTCTGGTTCGCCAGACTTCGATGTTCCCTTCACACTAACCACACGGCTTGAATTGCGGGACATTGGACGTGGACGTGAACCATGATAGATTCTTCTTCGCCGACAAGGAGGGTAGGCATAGGAGGCGCCGTTCGTTGGATTTGTCAGTTGGAGGGGGAGAAAATCACAGAAAATTGGGAAGGGAGTACTTAACACGACTAGGGTTTGTTTGCTTATAGAAAAACATATAAGTTTGAAGTAATCATAAACTTAAAAAATGGTCAAAATGAATATGCGAGAATAGATAAATATGATCTGAGAATAATATATATTTTTACTTAGGAGCTTTAAGTTGACTGGCGGTTGCGTACGCACAGAATGACAGAAACTGACACAGAAGTATAACTCAGCTAAGATTGCCTTTCAATCTTCCGTGATTTGGAAATCAGCACTTATAAATTCATTTAATTATGCATAAATATAATCTCAAGATGGACTCCATAAAAAATGTGTGGGAGGAGTCTGATTAAGGCTCCGTTTGGGGGGACTTATTTTTACCGGTCAAGCGATTACGACCGCATGAATCGGACCTCACTTGATCAGTGAAAATCATGTTAGTGGTGCTCCGCTCAAAGTACGGAATGAGTATTTATAGTACTTTCAGCGTAGAGCAAACCCTAAGATGACACGTGTTGAGATTGTGCCACCTCACCGATCCGTGTGCCCTTTTTTATTCCTATTTTGGGGAAGTCCTAAACATGGAAATGCTTTATGAGGGGGGATATAATCTAGGGGATATTCTTCCTATTTGGTTGAGCCTTGTTTTGGCAACCCCCTCCATATGTGTTCATCTTCATATATTGATGACTCTTGATCCTATTATAAATAGGGGCCAACCTCCCTTTGCCATAAGATGATTCGGTAATATACAACACTAGTGACAATTCAGAGAGAGAGAGCTTTGAGCTTTTCAGGCGGTTCTTCCGGCGAACGGCGGCAGCAGACGGCGGCATCTGGCGCGCAAGGTTGCGGCGCATCCGGTCACCTCAGGCGAGGCGACATCCGGCCGGCCGCCTGCAGTAGGCCCCAGAGGTTCGACGGAATCAGGCGCGGCGACGGCGGCAACAGGCGCAGAGGCGGCGATACAGGCGGAGCTAACGGAGGTGGCGCATCCGATCACCTCAGGCGAGGCGACATCCGGCCGGCCTCCAGAAGTTGACTCCAGGCGTTCGACGGCTTCAGGCGGCTGATCCAGGCGGGATCGGCATCAGGCGGCGGAAGCGGGCGGTGATTCCAGCGGGGAAGATAGACAGTGTTTTTTAGTGTTTTCTGTTTTCTCTTATTGTATCTTGTAATCTCATCAGTTTATAGTGGATCTTTCTGGCGCGCTCTCCCCGTGGACGTAGGAGCCCAAACTCCGAACCACGTAATTATTTTGTCGTCTGTGTGTGTATTTGTGGAATCTCTTCTGGTTTATGATTTTGCGTCATTAAAATTGCTCAGCTATATTCCGTTGCGATACCGCGGTACTCGGTCCGATTGCATAACAGACACGAACCCGTTAATCTATTTTCTAATCGGCTAAACACACGAACGGACATATATATATAAATATTTAACAAGTCCCCCAAACGGAACCTAATAAATTCTTCATATTGAATCGTAATATCTCAAAATGTAGACAACAATGGAAGCATGCATGATATAAAACTTCTTCCATGAACTCTAAACTTTACGCAGGCCGAACTAGGCGAAATTGTCGTGCTGGACTAATGCGATGAGCCGATGAAGACACACTTGTTTTGACTTCAGTTGATGTTTGCATCAAAAAATTTTAATTGCAGGTTTTAGATTAGCTTCTAAGACATGATTCTTATTTTAGCTAATTTCGCTGTTTCTGATGGTTTTATTTCAAATGGCGATGCCTTTTAATTAATTTTCTGAAGATTTTGGGTGATTTTAATTTGAGTTAAGTAGAAATAGATTATCAAATGAAACGAAATCTAAAGCTATAATTTGATATTTCAAGTTTTAGATTATGGTTCTGTTTGGCAGGGCGATAATGGTCGTGAACATGATGGTTATGAATTGTCGTTCCTACTTGGACTCCAAACTTCACCTAAAGAACTTGATAACTTTTTTTAAAAAAAATTTATTTTAGATCATTTTTATTGACTATGATTGTTAAATTTGAGATTTTTTAAAATCAAATAAAATAAAATTATAATTATAATTGATCTAAAATAAATAATAAGATCATTTTTCTATAATTTTATTACAGAAGGACTGAAGAATTCAAAGTGCAGACAAAACAATGTAAAGTACTGAAAAGTTGTTGCAGATTTATTGCAACAAGCTGAAATCCGAAAATTCAAAGTTTAAATTCAAATTTTGACGTCATTTGCAAATTCAAAAGAAATGAGTTTTAATTCGATTTTGACATAAAATAAATGAGTAAAATAACATCTTAAAGGAGTTGTATTATTACAAAGAAAATAATCATATTCTATTCAAAAGATTTTTCATTAAATAGGACAATTTATATAAAAGAAAAAATGATCATTTTAGGATCTCTCTCTTGAATCAATATTGAGGGATTGATTTAGGGGGTTTGGCCAGCACATGAAGAGGATACATAGAGGGAATTTCGGCCAACATAGGGGGCTGCTTGATCATCATTTTGCGGAGGAACGGCTAGAGGAGAAAGAAGAAATCCGGCCGCTATAGAAAAAATCCGAAAAAAAATTCATGCAACGTTTGATTTTAATTATCATATTTTTGTAAGATTTTTTTAATTATGTGTTATTTTTCTTCAAGTATGAATTAATTATCCTTAGTCTTGTATGATGAAAGTACTATGTATGTTGTGATAATAGATTTATTTAAAAACTTATGAATGTTTGTTGATTTATCTTTGTTAGTTTATGATTTTTAATGAAATTTTGGTTCATCTTTTTATTATGTTTCGAGATTCGAAAGAGGAGAAACATTAGTATTTGAGTGAAGATTTTATTCCGACGTTACAAGATTCAAGAAAAAAGTGACTATGTTTCTTAAACTAATTTTCTGTATTTTACTGTATTTCAAGATTAGAGAGAGAAGATACGAAATGCATCATAAATTTAACATAGCAAACGAAGGAAGAACAAGATTTCACACAGATTTTCATTATTATTAATATTTTTCATTTCACCTGAATTAGATATGACAAGAGAAAAGATTGATATAGTTATTTTTGATATCGAGAGATACAGATTTCCGATTAAAATCATTGCAAGATAAATAATTCAAATATTTTTATAAGACATCATTTTATTCATTCATCACAATAATCATAGGAAATCGAAATAAAAAATTAATTTTCATATTGATAAAAGTTATATTCATAGAAAATCATTATTTAATTTTATCAGTAGTTTACATAATTTTTACAGAAATTTTAATTATTTAATTTGACTTGAATTTAAAAAAAAAATTGAGTTGGTACTTGCAAGCATTAAATTAGTCACTTTCTCGTGAAAACAATCTCCACTCTATTTTATTACTTGATCCAACACATGTACTGATTAATGTAGAATAACGCTCTGATTCAACCTCATCAATATATCAAATTAAGCTCTAATATATCTGATTAAACTCTAATGACGTTCGGGTTGCGCAGCAGACACAATAGAGGGGGCGAAAGGAGGCATGCGCAGCAGGCTGATAATTTCACGCAGTTGGCTCGAATGTAGAAATCATATACACGCAGAAGACGAATTTGATTACCGAAAGGAACTGCTTGAATAAATCATATTTCCAATGAATTTTATATAAAATTCATGGGAGCAAATAAATTAATCACTTGAATCATGCCAGAGTATGAATGAGACTACCACCCATAAGCATCTATATGTACAACATCTGCCAACAGCAAATAAGGAGGCATCCCAATTCCCAAAACTTGAAACCTGTGATAAATAAGGCCATAGCTTTTTGAGCATTTCCTTCATATTTCTGGAGATCAAGCACAAGTCAGACGACAATCGACCCAACCCGATCAAAGGCACTTTTCCCGGCCCACCAGAGCTGCACGCGACCGGCAGCTTTGCACCAGAATTTTCTCCATCAAGCGTGTCACCGAATATGGGTTCTGCCGAGGGAGAAGGCTCCAATCCGGCTCTCCGTATTCTGGAACAGAAAATCAAGCGTTGCTTTATATCAATTTTACGAGATCACCGAATCTTTTACGTATTATTATATGAGCCTAAGAAACCTGATATTTAGGGGATGGGAACACATTCCAAAATCTGAGTGTCTCGTCTCCCGCGCCGGTGACGATGGTCTGCAAGAGATGAGATGAGAAGAGATTTCAAGTAGAGAATCACAAGCAGGTATGGTCATGGGGGAAGAGGAATGAGGAGTTCAACCTGTCCATCAGGTGAGATGGCTAGATATAGCACTCTAAATGTATGACCTGTGAGGGTAGCAACCTGTAATGGATATATATGCATGTAGATGAGATGAGCAAAAAGTGAGAAAAAAATTTATGACTCAGCAATGAAGATGATGAATCACTGGTAGTAGGTTGGTTTTGGGACTTTAGGATACCTTTGACATGGTCGGGTACCGCCAAATTATTATTTGGTTTTGGGAATAACCATGAGTGCTCACGATTTCGTTGACATTCTTTGACCATACAAGGTTGCATACCTGCGTCAAAATGATCCTTTTAGTACTTACTAAAACAGTCAATCTTTTTTTTTTCTTTTTTCTTTTTTACATGGGATAATTGTGGACTTTTGACTTCTAAAGATGTCCCAGTTCTTTCGCTGCTTTTGCACCACAAATTTGTCTCATTGGACATACTAGCAGCAGCCATGCTCCGGCAACTATAACCCAAAAGAGGACTTTTTATGAAGTTTGGTTTGAAAAAAATGCAGTTGGATGATTCTGTTGTTCGGTCAAACAATGAAATACAGCGTGCAAAAATGGAATTAATCGACAGTCTTTTATAAATAATATAAAACATCAATTCTAGGTGATGTGTAGGGTAGGTAATAGCCCGTGATAATGAGGTGGTTAGAAGGCCGCGTTAAAAAGTACACTCAATAAAAAGGGCATCACTGCTGAAATTGTTGAAGTAGGAAGTGGACGGTCAGGATGGTGCATACCGCACAGACCGCGTGCGGTTAGGATTGACGGATAGCCAAGTTCATGGCTATAGCTGTTCTCACGGTCTGTCTTAGCAGATTCCCTGGAGTGTAACTGTGCGGTTAACTTTAGCTAACCGCGAACTGCGCGGTCTGGTTTGGGAGACCGCAGAGACCGGCAGACCGGCGCTTTGTGTGGTTAAGGTTCAGATCGCGTGACTGTCTGGTTATCTACTCAAGTCCATGCGGACTGAGGATGCTGTCCGCATAGCTGTGCGGACTGGAGGACTTAACCGCACGCGCGGTCTGGTGTGGCAGTTCGCTTGTTGGGCGGACTGGTGCTGCTAGCTGCCACATCACTGGCGGATACTTTATCCCCCTGAGCGGTGACGGTATCCGTCTGTCTCCCTATAAATAGAGGTGCTGGTCTCGTCATACAAAACAGACACTGTAAGAACTTAAGCTCGGATTAAACTCGGCGGTTAAGATTTTCTAACCGTGCCGCTAAGTGAAGTGACTAGATTTATTGATGTGTTTGCAGATTGTGCGGCTAGCACTTGGCAGCCAGGAAACTGATTCTGAAGGCAGTGCAGATAGCTGGTAACAGTCAGCGGCGATTAGCAGCAGATCGTGGATATGCGACTAGGCAATCTTCTTCCTTGACAGTTAACCAGCTTGATATCACAGTTCGCATTTGCCGGACTGAGTTGCAGTTCGAATAAAGCTGTTCGCTCAACTCGCGGTTAGGCGACCTTGGCGGTTAGGCGACCTTGGCGGTTAGGAGACCTTGGCGGTTAGGCGACCTTGGCGGTTAGGCGACCAGGAATTGCGGTTAGACGACAGCTCAGTTTCGGTTCATCTGTTCGCGGTGACTTCAGCGGTCAGGCGACCTCGTGGTCAGACGACCAGAAGTTGTGGACAAGGTTATCTTCTGTAGTCAATAGCAGCAGTTCGTGCGGCTAAGTGTGCAGTCTGGCAGTTCGACGGACTTGGTGGTTAGCCTTGGCGGATAGGAGGCTTAGGCTGTTACAGAGTTCTGTTCGCTGGTTTTACTCTTGTGGTCCGTTCGGCGCGCAGGAATTGGCTTTGGCTTCCAGAAAGGCAATTCCATTGTTCGGCGCGCTACAATAGGACCGGCTTTGGTTTTCCATATGAAAACCACGAGTTTTCCTCTAAACCTAAATAGCTGGTCGAGCAAAACTCATCTCCTCACGTCGGTTTTCCCGATTTTTCCTCTTTCCCCTCCCCTGCTGTGCGACTTCACGATTTTCTTACCTGATCGAAGCCGACGGAAGCAGCGCCGGCCCGACACCAATCTTCCTCCTCCCTGATCATCCTCTTGCACTTCTCCCAGTGCAGGTATACCTCCTCCTCCTCTTCCTCCTCTTCTTCTCTTCTTCTCTTCTTCTTCACCTTCCTCGTTCTCCCAATCTCCCCTATTTTCCGCTTATTCCTCCGCCTTTCTTCTTCTTCCTCCGTCTTTCTTCCTTCTCCTCCTCATATCTTCCTCTTCACCTTCTTTTTCTTTGTAGCATAAGTTTTTAGGGTTTGCCTTCTCCACTTCTTCCTTCTCATTTCTTCTTCCTCCTCCTCCTTTCTTCTTATTCACCTTCTTACTTCCAGATATATAGATCTAAAACTTCAGATCTGAAATTTCTGAACAGAAATTTTAGATATAGAGTTCCAGATCTAGGTTATCTCAAGATCCAAGTTATTTCCAGATCTAGGCTATTTTTTTGGGTATGAAATTAGTGCTCTCTATGGTATAAAATTAGTATAAAAATTCCGTTTAAGGTGGGGTTGTTCAACTATGTTAGTACAATGGAATTTTTTTATAAAATTGCTATGAAATTTTTGTTCACCTTCTTTTTCTTGGTATGAAATTGCTATGAAATTTTTGTATGAAATTTTGGTATGAAATTGCTATGAATTTTTGGTGTAAAATTCCTATATGAAATTTTGGTATGAATTGCTATGAAATTAGTGCTTGCTATCGTGGTGTTTGTTCATTGTTTGATTTATTATTTCAGTAGTTGTTACATTAGACGTTTTATGCGTAGTTTTGCTACAATGGATCGTAATGAGGCGCACAAGAAACTCAAACGAGATATCATCATCTCGGCATCAGTCAGAGCGATCTTAGGGGCAGTTGTAGTTGTTATGAATTCCATTCCTAGACAACCTACATATGTTGCAGACAATGAAGCCCTTCGTAATCTATTATTAACACGTTTATTTGCTGGAAAAGAGATTGATTGTTTCAACCAGTTACGTATGTGTAAAGCCCCATTTAACGAGCTCTGCAATATATTACGCACAAAAGGTTATGTTCTTGATACGCAGTCAGTTTCTACCGAAGAAGTCGTTGCTATATTTTTATACATATTAGGGCTTTTCGAGTTGTTTGACATGCATATATGCGCTCGATTGATACTATTAGCAGACACTTCAACATTGTCCTTCAAGGGGTTTTAAATCTATCAAACGACTATATCAAATTGCCTGAATCCAGAGTAGAACCAAGGTCAAGATGGTTTTTGGACTGTGTTGGTGCATTAGATGGAACCGAGCGGTCATACATGCATTGGACAACCGAAATGGACATTACTCTTTCGAACGCTTTGTTTGAAAAACACAGTTTGGGTCATAAAACACCAAACGGGTGGAAGAGCGTGGCTTTCACAACTGTTATGACCGCGCTAAAAGACATTTGCGGCGTTGAGACAAGCAAGGAAAAGTTGATGGCACGTCTCAAAACTTGAAACAAGTATTACGTTGAGGTCAACGCGATGTTAGACACATCAGGATTTGGATAGGATTGGGAAAGGAACATGGTCAAGATTGACGAGGAAGTTTGGGCAAACTATGTGAAGGTAACTTATCTATGTTGTTTTGTATATTTAAGAATTCGTTCTAAGAGATATTCTCACTCTAACTTATTACAGGCACATCCTTCTGTGAAGCATTACAAAGATAAAGTGATTGTGAATTGGTCTGATTTGGCTGTATTGTGTGGGACTGATAGAGCGACTGGTAGTCATGCTGCGACCGCAACATAGTCGGCGAAGGAGATAGATGCAGAGTCTATGGCGGAAAAAACAAGTAATACACAGGAGACGACTAGAGTTAATGGAGAAGGGAACAGTAGAAGGAGGAGAAAGCGAGCTGGACAAAATGACTCGGTAGCAGTGGCCATTGAAAAATTGGCTGACTCGGTGCAAGGAGCGGTGGGGACCATGACTGCTAGTGATGTTGACGACATCTACGTCGCACTTACTCGGATGACTGATTTATCTTCTCAAGATTTTCTTAGGGCGATGGATATACTGTGTCATGATAGTGTCAAACGCGATATATTCAAGAGACTCTCGGACGAGTTGAAGGGCACCTGGCTGCGAATGCAGTTTGATCGCTAGTTTAGTGTTTCTGTTTATGAGTCAATGATTTATTATCTAATTGTGTTGCTATTTCGAAACTTTTATTTTGTGGGCGATGATTTAAGATTTTTAGTACTTTCATTTCAAGTATTTTTAGTACTTTGATGATTTTGTGGACAATGCTTAAATTTAAACAAAATTTGTTTCTAAAATTTACAATTCCAGAAAACAAATTCCTTTGCGCAGCCGAACAACATTTAAGTATCAATGTCAATTCTGTTCACTGAATACTTTCCTGCAGCCGAACAACAAAATTGGTTTTCTGCACAAAACCAATTCCTGCAGGTATTGGTTTTCTGACGAAAGCCAATTTCAGAAAGCCAATACCTGCGCGCCGAACGGACCATTGTTGTTTTTGTGTTCTCCATCGGGTGAATTGCGAAATCATGTCTCACAATGTATGTCTTGCACTGTAAAGAAGATTATAAAATCAATTGTGACTCTTGTTCTTTTACTTGATTCTGGTTTATTTGACTTAGTTGGTTGAGTGTTCCTGTGACTTTCTCGCTTCACAAAATTTTTACATGGTATCAGAGATACAGAAGTTTGAGCGTAATAAGCCACCGAGGTTTGTTTCATACCTTTGGAAGTTTCAAGTAAAGCAGGTACATAACAATGGAAGGAGGTTATACAAGATGCCTTGGAATTGAACTCCTAACACATACTAACTTCAAGAAGTGGAAGTCGTGTATGGAGAGTTATCTTCTTGACGAGGACCTCTGAGAGGTCGTTGGTGGAGAGGAGAGACAAGAGGTTACTGCTGCTATTAGAAATGCTCAAGAGGCGAGAGCTAGGAGGAGAACAAACGCGAAGGCTGAGTTCACTCTGAAGCGGGCGATATCACCCAAGCTATTTGACCACATCATCGGATGTAGGTCGACTGCAAAGACCTGGACGGCCCTTGATGGGTTGTTCAACAAGAAGAACGTAGCTCGACTATAATTCTTAAAGAATGAGTTGGCGAGAGCAACTCAGGGCAACCTGTCTATATCTTTTTTCTTCTTAAAAATGAAGAACCTGTGTGCTGAGATTTCAACATTGTACCCGAAAGATCCTATATCAGAGGCGAAGTTGAAGAAGCACATTATCCGCGGCTTGCGGAAGGAATATGCGACATTTGTTACTTCTCTGTAGGGCTATGCCAATCAGTCATCTTTGCTTGAGTTGGAAAATCTACTGGCTTCGCAGAAGAGCTTGATGTAACGGTCCCAATTTATTAGGTTACCGTTGCCCTTTTGTTTAATTCATTTGAATTTCTAAACATCAACGAAAACAGGTATATGAAAGATAAAAATCTCAATATAATCTAAAAACAACTCACGACCTTCCTTTATTTATGAAACATCTGATACAGTATCATACATAACTAGAAGATGACTCAGTATATGAACACAAAAGCGGAGTCATCACAAAATCTGAGTTACATTTAAAGATTTACAACCTGATCATAATACACTATATTTGTAACTCAGATCAAAACTATACTATCACACATGAGTAGACTACTTAAAATAAAACTGGAATTCATCGTGGGGGCAGTCAGAGTCGCGGCAAGCTTCCTTGTGGGCATCCATGTAACCAAAGACAGCTGTGATGACCTCCATCCAGATCTTGTACATCTTTTCCTTACGAGAAGGGGCGCCAGGAGGATTAACGGGAGTAGCCTCCGTTTTTACCTGTTTTAGTTACATTTATATTAGTCAAAGACTAAATGAATTCTCATTGTTTTTTTTTATTAATGACTTATTATTGAATTCGTATTTTATTTTCTGGTTTTCATCATTCTTTTTGTATTGGGCAGTGTTAAGGGAATATTAACATTTCATATCATTTATATAGCACGCTTGTGTGCCTTTTCATATTCGCACACATTTCTTAACGTGCCTTTTCATATTCGCACGTTAATTTCCATTTCATTTCGTTGGGAGGATATTCACCCCACCTCCACTATTGGGTTGACCCTTAACTTAGCCTATTTCTTTATTTCTATAATCCTCTTTTACTTTCAATTGTTCTTACTTATACATAATGCATAAACATAAACATAATATAGCATAAACATAACATAATCATGAAACAATATCAAGAGGGTGAGAATTCACCGTGGCTTTTTCTTTTCCTTTCTCGTTCCTATTTCCTTCGTTGCGCTTTCCGCTTCCTTGACCACGTGATGTCATTGCCTACAATATATCATCCTTACTATGTCAAACATCATGTTAGAGGGTTCTACTTGACCTAATTAGGTCAAAGACCTATTTCACAAACTAGGGTTTTGCTTCCTTAGATTTATTAGTCTACTTTCGCCATTTTAGTGAAAGGGCAGCAAGAGTATAGCCTCCAAAAATTATTTGGTGCTTTAGGGTTTCTCCTTTTTCAACCCTACATATCAAAATCCACAAAGGGTTTCATCAAAATCCATGAAAATCACGGATTTAGGTTACAAATCCCTTTCAGAAACTTTTCCATTCAAAACAAACTAAAACAATCAGAAAATCCTAAACCCTAGGAGTTATACTAACTTCCATCCGTGAAAAATCTTTGAAAAAGGAAACAAAAGGACTAGAGAGGAAGAGATTACCTTTCAATCGGAGGAAGAATCGGAAGAAAAGGAGAAGAATCGAGCTCTCGGGAGGAATTGGCGTCGTGCGGCCTCCGCTCGTCTTCTGCGGTGCTGTGCGGGATCGGGGAGAGGGATAGCGGCTTTCCTTTGCTCTATTAATATCGGCGCCGCTTCCTATACATGCGCCACGATACATATTAACCGGCATTTGCCGGTTCAAGCTTCTTTGAACCGGTTATTGTTCTTTTCACCTTTTTGCTATGGGCACCTCATTTATTTGGTGTTATCACAATTCTCCCTTTCTTAAAAATTTTCGTCCACGAAAATCTTCAGTCTGGCTCTGCATTAAATATCTGAGGGAAGAGATCTCTCATATCTTCTTCTTTTTCCCAGGTTGCTTCGTGAATACCGTGCCCTTTCCACCAGATCTTGACAAATCGAACCTCTCGGTTTCGAAGTTGTTTGTTTTGTCAATCAATAATTTTGTATGGCTCAGTTGGGCTAGATAGATCTGACTCTATCTGAATCTGTTCAGAAGGAACTATTTTATCTGGATCCGCTATGTATTTTCTTAATGAAGATACATGGAATACATCATGAAGATTTTGAAGTGCATCAGATAATACTAGACGATACGCCACCGGTCCAATCTTTTCGGAGATGACGAACGGTCCTACGAATCTGGGACTAAGTTTCCCAAGTCGACGAATTCGTGAAATTCCTTTGAAGGGTTTTATTTTCAGACAAACCATATCGCCTATTTTAAATTCCACTTGTCGATGTCTGGCATTGTAATATTTCTGTTGTCTATCTTGGGCTATTTTCAGTCGTTCTCGGACAAGTGTAAGCTTATTATTCATTTTATTTATTTGATCTTTCGGAAATAACTTATGTTCGCCATCTTCTGCCCAGCTTAGTGGGTTGCGACATCTTCTTCCATATAATGCTTCGAACGGGGCCATCTGAATACTTGATTGATAACTATTATTGTACGAAAATTCCACCAGTGATAAATATTTTTCCCATGAGCCCTTCAAATCAAGTACAACCATTCTCAACAAATCTTCCAACACTTGAATAGTTCGCTCAGACTGGCCATCCGTTTGTGGGTGGAACGCAGTACTGTATAGCAGTTTTGTTCCCAACCTTTTTTGTACAAGTTTCCAAGTATTGGATGTAAAGCGTCCATCTCTATCAGATATAATGGATCTGGGAATCCCATGATATTTTATAACACTGTCGATATACTGATCGACTAACTTCTGTACTGGACTATCATTTTTCATAGGGATGAAATGTGCAACTTTCGTCAGCCGATCAACAATTACCCATATACCGTTGTTTCCAGCTTTACTCCTTGGTAATCCCATGACAAAATCCATGGTTATGTCATCCCATTTCCATTCCGGAATCGGTAGTGATTGTAAGTATCCGCCAGGTTTTTGATGTTCTGCCTTCACAAGTTGACACGTGCGACATTTGGCAATATATTGAACTACATCAGTCTTCATTCCTGGCCACCAGAAGTCCTGCTTGAGATCTTGATACATTTTTGTTCTTCCGGGGTGAATTGAATACGTTGTATTATGTACTTCATAAAGGATTTCTGATCGAAGTGCATCAACATGAGGAATACACAATCTTCCATTCAGGAATAATAATCCATCATGCTCTGTAAAAGCAATTGATTGTCCATTTTTTACCTTTTCTAAGATTTTTAGAAACATAGGATCTTGGGTCACCGCCTTCCTTACCCTGTCTTTAATATAATTTTCTGCTACTAGATGGAAAAATACACCTTGAGTTTGAGAAGTAGTAGTACATGTGAGCAACTCCAAGTTTTGTATCTCTCGTAACATTTCTTTTTGCTCGGTAAGTGGAACAATCATCGGTGCCAAATGTTTTCTACTAAGTGCATCCGCTACGATATTCGCTTTACCAGGATGGTATTTGATATCGACATCATAGTCTTTGATAAGTTCTAACCATCGTCTTTGACGCATGTTTATTTCTTTTTGGGAGAAAATATACTTTAAACTTTTATGATCAGTAAAGATCTCACATTGCGCGCCGTACAAGTAATGTCTCCAAATTTTTAGGGCAAATATGACAGCTGCCAATTCTAAATCATGAGTTGGGTAATTACGCTCCGAATCTTTTAATTGTCTCGATGCATAAGCTACGACTTTACCATTCTGCATCAAAACACAACCAAGGCCTTTCAAAGAGGCATCACTGTAAATTTGGAATCCTTCAATCCCGCATGGCATAACCAATACTGGTGCAGTAGTTAACCTTGTCTTTAATTCATCAAATGCCTCCTGACACTCTTTAGTCCAGAGAAATAGAACATTCTTTCGGGTTAGTTTTGTAAGCGGTAGTGCAATCGCTGAAAAGCCGTTTACAAATTTCCTGTAATAACTTGCCAAACCAAGAAAGCTTCGAATTTCTGTGACTGTAGTCGGTCTTGGCCAATTTATAATTGCCTCCACTTTTGCTGGATCTACTGACAATCCATGCCCTGTAATGACATGGCCTAAAAACGCAACTTCACGTAACCAAAACTCACATTTGGAAAACTTCGCATATAGGGCATGACGTTTCAACGTCGTCAATACAATCTTTAAGTGTTCTATATGTTCATCTTTGTTCGTCGAATAAACTAGAATATCATCTATAAATACGATAACAAATCTGTCCAAGAATTCCTTGAATACTCGATTCATTAAATCCATAAAAACAGCTGGTGCGTTTGTTAATCCAAACGGCATGACGACGAACTCAAAGTGTCCATATCGCGTGCTAAAAGCAGTTTTATAAATATCATCTTCCTTTATGCGCATCTGATGATATCCTGACCTTAGGTCAATCTTAGAAAATACTTTTGCATTACTTAGTTGATCAAATAAATCGTCAATACGAGGTAATGGATATTGGTTTCGAATTGTTAACTTGTTTAATTCTCGGTAGTCAACACATAATCGAAACGAGCCATCTTTCTTTTTCACGAATAGCACTGGAGCTCCCCATGGTGAAGTACTTGGTCGTATAAAATCTTTATCAAGTAATTCCTGCAATTGACTTTTCAGCTCTGCCAATTCTTTAGGAGCCATACGATATGGTGCCTTTGCTACTGGTTTAGCTCCTTCTACCAAATCGATCGTGAATTCTACATCCCTTGATGGGGGTAGTCCTGGTAATTCTTCAGGAAATACTTCGAGGAAATCACACACTACAGGGACTGTTGTCGGCTCACCCGCCACTACATTGATTCCCTTGATCATGACTAAAGTTGCTTCATAACCTTTCCTTAGCTTCTTTATGGCCTTTAAGGAAGATATAATAACTTTTGATACTTCACTCAATCCTTTAAACGTACACTGCGTATCATTTATTTTAAATGTAATTTCTTTCTCTTTACAGTTAATGATGGCTTCATTTTTCGTTAACCAGTCCATTCCTAAAATGATATCAAATTCAGATAAGGGTAGAACTGCAACATCTGCTTCTACTGAACTTGTATCCATTGTCAGCCACACTGTACATTGAAACTTTGTAATCATCTCGGTATTATTGGGCATTTTAACTCTCATTTCTTCAAGAGACGTATGAGGTTCCAACTTTAATTGTTTAATTGCTCTTGTAGATATGAAAGATTGACTAGCTCCTGTATCAAACAATACCTTTAAAAGGTGGTTGTGCACATAAATCATACCTGTGATAACAGTGTCATCGGCTTTAGCCCCTTGTTGATTCATATTGAAGACTCTAGGTTGTACCTGTCGATCTTCTCTAGTTTCCACTACAGATCCAGAAGTTTCAATTCCTTTACCTTTATCCACTCTACCAACTGAGCTGGTATCAAGGTAATGGAATGTTGGTGCCTGACTAGGACCACCTCTTTCAGATACTGTCTTCCACAACGGACAGTCTTGCCGGCGATGTCCCGGTTTCTGACATTTGAAACAAACACCGGTACCTTTCAAACACTCGCCAAAGTGATTCTTTCCGCATTTCGGACATAAAGGCTTCACGGTGTTACTGCTAGCTGCGCTTTCACTTCGAGTTTGCGCTGGAGGACCTCCTTTCTTCCTTTTCCAGTTAGAACTTCCACTCTTTCGCTCCAAACTTTGTCCCTCTGGAAGCCTCTTCGTTTGAAACTCCATTCGCCTTTGCGAACTTTCTACATCCATCTCAATCAACTTAGCTGTCTCCACCAATTCATTGTAATTTTTAATTCTTTGTGAGATTAGATGTACCCGTACGTCTTCTCGTAGACCCAATTGAAATCGAAAACATCGATCGCTTTCCTTCGTGACCATGTCTCCAGCATAATAGGCTAATTGTGCAAACTCAGCCTCATATTGCAGAACTGTACGACTTCCTTGCATTAAACGGAGGAATTTCTCCTGTAGCATTTGTTTCTCAGACGGGGGGACAAACCAATTAACAAATTCTTTTAGGAATTCGGCCCAGGGAATCTCCGAATTTCTACGCCCAGCAAATTTACCTTGCCTCATACTGTCCCACCATCGATCAGCCTCTCCTTCCAGCAGGAAAACGACTAAATCGATTTTTTGATTGTCGGGGCACTTCAAGGCATTGAAGGTGAGTTCAATTCTTTTTATCCAACTTTCAGTTTCCATTGGAGATAACCCACCTCGAAATAAGGGTGGTCTCATTTCGAGAAATTGTTTCACATATGACTCACTTGATGTCGGTGGTTGCGGTATAGCTACAGTTCTATTACCCAGTTGAATGGCTTCTGCCAATGCTTGCATGATCTCCGATAGAGGAGGATTTGATCTCTCTCTATATCGCCCTTCAGCCATACGACTATTGTCCCCTTCAAGTTCTTCCCTTTGTCGTCTACTCAAGTAGGTGCGAAAAGGTTCCTGAAACTAGAAAGATATCGATTTAGATATTTTAGGTTTGTTAAACTTAAGTTATCCCTATACAAATCATATACCCCAAAAACCTCCCTCTGATACCATTAATTTGTAACGGTCCCAATTTATTAGGTTACCGTTGCCCTTTTGTTTAATTCATTTGAATTTCTAAACATCAACGAAAACAGGTATATGAAAGATAAAAATCTCAATATAATCTAAAAACAACTCACGACCTTCCTTTATTTATGAAACATCTGATACAGTATCATACATAACTAGAAGATGACTCAGTATATGAACACAAAAGCGGAGTCATCACAAAATCTGAGTTACATTTAAAGATTTACAACCTGATCATAATACACTATATTTGTAACTCAGATCAAAACTATACTATCACACATGAGTAGACTACTTAAAATAAAACTGGAATTCATCGTGGGGGCAGTCAGAGTCGCGGCAAGCTTCCTTGTGGGCATCCATGTAACCAAAGACAGCTGTGATGACCTCCATCCAGATCTTGTACATCTTTTCCTTACGAGAAGGGGCGCCAGGAGGATTAACGGGAGTAGCCTCCGTTTTTACCTGTTTTAGTTACATTTATATTAGTCAAAGACTAAATGAATTCTCATTGTTTTTTTTATTAATGACTTATTATTGAATTCGTATTTTATTTTCTGGTTTTCATCATTCTTTTTGTATTGGGCAGTGTTAAGGGAATATTAACATTTCATATCATTTATATAGCGCGCTTGTGTGCCTTTTCATATTCGCACACATTTCTTAACGTGCCTTTTCACATTCGCACGTTAATTTCCATTTCATTTCGTTGGGAGGATATTCACCCCACCTCCACTATTGGGTTGACCCTTAACTTAGCCCATTTCTTTATTTCTATAATCCTCTTTTACTTTCAATTGTTCTTACTTATACATAATGCATAAACATAAACATAATATAGCATAAACATAACATAATCATGAAACAATATCAAGAGGGTGAGAATTCACCGTGGCTTTTTCTTTTCCTTTCTCGTTCCTATTTCCTTCGTTGCGCTTTCCGCTTCCTTGACCACGTGATGTCATTGCCTACAATATATCATCCTTACTATGTCAAACATCATGTTAGAGGGTTCTACTTGACCTAATTAGGTCAAAGACCTATTTCACAAACTAGGGTTTTGCTTCCTTAGATTTATTAGTCTACTTTCGCCATTTTAGTGAAAGGGCAGCAAGAGTATAGCCTCCAAAAATTATTTGGTGCTTTAGGGTTTCTCCTTTTTCAACCCTACATATCAAAATCCACAAAGGGTTTCATCAAAATCCATGAAAATCACGGATTTAGGTTACAAATCCCTTTCAGAAACTTTTCCATTCAAAACAAACTAAAACAATCAGAAAATCCTAAACCCTAGGAGTTATACTAACTTCCATCCGTGAAAAATCTTTGAAAAAGGAAACAAAAGGACTAGAGAGGAAGAGATTACCTTTCAATCGGAGGAAGAATCGGAAGAAAAGGAGAAGAATCGAGCTCTCGGGAGGAATTGGCGTCGTGCGGCCTCCGCTCGTCTTCTGCGGTGCTGTGCGGGATCGGGGAGAGGGATAGCGGCTTTCCTTTGCTCTATTAATATCGGCGCCGCTTCCTATACATGCGCCACGATACATATTAACCGGCATTTGCCGGTTCAAGCTTCTTTGAACCGGTTATTGTTCTTTTCACCTTTTTGCTATGGGCACCTCATTTATTTGGTGTTATCACACTTGACAAGGCAAATGACTGGAGTTTCTATCTCAGAGGGAGATAACGAGGTTCTCTACTCTGACAAAAAGAAGATACGGGATAGGAAGAAGAAGACATCTGTAGATGAAGGTTCTTCAACTTCATCTCAGCAGGAGAGGAACAAAGCTCCTAAGCAGGATGCAGGAAAGAAGGGAGGACCAAGATGTTACAGGTGTAACAAACTTGGTCTCGAAGTGGAGAGGAAAAGGAGCGGTGCGCTCGTCTCCCAAAAAGGCTATGCAGAGCGGATCGTGAAGCGTTCGACATGCGGGAGGGAAAGAGCAGCTCTACTCCACTGGAGGTTAGTCTGAAACTTCGACGTGATTAGGGAAGGGTTCTTCCAGATCCCTTGATTTTTCGGGCTCTGGTTGGGAGCCAAATATATCCGATGATTACGAGGTCGGATATTGCTAATGTTGAGGGTCGAGTAAGTCGATATATGCAGGAGCCGCGGAAACCTCACCTGGTGGCGGCAAAGAGCATTTTGAAATATATGAATTCCATCTCGGATGTGATTCTTTTTTATGAGAGGGACACGAGCTTTAAACTACATGGTTACACATATGCTGATTATGAGGGAGATATCGACGATCAGAAGTCAATGTTTGGTTACGTCTTTATTTGCGGATCGACAGCTATCTCGTGGTGTAGCAAGAAGAAGGATTATGTGTCCGTCTTCACCGGAGCGCCCAATTTTTGCTCGATCGCACATTTTAGCCTGGGCTCGTATTTTCGCCCGCACGCGCGCTTTCGTGCCAACGCGTCTCTTTCGCTCAGGCTACATCTTAAAAACTTATCCAATTTAATGTACTAGGCGCGGGAGCGAGTTTTGAACATTTTAAAATTATAATATAATGTCAATTCTAATGCCTCTTTATATCAATTCCAACCTGCAACCGAACAATTTTTGTGTCTCAATTCCAATTCTACTAGCCAGATTTTTTCCTGCAGTTGAACAAAAAATTGGAATTTAGCACAGTCAATTCTGCGAATATTGGTTTTCATTGAAAAGTCAATAATCACGTGTCGAACAGACCCAAATAGAAATTAAGATTTTAAAAAATCGTCTAATAATATAATGTTCACTTATAATTCATAGCGGGACCCGCACTCCTTAATTATAATACATAGCGGGGCCCACTCCTTGATTTCCTTGCTTAAAGTACATAGCGGGGCCCGCACTCCTTGCTCAAAGCAAGAATGGGTTGATGGCCGTGAAAATTGACATGGAAAAGGCTTATGATGAGATTAGTTGAAGTTTTCTTCGTGAGACTTTGGAAGCTTTTGGGTTATCTCCTAAGTGGGTGAACAACATCATGTTTTTTGTGCAATCCGCATAATACATAATAAGGCCCACACTAAGCATAAATAATAATTGAAAGAATAAATAGTATAAATTCACAAATAATTAGCGCAAGGCCAAGGGATCTCAAAAGAGTACTCTACCAAAGTACTAAAAAGTTATTTGGAACTCGCAACAAGAGCACTTCAACCATGATGAACTTACCCGCCGTGTCAGCAACAAAATCTACTCACCAAATGAGGTTAAGAGATAGCGTTCGCATCAAACACACTCTTGCTATCATCAACTTGCCTTTTGTTAAAGAAGAAAATGTAAAAGCCCACTCTTGGAGCCCATGCAGATACTCTTTAGTCCCACATCTTAGGATTGAGATTCTCTCCTTCTCTCCCTTCCTACATAAATGTATACATACTAGTATTTGAGAATAATAAAATTGGAGTTTTATTCTCTATCCTGTGTTTCACTACATGGTATCAGAGGGAACACGATTCTTGCGGTTTGCCTCTTTCTAACCGCCGACCTTGATTCTCTCTTGTTATCCGCACAAAGTTGCGGCCTCCTTTCTTGATAACCACCGACCTTCTCTTCTCTTGCTATCCGCACAAGGCTGCGGTCTCTGTTTTTCTACCCGCCTCCCCTCTTCTTGTGGATCCACTCCTCCCTTCTTTCTTCTCCCTCCTGATTTTATAGCTTCTTCTTGGGCCCCACTCACCTCTCTGCTCACCGCGGACTCCTGCTAGCCGCGTGTTGTCGTCCTCATCTCGCCGCATGTTGTCGTCCTCATCTCGCCGCATGTTGTCGTCCTCAAGTCGCCACGGTCTGCCTTTCTTAACCGCCGCTTGTTGTAGTCCACCACCTTCGGTGCTTGCTGTTTACGACTTGCGGTCTGCTTGCTATCCACGGACTGCTCGTCGTTTGCTAGGGTGCGCAGTCTGCTTCTCTTACCCGCCGCGGTCTGATTCTCTAACCTGTCGCGGTCTGCTTCTCTCACCCGTGGTCTTACTCGCCGCGGACTGCTTCTCTTACCTGTGGTCTTAATCGCCGCGGTCTGCTTTTCTTACTCGCTGCGGTCTGCTTCTCTTACCCGTGGTTTTACCCGCCGCGGTCGGCCTTTCTTACCCGTCGCGGTCTGCCACTCTTACCCGTCGCGGTTACTATGGTTGCCTTCTTCTCTGACCGCACTGCTGCTTGAGCTGACTGGCCTTGCTATCCGCGAGGTTACTGGGCCTGCCTTCTTCTACTCACGGACTGCATCTTGGCCTCTTTTTTTTGGTCGCTGCTTCAACCCGCCGCGGTCTCCTCTCTAACCGCTGCAAGCTTCTCTGTGACTTGCCGCTCTACTATATTCGCCAGCCCACCCTCTTCTATTCGCCAGGCCGCTCCTAAGCATCCATCTTCTTGCTTTCTGCAAACTCCTTCTATTCCCCAGGCCTTTTGCAAACTTCTCTTCTTACCGTCATGGACTCAACGGCTGCTTCTTATCTTCCCGCTCGTGCCGCTGCTCCTCCTGAAGTTCGTGATGAACTTAGAATCACAACCATTTCTCCCAGCAGGAAACAGAATTTTGAGGAATGGGTACACTCTGTTCGGCGAGTTCTCCAGAACAAATGTCTTCTTCATCATCTTACTCGGGATGCTCTCACTGTCCCTACTGACGAATGGCTTCGTGATGATGGTCGGGTCCAATCCTGGATTCTCAATTCCATGGACCCCGAGTCATACCACATGACATGTATCATGAGACGGTCAAGGCGATGTGGGAGGAGCTTCACTTTCTACTATGGCAAAGACAGTTTACCGCATTTTTTGATATCATCTATGCACTTCAAACACTGGATCTCGCTACAAAGCGGGCGCAAAAGGAAGCTGTTGGGATTGCTATGATGATGGACCGTGTTCCTCCCCATTTTCACAGTGTCAGGGCTCAGATTCTTTCCTCTTCTACAATGCCCCCTCTCTCCGATGTCTGTTCTATGATGCTCAAGGTTACCCCACCACCTGAGGTTTCTGGGAATTTCTCTTCGGCTCTCTTTCAGCAACCCCTCTTACCTACTCCTGCTCCTATAGCTCGTAGCTCTTCAGCTCGAGGAGGTCGCCTCACGTCTCGGGGACGAGGACGTGCTGGGAGCTCTACCCTTAAATGTGCTTACTATGGTCGTGAAAGTCATCTTGAAGCCTCCCGGGTTTGAGACAACAGGGGAGTTTCGTGTATGTCATCTCAGAAAATCTATATATAGTCTCAAACAGTCTCCTCGAGCTTGGTTTGACAAGTTCATCAAGGTTGTGCGTGAAGTGGGATTTATACGAAGCTCGGCTGATTTCTCCCTCTTCACTCGTCATCCATCAGCATGCATCATGATACTCCTTGTTTATGTTGATGATATTCTAATCACAGGTGACGACTCCATGGGGATACAACAAATAATACAACATTTGAACTCAACATTTCAGACAAAAGACCTGAGAAATCTTCGGTACTTCCTTGGACCTGAGGTCGTACGGCGTCCTGATGACCTTGTCCTATCCCAACGAAAGTATTGTACTGATCTTCTTCAAGATGTCGGCTACTTGGGGTGTAAACCGGCAGACACCCATATGGATGTTAATCACAAGTTGTCTGCACAAGAATCTGACTCAGACTTGTTGCTTACAAATCCAGAGTACAATCGACGCTTGGTAGGGAAGCTAATTTATCTTACGGTTACACGACCTGATATTTCGTTTGCTGTTAAGGTTGTGAGTTGATTCATGCATGCTCCTCGGACATCTCATCTTCAAGCCATCAAGCGCATTCTCAAATATTTGAAGACTGCTTCAGGACAAGGACTTGTCTACAAACCATTTCCTTTCTATCTCTTATGGCGTTCTATGATACTGACTATACGGGGTCTCTTGATAATAGGCGCTCCACAACTGGTTTTTGTACTTACTTCGGTGGAAACCTTATTACCTGGCGTAGCAAGAAGCAGTCTATTGTTGTTCGCTCGTTTGCTGAGACCGAATATCGTGTTATGGCAGCGGTTGTCTCTGAGCTTACCTGGCTTGAGAGTCTCCTTAATGATTTGGGAGTCAAACTCTCCTCTCCGGCGACCTTATTTTGTGACAGTCAAGCAGCTATACATATTGCCAAGAATCTAGTATTCAATAAGAGAACCAAGCATATTGAAGTTGATTGTCACATCATTCGGGAAAAAGTTCAATCAAAGAAGTCGGAATTGGAGCATGTCCCTGTTGCATAGCAAGTTGCTGACATCCTCGCCAAAGCTCTTTCTCGACCACTATATCATCAGTTCCTAATCCAAGCTTGGTGCCTACGACTTGTATGCTCCAGCTTGCGGGGAAGTGTTAAAGAAGAAAAGGTAAAAGCCCACTCTTGGAGCCCATGTAGATTCTCTTTAGTCCTACATCTTAGGATTGAGATTCTCTCCTTCTCCCCCTTCCTATATAAATGTACACATACTAATTTTTGAGAATAATAAAATTGAAGTTTTATTCTCTGTCCTGCATTTCTCTACACCTGCAAAGTCAGAATCAACAGGACCATACGAGTGGACCTCTGTACCAGAGTAGCACAATATATCTTTGGTACCTGCAAGAAACCTCAATATCCACTTTACTGCATTCTAATGCTCTGAGCTTGGATTAGACATGTATTTGCTCAAAACTCCCACTGTAAGTGTAATATCTGGTTTAGTGCGCTTCGGGCACCTAGACTCTCACGACTGAGAGATCTACTGTCTTCCTAGAACAAGTTGAAATAATCTGGCAGTTTGTCGATTACTAAACTAATGGATGTGCGCGCCCCAATAATCTAGAGTGAGAATAAGGTGGAGTTGTGGACCAGTTCAGCAGAACCAGTCCATATAAGGCCCACCCTAACAAGAGCTTCCTACATTATCTATTTGGAATCCTATATTTCTTTAGGTATACCAAACATACTCGCACCTTGAAAACTTCTCTATATTGCTTGTTTACAAACCTTTTGAATCTTGTGTTGTGTGGATTATCCTTTGCAATTTGGCACATGCAACACTTCTGCGTACTCTTTCCTACATCTTAATTTCCTGACCTGGTCAATTAAATCACCTAGATGACTTAGCTGGTTCAATGAACTCCTTTGACAAGCTTAGTGGGGGTCAGGGTGACCATGTTGGCCCACTGACTCAACAATATCTCTGTATACACGAACATTGAACTACGATGACCTAAAAATGACATTTTTTTAGAAAATGGACTCAAGATTGATCTCAATTCGTGACATTGCACTTGTGAGATTGCCCTTGTGTGTACTTGTGAATTACCTAGATTGGGTCATATCAAACTCTGTAACGACCCCAAAATGTCTTTTTGAGCAAACAAACTCAAAATTGATCCAAGTCAATGACATTGCACTACATGGGATCAATATGAACACAAGAGCCACAATTGCACCTCGCTACAAAGAGAATTTAGAAAGTTGACAGAAACGGATTTCACATTGAACTATGCAATGAATTGAAAATGTGATTTTGAGTAAACAGACTCGAAAAGACCCCTTCCAGTTGCATTAGACTAGTATGACTAATATGAACTCGACGGACCTATTCGGGCTCAGTTCTGAGCATGCCTTGATGAGATAACAATTGAGAACCAACTTAACAATTAAAATACTAATTTAATTAATTAAATGATATCAACAAGTCCTAAACCTAAGTGACATGCTCGACTTTGGGTTGGGTGTACTATAAAGTTATATAACACAATATGAAATCCTAACAATCGGTCACCAGCATTCTAAGGACGTCAAAGACCACCACACCTCTTCTCCTTGCTCATGAACTTGTAAGCACCATCCTAATGAAGCCTTTCCAGCTACATCCACCTCCTCTGAGGAAGAACTGCCAAAACAGTAATTTCAGCAATGATGAAACCGACCAATGGAATGAATGTGTAAATCCATTGATTCATAGCTCCAACAAGCTCTCCCTGCAACCACCCCCATCTTATGTGAGTTTTTCTTACTTTTTCGGCCTTAGATGTAGGATTTCTCATTAGAAGTGGCCTTATTCGCCATTAAAGGTTGCTAAAACCTAGGATTGTCAGCGTCAAGATAGTCAAACCCCCACCGAACAAATCCTTTGACTCTTGATGATGTGGGAGGTCTAAGAACCCTCCACAACAACCCTTGAGGTTTCTCTCTAGTTGGAGTATTGACTTGCGTCTCAGTGGCGAGAAACATCACCACCAAGCATGACCTACACTTTCCGGTGATTAGATGTCGTCGATGACCGCCCACGTGTCGGTCAGAGAGCCCGTCATCTTTGGCGAGTCTCCAGTGACCACCTAGTGTTGTTGGAAGGCCATTTGCCTCTGCACGCAAGAATTTAGCAGGTGCCCTAAAGAGGAAGGAGATGAATAAGAGAGGAAATTATAACAAAAGTTGATTGGTTCATTAAATCTCGGCCATTGAAATTCTCATAACAATCATTTGCTCCCACAAAAGATTTGCAGTTGATCCGCTGTGGAGTTGTATACTCATTGTCATGGGCAGACCTAACAAAGGTTGAGTGTTGGCGGCCGCCCACAAAAAAATAGGTTTATTTTGTGGCTAATGTCTTGTTGTTCCCATAATCCTTACGATCCCGCAAAACCGTCTAAGCCTTATGATCCCACAAACCCGTCTCAGCCTCGCCCCTAGGTTATGTCTTCAGCGCAAGAAACAAGAGGCGATTAGGGCTAGATTTCCAGTTGTGCGTCAATTAGGGCTAGATTTCCAGTTGTGTGTCAATTAGGGCTAGATTTCTACTTGATCGACGACGATGAGCCACCCTCTGCTCTTCAGTGACGAGCCACCCTCTGCTCTTCAGCGACGAGTCTGCTGCCAAGATGACGACAAGCCTACTGCTGATTGATGACGACGAGGACGAACAATCCTCTGGTCTTCAGCGACAACGCCGACAAGCCGAGGTTAGGGTTCTAATGACTAACCCATACTTCTCTGTGGATTCAATTTAGAGTTCCTTACTTCCTTACACATACTTCGTTGGGGATACAATTTAGGGTTCCTTACTTCCTTACACATACATCTCTGCTCTTCTCAATAGAAAGGAAGATCAAGGCTAACAAGGATATCTGACCCATGCTTTAGTTCAAGTTTGTTGTTCATTTGTTCAGTTGTTCTGATATCGAACGAGCAGTCCTCTAAATTTCCTTGCCACCTTTTTCCTTCTACATCTTCAAATATTTGATTGTTTGATTCTTACGAGCAATACATTGATTCAGGTTAGTTGTTACTGAGCATCCCTTGACTAGATTTTGTTTGTTTGGCAAGCTTCAGGAAGCATGACTGTTGTTAATGAGCAAAACAATTTGTTTCTTTGATTTTTTTTGTTCAATTCAAAATGTTGAATATTGAGCCATACGCCAATTCAAGTTCAATTCTTAATGTTCGATTATTTTTGCAACTTTGTTTACTCAATTATGTTAACTACTCTTCGTAAAGTTGAATGTATAGGGTTTAAGTTGAAGTTTAATTTATTTCTCCAATGCGATTCATAATTTTACATATTTTTAGAGGAACTTAAAAAACGTTGAAAGTCATGGATATATATTTTAAAAGAAAAGCTATAGATCAATCACAAAATGCGAATGTAAGCCCGCAAAGAGTGCACCATGTAGATGACCTTCCTGCTGACCCAGGATTACAAAGAGTACTAATGACTATGATCCAAATAATAGAGAAAAAGTTCAACGATGGTATTTGCAGAAGAAAAGGTTTCAACCTAAAGATCATAATTTTCCAACAATGGCTTTTGGAAATGAGAAACGGAGATTTATTCGTGCGTGGTTTCAAGAGTACAGTTATTGGCTCGAGTACATCAAAGTAAAAGAAGTTGCATTTTGTTTATGGTGTTATCTATTTAAGCCTGAACATGGTGACCAAGGCGACGGTGACACTTTTGTAAGTGTGGGGGTTCACAAATTAGAATCATAAAGACATACTAGATGTTCATGTGGGGAATTATAATAGCATCCACAAACAATGTTTGAAGGCATGTATAGACTCGATGAACCAAAAACGCCTCATTTAAGTTGTGTTTTGTGAACTCAATCTGACCAAGCTCAGCTGAATTATTGCACATGTTTAGAAGTGTCGGTGGGTTGCATTAGATTTCTTCTAATGTAAGGATTAGCTTTCAATCTGACCAAGCTTGACTGGATTTTGTTGTATTTGCTCATAAAGCTGACACTAATTTTACCTATTGCGACTGGAAGTGTAGAAAGATTTTACTTTGCGATGAAGATCGTCGAAACATCATTACGTAATCGGATGAGAGATGATTGGATGAATGCTTGTCCAGTGACATACATTGAAAATGATGTATTTTCTACCATCAATAACAAAGATATCATGAAATGATTTCAAAACATAAAACATTGAAGAGGAGTACTGTAAGCAAGGAAGCAGTCTTATTTTGTTTATTAAAAATGTTCAAAATTAGATAAATCTATTATGGTCATTTTTATCACATTAGTAAATTATTTTTTTGACATTATTGAAAAATCCTCCTAGGTCCTCCTATGCCCATTGTGCTACCGATCGCTTTGGGTCGTCTGATCTTCTTAAATCTAGTGATGTGTATATAATTTGTGCAAATAGGAGGCTGCTAAGAAGACATCACTTATGATTGTTTTAAATAATGGTCATCAAGAAAGATGTTGGAAATTTTCAATATTATTTTAATATAAAATTTTCAAAAATTTTGGTGGTCATATAATTGGTTAAAATGGTGGGAAAAATGGCTAGTTTTAATTAATGCAAAACAGTGAGCTGTTAACTATAGGGAACTTATTTGGAAGTTTGTAATCTTCAAACTGAGTCGGGTTCTTCAGAGGAATTGCAGTCAATAGGTTAATCTTCCCTCTAAAATTTTATGAGAATTTTTGGATGAATATTCATTAATCAAAAAATAACTTTACACGGATGCCCCTATTTTGTGAAAGCTTTTTCAACAACCATCTCAGGGAATTCTTTCTAACACCTTATGTTTGTCAAAATGAAAAGTGATCTAAACCAATTAACTGATCTACCTGCAGTATTTTGGGGGGAACTTTTGAGGAATTCAAAATGATTAAAATAAAAATGAATGGGATGTCCTTCACCTGTGACTAGTTATAAGCTATCTTCTTTAAGATTACACTTTGACCATTTTAGACCCATCAAAATGAATTATGATCTATACGAAGGTTATAGCCAATTGACTGATCTACCATCAATAAAATATTAAGTATTTTGGGTGTCCCTTTAATGGTTAATTGGAAGTGACGATAAGTGGTAAAAATTTGAATAAAACGAGGAAACATGCAATTATGTGGATACTTGAATTCGAGAGTTATTTGGTGGTCGTTGGATCACCACTTAGAAGATTCTATGTCTACATTGAAACATGAATAATAACTTAAAGTCCTAAGTGATTAAATCAAGCCTACTATATTATGTGAATATTATCTGGATTCAACCCGTGCGCGATAAATCATTATGATTATCAGACTATCAGACGACTAATGTGGATATTAGATCCAAGTATGACTATAATGGGTGGGTGACTGACAGGCTCATTTAGTGAATTTTGGATCTCTTTGCGACTTTAATTACAGATGTATGGTCCAGTTAATATGATCGGTGGTGCAATGGAATGATGAGGGATCAGATTATAAGACTAAGATTAATATATAATATCGATGACGGGAATGAGATATGAGATGTGATATGATACAGAAGTTGAATGAGATAGGGAAAAGCAATTCCATAATATTATTCATTCATAAAGGGCTATTTATAACATTACAAAGGACTCACAAACTCTAACACAAGATGTGGGACTAAACTCATTCACACATACAAATACTAGTAATCATAATAATAACGCGACTTGTAAATACTAATAAGTGACGGCGCGCCACGACCGACGCGCGTATATTTCCGCAGGAGGCGGTGATCCGCTGCCCGGACGGGCGATCGGACCCTGTGGTCGCGTCCGGATTTTTGTTTCTAGTCATTTTCATATTTCATGTTTTTTATTTAGAGTTTTATTTAACCCCCGATCGTCCCAAACAATCCTAGCCATCCGATCGGGGTGGTTTTATTTGAGTTATATTAGCGCCGGTTCATTACAGGCGGCGGTTATCTTTTAGGGTATTAAAACCCGGCGGTTTGGAGTAAGAGGGATCACGTGTTTTGGAGGAATTTCCCGAAACCCTCGGTCTGTTGGCGCGACGCCGGCTTCCTCGTCTTCGCTGGTGCGACGCCGGCAAGCCATCTCCTTCTCCTCCCGCTGGTGCGACGCCGGCGACCATTCCCCTCCCCATCCCGAACCCTCACCCGCCTCCCGTAGGTTTCCTGTCCTCCCCCAGTCACACCGCCGCTCTCCCCCCTCCTCCGTCTACTTCTCCCCGCACGGCCCGCCGCCCCTGCAGCAGCCCTACTTTCCTACCACCGCCCATTTCCCACCCACCGCTTCACCGTGAGTCCTTCCACCACCAAAACTTCAGCCACCACCATTTCATCCCAAAGCCCCACCCGTAAACCCCACAACAGCCCGCGTCAGTCCCCAACACCACTCAATCCACCTTCAAATCCCCTTCCAACAACTTTCTGGCTGCCCCTACCCCACAACCTCCCAGCCACCACCCCAACCTTCACAATCATACTATTCCCCCACCCCTGTAGCCGGCTGACCTAGTCTGGTCCCTCCTTCCTGCCAACATCCGCTGCTATTACCCTCCCGTTTGCTCCTACTCGTGACTGCCCTCCAACACCGCCGCCGCCGCCTACGTATGCAAATTGTGGTATGAAGTTCCTGTCATATTATTGTTGTATATTTTGGTAAGACTTGTACTGTGTGGATTGCTTTCTTATTATGCTAGTAGTTCGTTTCGCCGTAGAATTTGCGGAACTTGTTCGGTTTGTGCTTGAAATAATTGCGCCTCTTTCGTTTGTGAAATAAATAGTTGTTCCATAAATCAATTATTTGTGATCACCCGTGCCCTGTTAATTTAGTATAATAATTAATTATTTATTTACAATTCTAGCGGACCACTCTTGCACGAGCATTGCACGTCATTGCATATATGTGAGCATTTAGCAAGCCCACCCCGAGTCTGCCTTACCACTGCATCAATAAGTATCTCTCAACTCTCCACCTCAAGTCGGGCGGAAGATGTCGGTCATTCTAAGTTTTTTGATGTCATCAATGAACACATCACTTCCCAAGCTTTTAGTGAACACATCCGCCGATTGATCTTTAGAGTGGACGAATGGAGTGACCACAGTTTTTTTATCCAAGTGATCTTTGATAAAGTGTTAGTTTACCTCAACGTGTTTTGTCCTGCCATGTTGGACTGGATTACGAACTATACTAATCGCTGACTTGTTGTCGCAAAACAAGGAAAAAGGAGACGTCACAGGAAACACCAAATCATATAGAACGGTACGCAACCATAGGCCTTCACACACGCCTTGTGACATTGCATGGTATTCTGCTTCAGCACTCGATCTGGCCACCACATTCTGTTTCTTACTGCGTCATGTCACAAGGTTTCCTCCAACAAAGGAATTGTCCTGACCCGTCTCAACAAAAGTCAGAGTGCGCTTTGGGGCGAGTCGTGATGCCACAGACATGAATTTTCTTTTCACTCATGCATGTGGCATCACGACTCGCCCCAAAGCGCACTCTGACTTTTGTTGAGACGGGTCGTGATAGTTGGTATCAGAGCCAGATTAGTTTCTAAAGATAAAGTATTTTATAATTATTACTTATTTTGAATCTTATTATATAAATCTATATGCATGTATCATTACTTCACTCACTTTGTCATTATCTGTTGTTCGTGGCTGAAAGGCACACGCACTACACTCATAAGCATGAGTAGTATGTACACGAATATTAAGGGGTTATGAGCAAACTTAATATCTTGTGCATATGAATTTCCACTAGGATATAAACCGCATATTAAATGGATAAGGGCAGTTTAATATTTTCAAGTGTGATGATATTAGATCATAATATGCATGACATGTTAAGTAAAATGAGCACTTAACATGACATGTGTATCCATTCATTTACATCATATCATAAATTATTGCACAAGTGTGAATCTAAGAACAACAATAATGATTGTACGAATTTACTATTTCCTTGATATCGCGCATGATCTCGTTATTGCATTTGCATGATCATTGCTAGAGTTGTTCAATGAAAATATTGTAATTCTTACATAATTTATGCATTTGACAGTAAAAAATGTGTTAGAATCTCTAGTTAGGGGTGCAAGCGGTTCGGTTTGGGTCGCGGTTGAAACCAAACTGATGTTTATCGATTCGGTTCGGTTTTTTGGTCGGTTTACTCGGTTCGGTTTTCGGTTTTTTAGTTATATTATTTAAAATAATTGTGTACTTAAATATCTCAAGAAAATTTAAAAAATATATGATAATTAAAAATAAATATCATCAAGCTCTATTTACACGTGATATATTACAACTAATAGCTCATATTACATAAAAAAAATTATGATTGAATATTTTTATTGCGAAATCGAGTAATAAATATAAAAATATATAAATAAAATCAGTTAAACAAAATGTTTAATTCTTCTTGATGCATAAAATATGCATTACAAAAATTAATTCTGGCTCAAATGATATAAAAATTATTAAGTTGATATAATTTGTGTATATTATTTAGTTAATAAAAATAGTTAAAAGATAATTATTGATAATATTTTTACATGTATTATTAGTCGGTGCGGTTCGGTTTTTCAGAGAGGAAAATCAAAATCGAACCGAGTCGTTCGGTTCGGTGTAAAATCGGTTCGATTTGGGCGTTTCGGGGCGGTTTGGTCGGTTTTCGGTTTTTCATGCACACCCCTATCTCTAGTTTCAAATCCCTGATATTCGTAATCAGTCCTTTTTGGTCCGCTTGTCTATCAATCCTATTCAGTCCTCATGTTTCCCCTTATAGTTAGCTCCTAAGTGTCAGCGAGAAATGAGAGTTTTCATGTAATTTGCTCTGTTGAATTACTTCAGCATTGTTTTGTGCTCCTTCATCTCCAGATTGACTTACTTCTGTCGTCACTCAATCTCCATTCGTCTTCTTTTCCTCTGAAGTGTTTCTTCTTCTCTTCGTCCAAAAATCCTTTTCGCTCTCAAATTCTTGAGTCTTACCTTTCAATTTCGAGCTAATTGAAGAAATCTCTGTGATCCCTGAAATCAATCCTTCGTATCTGGTTAAACCCTCTAAGATCGTGGAGTATCAGGTAAGCAAGCTTTGAAAGAGAATCATTCATATGGTAAGCGTGTCTTGAATGTATGGTAAGTCTGAAGAGTATACTTGAGGACTCGAATCTATCCTGCGTAGCAAGTATCCGTAGCTTTTCTTTTGATCTTTGGTAAGTCTTCGCGCTTGTCCTTCTTTTTATTTCAGAATATTCATAGTTATCTCGCATGCCTTGATTTGCAAATCTTGTTGGAATAAATGACATCTGAATCTTCGTCATAAGAGACCTCATTCAGAGAATTCTCAGAAAATTTTAGGACGAAATTTCCTAAGTAGGGGAGAATGTAACAATCCATGTTTTTAAAAGCAAAATAAAAATAATCATAATAATAAAAATAAGGGGATGCGTTAAAAAAATAATAGGTCTTCGCCTCTATTCATAACCGAGCAGCCCCCCTACTGGTTCATTTAGAGATTTCAGTCCAGGGCTTCGGCGAAAACCCGCTCCATATCGATGCCCGGCTCTAGATTCCTCCTCATGCGGCTTTCGTCGACCCCCATCTTCCGATTCCGCTCGCTCCCCGACGCCCCCTCCTGCTCCTCCCTCCTTCGTAGCCAACACCTCTTCTTCTTCTTCCCCTAGCCGGTGATTTCTCCTCTCCAGAGCTGACAACCTCCTCCTCCCTCCCTCAGGCCGACGGGAGATTCTTCTCTTCTTCTTCTTCGATCAGCAAGGCAGCAGTTTCCCCTCCTCCTTTGGGGCCAACAACCGCCTCTTCTTTCTCCAGCAGCCTTATTGCCCCCTCTTCCCGTCATTTTAGCGTGTGATTTCAAGAGGGACGCTTAGGGTTTTGCTCAAATCCTCCTCTACTTGGATTTTGAGTCCAGATTTGACTTCTTTGGGTAATGATTTCCTCTCCCCCTCTTTACTCGGATTTCCTTGAACTTATTTTGGAAACTTTGTGCTGCAATTTACGTATGTGTTGTGACTTGTGATTCATGATTCTACCCCTCTCGTAATCGTCTAATTGCATTATGTTTGTGATTTCCAGCACTGCTCCTCAACCTAATTGACGGATTTGCGCAAAATCCTCTCCAAATTAGGGTTTCCCCAAGCTTAAGTGTCGCCGACTCTTGGATTCTTCGTGGTTTCTCCTCTCCCCACTTTTGAGTAGGTAAATCTGCTTAACCTTCCTTGTTTAAATTCCGCGTCGTATAATACATGTGTTAGCATAGTGAATTTTGCTATATCTCTTTCGTCGTTCTTGAACAAGTTCAAAATAAGGTTTCTGATATTTGCTTGCGCCGCTTAGCTGTCGTCATCAGTTTCAGCCCCACCTTAAGGCAAGTGGAGATCCTTCTCTTTTGCAATCATTGAACTTAAATTACTTTGTCTGTTCTTATGATTATATGAATTCACCCTTGATTGTTTGTTTTGTCAAATAAGTTTAGATCTTGAATGTCTAAATTAACATGTTAGCGGTTAAAATATTAAATTCGTTTGGATTGACATGAGTTTGTGATCATGATTGATTTTTATTTGAACTTTTACTTAGTTGAATTGCATCTCATTTGATGGATAATTGGAGGACGAGTTAGTGAACGAAAGTGATTTTAATTGGATTTTCACTTAAATGAATTGCGTCTCATTTGATAGATAAATGGAATACTAGTAGATCTTTTTAAGCATTAGCATTAATTGTTATACTGATAAATGTTAAAAATTTCTTGCTAGTAAAAAAATGAATTTTGTTTGATATAAAATGTTCGGATCATACTCATGTTTACTTAGAAGATAATTGTGTCTTGAAATGGATTAATCTAAATGAATACACGGTGTCCTAGAAAATGATGTATAGTTGTCTTATCACTCGTGAACACTTGAACCTGCAAAATATAAAGTTCACTATCTAATTGTCTTGTGTCATCGAATCTTATTTCTTATGTCTGTCAGATTGTAAGTTTTGAGTAAAGTTTGTTTTACAATCTGATCTTTCTCTTTGACGTAAGTCTGTTTCCTGCTAAAATCACTAAAATATGAATCATTTAACTCAATAATATCATAAGCAATCATTGAAGGATAGTGTTTAATTTGTGCAACTCTTTGTTTGCATGGTAACGACAAGCAAGAATTTTCTAATAAGACTGCACTTGAACTTAAGTGTGAACCATGTGCACCCACTAAAAACACTTACACACTTCATTGATTACAACTTATGATATTACATGATCAATTATATGTTATGCTCCGGAGTAAGCTAATAAATCTAATTATTTTTGCTTGCCTCACTTACCTACCTGTCTTGTTAGTTTTGCTTCATAAAAACTGGTATCCAAACGTTTAAATTTCCCCAGCTCTTACTTTATTTTACTTTGTTTCTGTTTTTTTCAATGTTCTGAGATTTTTTCTTCTTGTTTTGGAATTGACTTAGCGTCCGTGACTACACCGCCTGCTTCTCGAGTCCGATCTGCGTCAAGCTCCTGCTTCTGAAGATTTATCTTACTTCTTGCAGTGTTAGGTTATATGTTTTTACGTTTCATTTCCTTTACTGTCAGACATTTCTTTTATGTAATAATTATGGTCAGTAAATCGTGGACAACTGCTAGACTAAATAAATTATGTACTGGAATTAGATGTGCTGCATGTTTATGTTCGTTGGAATCCTAATTGCATGAAATCCGTATCAGTGTCTTGTACCATTGGTTTTATTAAAAATACATGTGCATTTCACTTTTCACTATCATATTCAAAATCTTCCGCATAAAAACAACTATTTTCCTTCAAAGTAACTATTTTAAAACTAATTATCAGTATCTCAGTCCCAGTCTAACAAACATGAGTTTTTTTCTGCCCATGCTTATGGCATCACGACTCGCCACAAAGGGCACTCTGACTTTTGTTAAGACGGGTCGTGACAGGAATAGTAACCTGCTGTGGATTTCCAATCATCGCGACATCCTGCCCAATCAGCATCAGTGAAAACTTCAATCCTCAAGTGGTCATTCTTGGAGAACAGAAGACCACAACCAGGGACTTTCTTCAAATACTATAACACACGGTATGCCACCTTTTGATGTCTGATCTTGGGAGGATGGATGTATCTACTCAGAATGTCAACTGCATAAGTAATATTGGGATGAGTATGAGATAGATATATTAGTTTTCCAACTAATCTCTGGTAGTGTGAGGCATCTGCCTGATCACTATCACCATCTTCACTAATTCCATGATTTTCTTTCATCGGGGTGTTTGCAGGAACATAGTCAAGCATCCTGGTCTCCTGCAACAGATCCAGAATATACTTCCGCTGAGATATAAAGATACCCTGATCGGACCTAGTCACCTCAATACCCAGGAAGTAACATGATCTTCCCAAGTCTTTCACCTCAAACTAAGCAGATAAGAGAGACTTGAGATTCACAATCTCTTCCATATCGTTACCAGTGATCACGATGTAATCCACATAGACAATAAGGATCACAATACTCTGATCACGTCTCTGAATAAACATAATATGATCAGAATGTGCTTGTTTGTACCCAAATTTGAGCATAGCTGTAAGAAATCTGCCAAACCATACTTTAGGTGATTGTTTCAAACCATATAAGGACCTCCTCAGACGACAGACATGACCTTCAGCTCCTTTTTTCACTAACACAGGAGGAATTTTCATGTATACCTGATGTAAACTCGGATTAGGGTTTTCACAATTAAATATTTTTAGCAAAATCTTTAATTTTTGTAATAAAATAAAACTAGGTTTTTGAAAATAATTTAATCTTTACTTTTGTAAAAAGGGTCCAGCGGCCAAGTTAAGTTAAATCATCTTAACGTTCAAACTTCGAGATAACCGTTAATTATTATTTGAGAGAAACTCTTTGTGTTGTTGATTTGAATCGCCGCAAGACGTGCAATTCCACAAGCAAAAACACAAGTAAAAATTTATGAAATAATGATAATTCAAGCGGTTGAACGTTCGAGAAAAGCCTATAGTTATTTAATTGAAATGCATAAACTTAATTTAATATATAGTTGCAATAGTAGGTTTTACTTATATAGGGGATTGGACCAGACAACATCCACAAGTGTTGTCAACCCAATACCAGGACCGACGCGGTCAACCCAACTCCGCGGGCTCGATCAATTGACGGAAGAGGTAGGACGTTGTTTTCATCGTCAATCAACAGAGTAGGAGCTCGCCAGATTGAATATGGAGGTTGAACATGCTGGCGGTGAAGCTGGCCAATAGATGTCGGAGGGGAAGATGGGGTCGACGACGTCCCAGAAAGGAGATATCGGCGTTGGAGATTAAGCGGAGCTGGAGCCGGCAGCTCTCGGGAAAGTTTAGTGGGTGGGAGTTCCGACGAGAGGAGGACGTGGCTCCTCTGAAGTCGCCGAGGTTGGAGGAGATGGACCCGGGTGTTGACGGTGAGAGCAAGGAGGCAGTGGCTTGTCGTCGGAGGGCTGGACGACATCCAATATCAATGGTACGGGAGGGGGCAGGGATGAGCCGGAAATGTAGAAGATTGATTAAAAAAATCAGTCTCTACTGTCTGGTTCTTCTTGTCTCTTTGCACAAGGATTATTAAATAGAGTTTTTAGGAATCCATAATAATTCTTACAATCATCACTTTCCCAAATAATTTTTACTTAATATTTATTTTCCAAAACTTTTGTTTCCAAATAACTTTCAATAATTTATGTCACTTCAATTTCCAAATTTAATGTTTTTTTATTTCTCTTCATCTTTTGAATTCAAATTTTAAATTTATACATTTTAAATAATTTTTAAGCTTGTCTATTCGTCCTAACAACTAAAATTACGTAAAATTACGGACCTTTTTATTTAAGATCTCATCGGGCAGTCAACCCGAAGAGACGAACAATCTAAAAAAAAAATCATGTGCGCGAAAGAAATACACGATAAAAAAAAATGCTGAAAAATTAAAATGTGTGACTTAGATGCGACAAAGGGTGCATCAATTCTCCCGGGGTTGAAAGAGCTTGACCCCGACGAGACTTCGCAAAAACTGGCAATGGAGAGATCTGATATCGCTGCTGGTGCTAGATTGGGTAGAACATCTGAGGCCTTGACGGGTGGCTCAACTGGTGGCTCAATGAGCTTCTGATCATGAACTAGACCAAACCTCCTGCAATAAACAATCACCCGACCTTCCTTTGAAAAATATCTCTCATGACGATAACGACCAACCGTGAGTTTGTAATGTTCAACGGTTGCTCGCAAAATATTAGCAGTAAATTTATACAATTCGTTTAGATAATTAATATGAGCTTGTGCATCGAAAAAAATACGTTCATGAAATGAAATATGATGGCGGTTAGGTGGGCAGAGCAACACATAGAAAATCTCGAAATGAGATATATTAAGTTATCGGCTTTTAGAATTATTACAAGTGAAATTTGTCTGTAGAGGTACAAAGTCTCATTGCTTTAGATTCGCCCCGATTAAACGTCTAAGAAGATTCTCCAAACACTTATTAACGATTTCAATTAATTCATCGGTTAGAGAGTGATAAACGCTACTAAACTCGAGTGTGGTGTCATCTCGACCCCATAATATATTCAAAAATTTTATTATAAAATGTTTAATACTGTTATAGTTAGTAGTATTTTAGTATTATTGTGTTTAGTCCCACACCGTCTATCAGTGTTGTAAGTCATGTTGTATTTCCTATATAATGACCATTTGTGGAAGAATAAATTACACCTTTCATTTCTTTCTACATGGTATCAGAGGATCGATTTGAAGCCTAAAATAATTTTTTTCCCCGGTTTCCGCTTACGCCATTATTCCTTCCCCCCCGACCCATGATTTTTTTTCTTCTCCCGCAGGCTGCTAGGGCTCACGCCCGCCGCTCCTGTCGACGAAGTCGATAGCTCATCCCATCGACAGGAGCGACTCCGCTTCCGCCTGCGTCGTCGACACCGTGTGCTGCTTCCGCCTGCGACATCGACGTCGTGGACTGCTTGCACCGCTGCTGCCGCGCTGCTTCTCCCGACGACTTCGTCGTTTGCTTCCAACATCACTCGTGGTGCTACTCCGTCCTATGCTTCTCCTCCCCTCTCTTTCGCTGTCAGGGGAAGTGTTCCCCCCCTTGTTCTCATCGATGGAGAAAGGGACTCGGCCGGCTTCTTCTCCGGCCCAGGTGGCTCCTTGTCGCCGCTCCTCTGCGCTACCGTACTGCTTCTCTGGCTTGTCGCCTCCTCTTCCGGCTTGGTGGATTCATGTTGCTGCTGCTCTTCCCTTCCGGTTGTGTTGCTCCTGTTCTTTTTCCTGCCGAGATTTGTTGGTCGTGCCGTGCTGCTGCTACGCATGAGCCTCTTCTTTTCCCGGTCTAGTTTTTTTGTAGCTGTTTTTTTAAAGTTGTTTGTGCTTGTTGTTGTTTGTCTCCTTTCGATTTCGGCCTTCTTTCACGTGATCTGGGTTCATGTACCCGACGAGCTAAGTTATCAAAGGCGCAAGGCGCACCTAGGCGCAAAGGGCCCCTGGAGCCTAGGCGCGCGCCTGAGGCACGTGAGGCGCAAAAATTGGGGAAAAAAGGAAATTGAGCGAATTGGGCGCTTAATTCGCTGAAATTGAGCGAATTGGAGCCCAATTGGCTGAAATTGAGCGAATTCACTGAATTCCAGCGAATTGGGCGCCCAATTCGCTCAGTTCCAGCGAATTGGGCGCCCAATTCGCTCAGTTCCAGCGAATTGGGCGCCCAATTCGCTCAGTTCCAGCGAATTGGGCGCCCAATTCGCTCAGTTCCAGCGAATTGGGCGCCCAATTCGCTCAGTTCCAGCGAATTGGGCGCCCAATTCGCTCAGTTCCAGCGAATTGGGCGCCCAATTCGCTCAGTTCCAGCGAATTGGGCGCCCAATTCGCTCAATTTCAGCGAATTGGGCGCCCAAGTGCGCCTAGGGGTGTCTCGGGTGCGTCTAAGATCATGTTTTTGCCCATATCAAATTTTTTTTAAAAAAAATACCTTGAAAGGCCCGGGCGCGCCTTTGGCGCTCCTGGGGCACATCGCCCGCCTCACCTGTGCTGAGGCGCGGCGGGCTGCGCCCGACGCCTCAGGCGCGCCTGGACAACTATGCCGACGTGGGTCCCACACGTGCACGTGGTCTACGTGAGGGGGAGTGTACGTCACGGCCTCCAGGCATAGTCTATGCCTTCATGCACGTATTCCACGTGAGGGGGGGTGTTTGTGATAACGGCTCGGATGCCTCTTTACCGACTCCTGCCTTAGTCACACATGTCCCCCAGGTTGATTTTGCTTGTTGTTTGTGTCTTCCCGTTTCTTTTCTTCGCTTTGTGGTAGGAATGGTTTGGCATTCTTGGTTGACCTAGTTTCAGCTCCGAGTGTACACAACGTGATCATGGTCGGTTTGTGGACCAATGTCGCGTGACCTTTGCCCGGTTGTAGTATCCCCGGTGACATGCGGTTGGGCCTCAGTGGCTGCTGTTTTGTCTCATGCTGCCAACCTTCTTTTACCTTCCGTTTTATGTTGTGTTCAAGCTGTAGGTTTCCCCTCCATCTTGAGGGGGAGTGTTAGAGTTAGTAGTATTTTGATATTATTGTGTTTAGTCCCACACCGCCTATCGGTGTTGTGAGTCATGTTGTATTTCCTATATAATGCCCCTTTGTGGAAGAATAAATTACACCTTTCATTTCTTTCTACAAATACATTGTTGTAATTCCGCAAATTCGCGTATATCTAGCTTAATATTAATTTTTTAAAAATTGATTCCAATTTTATCCTTTAAAATTTTCCAAAAAATCCTTCAAAACGAGTGTATTTATTTTGTGTGAACATTTTTGAAGTTCTCATTAACCTTAAAACACGAGTTCGCTTAAATATGTCAATAATTTGATAATAATTTTTTCAAACACATTTATATTTATAGGATGAGGTAATGACTCAAAGTGATGTGCTCTAAATATAAAATCAATAGATGGTGATGATTCCAATGCTAAGGTCAAATGTTCATCAGGCATAATGTTTGCGGGCTCACGTGTTGGTGGTTGTAGTGGGCTAGGATATATATATGGAGTTCGAGTCTATGTCACCTAAGACGAGGGGTTCATCACTGATCAACTCCTCCCGGAGTAGGGGCTCGAGAAGAAAATCAGTGACTACAGTTAGTGATTCAGTGGGTGCAAGTGGAGTCTCAACTTTAATTGGGATGACATAAATAGGAGGAAGAAACTCCTTTTCCTGAAGCGGGGGCTCAGGACGAGACTCCTCAACCGGAGGGAGTGCTACTGTGGAGCTAAGTTGGGATAATGTTCTCATGGGGGTGGCAACACTAGGGAAATCTATGTCCTTAAAAGTGGAGGCAACGACGAAACTAGCGAGGGGTCTCGTAGTAGACCTAAACTCAGACTCCACCCTAAGAGCCATACTCATCAAGGCATAAAGGCACATCGAGTCCGGCTCCGGTGACCTCAAAACTAGCGAGGGGTCATAAAGAAACATGGAGCTCATTTAGAGCTCGACAGCTTTACTCATCAACACGTCGGCGAGCTCACTCAGCGGTCGCAAACTCGCCTGCGATCTCTCTACCCAGGCGACCTCAAGTCCAGCAAGCTCGACCTCATCGAGTCCGGCTCTGGTGACCTCGCCCCCAACGAGTTCGGATCTGGCGACCTCTCCCTCAGCGATTCTGGCTCTGGAGACCTCGCCCTCAGTGAGTCCAACTCTGGCGACCTCTCCCTCAGCGAGCCCGGCCTTAGCAACCTCACCTAAGGCGACCTTCTTCAGTTTGCCAGCTCTATACGTTCTCTACAGTAAGTTTGTTAGGGAAACAGGTATCTCGCATCCAACCTAGGCGGGGAATGACCATTTGCAGACCAGATCCCCCAAGATTGCCTATAAATAAGACCCCATGGCACAAGTAGGAGACACGTTGACCCCCCCCCCCCCCCAAGGTTCCCCTAATCTCCAGTCTTCGTCCCTCTTGTGCCTAGATCGGCTTTGGCTTTCAGAGAGGAAGTTCATGTAAACTTCTAGGTGTGTGGCGGGACCTCCTCGTTGCGGCACAATGATCTTGTTTGTAGGTAATTTTGGGTGTGTGGAGAGGAAGTACTTATAGGAAGTTCTTGTAAAATTCTTGTTCTACAGTTTCCTTTAGTTGTGTGTTTTTCCTTGGTCGACTGTTGGACCAGTAACCTTTGGACACCTCTTGGTCCGAACTTTGTGAACCGAACTTCTCGGTTCCAACACTACAAGTTATGAAACTCAACATCCAATCTTAACCTTCCATGTAGTCCGATGTTAAAATTAAAACTTGTTCAAATGACAATATGGACTTAAATATTGAGATCAATATTTATTACAAGTGGATCAATTTTCTTAAATATTTATTACAAGTGGATCAATTTTCTTAAATATTTATTACAAGTGGAGGTCTAAATCGTATGTTATTAAAAAAAATTAAATCTTCCCATGTCACCTTGAGATCATCCACGTTTACACTGAAAATAACCAATTGAATTAAAATTGAAATAAAACTAAATTTGCCCAAAAGTTTTGCTTTGGTTTAATTTGTGTTTTTCCCTAGAATGCAATCTTAACTTACCATTTTCATCAAAGACTTCATTAACATCACATGCTCATCCAAAATTTTTTTTTGTTAAAATCAAATAGTGGCACAGTACAAAGTTTTCCCTTGATCTCGGAAAAAAAAACCCTACCATATCCTTTGGGAGATGTCGATGAACTCATCGGAGATGGTACTTCTACGGGTACACCATCTTCTTCAGTAGGGTTGGTGGAGACCAGCCCCGATCAGGGCGACACAAAAGTACCTGACGCCGCACCCGATCGGACCACTATCGACTCTGAGTCTAGCATATCTTATGTGTCATTTTTTTATTACTGCATTGTGTTAGTTTGCAATTCATGTAATTTTATGTTTGGGGTTATATATATATATATATATATATATATATATATATATATATATATATATATACACACGAGTGACAGGCACGGGCCTCCGGCCCGATGGCCATGCGCCACAGTACCCGGCCGGCAACGGCGGGCTTCGCCCGCACCCCGGCTTCACCACGAGACACAGTATCCGGTCGGCGATGGAGGGCTTCGCCCGCCCCAGATGGCTACGCGCCACAGCACCCGGCCGGTGGGCTTCAGAACAGTACCCAACCACTGCTTTTTATAATTAAAAAAAAGTTTTGATATTTATAATAATTAAGTTTAAAAAATAATTAATTAAAAAATAAAACATTAAAAAACAGCTATTTATAATAAATCATTTCATAAATTTAAATATATAAAAAATATATAATAAAATATTTTATATTCTAAAACATTCAGACCGCAAGCCGGCCCGCCAAACAGCAATTTCGCTAGCCCGACCGCAAGACTCGCAGCCCACAATACTTCTAACAATACATGCCGAGTTTTCAATATATACCCAAAACGTTTTTATGAACTGGCGGTGTGGGACTAAAAGAGGCGGGTGCACTGTTCACCCGCCTGTTTTAGTCCCACACCGCCCGTTCAAAAGACTTTTTTGGGTATATATAGAAAATTGGGCACTTATTGTTTGAAACCAAGTGGGTTGTCAGGCTTGCGGTCGGTATTCCGGGTTCTTGCGGGCTGCGTCCTTGCGGGCCGGCCGATTGCTTTTTCTAACCCAATTTTTAAATTAATTCGCATAGATTTAGGACTGTCCTAGAGTAAGTTTAGGACCCCTAGTAAAAAGTGTAGAGATAGGGTTGGTTTGATCCAACGGTTCATGATCAAATATCTGAAATCCAACGGCCACCTAATTTCCTCCTAATTTCGAACTCATGCTATCTGCAGACCACAGTATTTCTATTATAGTGGTAAAGATATATATATATATATATTAATATGTATAAATATATATATATATATATATTTATTTATTTATTAAAGCTCTACCAAAGAAGACCCTGTTCACTTCCATTCCCAGCCGGTCCAGCCTACCCAGGCCTAAAGCCATAGGATTAACACCTGGTTCAGTCTGCATGCGGGTTAGGGTTCTCCAACTGCAGATCGCACACTGCTTCCTCTGCTACAACGCTGCACGCGTTGAATCCCTTGACGACGCCCCATCTTTTGGGGCTCCAACCGCCGGCCACGACCCCTACAACCGCCGCCATGTCCAATCCTTCACGAAGCCGCAGATTCAGCTCCACGCCTCTTCCCCCATGGCCGTTCTTCTATGAAGCTGACAGTTTCCTATTGCCTATAAAAGGATGAGTATTCAGTTCTGTAGGATGGATGAATGTATGGTGATTGGTGAATGATGAATATCTGAGATTGATGTTTGCGTTTTGATTTTTGTATTATGTGTGTTTGATTCCTGTAAGAGTTAGAGTATATAGGGTTGAATGTTGAAATGTAGTAGAATGTTGTTTCAGTTTGAAAAAGATGAACAATAGAATGCCATTAGTTGATTGATTCTGTGAACAGTAAAAGTTGATGTAACAGTTGGCTCATTATTTTGTTGTTGAAGATAGGCATTAGGTTTGTTACTGTTTGCTCCCGTGAACAGTTAGGGTGATTTAGAATGGTAGATTGTTTCTTTGAGAGGAGTTAATTTACTCTTAGTCCTAAGAGATTTTGTGGATCAACCTTGAGTGATTGAGATTTCATGAAGCCTCTTGTGTGAGAGCGATTTTAGGTTGTTTAGTTTGTGGCTTCGGTGTACGGTTGAGTGATTGAGATTTCGTGGACCCACTTCTGTGTGAGAGTGAGTGAAATTTCTCCTTGGTGCCCGTGTGCGATAGTGGCCGACCTCGGAGCGGGAGATCGAAGGTGACGAGGAAATTTCTCGCGGGATCGTCATTGACTTCGAATACGGAAAGACGCCTTTTTTTCATGGGTAACTTGCTTCTATCCCTTCCTTTGTGCGTGTCTACAAATTTTCCCGTAGGATAATAAATTCACTGTTGGATTTTCGCCCGAATTTCGTCAGTGAACGCTACGTTGAAAACTTCAATCGGAAACGTATTTGGAGTTCACGATTTCCGTTTTACTACGACAAGGGGAACGGAACGAAAGTTGCGAACTTCCTTCCCCGGATTTAGAATTGAACCATTTTTTAAGAAAATTCAATTTTGAAACAAAAATAGTTATTTTGTGTTTTACAAAAATCTAGTTGCTTGATTTCTCAAGTAAGTGCAACGCCCGCTCTAAATCTTTGCAAAATTAGTTTAATCATCGCATGCATTTTGGGTTTCCTAGAAAAAACCAACACACGTGCAAACCCTACGCGTCTTCCTGCATCAAGAGTTCTCACTCTCAATATTAAACCTAAACATCTATTGATTGCACAAATTTAATTTTCTTGATATCCTTCTACCAGCAAGAGAAAGACTTTATTATGCTCAAGTATGAATTTGGACGGGATAACCTTCTTGAAGGGAGTCTGACTAAACTTCATTTCTTTCTCCACGTGATGTGTTGTCCTTTCCGTCATGTATGACGACAACATTGCATGGCCATGATTGCCCAAACAAGAAATGACAGACATCATCTATCACGTTGCAGTAGATCTCATCCTTGTAGGTACCAAGGGAGAAAGTTACTCGTATCTCTCCTTCACTCTAATTCTCTGTGCTTTCTAAACCCACATAACGGAATAACAGGTGAGCATGCCTCTATCTCCAAACTAGCGACTTCGGGCATGTACCTACTAATAATGTTTTCTCAGTTTTTATTGTTGATCATTACTCCAAACAACTTGGTTTTGAATAACCTATTTTTCTGCGAAGAGTAATCGATTTTGGTGCAATCATAAACTTTCACAACACTCAAAAGACTCAATTCCGCCTCAAAATTGCTCGAACTAATGTGACATCATCACAATATTCAAATATTGATGTCTCGTGATATGCGTGTGTGGCATGTCTTTTGCGTCCACAATCACTCAAAAGTGTTCAGGTTGGTTGCACTGAAAACACTTGCAAACAATGAATTTGGGCAAAGGATCGTTAGCGGTTAGTCACATCCACAAGTTTATTATCAGATGATGTCTCTACCGGCTTCTTTCTTTGGTGATTCACTCGCCGCCTCACGGTACTTCCATTGACATTAATTTCTACCGACTTATGATACTTTGCAATCACTTCACCTGCAACAATCGCATAAAGCAGTAGAGCTCGATTTTTTGCTTTTGACAAGTTCCCGCAGGTTGGACCAAATTGATAGGGGTGTCGGCAATAAGGGCAGAACGTTGGGTCATTCTCTCTCCTTTCTATTTGATTCCAAAGTCAAGATACAAAACAAGCATAAAAGAAAATACTTGACTCCTTTATATATAGGAGGGTCCAAAAATAAGACAAATACATAACCAAGTAGGTAAATCATTCTACCGTCGTTCTTGGAGTGTAATTCCGTCGTGTATAAACACGTGCATATCGCTGGTCAATGACTGGATCGCCCGTGCTCGCATCATAGAAAGGCATTGCGCCTATATCACTCTAGAATTGTTGGCTTCAAACCATTCACATAACAAGAGACTTGTTGTCATTTATTATCATCAAGATGATTATGCTTTGTTAATTTTGTACAATATTCCATTATGCTATGAAGACTCTAATACTAATGAATAAGATGTTTCTCAAAGTCTTCTTACAGGAAACACACACTCAACTTTTTTGCAGAAATTTCTCTCCCTGTCTTTCTTCTTGCAGCCAATCCCATCAAATTGTTGCTCTTGATTTTAACCAACATAGTACTAAATTTTACCCATGTCTTAACATAAATCCAAAATGATTATCAATAAACTTGGCAACAGAAAACCTGATTCGAATTGAAAAGGATAATTTGTTGCAACACAAGATCAAGAACTAGCAAACGGAATAGTTGTTGTACATGGACAATAATTTTCATAAATAAAAATTAAAAATACATAAGAAAAATAAGTCAAGATTTACTGGACATAGGTTTGAAGCAATTCATAAAACTAATTCAAAAAGTCTGCATCATCAACTGTCATAGCTTTAGCTACTTCAACTACCTGATGCACTCAGTTGAATCCTATGGTACTAAGCTTAAACATGAGAAATTTAAGAGGAAAAAGTGGATGTCAAATTGCATGTATAATTAACTGTAAAGATAAGCAACTACCTGACTTCCTGTATCAATGCAGTTGAGGTGAGAGTTAGTTGTGGTGTTCCAAAACCGAATGCATCTATCTGCGGTTCCTCCACCAGATGCTAAAAGACCGTGGACATGTGGGGACCACGCAATAGCTTTGACTGCTGCTGTATGTTCAGAATATTTGAGTACAGGTTGGTTTGAATGTTGATTCCAAACAAAAAGCTGAAATAAAAACCAGGATTGATGATATAAATTAATTGAAATTTTAGTGCTTGAATATAAAAAACAAGAACAAAAAAACTGGATAAATGAGAATAAAAGGAACTTACTCTATTATCATTTCCACCAGATCCCAGCTGGCGATTATCATATGACCACTTGAGCCCGCAAACCTTCACAAAAAGCACATGTAAGCTATCAACAACAAAATAAAGAGTGGAAAATATTTACAGAGGAATTTTCATTTTTTTCCCATATTAATAAGATACAAGCATGTGGCATGCCATGATTTGTAACAGTAAATATTACTAAAGTACGTCTCTAATACAAAAATCATAATAAAAAATATATCTGGTGAGGGCCTAGCTGGCTTTCGTTACCTCCGACTTGTGTCCTGCTAGCTTGCTAACAAAATCATCCTGGGCACGTATATCACGCTGAAGAATGATCTTATCACGACTTCCCGAAGATAATACGGACGAACTCCATGCTAGAGCTCCCACCCTTAGACGATGGCCCTCCATCGTTCTTATCCTCCGACAGCGAGAGGCATCCCATATCTGTGTGAATATTATTGCAAAAATGTGAAAAATAAACTAAAGTCTAAACAAGAATAGAAATACTCTTAACTAAAAGGTAAAGTCATTTCAAATGGTAATGATTATTTCAACATATATGAAATAACTTTACGAGTATAGAAGATGCTTTAGTGAAAGAACAAATGGATGCTTTAGTGAATTTTATATTAAAACATTCATAAGTTAGTCAAAAATGACTTGGTTGAATGTAAAGAACAAATGTGATTCTTGTTATTTTTTTAAAATAGCCTATTCAAGCAATCATGGATCAGAAACCAGAACTTAGAAATATCTCACTAGAGTATTACATAACAATATTATGGTGCTTACCTATGCATCGAAGCAGTTATCATTCTATTTACTTAAGGCAGTTCAGATAAAGCTATGAAAAGTAAAATCCATGAAAAGAATTCAATTACAAAACCTAATTATGAATTAGCTGAATTAATCTCTTTTGTGGGACTGCAATGCTTGCAATCAAAGGAACCCACAATTATGAAAAGTACAATATCAATATCACTTGGAAAAAGCACATATAAATCTCAGGAGCATGGATGCAATATGCAACAGGTAAGGCATACGAATATGACAAGTAATTAAAAAGTAGGGTATATTTCTGTTAGGATTCACGGGACATGCTGCATGGTGTCCCCAGGTGCACAATGTGTGGGCACAATAGTGCATGTTGTATTAGAGGGAAAATTGTTAGAAATATCGTTGAGAGATAACTACAACCCAAGAAGAATAAAAACGCCAAAGGGTTGCAATTATATCACAGAACAGGTTACAACATACACCAACGCAGGACAACCTTGCGAGGTATTCGACATTAACAAAAGAACAACACAGGTAAAACACTCAAAAAACAGCAAGACAGGCAGCACGACAACGGACAGGCCCAGACCGGCAGCGGCTTCTACAGCGTCCAGCTCACAGTAATTAAGGGCAGATCGGTAACGATCTCAATGCACAGCGACCACTCCTGCTCCAACTCGCGGCGATAAAGGCCAGGTCGGCAGCGACCTCAAAGCACAGCGACTACTTCAGCTCAACTCGCCAACAACAACAACACTTCAGTTCGCCAGCGACAGCCCTATACAAGCTCACCAGCAACAGACTCAGCTCGGCAGCGACTAAACCAGCAGCTCGCCAACAACAATTTCCAGTTCGCCCACACTCGGCAGTTCACCAGCTACAGGTTCAGCAGCTCGCCAGTGATAATCCAGCAGCTCACCAACAGCTCGCCAGCAACTCTCTACAGGTCGCCCAAACCACCTCGCAGTCCGCACACCACTGACGGATACAAACAAGGCAGTTCGCAGAAAACACAAACCACCTTGTCCCCTTCTACTCCATTATCAAAGAAGAGGAGAAACACCTTATTTATAAGGAGCAAACACAGAACACCAACCACCAAAAAAAACAGCGAATCCGCCTAGAACACCAAACGGCAATTTCAACCAATGAAAAAAACGCCCTTCTCACTTCACAAAATTTAACAAAAATGACCCAAAAAGCTTCAAATTGAAAAAAAAATCAAGTAAAATGTGCGCAAAAATATTTAATATATTTCTTTTACAAAAAAAATTTAATCCCAAAAATTAGTTATATACAAAATCAGGCAAAAAATGTAACAATGACTAAGATATTTATGCAAATATTATCCCATTCTTTATATAAAGGTTAAGTATAGGCATGCCTAGTAGAGAGAAATGTGAAAAATCTTGTTAGATTAAAAAACATTAAGCATATATATACATATAGATACATGACATCACGTGTGACACAAAACTATCATATATTCAACTCTTTCCCTCAAGTTGAGAGTATATGCCCCTCATTCTCAACTTGAGTGTATTATCAAGAAAGTTGTCATAGCTTATGTGACACCAAACATTTCACGTAAGTTTCATTGACATTATTTTAGTTAAAAGTATTAAAATAGAGTTAAATAACATCTGAATTTTACATATAATTTCCTTTTAAATAAACATTTAAATATTAATTATTCCATATGATGAAATAAAAAAATGTCAGTATCAGCATCTTAACTTGGATATGTTCCAAAAAAAATTCATTTTGGTTTTGTGATGCCTTCTCATTATCCATACTCTACTTTCTTATGATATATATATATATATATGAGTGACGGTGCACAGGGAACCCCCGTATCGCCGGAACAGTATCCCGATCACGACAGTGTCGTGGCGCAACAACGCTACCTCCACTCACACCCCTGGAGCGCAATAGAAGATTGACCGAGAGCCGGAGTACTGAACTTTGGGGGTAGCCGCCCCGCGACACCGTCTAGTTGGGGTACTGTCGCGGCAGCACGATGTCCCCCATGTAATGTCACTCGTAATATTATAAAAATGTATATATATATGTGTGTGTGTGTGTGTATACCTATACATATTATTAAGTTGTGCTTGTTATATAAAAGCTAGTTGGTTTAGTTGGATAAGGGTATTGTATACATGTTGTAGGTAAAGGGTTCAAATCTTAGAATCATTCTTTTTTTTTATAATTGTTTGAGAGTAAGTGTAAATTATTTTAAATTAAATCCAATGTGATGAACAGCTAGGATTGCATTGATGGTCCTCCTGGGTTACGCGGTATGCCAAAGAATTTCTTTGTATATAGTATGTATATATATATACATCTAAATAAATGATTATGTTTCCTGAATTTTGAGTATGGGCGGTTGGGTTCAGTATTGCTGGATTGAAAGGGAATTGCTGCATCGGCTTAATTTGGTTGGGTCTAGTTATGCTGGAGTAGAGGTGCACAAAATGACCGGTCCTGGAAAGCCCGCCTGGACCCGGCAAGACAAAAGCTTAGCTTGACCGGGCCAGGCTTAGGGGGCCTTAAGCTTGGTGGTGAGGGTGTTCATGTCGTCCTGATGACATGCGTCGACGTCCTAAAAGCGAGCTTCTACTTCCTGAAGACGGGTATCCATGGCAGATATGACTGAGGGAATCTGTTTCATAGCATCCAAGAAATTGGGTGAGTCTTCCATATTATGAGCAGAGCGAAAGAAGGAACGAGTGACGGATCGGTTGAATTCCTCAAAGACGGCTGAATTTGGGTTGTCGCGAGATCCTCGACGCTTCCTAATATTGGCGTGTGATACTAAAATATCTCGAACTCGATGTGCGGCAGTTTCTTTCCCCTTTTAAATAAAAATTAATATTAGCGGGAGATTACTTAAAAGACTTCCAAATTCTGAACCAATTAGACGTGATAGACAGAATGCGGTCCCGATGCAATGACCCATAGGTGGTTGTTGTGCGGAAACCCGAAAAGGGGAAAATGGAAGGAGAAAAGGACGGGGCTCGAGATACAAGTACGAGGCTCAAGGAAGAGTGTAGACGTTGAAAGTCTGCCGAGGAAGAAGCGACGCCTACCTTTGCAGATGGTTTGCGTTTGGAGAAGCTGTTGGGATGAGCGTATTATCGATGCAGTTGAGGGAGGAGGTTGTCGATAAAGAGCCTACAAGGGGGTTGTCGACAAGGAAGGGTTATTGCTGGTTGCCGCTGTAGAGAAAGAGAGTCGTGGGATTGAAGTTGACGAGAGAGTGGCGCGAGAAGGTGGTTGGTCGTGGGAGTTATTGTCGTAGGGAGCGGTTGTTGTGGTTGTAAGCTCAAGTGTGGGGCTGGAGAAGGCGACATGTGTTGGGAGGTGTCAGATGCGTGCGACTAGGATTCGTTGAAGGCGTGCAGCTTCGAGAAGCAGCGGACGGGAACGAGCGGGCTTTTGTGAACCATAATGAGAAGAGGATAATCAAAGTCTTTGATACCAAGATGTTATGGGCCTAACTCTTAACACAAGTAGGGATGTCGGAGGATGACCAAACGCAAGGATGACAACGGCAAGGATACAACGGCAAGGATACAACGGAGTCGGAACCACGACTGCTTAAGCGGGGCATGTTCAAGAGAGAGAACTTTCAAAATCTCATACACAGGAGGGAGGAAAATAGAATACTTCTCCGATAACATTACATGACCCCAGGGTCTCCTTATATAAGAAGAGATCGTGGCATAAGTGTAAATACAACAGACAATGAGACTAAACCAAACCCTAAATCCTAACTAGACTCGAGCATAACACATAATAAAATAACTAAATAAATGGGCCCGAGGTCCATAACACCCTTACTCTCTATCTTTTTTTCCACATTATGATTGTAGATGTGCAAGTAGACATTTGGATGATGCAAACCCTAAGGGTAGTGTCAGGGAAAATCTGTGCACCATATGGGGGGATCCAACAAAGCTAGCAAATAATAATTAACCCATAAAATTTAAGCAAGTAGTACATTCGTTTACAATAAAATTCTAAGAGAGCAAGATAGGCTTTCCCCCAATGTAAATGTGCGATTAGAATAAGTCCTGTAATCAATAAAATAATCACATCAATATCACAACCCTTACGATGATAAAAGAAAAGAAACCAAAATATTGAACTTTCAAGCGTAGGGAGACATATGAGGTGGATGAGAGGATCTTGTGGCGCTTTCCTGAGTCTTACAATCACCTGTACCATCAAGATGATTGTTCTCAAATCCATCTATGAACAAACCTTTCTCAGTTCTATTACCATGTTGCTTTATATCCATTGATTCTTTTACTTCTCACTATCTGTGTCGCCCTCAAGCTCCCGCAACCTCTTATTCCCTCACTCCATCCTTCACTTTGTTCCTTCCTCCCCGATTCCTTCATTTTATCCCTACCTTCTTTCCCGGCTTTCTCTCTCGCTAGCTCCCAACCTTCCTCCCTTGCTTTGTCCATATCTACTCCACAATTTTCCATTGAAGTTGGTTTGAAATATTATAACTTAGGCGCATTTTCCTGCAGACATGGGGGAAAATGGACTACAATTAATCAAATTTCTTTATAAACATGCATAGAAAGATAAAAGAGATTGATTCTTCTATCTATGACCCATGGCCCTTCCCTTAGGGTGTTTCGATCTCCAACAAGTGAAAGATACAGGAGATTGGGTCCTATCGGGATTTCCATTAGTATAAGTCCTCAACAGACAATCAACATTGCATAAGTGAATATTGGGAGGAGTACAACGAAATCCATGTCTAGTGTATTCCCAAGGTGTAACCTACGCAACGAAAAAGGGACCTGATACTAAAACTAGAGAAGAGGCATGTTGGTTCACCAAATCCAGATCCAGTAGCACAAGTTCTCCACTTTTGAATGGATTCAATGACCAACTACAGACACCTTCTGGAATTGCGTTATTGGAGTCGAGACAGGAATAATCGTAAGTGAAGATCTATCACTTTTCACCAATGAGACCCTCTCATCAAGGATGTTCATAGGGGGGGGGGAGAAAGATTCAGTCATAGCAATTTAGACCACCTATGTGATGGACTGATGGTAACCAAAAACCACCTCGATTGACTCTGCCGAATTAATCAAGTCGCCCCATTTGTAGAATGAATGAGCCAAAAAACCAGCATCCCCTTTCCACAAAATAAAGATAAAAAAATACAAATTAGGGGGGATCCACACCTTACTACTCACAAAAACTTCCACAAAATAAAGATTAAAAAATACAAATTAGGGGAGATCCGCAGCTTACTACTCACAAAAATATCCATTCTCATGATGTAAAGTAGGTATCTTTCCGATTTTTTACTATTCATAATCTTTTTTATTTGTTGAAGATTGATGGTGTGGATTAAAAAGGGGAAAGAAAAAACTTTCATCAGTCAAAAAAGAAGAACGGAATCACTTCTTCGAATCATTCACTATGCTCCAATTCATATATCTCTATTCTTCCTACATATCTGAGAGGTTAATCAAAGAGAGTAAGCCACCCCCCCCCCCCCCGCCCAACACACTTTCTTGTATTTGAGGGCACTTCAGATGTTCCTTTGTTAATGCCTTACATTTAGCTCGCCTTCACTATAGTTCAATTTATTTTTTATCTTCCCCTAAGTCTCAATGTTGAGTGCATAGGTTAAGCAATCAATTCCCAATCCAAAGTGAAAAAAAGAGAAAATGGACACATCAAACAAGTACTTTCATCTCATCATGAAATTCTTGTGTAGCATAAGTGATGCGGGACAGGAGTCCACCTGCCCGCCACCCTGGAGTCCCACCAGGGGGCCCACCTGGAGTCAGCATCGGGCGGCTTTATCAGGCCTGCGGGCCGTACACCCCAACCCATCCCTGGCTCCACCACAGGGCCGATAGGTTGTTGAGGCCGGGGCTCGATCCCCCGACCTCCTTGATAAAGAGCTCTCAGGCGAGCTCTCATCACCAACTGAACCGCAGTTTGAAATAGTGGTGAGAAAATGAGTTGTTTTGCAGAATGGTAGGAAAATTGGTAAAATTGTTTAGAGGAACAATTGTTGTGGTGCTATTTGTAACAGAAAATCTGTTTTAACTGCTTGGTGGAACAACTATGTGGTGGCTGATTATTAAAATAAAATATTTTTTAAATATTAATAACATATGATATAAAAATAGATAAAATGATAAAAGGCCTGAGAAGACCCAACACTCCTTTTAAGAATCCGATCAAAAAATCACACATCCCTTCCATTTTCAAGAAAAAAATTGCATGATCATAGTTCAAAGCATAATTGCAATTACAAGAAAAAAATTACCAAAAAAAAATTCAAGTTCACACATTATCATTATTGATAGACAAGTATTGCGGAATAGATCAGGAAAAGCACTATGTGCGACAAGAACAAGAGAGACCAGCGGTAGGAAAATTCTCTAGCCGTCTAGGGAAGAAGATGAACAGGAGCTCGACAAATCGATTACTGATGTACAGGAAGAGGATAGCTCCATCACTTATGAACAAGGAAGGGAAGAGATTGAAATCGAAAAAACTTAAGAGATCCAAATATTTTGCTCTCATTCGGGAAAGAAAACACGGCGACATTGCTTGAAAATCACTTTTGGAGCAGCGAATGTGGGCTCTTCGCAGCTCCTGGATTCTGCCCTAAAACATCAATTTTTTGCTGTTAGTGGTGAGAAAATTAAGACTGTAAAATATTATTTGGCGCAACTTTTGCCAAATCTGCGGCATGCTGGAACTAAAAAGCAGCAGAAATGCAGCCTTAAATACATAGAGGCCCTTCTATACCCAATGTAGACAGCCGTTCTTTTACCAATATAGCCAGTCTCTTTTGTTGGTTGATGTTATACGAGTTGAAAAAGATTGGATAGAAGGAAATGGAATCAAGGCACCTGCTTGACTTCCTGAGATGGAATAAGGAGAATAGAAAAATGTGAAATTGATAAAAGATTTTCAAATATGGATTGGACACTACCGACCAGCCCGAAATTCACATCTTCTCCTCAATATGAAGTGATTGGCCACCTGTGTCATTCATATTTTCAATATTCTAAGGAAAAACACTAATATTTACTCTTTCATAGAATAAGCCCTTGAATGGACTGGTATGGCATAGCAGACTCATTTTCCTACTGGAAACGATGATGATGATGATGGTAGTTAGCAGTTGAATATAAAGCTCCATGAGTAACTAGAAAGAAATTTAAAGGCCCACCACTTCACTATCACTGGTTGATATGATGGATCCCTCTCATCTTCATTCAACTTGTGTAAAGAAAAATTCTTTTATGCAATGCATAATGGGCGGCGAGCCTTCTATGGATTCCTCCAGCTCAATAAATGAAGTGAAACAGGGAGTAACACGAAGGCCAACATTCTGTATAGAAAGATGAAGAAATTCGTTAGCCAACATTCTTAAACAAAGGAGATAGCTTGATTTTCTAAGAAATTTGAGTGGATCGAAGTTTGAGAATCAAAGAATTGTGAGAGTTTCTTTGAGAATAAGAGAAAGATGTTGGTCAAACATTTCAGGTTCTCTCCAAAGGTTTTTACCCACCCTAGCCCCATTCTCTGCTCACCTTTGCTTTATTGTCAATTGACCCAAAATATAGCAAAATATCAAATTTAAGTGGGATTATAATCATGTACCATTAGAGCTTGTATGTATAGGTTCCAAATAGAATTAGAAAAGGTTAGACCTAGTTAGATTCTAGGTAAATCTTTATTAACGACGGAGCACTTCTAAAGGGCGACTGAAAAGCCATGTAAAAGTCATGATCTACATTTGTTGCAAACAGTAACAACAATGGAATCGCATCAAGCATGCGTCTGTTTCTATCAATCCTCGTGATTACAATAGTTAAAAGTAAACGTCTTAGTTCCAAGAATAATGACAATCTTACAAGCTAAAAGGATATAATTCTGAAGGTTTGTGTAAGTAACAACAGCAAATCCTTTTCTGTTCTCTCAACATCAAATAACATGTAGAAAATAAATCTGCAGAAGAACATCATAGCATTGATTTGGCAGCTTAAATAACTAATTCCAATCATCAAGCATAAGAAAATAAAAACAATATAAAGGGTAAAATATCTATTGTTAATGGAGCAATTGAACTATACCACAGTACCTCAACAGCTTCATAAGATCCAATGTTCAGTATATAACCTATTTATTTAAAACAATCTGGAACATAATGGAAAAATAGAAACCTGGACTTCCCCTAAACTTCAACTGCACATCAAGCAGACCATAACAGGCAGAGAACTAACCTGCACTTTCCCCAGACTAGTTCCAACAGCCAAGTGAGTACCTCGCTGTGCCCAGCCCACCGAACAGACACTGTCATCTACACCCAAGTCACAGAGCTTCGTAACCTATCATTCGCACAAATTAAGCAAGAATTCGCTTAGAAATTAACCCAATACACAGGGTTGAGGTAGAATTCAGACACAGATATTACCTTGCTGCTACAGGCGTTCCACAGATAGACGCAATTTCCCAGCCCCACCGCTAAAATATTGTGCGATGACCAATCGACTAGGTTGAGATAGAAATCATCCTGCAATGCAGGTGCATCTAGTACCTAACTCAGAAACCAAAGCACATGTCACCACAGATGAGAAATATCAAATCCAACAACAAAAATAAGAAAAATATCAAGATCTACCAAAAATAAAAGTGAGAATCGACCTTGTAAGGAGATTTCGGAACCTTCCTGGTCTCTTTTGGCTGGCTGGGAACTATTGCGGGAAGGGCATCATCGAACACCACTGACGAAATGGAATAACGAGGCACCTCGGCCTTGAATCTAAAGATGTTCCTTCTGGGAGAAGAAAGGGAGGTGGATGAAGCCGAGGAAGGGGAGGATGAGCACCGATCGGGAGTCACCGGGGGAACGACGCTGTGATCCGATCCAAAGATGACGGTTCGAAGAATCGTCGCGTAGGGGCTAGAGCTGTGATCTTTACCTCCATCTCCTCCGGGAGGTGATGCGATGTCGAATAGGGCGAAGTTGGAGCCGATGCGGCTGGGGATGAAGCGGTCGCTGTAGATCACGCGGGGAGAGGGAGATGACGAGGGGGGAGAGAGATAAAGGCGGCGAGATGGGGTGTCGAGGAGGCCGCTCCGGGAAGAACCCAATGGCTGGTTGGGCTTCGAGGAGGAAGCCGGCGACGGCGATTGAGGGTTCTCCGCCGGCGGAGAAGCCATTTCCGCTCACTCCCACCGTTTGGGTTTCGCGGACTTTCTTTGCTTCTGTTTATTGGCTGGCTGCTGCTTATTTATTTTCTATTTATTTATTTATCTTATCACGCTTTAAGATTCGCGTCCAGCAAGCTCTTTGATATCGTTGTAAGTTTTTTCTTATATTCGTCAGCACGTTATGTATTATCAGAGCTTCCGATCCGGTTAGATCTCGCGGTAAAATTATGGGATTAAGTAACAGTGCGTAACAGCTTGTCAAGATATATGGCTATTCGCAGATTAAGGATTCAATATTTCCGAATAATATATCTCCAGTAAAAGTGTAAGAAAACATAATTTAATAAATTTTATACAACTAATTAAACTTTCACAAATATAAGTTATATACATGTCTTTTATATATATATATATATATATATATATATATATATATATATATATATATATATATATATATATCCAAATTGAAATTCAAAGAAAATTTCGTGGTGAATTCAAACCATTCAAATATTCGAACGAATCTGAATTCCTATATGCTATCACATTTTTGTATTTGATTGATGTGTTATTTGACTCGATTTATAAACACCCATAATCAAGATCTGTGAAAAGCAACAAATGAGGCATGACCCAATTGATCAAGTTGCGGCCCCATTACATGAAAGTAATGAGTGCACATTTAGTCCCCCCCCCAAAAAACTAAGGGTAGATTTAAATAAATGCTGAATATTTAGAGAAATATTTAAATAAATGCTAAATATTTACGATAAATTATTATTTTATATTAAATTTAAGTTATGAGCTAATAATGACGACCTATGTATTGTTGGTAGCACCATTGAATTCATCATAATTATCAAATACTTTAATATAAAAAAATTATTATATTTTTATCATTTGAGATTTTCTTCTGATTTATTACCCAATAAAATATAATACAAAATAAATCATTACCCAGAACTAAATAAAATTATAAAAACCTATAGTACTAATAAAAGTAAATAAAATTGAAAAAACATCAAATAAAAATCACCTAATTAAATAAACTTTAAAATATGCCGCGAAGGAAGGTGTGTGTGGAATAGTTGGAGTGCAGCCTAAACATGTAGGTTTCGTTTGGGACTTATTTTCACCGATCAAGCGTTTACGATCGCATGAGCCGGATCCTAATTAAGACTGGATTCTTGCGGTCATAATCGCTAGACCAGTGAAAATAAGTCCTCCCAAACAGAGCCGTAGAGGCTTTGGAGTACTTTCATTTTCACACATTATACACACAAATGATTACCATTTACCCACTCATTTATATTTAAAAATAAATTATAAAATATATTATTTCGGGAACAAATAAGGCTTCATTTGGTTCGGCGGTGGCGGATCGATCCAGCGGGTGGAAACGGAGTGTTCGAACCGGAGGGGGGAGGCGGCTGCTCCAAACGGAGCTTTTTCGGGCGTTTCTCAAGGCGGGCGGGTGGAAACGGACCAAACGCCGCCGGAGGTTCATTTGTTTACCCTCCTTCCGACGGCGTTTGCCCAAAACGGAGTATCAAAACGCCCAAACAAATAGAGCCTAAGTTCAAATTAAATTCATTTAGCTCATACATTCATTCTAATTAAATTCATTTAGCTCCAAATAAGTCCTCCCTAAACTCTAAACATATATTATTTCGGGAACAAATGTCATCTATTTTTATGTTCAAAACTAGTTTTTTCTATGATTGTCATAACTGTTATCACGTCAAACATACATTCTATGACAGTGATATTATTTTGTCAAACATATTTGTGCAAAATAGTCAGAGCCGAGAAATATTAAGTCAAAAAACTAATAGATATTCATCTAAAATTATTGAATTGTTGAACTCCCCCGAGCCTTAATTCTGTCTAATTAGATTTATTTCTTATTTTTTTTTCAAAATCAATTTTATGTAGTATACATAAAATTTTTGGAAGATACAAGGCTCCATTTGGCACCGCGGTGGCGGTCATGTTCATCCACTTTTATGTTCAAAAGTGAAACGAGTGATATTTGTTAAGTGATGCTTAACAAATGACAGTTTAATGCATGCATTTATGACCTCGGCCACCATGCCAAAAGGAGCTAGAATCATAAAACATAGTAAAAAAATATGTTTCCCATCTTATCTTTGGAGGAGAAAAAATGTTACCTCAATTATTTAAAAAAACACTAACAAAGTAATAAATAAAAATAGAGTAAAGTTATATTTATAGCCCCCACGGCCCCACCCGCCTCATTAAGTCATTATTAAGTATACAAAGAGCATGCCAAGCATTAAAATATGATTAATTTTAGCATAAAAAATATATACAATTATACCACTCTGATAAGAGTTGCCTGAAATTGAGCCCACAGCCCACATGCGCCTCGCACTCTTCTTATTAAAGATCAGATTTAAAATAAATCACACGGCTTTTTTAGATCAACGGATGTCGTGAGTTTGGATCGAGCAGTAAACCCAAGCTTTGTATGTGATTAAGAAGTTGGTCTTCTTGCAGGCTCAGAAATTATTATTATTATTATTATTATTATTATTATTATTATTATTATTATTATTATTATTATTATTTATTATTAAGGAAAAGGGTAAGCGTTGGTTGCCACCAGCAGGGCGATTGTGTTTTATTCGCGCACGTACGCACATGATAACATAAAATAAAATATCTAAGCACTCCATTGGACGTTGTAAATTTTAATGGGATAGGCCAATTATTTTAGGATTAGGGTTGGATCCAATCCAAAGCCGCCTTGCGTTGACGTTGATAAACACTGTTGAAAACCTCATTACTCGAGTAACTAGCATTGTCAAGTGCCACCAAAAAATTTCTCAGGTCCATTCGTTTCAACGACATTGATATTAAAGTATTGGCTTTAAGAAATTGAAAGTCATTTTTGTTGTTCTTATCAACAATTTTAGAGTGATATTGGTTTTCTGGTGAAAAGCCGTAAATATTCACACAAAATTAAAAACTCATTAGTTCAATGTCTATCTTCAAGTGCGGATATTGGGATTGTCAACATTGGCTTTTCAAAAAAAGAGTGATTTTTTCTGGATGAATGCGATTTTTTTGAACCAGACGCGATTTTTCGTCCGAACGCGACTTTTTGGCACGGACGTAATTTTCTGGCCAGGACGCAATTTTTTCGCCAGGAAGGTATTTTTTCGCTCGGACAGGTTTTTTTCGCCCAGACGCTTTTTTTTTCGTCCGGGCGCAATTTTTTCGACCAGACGCGTTTCCTTCGCTCGTGGGCGTTTAGCTCAAACATACAATTTTTTCGCCCGGGCGTGATTTTTTTGCACGAACACGGTTTTTTCGCCCCAAGGTGTTTTTTTGCTCGTGAGCGCTTTTTTTCTCCCGGAAGCGATTTTTTCGCCAGATCGCGATTTTTTCGCCTGGACGCGATTTTTTTGCCTGGACGCGATTTTTTTGCCCGAACACGATTTTTTTGCCCAGACGCATTTTTTTCGCCCGTGGACATTTTTTTCGCCCGAGCGCGGTATTTACGCCCGGGCGCGGTATTTACGCCCGGGCGCGATTTTTCCGCCCGGACCCCATTTTTCCATCCGGACGCTATTTTTTAGCCCGAACACCATTTTTCCGGCCGGACCTGACTTTTCTCCAGGACACGATTTTCGCCCGGACGCGATTTTTCGCGCGGACGCAATTTTTCGCCCGGAAGCGTTTTTTTCGCCCGGACGCGACTTTTTTTGTCGGACGCGACTTTATCGCTCGGACGCGACTTATTTGCCCAGACGCGATTTTTTCGCCCTGAAACGAAAATTTTGCGTCGTCCGGGCGAAAAAATTGCATCCGGGCGAAAAATCATATTGGGTACATTGAAATTGCTTGATATGAATCTTTCATTGAAAAAGAAGAAGAAAATCCCGTTCAAAAATTGCGTCGGGGCGAAAAAATCGCGTCAGGCAAAAAAATCGCATCCGGGCGAAAAAGTCTCTTCCGGGCCAAAAAATCGCGTTCAGGATTAAAAGTCGTGGCCGGGCAAAAAAGTAGTGTCGGAGCGAAAAATTTGAGTTCGGGCGGAAAAATCACGTCTGTGCGAAAAAATTGCGCCTCGGCGAAAAAAACGCGTTCGAACTAATAATTTCGCATTCGGGCTGAAAAATTGAAGTTCGGGCAAAAATATCGCGTCATGACGAAAAAATCATGTCCTAGCCCTAAAATTGATGCCGGTCGAAAAATCTGCATTTGTTATTTTTAATTGAGAGCATTGACCGATGACAATTCCTATGATTAAAAATCTTTCTGCAAACAAACAATAAAAAATGATTAATGTCAATTCCTATGACAGAAAGTCATCATGCGGCCAAACAAAAGAATTGGATTTAAACTCAATGTCATTTCCCATGTGTATTGATATTGGATTAAAAGTCAATACTTCAATATCAATGTCGTTGAAACGAACGGACCCTTAGCAAATTCATGTTGAAGATATATGAGACTTTCAGTTGATAGAGAATTGTTTACTCCTGGATCCTTGACGAGGGGTTACATTTGTTGGAATCACGAAAATATGTTCCTAATGTTCGGATTTGAGGGTGAACAAAGGCTATTTGTTTAGTGGTCGATCCGGATGGGATATGTCTAGAAGAGGCTAGAGGACAAAAAAATAGCTTTGAGATGCCTACAAGTAAGATCTGTGCTGTAGTGAGAAGGTTTTGTCACAAACCTGCATGTCAATAAAAACTCTCCCCCCCCCCCCTATATAAAGCAAATGTTGAGCTCGACACAAGAGAGGAGGGCAATGAACTCACCCTCCATAGGGGGGATGGTAAGGTGCATTCTACTTGTGTGGCCTTGAGGTCTTATTTATAAGTAAATTCAAAGGGGAGGGGGTATGATTTGTGAATAGTCGCTTCCGCCTTAACTAAAATGTTATTCACGTGCTTAAATGGTCTGTGAATAGCTGCTCTCAATGAGGAGAAAATTTTGAGCTCGCTCACACTTGGTCGAGGTCTTCTGAGCTCCCCTTACTGGACGAGGTCTTCTGAGCTCATGGTAGGCGAGGCCTTCTGAAGTGTATGACCTCCATAGATATTTATGATATTCACAAATTACGAGTAATATAACGTCAAAGCTTCTTGCCTGACTAACAACAATTATAACATCATCGCCTATGATTCTATATTCAGAAGAGAACTTTGTACTCTCTCGCCTCTCATGAAAGCGAGCAGTACGTTTCTTTTTTTCCTGACGAATAAGGAGTCCCACACATTCATCAGAGAAAAAATGCCACGCCAAACGGGACTTAAGTTCCTCGTTGAAAACCATATTCGCGAGAGGAAGTCGGTAGCTTATTTGTACACAACAGCTTCCTTATCTCAAAATCTCTCATTTAACGACTTCTAGTCGCACTTACCATGCATTCACGGGCATAAATGGGTTGAGATAAATCTCTAAATTATTCATGACGTCTACTTGTTGATTTTTTGCAATGTTTTTTTGGGAACAAAGATCCAAAGAGACAAAAAAAAATGCTAAACATAAAAAATAGCAATGAGAGATTTATGTGATTCGACAATATGCCTACTCAACGCTCATATTTGGATTTCTTCCTGTATATAACAAATTACAATGCATATTATATTAACCCCACTAAAATTTGTGATAAAGCGATGGCATAATTATCAGTACGATGAGACTTCAAATGTCCAACATATCCGGCACTTACCCTTTGTCTACTTTAAATAATACTTAGAACGTACGGTGACTTCTCAATCAAGCTCTCAAGTTCAATAAATAGTGTCCGGATAGGGGTGCAAGTTGAGTTTAGCCCGCTCAAAAGTTCGATGAGCCGGCTTGAAGAAAGTTCGAGTCGTGGTTGAGCCTGTGGAGCTCGAGCTTGATTACAAGTCGAGCGCAAGCTCAAATATTATTTTTCAATAATTCTTGAACCGGCTCGCAAGCTTTTTTAATTATACATTTTTATAAAAAAATTAAAATACACAGAAAAAAAGGCTCGTGAACTAAAAAATTCATGAGCAGCTCGAACTTGACTCGAGCTCGATAAGTAAGCATTGCGCTAGAGCTCGAGCCAGGATACAATGAGCCTGCCGAGCTCAAATACGACCTCGAAATGATTAGCTCGAGCTTTAAAATTTTGCCAAACTCGCCTAGAACTCGACTCATTTGCATTCCTAGATATAGAACTCTAAATCGACTATATAGGTACAAAAAGACAAGACTACTATTTTTGTATGCACGTGCCCATTTCTCCCGAAAGTATTGGCAGCAGGCAATCTTAGTATTTTATATTCCATCTTAATTTTTTGTTGTTGCGAAATATGGTGAAATGCTATCTTGAGAATGACACGTCATAATGACGTATAAATACCAAATAAACTAATATATGCGAAATTAAACCACAATAAATATTTGTCGGGAATGTTCAAATAGATTCTTTGATTATTATTATTATTATGAATTAAATGTTTGGTTTTTTTTGTTTGCTGCGCTAATTAGTCAATCCGCACAGTGTGACAAGTTGGGAAATGAACGGCATGGAAAATCATCAATACAATCGACAAATTGTTAATTAATTTTTATATAAGCATTACTATATATACAGTTATTGCGGTCTGCATATGCCCTCCTGATAGACCGGACTAATTAGATCGTCCTACCCCTCAGAACGGTCAGTTACGCAAACAGTTGCAGAAATAGATCATAGACGAGATAAACCTTTTTATGTGGAAAACCACGGTTAAGACTGTGCCGACAGGAACTATACTAGATCGGTTGAGGGTACAATGCTTCTTTGACAGAATCGAGGGTGACATGCCGCACCTCGTTACAACTTGAGGGGGAGAGAGAGAGACGGCGTTCGGCGTACGGGAGAGTTCTTGCGCGCTTCTGGACGATCGCAGGCTGATTGCAGGGTTGGAACTGTGGGTGCTCTGCTGGAGGCATGCTCTGGATTATGGTGGCTGCGGACGGCGAACGAGCAATTTCCTATGAACCCTGATGCGTGTGGAGGAGGTTGCGAACGGACAAGGACTTGGAGGCGAGCACGGGGTGACAGACCTTTGTCGTAGCGGCGAGCACGATGGCGGCGGACCTGGAAAAAGAGCGAGAAAAAACAAGAGAGAAAATAGCTAGAGAGAGAGATTCCATAGAGATCCGTCCTTCCAAGTTAGAAAAATGAGAAGGTCTATTTATAAGCTTGGAGAGGGGCGACCTGGTAATTTCCCTTAGTAACAACCCCTGAGACCCTGAAAGTTATCACGCGGATTACCATTTTTAGGAAAATACCAAGCTCGCCCCTTAGACAAAAATAGGCGCGCCTGAACTAGATAACGGTCGAACGGGCAACGGGGGTGGTTACACACGATAACCATCCCCAACTGCCCACTTGGTGAGCGGTTACGGGCGGCGGCCGCCCCTTGGGGCCGGCCAAAACCCATGGTCGGCATCCCGCCGGCCGGCCAAAGGGGGTGGTCGGTCCTAGGAGGACGGGCGACCCCTCGGCCGCCCAAATGGCGAGTGGCTGAAGGGGGAGGCGGTCAATCCCTTGGGGTCAGCGCCTCCCCGACCGACCTTGCTGTAGGTGGCCGATGAGAAAGGGGTAGTCGGCCCCTTGGGGGTCCGCACCTTCCAGACCGACCTCACTGTAGGCGGTCAGGGAAAAGAGGGGCGGGCGGCCCCTCGGGGGTCGGCACCTCCCCGACAGGCTTTGTCGTGGGCAGCCGGGGAGAAAAGGGGCGGCCGGCTCCTCGGAGGCCGGCGCCTCCCCCGCCGGCCTTGTCTTAGGTGACCGGGGAGAAAAGGGGCGGCCGACGCTAAGGCCGCCTGCTAACCGCGAGGAGGCCGGCACGCGGGATCCCAAGTGGCGGTTGGCGATCCCATTTGCGGGAGTTAGGATCCCGCTTGCGGGAGTTAGGATCCCGCTTGCGGGAGTTAGGATCCCGCTTGCGGGAGTTAGGATCGCGTGTGCTGTGGTTACGATCTGGTGTGTGGTGGTCATGGCGTGGATCAAATGCGGTGATCATGCGTGAAGTGGTTTGAACTGTAACCCCCCCCCCCACCTTATTAGTGAGGGTAGTGGATGTTTTGTCTATGTGCAACCCGATTTGCCTATAAATTGGGTATGACCCCATCGAATGCCCCCCAAAGCCAGCGGAGTCCAAATTTTAGGAGAGGAGTGCGAGTCTTTTTCTTCATTGTGTAGATCTTCAACATCAATGGCGCAGAAGAACAACAAAGCACGAGAGGCAACAACCAAGTCTGGAAAGGTACGCCAATGAGCAAGCGGAGGCGAGGGATAGAAGGTGTAAGGAACCCCCCTTTCAAAATCATAGGAGATCCTTTTGCCCAGGGCGAGTGTCCCCCCAAAAGGTTTGTGTGCCCGAAGAGGTGTCACCCTCTTACCTGACCCATGACCCAATTGGCGGAACGTTCGCCCGGTAAGACTATGCATCATAACAAAACTGTTGAAACCGGAAACCGGCCTCTGTGGAGTTCGACCCTTGGGGAAGGGGTGATCTCGCACTTACTTCGCTCCTGCAAGAAAATTGACAAGGGGGAGAAGAACAAGGGACAAGACCAAGGGCCCGGCACGGAGGTCCCACCACACGCCCGGAAGATCTTAGAGTGCATCCCCTCCTTAACCAATTGTCGGGCTAAGGTACCTCAGAAAGCGCTATAAGATTTGAGAACTCGTAAGCGTCTCTTCTGAAGTACCCCTTGGGTCCTATTTATAGATTACCTCGGATGGTCTGCGAATAACCCGCCTCTGGTGGTCTGAATTTACTGAAGAGCCCCTCGGATTGGCCTGCCAACAGCCAAACCCCGCTATTCTGGCTGGTTATATGCACCTCTTGCCGGGTCACCTCCCGTCATTTGGGGGGAGGTGGGCTCCCTGCCGATCCGCCTGAGAGAGGCGGCTGGGGCCGGCTCGCCTAGGAGAGGCGAGTGGAGGCTGGCTCGCATGAGAGAGGCGGCTGGGGCCGGCTCGCCTAGGAGAGGCGGCTGGGGCCGGCTCGCCTAGGAGAGGCGAGCGGAGGTTGGCTCGCCCGAGAGAGGCGGCTGGAGCCCGGCCCGCCTAGGAGAGGCGAGCGAGGTCTGGCCCGCTTGAGAGGGCGGCTGGGGCCCAGCCCGCATGCTTGCTTGGGCCCCTTCGGCGGACACGGGGTTGTACACAATCCCCGATCTTTGCGTGCTTTGCAGAAGCTCGGAAAGAAACGTCCAACCCTCGTGTCCGACGACGAGCTTGCTGAGCTGGAGGGAATCTTTTGGTGGGGCCCACTTTCTTTTACTATAAATAAGCCACCGGGCCTTCGATGACTGGCCCTCTCCTCTTGCTTCCTGTATGATACGTGACCAGGAGATGCCTGCGTCTGAGGAGATACGTGCTCGGTTGGCAGCCGCTAGGGAGGAGAGTCGGGAGGAGGCCCTCGCGGCCGCCCCGTGGTTGGCGCGCAGATCACCCGGCCCGCCGTTCAAACCGGTAAAGGGAAAGATTGTCCGTCGTTCCCCGCCGAGTGATGGCCAGGGTTCTGGCGGCTCCGAGGTTGAATCTGGGTACGTGGTTTTCCCCTTCGACCTGTGTTTTCCACTGATTATTCCCTTTGCAGGAGATGCCCCTCGACGACGCATTGGAAGGGGGCTCCGGGAACCTCGCGGACCCTTCCGTGGAGATGGTTGACCTAGGCATCAGTCCCTTTTCCCCGGCGCGCAGCCTTCCTGCGACTCCTCCCCCGTCGAGAGTCCAGGGTTTGGGGAAGCCGCTCGTCGCCCCGGGAGGGAAATCATTCCAAGGTCGGTCGGGTTCTTCTCAGCCAGCTGACGACGCGGGAGACGTGCAGACGCCGGGTAACCCCCCTGAAATTAACCCGCTCGCCGCTCGTCTGTTTCTGACCTTGCTTCTGCAGGATATCGCGTTGTTTCTTCTGATGTCGAGATGAGCGAGGGGTACTCGCCTCTCGTGGAGCCGGAGAACATTGCGAACTTCTTGGGCGACCCGCGCGATGGCGAGAAGATGAAGGCGCAGGTGGCGCGAATGTTTCAGAAACACTCGCTGCTGCTTAATGAGGCCTTCGTGAGGATGGAGAGAGACAGAGGCAAGGCGGAGGAGCGACTCGCTGCTTTGGAGGGGGCAAGGGGCTCGGCTGAGGAGGGCGAGCCGACATCTCCGGGTGTGCATATTACGCGAGCAGAGGAGCGGCTAAAAAGCATTACGAAACAGGCCGATCAGACCAAGCGGGAGCTGGCGGCGGTTCGAGAGTATCATGACTCTCGCGTGCCGCCTCGAACCGGCTCGCAGAGGCGGGGCAGGTGGAAATGGATCGAGTACTGAACCACCTGCCTCACCCGCCCGTGCCCGCCGTTGCTCGCTGGGTCTGAACCGTCTCGCTGTGTGATTCGTCCCAGGTCATCAGAGGCGAATACTATTTTAAGAACAATTGCTGTAATAATTCAGGGTTCTTCTCGTCCGTTCCGGGGCGCGTGCTGTTATTTTTCTCGCGGAATTTCTGGCTTCAACTTTGGAGAGCCCGCCTAGTAGAGGCGGGTAAGGGCCGACCCGCCTGGGAGAGGCGGGCGAGGGCCGGCCCGCCTGGGAGAGGCGGGCGAGGGCCGGCCCGCCTGGGAGAGGCGGGCGAGGGCCGGCCCGCCTGGGAGAGGCGAGCGAGGGCCGACCCGCCTGGGAGAGGCGGGTGAGGGCCGGCCCGCCTAGGAGAGGCGGGTGAGGGCCGAGGCGGGCGAGGGCCGGCCCGCCTGGGAGAGGCGGGCGAGGGCCGGCCCGCCTGGGAGAGGCGGGCGAGGGCCGGCCCGCCTGGGAGAGGCGGGCGAGGGCCGGCCCGCCTGGGAGAGGCGGGCGAGGGCCGGCCCGCCTAGGAGAGGCGGGCGAGGGCCGGCCCGCCTAGGAGAGGCGGGCGAGGGCCGACCCGCCTGGGAGAGGCGGGCGAGGGCCGGCCCGCCTAGGAGAGGCGGGCGGTTCGCTCGTCGCCCCTCGACTGGGCATTCCTCTCGGAATCATTTCTGTGCGGGAGGGGGGATGGCTCGCGGCCGGGAGACTCTCGCGGCCGACCGGCGATTCGACGCGGACCCGGGCGGGGCTCGGGAATCGAAGCGTCGGGGTTGGCCCTGCTGTCAGCTCGCTTTCCCGCCTTTTCTGATTTTTCCCGCTCTTTTTCCGGCCCTATAAATAGGCCCTTATTTATTATTTCACCTACCGTATTCAAGAGCCCTTCCAGCTTTATCTCGCGAGAACTCTCTTCTTTCTCTTCTCTCTCGCTCGGCTCACTTACCAGTTCCGCGAAATGACGGGCGGCAGCGGCGAAGCGGATGGGAGGGGCAAGTGTGCCTGGATCTTCGCCGACCACAACTTCCCTCCCGCCGTTATCTCGGAGAAGGAGTTCTTGGACGCCGTCGGCAACTTCATCCCGCCGGGTTTCGTGGCGAGGCGACCCGGGAAGGAAGAAAGGATAAACGAGCTCTCGGGTGATGAGCTGGCTCTCCCGACGACCCACTTTGAGGCGGGACTCCGGCTACCCCTCTGGCCGGAAGTCCGCCAGGTCCTTAAGTATTACGGGGTTGTCCCGGGGCAGCTGACCCCGAACTCTATCGCCGTCGCCGTCGGGTTCGCCTGCTATCTTCGCGAGGAGAGGATTGAGTTTAGCCTTGCGGTCTTCCGCAAGCTGTTCTCCTTCCGCGCGAACAAGGATGGGACCGCATGCTTCGCGAGCATGCATGCCAAGGTGCGGGAGACGGTCAACAAGAGCCACAACTGGCTCAAGAAGTTTGTCTTTGTCAAGGGAGACTTCGGCAACATTCCTTTCTCGCCGGTTCAACTCGGCGAGGCGAGCTATCGGCCCCCAAGCCTGGGGGGCCATGAGGCGAAACTGTATGAGTTCTTTGCCGGGAAGAACTTCGAGGTCGCGTTCCTCCGCCGGAATCTAGATGACCTCGTCCCTGTCCCGCTCGGGGAAGGTAAGCGGCTCGCTCACCTCTGCTTGAGTCGTACTTCGGATTTCTCTAACTCTTGTTTCTGCAGGCGAGCGCGACGTCCCTCTCCGCCCGCCTTATGAGAGCGCACGGTCCGCCTTGAGCGAGCTTGGCCGGGCTGAAGCGGCGGCCTTAGCTCACCGCGAGCTCTCGGCTCCCGCCGGCCAGAAGCGACCCGGAGGTGAGCCGACTCAGGGCCCTCCTCTCTCCAAGAAGCCGAAGAAAGCGGGCGGTCAGGCTCCTCCGGCCGGCGACAAGGGCAAGGCCCCCGCAGATCAACCATCCTCTGGCCCCTCCCCCGCGGTACCCTCGACCGCTGAATCCGCCGGCGGGGCGGCTGGGTCGTCGCAGCCGCCCGCGGCGACTCGGCCCGCCGAGGAGCCGGTTCCCCGAGGGCATCCCAACTTCGGCTATGGCGAGGGACCCACGGACAGATCCGGTGTCCCGTTGCTTCAGTGGGACAAGGAGGCCAACCGCGTCTCGGTGTCCTCGCTGCTGCCTAGTTGGATGGAACAGGACACCGCCTCCAGGGACGCCTTCAACCTCTCCTTCGGCGTATACGGGCGGGAGGATGCTTCCACCTACGGCGAGGAGGCCACGCGGGTGCTCATCTATGAGAGCGCGCAGGCGCAATTTCAAAGCCTCACCTTGGCCCACATGGTCGGCCGGCGATGCCTCCGGCTGGACAGGGATGTCCCTTCGCTCAACAAGCTGATCGACGAGAAGGAGGAGGCCCGCAAGCTCGCCCAGGAGGAGGCGGACGACCTGCGAAAGCGGCTCGAAACAGCTGATGCCGCTCTCACGCAATATCAGGGGGGCGCGGTAAGCCATCGGACTCGCACCCGCTTCTATTCCGCGACTCGTTCTAACAAATTTCTCTGCAGGATGCGGCGACCGCCAGCCGACTTGGCGCCGAGAATGCCGCCCTCCAGCTGGAGAACCAGGCCCTGCAGGCGCGGGTGGGTGCGCTCGAGGCTGCTGCTGCCGTCCCGCCGGCATCTTCGAGCGGCTGCCAGCTCGTTCATCACAGCGAGCACGATCTGGCGGTTCTGATGCAACAGAACGGGGCCGACGCGGCGACGTACCTCTTCCGGATGCTGCAGCGGGCCAGGCTCCTCAAGGACGAATGTTCCGGTTTGCGGGCGACCGACGTGGTACCGGAGCTGTTCCTCCCGGTACCTAGGCGGGACGAGTATTACCGCATATGAGGGGCTCGTCGCCTTGAGGCCTCTCCCTTCTCTTTTTTTTGACGTGTATTTTGTATTTATTTTTGTGTAATCGCGCCGCGGGCCGCAACCATACTTTTGTAAAAGATTTTATTTGATAATATATTCCCCGCATTTACTTTCTTGATTGTCCATTCTTTCCTGTCTCGCAATCATTATTGTGCATTGTCCTGCTAATTAATTCTGATTTTCGTTGCTGCGAGCGAGTGAGGCTGCCCGCCCGTTTGAGGTTCGGGACTTAGATCTAGGTTCGAGAGACACGTTAGCTAGCTGCGACGCGAGTGGGCGACTCGCGCCTTCCGCTCAGGCTCACCATTTTGACCATATCTTGGAGTGGACGGGGGCCCGACTTCCGCGCGTAAAGACTTCGCGCGGGCCGGCCTCTCGGGGGGGGGGGGGGTCTTGGCGCTTCCGAGCCTTTGCCTCTTATTCACCCTGGGACTCGCCAAACTGTAGGTTGGGGCCGGCGTCGCGGCCTCATAGGGTTATCCTGACCGGCCCGCTCACCCGATTTCTGGTGACGTGAGATTCTAACCTCTCCACTCGCACGCCGTGCTTAGGGCTCGCCCCTCTATGCACCGGGGCCGGCCTTCTTGGCTTGCCGACTCGCCTGGCATCTTGGCCGGTCCGCTTGCTCAAACTCTTGCGCCGCGAGAGCCTAACCCCTTCCTTCGCGCGTAGCGCTTAAGGCTCGTCCCTTTATGCGCCGGAACCAACCTTCTCGGCCAGCCGACTCGCCCGGGCATTCTTTGGGGATGGTATCTAATCCCTGGTTGCTCGGCGAGAAGTTGCCGGCCAGACCCTGTCCGGGGTCTGAGGCAGACCCCTCCGAGTGACATCCAGCCCTGCCAGCTTGGTGGGAGCCTGGCGGCGGGATCTGCTCGGGGTCTGAGGCAGACTCCTCCGAGTGACATCCAGCCCTGCCAGCTTGGTGAGAGCCTGACAGCAGGATCTGCTCGGGGTCTGAGGCAGACTCCTCCGAGTGACATCCAGCCCTGCCAGCTTGATGGGAGCCTGGCAGCGGGATCTGCTCGGGGTCTGAGGCAGACTCCTCCGAGTGACATCCAGCCCTGCCAGCTTGGTGAGAGCCTGGCAGCGGGATCTGCTCGGGGTCTGAGGCAGACTCCTCCGAGTGACATCCAGCCCTGCCAGCTTGGTGGGAGCCTGGCAGCGGGATCAGCTCGGGGTCTGAGGCAGACTCCTCCGAGTGACATCCAGCCCTGCCAGCTTGGTGAGAGCCTGGCAGCGGGATCTGCTCGGGGTCTGAGGCAGACTCCTCCGAGTGACATCCAGCCCTGCCAGCTTGGTGGAAGCCTGGCAGCGGGATCTGCTCGGGGTCTGAGGCAGACTCCTCCGAGTGACATCCAGCCCTGCCAGCTTGGTGAGAGCCTGGCAGCGGGATCTGCTCGGGGTCTGAGGCAGACTCCTCCGAGTGACATCCAGCCCTGCCAGCTTGGTGGGAGCCTGGCAGCGGGATTTGCTCGGGGTCTGAGGCAGACTCCTCTGAGTGACATCCAGCCCTGCCAGCTTGGTGGGAGCCTGGCAGCGGGATCTGCTCGGGGTCTGAGGCAGACTCCTCCGAGTGACATCCAGCCCTGCCAGCTTGGTGGGAGCCTGGCAGCGGGATCTGCTCGGGGTCTGAGGCAGACTCCTCCGAGTGACATCCAGCCCTGCCAGCTTGGTGAGAGCCTGGCAGCGGGATCTGCTCGGGGTCTGAGGCAGACTCCTCCGAGTGACATCCAGCCCTGCCAGCTTGGTGAGAGCCTGGCAGCGGGATCTGCTCGGGGTCTGAGGCAGACTCCTCCGAGTGACATCCAGCCCTACCAGCTTGGTGGGAGCCTGGCAGCGGGATCTGCTCGGGGTCTGAGGCAGACTCCTCCGAGTGACATCCAGCCCTGCCAGCTTAGTGAGAGCCTGGCAGCGGGATCTGCTCGGGGTCTGAGGCACTGACATTCATCTCTCATCGCGGGGGGGGGGGGGGGGGGAACAAGTTTATCGCAAGAAATTCCATTAGAGATTGAACCCGGTTTACATGATTTCAGGGGAAAAAACGTTTCAAGTCGTCTCCACTCCAAGTGAGACTTAGGGTCACGCCCTCCACATTCCGGAGGCGATACCCCCCCGACTTCAATGCCTCCTGCACAATGAATGGTCCTTCCCAATTGGGGTGGAGTTTTCCCACCGCGGCTTGTTGGTACCCTAGATGTGATTTGGCTTATGTAATCCCTTTCCAGCCCCTCTTGATCCATATAAAGATATATGATCATGTTTAGACTTTGCTTAGTCTCCCTAGGGCAGTATATGACTGACCTAGAGTTTAGGCTAGTAGTTTTAGAATGTGTTTTGGTTAAGGCTTTTTCCGTTCGACTATCGTCGAACGAGGCCTCGCGATCGTCGATCATTGATCGATGATAGCAGGGCTATCGAATCGTTGAGTCAAGACAATTATCGTCGACCGATGGTCGACGATCTCAGAGCAAGCCTCTTACGCTCTGAAGGTTGGTCGACGATCTGTCATCAACAGATCGACGATCGTGTTCTTGCTTCACGATTTCTGTGTCGACAGATTGTTGCCTTAGTTGTCGACGATTTCTGGTCGACGTTTTCTGTCTCGACAGCTTTCTGCTTCAGTCGACGATATCTAGACCTGGTCGACGATTTCTGGTCGACGATATCTGTCTCGACAGATCTTTTGCTTTGGTCGACGATAGTTTGAGCTGGTCGACGATTTCCGTTCGACGATTTCTGTTTCGACAGATTCCTGCTTTTAGTCGACGATCTGTTAGTAGGTCGACGATCTTCGAACCCCTGTTCGACGATTTCTGTCTGCCTTTATCTGTTTGTATTTATTCTATTCCTTGGTTTATTTCCAAGTGTTTTAGTTGGTGGTTAGATTGATTCTCTGATATTATTGTTGCTAAATTTATGGTTTAAATTCAAATAAATTGATTACAAATTCTGTCAAGCATAAATCACGGGATTCAGTATTCCTGATAAAGCATTTTGTCCTATTATACAAATTACGTTGACTTTATCTTTCCAGCCTGTTTTCTAGCCGTTGGTACTATGTACTATTTCCAAGAATGGTACGTCTTTATGCTGAGATATTTTTCCCGCTTATTTTATTCCTTATTGGGACTGACAGAAAGTTAATAGGCCATTCTATTCCTATTGCTATATTCTATTTTGAGATAATCTGTTGCAGGGCTCGAGAATTCAAATCAATAGAGCCGTTCCAAAGGAAAAACGTGAAGACATATTTAAAAGAGATTCTGCTCTAAGAAAAAGAAGAAGAGTGACAGACACAGAGAAATATTATTCATTCGCTCAAGCATCATCAGAGCAGCTCTTCACAATATCACAACAAGAAGAAGAAAAGTTTTCCTGAAGCAAAAGCCCAGAGCAATCATCTTTCATTCTCAAGTCTCCTGAGCAATTTGCTTAGAGTTTTTCAAAGACTTCAGAAAAAGCTCAAGATCTGCTTCAAGTGCTCCAGAATCTTAAGACCTGATAAAAATCAGTCTTCAGATCTCTGAGGATTTAGTTTCAGTTTATCTGAAACTCCTTCATCCTGAAGCAAAGGCTTTCCCTGGACTTCCACTGAGCCAGGGGGAGACTTTGATTCTTTAGAGAATCCACAAATCTTCTCTAATCTGTATTTAAAACAGAGAAGATAATCTAACCCTCTCAACCCCTTTGTGTAAAAGAGTTTGTTCACACCTCTTCAAAAGTGAACGTTGGTGACAGGGCACCTTATCAACAACCTGTGGTTGAGCATCCTTATCAAAAGCTCAAAGGGTCTGTTTGATCTACCTGAATCAGATCATTGGTGGCAGGGCACCTTAGCAAAAACCTGTAGTGGATTCCTACCAGGGTGGTAGAAGAGTGGATGTACCTATTTAAAGGGAACCACTATATATCCTGTGTCCATCTGGTTATCTTGTTTATTCATTTTATTCTGTGGCTGTGATAGAACTACCTAGGATTGCTAGTTGCTGTGATAGGCTTGTAGTTAATTGAAATTTCAGTCAACTTCTTCACTTGTGCACTTCACTGTGTTAGGCTCTTAGGGTTCAAGTATCAGATTTTTTATTCCGCAAATAAACTCCAAGGGAGCTGACTAAGTGTTCATAAAATTTTGAATACTCTATTCACCCCCCCTCTAGAGTAATTTACAACTTATCCCCTCACTTTCAATTGGTATCAGAGGGAGGTTAGCTGTTCATACAGGCTAACACCTGAGTTAAAAGATCCTGTGATAAGTTGTTCCCTGATACCATTCACAAACACTTTCACACATGGCCCAGTCTAAGGATTATTCAAGCACCAGACCTCCTGTATGCAACTTGTCCAAGTTTGGCATATGGAAGGCCAGGATAAGACTATACATGAATTCTATTGATGAAGATATTTTTTCTTCTATTTTGACAGGACCACCTGCTAGGCCTGCTGCTGCTTCCACTTCTGCTGATCTCAGTGCTGTGCCACCACCTGACTACAATGAAACTTACAAGAAGGCAAAAGCAGCTGATGCTAAAGCAATGAATATCCTAGCTCAGACAATGTCTGATGAGATATTCCAGAAGCTGGCTGAATGCACCTCAGCCAAAGCTATGTGGGATTCCCTCAACCACATAGTTGCTGGCTCAGCTGATGAGAGGAAGGACAGGAGATCCAATCTCACCTCTCAGTATGAAAACTTCAAGAAAGATGATGCTGAAGACATTGACACCATGTACACAAGACTCAGTTCAATAATAAGTGAACTGAGGTCTTTAGACAAGGAGATAACCTTGTCAGAAGTCAATGACAAGATCCTGATGTGCCTTCCCATCTCATGGGACTCAAGGATATGGCCCATCAAGGATGGAAGAAACACTGTGGAACTCTCCACAGAAGCTCTGTTGGGAAAGCTCAGGTCATATGAGCAAACCTTAAAGAGTAGAGCTGCTGTAACTGAAGTGAAGACTCCTACTCCTACAAAGAAAGAGCACTCTCTAGCTCTTAAGGCTGCTGAGACTTCTGAAGGAAGTCAATCAAATGAGGAGTTACTGGCACTCATTGCCAAGAGATTCTTCAACATGGGAAGAAGAGACCTCAGAAAGAAGTTCTCCAAGCATGAGGACAAGCCAAGGTATGACAAGACTCCATCTAAAGAAATCATTTGTTATGTTTGCAGCAAGCCTGGACACATTGCTCCAGATTGTCCAGAGAAGAAGTACAAGGAGAAGAAACATGAGAAAGAATACAGGAAGCACCACTCCAAGTCCTCATCACACAAATACAAGAAGAAGGACAAGGGATTTGTGGCTGCTACCTGGAGTGAAACAGAAGAGGATACCTGCTCCTCTAGCTCCAGTGATTCAGAAGAAGAAGAAGAGAAGAAAGCCAAAGAGGTCTGCCTCATGGCCATTGATGCCTGCAGCTCTCTGTCAGCTGCAGAGAATTCTGAAGAAGAAGGAGACAATGAAGAAGATTCCTTTATGGAGGACCAGGTAATCGACTCATTTGACTTCTCATCTCCTGAGTTCAAACTAAAATTTAAAACTCTATGTTTAGATTTACTATTATCTGAAAAAGAAATTAAGTCACTTAGATTAAAAATAATGGAACTAGACATGGAAGGCACTGAAATAATCAGATTAGAAAAGGAATTAGAAAGCTCAAAAGAAGAAGTAACATTCTTAAAATTAGAACTAGCTAAATCTAAAAGGTTAGAAGAACAATTAAATGGCAGAAGCCTTAAGTTATCTGAAATAACCTGTATAGCAAACACTAGGGTTGGTAATGATAAACTAGGCTTAGGTGCTACCTCTAGTGAACCCATCCTCCTCACAAAGGAGAGATTTAGCACTCCAGTAAAATTTATTTCTGAATCAGGAATAAAGAATACTGAGGAAATTGAAAAGTGCAAGAAAATTCAGAATAAGATTAAGAAAGAGAATAGGAAGAAAAAATTTCTAGCTTTACAAAAATCGTCGAACATTAATCGACGATCGTCAAACCAATCGTCGAACGACTATCGACGATCTCTGAACACCTTCACCAAGTATGATATCTTTGGTGCAGGAGATCGACGATCTCATCTTGAGTCGTCGACCAGTGATCGACGATCGTTGAATCCAGAATATAGCTCTACTAGAAATGATCGACGATATGGCTTGCGATCGTCGACCATCGATCGACGATCTGGACTTAAGCTGGAAAATAAAAACCAAACTTCCAGAACTTCAAATCCTAATCAACACCCCAGGTTGTTTAATCCTTCAACTGAATGGATTATCCCACCTAGGAGATCACACCCTTTAGGATATAAATCAAAGCCTGCAAAATCTTTTATATCTAGTTTTTCTTTTGTGAAGAATACTGGACCCAAGGTAACCTGGGTCCACAATGTATAACTGTTCTTTCTGCAGGTGAAGACCTATCCAGTCATACATGACAAATGGTATCTGGATAGTGGATGCTCAAAGCATATGACAGGAAAGAAGAAGAACCTGTCAGGTTTCAAAGCCAAGCTGGGACCAAAAGTTGTATTTGGGGATTCCAGCTGTGGACAGACTGAAGGGTATGGCAGCTTCACCATAGGAGCTGTAACCTTCAAGAAGGTTGCTTATGTCTCAGGATTAAAACACAACCTGATCTCTGTAAGTCAATTATGTGATGCTGGATACAAGGTATGGTTTACTGACACAGCTTGCAATATTTCTTTAAATAATACTGTGGTGTTAGTAGGCATTAGAATTGAAAATGTTTATGTTGTAGATTTTAATTCCTCCAAATCTGAAATATGCTTATTTAATGAAGTAACCAGTAATAATACCCTTTGGCATAAGAGACTTAGTCATGTAAACTTGAAAAACATTTCTAGGCTGGCTAAATACAATCTTGTACGAGGTTTACCTTCTTGCCCCTACAAGAAGGAAGGCCTTTGCAAAGCTTGTCAATTAGGTAAGCAAACAAGAAATAGCTTTAAATCAGTTAATAAAAGTGATTCTCCCAGGATTCTGTACTTGCTACATTTGGACTTATTTGGTCCTATTGCTGTGCAGAGTCTTGGAGGGAAGTCTTACACTCTAGTAATTGTAGATGACTTCTCCAGGTTCACTTGGGTATTCTTCTTGAGAACTAAGGCTGATAACTTCAAGGTTCTTACAGACTTTCTAAAGTGTATACAGAGTGAGTATTCTACTCAGATTGCCTTGATCAGAAGTGATCATGATACTGAGTTTGAGTCTCTTCTTATGCAAGAATTCTGTGAGAAGGAAGGTATCAAACATAGCTTCTCTGCTCCTAGAACTCCTCAACAAAATGGGGTAGTTGAAAGGAAAAACAGAACCCTAATTGAAGCTGCAAGTACATTGTTGGCAGATGCTAACATGCCTCTGTCCTTTTGGGCTGAAGCAGTTAGCACAGCTAACTATGTATTGAACAGAAGTCTGATACATAAACTTAAGGGTAAGACTCCCTATGAATTACTTAAGCAAGTGAAACCTAAAATAGACTATTTTAGAGTATTTGGCTGTGTTGTTTTTGTTCATAACAATAACAAAGAATACCATAGAAAATTTGAGGCAAAAGCATCAATGGGAGTTTTTCTAGGATACTCTCAAGTAAGCAAAGCCTATAGGGTCCTTAATAAATCCTCTCTTAAGATAGAAGAGTCTGCACATGTCTCTTTTGATGAGACAGTCATGTATTATAAGGAGAAGGATTCTTCTTCTAATAGTACAGTGCAAGTCCTAGGAGTAAGTAAGGATTTGGAAGGTTTGAGACTCACACAGGAGAATCATCCCCAACAAACTCCTCAGGTTGCTCCCTCAGATTCTGAATCTGATGTAGAACTTTTTGAAGTTAAAGCACCTGCTCCAACAGTTGATCAAATTCCACATGAGGAATTAAATCTTGAAACTGTTGAAGATCAGATCATTGTTGAACCTACTGATCTTGTCACACTTAGAGATCACCCTGTATCTCAAGTGATTGGAGACATTTCAGCAGGAGTCCAGACAAGACATCAACTCAACAAAAATGTGATGTTTGCTTGTTTCCTTTCTCAGGTTGAGCCCCTAACCATTAAAGATGCTGAGCTTGATCCCCACTGGATTATAGCAATGCAAGAGGAGCTTAACCAGTTTGAAAGATGTAAAGTTTGGACCTTGGTTCCAAGACCAAGAGGCCAACGGATCATAGGCACCAAGTGGGTGTTTAGAAACAAGCTTGATGCCCAAGGCATAGTAGTTAGAAATAAAGCTAGGCTAGTAGCTCAAGGCTATAGACAGGAGGAAGGCATAGATTATGATCAGACTTTTGCCCCTGTAGCTAGACTAGAAGCCATTAGGATTTTCCTAGCCTATGCTGCCTATAAAAGATTTAAGGTCTTCCAAATGGATGTGAAGAGTGCCTTCCTCAATGGAGATTTAAAGGAAGAAGTGTTTGTTGAACAACCACCAGGGTTTGTTTCATCAACCTTACCCACTCATGTGTTCAAACTCCAAAAGGCTCTATATGGACTTAAGCAAGCTCCTAGAGCTTGGTATGAGACCTTAGCAAATTTTCTTCTAGAACACAAGTTTGTGAGAGGTGTAGTAGATAGAACCCTATTCATTAGACATCATAAGGACTCACAACTGTTAGTTCAAATCTATGTAGATGACATTATATTTGGCTCTACTGATCCCAAACTATGCAAGAGGTTCTCTGAACTAATGCACTCTAAGTTTGAGATGAGCAGCATGGGTGAGTTATCCTATTTCCTTGGTCTCCAAGTAAAACAGAGTGTTGATGGCATTTTCATTTCTCAATCAAAATATGCCAGAGAGCTGGTTAAAAGATTTGGAATGTCTGATGCTTCATCAATGAGCACACCTATGGCCTCAAATGCAGTTATTGATTCTGATGTCAATGGCAAGTCTGTTGATCAAAAGAATTATAGAGCCATTGTTGGTTCCCTGCTGTATTTGACTGCAAGTAGGCCTGACATAATGTTTGCTACATGCCTATGTGCTAGGTTTCAGGTCAACCCAAAGGAATCTCACTTAACTCTCCTCAAGAGGATCTTGAGATACCTTAAGGGATGCCCTAACTTAGGACTGTGGTACCCAGCTGAGTCAGGATTTGAATTAATTGGATATTCAGATGCTGATTATGCTGGTTGTAGAGTTGACAGGAAAAGCACCTCAGGGACTTGTCAGTTCCTGGGAGAGAGACTTGTCTCTTGGTTTTGTAAGAAACAGGCATCTGTGTCTACTTCAACTGCTGAGGCTGAATATATTGCAGCAGCTAGTTGCTGTTCACAGATCCTATGGATTCAAAATCAGCTAGTGGATTATGGGTACACACACTCAAACACAAAAATTCTGTGTGACAGTACCAGTGCAATATCAATTGCTCAAAATCCTGTGCACCATTCCAGGACCAAGCACATTGAGATTAGACATCATTTTCTGAGAGATAATGTGGAAAAGAACAAGATAGTAATGGAATTTATATCCACAGACCTGCAGAGAGGAGATATTTTCACTAAGCCCCTTGATGAACAAAAGCATTTGTTCTTCCTGAACCAGCTTGGCATGATTAATGGTTCAGAGTAGTGAAAATTAAGTTAGTTTTGTTTTCTGTCTACAATCGTCGAACGACTGCTCGACGATCTTCGACCAAGTCAGAACTATCGTCGACCAACCGTCGACGACAGCTCGTTCTGTAGTAAGGCAGAAATCGTCGACCAACTGGTCAACGATCTCTCCTTAGGTATCTATCGTCGACCAATGGTCGACGACAGATTTTCTGTGCTGTGTGGAGAATCGTCGACCATCATATATTGATCGACGATCGTGGTATTTGCGTGTAGTCGGTCGATGTTTACCGATTCAGTCAAACATTGACTATCGTCGGTCTGTGTTCGACGACCGATTTTATTCCGGGTTCGACGATCGCAGATTTGTTTCTAATAGTTGATTTAGGTCTGAAGATCGTCGTCCTTCCGCTCTGTCTTTTCATATTCCTTCTTCTGGCTTAGAATTCGCTCTCGAACTCTAATCCCGCGCGATTCTCTTCTCCCCTGTTTTGCTTCTCGATTCGCCATCTTCTCTCAAATCCTATGGCGATTCCTTCTGCTGTTCTCTTCGGAATGAAGTTCGACACTGGCTTCTGTGTCGACTTCGATTCTTTCAGCCGATGCGATCAACCAATCCAAGATATCCTGCAGCTATGTGAAGAGCAAGGCCTCAAGAGATTCATGTCATTTGCACCTAAGATTAACATACCGGAGATACGAGAATGGGTATACACTTCGTCCTCCAGCGACGACGCCATGACAGGAAAGATAAATGGCGAGGAGGTCACTCTGACTCCTGAAGTATTGACTGAGCTGTTTGGTCTGCCAACAGGAACTGAGGAATATGAGCAAAGCACAGAGGAATATGGCCGCATGCTCACTGTGATGGGCCATGCCGAAGGGATTCCGGCTAAGCTGCTGAAGATAAACTTGTCTCCAGAATACAAGTTTCTGGCCGACCTGGTGGGCAAGGTCGTTTTGGGAAAACATTCTGCTCATGACAATATCAACAGGCAACAGTTTGCCCTGATGTCAGCTCTGGTGAATAAGGCACAGATTGCCTGGGGAAAAGTTCTGTTTGAACTAATAAGGAGAAAGAACAATCAGAAAGAGGTAAATCTTGCCAGGGTACTGGGTGTATTTCTGTATGTGAAAGCACCCCTGCTGCTTGTTTCTGCACCGTCCGCAGTCAACGCTAGCAAGAGGTTGGACCCTTCTCTATTCAAGAAATCCCAGAGGATTATCAAGAAGTCAGCCAGGGTTGATCCTAACCCTCCTTCAGACACAAGGGCTGATTCGGCCGCTCTCCCGCTTACTGGGGAAGGCTCAGCAACCCCTGCATCCTCATCTCATGCATTACTTTCTACAACACCTGCAGTGCCACCACAACATGCATCCTTCATTCCACCTGCATCTCCACACCAGTCACCAACACCACAACATCTGGCAGCTTCAGCCAGTGTTGACATGGTGACTGCTACCATCCTCACAAATCTTTCTCAACATGAATCCCACACTCATGTTGATGTTCACCCATCTCCACATGATTCCTTTGATCATGTGGCAGATCATCCTGCTTCCATTCCATCCACCTCTACATCATCAGCATTTCAGATATCCCCTGAAATGCTTGCACACCTTGTTGAGCTCATTACTCCCTCCATCCAAAAAATGATTGAGGCTGCAAATGCCCCTCTCATTGCATCCATCAATTCTCTCACTGATGCCATCAAATCCATCTCATCTTCTGCTGAGCCCCCTTCTGTGAGATGCATGACTCCAGTCCCCACTGAAGTCATGCAGGGGGAGATGTCTGTTGAAGTGGTCTCAGGTGATGCCCTGACCCTTCAGGACAATTCCTCTCTTCCCCTTCAAGAAGCTGTAGAAGAACCTCAAGAGAGTCCAGAGAAAGAACCAGAAGGTAAACACCTTAAAACTCTTCCTCCAAAGGATATAATCAGGACTTCAATTTGATATTTGTATCTAACAAAGACATTCACTCCCTAGTGAATCTAGCTTCTGAGGAAGAAGTTCCTGGAAAAGAAAATGAGGAAGTCCCCATGGACGTTTGTGAGAATGATGCTGCTCAACCTGATGGTATAGCTTTATTTAAGATTCTAATTAATTCAAACTCCAACTTTGAGTTAATTTCTTATTCTTTCCTTTCCATCACAGCTGCTGATGATCTCACATCAGTATTGCAAGTTGATGCTGCTAAGTCCCTTGATTCTGATAAAGATTTAGAATCCTATCTTAACCTAGACTGTGAGTCCTCACTCACATCTACTCCTCCTGTTCCCTCTTTTCAAGAGAAAATGGTCCCTTATAGACCTGAGTACCTTGATGACCCCTTGGTCAAGGATACTCTTTTCTTTTCCTGTATGGCACTCCTCTTGTGCCTTGCAGAGGTGTCTATCCCTGATGTCACTGAACATCTAGAAGGAATTATAACCTCCTTCCTAGATGCAAAGTGGTATCCTGTGTAGATCTTCAGGTAATCCTATCTATTACCTGTTGTTTGTTCACCTTGGGGGGAATATTTTATTCCCACTTGGTTGTTAACCTATCTCTCTTTGCATGCAGGCACAACCATAAATGCTGCTGCTGCTGAAAACATCAACATCCCTGCTGATGCTGCTGCTGAAGAAATTGAAGATGTGCAAGATAGGGCAGACAATGCTCCCAAGATGACTGAAATGGACTCAAGCTCAGGTACTCTAAACCTAGAACAATTTATAGCCTTTGTGGCTGAGAACATTGCCTCTGAGTACATTGAAGGGATGGCTAATTATCATCTGGATTCCCTAGCCATCTCTCTAGAGAAAGCATCTGCCCCTGCAGATATCGTCATCTTTTCTCCACCTATCCTTACCTATCCTCTATCCATCCCTTCTATTGCAGAACTGGTCCCCAAGACAGTTCCTGAGTTGTATCCAGAATCAGAACTCTGGAAGAGGTCTCCAAATGTGGATCTTGATGCCCTTCTTAGGCAAGATGTCATTGAGGAAGCTAAAGAGAAAGAAGAAAGAGAAAAGAAAGACAAAGCTGAACCTGCTGTCAAGGATCCTTCTGAACTTGATTTTGATGATTATGCTGGGAAAGACTCATCTCATTCTGATGATGATGATGATGATTCTGATGATTCTGACTCCACTAAGAAAAGGAAAAGAGCTGCTTCCAAGAAAAGAAAAACTCCTGCTCCTCCTACTGCCAATCCTAACAAGGATGTTCCCTATTACATTCTGAAGGGAATAGATCCTAAGAGCAAGGAATTTCAGCCATGGATGAGACTGTCAAAGAATCAGACTAAAGAGAAGAAGAGGACAAAGAGATATGACACTCCTGTTCAGAAATTCCCCCCAGAGGTCCTCCTCCACCTCCTGGTGCTGGAGCCTCTGGAAGTCTATCTTCTGCCCCCTCTGCAAGGTCAGCCAGTTCTAACACTTCTCAGACCTACCAAAGAAGGAGTAATCAAAGCCAGGGAGGCCAAGATGTTTCAGGACAGGGAAGAAAAAGAAATGACAATGCTCTCGTGGAACAAATAAAGGAGATGACCTTTCAGCAACCTTCATTCTCTCCTCCTCCTCCTCCCAGGAAAGGTTCATCCTCTTCTTCAAGAAAACCTGCTGCTGCTGAGACAACTGAATCAAAAGGAAAAAGAGTGGTCCTTTCAGAAAAATCCCACAAAAAGTTCATTGAGCTTGCACCTCCAAGATCTCTATATGCTCAAACTGATCCTAAGAAGGCTGTGCAGATTCCTCTTGATTCAAGCAAACTTGCTACAGCTCTTCAAAGAAACATAGAGATTGCAGCTCATACAGATACTGATAGACCTCCCTCTCCATCAGATAAAACTGAAGCTGAAAGGATTGCCTCTATGGCAAGATTCAAAGAGTCTATTGCACTAAGCTTGATGGAGAGAGCCAAATCTCAAGGACTAGATCCTACAGCCTACTCAACAATGTCAGAATTCAGAGAAAAGGAACTCAGCAGAATTCAAGTCAATCCAGAAGCCTTTGACACTGAGGAATACATGAGACTACATCCTGCTGCAGTTCTACCAAGTTACGCTGAAAAGAAAATCATAGGTGAACATGATCTAATGCTATCCAAGAGACAAGCAGCAAACCCTAACAGAGAAATTATTTTCAAACCAGCTGCAATACCCAAAAACTCATCTGATGCTAAACATGCTGATAAATCTGCTTGATACATTCCATTTCTGCTGATTTATGCTTGTTATATTTTCTGTGTATTGCCTGTGTTTTATCATTCTGGTTAATCTTTAGATTTGTTGTTGTCTGCTTTAGCCTTTAAATTGGATTGGATAACATAACCCAAATAGGGGGAGATTGTTGGTACCCTAGATGTGATTTGGCTTATGTAATCCCTTTCCAGCCCCTCTTGATCCATATAAAGATATATGATCATGTTTAGACTTTGCTTAGTCTCCCTAGGGCAGTATATGACTGACCTAGAGTTTAGGCTAGTAGTTTTAGAATGTGTTTTGGTTAAGGCTTTTTCCGTTCGACTATCGTCGAACGAGGCCTCGCGATCGTCGATCATTGATCGACGATAGCAGGGCTATCGAATCGTTGAGTCAAGACAATTATCGTCGACCGATGGTCGACGATCTCAGAGCAAGCCTCTTACGCTCTGAAGGTTGGTCGACGATCTGTCATCAACAGATCGACGATCGTGTTCTTGCTTCACGATTTCTGTGTCGACAGATTGTTGCCTTAGTTGTCGACGATTTCTGGTCGACGTTTTCTGTCTCGACAGCTTTCTGCTTCAGTCGACGATATCTAGACCTGGTCGACGATTTCTGGTCGACGATATCTGTCTCGACAGATCTTTTGCTTTGGTCGACGATAGTTTGAGCTGGTCGACGATTTCCGTTCGACGATTTCTGTTTCGACAGATTCCTGCTTTTAGTCGACGATCTGTTAGTAGGTCGACGATCTTCGAACCCCTGTTCGACGATTTCTGTCTGCCTTTATCTGTTTGTATTTATTTTATTCCTTGGTTTATTTCCAAGTGTTTTAGTTGGTGGTTAGATTGATTCTCTGATATTATTGTTGCTAAATTTATGGTTTAAATTCAAATAAATTGATTACAAATTCTATCAAGCATAAATCACGGGATTCAGTATTCCTGATAAAGCATTTTGTCCTATTATACAAATTACGTTGACTTTATCTTTCCAGCCTGTTTTCTAGCCGTTGGTACTATGTACTATTTCCAAGAATGGTACGTCTTTATGCTGAGATATTTTTCCCGCTTATTTTATTCCTTATTGGGACTGACAGAAAGTTAATAGGTCATTCTATTCCTATTGCTATATTCTATTTTGAGATAATCTGTTGCAGGGCTCGAGAATTCAAATCAATAGAGCCGTTCCAAAGGAAAAACGTGAAGACATATTTAAAAGAGATTCTGCTCTAAGAAAAAGAAGAAGAGTGACAGACACAGAGAAATATTATTCATTCGCTCAAGCATCATCAGAGCAGCTCTTCACAATATCACAACAAGAAGAAGAAAAGTTTTCCTGAAGCAAAAGCCCAGAGCAATCATCTTTCATTCTCAAGTCTCCTGAGCAATTTGCTTAGAGTTTTTCAAAGACTTCAGAAAAAGCTCAAGATCTGCTTCAAGTGCTCCAGAATCTTAAGACCTGATAAAAATCAGTCTTCAGATCTCTGAGGATTTAGTTTCAGTTTATCTGAAACTCCTTCATCCTGAAGCAAAGGCTTTCCCTGGACTTCCACTGAGCCAGGGGGAGACTTTGATTCTTTAGAGAATCCACAAATCTTCTCTAATCTGTATTTAAAACAGAGAAGATAATCTAACCCTCTCAACCCCTTTGTGTAAAAGAGTTTGTTCACACCTCTTCAAAAGTGAACGTTGGTGACAGGGCACCTTATCAACAACCTGTGGTTGAGCATCCTTATCAAAAGCTCAAAGGGTCTGTTTGATCTACCTGAATCAGATCATTGGTGGCAGGGCACCTTAGCAAAAACCTGTAGTGGATTCCTACCAGGGTGGTAGAAGAGTGGATGTACCTATTTAAAGGGAACCACTATATATCCTGTGTCCATCTGGTTATCTTGTTTATTCATTTTATTCTGTGGCTGTGATAGAACTACCTAGGATTGCTAGTTGCTGTGATAGGCTTGTAGTTAACTGAAATTTCAGTCAACTTCTTCACTTGTGCACTTCACTGTGTTAGGCTCTTAGGGTTCAAGTATCAGATTTTTTATTCCGCAAATAAACTCCAAGGGAGCTGACTAAGTGTTCATAAAATTTTGAATACTCTATTCACCCCCCCTCTAGAGTAATTTACAACTTATCCCCTCACTTTCACGGCTGATCTCCCTGCCGCGTCCACCTTCCTCAAGACCAAGTCTCCTTCGGCAAACTGCTTGACTCTGACGTGCTTGTCGAAGTACTTGGCCATTCTTCTCTTTATCTCCTCCTGCCTCACGGCTGAAAGGTCCCGCAGCTCCTCTTCATTATTGGCTCTCCATTCCTCTTTGTGCTCTCCGGCCTCGACCACCCGAGGTGTCCGGACTTCGAATTCCACCGGAAGTACTGCCTCGCACCCGTGGGAGAGCTTGAAAGGCGTCTCCCCTGTTGCTATGTTGGGTGTGGTTCGGAGGGCCCAGAGAACCGAGGGGAGTTGCTCCACCCAGCTTCCTCTCAAGTTCTCCACCTTTTTCTTGAGGAGGTTCACGATAATCTTGTTTGCCGCTTCCACCTGCCCATTGCTTCGGGGGTGATGAACTGAGGCGAACCTGAGATCGATCCCGAGCTGCTCGCAGAAGCTGGTGAACTCGGCACTGGCAAATTGAGGGCCATTGTCCGTGACGATGGCCTGGGGCAACCCATGACGACAGATGATCTCCCCCCACACAAAGTTCCTGACGACCTGGGAGGTCACCTTAGCCAGCGCCTTGACTTCCAGCCACTTGGAGAAGTAATCAATCATCACGAGCAGGAACCTCCTCTGGCCGCTGGCTTGGGGAAAGGGCCCGACCAAGTCCATTCCCCAGATTGCGAATGGCCAGGGAGCGGTGATACTCCTGAGGCGCTGGGCCGGTTGTAGTTGGAGGGGAGCGAATAGCTGGCACTTATGACATTCCTTTGTGAATTTTGCCGCGTCGAGACCCAGAGTCGGCCAGAAATATCCCTGCCTGACGATCCGACCTTCTAAGGTTCGACTTCCGGAGTGGCTCCCACACTCCCCGGAGTGGACCTCTTCTAAAATCTTCGGGACCTCCCTCTCGCCCACACAACGCGCCAGCATCCCTGAGAGGGTCTTCCGGTATAACTGGCCATCTTGCATGAGGTAGTATGCTGATTTGAACTTGAGCTTCTTTCCGTCCATCCCCTTGGGATACTCCCCGATGGTCAGGAAAGTTACGAATGGATCCATCCAGGAGGGGTGCTGTTCCACCTCTATCAGTTCCCCCTCCTCGATGGATGGGCGAAAGAGGTCTGTGATGGTACCCCCTGCCCGGGGTCCATGCTTTGTCAGCTGATCCACCTGCTCGTTATCCTCTCGAGGCACGTGCCGGATGGAGAAAGCCTGGAAGGTGCCGATGACTCCCTTTACCTTCGCCAAGTAACGCTGCAGGGTGGGTTCCCTTGCCTCGAATTCCCCGTTGATCTGGGAGGCCACCACCAGGGAGTCAGTGAGGAACTCCACATCATGCACCCCCAGTTCCCTGGCTAGGCGTAGACCCGCAATCACGGCTTCATACTCGGCCTGATTGTTGGTGAGGGGAAAATGCACCACCACCGTTTGCTCGATCCTCGTCCCCTGGGGGCTTTCTAAGATGACCCCAGGCCCCAGGGAGTGTCTCCCCGACGCACCCACCATGACCTTCCAAGGAACCGGGCGAGTGAGTTCCTCCTCCGCCACCTCGACCACATAGTCAGCCAGGAAATCGGCCATGACTTGGGCCTTGATCGAGAGGCGAGGTACGAAGGAGATGTCGAACTCGCTCAGCTCCACCGACCACTTGGCCAACTTGTCGGAATGCTCCACCCCCTCGAAGATGTTGCGGAGAGGGTGGTCAGTCACCACTCGGATCGAGTGTGCCTGGAAATAGGGCCGGAGTCTCCGGGCCGAGATGATGAGAGCAAAGGCCAGCTTTTCCAGGATGGGGTACCGAAGCTCGGCCTTCCTCAAGACCCGACTTACGTAGTAAACCGGGAGTTGTCGCTTCCCTTCTTCCCGAACTAAAATGGAGCTCAGGGCCTCGGCCCCAGCCCCTAAGTACAAGAATAAGTCCTCTCCCTCCTTCGGCCCTTGGAGCAGGGGGGCCTGAGTCAACTGCTTCTTTAGGGCCTGGAATGCTTCCTCGCACTCCGAGGTCCACTCAAATTTCTGGCCTCTTCTCAAGCTTTTAAAGAACGGAGATCACTTCTCCCCGGCCTGGGAGAGGAACCTGCTCAGCCCTGCCAGCCTTCCAGTCAATCACTGTACTTCCTTCGCATTCCACGGAGACTCCAACTCCATGATTGCCCTCACCTTATCGGGGTTGGGCTCTACGCCGGCAGGGGTGAGGAGATGCCCCAGGAATTTACCTCTGCCTGACCCGAAGGTGCATTTGAGGGGGTTCAGCCTCATTTTGCACCCGCGGAGAGTGGCAAAGGTCTCTTCTAGGTCCCGGAGGTGGGAGTCGAGATCCGGACTCTTGACCATGAGATCGTCTACGTACACCTCCAGGTTCCTTCCCTTTTGCTCTTGAAAGACCTTGTCCATCATCCTCTGGTAGGTCGCCCCTGCATTTTTCAGTCCGAAGGGCATTATTTTATAACAATAGCACCCCTCCCCTGTGATGAATGAGACGTCTTTGACGTCGGGAGGGTGCATCCTGATTTGGTGATAACCTGAAAAGGCATCCAGAAAACTCATCAAAGGAAAACCGACGGCTGAGTCAACCAGCGCGTCGATCCGAGACAAGGGGTAACAATCTTTAGGACATGATTTATTAAGAAGAGAAAAATCGATACACATCCTCCACCGGCCGTCTCCTTTTTTAACCATTACAACATTGGAGACCCAGCCGGGGTATTGGATCTCGGATATAAAGCTGACCTTGAGGAGCTTTGCTACCTCCTCCCTGATGGGCTCGGCGAGCTTGTCTGCAACAGGCCTCTTCTTTTGTCGGATGGGGGGAGCCTCCGGGTCTAGGTTGAGGCGGTGGCAGGCGATGTTGGAGTCGATCCCGGGCATCTCCGCGGCACTCCATGCGAAGATGTCCACATTCTTCTGGACGCACTCCAGCATCCTGCCTTGAGCCTCCGGGGTCAATCCTCCGCTGATGCGGATCTTCTCCACCCTGCCTCTGGTGGTTAGAACCTCCATCTCTGCCACCTCCTCTGCCGCCTCCAGACGGGACTGTGCCTCCCACTCCTCAGCCTCCCCCTCATCGAAGGCGAGGACCTCCTCCTCAGCTTCTGCCACGGCCATCGCCTCGGCCGGCTCTTGAATCTCTTCCTCCACCTTCATCTCATCCCTGCCAGCTTCCGGCTCCACCTCCTTCAGCCTCTGCCCCATCTCCTCGGCTCCCTCCAGCCAAGAGATGGAGTTCACCGCCGTGACATAGCACTCTCTCGCTTCTTTGGGATCTCCGCGGACCCGGACCTGGACCCCCTCGACGTTAAATTTCAAGCACTGGTGGAAGGATGAGGGGACGCAGCGGAAGGCGCTGATGAGAGGCCTCCCGAAGATGGCGCTGTAGCTGCTGGGGGCGTCCACGATGACGAAATTGCAGTTGCGGGACTGCCCCCCCAGAACGACATGGAGTCCCACTCCTCCCTCGACCTCCTTCCTCTCCCCTGAGAAGCCGAACAGGGGTCCATCCTAGGCTAACACCCTCCTGGCCTCTACTTTCATCGCATCGAACGCCTTCTTGAAGATGACGTTGACCGAGCTCCCGTTGTCGACGAGGATCCGGGGGACGGTGAATTCCTCGATGGCTGTCTGGATGACCAGCGCATCGCAGAAGGGGTCCTCGTGACTCGGCATATCCTCCCTAGAAAAAGTTATTTTCTCATCCGGGGGCGGGGACTGGGACGTGGAGCCAACGCTCCTGCGGTACATAGTGTAGAGGCTCGACTTGCGGGAAGCCTCGATCCCAGCCCCCCCCCCCCCCCTCGTGGATCGCTCCGATCCTTCCTCGGGAGCCCACATCCACCCGGTCTTCGCACCGACCCTCCTCCGCCCGAGGCCGGATCTCCTCAATCCGCACTTCCGGACGCTGTTGTTGTTGTTGCTGCTCCCGGTTGCCTCTCATCTCGAGGAACTCTGGGCACGTAGCTGTGGCGTGCCCCTCCTCTTGATGGAAGTCGCAGTAAGGCAACTCCACCCTCACATCCCGTCTCCTTCTCCGTATCGCTCTTCTCCTCTCCCCCAGTGCTATGGCCATATCCTGCTCCTGGTCGGGAAGGGCCGGCCTCTGGCCCTGCATCCCGCCTGGAGGGTAAAACTGACCCTGTCCTCCTTGACGGTTGTCCCCTCCGCGGAATCCTCTCCTTGCCCCGGGCTCCTGCCACTCGGGTCTCCACCCCAGCCGGAAGTTCGGCTCATGTCGCCCCTGCCTGGGTTGCTGCTGATGCTGCTGCGGCGGCGGCTGTTCCCTCTGTCGGGGCTCAGCCCTTCTCTCTTCCTGCCCTCGGCCACCCCTTAGCCTCTCTTCCTCCACGGCCCACCTGGCCAACCTTCGGGCAAACTCCGGATGCGCCGCCTCCATATCGGCCTCCCTAGCTGCCCTCTCCAGGAGTGCCTCAAAAGACACTGGAGGCGACCTCTTGAGTTCCATTGCAAAGAACCCGGATTGGAGACCCAGGGTGAAGGCCACCATCATGGTGTGCCCTGGCATCTCCTGCACTTGGGACAACTCCTCTTGGAATCTGTCCAGATAGCTTCCCAGGGTCTCTCCCACCCTCTGCTTGACGCGGAACAAGGACTCCACCTCCTTCTTCCTCTTCTTGGAAGTGGTGAACCTCAACATGAACCCCCGACGCAGGTCCTCGAAGCAGTAAATGGATGCGGTCGGGAGCTGGTGGAACCATTCTCTCGCCTTATCTCGGAGGGTGATGGCGAAGAGTCGGCACTTGAAGCCGTCTGACATCTGTCGAATGGAGACCATGTCCTCAAACCACTGGATGTGGTGGACGGGGTCTCCCTTCCCGGAGTAGTAGGTCATCTCCGGCTCACGAAACCCCTCTGGAACTGGGGCGGAGGAAACGAACTCGCTGAAGGGGCTTCCTCCCTCAGCGAGGCGAGGGGGGAACTCTCTCCCCGCCGTCTCGCCGAAATGGTACTCTGCGGCCGAGCCGAGGAACAGAACTCGCCCCTGGAACTCGCGCTCGCCTCTCTCGGCTGGTTCCTTCCCTGGTCGCCTGAGCGGCGCGTCGTCGCCGAGTGCGGGAGCGGCGACCACCGGAACTGCCGGTGTCGCACTCTCAGCTCGCATGCCGAGGGCGGTCCTGACGTGCCCGAGGATCTCCTCCCTAAGCTCCGACGGCACGCTCGCCGCTGGGGGTGGGGGAGGGGGTGGCGAGCTGCCCCTGCCTGATCCTTGTCCTTCTTCTCCAGTCATCGAGCCTGCAGAAGGTTTTCCTTGCTGACCACGCTCCACGCTCACCGCACCAAAATGTTGAAACCGGAAACCGGCCTCTGTGGAGTTCGACCCTTGGGGAAGGGGTGATCTCGCACTTACTTCGCTCCTGCAAGAAAAATGACAAGGGGGAGAAGAACAAGGGACAAGACCAAGGGCCCGGCACGGAGGTCCCACCACACGCCCGGAAGATCTTAGAGCGCTTCCCCTCCTTAACCAATTGCCGGGCTAAGGTACCTCAGAAAGCGCTATAAGATTTGAGAACTCGTAAGCGTCTCTTCTGAAGTACCCCTTGGGTCCTATTTATAGATTACCTCGGATGGTCTGCGAATAACCCGCCTCTGGTGGTCTGAATTTACTGAAGAGCCCCTCGGATTGGCCTGCCAACAGCCAAACCCCGCTGTTCTGGCTGGTTATATGCACCTCTTGCCGGGTCACCTCCCGTCATTTGGGGGGAGGTGGGCTCCCTGCCGATCCGCCTGAGAGAGGCGGCTGGGGCCGGCTCGCCTAGGAGAGGCGAGTGGAGGCTGGCTCGCATGAGAGAGGCGGCTGGGGCCGGCTCGCCTAGGAGAGGCGGCTGGGGCCGGCTCGCCTAGGAGAGGCGAGCGGAGGTTGGCTCGCCCGAGAGAGGCGGCTGGAGCCCGGCCCGCCTAGGAGAGGCAAGCGAGGTCTGGCCCGCTTGAGAGGGCGGCTGGGGCCCAGCCCGCATGCTTGCTTGGGCCCCTTCGGCGGACACGGGGTTGTACAAAAACATTCACAGATAATAAAAATTAATTTATGCAGAAGCAATTCATCACAGGGTATCTCAGCATGAAAAGAATATAAATCATGAATGAAAACCCACAAAAGAGTTTACAATATCCAATAGAAATAAACATCATAATCATAAAATGACCAAAACAAATAGTCCAAACAAGAAAGTAAAAAATATCTCCTACTCTCCTCTCATCAGAGTAGTGCCCTCACGTCCTCATAAATCTCTCGAATGGGCTCAGGGAACTCCTCTCTATTGGGTGCACTTCTACGCTCCTCCATCCACTCCTGCTCCATCGGTAGGCACATCGGGTCCTAAAATGATACATACAAAAGTACGTTAGCCACATCATGATCAAGTAAATCTCACGCTCCTCCCCAACCCCCTAGTGGGTACTAGGAAGAAAACCTGCAAGAAGAGTTAGCACAATAGCCGAAGCATTATATACATACTAGTAACCAGTAAGAGCAGTAGTAATATCAACCATTAATTAAGATAGTTTCCAACAATATAAGTATACGAGCATCAACGAGAGAAACGGTAGTATCAACAATTGAATAAACATGACTTTCTAGATTTATAACATTTTTCTTCATCGTATAATTCATCCTATGGTAGTTATACGATGCCAGACCAAGGTGTGAGTACATGTAACACACATGAGCATATATATGTATATATGGTATGTTGTGTATGCTTGCTTAAACTCTCTGTCACTCATATGATGTGTCACAATTACTTTCCCCTATATTGACATAGTGACCTATTAAGAGAAGGAGCTCACTTCCCAGGCCTCACCGTCGTGGCCAGACGGTGATAGTGGGTCAGTCTCTCCCACTTCTAGGTTATGGATACACACCAACTTCCTAGGCCTTCATACCTCTATACAGACTAGATACTCTCGATGGGAACACATCCTCACCAGTGCAGAGATCAACCCTCTCGGCACATAACCAAACAGGTGAGAGACGAACCTATGTGGAAGGGGTAGCTAGCCCGGGTCCTCTACACCACTACAATCAAAAGAGTTCGTCGTCGCAACTTCTCTCGTAGTGTATAATTGGGGAAGTCGACGAACCCGCCACATTGGTATCAATGTACCCTACCATATTCCTATGCATTAGTAATGAATGACATGACAACATGCTAGTACTCATACAATTAATACGGTTTTACGGATCGACTAGCAACTTAAAGTTTACCATGTGGTTGAGCTAGGAATGACGTTACCTAAATTTCATGGGTTATGCCTTCACAAACAATTTTAACTACGTAGGTGTGCTCAAGCCAAATTTAAATTTACTTATAAGCTTCAAATTATGAATATTAAAACATGAACATTGTAGATAAAATATTAGTCTACAAAAGTGTCTCTAACATGTATCATCTGATTTGGCCTCTAAGACCTCCAAAGTTGGGTTAAAGTTTACCAAGAATATTTGTTTTATAAGTAAACAGCAATTACAAATTTATTTTGCTAGGTTTGGGCTTAATTTAAATTAACCTTGGTTCACTTTTTTAGAAAACTTAAAACACGAAAAGTGTTTAGAAAATATTATTCTACAAAAATGTTTCTCACAAGAATCATCTGATATGGCCTCTAAGACCTCTAAAATTGGCGCTAAAATTTACCAAAAATATTTGTTTTACAAATAAACATCAATTACAAATTTATTTTGCTAGGTTTGGGGTTAATTTAAATTAATCTAGGTTCACTATTTCGGAAAACATAAAACATAAAAATTATATAGGAATCATTATTCTATAAAAATGTCTCTAATATGTCATGCCCAATTCGACCTCTAAGAACACTAAAAAGGGCTCAGAATTTTGCCAAAAATATTTATTTCGGGACTAATCTGTATTCTGGGTTTCCAAAATGATTAAATATACTTTTCAGGCTCAAAATTAAATTAGTTACATAATCTAAATCAGAAAACTTTTAACATTAAAGTTGTAGACAACAAAATTATCTACAATATCGAGTCTCACAAATTTATCTCAAATCTTGTTCTAAGTTATTTAAAAATTCATTTGAATAATGATAAAAATTTCCAAAAGCGGCCAGATTTCAGTCTAAGGAAAGATGAACTCTACGCGCAAATCTTGGCGCAGATCTGACGACTGTAACTTGAAAAGATATGTGAGCTAGCTTCGGCCATCACCTCGAGTGGGAGCACCCAAGGAGGGCACTCCGGTGGGGTAGTTGTCGGCGGCCGGCCGCCACCGGTGATGACCGGGAAAAGGATATTGCATTTTTTTCCTATATTTTTTTGGATGGAGGAGGCCGCCGGAGCAGATTTCAACGGCTTTCTCCACCTCAAGGGCCATAAGAGAGTGTCGTGGAGAGTGGAGAACCTCTCTCCCCTTTATACGCCCCATGCAAGGTCGAAACCCACGATGACAGCGGAGGTTGGTGTGGTTGGTTCGAAGCTATCCAAGGCCGGGATCGCCGTCTCTGTTGATCGGAGACGGCAGGGATCGACAAGAAATAGATCTAGGGTAGAGAGGAGTCATAGGAATTTACATGTGTGCCATTTAAGCGAGGGGATTGAAGGGTGGCCATGGGTGGTGGAGATCGCCGGAGTTGAGGAAGAAGGCTCGTCGGGATGTTGTCCGAGATCCGATTCTTGCTGATTGGTGGTGTAAAGTGGTAGGGAAAACAAAATCCAACCTCACATGGGTTTCATACATGGGTAGGGGTGGATTTAGGCTTTTTAGGAAGAAGATAATTCCCCTTCCTTTGGGAGAAATGCCTCCCCTTAATTGCTGCCACATATGCCTCCTCCCTAGGCTTAAAAGGTAAGAAATAAACTCCCCATAGCTGGACATTAGCAAGGTGATGAAGGTAATCAATTTTAGGGGGAGGGGGGGGGGGTTATTTACCTATTTGGGCACCAAAAATATAATAACTAATTAAATACAAAATATTTTGAATTCAAAATTTAAAAACAAACTTCTAGTACCCTCAGGAAACTTTAGGAATTATGTCATAATTTTTGAACGTGTTTTTATATTTTCTTTAATTTTATTAGTGTGTCTAGTATGATTAAAAAAAATTAAATTAATTAATATTGATGGGTTTCACCTAAATTTATAGAATTAAAGAGACCCCCCATGATCCCCACCAAGGGAGATCATGGGTGGGCCCACCTTACCCCCATGATCTCTCATGGAGATCATGGGGGTGGATCCCCACTCTCTCCCCTCATGGGGAAACCGCCGCCCGGCCTTGGCCGGCCGTGGCCGTGGCCGCCCCGGCCATGGCCGCCCGGCCACGGCCGCCAGGGGCCGTGGCCGCCCCGGCCACGGCCGCCAGGGGCCGTGGCCGCCCCGGCCATGGCCGCCCGTGGCCATGGCCGCCCGGCCATGGCCGCCCCGGCCATGGCCGCCCGTGGCCATGGCCGTCCCGACCATGGCCGCCCGGCCATGGCCGCCCGGCCATGGCCGGTCGTGGCCATGGCCGCCCCGGCCATGGCCGCCCCGGCCATGGCCGCCCGTGGCCATGGCCGTCCCGGCCATGGCCGCCCGGCCATGGCCGGTCATGGCCATGGCCGCCCCGGCCATGGCCTCCCCGGCCATGGCCGCCCGGCCATGGCCGGCCGTGGCCAGGGCCGCCCTGGCCATGGCCGGCCGTGGCCATGGCCGCCCGGCCATGGCCGCCCGTGGCCATGGCCGTCCCGGCCATGGCCGCCCGGCCATGGCCGGCCGTGGCCATGGCCGCCCCGGCCATGGCCTCCCCAGCCATGGCCGCCCGGCCATGGCTGGCCGTGGCCATGGCCGCCACGGCCATGGCCTCCCCAGCCATGGCCGCCCGGCCATGGCCGGCCGTGGCCATGGCCGCCCCGGCCGTGGCCGCCCCGGCCGTGGCCGGCCGTGGCCATGGCCGCCCGGCCATGGCCGCCCGTGGCCATGGCCGTCCCGGCCATGGCCGCCCGGCCATGGCCGGCCGTGGCCATGGCCGCCCCGGCCATGGCCTCCCCGGCCATGGCCGCCCGGCCATGGCCGGCCGTGGCCGGCCGTGGCCTTGGCCGCCGCCGGCCTCCCTCGCCGGCCGCCCGGCTGTCACCACCGTCATGACGGCCCGCTATCGTGGGGAACCCTCCCCGCCGTCCGATCAAGGGAGAGGCCCCACCGGCCGTCCGATCGGGGCGGAACCACCCACTAACCCACTAGGTTAGTGGTGGGCCCCGCCGTAACTTCCCCCTGGAGCCTATAAAAAGACCCCAGGGGCTCCTCATTTCCTAACCTTTTCCTCCGACGCTTCCCCCTTCTTCTTCTTCCTCAGGTGGGAGCTCTCTCGTTTCCTCCGCCGGCGACCACCCCTCGTCGCCGACCACCAGTGGCCGCCTCTCGCCGCCAACCACCGGAAACCACCCGCGACCTCCAGCGGCCGCTAACGGATATCAGCACCCGTCAACAGCTACCAGAACCTGTCACCGGCTATCGGCACCCCATCAGAGCCCAAGGAAAAAGAGCGCACTCCAAGAGCTGAGAAAGGCGCACAAAGGAAGAAGTGACAACCTTTGGACCCGCGTCGCCCCTGAGCGCACGCGCCCGAAGTATCTCGTGCATTCCACCGTCCAAGTCCCGTTGGCGAGGCAGTCTGTTGCCCACCAACGGGTGCATACACACTCTCTCTCTCCTCAAGATTGTAACGGGAGCGGCCTGTCGCCCCGATTCCCCCATAAAAGTGTACCTCCAGCAATCTAGTGGATTTTTGACCGGCACCGACCCGGTCACGTGGTTTTTCACCCGGTTGAAGGGTTTTCCACGCTAAAACTTCCTGTGTCCATCCCCCGTATTTCAATTGACTGTGTGCGCGCTCGACCGCTCCGAGAGCTAAGGCGGCCCAAGAATATCCGGCCCGACCGGAGCATCGAGTTAGACCGCAACAGTTTGGCGCCGTCTGTGGGAACATTCCCAATATCCTTCGCAGAGCAAGTTCATCACAATGGCAAAGAGGAGTGCTCGCTTAACCGAAGGACCCGCACTTGGCGGACACACTGAGCCTGCACGGTCTCCCTCTCCGGTAGACGCACCGCTAACCACGGGAACAACCCTAGCTCCCGCGCCAGCCCTGGAAGGACGTGTCCGCCAGATGGAAGAACTGCGAACCGAAATGATCACCTTACTTCGAAATTTGGGAGCACCAACCGTTCTCTCACTGCTGAATCCGACACCAGAATCCCAGCGAAGAAAAGAGCAAACTAATACAGGACAAGAAGAGTGGCGTCAGCTTGCCCCTCGAAGGCAAGACCCCTCAGGAAATGGGGGGCAGCATCTACCTCAAGGATACTCACCTCCCAGCACCATCCACGTCGATGCAACCCATGCGGCACAGAATAAGCCGACATTCCACCACCTAAAGACGCCTCAGCCATTTGAACAAGTTGTCTTACTGCCGTCAGAAGGACTCCCTACCCCTGCCAAGCCGGGCCCACACAGAGAATACGACATAGAAAAAGAATTCTCAAGCACAAATAGCTCCCCCGTGCCTGCAGCATCACTCCAGGAAATGTATGGACACTACCTCACACGTCCTCGTCATGAAGAAAACACTGGAAACACAACGGCCCCTGGCACCTCTGCCACAAAGCAGGAACCAGATGAATATCTACCTAACAATAACTCACCTAGTTCCTGCACAGCCACGAGCGCGGCAATCCGTAGTTTCAGTGGGACAGGCAACCCACTCGTACACCTGAAGCACTTTGAAGCCATCATGCACACTCGCAAGGCCTCAGATCAACTCATGATCCGAGTATTTGCAGCAACACTAACAGGAGAAGCTTGGACTTGGCTTCAATCCCTACAAAGAGAAGATACTGACAGCTACATCGAGCTTGCCGCCCTCTTCATCAAAAGGTTCATGACGATCGAAAAGCCCTCACCAGAAAATATGAGATCAGGCAGAAGACAGAAGAGGAAGAAAGAAGGTGAACCAACCCATACAATGCGAAAAGAACGACGCCAGAAGCGGAGTCGCCCCAACGGTAGTCAGCATAGCCCCCCGAGAAAGGGGAGACAACCTTCACTCCAGGAATACATCCCTCCGAGTACCGCCTGCGCTAATGTGGTGTATGCAATCCAGAATGATTCATCATTTCAACAACCAAGAGCACCGCGACCGAACCCCAAGGCAGACCAGGCAAGATACTGCGAATATCACCGAAGTCACGGCCACAACACGAACGAATGCAAGGGACTAAAAGAAGAAGTCCAACGACTGACCAACTTAGGAACAGTTGATCAATTCATATCAAGAAGAAGACCACCTAACAACCAGAGCACAAGATGCACGACGGTCGAGATTGGCAAACCACCCGTCAAACTGAATCAGGTTCTAATAGACAAGGAAGTCACTACCAACATACTGTTTTTACCAACTCTGCTTCAGCTCAAGCTCACCGCCGGATATCTCAAACTGACATCTGCAAACGCTCGTGTTCTCGGGGATCACCCAGTACCAATCATCGGCACCATCACTCTACCAGTCACCCTCAAAGATGCACACCGACAGACATCCTACGACGTGCAGTTCGTCGTCATCCAAGCTGATTCCGACTACACAGCAATACTCCAGCAGTCACTTTGGGATGTCTTCCAATCCTGTTCTAGCCACCTCCATCCTTAAGTCGTTTCCTTAATTTGTTTATTATGTTTATTAAATATTATAGAAATTCGCTCATCTGAGCTAACACGAACTATCCAAATGGCCTATATCTCGCCTTAAACTATTTTAACCAGGGGACCAACCCCGGGCATGTTATCCCCGTTCTCAAATTACTTCATTCATTTATATTATGTTTCCCTTTACCCATCTTAACAGTACAAGAATCGAAAAGATGACTCGCCCACACAAAGATCTTGCAATCAGATGAAACATATGACGCTGTTCCACGCAACACCGTGGGGGCCTGCCCCCCTCACGAAGAAGCCGCGGGCCTGTCTCGCGCGAAAAGCCGTGGACCTGTTCCACGCAACACCGTGGGGGCCTGCCCCCCTCACGAAGAAGCCGCGGGCCTGTCTCGCGCGAAAAGCCGTGGGCCTGTTCCACGCAACACCGTGGGGGCCTGCCCCCCTCACGAAGAAGCCGCGGGCCTGTCTCGCGCGAAAAGCCGTGGACCTGTTCCACGCAACACCGTGGGGGCCTGCCCCCCTCACGAAGAAGCCGCGAGCCTGTCTCGCGCGAAAAGCCGTGGGCCTGTTCCACGCAACACCGTGGGGGCCTGCCCCCCTCACGAAGAAGCCGCGGGCCTGTCTCGCGCGAAAAGCCGTGGACCTGTTCCACGCAACACCGTGAGGGCCTGCCCCCCTCACGAAGAAGCCGCGAGCCTGTCTCGCGCGAAAAGCCGTGGGCCTGTTCCACGCAACACCGTGGGGGCAGGCCCCCCTCACGAAGAAGCCGCGAGCCTGTCTCGCGCGAAAAGCCGTGGACCTGTTCCACGCAACACCGTGGGGGCCTGCCCCCCTCACGAAGAAGCCGCGGGCCTGTCTCGCGCGAAAAGCCGTGGACCTGTTCCACGCAACACCGTGGGGGCCTGCCCCCCTCACGAAGAAGCCGCGGGCCTGTCTCGCGCGAAAAGCCGTGGACCTGTTCCACGCAACACCGTGGGGGCCTGCCCCCCTCACGAAGAAGCCGCGAGCATGTCTCGCGCGAAAAGCCGTGGGCCTGTTCCACGCAACACCGTGGGGGCAGGCCCCCCTCACGAAGAAGCCGCGAGCCTGTCTCGCGCGAAAAGCCGTGGACCTGTTCCACGCAACACCGTGGGGGCCTGCCCCCCTCACGAAGAAGCCGCGGGCCTGTCTCGCGTGAAAAGCCGTGGACCTGTTCCACGCAACACCGTGGGGGCCTAGCCGCGGGCCTGTCTCGCGCGAAAAGCCGTGGGCCTGTTCCACGCAACACCGTGGGGGCCTGCCCCCCTCACGAAGAAGCCGCGGGCCTGTCTCGCGCGAAAAGCCGTGGACCTGTTCCACGCAACACCGTGGGGGCCTGCCCCCCTCACGAAGAAGCAGCGGGCCTGTCCCACGCAAAAAGCCGTGGACCTGCTCCACGCAACACCATGAGGACTCGGCCCCCTCACAAAGAAGCCCTCATACAAACTAGGCCGCGAGTCAGGCCCACACATTAAACCATGGGTCATCCCCATACAAATACACCGTGACAAAGATCAACTCCCACCAACAACTATCTCATGTCAAAATACATCTGTGCAAAACACAGAACAACGACATACAAGTAAGGCTATCATAGCAAATAATGAATGAGAGCCCTAACGGCGACAATCTCAAAAGCTGTAACAGAAGCAAATAACTACAAATAAATGACAAAACAGACAAAAACAGATAGGCACCACAGCTACTCGACATCAGCATCTGAGCTAGAACGCTCATCATCTGAGACGTCCGCAAAGCTGAAACTAGAAATATCACACCCAAGATGCTTCCCTATGAAGCGAAAGGCCTTCGAAACACCACGACGAAGCGCTAACTGGCGCATGTCATCCATCTGAGGCTCTACTTCCTTGGACCAAATGTCATCACGAACCTCCTCCGCGATCAGGCTACGATCCCGCATATAGTCCAAGGACTCCAGGTACTCCGCAAGGCCTGCGGCCTTCAGTTCTGATGTACGGTCATCCGAAGATAACATCTCCACCTGCGCCTTCGCCGCACAAAGCTGGGTCTCAAGGCCTGCAACCTCATCTCGCGCCGCATGCAACTGAGTCTCCAAGCCAGATATCTCCTCCCGCGCATGTTTTAACATCTGGGCAGTCCTCTCCACCACGGCTTTCTCCACATCCAAGGAAGCACGCACGTCTTCTAACTCAGACTTCAACTCTGACCCAACTCGATGGTACCGCGCGATGTCCCGGTCATGTTCTTCCTTGAGAGAAGAAAGTGAACCCATCGACAGTCGAAGCTTCTCCTGCAGAGCAAGATAACCATCCTTCAGACTCACGTAGTGATCATTCCAGGTGACCGCTATCTGCGCCTGAGTCTCGATCTGCAAAAGGAGAACACGTAATTAGCCGCCTTCAAATAAAAAATAGAAGGAAAAGGAAGGAACAATGAGCCACCAACTTACCGCATCACTCATCGCCTTCAAAGAGGAAGACATTCGAGGAACTGATGCGCTAGCAAGCGCCCGTGGAGTCGGGGAAGCAGGCAATTGCGTCTCTGGGACTGAATCATCAGAGGCTACCACCACAATGTCGACATCACTATCGGGGGCCATAACCGTTTTTCTCTTGCGGCCTCCTCCCTGAGAAGACGACACCACCCGTCCTGTGCCAACAGAAATACCACATCCCAGCAATCTCCTCTCTTCGACAAACGCATATATGTTGAAAAGACGGTTAGCCAATTCACGAGGCTCGGAAAATCCCAGCACAGGAGAGAAGTCTCGCTCCCTCCCTTTCACACGGCGACAACGATCGGGAAGCGCATTCCACACCTCAGGAAGACCCCAGGAATTCTTCACATATCCAAACAAAGTGTTACCATGACGGCGATCTTTGCGAGACTCAAGCTCCAGCCAAACCTTGTTGCTGCGCACCTCGATCCGCTCGCCACCATCAAAGCGCACATCACACCAATCACGGAACTGGTCCAGAGAAAAAGAGCCCCCGTGCTCACGAAAAAAAGCAATCAAGCCCATGATGCGAGTCACCCCGGTTGGGGCAAACTGGGAAATAGGAACTCCGCAAAACTTCAGAATCTCCACCACCTCGTCACAGGGAGGAAGACGAAAACCAGATCTGAGCGACACTTCGCAGACAGTCAACCAGCCACGGGGAGGATTTTGGACCCGCTCCTCGGGACGCGGGATCCTCACTTCCAAGTCAGAAGGAAGCCCAAACTTTGTTCTCCAAATAGCCACACCATCTTCGGTCAAAGAAGAGCGCAGACGCATGGGACCAGCGGAGCGTTTCGATACCTGCACACCGCAAAAAAATCAGTTAGAGCAAAATAGTGAAATCACGCGCACCACCAAGCACGCGCACGGACAGCGCACATGCGTACCCCGCGCAGCCCGCACGCGCGCAGCTCGCGCGCGCGCAGCCCGCACGCGCGCACGGCCCGCGCGCGCGGCCCACGCACGCGGCATGCGCGCGCGGCCTGCGCGCGCGCGCGCGCGGGCGCAGCCCGCGCGCGCGCAGCCCGCGCGCAAGCAGCCCGCGCGCAAGCAGCCCGCGCGCAAGCAGCCCGCGCGCAAGCAGCCCGCGTGCGCGCGCCCAGCCCGCGCGCGAGCAGCCCGCGCGCGCGCGTAGCCCGCGCGCGCACCACCCGCACGCAAGCAGCCCACGCGCGCGCGCGCGGCCTGCGCGCGCGGCCTGCGCGTGCGGCCTGCACGCGCGGCCGGCGCACGCGGCCTGCTCGCGCGGCCTCCGCGCGCAGCCTGCGCACGCGGCCTCCGCGCGCGGCCTCCGCGCGCGGTTTGCGCACGCGACGCGACGGCGCGCGCTCGGTCCCTCTCCTGCAACGGTGGCACACCACCAACTCCTACGCCTCACCGGCCCCCGCGCAAGCTCGTCTGACGTCCGCTTTCCAAACTAACACGAACCAGCATACCTTAGAGCCGCTCGCCATCGCCGTCATCCCGGATTCCACGCCGGCAATCACCGCCACGACTAGAGTTAAAAATCTCTCCCCGCGCTCGCTCCCCTCGCGACTGAAAGAGATTTGGGGGGCAATTGATGGGTTTCACCTAAATTTATAGAATTAAAGAGACCCCCCATGATCCCCACCAAGGGAGATCATGGGTGGGCCCACCTTACCCCCATGATCTCTCATGGAGATCATGGGGGTGGATCCCCACTCTCTCCCCTCATGGGGAAACCGCCGCCCGGCCTTGGCCGGCCGTGGCCGTGGCCGCCCCGGCCATGGCCGCCCGGCCACGGCCGCCAGGGGCCGTGGCCGCCCCGGCCATGGCCGCCCGTGGCCATGGCCGCCCGGCCATGGCCGCCCCGGCCATGGCCGCCCGGCCATGGCCGCCCCGGCCATGGCCGCCCCGGCCATGGACGCCCGTGGCCATGGCCGTCCCGACCATGGCCGCCCGGCCATGGCCGGTCGTGGCCATGGCCGCCCCGGCCATGGCCGCCCCGGCCATGGCCGCCCGTGGCCATGGCCGTCCCGGCCATGGCCGCCCGGCCATGGCCGGTCATGGCCATGGCCGCCCCGGCCATGGCCTCCCCGGCCATGGCCGCCCCGGCCATGGCCTCCCCGGCCATGGCCGCCCGGCCATGGCCGGCCGTGGCCAGGGCCGCCCTGGCCATGGCCGGCCGTGGCCATGGCCGCCCGGCCATGGCCGCCCGTGGCCATGGCCGTCCCGGCCATGGCCGCCCGGCCATGGCCGGCCGTGGCCATGGCCGCCCCGGCCATGGCCTCCCCAGCCATGGCCGCCCGGCCATGGCCGGCCGTGGCCATGGCCGCCACGGCCATGGCCTCCCCAGCCATGGCCGCCCGGCCATGGCCGGCCGTGGCCATGGCCGCCCCGGCCATGGCCGCCCCGGCCGTGACCGGCCGTGGCCATGGCCGCCCGGCCATGGCCGCCCGTGGCCATGGCCGTCCCGGCCATGGCCGCCCGGCCATGGCCGGCCGTGGCCATGGCCGCCCCGGCCATGGCCTCCCCGGCCATGGCCGCCCGGCCATGGCCGGCCGTGGCCTTGGCCGCCGCCGGCCTCCCTCGCCGGCCGCCCGGCTGTCACCACCGTCATGACGGCCCGCTATCGTGGGGAACCCTCCCCGCCGTCCGATCAAGGGAGAGGCCCCACCGGCCGTCCGATCGGGGCGGAACCACCCACTAACCCACTAGGTTAGTGGTGGGCCCCGCCGTAACTTCCCCCTGGAGCCTATAAAAAGACCCCAGGGGCTCCTCATTTCCTAACCTTTTCCTCCGACGCTTCCCCCTTCTTCTTCTTCCTCAGGTGGGAGCTCTCCCGTTTCCTCCGCCGGCGACCACCCCTCGTCGCCGACCACCAGTGGCCGCCTCTCGCCGCCAACCACCGGAAACCACCCGCGACCTCCAGCGGCCGCTAACGGATATCAGCACCCGTCAACAGCTACCAGAACCTGTCACCGGCTATCGGCACCCCATCAGAGCCCAAGGAAAAAGAGCGCACTCCAAGAGCTGAGAAAGGCGCACAAAGGAAGAAGTGACAACCTTTGGACCCGCGTCGCCCCTGAGCGCACGCGCCCGAAGTATCTCGTGCATTCCACCGTCCAAGTCCCGTTGGCGAGGCAGTCTGTTGCCCACCAACGGGTGCATACACTCTCTCTCTCTCCTCAAGATTGTAACGGGAGCGGCCTGTCGCCCCGATTCCCCCATAAAAGTGTACCTCCAGCAATCTAGTGGATTTTTGACCGGCACCGACCCGGTCACGTGGTTTTTCACCCGGTTGAAGGGTTTTCCACGCTAAAACTTCCTGTGTCCATCCCCCGTATTTCAATTGACTGTGTGCGCGCTCGACCGCTCCGAGAGCTAAGGCGGCCCAAGAATATCCGGCCCGACCGGAGCATCGAGTTAGACCGCAACAAATATATTTTAATTCATAAAATCAATCTTACCATTTTTAGGGTGTCATGGTAAAAGTTTGAGATTTTTCAGAGAACATTTTGATATTTTTATTAATTTCCCTTCTTATTTATTCAATTATTTTAATTAATAAAATTATCTAAATAATTTTAGGGGTCCTTTTCCTATTCATGTGGCATTATGCAGCTACTCAAATGTGTTTGCGGCTCAAGGGAATCTTGCGTCGATGAGCTAATTGAGTCGGGTAATTTGTTGTGCGTTTAGCCTAGTTAGAGCAATTTCAAGTTTTACACTGTTGAAACCGGGAAACCGGTCTCTGTGGAGTTCACCCTTGGGGAAGGGGTGACCTCACACTTACTACACTCGAGAGAACGTCACAGACCAAAGACTTGGGAAACTAGGAACAGACCCTCAGCTCTAGCGTGGAGGTCCCACCACACACCCGGAAGGTCACAAGAACACTTCCCCTCCCTTACCAATGACAGAGTTGGGTACCTTGGAGAGTTCTCTCTACCAAGAAGAGAACTAGGGAGGAGGAAGCCAAAAGCCAATGCCTCTCCAAAGGTACCCAAGGGGGTCTATTTATAGTTTTTTTTTCAAGTAGTCCTGGGGTCAAAATGACCAAAATGCCCCCAAGGCAAATAAGCCTCTAGCCAATAGAAAACATCCACACTGGGGGGTAAAAGAGAAAAATTCCCCCTGGGGGTAATATTACAACAAGAGGTCCAGGGGGGAGGGGGAGGCCGAACTGTGCTCCTCCCCCCTACCCCCACCTCGAACACTTAAGCTGAGCTCGCCCGAAGGGGCAGGGCGCCCGGGCAAGCTCCAGGCCGCTGGTCGAGCTCGCCCAAGGGGGCTGGGCGCCCGGGCGAGCTCCAGGCCGCCGGCCGAGCTCGCCCAAGGGGCAGGGCGCCCGGGCGAGCTCCAGGCCGCTGGCCGAGCTCGCCCAAGGGGGCTGGGCGCCCGGGCGAGCTCCAGGCCGCTGGCCGAGCTCGCCCAAGGGGGCTGGGCGCCCGGGCGAGCTCCAGGCCGCCGGCCGAGCTCGCCCAAGGGGCAGGGCGCCCGGGCGAGCTCCAGGCCGCTGGCCGAGCTCGCCCAAGGGGGCTGGGCGCCCGGGGGTGAGGCCTTAGCCTCCGTCCGGAGTACCGCTCCTTCATCGCGCATAGCAAGCCCGGGGGGGGAGATGCAGATTTTTCCTCCCCCTACTAGTATATTTCCAAGCTAGAGCCAAAATTGGCCACCGAGAGTACAAAATCTCTAAAAAGCTTAAAAACTTAAAACTGGCTCTGCGCCTGCCGAAAGTACCCTACTCTGCGAATACGGGGTTGTACACAATCCCCGCTCTTTTCGAGGTTAGCACAAGCTCGGAAAGAAACATCCAACCCAACGTATTCGCTGAGTCAGCCTGTCATGCCAGCTAATAGGAGCCTGGGTGACGAGACAGCCTCGGGGTGAAAACACTTAGCCTCCTAGGTGGGGCAACCTCCACGAGAGATCAACCTGCCCTGCCATCTAGTGAGAGCCTGACAGCGGAATCATCCCGGAGCTAAAAAGACTTAGCCTCCAAGAGAGATCAACCTGCCCTGCCAACTAGTGAGAGCCTGACAGCGGAATCATCCCGGAGCTAAAAAGACTTAGCCTCCACGAGAGATCAACCTGCCCTGCCAGCTAGTGAGAGCCTAACAGCGGAATCATCCCGGAGCTAAAAAGACTTGACCTCCACGAGAGATCAACCTGCCCTGCCAGCTAGTGAGAGCCTGACAGCGGAATCATCCCGGAGCAAAAGGACTTAGCCTCCACGAGAGATCAACCTGCCTTGCCAGCTAGTGAGAGCCTGACAGCGGAATCATCCCGGAGCAAAAGGACTTAGCCTCCACGAGAGATCAACCTGCCCTGCCAGCTAGTGAGAGCCTAACAGCAGAATCATCCCGGAGCTAAAAAGACTTAGCCTCCACGAGAGATCAACCTGCCCTGCCAGCTAGTGAGAGCCTGACAGCGGAATCATCCCGGAGCAAAAGGACTTAGCCTCCACGAGAGATCAACCTGCCCTGCCAGCTAGTGAGAGCCTGGCAGCGGAATCATCCCGGAGCTAAAAAGACTTAGCCCCCACGAGCGATCAACCTGCCCTGTCAGCTAGTGAGAGCCTGGCAGCGGAATCATCCCGGAGCAAAAAAGACTTAGCCTCCACGAGAGATCAACCTGCCCTGCCAGCTAGTGAGAGCCTGGCAGCGGAATCATCTCGAAGCAAAAGGACTTAGCTCCCACGAGAGATCAACCTGAACCCACCAGCTAGTGAGAGCCTGGCAGCGGAATCATCTCGGAGCAAAAGAACTTAGCCTCCACGAGAGATCAACCTGCCCTGCCAGCTAGTGAGAGCCTGACAGCGGAATCATCTCGGAGCAAAAGAACTCAGCTCCCACGAGAGATCAACCTGCCCTGTCAGCTAGTGAGAGCCTGACATCGGAATCATCTCGGAGCAAAAGAACTTAGCCTCCACGAGAGATCAACCTGCCCTGCCAGCTAGTGAGAGCCTGGCAGCGGAATCATCTCGGAGCAAAAGAACTCAGCTCCCACGAGAGATCAATCTGCCCTGTCAGCTAGTGAGAGCCTGACAGCGGAATCATTTCGGAGCAAAAGGACTTAGCTCCCACGAGAGATCAACCTGAACCCACCAGTTAGTGAGAGCCTGGCAGCGGAATCATCTCGGAGCAAAAGAACTTAGCCTCCACGAGAGATCAACCTGCCCTGCCAGCTAGTGAGAGCCTGGCAGCGGAATCATCTCGGAGCAAAAAAACTCAGCTCCCACGAGAGATCAACCTGCCATGTCAGCTAGTGAGAGCCTGACAGCGGAATCATCTCGGAGCAAAAGAACTCAGCTCCCACGAGAGATCAACCTGCCCTGTCAGCTAGTGAGAGCCTGACAGCGGAATCATCTCGGAGCAAAAGAACTTAGCCTCCACGAGAGATCAACCTGCCCTGCCAGCTAGTGAGAGCCTGGCAGCGGAATCATCTCGGAGCAAAAGAACTCAGCTCCCACAAGAGATCAACCTGCCCTGTCAGCTAGTGAGAGCCTGACAGCGGAATCATCTCGGAGCAAAAGGACTTAGCTCCCACGAGAGATCAACCTGAACCCACCAGCTAGTGAGAGCCTGGCAGCGGAATCATCTCGGAGCAAAAGAACTTAGCCTCCACGAGAGATCAACCTGCCCTGCCAGCTAGTGAGAGCCTGGCAGCGGAATCATCTCGGAGCAAAAGAACTCAGCTCCCACGAGAGATCAACCTGCCCTGTCAGCTAGTGAGAGCCTGACAGCGGAATCATCTCAGAGCAAAAGAACTTAGCCTCCACGAGAGATCAACCTGCCCTGCCAGCTAGTGAGAGTCTGGCAGCGGAATCATCTCGGAGCAAAAGAACTTAGCCTCCACGAGAGATCAACCTGCCCTACCAGCTAGTGAGAGCCTGGCAGCGGAATCATCTCGGAGCAAAAGAACTCAGCTCCCACGAGAGATCAACCTGCCCTATCAGCTAGTGAGAGCCTGACAGCGGAATTATCTCAGAGCAAAAGAACTCAGCTCCCACCAGAGATCAACCTGCCCTGCCAGCTAGTGAGAGCCTGGCAGCGGAATCATCCCGGAGCAAAAAAGACTTAGCCTCCACGAGAGATCAACCTGCCCTGCCAGCTAGTGAGAGCCTGGTAGCGGAATCATCCCGGAGCAAAAAAGACTTAGCCTCCACGAGAGATCAGCCTGCCCTGCCAGCTAGTGAGAGCTTGGCAGCGGAATCATCTCGGAGCTAAGGGACTTAGGGACGGGGCGTGTCACCTGAACTCATCCAAAATTCAACATCCTCAAAAGGGGAAAATAGTTGGGTTACATGACCCTCCCAACCCTACCGGTCGGAGGTTGGACTCATTACAACATAAAGAAAAAGTACATGACTCTACTGGGGCGAGGCTTCTTCAGAGGACCCGGGCATGATCTCCTCTTTACCGTGAGTCGCTCATATTTTCCCTCGTGTTCCAACGTCGACCCGATCCTCACACCTCTCCCTTGTTGTCTCGGGTTGGACTTCTTCAATCCGTACCGGATCTTGCGGTTGTTGAGGTTGTGGTGCCGGAGCTCTTGTCCTTCTCAACTCCTGGAACTCGGGGCAAGTAGTTGTTGCATGACCCTCCTCCTGGTGGAACTCACAGTAGGGTAACTCTACTCTTACTCTTCCTCTGCGGTTCCTCCTCTCCCTTCGACCGATCGTCATCGCTTGTTGTGGTGGGGGTAGGAGCTGTCTAGGGGCTTGCCTTTGGAAGTTGTATCTTCCTTGGCCTCCTTGAAAGTCCCCCCCACCCTGGATGAGAGCTCTTCCTGGACCCTGGGCAGGTCCTCCCTGGTGCCTCCATCCTAGCTCTGGACCCTCCCGTCCTTGGAACCCCTGAGCTCTCGGCTCCTCTCTCCTTCTTCCTTCTTGATGCCTTGAGCCGCCTTGCTCTTTTGACTCCACCTCTGTCAACTTGGCCAACTTCTTCACGAAGGCCGGGTTGGCTGCCTCCATGGCTATCTCCTCTGCCTCCCTTTCCATCAGCTCCTCGAAGGAAAGGGGGGTCTTCCGGGTCAAGCTCATCTTGAAGAAGCCCTCCTTCAGTCCAACAGTGAAGGCCATCTGGAGAGCATACCCCGGCATCTCCTGGATGTCCAGGATCTCTTCTTGGAACCTGTCGACGTAGTGGGCTAGCGACTCCTCGGCCCTCTGCCTTATCAGGAAGATGGACTCAGGACTCTTTTTCCTCTTCTTGGAGGTGGAGAAGCGGAGCTGGAAGCTCCGGCTCAGGTCCTCGAACCCATAGATCGACCTTGGAGGGAGTTGATGAAACCAGTCCCTTGCCTTCTCCTTCAATGTGATCGCAAAGAGGCGACACTTGAAGGCATCCGTCATCGGCCTGATGGAGACGGCATCCTCGAACCACTGCAGGTGCTGGACGGGATCATCTTTCCCGGTATAGTAAGCCATGTCTGGCTCTCTGAACCCCTCGGGACCGGGAGCTGAGATGATCAACTCACTAAAGGGTGACCCCCTAAGGGGAGCTCTCGCCACCTCTACTCGCGCGACCTGCTCGCCAGGAGGGCTAGCTCTCGCCGGGCTGGGGAACAGCTCCCGGCCTGGGAGGTCTCGCTCAACCCCCTCTACCATCCTTTCCTTCCCAAGTCTCCTATCCGGCACACTTGCTTCTCCCCCTGTTAGGGTGATCTCACCTTGCCCCCTATGAGCCAGCTCGTCGAGACCACTCTGGGTTAGCTCGCCAAGACCCCTGGGAGCTAGTCCCTGGGTGGTGGTGGTTGAGCTATCAGCCCGAGGGGCAATGCTTCTCAACATCTCCATGATGCCTTGGATGGAAACCATGAACTCTTCCCTTCCTACGAAGGGTCCCGGGTTGGGGAGACCACCGAGGTCATCACTACCTCCCTGATCTCCAGCCATGACACTCTCCCGAGATCTTCTGTGCTGGTCACTCTCCATGCTCACCGCACCAAAATGTTGAAACCGGGAAACCGGTCTCTGTGGAGTTCACCCTTGGGGAAGGGGTGACCTCACACTTACTACACTCAAGAGAACGTCACGGACCAAAGACTTGGGAAACTAGGAACAGACCCTCAGCTCTAGCGTGGAGGTCCTACCACACACCCGGAAGGTCACAAGAACACTTCCCCTCCCTTACCAATGACAGAGCTGGGTACCTTGGAGAGTTCTCTCTACCAAGAAGAGAACTAGGGAGGAGGAAGCCAAAAGCCAATGCCTCTCCAAAGGTACCCAAGGGGGTCTATTTATAGTTTTTTTCCAAGTAGTCCTGGGGTCAAAATGACCAAAATGCCCCCAAGGCAAATAAGCCTCTAGCCAATAGAAAACATCCACACTGGGGGGTAAAAGAGAAAAATTCCCCCTGGGGGTAATATTACAACAAGAGGTCCAGGGGGAGGGGGAGGCCGAACTGTGCTCCTCCCCCCTACCCCCACCTCGGACACTCAAGCTGAGCTCGCCCGAAGGGGCAGGGCGCCCGGGCTAGCTCCAGGCCGCCGGCCAAGCTCGCCCAAGGGGCAGGGCGCCCGGGCGAGCTCCAGGCCGCTGGCCGAGCTCGCCCAAGGGGGCTGGGCGCCCGGGCGAGCTCCAGGCCGCTGGCCGAGCTCGCCCAAGGGGGCTGGGCGCCCGGGCGAGCTCCAGGCCGCTGGCCGAGCTCGCCCAAGGGGGCTGGGCGCCCGGGCGAGCTCCAGGCCGCCGGCCGAGCTCGCCCAAGGGGCAGGGCGCCCGGGCGAGCTCCAGGCCGCTGGCCGAGCTCGCCCAAGGGGGCTGGGCGCCCGGGGGTGAGGCCTTAGCCTCCGTCCGGAGTACCGCTCCTTCATCGCGCATAGCAAGCCCGGGGGGGAGATGCAGATTTTTCCTCCCCCTACTAGTATATTTCCAAGCTAGAGCCAAAATTGGCCACCGAGAGTACAAAATCTCTAAAAAGCTTAAAAACTTAAAACTGGCTTTGCGCCTGCCAAAAGTACCCTACTCTGCGAATACGGGGTTGTACATACACAATCCAAACGGGTCGACTTGATGAAATGTGTCATTGTCGGTCAATATGATTTACTTAGGGTGCTAATGTATTATTCGTGTGTTGTAATAGATAAATTTGACTTGTTTAAAGTATTAGTGCACTTTTCATGCTTAATTGGGTTTACTGGGACCTAATGAGTCACTCATGCACATATAAGAGTTTGTTATTCGTTCAAGTCGAAAATTGCTCAACAGACACGGTGGGTGGGTTGAGTGACTTATTAGGTCAACCACACTCAATAGGAAATTAACATATTATCTGGGTTTTTGAATAAACCTGCGGAACATTAGTGGGTCAAATAACACCAAGGGGGTCTAGAAGCTGAATTGGGATGTTACAGAAGGGGCACATGCATACGCGGGCGTGCTGGCGAGCCCGCGAAAGAGTTCGGGCCACGCGCATGAGTGCATTTACGCCCATGCATTTGCAGGTGTGCACTATGCTCCCGTCCGCGAGCAGGCGCTCATGCCCCTCTCATGTGGGCACATGTGCACTTGGGCTAGGTGTGCGAGCTCGCTTGCGCTCGGGTCGTGCACGTGCCCGCGCTCGGGCCTTGCATGTGCACCCTTGGCCGCGTACGCGTGCTCGGGGCCTTGAATGTGCGCGCTTGACCGCGTGCGCGCGCTCGGGGCCGCATGCGCTCGTGCATGTATGCCTTTTTACGAGATTTGCTCCCATCGCGGGACTCCGATTTTCGCAGCGCACCGTTTCTTTTTGTGTGGTTTGCGTAGGCTTTGCTCTTAATTCCTTGGGGTGTAGTGTTTTTTCTTTTCTAGATTGTTCATATGTGCAGGTTCCACGGCATGTGGTGCAAGACAGGATGATGCGACTCCGTTCTACTCTTACTCCGGGGCAGGTCGTTGCTTAAAGGAGGGCGATACAATTTGCCTGCTGGAATGGAGATCTTGATTCCTCATGCCGATGAGCGGGTGCAGAATCCGCCAGTGGGTTGGATGACTCTCTGCGAGTTGTCTCTGAAATCTGTATTTCAGTTGCCACCATGCGAGGAGGTGGTCAAGATCCTGAAGTTCTGTGGGGTGTCAGTGTCCCAGTTTACTCCTTTGGCGATGACGCGAATTGTGGGGCTGACAATCTTCTTCCGCGAGCACGGTTCCAAGCTTTCCTTGGACATCTTCAAGGATTGGTGTGAGGTGCGTGCCGACAGCAGTGGTCAAGTTGATGTCTTCAGCAACAATCGCTACCTGAAGTTTGGGAGCCGGGTGGACTGACGCCATGAGAATACTTTGTACAGATATGTCTATAATTGATGGGAGCTTCCACAGCTTTGGAACCCCCTTCCTGATCGTTGTCGCAGAGTGAAGGGGTGCGAGCATAAATTTATTCTGGTGCTGGGATTTTCTGAGCCCCGAGAACTGGCGAATCGTTTCTTCAATATTTCATTTGTCGTGGACGAAAATGCATGTTGTTATGCGGCCTTTCGGCTGATGCGGAGTGTTTTGATGTGGTTCTGTTGGTTCATAACCGGAAGAGGAAGAAGATATTTGAAGGTTGCGATGATTCAGTGGTTGAGCGTCTCCTTTCGAGGTGGTCGGACGCTCGCTTGGAGACGACTCCGTGCACTTCTAGGGTTGAGAGGACTATGCATGCTGACCCTGACATTGAGATTTCAAGTTCTTGAGAAGGCTTCCGTGACGCAGCCAGGAAATGGGAGGCCCGTGCTATCTTCAAGGTCATTTATGGCGATAAGGGTGTAGTCTCTCATGTCAATTTTGTCAAACTTCTTTGATTGTTATTTTTTATTGCATACCGGCATTTAAGCCAGCATTGACCCTCTTGGGATGATCTTCTGGCAAGCTTGAACGACAACTACCAATCCCTTCAGGAGAAGTGTCGAGCGATGGAGGGATCCTGCCTTGATTTTAGGGGGAAGCGAGATCGTGATATCTCCCGCTTTCGCCAGTTTAAGGCGGAGATGAAAGCTGAGATGGCGCAGCTGCGAGAGGAGCTTCAGGCGGAGAGGACACCTCAGCTTTTGGAGCATGTACAAGAGGATAACGCTCTTCTTCCATCAGAGCGGTCTTCTCTGAAGTCTGAGGGTGAGTGCTTATCTTCAAAGGAGAGATTGGTCGAGCTGAAAGTAGCGAGGGGCACAAAGTACATGGATTCTATCAACTTTATGTGAGATCGTTGCTTGTTTTTTGAGGAGATTCACGAGGAGGTATGGACGCAGGAGGTCGAGGCAGATATGGCAGAGGTGCGAGAGGTGGCCTTCCTTCGTAGTCGTCAAAGGCCCTTAGGATGGTGTCACGTAAGTGGGGGTGTGACATCACTGACTTGGGCTTTAAGGATCTATCCGAGAACGAGCTTGTTGATGTTGATGATGTGGAGTAGTCATTCGTACTTGAGTTTCTTGTATGATTTGTACTTGTTATCACTTACGTCGTACTAGTATACTTATTTTGATGTAGCTTTGTATTTCCTGCTTTATCTTGTTATTTTATTGATTGTTGCTTCTCAATGCATATTTTGTTGTTTTGTATTATGCTGTCATGCGAACAACTATGAGTTGCTCTTTAGAAGCTAGCGACTGGAGGGCGAGCCCGTGGTGGCCCTGTGAGTTTCTTCCAGGGTGAAGAGCGGGTGGTTTAGGCCGGATAGGCTTAGTGTCGGGCTTTGAGAGCAAGAAATGTTACTCGGCGAGGCGGTGAAGACTCTCGATCCTGGACCACTGTGAGGGAGGAATGCCTTGGTGGCGTCGCAACCTACTGTGGGAGAAGGTCGGATCTTCGATCACAGGCAGTGCAGGTTGGAAGGGGCTGGGAGCCCTGAAGAAATGGCAAAGTTCGGAAACTTGCGGATTGCTGGAGAACGCGAGGGGGGCAGGCCCTAGTGACACAGTAACCTATTGCGGGAGAATGGAGACCCTTCGAACGCATGCAGAGAGGCCACACAGGATGGAAACCCTCAAGAAATGACAAAGTTCAGAAACTTACAGACCGTTGGCGAACGCAAGGAGGGTAGGTCTTGGCGACGTCGTGACCTATTGCGGGAGAAGAGAGAACCTTCGATCGCAGGTAGAGAGACTACAAGGACTGGGAGCCCTGAAGGAACGACAAAGTTTGGAAACTTGCAGACTGTTGGCCAACAAGAGGGGGAAGGCCCTTGCGACACTGTGACCTATTGCGGGAGAAGGGTGAACCTTCAATCGCAAGCAGAGAGGCCACAGGGCTGGGGCCCCTGAAGAAATGATGAAGTTTTGAAACTTGCAGACCGCTAGCGAATGCGATGGGGTAGGCCTTGGCGATGTCGTGACCTATTATGAGAGAAGGGAGAACCTTTGATCACAGGAAGAGAGTCCACGAGGGCTGGGGGCCCGGAAGAAACGGCGAAGTTCGGAAACTTGCAGACCGCTGGCGAACCCAAGGGGAAGACCCTGACGATGTCGTTACCTATTGTGGGAGAAGGGAAAAACTCGCTCACAGGCAAAGAGGCCATAAAGGCCGGGGGGCCCTGAAGAAAAGGTGAAGTTTGGAAACTTGCAAAACACTGGCGAATGCGAGGGGGCAGACCCTGATGACGTTGTGACCTATTGCGGGCAAAGGGCAAACCTTCGATCGCATGTGAGAGGCCACAAGGTGTTGGGAGCCCTTAGAAGTGTCTGGGGGAAAATCCTAACGTAACCTTTTACTTGAAGAGATACTCAATCCACGACAGTGAGGAGACTGTGAGGTAGTGATAACGAGGACCAGACATCATTGCTGGATTCTAAGCTTGAGGTCTAACACGAGCTTTTGCGCACTAGTTGTTGATGCGCCCTGCAATAACAATATTTAAAGTAGACGAATACTTTGCATTTAATAAAAATAAAAGATAGTTTGTGCACAAACAGATGTTTGCGACTTTATAAGGTCACAATTGTAGCAAAAATTAAAGTTGCTACTGATAAAATCGGCGCAAGTTTTGTGTATTCCATGTGCGAGGCAAACTTTTTTCCTTCTGCAGTCCTGAGCTTGTATGTTCCGGGTTTGATAACCGAGGTAATGATAAATGATCCCTCCCTTGCTGGTGAGAGTTTGTTTTTACTTGGACCCTTGCCGACTGCTTTGACGCTTCACAAGACCAGATCTCTGATGGAGATTGGCCTAGGCTTGAACTGTCGATCATAAAACCGGGTCACTCGCTTCTAGTAGGCCGCGATTCGTTGTGCTGCACTGTCTCGAATTTCAGATATGAAGTCTAGGTTCTCCCGGAGTTGCTTGTCATTTGCTTCGGGGTCAAAAGTTTGCACGCGGGCGCTCGGGACCCCGATGTCGATGAAAAATATTATCTCGGAGCCGTAGCAGAGGTTAAATGGAGTTTCCCTGGTGGGTGTTCTTTTAGTGGACTGATATGCCCATAATATGCTTGGAAGTTCATCTGCCCACTGCCCCCACCTTCCTATAAGTACGCCTTCAACCCCTTAAGGATAGTTTGGTGACCGGGAAGACTGTCCGCACGGACTGGGTGACAGAAGTTGCGGCCTGGGCGGACTGACCGCTCAAACTGGGCGGACTGGATTGAAGACTATTCAGGTCGTCCATTGGTTCTGCAGTCGGCTGATTCCCAAGATGTAACCAGGCGAATCTGATTGGTATTCGTGGGAGCTACAGACTCATCTGGAGTTCGCTGAGTCTGGCATATTGCGAACTCTTCTAGAGCTCACGAGGTCAACATAAGCTTATGCCTTGGACTTGCTTTGGAGTGGTTTGGTGGAAACCGCGGAGTTCGCCGGTTAGTGCGGACTGGTGTTGAGTCCGCCAGGTTGTGCAAACTAGTTCTTGAGTTTGCCGGTTTGGAGTCTGCGTTATGGAATCTTGGTGGCATGAACTTGGTCTTATTTTATATCAAGTTCGGTTTCGCTCACTCCGCAGAGTTTGCCGAGTAGTGCAGACTACTTTACTGTTTGTCGAGCTCGGCAGCTTGTCAGTTTGGTACTCTAGTTGCGAGCTTGGAGTGTGCGGACTGGAGTAGTGTCCGCAGGATGTTGCGGACTTGTAGAGGTATTCACAGTGTCCTTGATTTCTAACCTTTAGCGGGATGGTTTTTTTCGGTCGTCGGAGCGACAAGGCGGACTTGCCTTGTGTCTGCACTATGCGAATGCGCTTTGTGCTTTCCACGAGATGGGTGGTGTTCCTATCGGCTAGGGCGGTGATCACACTCCTCTCCATACCTATAAATAGGACCCTTTGTCACATTAACAGTACAACCGAATGAACAGTAAGTGAGCTTGGTTGGTTGATGCTGACAAGTTTTTGTATCCGCGCGGTTTGAGAAGTTGACCAGTTTTTGCTATGCAGATTGTGCGGATAGGACTGAGAAGCCAGGAACTTGGTTCTGACTTGCGTCAGGGATCAATCCAGACTCTGCGGTTACAATCGGCGGTTTGTAGCATGTCGTGGCTTGCGACTAAGAGGTCTTCTCATCAGAAATCTTTTTCTCAGTTCAATAAGGTTGTCTGCTTCTAGCGGTCTGTTCAGTTCGACAACAGATGTTCGCGACTATCTAAAGGTTAGGAGATCTCGTGGTTAGGCGGCTTGTAGATTGCAGATAGAGTTCAGCATTTGGAATAACGGGGTGTCCGCGCGGTTAGGTTACGATATGGAAACTTAGAAGCTTCAGCGGACTCCTTAGTGCAGCTTGGCAGAGTCGGCGGTTACTCTTTCAGTCCGTGCGGTTAAGTTTTTGCCTTATTATTTTTGCTTCCATCGAGTACATTGGTGAAACATGTATTGACATATATGTATCGTAGAGTAAAGATGTTTGATTGTACAAGATTTACTTGCTCTCCTATTTGCATATGGTTTATTTGGCTTGGTTTTGGGTTATGTTCCTGCAATTAACCTGGTTTCCCAATTTTCGCATTTCACAAAATTTTTCATGGTATCAGAGGGAATAGAGGTTTGAGCAGTGATCAACCGTCAAACTTGATTTTTGCTTTGAGAAGTTAAGTAGACCATGGTGTGTGTAATGGAAGGAGGATTCACAAGAGGTCTTGTAATCGAACTTTTAACGTCGACCAAATTCAAGATATGGAGGTCGTGCATAGAAAATTATCTTCTGGGCGAGGACCTTTAGGAGGTTGTCTGCGGAGACGAGAGACAAGAAGTTACTGCTGTCGTTGGCAATGCTGAATCGGGGAGAGCTTGGAGGAATACAAATTCAAAGACAGAGTTTACTCTTAAGCGGTCTATCTCACCGGAGCTCTTTGACCACATCATAGGATGTCGGTCTGCTGCTGAGATTTGGACTTCTCTTAATGATTTGTTCAATAGAAAGAATATATCACGATTGCAGTTCCTGAAGAATGAGTTGGGGAGAGCCACTTGGGAAGATTTGTCCATCTCTACGTTCTTCCTGAAGTTGAAGAACTTGTGTGCTAAAATTTCAGCATTTGACCCTGATGAGCCAATTTCAGAAGTGAAGCTTAAGAGACACATAATCCGCAGATTGCGGAAGGAATTTATTATTTTCATTACTTTTGTTCAAGGTTGGGCAACTCAGCCGTCATTGCTGGAGCTGGAGAACCTGCTGGATTCACAGAAAAGCCTAGTAAGCCATATGACTGGAGTTACTATCTCTGAAGGAGGTAGTGAGACATTCTTCTCAGGGAAGAAGAAGAGATGGGAGAAGAAGAAGAAGACGTTTGTTGTCGATGACCCTTCAACTTTTTATCAGCAAGAGAGGAGTGCTGCTCCTAAGAGGGATTGGAAGAAGAAAGAATGGCTAAGGTGCTACAGATGTAACCACCCGGGATCAGAGATGATTCAGAAGAAGCAACGGATGTGGTGAGTCATGGTCAGGTTCTTCAGAGGTTAAAGAGGGCCATCAAACCACCAGCTCGATACAACGAAGGGAATATGGTGAGCTTTATCTCTTGTTTCTTCGCAGGACCTCTGGACGAGCGAGAGCATTCTATCTTTGAAGATGCCACTGAAGTCAAGGAGTTTGATGATGTCATGGATTAGAAAATAATTTCCCTTAAAAGGAACGAGACTTGGGATCTTGTGCCCAAGGTCGATGATGTTACTTCTATGACATGCAAGTGGGTGTATAAGTTTAAAAAGAAGGCGGATGGAAACGTCGAGCTATACAAGGCTCGGCGTATAGCTCAAGGGTTCTCCCAGTAGTACGGAGAAGACTATGAGAAGACGTTTAGTCCTGCTGCAAAAATAACTTCAGTACAAGCGGTGATTGTCTTGGCAGCTTGCCAAGGATGGAGGATGTGGCAGCTTGACGTAAAAAATATTTTTCTTTACAGAGAAATTGATAAAGACATCTTCATGATTCAGCCACTAGGGTACGTATCTGAAGATCATCCAGGACACGTCTGCAAGCTCAGGAAGGCCCTTTTCGGATTGAAGAAGGCGCTTCTAACGTGTTACGGGAAGATCCCAGAATACCTCCAATTCTATGAGTATTTTTCTTCTGATTCTGACTCGAAACTATTCATAAAGAAGAAGGGGGAGTTTCATGTCTTGGTGATGCTATTCATTGACGACATGATCGTCACAAGGAAATCTAAGGAGGAGGTAGCTAGGCTCAGGGCAGAGCTAGCTGTTCGTTTCGAGATGAAGTATTTGGGTGAGGTCCATTACTTCATTGGACTCGAGGTGGAGAGTAGAAAGAGTGACATACTCGCTTCCCAAAGAGGCTATGCAGAACAGATCGTTCAACGGTTCAGCATGCGGGAGGGGAAGAGTTGTTCTACTCCATTGGATGTTGGTATTAAGCTTCGACGTGATGAGGGGAGGGTTCTTCCAGATCCCTTGGTGTTTCGGGCTCTGGTTGGAAGCCTTGTTTACTTGACGATTATGAGGCTATACATTGCTTATGTTGTAGGCTGAGTAAGTCATTATATGACGGAGCCTCAGAAATCTCATCTGGTGTCGGCGAAGAATATTCTGAAGTACATGAAGACTACTTCTGATATGAAGCTCTTTTATGAGAGTGACACGAGCTTCAACCTGCATAGTTATACAGATGCTGATTATGGGGGAGACTCGGCCGACCAGAAGTCAACGTCTGACTATGTTTTCATATATAGATCAACAGACATATCGCGTTTCTTCAAAAAGCAAGACTCAGTGTTCGTCTCTACTACAGAAGCAAAGTACAAGGCTTCAGCCTTGACAGCTCGGGAAGCCATCTGGTCTAGGAGGCTAGTAGAGGATGTCCATGAAGAAGTGCGGGGTCCCACTCTGCTACGCGGTGACAACAAAAGTGCCCTTAAACGGGTTAATAATCCTGTTTATCAAGCGAGGACTAACCATATTGAGATCGAGCATCACTTCATTCGGGAGAAGGTGTTGGTCGGAGGGGTCTCTTATAGTCGAGCATGTGTGGAGCAAGGACAATATCGTGGATATCTTCACAAAACCGCTGTCAAAGGGGTTATGGGGACTGCTATGGCTTGTTTTCACTTCTCAATTCAAGGGGGAGTGTTGAATTTTTTGAAGTAAAAATGGCGACCTGAGCGGACTGTCCGCGCGGACTGGGCAGACAAAAGTGGTGGTCTGGGAGACTGACTGCGTGGACTGGGCAGATAGGAATGGTGAATAGCCAGGTCGGCTAGTGGTTCTGTAGTCGGCTTGTTCCCAGGATATAATCGGGCAGATAGGATTGGTATCCGCGGGAGCGCGGACTCATCTGGAGTTCGCCGAGTCCGGCATGTTGCGGACTCTTCTGGAGCTCGCTAGTTCGGCATAGACGTATGCCTTGGACTTGCTTTGGAGTGGTTTGGTGGAAACCACGGAGTTCGCCGATTAGTGTGAACTGGTGTTGTGTCCGCCAGGTTGTGCGAACTGGTTCTTGAGTTTGCCGGTTTAGATTTTGCGCTATGGACTCTTGGTGGTGTGAAATTGGACTTGATTTGTACCAAGTCTAGTTGCACTCAGTCCGTAGAGTTCGCCGAATAGCGTGGTCTGCTTTACTGTTTACTGAGCTCGACAGCTTGTCAGTTTGGTGCTCTAGTTGCGGGCTTGGAGTGTGCGGACTAGAGCAGTGTTTGCGGGATATTGCAGACTGGTAGCAGTATCTGTAGTGTTTGCAAGTTCTAGCCTTTGGCGGGATAGCTTATTCGGCCTTTGTGGCGACAAGGCGAACTGGCCTAGTTTCTGCACTGTGCAAATACATTTTGTGCTCGCCGCGAGATAGGCGGTGTTCCCATCGGCTAGGGCGATGACCACATTCCTCTCCGCGCTTATAAATAGGATCCCCTATCACATCAATAGTACAATCGAATGAACAGTAAGTGAGCTCGTTGGTTGCTGCAGACAGGTTTTTATATCCGCACAGTTTGAGAAGTTGACCGATTTTTGCTATGCAGATTGTGTGGATAGCACTGAGAATACAGAGACTTGGTTCTGACATGCGTCAAGGATCAGTATGGACTCTTCGGTTACAATCAGCGGTTCGCAACAGGTCGCGACTTATGACTAGGTGGTCTTCTCATCAAAAATATTTTTCCCAGTTCAATAAGGCTGACCGCTTCTGGTGATCTGTTCAGTTCGACAACAACTGTTCGCAGCTATCTGTCGGCTAGGCGACCTCGCGGTTAGGTGGCTTGCAGATTGCGGATAGAGTTCAACATTTGGAATAATGGGGCGTCCGTGGGGTTAGGTTGCGATCTGGCGACTTAGCGGCTTCAGCGGACTCCTTAGTGTGCCTTGGCAGAGTCGGCGGTTACTCTTTCAGTCCGTACGGCTAAGCTTTTGCATTATTGTTTTTGCTTCCATCGGGTACATTGGTGAATCATGTACAAGATATACTTGCTCTCTTATTTGCTTCTGGTTTATTTGGCCTGGTTTTGGGTTGAGTGTTCCTGTGACCTGGTTTCCCATTTTCTGCATTTCATAGATTTTGCTTTACGACTGTGTGGCAGAGGCTAATCTTCAGATTCTCTCAAATCAAGGTGAATGATTTCCCGGTGAACTGAGTTTTGTTTTTGGCGATGATGACTGGTGGGATCCCGAAGTGGAAAATAATGTTCCTCCAGACAAACCTTTTAGCATTTTCCTTAGTTATCTTAGTCAGGGGCTCGACTTCTACCCACTTTGTGAAGCAGTCAATAACAAAAATAATAAATTTTATCTGACCTGCCGCCATCGGAAGTGGCCCTAGAATGTTGATCCCCACTGCGTGAATGGTCTGGGGCTCTGGAGAGTGGTCAGCTCAACCGACGACTTGTGCGAGGTGCTTGCGTGAAGTTGTCAGCTCACACACCTTTATACAAATTTGGTCGCGTCCTTCTTCATTGTCAGCCAATAGAATCCTTGACAAAGTATTTTCCTTGCTAGGGCCCTCCCACCGAGGTGTTCCCCACAGACTTCCTTGTGGACCTCACGCAGGGTGTACTCTGTCTCTGGTATTGATAAGCATTTTAGGTAAGGTTCGGAGAATGATCGCTTGTACAGTTCCCCTTCGATCATAGAGAACGTTGATGCTTGTATATGCAACCGCCATGCAACCTGAGGCTCTTCCGAGAGTTGGTCGTGTTTGAGGTAAGCCTGCAGAGGGGACATCCAAGTTGATTCTTCATTGACCACGTTGATGTCCTACGGTCCCTGTATGCTTGGGACCATCACATCCTCAGCCCTTTTTCTTCTTCGGGATTGATACCCGGTCAAAGAACCGGCAAGCTTGGAGAGTGTGTCGGCCCTGGTATTTTTCCCCCGAGGGATGTGAAGGATTTGGTACGAGGGAATTTTCTGGAGGAGAGATCTGACGAGCGTAAGGTACTGCGTTAGCTGAGAGTTTCTTGTCACATAATCCCCTTCGACTTGGGAAGCCACCAGCTGGGAATCTATGTAGATTTTCAGGCTCTCTGTCTTCCAATCAATAGCGAGCCGGAGTCTGGCGACCAGGGCCTCGTACTCTGCAACATTGTTAGTGGCTGAAAACTTCAGCCGAAGACCATACTCTATGGCGATCTCTTCAGCGCTTATCAAAAGCAAGCCGGCTTCGGCCCCCACCATCCCTGAAGCATCGTCGACGTAAAGGGTCCAGTATGCGCGGGTGATAAATTCTAAAAAGAAGTTATATAGCATAAATTTTTGGACTAAATATTCGTCATAAATGAAAAAAATAAGTTTAAATGAAGTAGAAATTAAAGTAAATTCATATTTATTTGATTTGTGTCTAATTCAGTCTTTTTCTAATGTGTTATTGCTAGAAACGTCGAAGAAATCTGCCTGGAAAAACAAATCTGTCCAAATATCTTGACCTGGAAAAAAGGTTGCCACCTTTAGAAAAAAATATTGCAACAACCTGGGCGAATTTCAAATTTTAATATTCAAAAATGACGTCATTTACAAAAATGGAAGGAGACATATTTTGGGCAGGGGCTGAACATTTTTAAAGTGGGATTATTCTGGAGTAAAGGAGATTTTTTGGACAATCTTAATTGAAAAGTGAAGAGGGGAGAATCATCTATTGAAGGAGGCGGCCGCATCTAGCTAGGTTTCAACTTCGCTCACAGGGAAGAAGACCGTTCTCCGGGCTGATCGAGCAAGCAACGTTGAGAAGTGAATCCTGCAGCGATTAATCATTAAATTATCATGTATTGTAAGATCTCTCCAAGTGTTTTGTGTGTTTCCTTCATCTTCATAAATTCACATTTAAAGATTCATCGCACTAAACTTAGGAAATTATGATACAAGATTATTTCTCATAACTGATAAGAAAGTATTTTCCAAGGATCAGTAGTTTATCTTAATTAGGGGTTTTCATTTTATAGTTTTTAATATTTTAAAATCATCATTTCGATTTACTTAGATTTAAAGAAAAGGTATAACTGGTATTTACAAACACTGAATTCAATACCTCTCCATGGGAACGATCTTAACTCATTTATTATTACTTGACCCGACACGTGCACTTGCATTTAAAATACATAACCGTTTTCGAGCGTATCAGCAGGATGGCCCTTCCACCGGGGCTGATCCAAGGGGCACTCCACCACAAAGTCTGCATGGACTTGTGATTTGATATCGAGGCGAGGGAAGAATTGAATATCAAATTCTCCTAGCTCGATAGCCCACTTGACCAATTTCCCAGAGACCTCAGGCCTTTGAAGAATTGTCTGGAGTGGTAGCTGTATTAACACTTTCACTATATGGGTCTGGAAATAAGGTTAGGGTTTTCTCGCTGAAAAGACAAGTGATAGGGCCATCTTATCAGCTATTGGGTATCTTGCTTCAATGTTGATGAGTGCTTTACAAACGTAGTTGACAGGGCGTTGTACTTCTCATCCATCCTTTATGAGCACAGAGCTGAGGGCTGCCGAGGACACAGCTAGATAGAAGAACAATACTTCTCCGAGCGTCAACTTGGACAAGCGAGGGGGCGACGCTAGGTACTGTTTGAGGTGTTCAAAAGCTGCATGACATTCATCTACCCATTAAAAACATGTACTACGTGCCCCCTGTAGGATATTAAAAAGGGGGAGGTACTTGTCCCCAGGTCATGCTAAGAGCCGGGAAAGCACAGCGATCCTCCCATTTAGCTGTTGCACTTCCTGATCGAGCGTGGGGGTGCCATGCTCTCGAGGGCCTTAATCTTCTCCAGATTTTCTCGATTCCTCGATGGGTTTCCATAAAACCCAAGAATTTCTCGGCAGTGACGCTGAATGCACATTTGTTGGGATTGAGCTGCATTTTGTAGAAACGAAGGACAGGGAAGCATCCTTCCAGGTCTCTAAGATGGTTGCGACAGTGAATGCTTTTTACTAGCATGTCATTGCCATATACCTCTATGGTCTTCCCGATGTGGTCTTTAAAAACTTTATTCATTAGCCTCTGGTAAGTTGCCCCGATGTTTTTGAGACCGAAACACATCACCTTGTAACAGTAAATGCCCTTATCGATTCAGAACGCGGTATGCTTTTTGTCGTCGGAGCTCATCCGAATTTGATTGTATCCGGAATATGCGTCAATGAAGCTGAGAAGCTCGTGACCGGTGGTCGCATCTACGAGTTGATCGATCCCGGGGAGGGGGAAGCTAACATTCGGGCACACCTGATTGAGGTTGTTATAGTCAAAACACATCTGCCACTTCCCGAAAGCTTTCTTTACCATGATCATGTTTGCTAGCCATGTTGGGCACTCAAATTCACGAATAAACCCTGCTTTCAAGAGCTTGATTACTTCTTCCTCGATGGCTTCCAGTCGTTCAAACGCAAAGTTCCTCTTCTTATAGATGATTGACATGCATGACAGATTAATGTTCAGAGAATGCGTGATTACCTCAGGGTTGACTCCAGGCATGTCTTTGGGGATCCAAGCGAAGAAATATTGGTTGACACGAAGAAATTCTGTGTTCTCTTCCATTTCCATGAGAGTTAACAGTGATCTGATCTGCACGTACCGGGATGGACCATGCAGAAAGAGGGGGACATCCAATAATCCTTCCACGAGGACTCCTTGTTGCATCGAGGCTTCGTCCCTCAGGTCGACGTCGTTAATGTTTAACGAAACTGCCCTCTCGGGGTGTGCTTGGTTGAAACAACTTGCACTTGCGACTTCTTGACTTCCACGAACAAAACCCACTCCTAATGGGGCGAGGAACTTCATATTTAGGCGGGGTATTGAAGGAATGGCTTGGAAGGTTATCTGGAACGGTCTATCGAACACGGCGTTGTAGGCCGACCTGGTATCTATGACTGCGAACCATTTGAGATTAGTTTCCTCCCTTGGAGGCTCTCCAATTGTGACTGGGAGAGTGATTAACCTGTATACTGTGATGGGACGGTTACTGACTCTCGGGATTGTCCCCGTCGCAGGGCAAAGGTGCTCTTGGGTGAATCCGATCTTCCAGAGAGTTAGGAGGAACAAAATATCTATGTGACTTGCGTTGTCGACCATGATCCTTTTTTCTAGAAAACTCGGATCTCCGATGCTTACGCTTATTACCTACCGGTCTTGGTGAGGGGTCTCTAATACGTGCATGTCCTTTCTATCGAACACGATCACCGCGTCCTGGCGGAACTTTTTCATTTGGGGGGGGGGGGGGGGGGGGGGGGGCATTGCTACCAAATGGAGGCGGTTCCTTTGTTTAGTGCTTCCTCAAGGAGCCTTCTACGCCTTCCACGCCTTCCCAATAGGTCAATACAATGCAATTTGCGTGGTTCGGCGAAGAGTGCCTACGTCCACGAGGTGGGACTGTTTACTACCATCAGTGGGGAAGAAAAAGTGGTCAATACAATTACAACTCCACACACAACTCCATCTCTCCCTAAACCAAAAGAACCCTAACCACTTTATATTTATATGAGAAAATTAAGACAAACACAGAAAGACAAAAATACCCCTCAAAACAACAGAACTTTACTATCTCTACCCCCAAGACGGGATTTTACTATTCGTACATCCATGATGGTGCGATTTTACTATCTGCACCCAATGATATATGATTTTATCATTTGCACCCCCATGATAGGAAGCGATGGCGGCGGTCAGGAGGAGACGACGGCGGTCGGGAGGAGACGGCGGCGGTCGGTAGGCGACGACGGCGGTCTGGAGGAGACGGTGGCGGTCGGGAGGCGTCGGCGGTGGTAGGAGCGATGGCGGCGGTCGAGAGGAGACAGCGGCGTGGGGAGGTGGCAGCCGTAGCGATGGGAGGTGGCAAAGGCGGTGGGACCGTCGGGAGGCTCCGCTAGGCGGCAAAGGTGGAAAGTGACGCCGATGTCGGTCGGGAGGCATTGGTAGGGTCCTAAGGCGACCGCGGTGTTAAGGAGGTGACGTTTTTTTTTTTATAAAACCGCAGACACCTGCCAAAATCCTGGTAACCCTGGAGCCCGGTCTATAACCTGAGCTAACACATACAAATTTCCCCTGCTTGAGCGATCACTGCACACATTTTATAGTATGATCCATCCCTTTTTTCCGATCCACAATTCCGCGTTTCAACAGTAATATGAAAGACCATCTCCAAATATAACGGGTCGAACTTGGGCCTTTAATGCACCTTTTTATAATTAGAGGCCAGTCTAGCCCGGCCCTTATAGCAGCTATCTGCTCATGATGGGCCGTATCCTCACTCCCTTAGATGCTGAGCTAGACAAGAGATAACACAGGCATGTCCAGAAATTAGACAAGAGACAACCCCCGGCGGCGGGCGGAAGAAGCGGCAGACCCGGCCCGCGGTTTTTTTCGTTATATTTTATAATTTAATAAATAATTAAATAATTTATATTTATTATAAATTCAGAAAATTATATAATTATGAAAAATCAGAAAAATAATTATTAAATCAGAAAAAAAATATTAAAAATTCAAAAATATAAAATTTTGAATTCTTTTAAATTTTAAATAACTATCGGGGCGGGCGAGGGCAAGCGGGCGAAGCCCGTTTGGTTGCGGGCGAAGCCCGCAGCGACGCATCGAAAACAGGCGAAGCCCGTTCGAAGATGCTAGTATATATATAAATATATATGGATATTTTTTTCTTTCCTATTCAATTCACGTGGACGAGAATGAATATAGCCGCCAGTTGTTTGGAATTCCGAAGTTGAGATACAGCTGCATGTTTGGTTTTTGAAGTTGTCGGCCCTATCGTGCTCGCGTTGGAGGGAGGAGCCGCCGTCGCCACCGTCGTCGTTGTCTTGCTCGTTGTCTTGTCTTGTAAGGGGTGGGAGACCCCGGTAGGATGCTTCTGGTTGTTTCCGTTGGTGCAACATTGTGCGATGGCGGCGCAGCAGTTCTCTCGCATGGGACTCTCTGTTATTTTGATGCGGACCGGTCCAGCTCGGTTACTTTTTGGTTTGGCTTTGGGATGAACCAATCCTGCCTTTTCTTTTTTTACTATATATATTGCTTGCACAGGAAGAAATAATCTAACCTAATCAGAATACGAGAAAGAGGAGTGGCGACATAGGGCCCGATCTTGGGCAATGGCGTTCGCCGGCGACAGCAGCGATCGAGCGCGGCGGGCGGTTCTCCTCTGGCGACTTCGACAAGGGATCGGGATACCCGACCTAGGGCTTCTTCTCCGGCGACTTCAGAGATCCGGCGGCGGCAAGATTGGCAGAGGCGTCCTTCTTCTCCGACGACATCAAGGCTGCGGCGGTCTCTCGCCAGCAGCGTCTAGGGGAGAAAAGGGGGGTTGCGGCACCGTGCTTGCCTTCTTGCGGCGATTCAGATCGGTAGAGGCGTCTCTCTTCTCCGGCAACATCAAGGCTGCGGCGGTCTCTCGTCAGCAGCGTCCAGGGGCGAGTGAGAGGGCGGCAGCACCGATCGACCCCTTTCTTGCGGCGGCATCAGATCATGGCGTCGGCTGCGGCGGGGTAGGCGACAGGTAACGCCAGGCGATTTCTCCGGCGAAAGCTCCGACAGCAGCAGTGCATAATGATCGTTGAGTGCTTGTGTTGTAATCGAATATTATTTTTGATTAGTGGATCCGGCGCGCTCTCCTAATGGACGTAGGAGCTTAACTTCGAACCACGTAAATGTCTTGTGTTTTTCTGTGTTTCGGAATCTCGTACTATTGTTTCTTTGATTGTTTGGTGTGCGCTACTATTTGCTCAAAATTCGTTTCCGTTGTTATTGTCGGCGACGAGTTCCGTACTCGCGGGCCGGTGCCAATTGCACAACTTTCGACGTATCCACCGGCTTTGGATCGGAGGAAATAGCTGCCGGTCTTGGAGGAGAGGATCTCTACTGGTCTTGGAGGAGATGATGTGGTGCGGGTGTGGCGGTGAATGCTTGTGGTGGTGCAGTGACCTTGACAGTGTTTCTCTTCGGCAGTGCGGGAGTGACAGCGAATGCATGCAGGAGTGCAGTGACCTTGATGGTGTTTCTCTCCGGTGGTGCGGCATAGTGTCGCTTGCGTGCACGAGTGCAGTTGGCCTCAACGATGAATCTCCGGTGGTGCCGCGTGGTTTGGTCGTTATCGGACGACGAAAGTTCTCGGTGAATCTTGTGCGTTCGCTGTACTAGTGAATTGCATTCCAAATAATTCTCTCTCTCGCAAATCGAACGAGTTCGGCTCCTCCACAGTGTACTCTGTAATGAGCGTCGGTACATTTCTCGATACTAAATATGCATGACATATGGAGCTTTTATCTATAATTTACAATTCTATAATTCTATAATAATATTTTATAATGTAAATGTTTGATCTTCATGTTAACAAGGATGATGTTGACCTCATTCAGTGGTAGCTCGACGTTTGGAGCACAAAGCATTGCCAAATCGCTACACATTTTGTGAGAGTTTATTTATACATAATAATGAGTTTCTCCGAATTTTGGACATGGCCTGATCCTGACGTACTTATAAAAATTTTTCTTAATTTTTGTTTCCTTCTTCTCCTGGAGTTATCTGTCTCCCTGTTTTATTGTTTTTTTAGTTTGATTTATCCAGTATTATGGAGAAGTGAATGTGCTAAACCTTACTTACCAGAGGGTAAATGGAGCAACGTATTTAGAGCAATGATTGCACTTTTCAAAATTTTCATAGAACACTAAAAAATTATGAAGGAAGTGGAAAAGAGTTTACAGGAACACTCAATCACATCCAAAGTCAAGTAAAAAACAAAAGCAACAACTGCATAAGAGTCTCTAATTGGAATTAATAACTTTTTTACAGAGCGAGATATACATTACGGGACATGATTCGCAATGTAGGCAAAGGAAACGGAAAACTGTAACAAGAAGTAAACCGCGCGGTCAACAAGTTGTATCCGCACAAGCTGCCTAACTGCAAGCTAAGTCCGTCGAAACTGCCAAAGTCGGCTATTCGCAACTAGCCGGGCGGACTGCTTGTTATTAAAAATGGAAGGACTTGAACAGAACCCGTTGATAGACTGAGCGAACTGCTCTGCTTAACCGCAACTCGGAGGAAGAGACTTCAAGTCGCAGAGATCGCGACCTGATGTTATCCGCTGGCTGTTATCCGCGAACTGTTTCACACCAAGCTTCAACTAGTTGTCTAGCCACCTGATGCTAGCCGCATAGTCGACATAGTGTCAACTTCACTTAGTCGTGCCGATTAGAAAAATGTAACCGCAAGTTTTAAGCGCGAGCTGAGTTCTCACTGTTCTCAGTTATATATGACATCCGGGGACACCTATTTATAAACGTGAAGAGGAGTGTCGTCATCGCCCATAGCAATAGAAAAACCGCCCGCATCGCCCACAACACTGGCGGGCTGCCGAACACAGCCGCCAGACCGCACTGCCTTTCAGACACAGCTCCAGTCCACGCATACTTCAGCCCGCGGCTAGAACAAGGACTGTGCCTAGTCCACTTGCTGAACTCGACGAGATCCAGAAGCAGTCTGCACAAACAAGCAATCTCGAAAAGCTAAGCAAAAACCCCGGACTTGTCACACGGGACCAAGTCCACAAAACCAGCGGACTCTGTCTATCAACCTGCTCGAGAAGGCTCAAGCGAACTGTGCGATTAGTCATCATAGTCCGCGCTAACCGTCAGCATTCTTGCAAACCAGAGAACCTGAAGCTACAAACGGACTATGTGGTCTCACCAACCAGACTGCCACAGCCGCGGTTAGAGAAGTCTAATCGTCCGATTTCAACCCAGGGTGCATGCTGAGCCAGACCGCAAGAGAGACCGGCAATCCGCCAAAGGCTATCAGCCAGGCCGTCGGCGGACTCTGCGGTCTTCCCAATCAGACCGTCCGCACTCCACTTCACTCCCACTTCAACAATTTTAACAGGTTACACCCCTCTATCTTTGAAAATTGCATTTACCTCCCCTCCAAATTTATCCGGTTCAAAAAAATATCCCTTTCATTAGAAATATGGATGAAAAATGATAAAATCAGTCAAATTATTTTATGATATTCAATTTTACCTTTGTAATGACTCTACTGTGAAAGGTGTGATATTTTTAGAAATATAGATGGAAAGTGATAAAATATGTCAAATTATTTATTATATTTCAATTTTAACCTTTGTAATAACTCTATATTGAAAATAGTACATTAAGTTTTGCCGTTTGTAATAAATCTATAATCATTATAAAAATATAAAATTAAAATATTATAAAATAATTTAACTGATTTTATCATTTTTCATCCATATTTTTAACGGAATGAACCTTTTTTGTAAACTGAGTAAACTTGGAGTGGAGGCGAATGTGATTTCAAAAGATAAAGGGGTGCAACCTGTAATTATGCAAACTCCCAAGGTCGGGCTTAGGGGCTTTACCAGACCCCCATTTCAGCTGGGTGCTCGGCCCGGTGCCAGGCTCGGGCAAAGCCCGGGCACCGGGCTATCGTTGGCCCGACATCTGGGCTGGCGGAAAATCACGCATAATTGGCGGGATTTCTATTTTAATCCCACCAATTAGGCGGGATATTAATCTGACTAATTAATCTAGGCAGGGTTTTAATCCCGCATGGAAATCAGATCGGCCCGGGCCCGGGCCGGCCGGGACCGGCGGGCCTTATCGGGCCCAGAGGGATCCCGTGCCCGGCCCGACTCAAGCTAGGCCCGAGCCGGGCCCAACCGGCCAGGTCCAAACCCGGCCCCGACCTGACCGATCGAATTTTTTGAAAACGACTAAATTATATATGAATTTTCCCTAACTTAGATATTTCTCAAAATATTTAAAAAAATAACTCTCCAAACTCATGATTCTTTGTCATACAACTACACGAGTTCAAAAAAAAATATTCGCCGAACAACCATATTCTCAATCATCGTGTATTAAGGCATATGACAATAATCATTGCACCAAATTGATTTTTTATTCTCGGATTGATTTTGGGTATCCGACCTATGGAATCGGAACCGATCCGAATTATCGGTTCTGAAATTATGTCAACAAAACCCAATCCGAACGTATTTGGATTGGTCCGATTCTTGCACACCCCTACTTAAACCAAATTAACAAACATTATTTTATTGTGAATATATAAATAGTACAGAATTTTTAATAAAGCCAATAAAGTAATTCCTTATCTTGCACATCTTGGGCATATTATTTTTACTTCATCAGTATATTTATGCCTCGGTGGCACGGTGGTGGGAATCCTTATACATGCAGTACGATAAAATAAAAAGAAGGGTAGAGAAGAATAAATAAAAGGTTATGACAAAGTTATAATTATTACGTTAATTTTGTTTTTAATCTCTATGTAATTAATGTAACAAATACATCAGTTTCATTAAAATTATTTTAGTCAAGAAAATTAAGGCAAAGACATTATGTGTATCGTGATAATTAAAAGATGCATGCAGTTTATTATTTTAAATTAATAGTAGTTGCTGGATGCCTGGTTTTCCCCGAAATTTTTTAGGTACATGCGGGCATGTGGAGGATGGTGTCCGCGATGCATTGGGAGCCGTCCGATCAACAAAAACTTTTGTCTATTTTTAAATATTTTTTCCTTCCTTTAATGCTGCCGGATATATTTTAAATCTAACACCTAAAAATGTATTGCACCTAGCTACCTCTATATACCCACGGGTACCTAAAAATTACTCGGTTTTCCCCGGTCTGGAAAAAATGGACCGCCTTATCTCGGAGTTCTTTAAAGATTGATTTGATCTCGGAGGGCGACAGGTCGCTACTCCATCACAGGTGCAAAGTATAGAAAATGAGGAAAATAGCTAACTTCTTGAAGCCTCGATGGAATCGCTCCAGCATTGGAATATTGCTGAGCTCGCGGAATCTTGGTGAGAGCGTTCTGGCTGGAAAATTCTCCAAGTCCACGGAGCTTCTGGAGGGAGCGCTCTGTTGTTGTGGAGCCTTGATGGGAGCGCTCTCGCGGAGGGGATTTACATGACTTGGAGCATGTTGAAACCTTAGCGCAAGGAGAAGAGCGGAGAGAATTTCTGAGCGGAGAATCGACCTAGGTCCACGATCTCGCTGGAAAACCTCAGAGCTCTCTCTTGCCTCTGGAGTTGTTTGTCCTCAAATGAAGTTATGAGGCCTATTTATAGTTTTCTTGAGGGTTATGGTGGTAATTGCGTCAGAGAGTTATTCGTGCTGGCGAATGACAACACCCCGTTTTGGTCTCCTGGATCACCAATTTCGTCGAAATGATGGGAGTGCCCCCCCCCCCCCCCCCCAGGCAGTTCGAGCGGCCCGGGCAAGGTGCCCGGAGGCGGTCGACAGCAGAAAAGGCGGTCGGCGGCAGAAGAGGCGGCCGACGGTAGAAGAGGCGGCCGACGACAGAAGAGGCGGTCGGAGACGACGAGGGTTGTCAGCAGCGGCCATTGCCGGGGCGCGGGGCACATCCGCGTATGAGAAGCGATCGCGCAGTGCTCGGCCTCGTGGCGTACGGTCGGGCGGTGCGCGGCCCAGCGCGACCGTATGATCTTGCGCGGCAGCGCGGTACGCGGCTTCGCGCACTGCGATCGCGTTGCCTTGCGCAGCCGCGCGGGCAGGCCTCGCGCGCATGCAGGCCGCGCAGGGGCCCTTCTCCGTGCGCGCTTTCCCGACGCTCTAGGGAGGGTGCGTGCAGTTTTGTCCCATTCTAGGGTGTTTTGGGTCTTTTGGGTGAGCTCGGCTTTTTGCGCGCGGCTCGTCTGACCGAGTTTACTTGCCTTTGGTCGAAACCCTTTCCAGTTCAACTTGGAAAATTCTAGGGGAACCCCATCAAATGCCCCCGAATTTTTGTGGGTCGTGACTCGCGAAGTGTCGAGCCCGAAAATTTTTAGCCTCAATCACTTTCCTCAGGAGTTAAGGACTTAGAACTGCCTTGGTATGCATGCGTCACAAGTTATTTTCATTTGCGGCGTGAAATGTTCCCTTGATTAGGCCTTGGTTTGGGCGCAGAACCGCCCATGTATGCTTTGTGGGCTAAAGGTTTCATGGGAATGCATGGACGGTCTTGGCCCTTTCTTGCTGCGCGGCGCATATAGCGCATCGTGAAAATGTTCTCCCACTTTGTGCTTTGTGTGTTGCGTTGGTGTAGAGGCGTGTAACTTTTCACATTCCCTTTTATATGAATGCCCGAGAATGATGTTGCGTGCTAACTTGCGTGATTGTCGCAGCATGTTTGCACTGGTGGCAGATCCTTGGACGTGATATGAAGGAATGTATTGCCCCTTGTCTTGCCATCGCGGATGGACCTGCGAGCTTGTCGCCATAATAAGACGTGCAAGGACACAATGTCTGTTTCTGTGTTGCAGCTTATAATGACTCGACGTCCATTCCTATCAGGAGTTGAGACAGAGCTTATGAGGGCGGAGGTCATTGATGGCGTATGTGCCTCGGGATGTTGCAATGATGCGATCTTTCGAGTTTGTAGAATACAGGGAGCCCAAGGTCCTTGGAGTGGGGTGAGACTGGATAGCCGAGCGGACCCTGAGATGATGGCTACGAAGGTAGGCTTGTTGTGGTTGCGTGATGTTGAACTTCAACTTGTATTTGGCTGGGGCTTTGCGTGTCGCAAAGTCTGCGGGGGCGTTTCATCCCTCGAGCAGGTGGTGCCTTGAAAGATGATGTTGGTGAAAAAAGAGAACTTTATTGCACTCATGTCGTATGCATGCTTGGTATGGCTGGTTTGTGTATCACTTTTGTCACTTCCTTTGCTCGATCGAGTGAGTTTTTGTGTGACGTATTGAGATTGCAAATTCCCTATAGCGTTAGTCTTACGTTGTGAAGATCCCATCATCAATAAGTGTGTGTGTGGGGGGGGGGTCTTAGCAGTTGCTGAACCGTTCTCCATTGTTGTCCTTCTTATTGTGTCTTAGTGTCATGACATGCGTTGCAGCAGTCTGGGAGCATCTAGTGCTTTTATGTTTCCTGTTCGCAGGGCGCTATCGCTGGCAAATATCATCGAGCATTAGTAACAAGAGCTTGTTACCTAAGTGTGATGGGGAGGACACTTGTCCCTTTATCTGGTTAGTGCGGATAAACTTGGAGATTTGTTTGTTTTGGGAGGCAGCGACAGACCTTGGTTCGTGCGTGCTTTGAGAATGTCCGAGATTTGGCGAATAGACTTTGCTCGCTTTTGTCTGGGGAGGACTAGAATTCGTCCGTGCGGTAGCCGTGAAGAACCTTTGTTCAATTGATCTTTTAATTTAGAGGACCTGAGTCCGAATAGATGGAAGTGGAGCATCTAAAGAAAGAGAAGACTCAATTGACCCTAAAGATGGATGATGCCGAGGTTATGCGAGCGTCCGCGGTGGCTGAGTACAATGGGTCACGATTTTGAGATGGAGTGATCCTGTATCGTACATGAGGCTCGCTCTAGGTTGATGGTGAATGGGATTGATCTGCCTGAGTGCAATGTCGCATACCACTTGGGATTTGGCAAGGGGTTTTGGGCTGCTCGGAGATCACCAGAGCGTGTTGATCTGGGAGTGGAGGATATGTCGGATGACGATGCTAACATCAATGTTCAGGGACGATCCCATTGTGCCTTTTTTTCATTTGTTTGTTTCGCCTTTGCTTTATCTTGCATTTGCTCCTTTACACCGTCACATGATGATGTAGCATGTGGAGTAGCTTTTGTTTAAATAGATATCCTCTTTTTCAGATCTCTCATGTTCTGGTTGTGCTTTGGTGTGCGCACACCTTTCGTATATTAGCGTTTAGCATGAATGCTGATAGTTTGAATAGGTCACTAGTGAGAGATATTCGTCCGCTTGCATTTTGGTAGGACAGGATTCTGTTCAAATGGAGGTGGCGAAGAACCTTTGATCGTTTATGTCTTAGAAGGACCCAAATCCGTTCGAGTGGTGGTGGATGTTTGTTTACTCACATTTTTGGGAGAGCCGTAAGCTGCCTTAGATTTAGGGGTGATGAGACTTTGTTTAATCGTGACTTGAGCGAAGATGGTGGTGAACCTTTGTTCATGCTTTAGAAGAACAGGGGTTTGTCTGAGTGGAGGTGGCAAAAAAACTTTGTTCGTTTGCGCCTTAGGAGAATCGAGGTTCATTCGAGTGGCAGTGGTGAAGAACTTTTGTTCATTTGCGCCTTAAGAGAATCGAGGTTTGTCTGAGTGATGTCCTTTGGACTAGCGAATGCGCCTTCTACTTTTATGGACATGATGAATAAAGTATTCGAGAATTTTTTGGATCATTTTATGGTCGTTTACATCGATGATGTTTTGGTGTATTCAAGGAGCGCTGAAGAACATAATTTGCATCTGCTTTTGGTGCTAGCTACTCTAAGGGAGCACACATTGTATGTAAAGTTGAGCAAGCGTGAATTTTGGTTATCTCAGGTGTCCTTCTTGGGTCACATTGTGAATAAAGATGGTATCTCCGTGGACCCATCTAAGATAACTACAGTTTTGGATTGAAAGAGCCCTACAACGCCTAAAGAGATAAGGAGTTTCTTGGGATTGACAGGTTATTATAGGAGATTTGTGGAATGATTTTCAGTGTTGTCTACACCTTTGACTAAGTTAAAATACAACATTTATTTGGAGTGATGCTTCTGAGCAAGCTTTTCAAGAGTTTAAAAAGAGGTTATGTTCTGCTCCAGTTTTGACTTTGCCTATCGAGGGGGTGGACTATGTCGTTTATGTGGATGCTTTGCGATTTGTTCTTGGTTGCATCTTGATGCAAGTAGGAAAATTTATTGTGTATGGTTCGAGGCAATTGAAGGTTTATGAAAAGAATTATCCTACGCATGAGTTCAAGTTTACTGCAGTTATTTATGCTTTGAAGCTATGAAGATATCTTTTGTATGGAGTGTCGTGCAAGATCTTTACAGATCACGAGAGTTTGAAGTACGTCTTCACTCAAAATGAGTTGAATCTGCGCCAGCAGAGATGGTTGGAACTGGTTGTGGACTATGATGTTGATATTTTTATCATCCAGGAAAGGGTAATGTGCTAGATGATGTCTTGAGCCGAAAGACATCTCATATTTTTAATCTCTTTGTACAATCTTTGTAAGAGGTGTTCTTATTGATGAATATAACTATCGGATGTAGTGCTTCGTTGACTAGCTTAGAAGCGGAAAAACCCTCATGGATTTCACTTACGAGACTACATAAGACGGATGATCCTAATTTGTAGTGCATTTGAAGTAGAACTGAAAAAGAAGAATTACCGGATTTTTCAATTGATGATGATGGTACATTGAAGTACTGAGATAGATATTGTATTCCCACTGTTGAGAATATTTGAGCAAAGATTTGTGATGAAACGCATGGTACTAATATTATCTACCATCTTGGTTCTATAAAGATGTATTAAGATCTGAAGTAGATGGTTTGATGGTTGGGAATGAAGAATGATATAACAAGATTTGTATTTAAATGCTTTACTTGTCAGCGTGTTAAGGCAGATCATAAAAGATCTGGTAGTAAGTTGACATCCTTGGACATTCTAAGTTGGAAATGAGAGAGTATTTTTATGAATTTTATTACAGGTTTGCCAAGGTCTCCCCGAGGGCATGATGTTGTTTAGGTTATAGTCGACAGATTAATAAAGTGTGCCCATTTTGTGCTCTTCAAGATTGATTATTCTATGAAGAAGATATCAGAGCTTTATATGAATGAGGTTATCAGGTTGCATGGTGTTCTAGAGAGTACAGTGCCAGACCGGGACTCCAAATTTATATCTCATTTCTGGCAAAGTTTGCATGGAGCTTTGGGCACTGACCTTAGATATTCCACTGCTTACCATCCCCAAAAAATGGTCAAATAGAAAGGGTCAATCAGAACATGGAAGACATAATTAGATGTTATATCTTGGACCATAGTGGAGCCTGAGATGAGCGTCTTAGACTCATGGAGTTTGCGTACAATAACGGCTATCAGGAGAGCTTGCAGATGACCCCTTTTGAAGCTTTGTATGGGAGGCATTGTCGAACTCCCCTGTTTTGGGCTGAGGTTGGTGAGAAGTCATTGTTAGGTCCAGAGCCCTTTCAAAAGATGAGCATTTATGTGACATATATCCGTGAAAAGCTTCATTTGGTTTAAGAGCGTTACGAGAAGTATGCAAATCGGCGGATGGTTGATCTGGAGTTCACAGTTGGGGACATGGTTTTCTTGAAGGTTTCTCTAATGCTAGGTGTTAAGAGATTTGGGAAAGTCTGTAAGTTGAATCCCCGGTATATGGGACCTTTCCAAATTATTGAGCGCATCAGAATGTCTGCTTATAGACTGGAGTTGTTTGCTTCTTTTCCTGATGTTCACAATGTGTTTCATGTGAGCTAATTGCGAAAGTGATTGCTTAGTGATCGTCATGTCCTTAGCTCTGTACCTCAGTTGCAACCTAATCTTTCCTATTTCGAAGAGCCCATCCGTATTCTGGAGATGCAAGATCGAGTATTGAGAAGAAAGACAATTCCTATGGTTAAGATCTTTGGCAAAATGAGGACGTCAGGAGTGCAATTTAGAAATTGGAGTCTGCAGTGAGAGAATCTCATCCTCATATGTTCTCTTAGTTATCTTTGATAAGTGTTTCTGTCCAGCAAATTTTAAATTACCTCTTTTGCACTTAGGGTTTGCCTTACACTCCAAGTTTTGGGACGACACTTCTTTTTAGGAATGGTGACTGTAACGCTCTCGAAATTTTGATAATTAATTTCAATCCTATGATTGGATTAATACTTATCGTAAGAGAATTTCATTAGCTTGGTGATTAACGGAGCGTCGTTGTTAGTGTGTTTTTGTGTCTGGTTGGTCAAGACAATCCGATTTTGAGTTTGTCGGAATTGAAATTTCAAGATTTAATTATAAGAATTGGAATTTCTAAGTTTTAATTAAAACAAAATTTATTAATGAGAATTTTCTTTTTACTAATCTCATCAATTTAGTAAAAACCTGCCTTGAAATGACCAAATAAATTAAAATTTTCATAGGAAATTAATCCATTCATTAATTAATAAGTGAGAGTCAGCTATAATTTTTATTTCTCAAAGCTTTTCTTTTTCCTCAAGCCAATCCGATAACCAGAGAGAAAATAAGAGACAAAAAAATTTTCTTTTCCTGAAGCTTTATAATCGCCCAATTGGGAGTTTCAGTGCTGGTTTTTCTCGACGGAGCCTAGATTTGGAATGCTCTCGTCGAGCTATTCACGTGCATAGTAAGTATTTTCCTTTTTATGAAGTTTTAGCGTTAGAATATGCAGTCCTAACCATTGTTTCTTGCAAAAACTTCCCAAATTTTCTTGTCGAGCTTTAGTTTGGGTCGATCCTCGGCGTGGAGGGCTTGAAAGGCCAAAGACCTAGTGGAAAGGTTCAAGCAAGTGGTGGTTAGTTTTCCCCTTGCATGCCCTTCTTTGTACTTTTATTTTTCCTATAAATCTACTTGTAGAAATTTTGTTTAGACTTAATTATGTGAAGAAAATTTCATGAGCAGTGGTTTTGATTAAATCTCCTTCTCAATTGCTTTCATTATTAGTTTTATTATTTCTTGTAGCATCAAATTTTTGTTTCACCTTCCTAATAGTTAGCAATGTATGATAATGATCTACATTTGTTTCCCCTAGAAGTCTTCTTTGTTTACTCTATTCTGCTCAAATTCTGCATAGTTCATATGTTGATTAAGTCAAAATTTGACTGAATGACTCAAAATCGACTACATGATTCATTTTTGCACTAAGTCAAAATTTGACTGCATGACTCAAAATCGACTGCATTGTTCATTTTTGCACTAAGTCAAAATTCGCCAGCATGACTCAAAATTGACTACATGGTTCATTTCCGCACTAAGTCAAAATTTGACTGCATGGTTCAAAATCGACTGCATGGTTCATTTCTACATTAAGTCAAAATTCAACTGCACGACTCAAAATGGACTGCATGGTTCATTTCTGCACTAAGTTAAAATTCAACTGAATGACTCAAAATTGATTGCATGATTCATTTCTGCATTAACTCAAAATTTGATTGCATGACTCAAAATCAACTGCATGGTTCATTTTTGCATTAAGTTTAAATTTGACTGTATAGTTAAATTCGGCAGCATAGTTAAATTCAACTGCTTAGTTAAGTTCGACAACATAGTTTAATTCGGCTGCATAGTTCAATTCGGGTGCACAGTTCAATTTGACTGCATAGATCAATTCGGCTACATAGTCTAATTTTGACTGCATAGTTCAGGCTTAATAATAATATATGAGTATGTTTCTACTTAGAAATATTTGTGTTGTTCTTTTCCAAATTTCTAGAATTTGGTGGTCAATTTGTGTGAATAGGAAAGATAACGCCACCACAGTACTTGTTTTATGTAATGTCATGGGTTGGACTGTGGGTGTTAGTGGACTATACCACTGCCACAGTACCTGTTTGTGAATTATTAAACTGAGTGACTTATTTTTTGGACTGTTGGGAAATGTTTGAAAGATAAGCACCACCTTAGTGCCTTTTTGATGTTTTGGACTGTTGGGAAATGTTTGAAAGATAGGCACCACCTTAGTGCCTTTTTGATGTTTTGGACTATTGAGTTTTGATGGAAAGATAACCACCACCATAGTGCCTTTTGTGACATGATTTGGTCTGATAGTTTGTGTTGAAATATGAGCCACCGTCTCAGTCTCAAATTAGAACCAGTAATAATGATGAACTTTCTCGAGTTGAACAGTCTCAAATATGTATGTATGTATATATATATAAGTGCCAGCTTTTATTTTGACTAATTTTTTCCGTACTTTTCACTCACTGTCTATGTGGATTATGTTAACCTTATGGTTTATGGTTATTTTGTTGTTGCCTCTTGATTATTTTTGCTGAGCCATTCTTTTATTTTGAATACCTCAGACTCTTAGTAGTAGCAGCCCACGTGGTTAGAGTTGGTGATTCTAGGCTTGGTTTGGTAGTTGTTGCTTCCCCTCTTGTGTGAGGTAGTTGTTGGTGTCATTTCAGATCAAACTTGTGTTTAGTTTATATAAGTTCGTGTTAGGTTGTTGACACCCATAACTTTTATTTTCAGATGTTGGACTTTTTACTAACTCTTTTTGATGTTATTTGCGGGTTATTTATCTACTTACTCTATGAGAATTTTTTATGTTATGATGCATGTTATATATTTTTAAATATAAAGGTTGCATTCACTGAACATATTTTTTTACTTATGAACTAGTTGATTCACTGAACCGAGAGACACAATTCTTTAAACTCTAAATTTAAAACTATGTTGTTAAAACTTAAATCATATATTTTTATAGAAAATAAATGAGAGTGTAGTTTTTGTCTGAGCATCTACAATTGTCCTCTGTACGACGTGACATCACATCGCGTATTTTCTCTTAATCTAATAACATGCAAATGTTGAGAAAATGCGGGCCATGACACCACGTCCCTGCGGCCTCCCACTGTCGACGATCGAAGGTTTGTCCTTCTCTACATAGTAGGTCGCGACTTCGCTAGGGCTTGCCCCCTAGCCCTCGCCACCAGTTCAAAGGTTTGCCCTTCAATGCCTCTTCGGGACCACGTTCCTACGGCCTCCCACTACCGATGATCGAAAGTATGCCCTTCTCTCCACAGTAAGTCGTGGTGCCGCCATGGCCTGCCCCCACGTGGTCTCCTAGGCTCGAAGGTCTGTCCTTCACCAACACACATTTAGTGACATCCCCCAAACTAGTGAACCTGGCCTCTCACTGCCCTGCAAGAAGTGTTTGCACTTAGCCCTTGTAGTAGGACACGAGACTATCTAGGTCTCGTCCTTTAACCACCAACCATTCAGTGATATCCCCAGACTGGTGAACCCGACCTTGCACTAGTCGGTTAGAAGCGTTCGCCCTCCACCTTAGTAGTAGGTCGCACAACCATCTGGGTCTCATCCTTTAATATTAAACCTCAAAGTAGTACCACAAAGTTGCCCAAATATAGCGGAGCCAACATTACAAATCTCACAAGAAAGGTGCAAAACAACAAAGGGCCAAGACCTGTCCCTAAACTCTAAAGAAATGTACTGGAGAATCACAAAATAGAAAACAACGAACAAGAGTATAAAGCTAACAACGAACTACAAAGAGAAGCAGAAACTCACAAGCTAGAACGCAGTAAAAGTGCAAGAACGCCACAAAGGCAACAAGTATATAAGACAGTACTAGATACAACGAACTAAAGAGCCTGCTCCTCCTCACTAACGTCAATTTTAGTACATTCATCCTCAGAAAGGTCGTCAAAGCCAAGATAAACAACGACACACTCAATCGTGCAGGACACCATCCACCCTTTGCCCAGGTAGTGGTTCGGGCGTCTTCAGGACCTCGCCCTCCAACCGCCGACATCTAAGAAGCAGAACATGCTTGCTTATTCAGAACGATGGTTTCAACACCACCAAAGCTCGATCATCACCACGAGCAAGTACACAGAGCTAGAATAGTGAACCAACAATCAAGCAATGCTCGAAGAGCTACCAGAGCTCCGCAAACAAAGCACTGAGCCACTACATAAGACAAATATGCAAAGAAACAATAAAGGCGAAGCCACGCCACATCCACCTCAACAGCAGATCCCTCACTCATCCTTGGCAGGATCTCTAGCATCATATTCGGCTAAGCCACAACAACGTATATGGACCACCATGCAGACCTTTACCTTCAATCTTGCAGGTATCTCATATCATTTTGTGTGTATTACGCAATGAGCGTGTAACACATGTTATACCATGTGCACTCATTACACACATTGTGCCCCGTATGCGGATCGCGCACATCGAGCACATTGCACCTTGCACGCCTGATACACATTGTGCACACTACACACCTCACAAACACTTCCAGTGCATGTGGTGCCCAGTGCACATCTCACTCCCGACATATTTGGCCATAAGCACACACCACCACGAGCAAGCGTTTCACTCAATGGATAAGTCACCTTCCAAACCTCTGTCGCACCAATCATCTCCACCATAATCACTGCAAATTAACACACGCGTGACTTGGGGAAAAGTCCTCGCCCTCCATTCGCTTCAGCTCTGAGCTACGGGAACTGGGGGGTAAATTATGGGGTACCCCTATGCCAGTTCAACCGAACCCATAGAACCGTATGCAACCACCTGAGGTGTTGACATCACGCCAACTGGTACATCACCATCGTTGTTGTCATAACCGCGTCAACCAACGCTCCAACCGCCAATGTCATCACCACCCGAGGCGTGACTGTCATCCCTCGTCCGACCTCCGCCCTCAAGGGGGGCGACTTCTCTCCTGTCAGGGGCGGGCGGTCATATGGCCACCCCACCCCATTTGGCCGCCCGTATCTGGGCGACCTCTTAGCCAAAGGGGGTGGGGTGGGCGACCATATGGCCACCTCGCCCCATTTGGCCGCCCATATCTGGGTGACCTTTTAGCCACCCAGGGTTGGGCAGCCATCTCTCGCCAGGGGTGGGAGGCCATTTGGTCTCCCCTCCCCCTTTGGCTGGCCTCTTGGACGCCCAGATCTGGGCGGCTTTCTCCCGCCTAGGAAGGGCCTTCGCGAGGCCGCAGCGGTCTCCGGCTGGGCTCCTCCGCCTGCCGACCAGTGACCTTGGCTAGACGTCGGCCCTGCCGACCTCCTCTTGCGTCCGCCCTCGTCGGTCGCTCGTCCCCTCGCGAGAGGAGCGGTTTTTTTTCCAGCGAGGGCGGTTATTTTCCGATCGTGGGCGGTCTTGTCATTTGCATAAATCAGTGATCTGCGAGCTCTAAATGGACCGTTTTTATTCATCCGGACGGTGGTTATGAGAGGAAATTACCAGCTTTCCGCTCTTAAAATCTATAAATATACCCTTACTCCCTTTCATTTTAGACCCTTTTCTCTCCTGAGAAAAATCCTCCTACTGATTTTCTCTCTCCTCATTCATTTCTCTCTCTACGCCCGCTTGTGTGCACGCTCCTTCGAGCGCACGTCCCCATCCGTTCACCCCATCGTCAACACCGTCCAAGTGCGCTTGCGCGCTCCCCGCCTTCAAGATTGTCCAAGCGCGCCTCAACGTGCCCCACCGTGAAGTCCGTCCAAGCGCGTCTCTACGAGCCCCGTTGTCAAGACCGTTCCAAGCACATGCTCCGTCCGGTCCGCCATCCAGACCGTTCCAAGCGCGTCTCTGCACTCTTCTTCGAGACCACCAAGTCTCCTTAGTGTCAGCAGACTAAGCTCGCCAAAGCGCCCAAAGTTCGTGTGCCCTGCACCACTACCAGTTTATAAGAGCAACTTCAGAGCTCACCAAGGACCGCTCAACTGTTATCCGGCACGCAGAACGCTCAACATTCCCAGCACCTTTGACTCAGCAGCAAGCTCGTTGGGTGGCGACAAGTAAGCCATTCCAAGCTCATCCAAGTGTGACAGGAGACAAGCTCCAGTCACTAGGACGATCATAACAAGTCGTCCTCACTTTCAAGCATCAACAAAGGACTACAAAGCACGGCCAGTGCATTGCTGCCCACAAGTCACAAAAAAATACTTGGCTCTGAGAGTGATGGTTTGTCACCCTCCGAGTCTTTCTCACTCACACTCTCTCTCTCCACAATTGTAACGAGAGGCGGTCTGTCATTCTCGAGTTCTTCAAAATAATTTTGTACAACAAGCAAATGGTGGAGGTTTGATCGGTACAGATCCGACTACGTGATTTTTTACCCAGTTTACGGGATTTTCACGTTAAAAATGTTCTTTTTCCAGCTTATTTACTTACTGTGACTGTTGCGAGTACGACCACTCCCGAGATACGACGGTTCAATTTATTCTGATCTATCGGAGCCTCGAGCGATCCCCAACAAATTCAAACTTGATATACTATTGTAGAATACCTTGAACGAGTCAACCGCCGCACTAACATAACGTGTGTCAAAAAATATATAATTATAATTATAATTTTAAACAAATCGAACTAAATGAAGGCTCTCTCAAGGAAAGCCTATGCCAATCCATATGTCAACTTAAGATAGATTGCATGAAGTGTGGGTGAAGGTGTTACCATAAATGAGATGTGACAAATATTTATGAAATAGTTAAATGAAGTTTAAATGAAAATTAAATGAACATTTATGAAGCCGTGGACCACAAATTTAGTTGCAACATAAATGCACACGATTCCAGCTATTATATCGGCCGCGGATTATTACAATTCGGCCGGATGGAGTTACTGACTTGATCGTATATTGAAAGCGTATGCTCGCGTACGACCATTAAATCGTCCAAATAAAGTGCCACTATAAGATCACTAATATTCAAATTTATGAATAGATATAGAGCTCTGAACATTGAGCCGGGTCCAGTGAATGGGACCCAGCAGAATTTTCCATTAAAACCAGAACCCATTGTCTTGCGCGTGGAGACACTTCTGAACGAAGTGTATTGAAAGCGTGCTATTTTTGGGGGATCTGCATGTTTTTTTATTATTATTTAATTATTTTTATATTTATACTGTACCATGACCATGAGAAATTTAATTCAAGCATACCTCTATTTAATATTTTGCTGGGTTCCAGCTTTTTACTACTTTTTAATTTTTAATTTATTTTAAATGTATATATAGAGAGAGAAGCGGGCAGATGGGGAGGATGATTTTACTGATAAATGGAATTATTTTTGAGTGTATTAGGCTTCATTTGGTTCGGCAGTGGCGGGTCGATCCGGCGGGTGGAAACGGAGTATTCGAATCGGAGGGGGGAGGTGGCTGCTCCAAACGGAGCTTTTTGGGGGCGTTTCTCAAGGGAAGCGGGTGGAAACGGAGCAAACGCCGCCAGAGGTTCATTTGTTTTTCCTCCTTCCGGCGGCGTTTGCTCAAAACGGAGCAACGAAACGCCCAAATAAATGGAGCCTTAGTTGGAATGGAAAACTAGAATTTGTAGCACATGAATTAGGATCTGTTTTGGAGGACTTATTTTCACTGATGAAGCGGTTACGATCCCATGAACTGGACTTTAATGTGATCGTAACCGCTTGATCGGTGAAAATAAGTCCTCCCAAACGGAGCCTTAATTATGTTGTCGGTCGCCTGATTTTTTCCCGATCCGGAGAATAAGACCGTCTTATTTTGGAATTGGACCGGGCGTGCAAACAGTCAAAGAAAAACATCAGCAAATGACAAAATACTTTTTTGATGTGGAAAACCCGGAAATGGTGAAAAACCACGTTGTCAGATCTGTGCCGGACGAAATTCTACTATATTGTTGGAGTTTACAAAAATTTGGGTTGATTACTCGGAGGGTGACAGGTCACCTCTAAGTTCCAAGCATAAAGTATGAAAATGATGAAAAGAAAACTAAGTCGTCGGAGCTTCGATGGAAGCGCTCCGGCTAGGGAAATTGCTGTCTCTGAAACCTCAATGCAAGCTTTCCGGATGGAAAAAATATCTAAGTCAATGGAGCATCGATGAAAGCGCTCCTACCGAACCGGAGCCTTGGTGAGAGCGCACCCGTAGAGAAGAACATCGGGCCTTGTAAAACTGATGGAGCCAGCTTTGGGCTAGATGAGGAGCGGAGTGAATTTTCTGAGCGGATGATCGGTCTAAGTCCGCGAGCTCGTTGGAAAACCTTAGAATTATTTCTAGCCTCTGGAGTTGCTTGTCTTCAAATACGGGCATGAGTGACATTTTATAGTTTTCTTAAGGGATACATCGGTAATTGCGCCGAGACAAAATTTGTGCCGACGAATGGTGTCACTCCGTTTAGGTCATCAGGATCGTCAAATTTAGCAAAAAGACCAAATTGCCGCACGGGCGGTCCGGGCAGCCAGTGCAAGGTGCCTGATGGCGGAGGCGACTGTCGGTGCGCGCGTGCCCGAGGCACATGCGCGTGCGCGCTCGCCATGGGCGCGCACGCGTGCTCCACAGGTGCGCGCCCATGGGTCGTGTGCACGCGCGATGCCGGTGAGGTGTCACGCACACGTGGTGCGTGCGTGGTGCTGCCTGTGCGAGTAAGCGTGGTGCCGCCTGCGCGGCCCTGCGCGGGGGGCGCTTCCGCGCAGGTTCGCGTTGTACAACCCCGTATCCGGCGAGTAGTGGTTGACAGGAGCCAGATCGGACAAAGTCCAATAGTCCGGGCCCTAGGCGAGCTGGAGGGAGACAAGATCCCTAGAAGCCCCTCGGCTCGCCCAAGTGGGGCGGATCGTGCGAGGGGTGAGTGGAGCAGGTCGGCTCGCGCTCTCCTAGGGGCTCGGCGAGCAGCGGGCGAGTGGGGCAGGTCGGGCCCGCACTCGCCCCGGGCTGGAAGAGGCGGCGAGTGCCTGCTCCATCGAGCACTCGCCACCCCAGGCGAGTGGAGGTTTCAGAAGGCCACTTGCCCAGTTTTTCTGTGATATATCTTTACTATTTTCCCCCCGTTGGCCTGCCTATAGTGTTGAAACCGAAAAATCGGTCTCTGTGGAGTTCACCCTTGGGGAAGGGGTGGCCGCACACCTACTACACTCAAGTGAACAATCTAGGCTCAAGGCTAGGAACACAAGGGACAGACCCAAGGCCTCAGCGTGGAGGTCCCACCGCATACCCGGAAGACTATCAAACTCTTCCCCTCCCATACCAGGGGCTGAGCTAAGACACCTTCGGCGGGCTCTCTTGGCCGGCCGGAACATCTAAGGAGGATCTCAAGATCCACTCCTGAACTAGAGGTGTCTCCCTGGGTCTATAAAAACTGTTCCCCGCCCGCCTTTTAATGGCGTAAAACCGCCCAGCAGCCCTACTCCACGCAGCCCCAATTGGGCAGCTAACAACATAACTGCGTTGTCCTAAAAGGCTGTCAATACGTCATTAGGGGCTTCCCGATAACTAGACCTCGGGGCTCCCACGGGGCGAGCGGTTCGCGAACATACCGCCCGCCTAAGATGAAAAAGATAAAAAGAATTCACAGGGCATCACAGGCATTTAAATAATTACAGGAATGTAAATTCCATACTTCGGCACGCAGGCCGGCAACATAAGCAGAAATAGGTCTTCTTGGGCCGGCACAAACTGAGGGCTTAAGCCCGCTACTTCCCGCTTACTACTGCAGCACCTGTACGTCAACGTCTCGACGAGCGGCGGCCAACTAGGCATCGGTCGGCTAACACAAGCAGACCAAACATAATGCGTGCACCCCCTTTTTGGGGGCTATGGTGCGCATTCCCTACAAATAGATAGTATCCAAAATCCCCAGAGTCTTCTCCGGGAACCCCAGAACATCACCCACCCGGCTCATGCGTCCGGACGGGCTTCACACAGAACATTACCAATTCGGCTCATACGTCCGAATGGGCTTCACACAGCATGCCTAAACCCGTACTCACACTTCCGGGCACTAATGCAATTAATTACGGGGACGCACACGTCGACCCGTCGGAGAGCTCCCTTCCCCCACCCGTTGGTGGAGAGGTGCTTCCATGCAAATATGAAAAATAAGGGCTTCACCTGCCCAAGTAGAAAATTTGTTACCCTTGACGCATGTTTTAATAGAGCTGCAACCGCGCACAATGCCCAAGGCTCGACGTCTAGCGTCTGTAGGGTTGTCCATGCACGGATCCGACCTCCGTTGGAGAGTAAGAAGCTCCAAGTGATTTTTCCCTCCATGGCCGAGCCTCTCCATGGCCGATCGTGCTCCAAACTGGCGTTGACGGAGGTTGTCCCGGCCTCCATGACTTCAATGAGTTGCGGGAGATAAGGTCGGGAGGAGGGAGGCTTGCTCCTTGCTTATGCGGCGGCCGGAGAGGGAGAGGGAGAGGGAGGAGCGGGCTGCTCCTTTTGCGGCGGCCTGGACGGGGGGAAACAGAGGGAGGAGCGGGCTGCCCCTTGCTTGGGCGGCGGCCGGAGAAGGGAGGAGGGAGGAGAAGGCTCGGCCTGCCCTTTTGCCGGCGACGGGGAGGAGGGAGGAGAAAGCTAGGCCTGCCCTTTTGCCGGCGACGGGGAGGAGGGAGGAGAGGGCTCGGCTTGGGCTTGGCTCCTCCTGCAGGCGGCGACGGGGGAGGAGAGGCCGGGGCTCGGGCTTGGCTCCTCCTGCAGGCGGCGACGGGAGAGGAGAGGCCGGCTGGGGAGGATGAGGAGCGTCGGGGCTGGGCTTGCTCCAAGCCGACGGGAGAGAGGGGGGAACGGAGGGGCGGCGGTTTGCTCCAGGCCGAACCCTAGGTCGGGGGAGGGAGCTGCTGCCTCTTTTTCCATCCCTCTATATATAAATATATATTTATATATAATAAATATCATTATGAATAAATATATATTTATAACATTAAGAATAAAACCTCCATGTGCACGCACGGGCGCTCGCATGTGCTCGAACGGGATCGCGCCAACTCGTCGCCCATAGCACGCCCCTAGGCTAACATTTGGGGAGGGTCCCGCTCGCCCGGCTACGGGGTTGTACACAATCCCCGCTCTTTTCGAGGTTGGTACAAGCTCGGAAAGAATCATCCAACCCAACGTATCCGGCGAGTGGGAGCCGACCCAAAGAAAAAATTTGTGGGAATTCTCCATTTGGGTATAAAGGGAGCTCCACCCCAGGGCTGACTTTTCACATAGTCCCGCTAGAGGCTCTAGCACGAATATCACTAGCCCGTGTTTTTCCTCCTAGGCTCATCATCAACGATACACGTAATATTTAATACACTGCAACATAACAAAAAAACAGCTCTTTTCAAGCTCTCTCTCTTTCCCCCCAGGTGTGCCTACAGCCCTGCCAGCTAGTGAAATCCTGACAGCGAGTCTACCCGGGGCCGAGCAGCACTCGGGGTCCCTTACCCCCCAGGCGAGCCTACTGTTACGGACTAGTCTCCTTGACCACGTCGCGCACGGCCTTAGCTCCTCTTGCCACCACTTGCGGCTAGCTAAGTCAGCCTCACTCAAGAGAACGGTGGTGGGAATGCAACGAAAACTAGAACACAAGAGCACAAGAGAGTAAGAGAGAGTAAGAAAGCAAGAGAACTCAAATGCTATTCCAAACTTGGTGATTTACAAATGAGGGGGCCTCCTCCTTATATAGAGCCCCAAAGAATTTCCCTCCAAAAGTTGGAAGGATCTAGAATATAGCCTACTCTAGAATCTTCTATACACTTCCAATATGTACAGACATCCTGAATTATCTAGAATGTTCCCGAGAGATAATTCTAGACTTCTCTCCAACCTTCCCTCTAGAATTCACTAGAATCCTCCATGGGCTTAACCCCATCTAGTCATGATCGAGTCATCCAAGCGAATTCGTGACATTCTCCCCCACCTATCCTGGCGGCGTCCTCGTCGCCTCGAACTGCTGAATGAACTCCTTGAATTGCCACAAGTCTTCAAGGGTTTCCCATGTTGCCTCCGAATCTGGTCGCCCCTTCCATTTGATGAGGAATTGAGTGCTCGGCGGGACTCCTCGTCGCCGTATCACCCTCTTCGACAACACCTGATCAATCTCCCTCTCAAATGACTTGGTCATGATCGGAGGTGCTCTGTGTGATTCTCCTCGTCCCGGGTCTTCCTGATCTTCATGATAAGGCTTTAACATGCTAGTGTGGAAGACCGGATGAATCTTCAACGAACTTGGTAGATCAAGGCGGTATGACACCTTGCCCACCTTGTCGATCACCTCGAACGGCCCTTCATACTTCCGCAACAATCCCTTGTGCATGCTCCGCAACACCTTGAATTGTTGGGGTAGAAGCTTTACCATTACTTTGTCACCTAGGCCAAACTCTTGTGGCCTTCTTTTCATGTCAGCCCATTTCTTCATGCGCTTCCTGGCCTTCTCCAAGCAAGCCTTGGCCAAGTCATTCTGCTCCGCCCATGACTTAGCCATCTGAAATGCTCCTGGGCTCCTTCCTTCTCCTTGGCTGATTGCCAATGCATGTGGTGTGAGCGGTTGACGTCCTGTCGCCAGCTCGAAAGGACTCCTCCCCGTCGACTCGCTCTTTTGCAAATTGTAGGAGAATTGGGCAACATCCAAGATCTTCGCCCAATCCCGCTGATTGGCACTGACAAAGTGCCGCAAGTAGCACTCCAACAAGCCGTTCACCCGCTCGGTCTGCCCATCTGATTGCGGATGGAAACTAGTAGAGAAGTTCAACTGTGAACCCATCATCTTGAACAACTCCGTCCAAAGCTTCCCCGTGAAGCGAGGATCCCGATCGCTGACGATGTTTAGTGGTAGCCCCTAATGCTTCACCACTTCTTTGAAGAACCCCTGGGCCGCCTCCTCTGCAGTGCAATCCTTTGTTCTTGGGATGAACGTCCCGTACTTGGAGAATCTATCCACAACCACCATGATAGACCCAAATCCTTCCGACTTTGGCAACGCGCTGATGAAGTCCAATGTCACGGTGTGCCATGGATGATCTGGCACAGGCAAAGGTTCCAACAATCCCGCGGGTTGCCGGTTCTCCACCTTGTCTTGTTGGCATACAAGGCAGGTCTTCACGTAGGTGTCCACGCTTTCCTTCATCCTTGGCCAATAGTACATGATCTCCACAAGCGCCATGGTCCTCTTTTGGCCTGGATGTCCTGCCCATCGAGTGTCATGACACTCCTTGATCAATTCCCTCCGCAGGTTGTCCCACTTCGGGATGTAGAGTCTCTTCCCTTTGGTGTAGAGGAGTTCATCCTCCACCCAAAACTGTTTGGTCTTCCCCTCCTTTGCCGCTTGCATCCACTCCTTTGCCAACGGATCTTGTTGCAGCCCTTCCTTGATCCTGGCTAGCAACTCTCCCTTCGCCGTTGTCATAGCGGCAAGTCCAGCTTTGCGGCTTAAGGCATCCGCAACAACATTCGCCTTCCCGGGCTTGTACTCCAAGGTGTAATCGAACTCTGCCAGGAAGTCTTGCCACCGTGCCTGCTTGGCAGACAGCTTCTTCTGCGTCTGGAAGTAGCTTGTAGCAACGTTGTCCGTCTTGACTACAAACTTCGCTCCCAGCAAGTAGTGTCGCCACACCCGTAAGCAATGGATGATGGCTGTCATCTCTTTCTCCTGGACGGTATATCGCCGCTCCGTCTCATTCAGCTTCCGGCTTTCATAGGCAATGGGATGCCCATCCTGCATCAAGACTCCGCCAATGGCAAAGTCCGAAGCATCCGTTTGCACCTCGAACTCCTTCCCAAAGTCCGGCAATGACAACACCGGCTCGGTGCTCATCGCCAACTTCAGATCTTCGAAAGCCTGTTGACATCCTTCATTCCAAGCCCAAGTCTTGTCCTTCTTCAGCAAGTCCGTCAATGGAGCCGCTCTCCTTGAGTAGCCCTGAATGAACCGCCGATAATAGTTTGCAAGACCAAGGAACGATCTTAGCTCGGTTACCTTCGTCGGTGGCTCCCAATCAACGATCGCCTGAATCTTGGCTGCATCCATCTTCAACCTTCCATGGCCAATGACATGTCCAAGGAAGTGAACCTCCTCTACTCCGAATGTGCACTTCGATCTCTTCACATACAGCTCGTTCTCCCGCAAGGCCTAAAAGATGATGCGAAGATGTTCCACATGCTCCTCCATAGAATTGCTGTAGATTACGATATCGTCAAGATAGACCACCACGAACTGATCAAGATAAGGATGGAATATCCTGTTCATCAAAGTGCAAAACGTCGCTGGAGCATTTGTTAAGCCGAACGGCATGACCAACCACTCATAGGACCCATAACGAGTGATGCACGTTGTCTTCGGCTCATCCCCTTCAGCAATGCGGACTTGGTAATAGCCCTTTTGCAAGTCCATCTTGGAATAGATCTTCGCACTCCCCATCCGGTCGAACAAGTCAGCAATCAACGGAATAGGGTATTTGTTCTTCACAGTTACCTTGTTGAGTGCGCGATAGTCCACACACATCCGCAAGGACCCATCCTTCTTCTTCTGGAACAGCACCGGTGCCCCATACGGTGCTTTTGACGGTCGGATCTTCCCCGTGTCAAGTAGCTCCTTCAACTGCTTGCGAAGCTCTTCCAATTCTGGTGGAGCCATGCGATATGCCGCCATTGCAGGTGGTTTCGCCCCTTGCTCCAACACGATCTCGTGATCCACCTCCCTCCGAGGTGGTAGCTTGTTCGGCAGCTCCGCTGGCATCACATCTTGATTATCCTTCAAGACTTGCTCCACCAAAGGATGTACCTCCTCATCCTCCGCTGCCGCTGCTTCCTCCTTCAAGGTGGCTAAATAAGTCACCTCGCCTTTCTTTATGCCTTTGGCTATTTGCATAGCCGATAGCTGCTTCCCATTTGTTGGTGGCCCTTCCACCGCCGGGATCATGCACGGAGACCCTTCCTCCATGATGCACATAGATCTGCAGAATGGCATCGTAATAGCACGCACCTTCACAAAGAAATCCATGCCAAGCACGACTTGGAAGTCATCCATCGGAGCAATGGAGAAGTCGACTTGGCCCTTCCAAGTTCCTATCTGCAACTCCACTCCGCGTGAAGCACCTTGCAGCGGTCTCGCCACTCCATTCACCGTCTTCAACCAGCCGTCACCCTTGGAGACATGAAGACCAAGCCTCTTTGCCTCCTGCTCGGTCATGAAGTTGTGCGTCGCTCCCGTATCAAGTAATGCTTTTGTAACCTTCCCATTTGCTCTTGCCTCGACAAACATCAACCCTTTTGCCGTTGGAGAGGGTTTGACGTTCAAAGCATTCAATAATTGCAATGAACCCATTTGTGCGGACGTACCTTCCTCTGTCGCCGCAGCATCGCCTTCAACCATTGCTGAAAGCATTCCCGCTTTTGGACAACTGCTCATCGCGTGTGGTCCCTTGCATAAGAAGCATCCTCCCTTTGGAACGAAGGCCTTCTTTTTCTCTTCGTAGTCCTTCCTTGCATCCTGTCGCTGGAAGTTGGGCTTCTTGAAGTCTCGCTTCTCTCCCCCACCTTTTCCATGATCACCCTTATCCTTCTTTGGCTTTGCCGCATCCGGGTGTCGTTGGAATTCGACAAGGGACTCTGCTGCAGCAATTGCTTCATCCAATGTCTTGACATCTCGCCGCTGCAACTCCTGCCTAGCCCAATGTTGAAGACCATCCACGAAGAAGAAAAGGAGATCTTCATCCGACATATTGGGAATTTGCAGCATAATGGTAGTGAATTCCTTGACATACTCCGCAATGCTTCCCTTATGCTTCAATTCCCTTAGCTTCTTCTTTGCTTCATAAATGACATTTTCCGGATAGAAATGTTGCTTGAGTTCACGCTTGAACTCATCCCAAGTATCGATGCGGTACAAGCCCTTCTCGATGTCACCTTGCTTCCTTCGCCACCAAAGTGAAGCAACATCTATCAAATAATAAGAAGCTTGTTTTACCTTGACTGCCTGATCCTCAACACCGCATCCCTCAAAGTACTGCTCCATCTGCCAAATGAAGTTCTCCACCTCTTTGGCATCGCGCTTGCCTCCAAACGCCTTGGGCTTTGGAACCTCCATCCTCGGGTTGCCAATCGCCACATTGCCTCCGCCGTTAGCCACTGCTCGTCGGCAAAGAGTTACCTCCTCCCGCATTTCATCAAAGCCGTTCCGCATCGCTTGGATGGCCTCCTCCATCTTAGCAAGGCGTACCTCCAATGTCGGTTGAGCATCAAGCCAAGTCTGGGTAGACTCCTTGATGGACTCAAATTCTTCAAGGACATGAGCTTCAAGGGTTTCAAAGTTACCTTCCACCCTTTCCACTCGATTTGCCAGCAACATGAGGGTCTGATCCATCGAAGTTCCTTCTCGCGGCCTGCTATGATCCCTCTTCTTCCCGCGGCCTTGGTGTTCCACGACTTCCCTGTCGTCAACAACACTCGAGTTGTTTCCCTCGTTCACCATTGCAGCACCACACGATCAACCTGGCTCTGATACCAACTGTTACGGACTAGTCTCCTTGACCACGTCGCGCACGGCCTTAGCTCCTCTTGCCACCACTTGCGGCTAGCTAAGTCAGCCTCACTCAAGAGAACGGTGGTGGGAATGCAACGAAAACTAGAACACAAGAGCACAAGAGAGTAAGAGAGAGCAAGAAAGCAAGAGAACTCAAATGCTATTCCAAACTTGGTGATTTACAAATGAGGGGGCCTCCTCCTTATATAGAGCCCCAAAGAATTTCCCTCCAAAAGTTGGAAGGATCTAGAATATAGCCTACTCTAGAATCTTCTATACACTTCCAATATGTACAGACATCCTGAATTATCTAGAATGTTCCCGAGAGATAATTCTAGACTTCTCTCCAACCTTCCCTCTAGAATTCACTAGAATCCTCCATGGGCTTAACCCCATCTAGTCATGATCGAGTCATCCAAGCGAATTCGTGACACTACGGACCTGCCAGCTAGTAGGAGCCAGGCAGCGGGTCTACCCGGGGCCGAGCATCACTCGGGGTCCAGCACAATACTCAAACTCTAAAACTCTTTCCAAACTATCTCCCTTTCCCCCCAGGTGTGCCTACAGCCCTGCCAGCTAGTGAAAGCCTGACAGCGAGTCTACCCGGGGCCGAGCAGCACTCGGGGTCCCTTACCCCCCAGGCGAGCCTACGGACCTGCCAGCTAGTAGGAGCCAGGCAGCGGGTCTACCCGGGGTCAAGCATCACTCGGGGTCCAGCACAATACTCAAACTCTTCCCAAATCTCAAACTATCTCCCTTTCCCCCCAGGTGTGCCTACAACCCTGCCAGCTAGTGAAATCCTGACAGCGAGTCTACCCGGGGCCGAGAAGCACTCGGGGTCCCTTACCCCCCAGGCGAGCCTACGGACCTGCTAGCTAGTAGGAGCCAGGCAGCGGGTCTACCCGGGGCCGAGCATCACTCGGGGTCCAGCACAATACTCAAACTCTAAAACTCTTTCTAAACTATCTCCCTTTCCCCCCAGGTGTGCCTACAACCCTGCCAGCTAGTGAAAGCCTGACAGCGAGTCTACCCGGGGCCGAGCAGCACTCGGGGTCCCTTACCCCCCAGGCGAGCCTACGGACCTGCCAGCTAGTATGAGCCAGGCAGCGGGTCTACCCGGGGCCGAGCATCACTCGGGGTCCAGCACAATACTCAAACTCTAAAACTCTTTCCAAACTATCTCCCTTTCCGCCCAGGTGTGCCTACAGCCCTGCCAGCTAGTGAAAGCCTGACAGCGAGTCTACCCGGGGCCGAGCAGCACTCGGGGTCCCTTACCCCCCAGGCGAGCCTACGGACCTGCCAGCTAGTAGGAGCCAAGCAGCGGGTCTACCCGGGGCCGAGCATCACTCGGGGTCCAGCACAATACTCAAACTCTTCCCAAATCTCAAACTATCTCACTTTCCCCCCAGGTGTGCCTACAACCCTGCCAGCTAGTGAAATCCTGACAGCGAGTCTACCCGGGGCCGAGCAGCACTCGGGGTCCCTAACCCCCCAGGCGAGCCTACGGACCTGCCAGCTAGTAGGAGCCAGGCAGCGGGTCTACCCGGGGCCGAGCATCACTCGGGGTCCTGCAAAATATCCAAACTCTTCCTAACCACCGAGTGACATCCAGCCCTGCCAGCTAGGTGAGGGCCTGACAGCGGGATCCGCTCGGGGTCTGGTAAACGAATACTTCATTCATCCACAGAGATTGCGGCAGGAGCGTTGTCACTACGAATTTCATAACGATGTCCACAGAGAATCGTCCGAGCTCTCGGGTGACACCGTCGGTTCAGCCAGCTAGGTGAAAGCCTGGGAACGGGTGTTGAACATCCTCCGGGCTCAGCCTCAGGGTCATAACGACGTCCATTGAGACCCCTGCCCTGCCAGCTTGGTGGGAGCCTGACTACGGGAGAATCGAGACCTAACCCCAGAGCGAGAAGACTTAGAACATTTGTCGAGTATAACTAGAGGGTAGGCTCCCTCACTTCGAACTCCACGTTAATCTGGGAGGACACCACCAAGGAGTCGGTAAGAACCTCCACATCATGTACCCCAAGTTCTCTGGCCAGGCACAGTCTCGTTATAACCGCCTCATACTCAACCTGATTTTTGGTGATAGGGGAATGCACTACTACTCGAGGACTTGACTTTGCTCGAGGTGGGGACATACTGCTTACTTAAGAGGTGTTGGAGAGTTAATCGAACCGATGCTTTTACAAATGGAGGACGCATTCTTTTCATAAGAGAGACGATCTGGAAGTCGTCAAATCGGGAAGCTGGCGTCCGAGCCTGTTCCTAATAATTCCTCCAATCGGAAGAGAGATGCAATCGGGGGGACATAGGCCGACGTGCAAGGGGGGAGCTGATCTCGGCCGTCAGTGCAGAGGCTCGGTCTTACAAGAGCGCTTAAAGTCCCGAGGCATCGTCCCATCATCCGAACTGGGCTATTTAGAAGGAACAGGTCGACGGCTCGTATCCTGATCTAATGACAAAGATCGCTTTCCGCCATGTCACTCGATGATGAGAGCTAGTGCATGGGCGACAGGTAACGTTCCTGCGATGGTCCTCTAGGACGCACTCGAGGCCAACATCTTCCCTTGGAACAAAACCTGCCACTTTACATGTTATCCTGCTCTCTCAATAACAAAGGCCTTCACTTGTGATTGCTTGGAGAGATCGGCCCTTTATCAAATCTGGGAGGTTAGTGTCTAGGCTCGTTCCTGATAATTCCTCTAGTCGGAGGAGAGGTGCGATCAGGAGGACATAGGCCGACGTGCAAGGGGAGAGCTGATCTCGGCCGTCAGTGCAGAGGCTCGGTCTTACAATAGCGCTTAAAGTCCCGCGGCACCGTCCCATCGTCCGAACTAGGCTATTTAAAAGGAACGGGTTGGACATTTGGCTTCCGGAGTCGATCGCGAGGCTAACCCTTAAAGCCCTCAGAAGCTCGAGGCGTATTGGTAATAAAGGAAAAACTTGACCGCTACTAGATCATAAGGAAGAGATAACATATTACCGCTAGGGATGGAACCCTTTTGGGTCACCCCGGCTCCAAATACCTCTCAGCTGCTCTCTTACTCGACCTTGAAGATAACAACCTTCAGACTCCTCGCTGATGCGATAAGTGAGGATACGCGTATTTTCACAGGTAGAAGCGCTTCAAGCTGGTGCAAATCCTACTCCAAACACTATGGGATTCCAACAACAACTATAGGAGGGGGCAACTCCGAGTATGAGGACCTTACAAATAAAATGTCCGCACATGACCCTGGTCGTCACTTGTTTCCACTTCTAAAGCCATGACATTCACCTGAGATTTTCCGTGCTGGCAACTTTCCACGCTCACCGCACCAAAATGTTGAAACCGAAAAATCGGTCTCTATGGAGTTCACCCTTGGGGAAGGGGTGGCCGCACACCTACTACACTCAAGTGAACAATCTAGGCTCAAGGCTAGGAACACAAGGGACAGACCCAAGGCCTCAGCATGGAGGCCCCACCGCATACCCGGAAGACTATCAAATTCTTCCCCTCCCACACCAAGGGCTGAGCTAAGACACCTTCGGCGGGCTCTCTTGGCCGGCCGGAACATCTAAGGAGGATCTCAAGATCCACTCCTGAACTAGAGGTGTCTCTCTGGGTCTATAAAAACTATTCCCCGCCCGCCTTTTAATGGCGTAAAACCGCCCAGCAGCCCTACTCCACGCAGCCCCAATTGGGCCGCTAACAACGTAACTGCGTTGTCCTAAAAGGCTATCAATAGGCCATTAGGGGCTTCCCGGCAACTAGACCTCGGGGCTCCCACGGGGCGAGCGGTTCGCGAACATACCGCCCGCTTAAGATGAAAAAGATAAAAAGAATTCACAGGGCATCACAGGCATTTAAATAATTACAGGAATGTAAATTCCATACTTCGGCACGCATGCCGGCAATATAAGCAGAAATAGGCCTTCTTGGGCCGGCACAAACTGAGGGCTTAAGCCCGCTACTTCCCGCTTGCTACTGCAGCACCTGTACGTCAACGTCTCGACGAGCGGCGGCCAACTAGGCATCAGTCGGCTAACACAAGCAGGCCAAACATAATGCGCGCACCCCCTTTTTGGGGGCTATGGTGCGCATTCCCTGCAAATAGATAGTATCCAAATTCCCTAGAGTCTTCTCCGGGAACCCCAGAACATCACCCACCCGGCTCATGCGTCCGGACGGGCTTCACACAGAACATCACCAATTCGGCTCATACGTCCGAATGGGCTTCACACAGCATGCCTAAACCCGTACTCACACTTCCGGGCACTAATGCAATTAATTACGGGGACGCACACGTCGACCCGTCGGAGAGCTCCCTTCCCCCACCCGTTGGTGGAGAGGTGCTTCCATGCAAATATGAAAGATAAGGGCTTCACCTGCCCAAGTAGAAAATTCGTTACCCTTGACGCATGTTTTGATAGAGCCGCAATCGCGCACAATGCCCAAGGCTCGACGTCTAGCGTCTGTAGGGTTGTCCATGTACGGATCCGACCTCCGTTGGAGAGTAAGAAGCTCCAAGTGATTTTTCCCTCCATGGCCGAGCCTCTCCATGGCCGATCGTGCTCCAAACTGGCGTTGACGGAGGTTGTCCCGGCCTCCATGACTTCAATGAGTTGCGGGAGATAAGGTCGGGAGGAGGGAGGCTTGCTCCTTGCTTATGCGGCGGCCGGAGAGGGAGAGGGAGAGGGAGGAGCGGGCTGCTCCTTTTGCGGCGGCCTGGACGGGGGAAACAGAGGGAGGAGCGGGCTGCCCCTTGCTTGGGTGGCGGCCGGAGAGGGGAGGAGGGAGGAGAAGGCTTGGCCTGCCCTTTTGCCGGCGATGGGGAGGAGGGAGGAGAAAGCTAGGCCTGCCCTTTTGCCGGCGACGGGGAGGAGGGAGGAGAGGGCTCGGCCTGGGCTTGGCTCCTCCTGCAGGTGGCGACGGGGGAGGAGAGGCCGGGGCTCGGGCTTGGATCCTCCTGCAGGCGGCGACGGGAGAGGAGAGGCCGGCTGGGGAGGATGAGGAGCGGCGGGGCTGGGCTTGCTCCAAGCCGACGGGAGAGAGGGGGGAACGGAGGGGCGGCGGTTTGCTCCAGGCCGAACCCTAGGTCGGGGGAGGGAGCTGCTGCCTCTTTTTCCATCCCTCTATATATAAATATATATTTATATATAATAAATATCATTATGAATAAATATATATTTATAACATTAAGAATAAAACCTCCATGTGCACGCACGGGCGCTCGCATGTGCTCGAACGGGATCGCGCCAACTCGTCGCCCATAGCACTCCCCTAGGCTGACATTTGGGGAGGGTCCCGCTCGCCCGGCTACGGGGTTGTGCATATAGCCTGCTAGAATAGCGGAGTTACGCTGTTGGCAGACGCAGTTGGGCTGCATATATCTGTTTGGAATAGCGGAGGTTGGCTATTTGTAGGTCATTTTCAGAAATCTATAAATAGACCCAATGGGGTACCTCAGAATGCATGCTTTTTTGTGCCCAGGTATTCTTGCGCTTTCTGAGGTATTCTTAGCTCGACATTTGGCTAGGGAGGGGAAGCGCTCTAAGATCTTCCGGGTGTGTGGTGGGACCTTCATGCCGAGCCATTGGGTCTGTCCCTTGTTCTTCTTCCTTAGTCGCTTGGTTCGCGAGAGAGAAGTAAATGTGCGATCGCCCCTTCCCCAAGGGTGAACTCCACAAAGACCGAGCTTTCGGTTTCAACACGCGTGGGCGCTCCTGGAAATGCGTGCCCAGACTCTTGCAGTGGTGCTACCTCCTGGGGCCTATGGGCGCATGGGGCTCTGCCGGGATTTTCCTGGTTTGCTTATTTGGATGCTAACATTTGTTTTTTTGCAGGTCTCAAAGGGTGGTGTTCCGCCCCGGTCGATATGTATTTCGTCGACCCTAAGCCTTGCTTGAGTGACCGGTTGGAGGAAACACTTCAGAATTTTGGCGAACGTGGAGGTCGTGATACCTTCCCAACTAGAGCGCCTGCAAAACCCTTCTTGGTGTCACTTTTCAATTACGAAGGGATGTCTGAAGGCGGACTTTCAGATCCCTTCTATTGATGAAGTCATTCCAGTTTTTCAGTTTTGTGGCATTCCGGTGATGCAATTTTCCCTAGTGGGGCTGACGAGGATCATGTGACTATTTTGCTTCTTTCGGGAGCACAACTCCCCAATGTCAGTTCAAATTTTTCGTGAATTATGCGAAGTATGTCTTGATACTAGCAACCAGGTTGAGGTGCAAAGTAACAAGAGATGGTTATCGTTTGAAGACAAAACTGACTACCGTCACAGGGGGACATTATTCGGGTTTGTCAAAAACCCATGGGGGGTTGCATGAGATCTGGCGGGATCCTTCGAACCGCTGCCGCTGCCTCGAAAGGAGGGAGTATGACTTTTCTCCGTTGTTTGGTTTCGAGGATCCGCGTGAGTTGAGCGTCACTCTTCACAAGAATATCACTTTATTGTCGAGAGACGACTGGTTCTTGTAGGCCTTTCGACGGATGCGGAGCGGAGTTGTGGCGTACCGTTAGAGCGCGGTAAGAAGAGGAAGCTGGATTTTTCATAACGACCGGGTGAAGGCGGGCCGCCCTCCATTACCCCCCAGGTTGTTATTGAGGTCGCTGACGACTTCCCAGATGACCTGGTTGGTGATCCATCGTCTGCAAAGATCGAGGATACCATGGAGCTTCCTGCAACTAAGTCGACTTCTCAAAAGGTTCCCGAGCTGCCACTAGTGATAACGAAGGGGAGAGGGCCGGAATGATCCACTTGTTGAGTGCTTCTCTTGAAGGTACGTGTATTGCCCCCATCATCTTTCCACTTTTAATTTGTTTTGTGTATTGGAATAATTTATTCCTTGCGTTTGTAATTGGAAAAGATGTGTGACATCGTGTTTTCCTGGAACGATAATTACGTAGCCACAAAAGATGATTTTATCTCCTTGTAGACGAAACTGGCCGCGTCCGAGGACTCTTTGTCATTCGCTCGGAAGAAGAAGAAAGAAGTCCTTTCCTTGTTGGTTAATGTAGAGTCTTAGATGCATTCTTCCCAGGCTAAGGTTGAGACACTTCGGGGGAAGCTAAAGGTAGCCGACGCAGAGATCCGAGCTCTTCACGGGAGGTTTGTTGTAGCTGAGGCGACCCTTGCCAAGTTACTCTGTTGCACTGAGGCAATCGATACTGTGCTGTCTCACCAGGAGGCGGAAGTAGAACAACTGAAGAAAGAGGAGGATCGCTTGACCGTGGAGATGAAGGATGTAGAGTCTGTGCGAGCGTCTGTGGTGTCTGAGTACAAGGGGTCTCATGACTTTGAGATAGAGCGGTCCCGCATTATAGAGGAGACCCACTCTGAGATGATGGTGACCAGGATTAACTCACTAGTGGAGGACGAGAGCGATACTGTGTACTACTCGGGCTTTGGCAGGGGGTTTCGGGACGCTCAGAGGTTACCAGAGCGAGATGATTTGGGCGTGGAGGATGCCCCAGACGATGACACTAACGTCGATGTAGGGATGATCCTACATACCCTTTTTCTCTTGTTTGTTTGCTTTGCTTTGTAGGTGCGTCTTTGCGCCATTGTATGTTTTTTTCATGATGATGTAGCCCGCGGAGCAACTTTTATTTGAACGAAAACTCTTTTTGTTTTTGGATCCTTCCTATTCTGTTTGTAATTTTTTGCGCATGTGCTTTTGGTGGAGTAGCGCCTAGCTCGAGTGTTGGTACTTCAAACAACTTGCTTGTGAGAGATATTTATTCACTCGCATTTTTTGGAGGGTCAAAGGCCGCCTAGGAGTTAGAAGTGAAGATCCCTTGTTTGCTCATGACTTAGGAGGACCGGGGTCTGTCTGGATGGAGGTGGCAAAAGACTTCTATTCGTTTGTAACTTAGGAGAACCGGGGTTCGTCCATGCATAGGTGGTAAAGAACCCTTGTTCGTTCGCGTGTCGAGAGAACCGAGGTTCGTCCAAGCGGAGGTAGCGAAGAACCTTTGTTCGTTCGTGTCTCGGGAGGACCGGGGTCTATCCGGGTGGAGGTGGCGAAGAACCTTTGTTCGTTCGCGCCTCGGGAGGATCGGGTCCGTCCGTATAGAGGTGGCGAAGAACTTTTGTTCATTTGTGCCTCAGAAGAACCATGGTACGTCCAAGTAAATATGCAGACGTAACTTTGTCCATCTCGTCTATGAGGGCAGACAGACCTTTGTTTATCTCACCTAGAATGTCTAGAAGGACTTTCGTCCATCTCGCCTCAGAGGTACAGAAAGGCTTTCGCCGATCTCGCCTTCGAGGTTATCCGTCTATTGTAAAAGGGAAAACAGATACTCCATTGCTGGAAAGAAAGATACAAGTGCTTGCGATTTTTTATCGCGTCTTATTCTGGAGAAAATAGGGAAAACAACAGATAGCAGGGGTCGTCGGCTCAAGCTCTGCCTAATCCTTCACATCCCGGGTCTTGACTAGGGTGCACATGCTGAAGGTAATAGAGTCGTGCTGCCTCTTGATTGCACCGAACAATACATATTCCTCCCGGGATGTTGAACTTCATGGCCAGGTGTGGGATAGAGGGGATCGCATCAAAGTGTGTTTGGAGCGGTCGACCAAAGAATGCGTTGTATGCCGAGTTTGAGTCGACTACCACAAACTGAACATCTCGGGTGACTTGCCTCGGGAACTGCCCTATAGTAATGAGGAGAATGATCATCCCTCGTACGGGTATTGGTGTGTTGTCAAAATCATATATTAGTCTGGTTGATGACTCGAGACGCTCTTGGGGGATATTCATGCTGAGTTGCACGGACGCGAATGGGATGTCCACCGAGCTTCCGATGTCGATAAGTATTCGTTGGACCCTAAAGCACGGACTGTCGATTACTATATTGATGACGAGTGGATCTTGGTGTGGTGTGCACATGTCTTTTAGGTCTTTATCCTCAAAACTGCTAACAATGTCCGTTAGTGGCTTCGGGTTGTCCGGTTCCTTCTCATGTTGAGTGATTTGTGAGGACTTATAAGAGAGAGTCAATGATGGTCCCTGCCTCCCCAACCATTTAACTGCCCCTAGCACATCTTGGCGTGCTGGGGGCTGATCCCACCCAGGCTGGTGTGACAGGGGCCGATTGGGTACTTGATTCTTTAAGTACCTCCCCAGATGCCCCTACCGAATGAGGCACTCTATCTCCTCCTTTAGCCTAGTGTAGTCCTCTGCGATGTTCCCATTCTATTGATGGAACTCACAGTACAACACCTAGTCTCCTCGGTATGGGGACAAAGGCTTAGGGCGTCGAAGCATGTTGGCGTACTGAATGGCCATGAGAAGCTACGTTCGGGCAGTATTTAATGGGGTGAATTCCCGGTGCTGGCGGCGGCCTTTATCCTAGCAAAGATTTTTGCAGCGGTGGTCATTTTGGCAGTGTGTTGGGGGTGTAGGCTCCAGCTTCCTCTTCTGCTTGGAAGACCCATCAAATTATGGGCGGTGGGGCTCGATGGCTTCGTTAGCCGTGATTTGCGCTTCGACTCGGTGAACAAGGTATGCGTAGCTTGGAACTATTTCTTGCATTAGAGCGGAGTAGAATCCACTCGGGCAAAGTCCTCTGAAAAAGACGACTTGGAGGAGCTCTGGGTCGACTCCCGGGATTTGTTGGGCCTCGGAGATGAAGCGGAGAAAGAACTCCCTGAGTGACTCTCCCTCATTTTGGTGGATGTTGGAGAAGTGAGAGGGGTCTCTGGCGATCCATTGATTGGCTATGAATTGGTCAATGAAGAGGTGGATGAGCTCCCCAAAGTCGTTGATCTCCCCTTTCCGTAGGGAGTGGAACCAGGTGCGTGCTTTCCCCTTCAGAGTTATGGGGAATACTTGGCACGACAATTAGTCGGGTGCGTTGAAGAGGCACATGATCGTCTCGAAGTGATTTACATGATCCAGGGGATCTTCTATCTCGTTGAAGGCCTCGAAGTGTGGCAGCTTGAACTCGTACGAAACTGGGTATGTTAGACTTGAGGGGCGACCGGGGACCCATTGTGAAAGGGACGTCTCGTATTCACGGGGCGGCGTCGTTCCTAGGCATACCCTTCATCGATCATATCCCTGACCTCCTAGCGAGTGAGCATACAGTCGTCTTTTCGGGCTTCCACATCCCCTGGGCGAGGGTCGGAATGAGCATCAGCTTGCATCTTTGACCTCTAAGACGCATGCATGGAGCTTGCTTCATCAGAGAGCTCATCGGCAGGAGGACTCCTCAAGGTGAGCCACTCCCTGAAGTGGGACACGCTCCAGCGCTACGGCCGGCTGTGCTTTGTACGTGTTAGCTTCATTGGGACTATTTGATACTCCCATATCCTGTAGGAGGGTGAGTACTTCTGCTTGGCGTTCTTCCATTAGCCAGACTCGCTGCTCCATTGAGTCCGCAGGTGCGGTAGTAGTGGCTCTATCCAGTCGTGGAGCGTTGCTCGCAGGCGAGCTGGCGGGGGCTATTCCGACGCGTTTTTCTGGGGTTGTGTCGTCGGTTGTGTGCGCACTCATTCTAGTCATTGCTGCTAGTTGGGGGATGTTGACATTTGTCAGAGCTTTTGGGAACATCTTCCCACAGATAGCGTCAAACTGTTGCGGGTCACCCGGTTCTTCCCGATCTAGAGAATCAGACCGCATTAGCTCGAAATTGGACCGGGCGCGCAAATAGTCAAAGAAAAATAACAACAAATGACACAAGGATTTTTTGACATGGAAAACCCAAAAAGGGTGCAAACCACGTGGCCGGATCTATGTCGGGCCAAAATCCACTATATTATTGGAGTTTACAAGAGTTTGTGATGATTCTTCGGAGGGTGACATATCACCTCTCTGTTATAAGCACAAAGTACAAAAATGATGAAAAAGAAACTAAGTCCTCGGAGCCTCAATGGAAGCGCTCCGATTAGGAAAATTGCTAAGTCCCCGGAACCTTGATAGAATCGTTCTGGCTGGGAAAAATCTCTAAGCCCACGGAGCCTCGATGGAAGCGTTCTTGCCGAAGCAGAGCCTTGGTGGGAGCGTACCCACGGAGAGGAACGTCATGCTTTGGAAACCTGATGTAGCCTTTTCGCAAGAAGGGGAGCGTGGCGAATTCCTGAGCGGAGGATTGGTCTAAGTTCACGATCTCGTTGGAAAATCTCAGAGCTCTTTCTAAGCTCTGGAGTTGTTTGTCCTCAAATGAGGGTTTGGAGGCCATTTTATAGTTTTGTGGAGGAATACATCGGTAATTGTGTCGGAGGCAAAATTTGTGTTGGCGAATGACGTCGCTCCGTTTTGGTCAACTGGATCACCAAATTTAGAAAAAAGACCGAAGTTTCCCCTGGACAGTTCGGACAAGGTGCTCGATGGCGGCTGCGGCAAGCGGCGACGGCGGCGACCGCCGACGCGCCCGTGCTCGCGCCCGAGGCGTGCGCTGCACACGCGCGGCCGCCATGGGAGCACGTAGCCTGGACGCGCCCATGGGGCTCTTGCGCCCGCCATAGGAGAGCATTGCGCGTGCGCGCCCAAGGGTCGTGCGCGCGCGCACCCCAGCGGCGCGCGTTTTGCCTACCTTGGCGTGACGTGCTCGGGCTCGGGTCAGAGGTGCTTGCACGTGCTTCTCCTTGCGCAGTCGCTCAGACCCCTTGCCCTGACTCGGAATTTTTTAAGGGGAGCCCATCAAATTATATTATATTTATTATAATTTATAATTTATTTTTTGTATATACATCATAAACATTTATATTTTTTGTAAAAATTATCGGGAATTCACCCACTTGCACAATCGGGCACGCATGAAAAAAATAGCATCAAACATAGAAAATCACATCGAAAGTTAATTTTTATGTGAAAAACCCTCTCCAAATCAATGAGAAAAAAATCATTGGACGAGACACACGAAATCCACTATTAATAATAAGGAATACAAATAATCTATATAGGTTTGTCCAACCTAGAAACACCTCTTTTGATTTCACAAATCAAATCCCCTCTCAACCAACGGTGAAATACTTCTCGTCAAGAAAAGGAAACAACTTCAATCTCACCTCAAAGCACTCATGACAAGTGAAGACAAGGTTGGAAAAACTCTTATAGTGAAGACGGAGGCACCTATGATAAGTAATTTGTTCTCCCCTCTGAAGAACTCGCGAACAAGGGCATCAACTTCTTCTTCCTCAAGAATGGCGACCTCCACCTTTTGCTTCTCTGATTTTCCGAAAAAGGCTCCAATCGGGAATAATCCTTGGAATATCATGTCTCTGCCAATTTAGGGCAAATGGGTGAACTCTCTTGACCATTGAATAGAGTTCCAAAGCGATCCAACGACCCACAATCGAGACTTAACGGAACTGGGTTCGTCAGCTACCGCACGACGGTAGCTATCACGCTACAGTACCCCCTCTAGCCCTTAAAGCTCATCAAGTCGATATGATCCTGTCAATATGAACATTGTCAAGTCGACAAAGTTACCGCCTGCGATAAACCTTATCATTGTGCATTAACTCACTGCTGTCAGTCTTCAAGTCGACATGCCTCTAGCATCTAACCGATATGGAGATTGTCTAGTCGATACACTACCGCCGACGGTAGGTTACCGCGTGACGCTAGCTTCTGCTTCTAGTTGACGAACAGTTGAGCTTCCAGTTGATATCCATCAGACTTCTAGTCGACACAACAGAGTCTTCCGGTTGATATGCTGTAGCAGAACTAAGAATTCATACCTTATCTGATTTTCAAGTCCTACTGACTCTTTAGGAGCGGGATCCCAACAAAGTATAACATATAAATTTATATTTTATAAATTATATTATATAAATGTTTATATAATTTAACTATATTATATTAATTTATATTTTAAATGTTGTAAATGACTATCTAATATAATTTATGTTATATTTAAATGTCATAATATAAATTTATATTTATAATTGTTTTAAAAGGTATAGTTTCTTCATATAGATGGTAATTTTTGTGCTTACAATAACACATGAGCTGATGCAGTGGTTTAGACTCCGTTTGGGAGGACTTATTTTTACCGGTAGAGAGGTTATGACCGCATCAACCGGACCTTAATTAAGGTCCGGATCATGCGATCGTAACCGCTCAACCGATAAAAATAAGTCCTCTCAAATGAGCCTTAATTTAATATAGGCTTGATTGCGGGTTCTATATCATGATAACATAATTTTGCAAGTATAAAATTTGCAATATAGGTACGAATAAAATCGTAGTTTTAAATTGTAAGATAGTGATTTGAAAATACAGGTATAGGACACCAAACCTTAATTGGTATATGAGTTCTATTAACATTAAAATGTGGGTAGATTTGATTTCAGCAAGATCAGATGATTAAGAGTAACTTGATGACTCACCGACATTACATTATTACGGGAACTTCTTTATATATATATATATATTGTACAACCATTTTTAGTCGAAGTTCCTATATACTTTCAGGAATGTGGCAGGACCTCCTTGTTGTAGCTCGCGAGCGCCTGTTTATAGCCAATCTAAGAAAGCTCATGGCACTCTCCCCTCACCTAGTCTAAGCTTGCTCGTCCCAGATCACTAGATAAGTATCATTTGGTCTTTTTCGGTCAAAACATCTTGTGAACTAGGATAATTATGGTTCCAACATATTATGGCTATTGTGGATTCTATCTCATGATAGGGCACTTTTGCAAGTATTAAATTTTCAATGTCAATATGAACAAAAGGATAATTTCACATTGTAGGATAGTATATAGGGTTAGGATATCATACTGTAATAGACACTAAAACAAAATACACTTTTAGTAAAGATGCAATTCATTACAAAAAGCCGTTAAAATTGTTACAAATAACTTACTTATAACGAACGTGTGTAAGAAATATACTTAATTTATGTAACGGTAGTCATTTAAAACTTGTCGCAAATACTTTTAGTAACAAATGTGTGTTTTTCGTTACAAATAACTTACTTGTAACAGACATTACTTCCTTATAATAACATGAGTTATAATAAAGATTTATTCCTTACAATTGTTCATTTTTTTCCTCATAAAAAATAAATTGATTTATAAATATCAAATTTATTAATTAATATTAATTTGTGGTTACTATGGAGATGAGATCCTTTTAAAAAGAGTTGGGGTGCACATAGCCACATCCCCCATGATCACCACCCAAAAGTAGTGGGGTCATGGGTATGACCGTACGCGCGATCACCGCGCCCGACCCCCCCCCCCCCCCCCCCGCACCGATCCCATCACAAACTGCCACGGACGCCGCCTCGCCGGCGTCCGGCGTGTAACACCCCTATCCGTCACATGGCATATAGCAGTAGGTCCGGCCGGGGCCCGACGCCATATACCGCAGACAGACCGTGGAGTTACGCATCGCATTATCATACTCACAATTTGAAAGACAACGTCCTACGCAACACCTAGCGGAAGCATTTTAGGTTATTAAAAAAAAGAACCCAACAATAAGCATGAATGTCCACTAATAACAAAACCCATAGGAATGAAACGACTAAAAATACACAAAACAGTCCTCGGCCTTAAGGCCTTACAAACATTGTTCTCTTAACCAAAAAGTGTCTTTCATACATCGGCGCGCAGGCCGGCCATACATGAATATGAAAAACAAAACTAACTCTTCAGCCTTCTTGGGCTAGCGCTGCAACTTGGGCTTTAGCCCGCTATTTACCTCTCGGCTCCGCAGCACCTGCAAGCAACAATCCACCGCACGGTGGTAAACAAAGGCAACGGTCAGCTATGCTGACCAAATTATAACGATTCCGCCCCCACACCGGGGCGGCAAAGCTTCTCCCCTGCACTTGTTAGCAAAACAAGCAACACAACAACAAAAGCATCTCATCATGGGTGTACGCTCTCACGGCCGTACACCCCGTGCTCTCAGGGCACTTATTCGGCGAAGCCAGTCCGAACCCTGTCCGGTCCTCGACTCCACCACCACCCCCAGGATGGCAATCTTTGTGAGCATTTAGTCTTTTCAGCCGCAGCCTAGACTCGATCTCCAAACCCCGGTAAGTCCCACGTACAACTTTAGGTCGCTTTAACCGAGCAGATGGAGCGGGTAGAGGGCTACTAGTCCGTTGCTCACTCCGCCACTGCCATTTGGCCCTTTGGCGCGGACTAAGCTTTCCCCAGTCCCAAATAACGATCAAACACGGTACTTAGCCCCGCTAAGTACCCGGTTGGCTCCCAGGCCACCGATATGACAGAACTACATTTCCGTCCAAAATTTCCGGGTGCACCTCGGGTTTCATCCCCAAGGATCCCTGCTGCAATCAAACATGATACATAGCCCCGCTATGTTCCCGACTGGCACCCAGGCCACCGAGATGGCGGAACTTCGTTTCCGCCCAGATTTCCGGGTGCACCTCGGGGTTAATCCCCAAGATTCCCTGATGCATTCTACCGCATAGTAACCCGAAAGCAATCAAAACGCTCGGAGTCTTCTCCGGCTAAAATATGCACATCATAACATCACCGATCCGGAAAACACATCCGGATAGGCTTCACACAGCATGCCTATGTCCGTACTACGATTCCGGACTCTAACAAGGGGGACTACACATATCTACCCCAAGGAATACCACGATCTCGCCGCACACTCGCGGGAGAGGGGTTTTCCCATGCGAAGGAAGAAGAGCTTCACATGCTCAAGAAGAGAATCGTTACCCTCGTAGATTTTCGCGCGCCCGCCATGAAGAAGTAGACGGTTGAAAAGCTTCGCCTCGCTCTTGCCGTCGAGGATCCGGTCTCGGATCGTGATTCGGTGCTCCGGTGCTCCGCCGGCGGCCGGATCTCCTCTTCTCCTTCCTTGCTCTCCCTTCTCTCTAAACTTTTAGAAAGAGAGTCTAGGGTTTGAAATGAGGGTTTAGAACCCTTCAACCCTAAATTAAAGGTTTGGGCGGACCATCCTAGGCCGTTAGATGAGATTTGATGGAAAATCGGACGGCCACGGAGTCATTTTACGGATTCAGCACCCGTCCGCACGACCAGTGGCGCACGGTCAGTGGTCGTGCGCCCTATGTCAGTGATCGTGCGTTTTCGTTAAACAGGGATTTGACATTATAATTTCTTTATGCACGACCAGTGGCGCACGGTCAGTGGTCGTGCGCCCTGTGGTCAGTGATCGTGCGCTAAGGGAAAAACTGCACAGTTCAACGCCCTTCCGCCGACGGTTACTCTACCGCGAGGCGTTAACTCCCACCGACTCCAGGACTGAACATGGGGTGTTACAACTCTCCCCCCCTTAAAAGAATTTCGTCCCGAAATTACGAATAGCAAGTAAACAACTTAAACTTAAACGGTACCTGAGTTGAAGAGTTCGGGGTACTCCTCGAGCATGGTTTGCTCTCGTTCCCACGATAGCTCCTCACGACCGCAACTGTCCCAACGGACTTTCACCATCCTGATTTCTTTGTTCCGAAGCCGCTTGACCTCGAAATCTTTGATAGAAATGGGCTTGACTTTGGTCGTCAACCCTTCCTCAACCAGTACTTGATCAACCGCTAACACTTGCGACGGCTCTTGCACCGCCTTCCGCAATACTGAGATGTGGAATACGCCATGCAAACAACTCAGTTCCACAGATAATCTCAACCGGTAGGCCGCTTCTCCGATCCGTTCTAGAATCTCGAATGGCCCAAGGTATCTCGGACTCAACTTTTTCAAGCGTCGAACCCGTGACACCGCCTTGAACGGTTTGGTCTTCAGGTATACCCATTCGCCAACATTGAACTCCACGTTCCTATGTTTGGCATTAAAATACTTAGCCTGCCTGTCCTGAGCTACGAGCAAGCGCTCTCGTATCGTTTGCACCAAAGAAGTCGCATCTTCGATCTCCTGACGATTGCAAAGTTTCGACTCACCCGTCTCCAACCATGACAACGGCGTGCGACACTTTCTCCCATAAAGAGCTTCGAACGGTGCCATCAGGATACTTGCTTGGTAACTGTTATTGTACGCAAACTCGACCGAGTATATGCGATCCTCCCACCGTTTTCCGAAGTCCAACGCACACATGCGAAGCATGTCTTCCAATGTCCTGTTGACTCGCTCGGTCTGGCCATCCGTCTGCGGATGAAACGCCGTACTAAACTTCAGTTTCGAGCCCAACATCTGATGTACTAGCCTCCAGTCATTGGACGTGAAGCGTCCACCGCGATCACTCACAATGCTGCGGGGCACTCCGCCTTCACCAAGGCGCACGCTTGACATTTGGCCACATACAACGCCACATCTTTCTTAAGCCCCGGCCACCAAAACAACTTTTTAAGATCACGATACATCTTCGTGCTCCCTGGGTGGATTGAGTACTTGGTATGATGCGCCTCGTACATCAACTCCGCCCGGAGGTTGCCCCCACTTGGGACGCACAAACGATGATCCTTCCTTAATAACCCATCTTCTACCGAGAACTGGGAATTTGACCCATCCAGAGTGGCCTCCAAAAGCTCCTTCATGGAGTCATCCAACTCCAACGCCTGCCGAACCCGGTCAGCCAGGTCGTACTGCACCTCTGTCCAATTTAACATTGCCTTGGCGCTCGTCTGCCTGTCAACGCAACCGATCTCAAGCTCCTCCAACTCCCGTACTAGCCGCGCATCATGCACCGACAACCAGCTAGCACGCGCGGGAGTTCTGCGACTCAACGCATCTGCCACCGCATTGCCCTTCCCCGGCACATAATGAATTTTGAAGGTGTAGTCCCCCAGGAACTCCATCCACCTCCTTTGCCGCATAATCAAGTCCTTCTGATCCAGCAAGTACTTCAAGCTCTTGTGGTCGGTGTAGATATCAACTTTCACACCGTAAAGGTAGTGTCTCCACAGCTTCAGTGCATGTATCACGGCCGCTAACTCCAAGTCATGGACCGGATAATTCCTCTCGCGTACCTTCAGCTGCCGCGAGCCGTAGGCAATCACACTCCCATGCTGTAGTAGTACACATCCCAAGCCACTCCCCGAAGCATCACTGTAGATTTCGAATCCCTCGGTCCCACTTGGCGAACATAAGATTGGCGCCGTGGTCAACCGACCCTTTAACTCCTCAAAAGCTTGTGCGCACTCCGGCGACCACACAAACCTTTGATCCTTTCTTGTCAACGATGTGAGAGGTAACGCTATCCGCGAGAAGTTCTCTACGAAGCGCCTGTAGTAGCCGGCAAGTCCTAGGAAACTTCGGACTTCCGCTACAGAGGAAAGAACAGGCCACTCCCGTATCGCCACTATCTTCGCCGGATCTACCGCAATCCCTGCTCCACTAATGATGTGGCCAAGGAAAGCCACCGAGGATAACCAGAACTCGCATTTGGAGAACTTAGCATAGAGCTGGTTCCTCCTCAGTGTTTCCAATACCATGTGCAGATGTTTGTAGTGATCATCTTCGCACTGAGAGTATACCAGGATGTCGTCGATAAACACGATCACAAACTGATCCAAGTACTCTCTGAATGTTCTGTTCATCAGATCCATAAATATGGACGGCGCATTCGTCAGTCCAAACGGCATAACCGTGGACTCGTAATGCCCATAACGCGTGCAGAACGCCGTTTTAGGGATATCACTCTCCCTGATCTTCAACTGGTAGTACCCAGACTTCAGATCCAACTTCGAATAAACTGTAGACCCCACTAGCTGGTCAAACAGATCGTCGATCCTCGGAATCGGGTATTTGATCTCTTTTAACGACTTGCTCAGTTCTTCATAAACGATTTAGAGCCGCAAACTCCCGTCCTTCTTCTACACGAAGAGGGCCGGTGTGCTCCAAGACGACAAACCTGGACGCACAAAACCTTGATTCGTACGCTCTTCAAATAGAACTTTCAGTTCTGCCAACTCATTTGGCGTTAGCCTATGAGGAGAGCATGACCCAGATTTGGCACCTGGCGCCAGCTCACTCACGACAACGATTGCTCGCTACGGAGGGACTCCAGGGAAACACATCAGGAATATACCCGTGATACTACCCAATGTAGGCTCAGGCTTCAAAGCCTCCCATGATGGCAGTAACGACGTTTGCACGTCGAATCCCTGACCCATAAACCGTAACTTTGCAACACAGAATCTCTTTTCGCGCGCATTGAACATCCGTAACGCCACTACGCATCCAATTTGTCCTTTGCCATCGAAGAAGGTACTTCAATACATGATATAAATCCCTTGGACAAAAGGTGCGCGAATCTCCCGTATCGAACAATGCTCTCGCCGGATTGCCAATAATCCAAACAAAGCCTAGAACCTCCAGTCCTAAGCTAACACGCAAAAGGCAACAGGTATAAAAAGCTAACCTGCTATCAATAAAACCATACCTGCCTTCCCGATGATCGGCCACATGGCCTCCTGCTGGCCAAGGCCGCCCATTCTCAGCTGGGCCAGAGTAAACAGCGGTGCGGCGGACGCCACCGCCTTTCCCTTCTCCTCAGATAATACCCCAGACTTCTTTTTGGACATTGGGCGTCCACTCCAACAATCGCGGGCATAGTGCCCCGGCTTTCCACAAACAAAGCATACATCCGGGGTTGGAATTGTAGTCGCTCCGGATGTGCTAGAGGAAGGGACTAGACCCGACCTCCTAGCCTTCTTGTACCACCTACGGTACCCAGATTTTGAGGTTGTCAACTTCAACACCGAATCTTTTGCCACAGGATCTCCGACTGTTCCTGCCAAAACTTTCCTTGCCTTCTGAGCACTCTCCCAACACTCTCTGGCGAGGTGCCCTTTCTTGCCACAAGAATAACATTTGACGGTAGTTTGGGTAGTAGATGGCCCAGCCTCTTCTCTCGTCATCTTTCGATACGCAGTCCTTATAGGATCTGTAAGGTTTGGTACCCTATCCACCGGTACTCGGTGGGTTTCCCCCAACTCCACTTCCAAAGCTCTGGCCGATTCCACCAAAGCTCGGAATCCCAATAGCTTTGGTCCTAGCAGTAGGATACGCAACTCGCTGCGCAGACCGTTATAAAATCTATCCACTATAGATTGCTCGCTTTCCCATTCAAAGCCTGGATAGCGCCTTACCATAAGGAACGTCTGCAAATATGCGTCCACCGAATGCGCTCCCTGCGCCACAGTTAGGCTCCTCTGCTGCTCTACATGACCCCCAAATGCCCTTTGCTCCAACATACCACCCGATGTTGGGGCCACCTCAGGGACAAATGGTTGCACATTACTCCCATGATGTGCGTTGGTCACAGCGAACACCGCTTCAACCACCCTTCTTATGGTTTCCAAAGACGTAGGGGTCTCTGGCACGTCGCTGGGTGCAGTACTTTTCCCAGAAAGTGTGCATTCAGACTGCCACGCGCCACACTCGTACACCTACAATCGTACAGAACACCAATAAGGGACCGAACAAAATTGCAAAAAGCAATTATAGGAACACGCAGGTTCCCCAAACATGTGTATTTTCATTCCTAAGTGGACATTCATGGGTTCTTTTCATGTTATAACGATGACGCACATACATGTGCTCACCACCCCTTAAAGTGAATTCGTCCACGAATTCATTTAAGCTTGACCGAAACCGTTAGTCTGATACCAATTTGTAACACCCCTATCCGTCACATGGCATATAGCAGTAGGTCCGGCCGGGGCCCGACGCCATATACCGCAGACAGACCGTGGAGTTACGCATCGCATTATCATACTCACAATTTGAAAGACAACGTCCTACGCAACACCTAGCGGAAGCATTTTAGGTTATTAAAAAAAAGAACCCAACAATAAGCATGAATGTCCACTAATAACAAAACCCATAGGAATGAAACGACTAAAAATACACAAAACAGTCCTCGGCCTTAAGGCCTTACAAACATTGTTCTCTTAACCAAAAAGTGTCTTTCATACATCGGCGCGCAGGCCGGCCATACATGAATATGAAAAACAAAACTAACTCTTCAGCCTTCATGGGCTAGCGCTGCAACTTGGGCTTTAGCCCGCTATTTACCTCTCGGCTCCGCAGCACCTGCAAGCAACAATCCACCGCACGGTGGTAAACAAAGGCAACGGTCAGCTATGCTGACCAAATTATAACGATTCCGCCCCCACACCGGGGCGGCAAAGCTTCTCCCCTGCACTTGTTAGCAAAACAAGCAACACAACAACAAAAGCATCTCATCATGGGTGTACGCTCTCACGGCCGTACACCCCGTGCTCTCAGGGCACTTATTCGGCGAAGCCAGTCCGAACCCTGTCCGGTCCTCGACTCCACCACCACCCCCAGGATGGCAATCTTTGTGAGCATTTAGTCTTTTCAGCCGCAGCCTAGACTCGATCTCCAAACCCCGGTAAGTCCCACGTACAACTTTAGGTCGCTTTAACCGAGCAGATGGAGCGGGTAGAGGGCTACTAGTCCGTTGCTCACTCCGCCACTGCCATTTGGCCCTTTGGCGCGGACTAAGCTTTCCCCAGTCCCAAATAACGATCAAACACGGTACTTAGCCCCGCTAAGTACCCGGTTGGCTCCCAGGCCACCGATATGACAGAACTACATTTCCGTCCAAAATTTCCGGGTGCACCTCGGGTTTCATCCCCAAGGATCCCTGCTGCAATCAAACATGATACATAGCCCCGCTATGTTCCCGACTGGCACCCAGGCCACCGAGATGGCGGAACTTCGTTTCCGCCCAGATTTCCGGGTGCACCTCGGGGTTAATCCCCAAGATTCCCTGATGCATTCTACCGCATAGTAACCCGAAAGCAATCAAAACGCTCGGAGTCTTCTCCGGCTAAAATATGCACATCATAACATCACCGATCCGGAAAACACATCCGGATAGGCTTCACACAGCATGCCTATGTCCGTACTACGATTCCGGACTCTAACAAGGGGGACTACACATATCTACCCCAAGGAATACCACGATCTCGCCGCACACTCGCGGGAGAGGGGTTTTCCCATGCGAAGGAAGAAGAGCTTCACATGCTCAAGAAGAGAATCGTTACCCTCGTAGATTTTCGCGCGCCCGCCATGAAGAAGTAGACGGTTGAAAAGCTTCGCCTCGCTCTTGCCGTCGAGGATCCGGTCTCGGATCGTGATTCGGTGCTCCGGTGCTCCGCCGGCGGCCGGATCTCCTCTTCTCCTTCCTTGCTCTCCCTTCTCTCTAAACTTTTAGAAAGAGAGTCTAGGGTTTGAAATGAGGGTTTAGAACCCTTCAACCCTAAATTAAAGGTTTGGGCGGACCATCCTAGGCCGTTAGATGAGATTTGATGGAAAATCGGACGGCCACGGAGTCATTTTACGGATTCAGCACCCGTCCGCACGACCAGTGGCGCACGGTCAGTGGTCGTGCGCCCTATGTCAGTGATCGTGCGTTTTCGTTAAACAGGGATTTGACATTATAATTTCTTTATGCACGACCAGTGGCGCACGGTCAGTGGTCGTGCGCCCTGTGGTCAGTGATCGTGCGCTAAGGAAAAAACTGCACAGTTCAACGCCCTTCCGCCGACGGTTACTCTACCGCGAGGCGTTAACTCCCACCGACTCCAGGACTGAACATGGGGTGTTACACGGCGACCGACCTTATCCCTGGCCGACGACCACCCCTCCTCTCGTCGTGCCGGCCGCTCCCCCTCGGCCGCCATCCGCGACCGAGCAAGCGGCCGTAAGGGCCAACCCCCTCGGCCGCCGGCCGTGGTTGAGAGAGCGGTCACGCGGGCCGCTCTCCCTCGGCTGGCTGGCGGCCAGAGAACGTCCGCGCAGGCCGCTCTCCCTCAGTCGCCGGCCGCGGCCGAGCGAGCAGCCGCGGCCGAGCGAGCGGCCGCGCCAGCCACGGCCGAGGGAGCGGCCGCGCGGGCCGCTCTCTCCCTCGCCCGCCAGCCGCGGCCGAGTGGGCGACCGAACCGGCCGCGGTCGAGAGAGCGCTAGAGCGGCCGAATGGGCCGCTCCTCGGTCGCCGACATGCGGCCGAGGGAGTGGCTGAGCCGGCCGCCCCTCCTCGGCTGCCACTGACGATCCCCACCCTCCTCGTCGACGAGATCGATGAAAAGTTCACCGACTGCCCGTGGAAGTCTGTCCCAGCAAACTGATCATTTGGGTTCGTTCCCCGACGTACTATTCGCGTGTAATCACCCACTAACCGCCGGGTTAGTGGGGGAATTTTGTTAATAATTTAATAATTTATTTTGGGTGCAAATAACATGATTAATTATCATAAATGCGCACCCCTAAACTATAAAAAAATATTAATTTTGGGTGGTTGTGGTGTCTGGATAGCCGCATAACCACCATAACCATCCCTTGAAGGCTATAAAAGGAGCCTCAGACCTTCTCATTTCTCATATTTTTCCTCTCAGCCTTCTTCTTTCTCAGGTCGAAACTCTGCCAAATTTCTCCTACGAGCAGCGTTCGAGCCGCACTCAAGCTGCACTCGAGCCACGTTCAAGCCACCTGACGAAGCCCGATCGCTCAGTTTCCGAGTGACCTTTGCAACCACAAACTCAAGTGCTCCGCTCCCACGTTTAGAGCCAGCGGGACCCTCAGTAAAGCTCATCGTCGAAAGTGCAATTTGTAACAAACGCCGGGCGCTGCGGCCTGTCGTTCGTCGTGTGCTAAGTGTTCTATTACCTCAAAATTGTAACGAAAGACGGCATGTCGCCCTCGATTCGACGAACAAGTTGTAACAACCAGAAAATAGTGGATTTTGACCGGTACAGATCCGGTCTCGTGGTTTTTTACCCGGTTGAGGGGTTTTTCCACGTTGAAACTTCTTGTGTACGATCGATCTATTTCATTGATTGTGTGCGCGCTCGACCGTTCCGAGAACTAAGACGATTTAAGTATTCCGGCCCGACCAAGACGCTGAGTCAAACCGCAACATTACAAATAACTGATGACAAACATTATTTCGTTACAATAAGTCAAGATCTAATCAAAATAATTTAGTTACGATTATTTAATTGTTTCTCGTTCAAAATAAATTCAATTATATCTTTAATTTTTTAATTCATATTTTTTATCATAGATGTGGTTTTGTTATAAATAATAAATATTTTAATTAATAATAAATATACAATATTTGATATTAATTAATAACGTTTTATTTTCATAATTTAAAATAAAAATTATTGTTAATAAAGCATAAAGTGGTTATGATTTGTAGATAATCGTGTAACCAGCATAACTACACCGAAAACTTATAAATAGGACCATATGACCCTCCTTCAGATCATCTTCTCCTCTTCCGGCTTTTCCTCCTACGCACGTCAGAGTTCGCTTGAAGGTCTCATTGCGTCTTTGGAGGATCCTTCGAAGATCTTCGAGCGCATTCAAAGATCTTTAATCTACTTCAAACACTCCTGCACGCGTTCCACCCTGCGCAGGTGCCACTATGCGCACATTCAGTCTCGCGCACATTCCACTTTGCACACACTTCCCTACACATCAAGCACGCTCAGCGCACATTGCGCACTCCACTCAGCAGCAGGCGCAGATGAGAATATGTGCAGAGCGCGCCCCACCAGTCTCCAAGCCGCCACCGAAGGCACCAGAGCGCAACGCTCTCCCATGTGCATAAAGAAATACTTAGCTTCACGAGCGGTGATTTGTCATCCTCGGAGTTCTCTCTCTCCCCCAACAATTATAATGAGAGGCGGTATGTCGCTCTTGAGTTCTCTGCCAAGCTCTGTAACAACGCAAGAAGATAGTGGAAGTTTGGTCGGCATAGCTTCGATCACGTGGTTATTCACCGCATTTACGGGTTTTCACGTTAAAAAACTGTCTTGCCAACTGTCACATTCTTACCATTCTACATTGATTATTTGTACGCTCGACCGCTCCAGATTTAGAACGTTCTAATTTAAACTGGTCATTCGGAAGCCTCGAGCTAACCCGCAACAAAAAATATAATAGTTTACTAGACCAACACATAATAAAGTTGTTCCAATATTAATTGTTTGCATAAGTATCGCAACAATAAAAGTATCTTGATATAAATACGTACCTTGGGCAACAAAACTAATGAATCTTCTAGCATTTTTTTGACCAAGCTCCAACACCCTAGCTAAAAACAAAAGAGAGAAGCTGTAAATATTAAGGCTTCATTAGGAGTGGAGTTTGGACCCGCCGTTTGCGGCAAACGCCGCCGCACGGCGGATAACTAAATGCCGCGCGGCGGCGTTTGCCGCGTTTGGACCCGCCGCGCCATACAAAACGGCGGAAATACCTCCATTTCGATCGGCGGTCTCACCCCTCCATTTCAATCAGCCGGGTCGTCTCCTCCCGCCCCGTCTCCTCTCGCCGAAGCAAATAAAGACTAAGAAAACACGACAGTAGGAAAGAGAATCGGGCAAAGAGTGACGAGGGGAGGACCAATAATAATTCAATTTGATTTCAGGGCGATCGAACGATTAGAATTAACTTGACGGCTCACCAACATTACATCCTTGCATCATAAGGTTATTGCGTCGTCCTATAATTTGAATTGGTGAATGAGATTGCACGATCCCGATCACCGAGATCATAATTTTTTGAAAAATGATGGGCATGCCTCCCGAACGGCCCGGGAAGGTTCGTCGATTGCGTTGGAAGTCGTGGGGGCCAGTGGTGATGGGAGGCGTGCGCGCGGCTGCGTGCTGAGCTTGTGTGTCGTGTTGTAAGTGCGGGGGCGCATTGGGCGCATGCGTGCGTTGTAGAAGCGGCTTGCGGTGCTTCCCGCGGGTGTGTCCAAAAGACAAAGCAATTGAATTAGTACCAAATGAAATGTTTATCATTTTAAGAGGAATTAAGAGTTGTTGGGAATCACTGAAAGCTCTGGTAGACCGGATTAAATTGGACCGTCTTAGTCCGAGTGTGATCGAGCGTCCCAACAGTCACAGAAAAAGGGAAAAACTGACAAGACAATTTTTTAAAAGTGAAAAATCCTTCAACCAGGTGAAAAACTACGTGCTCGAGACTATGCCGGCCAAACCTCCACTATATGTTGGGTGTTGTACAGAGCTTCTTTGAAGAACACGAGGGCGACAGACCGCCTCTCATTACAATTTGTGGGAGAGAGAGAGAGAGTTGCGCTCGGAGGTGACATACCACTTCTCACAGAGCTAATTCTATTTTTCGTGGGCTGCGGGGAGTGATGCGCTCATTGTATTACGTGGTCCTCTGATAGTTCTTAAAGGCGGGAACAACTTGCTGCACTCGTTTTGATGTCTGGGGCTTGAAGCTCGGGGAGTGGTAAGTATGTCATTGTACAACCCCGTATTCGCAGAGTAGGGTACTTTCGGCAGGCGCAGAACCGGTTTTAAGTTTTTAAGCTTTTGAGAGATTTTGAACTCTTGGTGGCCAATTTTGGCTTGAACTTGGAAATATACTAGTAGGGGGAAGGAAAAATTTGCATCTCCCCCCAGGCTTACTAGGTGCGATGAAGGAGCGGTACTCCGGACGGAGGCCAAGGCCTCACCCCCTGCACCCCAGCCCCCTTGGGCGAGCTCGGCCGGCGGCCTGGAGCTCGCGCGGGCGCCCTGCCCCTTGGGCGAGCTCGGCCGGCGGCCTGGAGCTCGCCCGGGCGCCCTGCCCCTTGGGCGAGCTCGGCCGGCGGCCTGGAGCTCGCCCGGGCACCCTGCCCCTTTGAGCGAGCTCGTCTTGAGTGTCCGAGGTGGGGGTAAGGGGGAGGAGCACAGTTCAGCCTCCCCCTCCCCCCTGGACCTCTTGTTTTCATGTTTACCATATTACCCCCAGGGGGGATCTTCCCCTTTTTACCCCCCCCCCCCCAGTGTGGATGTTTTCTATTGGCTAGATGTTCATTTGCCTTAAGGGCATTTTGGTCATCTCTACCCCAGGACTACTTGGAAAAACTATAAATAGACCCCCTTGGGTACCTTTGGAGGGGCATTGGCTTTTGGCTTCCTCCTCCCTAGTTTCCTTCTTGGTAGAGTTGAGAGAACTCTCCAAGGTACCCAGCTCTCATTGGTAAGGGAGGGGAAGTGTTCTTGTGACCTTCCGGGTGTGTGGTGGGACCTCCGCACTAGAGCTGAGGGCCTGTTACTAGTTTCCCAAGTCTTTGGTCTGTGACGTTCTTCCGAGTGTAGTAGGTGTGAGGTCACCCCTTCCCCAAGGGTCGAACTCCACAGAGACCAAGTTTTTTGGTTTCAACATTTTGGTGCGGTGAGCGTGGAGAGTGACCAGCACAGAAGATCTCGGGAGAGTGTCATGGCTGGAGATCAGGGAGGTGGTGACGATCTCGGCGAGCTCCCCAACCCCGGACCCTTCGTGGGAAGGAAAGAGTTCATGGCATCCATCCAAGGCATCATGGGGATGCTCCGAAGTTTGGCTCCTCGGGGTGGCAGCTCCACTCCAACCCCTCAGGAGCTAGCTCCTCCCCACCTCGATGAGTCAACTCCCAGGGGGCAAGGCGAGATCACCCCAGCAGGGGGAGAAGGAAGTGCCCCAGGAAGGCGACCTGGGAAGGAAAGGATGGGAGAGGGGGTCGAGCGAGACCTCCTCGGCCGGGAGTTGTTCCCCAGCCCAGCGAGTGCTAGCCCTCCAGGCGAGCAGGTTGCGCGAGTAGAGGTGGCAAGAGCACCCCTCGGGGGGTTACCTTTCAGCGAGCTGATCATCTCAGCTCCCGTTCCTGAGGGGTTCAGAGAGCCAGATATGGCTTACTATACCGGGAAGGATGCACCTGCAGTGGTTCGAGGTTGCCGTCTCCATCAGGCTGATGACGGATGCCTTCAAGTGTCGCCTCTTTGCGATCACGTTGAAGGAGAAGGCGAGGGACTGGTTCCATCAACTCCCTCCAAGGTCCATCTTTGGGTTCGAAGACTTGAGTCGGAGCTTTCAGCTTCGCTTCTCCACCTCCAAGAAGAGGAAGAAAGGTCCGGAGTCCCTCTTCCTGATAAAGCAAAGGGACAAGGAGTCGCTGGCCCACTACGTTGACAGGTTCCAGAAGGAGGTCCTTCACATCCAGGAGGTGCCAGGGTATGCTCTCCAGATGGCCTTCACCGTTGGGCTGAAGGAGGGCTTCTTCAAGATGAGCTTGACTCGGAAGGCCCCCCTTTCCTTCGAGGAGCTGATGGAGAGGGCGGCAGAGGAGATAGCTATGGAGGCAGCCAACCCGGCCATCATGAAGAAGTTGGCAAAGTTGACGGAGGAGGAGTCAAAGGAGCAAGGTGGCTCAAGGCACCAGGAGGGAAGACGGAGAGAGGAGCAGAGAGCTCAGGGGTTCCAGAGACAGGAGGGTCCGGAGCTAGGCTGGAGGCAGCATGGAGGACCTGTCCATGGTCCAGGAAGAGCTCTCGTCCAGGATGGGGGGAACTTTCATGGGGGCCAAGGGAGGTTCAACTTCCAGAGGCAAGCCCCAAGACAGCTCCTGCCCCCACCCCAGCAAGCAATGACGATTGGTCGGAGGGAGAGGAGGAATCGCAGGGGGAAAGGGGGAGGCAGAGTAGAATTACCATACTGCGACTTCCACCAGTTGGAGGGTCACGCTACGGCTACCTGCCCCGAGTTCCTAGAAGTGAGGAGGACGAGAGCTCCAGCCCAGCAGCAGTCGGAGCGGATCGAAGCTCTTCCCCAAGGAGGTGGAGGGGATGATAAATGCGAGGACCGGGTCGATGTAGGACCCCGAGGTGGCATAGCTGTGATCCATGGGGGATTGGGGATCGAAGCCTCTCGAAAGGCGAGTCTCCATGTGTTGTATCGACGGAGCGTTGCCTCGACATCCCAGACCCCTCCCCCGGAAGAAAGGGTCACCTTCTCGTCAAAGGATATGCCAGAGCATGAGGATCCCTTCTGCGATGCCCTGGTCATCCAGGCAGCCATCGAAGGCTTCACCGTCTCCCGGATCTTGGTTGATAACGGAAGCTCGATCAACATCATTTTCAAGAAGGCGTTCGAGGGGATGAAGGTGGAGCCAAGGAGGATAGTGGCGTCGGATGGGCCTCTGTTTGGATTCTCAGGGGAGAGAAGGAGGTGGAAGATGGAGTCGGACTCCAGGTGAAGTTAGGAGGGACCTCAAGAAACTGCAGATTCGTCATTGTTGACGCTCCAAGCAGCTACAACGCCATCTTTGGAAGGCCCCTCATCAGCGCCTTCCGGTGTGTGCCCTCATCCTTCCACCAATGCCTCAAGTTTAACTCAGATGGGATCCAGGTCAGGATCAAGGGAGACTCCAGGATGGCGAGGCAGTGCTACGTCACGGCAGTCAACACTATCTCTTGGTTGGCAAAGGCGGAGGAGACGGAGAACATTATGGAGAGCCTGAGCAGGATGGAGGTGTCTAGTGGGCGAGAACCTGATGGCGACCACCAGGCCCGGAGCCCCTAAAGAAGCCTCGCCTCGGCGGAGTCATGTATCTTGTTTTTCTTTATGTTGTAATGAGTCCGGCCTCCGACCGGTAGAGTCGGGAGGGTCATGTAACCCAACTTGTTTCCCCTTTTGAGGATGTTGAATTTTGGCAGAGTGCAAGTGACATGCCCCGTCCCCAAGTCCCTCAGCTCCGAGATGATTCCGCTGACCAGGCTCTCACTAGCTGGCAGGGCAGGTTGATCTCTCGTGGAAGCTAAGTCTTTTAGCTCCGGGATGATTCCGCTGTCAGGCTCCCACTAGCTGGCAGGACAGGTTGATCTCTCGTGGAAACTAAGTCTTTTAGCTCCAGGATGATTCCGCTGCCAGGCTCTCACTAGCTGGCAGGGCAGGTTGATCTCTCGTGGAGCCCAAGTCCCTTAGCTCCGAGATGATTCCGCTGACCAGGCTCTCACTAGTTGGCAGGGCAGGTTGATCTCTCGTGGAAGCTAAGTCCTTTAGCTCCGGGATGATTCCGCTGACCAGGCTCCCACTAGCTGGCAGGGCAGGTTGATCTCTTGTGGAGACTAAGTCCTTTTAGATCCGGGATGATTCCGCTGTCAGGCTCTCACTAGCTGGCAGGGCAGGTTGATCTCTCGTGGAAGCTAAGTCTTTTAGCTCCGGGATGATTCCGCTGCCAGGCTCTCACTAGCTGGCAGGGCAGGTTGATCTCTCATGGAGCCTAAGTCCTTTAGCTCCGGGATGATTCCGCTGATCAGGCTCCCACTAGCTGGCAGGGCAGGTTGATCTCTCGTGGAAGCTAAGTCTTTTAGCTCTGGGATGATTCCGCTGTCAGGCTCTCACTAGCTGGCAAGACAGGTTGATCTCTCGTGGAGCCCAAGTCCCTTAGCTCCGAGATGATTCCGCTGACCAGGCTCTCACTAGCTGGCAGGGCAGGTTGATCTCTCCTGGAAGCTAAGTCCTTTAGCTCCGGGATGATTCCGCTGACCAGGCTCCCACTAGCTGGCAGGGCAGGTTGATCTCTCGTGGAGACTAAGTTCTTTTAGCTCCGGGATGATTCCGCTGTCAGGCTCTCACTAGTTGGCAGGGCAGGTTGATCTCTCGTGGAAGCTAAGTCCTTTAGCTCCGGGATGATTCTGCTGACTAGGCTCCCACTAGCTGGCAGGGCAGGTTGATCTCTCGTGGAGACTAAGTTCTTTTAGCTCCGGGATGATTCCGCTGTCAGGCTCTCACTAGCTGGCAGGGCAGGTTGATCTCTCGTGGAAGCTAAGTCTTTTAGCTCCGAGATGATTCCGCTGCCAGGCTCTCACTAGCTGGCAGGGCAGGTTGATCTCTCGTGGAGCCTGAGAGAGGAAGTTGTCTACCTAAATCACCTAGAGGGGGTGAATAGGTGAGATGTGCATCTATTTGCGGAATAAAAAATTAAGGAACTAGCACAGCACAATACCAAGCAATCACAGACGACAAAAGATTTATAGTGGTTCCCCAACCTTGGGTACGTCCACTTTCCTCACCAATCTAGTAAACCACTAGACTTGGCTACTCCACTATCTCGGATCAAAATGATCCTACACCTCGGAACAACGTTCCTACAAAACTCGATCCCAAAATAGATCTACACTCGGAAGATTAAAACTTCCTACAAATCTCGGAGAGAATTTCTCCTACAATAAAGATGTTTGAAATATAACTCAAATAATACAAACAGTGAATTCTCAGATCTGAATAGATCAGCCTTGATCTTCCTCTTTGTTCGTTGTGGCTTTTTCAGAAAGATCGAAGAAGACCACGGCAACCCTAGATCTGAAAACTTCTTTGACTTCTCCCGATCGGATGTAGAAGATGATGAGAAGCAGAACTTGATCACGATCAGAAGAAGAAAACTTAGATCTGAATCAGGAATCAGAAACTCAGCACGAGCACGATGAAGATCAACGGCGGCGGCGGCGGCTTCAGTGATTCAGACTTTTCCGAGAGATAACAATGTCGACGGAGGCGGCTTGTAGATCTCGAAAAACTTATATTCTCTGATAATTCCTTTTCTTTTCCTTATTAGGTTAGGTCTAATCACGTATCCCTTTTATAGGAGACTGATAACGGTCATAATCGTAATTAACGATGATACGTGGACCAATCAGAAAAGGGGAATTCAAAAATTACTTTGGAATTCAGGTCTTAGCAATTTTCAGAAAAAAAAATCAGAGTCATATACACGAGAGGAAATGATATACTCGAGTATATGTCTATCTGCTACTCGAGTAACTAGAAGTGAAGCATACTCGAGTGAATGAGTTTCAACATACTCGAGTATCTGGGTTCAACTACTCGAGTGACAGAAAAGATCTACTCGAGTATAAAGAAGTTGGTTACTCGAGTATATCTACTTAGAGGAATTCTCAGGATAAAAGGATGGTGTTACTCGAGTATATAGAAAGGAGGTACTCGAGTACTTGGAAGACAGTTTACTCGAGTATAACAGAGGGAGTCAACTACTCGAGTATCTGAGTTATTTACTCGAGTATAGAGAGTCTACTCGAGTATATAGACTTAGAGAAATTCCTTTATATTTCCAGTCCAGGCTTACTCGAGTGTAAATAAAGCATCTACTCGAGTAACTCGAAGACTACTCGAGTAAGAGAGTTAACCTCCTCGAGTATCAAGTAACCTACTCGAGTATACCAAAGAAGTACTCGAGTATGTATACTTAGGATATTTTCCAGATAAAATAGAATCCTTTACTCGAGTATATAACTTAGACCTACTCGAGTATCAAACCATTTACTCGAGTATATATATAAAAATTTACTCACTCGAGTATATGAAGATCTACTCGAGTATACACTTATATACTTGAGTAAAAGGGATTTTCTCGAGTATGCTTAAGTCAACTACTCGAGTACTAAGTCACCTACTCGAGTATATGGAGTATATTACTCGAGTATGTGGACTTAGTAGAATTCTTGGAATTAGGTCTTCTATCCTTCTTTGTCCATGAGTCCAAGTGCATCTAGATGAAGTGTATCCCAATAGAGAGACTATATGTGAGTCAACACCTTGGATCACACAATGAGGGATTACATTGTATGGTCCTGTGTTTGATGACCCACTATAGACTGACATTGGTCTACACTTGACAATAGAGTCCTGCATACACAACTTAAACACAACATCAAATACAAGTGCAATTCACCTTAGTTTTAGGAGGACTTCTTCAAATTAAGGTCATTATGGAAACAAGACCCAACAATCTCCCCCTATTTGAAGAAGTCAGAACACCATCTACTAAGTTGAATTGCTAGAGATATTAAAACAAAATAACATGAAAGAGAATGCCCAACAATCTCCCCCTATTTGAAGAAGTCAGAACACCATCTACTAAGTTGAATTGCTAGAGATATTAAAACAAAATAACATGAAAGAGAATGCTTGTCTTACATTTCTTTACTATAATTGTCCACCAATCTCCCCATTTCTGTACTAGAATTGTTTTGCATTTCTCCCCCTTTCTGAAATCTTCATTTAGATTTGCAAATTTTCTCTTCCTTTATCATCTCTAAATTCCATTTCCTTTTGCTCTCCCCCTTTCTGACCTCTTTAAATAGGGGACACTAGAAACTCCCCCTTAACCAATGCATATGGAGTTCTTCAATTGCTAAAAACCATCATGATTTTCAACAGAAGTACCTTAATCTTCTAGTTCCAGGAATTTTTCTGGAACATCTACTTGTCCAATTGCCAGATAAGAATTTTATTGGCCCATGGACATACCTTCCCGGTGTACGAGGAGTTACCATTATCTTTGTCCTCTTGGTCAGAAAAAGCCATAAGCCCGAAGTAGGCTTCTTCATCCTCACTTGACTCAGATGAGTCAGAGTCACTGAGGGTCTTTGGCTTTTTGGCAATGAAGCTTCTTTCTTTCTTCCTTTTCCCTTGAGGGGAATTCTTTTCTATGCCTCTTCCTTCTTTCTTCTTCAGAGGGCACTCAGTGCTTATATGCCCTGGCTTACTACAGGAATAGCAAACAATGTTAGATGAAACATGTTTGTTCGGTTTAGATTTATACCTGTCATGTCTGCTGTGACGATCACCATCAGGACGTGATCTTCTGGACGAGGAATCATTTTCTCTCATTTGTTTCTTATTGCTAAGAAACTTCTTGAATTGTCGGGAGAGAAGATGAAACTCTTCATCTGATGAATCTGAGCCTGAGGTGCTTGGCTCGGACTCTTCTTCTTCATAGTCTCCTTGAGTGGAAGCAGCTTTGGCCTTTCTTGAGCTGTCTGCCCTTAGAGCAACTGGCTTATCTTGGAATGAGGAGTTGTTGCCCTCTTCTTCAGCTTTTCTATTATTGATTTGAAGCTCATATGACATAAGCTTTCCGAAGAGGTTCTGAGGGTCAGTTTCTGCTAATCTTCCAAACTCTCTTATGGCACATATCTTGTTGTCCCAATCCTTTGTCAAGGATCTTAGGAACTTGTCGTTTAGTTCACCATCTGTGAACACTCTGTCGTAGTTCCTCAACCCATTGACAATCTTGAAGAAATTTTCATACGTGTCAGCAATAGCTTCCTTTGGTCCTTGCTTGAAGGCTTCATACTTCTGATTTAGAAGGGATCTTCTATCATCCCTTACTTCTTCTGTACCTTCCATCAAGATAATTAGAGATCCCCACATCTCCTTGGCAGATTGGCAGTGAATGAGGTTTTGTAACATAGAATCATTGACTGCACTTGCGATGATGTTCTTGGCTTTCTTGTCTAGGGAGACAAGTGCAATCTCATCCTTATCAAGATCCATCAACTTCTTTGGCACCTCCTTTGTAGGATCACTAGTGGAGGCAATCATAGGGATATAAGGGCCTTCCTCTACTATCATGAATAAGCGGGGGTCAACAGCTTCCATGTAAAGTTTTATTCTCTCTTTCCACATCGGAAAGTTTGCCTTATTGCACACTGGGAGCTTAGAAAAATCCTTGGCTCTGTCCATGCTTGATTAACTCAGAAAGACAACTAGGAGGGATCAGATCAAGGTGTTAACCTTTTAACGATCAACCTCCCCCTCTGATACCAATTGAGAGAGGAAGTTGTCTACCTAAATCACCTAGAGGGGGGTGAATAGGTGAGATGTGCGTCTATTTGCGGAATAAAAAATTAAGGAACTAGCACAACACAATACCAAGCAATCACAGACGACAAAAGATTTATAGTGGTTCCCCAACCTTGGGTACGTCCACTTTCCTCACCAATCTAGTAAACCACTAGACTTGGCTACTCCACTATCTCGGATCAAAACGATCCTACACCTCGGAACAACGTTCCTACAAAACTCGATCCCAAAATAGATCTACACTCGGAAGATTAAAACTTCCTACAAATCTCGGAGAGAATTTCTCCTACAATAAAGATGTTTGAAATATAACTCAAATAATACAAACAGTGAATTCTCAGATCTGAATAGATCGGCCTTAATCTTCCTCTTTGTTCGTTGTGGCTTTTTCAGAAAGATCGAAGAAGAGCACGGCAACCCTAGATCTGAAAACTTCTTTGACTTCTCCCGATCGGATGTAGAAGATGATGAGAAGCAGAACTTGATCACGATCAGAAGAAGAAAACTTAGATTTGAATCAGGAATCAGAAACTCAGCACGAGCACGATGAAGATCAACAGCGGCGGCGGCGGCTTCAGTGATTCAGACTTTTCCGAGAGATAACAATGTCGACGGCGGCGGCTTGTAGATCTCGAAAAACTTATATTCTCTGATAATTCCTTTTCTTTTCCTTATTAGGTTAGGTCTAATCACGTATCCCTTTTATAGGAGACTGATAACGGTCATAATCGTAATTAACGATGATACGTGGACCAATCAGAAAAGAGGAATTCAAAAATTACTTTGGAATTCAGGTCTTAGCGATTTTCAGAAAAAAAATCAGAGTCATATATACGAGAGGAAATGATATACTCGAGTATATGTCTATCTGCTACTCGAGTAACTAGAAGTGAAGCATACTCGAGTGAATGAGTTTCAACATACTCGAGTATCTGGGTTCAACTACTCGAGTGACAGAAAAGATCTACTCGAGTATAAAGAAGTTGGTTACTCGAGTATATCTACTTAGAGGAATTCTCAGGATAAAAGGATGGTGTTACTCGAGTATATAGAAAGGAGGTACTCGAGTACTTGGAAGACAGTTTACTCGAGTATAACAGAGGGAGTCAACTACTCGAGTATCTGAGTTATTTACTCGAGTATAGAGAGTCTACTCGAGTATATAGACTTAGAGAAATTCCTTTATATTTCCAGTCCAGGCTTACTCGAGTGTAAATAAAGCATCTACTCGAGTAACTCGAAGACTACTCGAGTAAGAGAGTTAACCTCCTCGAGTATCAAGTAACCTACTCGAGTATACCAAAGAAGTACTCGAGTATGTATACTTAGGATATTTTCCAGATAAAATAGAATCCTTTACTCGAGTATATAACTTAGACCTACTCGAGTATCAAACCATTTACTCGAGTATATATATATAAATTTACTCACTCGAGTATATGAAGATCTACTCGAGTATACACTTATATACTTGAGTAAAAGGGATTTTCTCGAGTATGCTTAAGTCAACTACTCGAGTACTAAGTCACCTACTCGAGTATATGGAGTATATTACTCGAGTATGTGGACTTAGTAGAATTCTTGGAATTAGGTCTTCTATCCTTCTTTGTCCATGAGTCCAAGTGCATCTAGATGAAGTGTATCCCAATAGAGAGACTATACGTCAACACCTTGGATCACACAATGAGGGATTACATTGTATGGTCCTGTGTTTGATGACCCACTATAGACTGACATTGGTCTACACTTGGCAATAGAGTCCTGCATACACAACTTAAACACAACATCAAATACAACTGCAATTCACCTTAGTTTTAGGAGGACTTCTTCAAATTAAGGTCATTGTGGAAACAAGACCCAACAGAGCCTAAGTCCTTTAGCTCCGGGATGATTCTGCTGACCAGGCTCCCACTAGCTGGCAGGGCAGGTTGATCTCTCGTGGAAGCTAAGTCTTTTAGCTCCGGGATGATCCCGCTGCCGGGCTCTCACTAGCTGGCAGGGCAGGTTGATCTCTCGTGGAGCCCAAGTCCCTTAGCTCCGAGATGATTCCGCTGACCAGGCTCTCACTAGCTGGCAGGGCAGGTTGATCTCTCGTGGAAGCTAAGTCCTTTAGCTCCGGGATGATTCCGCTGACCAGGCTCCCACTAGCTGGCAGGGCAGGTTGATCTCTCGTGGAGACTAAGTTCTTTTAGCTTCGGGATGATTCCGCTGTCAGGCTCTCACTAGCTGGCAGGGCAGTTGATCTCTCGTGAAACCTAAGTCTTTTAGCTCAGGGATGATTCCGCTGCCAGGCTCTCACTAGCTGGTAGGGCAGGTTGATCTCTCGTGGAGCCTAAGTCCTTTAGCTCTGGGATGATTCCGCTGATCATGCTCCCACTAGCTGGCAGGGCAGGTTGATCTCTCGTGCAAGCTAAGTCTTTTAGCTCCGGGATGATTCCGTTGTCGGGCTCTCACTAGCTGGCAGGGCAGGTTGATCTCTCGTGAAGCCCAAGTCCCTTAGCTCCGAGATGATTCCGCTGACCAGGCTCTCACTAGCTGGCAGGGCAGGTTGATCTCTCGTGGAAGCTAAGTATTTTAGCTCCGGGATGATTCCGCTGCCAGGCTCTCACTAGCTGGCAGGGCAGGTTGATCTCTCGTGGAGCCCAAGTCCCTTAGCTCCGAGATGATTCCACTGACCAGGCTCTCACTAGCTGGCAGGGCAGGTTGATCTCTCGTGGAAGCTAAGTCCTTTAGCTCCGGGATGATTCTGCTGACCATGCTCTCACTAGCTGGCAGGGCAGGTTAATCTCTCGTGGAGCTAAGTTCTTTTAGCTCTGGGATGATTCCGCTGTCAGACTCTCACTAGCTAGTAGTGCAGGTTGACCCCTCGGGAGTCTAAGTGTTTTCAACCCGAGGCTGTCTCGTCACCCAGGCTCCCATTAGCTGGCATGACAGGTTGACCCCTCGGGAGGCAAAGTGTTTTCACCCCGAGGCTGCCTCGTCACCCAGGCTCCTATTAGCTGGCATGACAGGTTGACTCAGCGAATACGTTGAGTTGGATGTTTCTTTCCGAGCTTGTGCCAACCTCGAAAAGAGTGGGGATTGTGTACAACCACGTATTCGTAGAGTAGGGTACTTTCGGCAGACGCAGAACCGGTTTTAAGTTTTAAGCTTTTTAGAGATTTTGGACTCTTTGTGACCAATTTTGGCTTGGACTTGGAAATATACTAGTAGGGGGGAAGGAAAAATTTGCATCTCCCCCCGGGCTTACTAGGTGCGATGAAGGAGCGGTACTCCGGACGGAGGCCAAGGTCTCACCCCCTGCACCCCAGCCCCCTTGGGCGAGCTCGGCCGGCGGCCTGGAGCTCGCCCGGGCGCCCTGACCCTTGGGCGAGCTCGGCCGGCGGCCTGGAGCTCGCCCGGGCACCCTTCCCCTTGGGCGAGCTCGGTCGACGGCCTGGAGCTCGCCCGGGCGCCCTGCCCCTTGAGCGAGCTCGGCCGGCGGCCTGGAGCTCGCCCGGGCGCCCTGTCCCTTTGAGCGAGCTCGTCTTGAGTGTCCGAGGTGGGGGTAAGGGGGAGGAGCACAGTTCGGCCTCCCCCTCCCCCTGGACCTCTTGTTTTCATGTTTACCATATTACCCCCAGGGGGGATCTTCCCCTTTTTACCCCCCAGTGTGGATGTTTTCTATTGGCTAGAGGCTCATTTGCCTTAAGGGCATTTTGGTCATCTCTACCCCATGACTACTTGGAAAAACTATAAATAGACCCCCTTGGGTACCTTTGGAGGGGCATTGGCTTTTGGCTTCCTCCTCCCTAGTTTCCTTCTTGGTAGAGTTGAGAGAACTCTCCAAGGTACCCAGCTCTCATTGGTAAGGGAGGGGAAGTGTTCTTGTGACCTTCCGGGTGTGTGGTGGGACCTCCGCGCTAGAGTCGAGGGTCTGTTACTAGTTTACCAAATCTTTGGTCCGTGACGTTCTTCCGAGTGTAGTATGTGTGAGGTCACCCCTTCCCCAAGGGTCGAACTACACAAAGACCAAGTTTTTTGGTTTCAACAGTCATATCCTCTGTGGTTTGTCTCTTGTTGTGCTTATAAGAGACTAGATTGGCAGACTTGTCGCCACCTGGCGAGATTGTTGTTGAGTAGAGGGTGCTGGGAATGCTGAGTGTTCTGTATGTCGTACTACAGTTGACTAGTCCTTAGCGGGCTCTGAAGTCGTTCTTGCAAACTACTAGCAGTGCGGGGCACATGAACTTTGGGCGCTATGGCGAGTTTGGTCTGCTGACACTGAGGAGGCTTGGTGGTCCTGGCGGAGTGTGCAGAGGCATGCTTGGAATGATCTTGACGGCAGCGGGCGCGGAGGTGCGCTTGGACGGTCTTAACGGCGGGGCGAGTGGAGGCATGCTTGGAATGATCTTGACGGCAGCGGGCGCGGAGGTGCGCTTGGACGGTCTTAACGGCGGGGCGAGTGGAGGCACGCTTAGACGGTCTCGACAGCAACGCGCACGGAGGCACGCTTGGACAGTCTTGACGGCGGGGCGAGTGGAGGCGCGCTTAGACGGTCTCGACAGTAGCGCGCGCGGAGGCGCGCTTGGACTGTCTTGACGGCGGGGCGAGTGGAGGCACGCTCGCCGCTGGGGGTGGGGGAGGGGGTGGCGAGCTGCCCCTGCCTGATCCTTGTCCTTCTTCTCCAGTCATCGAACCTGCAGAAGGTTTTCTCTGCTGACCACTCTCCACGCTCACCGCACCAAAATGTTGAAACCGGAAAACCGGTTCCTGTGGAGTTCGACCCTTGGGGAAGGGGCGGTCGCGCACCTACTTCGCTCCTGCAAGAAAATGACAAGAAATAGAAAAAGAAGAACCAAGGACTAGACCAAGGGCCCGGCGTGGAGGTCCCACCACACACCCGGAAGATCTTAGAGCGCTTCCCCTCCTTAGCCAAGTGCCGGGCTAAGGTACCTCAGAAAGCGCTAGTAGACTTGAGAATGATTAAGCGTGTCTTCTGAGGTACCCCTTGGGTCCTATTTATAGGAAAAGATGGCCTGCCAATATACAACCTTCGCCGTTCTCGAGGACTATAGGCAGACCAGAGGGGGCAACATGGTAAAAAGATGTCATGGCCAAGATGCGAGCTGGACCTGAGGTAGCATCCGCTCGGTAGGGGCCTGACTCGCCTCGCTTTGGGCCTAGGCGAGCACGTACTCGGCAGGTTATGCTCGACTATCGCCGAGCTCAGCTCGACTTTCGCCGAGTTCCAACCAGAAGCGGGGCTCGGCACGACGATCGCCGAGCTCCAACTGAAACTGAGCTCGGCGTGGAGATCGTCGAGCTCGGCTCGACTATCGCCGAGCTTGGTCTCGGCATGCTGGGCCCCGTTCGACCGTCGTCGAGCTCGGCTCGGCTATCGCCGAGCTTGGTCTCGGCATGCTGGGTTCATACTGCGGTCTGAGCCGGCCGGTTTAACTCTTGTCGACCACTCGCTAGATACGGGGTTGTACATAATCCCCGCTCTTTGCGAGGTTGGGACAAGCTCGGAAAGAAACATCCAACCCCATAGAATCCTGCGAGTGCGACAGGGGCAAAAAGGAATCTTCTGGTAGGCCCCACATGTAGCTATATATATGTACCCCTGCGCATCTGGCTGACCTTTGCCCTTCCCCAAATTCTATCAAGATGTCGCTCCCCAAGGAAGTCCTAGAGCGGCTCGCACGTTCCCGCGAGGAGATCGCTGCTCGGGCCGCGGGACTGACCAACCTAGAGGCCCCTGCTCGCCGTTTTGCTGATTTCGGCTCGGCCAAGCGGGCGAAACCCTTTCCACCGGGGGCCGAACCCATTCTGGCCGACTTTACTGCTGCTTTGGGGAACGGGGCCGGCTCCTCCAACCAGCCGGTTCTTGGTTCTTCCACTAAAAATCTCGTGGAGCTATCTTCCGACCAGGAGAATAGCGGCGAGGCATCCACCCCGCGGGCCAAAAGTATTCCTGACAGCTCGCCAAAGCGGGATCCCGAGGTCAAGGAGCCGGGCTCGCAGGAACTGGCGTCGCCGAGTCGTCTCCCTTCCCGGCAACCCTCCCCTGGGTCCATATTCGTGGGGAGAGGCGCCGGGCTTATCCCTGTCCCCGGCTACCAACTTGCCCCTCAGGAACTCCTGCAGGGGCGTGGCAAGGACCTGTGCCACTTCTCTCCTTGCGCCAACCCAGAGGAGCCAGGCTCGCGCGGTAAGTTTTCAACTTCTCTTCTGTTCCGGGGGTATTCGCTTTGCTGATCGTCTTTCGGTTCTTCATTCGGAACTTCTCGGCCGGACGGAGGACGGCGAGTCCGTGGATCGACCCCCTTACTCGCCCCTCCCTTCTCCAAGCGCCCTAGACGCCTTCCTGGACTCCGAACTGGGTAGTCCTGAACGTGCAAAACGGGAGCGGAAGGTTCTCAAGAAGCTGGTGCGCGAGCTCCACGACCTGCGGAAGGACAACAACAAGCTGCAGTGGGAGTGCTCGCGTCTTGCGGACGGTGCTGGGGTCAGCTTGGCGTTCGAGGAGGCGTCTTCCTTGGTGCTGATGGATGAGATTGACGAGAACCTGCGGGTGGTAAATAGGAACATGGGGCGACTTCGTGAACTTTACGTGCGGCGACCTGCAACGGCGGGCCGGCGAGACCGGGGAGAATGAAACGGCTCCTCTGTCAGCCGACCGGTACTCGCCCTCGCCCTCGCATGGTCCTCGCGCCCTTATTTTTATTTGCTCTGAATGATCTGCTTGTAATAACTCGAACAACTTTTCTGCAACTTTATATATGTAGATGCGTTTTCAATATCCTGGTAAGTCTTTTCGAATTCCTTCTTCTGGGGTCTGGCCAGCTCGCAGGATTTGCGAGTAGAGGGTGGCGAGGTGGCATGGCGAGACCGGGCCGATCGGTCGACTCGCCTTCCCCCTCGCCCTTCTTTATCTTCTTCTATAAATAGGCCTTCTCACCTACCCCCAGGGCACGCTTTTATTGCTTTCGAATCCCTGTTTCCTCTCTGTCATCCCGAGCTCGCGATTTTCATTTCCTTTGCGACTATGGTTAAGACCAACCCTGACGCGGATGGCCGGTCTAAGTGCGCCCAGCACTTCATCGACCATTGCTTCTTCGAGGGGCATATTACCGAGGAGGAACTCGTCGAATTCGTGGCTGCATTCGTCCCCCCCGGCTTCCAGGCTCGCAGGCCCGCCGAGCATGAAGCCATCAATTCCTTCCCGGAGGGTGAGCTCGCCTTCCCCATCTCGCACTTCGAGGTGGGGCTGCGCCTCCCCCTCTGGCCAGAGATCCGCCAGATCCTGAAGTACTACGGCGCGATGCCCGCGCAGCTGAATTCCAACGCCATTGCTATGATGGTGGCGTTCGCCTGCTTCCTCCGCCGAGAGCAGATTGAGTTCAACCTTATGGTGTTCCGTAAGTTGTTATCCTACAAGGCTACCCCCGATGGAGTCGCCTACTTTGGCGGGTCCCTCATCAAGGTTCGCGAGCTCGCGAACAAGAACCATAACTGAATGACCCGGCTCGTCTTTATTAAGGGCGAGCTCGGCAACATCCCCTTTCGTCCCCTACAGAAAAGCGAGGACATATACCGTCCTCCTTCCCTGTCTGGTAGCGACGCCGACCTCCACAAGTTTTTCCTCCACAAGGACTTCGAGGTCGCCTTCCTCCGCCGCGGCCTTGATTCGCTTCAACCCGTTCTCCCTGGTGAAGGTATATCTCGCCCTGCCTTTTCGCGAACTCTGTCAAGGTGAATCTCTGTTTTTTTTATCAAGTCTCTCTTTGCAGGGGAATGGGTTCTGCTGGAGCACCCGTCGTTCGCCGACTCGGGGATATTCTCAGATCCCCTGGAGCTGGCCCGGGCGGCGGCAGCGGCTTTTCGCGAGGAACAAGCGCGAGGCCAACTCCTCGGCAAGAAGCGCTTGGAGCCCGGGGGGTCAAGCTCGCGCCCCGATCCTTCGGTCCCCAAGAAGAAGAAGGCGAAGGTGGTCTCGCGTGGACGGCTGCACCTTCCTCCGTCGCCTACCAAATTTATGAGCTCGTCGGAGGCTCTGTCCGACGAGCCGCCTTTGAGTCCATTAGAAGAAGCCTCCTCCCCCCGAAAGGGGAAGAAGAAGAACGGGCCATCCTCTGATTCTACCGGAGAAGACACCCTCCGCAAGCCCGGCCTGCCGAAGGATCACCCCCACTTCAGCAAGGGGTGTAAAAGCAAAGATGCGGCCGGCGAGCCCATTTTGAAGTGGGACGAGGGGGCTCACCGAGTTTCTGTTTCTACTCGCGCCCCCTCCTGGGGAGCTCGCCGGCCTCCTACCGCCCATGCCTTCGCCTTCGGCTTCGGCCTCTACAGCCGCGACAGCGCCGAATCGTACAAGAAACTCACCCCCAGTCAGCTCGGCCATGAGGGGTTACAAGCCCACCTGCAGGCCTTCGAGCTCCACCACATGATGGTCCGCCGCGGCTTCCAGCTCAGCAATGCCCTGCTGACTGCCGAGCAGGAGCGCGACCTGGCGAAGGAGAGCGCGGCCGACGCGGAAAGGCGGTTCGGCCTTGCCGACGCTCTACTCGCGAAATCTGCCGGCGGCTTGGTAATCACTGGGTATCTCTATTTACCTTACTTAGGATTATTCTTGTGCTTGTTCTGAACTTTTAATCCTGCAGGATGCCGAAGCCGCCGACGCGCTGCGAGGCGAGGTGGCTCAGCTGCAAGCTCAGCTTGCCGAGCGGGAAATCCAGCTCGCCGAGCAAAAGACGTATTCTCGCGAGCAAGAGGTTGTTGCCGCCCAGCTGGGGGTGGAGGTGGAGGAGTTGAAGGAAAAGAACAAGGGGCTCCTGGGTGAGGTCCTCCGCCAGGCCGACGCTCTCCTTCCCCCGGGCGCCAGCGAGCCAGCCTTCCCCTACAAGAGGCCTCGGGTGTTTGGCGAGTCTGATGTCGCGGAGCGGCTGCGATCAACTCTATCGAGGCTGCCGAGTGCCTCCTGAAGGCCATGAGGGGGACGGGATTTTGGCGGAAGGCTGCGAGGGGGTCACCGTCCGGGAGCTCCTGCCAACCCTGTTCCCACCCAGCCCGCTCATCGAGAAGGAGGATAGCTTCGACTCGCTCTTCGCGGGGGAGGGAGAGAAGGGTGCTCGGCTTGGCGGCGAGGAGGACCGTCATTCAAGGGGGGGGGGGGACGAGAGCTAACTTTTGCTTTCTTTTTCTTTTGTATCCTGCCGAGGCGGGTCTTTCCTTGTATACTTGTAATGATGAATCAAAGATATTTTCGTAATTTCTCTATCTTCTTTTTAAGCTTACTTGCGATATTATACCCGCGCGCTTGATGTCCCGACCTCGCCCGTAGAATGTTTTGATTTAGGACCAGCCCCCGCGGTGAGATCATAGGCGCCGGCCATGGCTAGACTCGCCGATGTTATCGGTGATTGCGGCGAATCCCTAGGACACGTGCTCGCGCCATATCCTACTTGCGCCACACCTTCCCCCGCCATGTCTCGCTTCCGTTTTTCGACCACTCAGACAAGTGAAAATATGTTTGGGTCGAGATGCTGCCGGCATCCGCCTTAGACACCAGGGCGTGTCTTCTGCCGAGTTAACTGGAGCGAGACTAAGCTCGCTGGAGAGAGATGTTTCCTCCCCCTGAGTCTGGAACGGGACCAGGGCTTCCTTAGTAGCGAGCTGGAAGGGGGCAGGGTATTCCGAGCTCGCCGTCTTGACTGGCGAGCTTGCACCCTGGTGCTTTTCTCGGGCCAACTCCCAGTCTCAGCTCCAAGGTCATAGCGATGTCCACCGAGACTCGGTCATGCCAGCTAGGTGGGAGCCTGGCAGGGGAGTGACGAGACCTAACCCCAGAGCGAGAAGACTTAGAAACTTTTGCCTCTCCCGGGTGCTACCACCGGGCCAGTCAGCTAGGTGAGAGCCTGAGGGCGGGTGTTGAACATCCTCCGGGCTCAGCCCTTGGGTCATAGCGATGTCCATCGAGACTCGGCCGTGCCAGCTAGGTGGGAGCCTGGCAGGGGAGTGACGAGACCTAACCCCAGAGCGAGAAGACTTAGAAACTTTTGCCTCTCCCGGGTGCTACCACCGGGCCAGTCAGCTAGGTGAGAGCCTGAGGGCGGGTGTTGAACATCCTCCGGGCTCAGCCCCAGGGTCATAGCGATGTCCATCGAGACTCGACCGTGCCAGCTAGGTGGGAGCCTGGCAGGGAAGTGACGAGACCTAACCCCAGAGCGAGAAGACTTAGAAACTTTTGCCTCTCCCGGGTGCTACCACCGGGCCAGTCAGCTAGGTGAGAGCCTGAGGGCGGGTGTTGAACATCCTCCGGGCTCAGCCCCGGGGTCATAGCGATGTCCATCGAGACTCGGTCGTGCCAGCTAGGTGGGAGCCTAGCAGGGGAGTGACGATACCTAACCCCAGAGCGAGAAGACTTAGAAACTTTTGCCTCTCCCGGGTGCTACCACCGGGCCAGTCAGCTAGGTGAGAGCCTGAGAGCGGGTGTTGAACATCCTCCGGGCTCAGCCCCAGGGTCATAGCGATGTCCATCGAGACTCGGCCGTGCCAGCTAGGTGGGAGCCTGGCAGGGGAGTGACGAGACCTCACCCCAGAGCGAGAAGACTTAGAAACTTTTGCCTCTCCCGGGTACTACCACCGGGCCAGTCAGCTAGGTGAGAGCTTGAGGGCGGGTGTTGAACATCCTCCAGGCTCAGCCCCAGGGTCATAGCGATGTCCATCGAGACTCGGCCGTGCCAGCTAGGTGGGAGCCTGGCAGGGGAGTGACGAGACCTAACCCCAGAGCGAGAAGACTTAGAAACTTTTGCCTCTCCCGGGTGCTACCACCGGGCCAGTCAGCTAGGTGAGAGCCTGAGGGCGGGTGTTGAACATCCTCCGGGCTCAGCCCCAGGGTCATAGCGATGTCCATCGAGACTCGGCCGTGCCAGCTAGGTGGGAGCCTGGCAGGGGAGTGACGAGACCTAACCCCAGAGCGAGAAGACTTAGAAACTTTTGTCTCTCCCGGGTGCTACCACTGGGCCAGTCAGCTAGGTGAGAGCCCGAGGGCGGGTGTTGAACATCCTCCAGGCTCAGCCCCAGGGTCATAGCGATGTCCATCGAGACTCGGTCGTGCCAGCTAGGTGGGAGCCTAGCAGGGGAGTGACGAGACCTAACCCCAGAGCGAGAAGACTTAGAAACTTTTGCCTCTCCCGGGTGCTACCACCGGTCCAGTCAGTTAGGTGAGAGCCTGAGGGCGGGTGTTGAACATCCTCCGGGCTCAGCCCCAGGGTCATAGCGATGTCCATCGAGACTCGGCCGTGCCAGCTAGGTGGGAGCCTGGCAGGGGAGTGACGAGACCTAACCCCAGAGCGAGAAGACTTAGAAACTTTTGCCTCTCCCGGGTGCTACCATCGGGCCAGTCAGCTAGGTGAGAGCCTGTGGGCGGGTATTGAACATCCTCCGAGCTCAGCCCCAGGGTCATAGCGATGTCCATCGAGACTCAGCCGTGCCAACTAGGTGGGAGCCTGGCAGGGGAGTGACGAGACCTAACCCCAGAGCGAGAAGACTTAAAAACTTTTGCCTCTCCCGGGCGCTACCACCGGGCCAGTCAGCTAGGTGAGAGCCTGAGGGCGGGTGTTGAACATCCTCCGGGCTCAGCCCCAGGGTCATAGCGATGTCCATCGAGACTCGGCCGTGCCAGCTAGGTGGGAGTCTGGCAGGGGAGTGACGAGACCTAACCCCAGAGCGAGAAGACTTAGAAACTTTTGCCTCTCCCGGGTGCTACCACCGGGCCAGTCAGCTAGGTGAGAGCCTGAGGGCGGGTGTTGAACATCCTCCGGGCTCAGCCCCAGGGTCATAGTGATGTCCATCGAGACTCGGCCGTGCCAGCTAGGTGGGAGCCTGGCAGGGGAGTGACGAGACCTAACCCCAGAGCGAGAAGACTTAGAAACTTTTGCCTCTCCCGGGTGCTACCACCGGGCCAGTCAGCTAGGTGAGAGCCTGAGGGCGGGTGTTGAACATCCTCCGGGCTCAGCCCCATAGTCATAGCGATGTCCATCGAGACTCGGCCGTGCCAGCTAGGTGGGAGCCTGGCAGGGGAGTGACGAGACCTAACAACAAAGCGAGAAGACTTAGAAACTTTTGCCTCTCCCGGGTGCTACCACCGGGCCATTCAGCTAGGTGAGAGCTTGAGGGCGGGTGTTGAACATCCTCCGGGCTCAGCCCCAGGGTCATATCGATGTCCATCGAGACTCGGTCGTGCCAGCTAGGTGGGAGCCTGGCAGGGGAGTGACGAGACCTAACCCCAGAGCGAGAAGACTTAGAAACTTTTGCCTCTCAGGGCTTTAAACTGCGAGCCCCTCTACCCTCACTATTCTGCCAAAGCATAAGATATGATAATGAGATTCATTTTTATTCATGGGGCCAAAATATCTACAATATTTTCAAGGATAAAAACGTTTCAGATCGTCGCCACTCCAAGTGTGGCTGAGGGTATCCCCTTTTACTTCTTGGAGGCGATACCCCCCGAATTTCAAGACCTCCTGTACAATGTAGGGTCCCTCCCAATTGGGGTGGAGTTTTCCCACAGCGGCTGATCTCCCTGCCGCGTCCACTTTTTTCAAGACAAGGTCCCCCTCCATGAACTGCTTGACACGGACGTGTTTGTCGAAATACTTGGCCATCCTTCGCTTGGCCTCTTCCTGCCTGACGACGGACAAGTCGCGTAGTTCTTCTACCATATCAAGGGAGAGTCGAAGCTCCTCCCCATTCTCTGATCTCCACTCTTCCCTTCCAGCTCCTGCCTCGACGACCCGAGGTGTCTGGACCTCGAATTCGATAGGTAGAACGACCTCGCAGCCGTGAGAGAGTTTAAAAGGTGTCTCCCTTGTGGCCGTATTGGGGTGGTCCTCAAGGCCCAAAGGACTGAGGGGAGTTGTTCTACCCAACTTCCCCTCAAATTTTCCACTTTCTTTTTTAAGAGGTTCACGATGATTTTTTTGGCCGCTTCCACCTGCCCGTTGCTCCTGGGGTGATGGACAGAAGCAAACTGAAGGTCAATCCCCAGCTGTTCGCAGAAGTGAATGAACACCGTGCTGGCAAACTGAGGTCCGTTATCCGTGACGATAGCCTGTGGTAGCCCATGCCTGCAGATGATCTCCCCCCAGATAAAGTTCCTGACTACCTGGGAGGTTACCTTGGCTAAATCCTTCACCTCCATCCACTTAGAAAAATAGTCGATCATGACCAACAGAAATCTCCTCTGCCCGCTGGCCTGAGTAAAAGGTCCTACGAGGTCCAGTCCTCATATGGCGAAGGGCCATGGTGCCATGATGCTTCTTAACCTCTGAGCCGGCTGGAGCTGGAGCGGGGCATAAAGCTGGCACTTATGACATTTTTTTGCGAATTCAGCTGCATCCTGACCGAGGGTGGGCCAGAAGTACCCTTGCCTGACGATTCTCCCCTCTAGGGTCCGACTCCCCGAATGACTTCCACATTCGCCGGAATGGACCTCCTCCAAAATTTTATGCACCTCCCTTTCGGCCACGCAACGGGCCAGCATCCCTGAGAGGGTCTTGCGGTACAACTGCCCCTCGCGTAGGAGGTAATACGCCGCCTTGTGCTTGAGTCCTCTTCAGTCCATTCCCTCCGGTTACTCTCCGGTGGACAAAAAGGTGACAAAGGGATCCATCCATGAGGTGCTGTTCCACTTCCATTAGTTCCCCCTCTTCGATGGAAGGTCGGAAGAGATCCGTAATGGTGCCTCCCATCCGGGGGCCATGCTTTGCTAGCTGGTCGACTGGCTCATTTTCCTCTCGCGGCACGTGCTTGATTGAGAAGGTCTGGAAGGTCCCGATGACTCCCTTTACCTTCATCAAATAGAGCTACAGGGTGGGCTCCCTCGCCTCAAACTCCCCCTTGACCTGGGAAGCCACCACCATGGAGTCAGTGAGGACCTCCACGTCATGCACCCCCAAGTCTCTCGCCAGGCGCAGACCTGCGATTAAAGCTTCATATTCGGCTTGATTATTGGTGATAGGGAAGTGCACTACCACAGTTTGCTCGATTCTTATCCCCTGGGGGCTTTCCAAGATGACCCCAACCCCTAAAGAATGCTTCCCCGAGACACCGTCCACCCTGACTTTCCAGGGGAGAGGGCGAGTGAGTCTCTCCTCCGCCACCTCGACCACATACTCTGCCAGGAAGTCGGCCATAGCTTGGGCCTTGATTGAGAGGCGGGGAACGAAGGAGATGTCGAACTCGCTCAGTTCCACCGACCATTTGGCCAATCTACCTGAATGCTCTACCCCCTTGAAGATGTTGCGCAGGGGGTGGTCAGTCACTACTCGGATTGAGTGTGCCTGGAAATAAGGCCGAAGCCTCCGGGTTGAGATGATTAAGGCGAAGGCCAGTTTTTCCAGGATGGGGTATCGGAGCTCGGCCTTCTTTAGTATCCGACTCACATAATAGACGGGGAGTTTCCCCTTCCCTTCTTCTCGAACCAAAACCGAACTCAAGGCTTCAGCCCCGACCCCTAGATATAGGAATAAGTCTTCCCCTTCCTTGGGCCCTTGGAGCAGGGGGGCCTGAGTCAGCTGTTTCTTTAAAGCCTGGAATGCCTCCTCGCACTCCGAGGTCCATTCAAACTTTCGACCCCCTCTCAAGGTTTTGAAAAATGAGGAGCATCTCTCCCCGGCCCGGGAGAGGAATCTGCTCAACCCTGCCAACTTCCCTGTCAGTCGCTGTACTTCCTTGGTATTTTGTGGTGACCTTAGTTCCATGATTGCTCTCACCTTGTCTGGGTTAGGTTCTACACCGGCGGGGGTGAGGAGATGCCCCAAGAACTTTCCTCTGCTTGCCCCGAAGACACACTTCAAGGGGTTCAGCCTCATCTTAAACCTGCGGAGAGTGGCGAAAGTCTCTTCCAAGTCCTGTATGTGGGAGTCGACATCCAAGCTCTTGACCATGAGGTCATCCACGTACACTTCGAGGTTCCTCCCCTTCTGCTCTCGGAAGACCCTATCCATCATTTTTTGGTAGGTGGCCCCCGCATTCTTTATCCCAAAGGGCATCATTTTGTAACAATACCATCCGTCTCCCGTGATGAACGAGACATCTTTGACGTCAGGGGGGTGCATTCTGATTTGGTGATAACCTGAAAAAGCATCCAGAAAACTCATTACAGGGAAACCGACGGCTGAGTCAACCAGCGCGTCGATCCGAGGCAAAGGATAACAATCTTTCGGGCATGATTTATTAAGAAGAGAAAAGTCGATACACATCCTCCACCGGCCGTCTCTTTTTTTAACCATTACAACGTTGGAGACCCAGCCGGGGTATTGGATTTCAGATATGAAGCCAGCCTCGAGGAGCTTGGCGACTTCCTCCCTGATTGGCTCGGCGAGCTTGTCCGTGATGGATCTCTTCTTCTGCTGGATGGGGGGAGCCTCCGGGTCCAGGTTGAGGCGATGGCAGGCCACATCGGGGTCGATCCCCGGCATCTCCGCGGCGCTCCAGGCGAAGATGTCCACGTTCCTGATGCACTCCAGCATCCTGCCTTGAGCCTCCGGGGTCAGGCCTCCGCTGACGCGAACCTTCTCCATCCTGCCTCCAATGGTGAGAACCTCCATCTCCACCACCTCCTCCGCTGCCTCCAGACGAGACTGCTCCCCCCATTCCTCGATACCTCCCCCTACGGGGGCGAGGACCTCTTCCTCAGCCTCTTCCACGGCCATGGCCTCGGCCGACTCTCGAGTCTCTTCCGTGACCTCCTCCCGGGCATGGTACTCCACCTCCATCTCTTTGCCAGCTTCCTGCTTTTCCTCCTCCAACCTCCGCCCCATCTCCTCGGCCCCCTCCAGCCAAGAGATGGAGTTTACCGCCGAGACGTAGCACTCCCTTGCCTCCTTAGGGTCTCCTCGGACCCGGATCTGGACCCCCTCGACGTTGAGCTTTAGACACTGGTGGAAGGACGAGGGGACGCAGAGGAAGGCACTGATGAGGGGTCTCCCGAAGATGGCACTGTAGCTGCTAGGGGCGTCCACGATGACAAACTTGCAGTTGCGTGACTGCCCCCCCAGAGTGACATGGAGTCCTACTCCTCCCTCGACTTCTTTCCTCTCTCCCGAAAAGCCGAACAGGGGCCCATCCGAGGCTAACACCCTCCTGGCCTCCACTTTCATCGCATCGAACGCCTTCTTGAAGATGACGTTGACCGAACTCCCATTGTCGACGAGGATCCGGGAGACGGTAAAATCCTCGATGGCTGTCTGGATGACCAGCGCATCGCAAAAAGGGTCCTCGTGACCCGGCAAGTCCTCTCTGGAGATGGTGATTTTCTCCTCCGGGGGAGGGGACTGGGATGTGGAGCCAATGCTCCTTCGGTACATAGTGTGGAGGCTTGACTTACGGGAGGCCTCGATCCCAGCCCCCCCGTGGATCGCTCCGATCCTTCCTCGGGTGCCCACATCGACCCGATCTTCACACCGATCCCCCTCCTCCCGAGGCCGGATCTCCTCTATCCAGACTTCTGGATGGTCTTGCTGTTGCTGTTCCCTTCTCTCTCTCATCTCGAGGAACTCCGGGCACGTGGATGTGAGGTGCCCCTCCTCTCGATGAAAGTCACAATAGGGCAGGTCTACCCTGACCTCCCTCCTTCTCCTCGGCTGTCCTCTCCTTCTCCCCCTCATGGCAATTGCCATTGCCTCCTCCTGATCGGGGAGAGGGGGTCTCTGACCCTGCCTACCCCCCTGGGGATTGTACTGCCCTCGGCCACCCTGGCGGTTATCTCCTCCCTGATAACCTCTCTGTGGTGCCTGGTCTTGCCACTCGGGTATCCATCCCAAACGGTGGGTCTGCTCCGGACGCACCCACCTGGGTTGTGGCTGCTGCTGCGGCTGCTCCCTTTGCCGAGGTTCAGCCCTCCTCTCCTCCTGAATCCGGCCACCCCTTGGCCTCTCCTCCTCCACGGCCCACTTGGCCAACCTTTGCGCAAACTCCGGGTGCGCTGCCTCCATATCGGCCTCCCTGGCCGCTCTCTCCAGGAGTGCCTCAAAAGACACTGGAGGTGATCTCTTCAGTTCCATCGCGAAGAACCCGGATTGGAGACCCAGGGTAAAGGCCACCATCATGGTGTGCCCTGGCATCTCCTGAACTAGGGACAGTTTCTCTTGGAACCTGTCCAGATAGCTTCCCAGGGTTTCTCCCACCCTCTGCTTGATGCGGAACAAAGAATCCGCCTCCTTCTTCCTCTTCTTGGAAGTGGTGAATCTCAGCATGAAACCCCGTCGCAGATCCTCAAAGCAGTAGATGGACCCGGTCGGGAGTTGGTGGAACCACTCTCTCGCCTTTTCTCTGAGGGTGATAGCGAAGAGTCAGCACTTGAAGCCGTCTGACATCTGTCGAATAGAGACCATGTTCTCGAACCACTGGATGTGGTGGACCGGGTCTCCTCTCCCGGAGTAATAAGTCATCTCTGGCTCGCGAAACCCCTCGGGAACTGGGGCTGAAGAAACGAACTCGCTGAAGGGGCTCCCCCCCTCAGCCGGGCGAGACGGGAACTCCCTCCCTGCAGTCTCGCCGAAGTGGTACTCGGCGGCCGAGCCGGGGAACAGAACTCGCCCCTGGAACTCGCGCTCGCCTCTCTCGGCGGGTTCCTTCCCTGGTCGCCTGAGCGGCGCATCATCGCCGAGTGCGGGAGCGGCGACCACCGGAACTGCCGGTGTCGCACTCTCAGCTCGCATGCCGAGTGCGGTCCTGACGAGCCCGAGGATCTCCTCCCTAAGCTCCGCCGGCACGCTCGCCGCTGGGGGTGGGGGAGGGGGTGGCGAGCTGCCCCTACCTGATCCTTGTCCTTCTTCTCCAATCATCAAACCTGCAGAAGGTTTTCTCTGCTGACCACTCTCCACGCTCACCGCACCAAAATGTTGAAACCGGAAAACCGGTTCCTGTGGAGTTCGACCCTTGGGGAAGGGGCGGTCGCGCACCTACTTCGCTCCTGCAAGAAAATGACAAGAAAAAGAAAAAGAAGAACCAAGGACTAGACCAAGGGCCCGGCGTGGAGGTCCCACCACACACCCGGAAGATCTTAGAGCGCTTCCCCTCCTTAGCCAAGTGTCGGGCTAAGGTACCTCAGAAAGCGCTAGTAGACTTGAGAATGAGTAAGCGTGCCTTCTGAGGTACCCCTTGGGTCCTATTTATAGGAAAAGATGGCCTGCCAATATACAACCTTCGCCGTTCTCGAGGACTATAGGCAGACCAGAGGGGGCAACATGGTAAAAAGATGTCATGGCCAAGATGCGAGCTGGACCTGAGGTAGCATCCGCTCGGCAGGGGCCTGACTCGCCTCGCCTTGGGCCTAGGCGAGCACGTACTCGGCAGGTTGTGCTCGACTATCGCCGAGCTCGGCTCGACTATCGCCGAGTTCCAACCGGAAGCGGGGCTCGGCACGACGATCGCCGAGCTCCAACTGAAACTGAGCTCGGCGTGGAGATCGTCGAGCTCGGCTCGACTATCGCCGAGCTTGGTCTCGGCATGCTGGGCCCCGTTCGACCGTCGTCGAGCTCGGCTCGGCTATCGCCGAGCTTGGTCTCGGCATGCTGGGTTCATACTGCGGTCTGAGCCGGCCGGTTTAACTCCTGTCGACCACTCGCTGGATACGGGGTTGTACAACACCCTTTGGTATTTTGATGAAGGGCGAATTGGTCCAACTACATACCATTTCTTATATTGATCTAACCTTAGCCGTCATTCATTTCTTTCTCCCCGAAGAGAAATCACAAAAAATATATGAGATTTCAGCATATTCCGGACTAAAATGCCCCTAGAAATTAAGCCTGGGGTGCAAAGTGCCAAAAAATATCAAATGGGGGGTGCAAAATGCCAATATATGAGATTTCAGCATATTCCGGACTAAAATGCCCCTAGAAATTAAGCATGGGGTGCAAAGTGCCAAAAAATATCAAATGGGGGGGGGTGCAAAATGCCAATATATGAGATTTCAGCATATTCCGGACTAAAATGCCCCTTGAAATTAAGCTTGGGGTGCAAAGTGCCAAAAAATATCAAATGGGGGATGTGCAAAGTGCAATATTTATGAATTGGGGGTGCAAAGTGCCAAAGAAGGTGATTTGGGGGGTGCAATCTGCCAAAAAGCCAATTTTACGGTCATTTCGAGTACGCATATGTATATGTTGCGGGTGCAACCCGCCTTGATGCGGGCGCAACCCGCCTTGATGCGGGCGCAACCCGCACCGACCTGTCGGGGGCGGGCGAAACCCGCCGTCTCCGACCGAGTATTGTCGCGCATGGCCATAGGGGTGGAGCCCCGTGTCCACGACAAATGTCGCCGCCCACAAAAAATATCGCCGCCCACGACAAATGTTGCACCACCGACGAATGTCGCACCCCGACAAATGTTGCACCCCGCCGAATGCCGGACCCCTCCGATTGTCGCACCCTCACCGAATGCCCTAAGGGCTGAAGGCCCGCGCCTGTCACTTGTATATATTATAAGTATAAACTTATAAAGTATACGAGGAAGTGCAATTACTGTAGCATCAGGACCGCTGACCACCTAACTGTCTCAGGCTTGTCATTTGTCAGTAGGCTGTAAAGTTGTAAAATGTTAGCCCATCAGGGCTGTCGGTTCCATTTATCTTCATTATTCAGAATAAAATATTATAATCAAATATTTAATGCGAATTAGTTTAAAATTAATTAATTGTTAAATAGAAAATGTTTTAAAATTTATTGAACCGAATTGAAATTTAATTAAAAAGTATTCACGTTCTAATCTGTCCAATATCTTCCGACGTGGTTCAACCATAACGACATAATTAATATAAAATGTAAAAAAAGATCCTCACATTTAGAGCTGTCAAGACTCCGATTCTACTAAAATTATGAACCGAACCACTAAGGCAGCGGTTCTTCAAATTAGAACCAAAATCTTATTTGGTTTGACCGGTTCTGGTTCTAGTTTCGGTTTCAGCTTAATTTTTAGAACCGCTGTGTCAACGGTTTCTGTTACGGTTCAACAAGAACCAAAACCAAACCGACCACTATCGATTCGGTCCGGTTCCATGCGGTTCGGTCCGGTTCCAATCAGTTCCAACTTCCAACTATAACAAAAATCAAGTTGGCAGAATGAAATAAAAATGGACTGCAAATAGTAAAACTCAAAGCAACATCGAAATAGAAATAATTATGTTGCACACTTCTCGACGGTCTTTTCCGCGATGAGTGTGATAGTATCAATTGGCTTCCTACGCGTGTAGACTTGCCACGAATTCTAGTTGTCTTGCGAACGTCTCATCGACATGCTCAACCGTAACAACCGTCTACAATTAGTTGTCTTTTATGATTACTAATAAATAGTAGTTGTATATCTTCTATATTTTTTAAATAAAATATTTCAAAAAAATATGTAAGTAAAATTGAAAATATATTATATAATTGTATAAAAATAAAAAATGCACAGCAAAAATTGACTGCAAACCGCACCAATGTCAAACCATAACATACGATTTTTATGCGGTGAATTTTTGTTTGGTCCAAAAATCGACCCCTTTTAGTACGATTGCGGTTTGGGTTCAAACTGCACCAGCTTCACTCATGATAGTAAATATAAGTATTATAGATAAATTATAAAATAATAACAATATAATAATAATAAAAATAAACGGGTTGCGGTTCGGTTCTACTTCGGTCCGGTTCGGATCAGGTCTAAAAATCTTGAAACCGCTTGAGACTTGTATGTTGCGGTTCCGATTCCGGTTCCGGTCCGGATAATAAAATGTAAGAACCACACTCGCACCAATGTTGTTCACGGTTCCAAAATTCAAACCGGAACCTGAATAATTTGTGAACGGTTCGGTCTGGTTCTTTGCGATTCCGGCTCGATTCAGGTTCGGTTTGCGGTTTTCGGTTTTAAGTGACAGCTCTACTCACATCAACATTGCACATATTAATATTGCTCACGATACACGCCGATCTCGCCGGATACGCCTCCGTTCGCCAGCAAGACGCCGTTGATCTCGCCGGTAGAGCCATTATCCCCCAACCGAGGTGTTCCAAGCGAGCTCTTCAGCCAGGTTTTTTGCGATTCTCCTCCGCCCGACATCAGGTTTTTTGCTCACGAAAGATCTAGTCAATGTTTCTCCATCTGAAGGTATAAACATCTTCTAAATGCGTTCTTCCTCCTTAGTGTTCTTAGTTTTTTTTTTGTAAATATGGGGTATTATTCTGGAAAAAATTGTTCTGAAGAATCAATATTGTTAGGACTGAGATCCATATTTATAAGGACGGGTGTGCATATAATCACACCCCCGTGATCTCCATCAAAAAATATTGGGATCATGGATTTGGCCGCACGCGCGATTACCGCGCCCGATCCCCCCGCGCTCCGATCCCACACGCGCAGCGACAAAACCGCAGCGGATGTCATCTTGCCGGCGTCGGGCGGCCGACGTCATCCCCGGACGCCGGCCGCCCCCTCCTCTCACCGCGACCGACCGTCCCCTCGGCCGCCGACACGCGACCAAGTGAGCGACCGAGCCTGCTTCCCCTTCTCGGCCGCGGTGCGCCGGCCACTTCTCCTCGACCGCCGGCGCGCGGCCGAGGGAGCGGTCGCGGCAGCCGCTCCTCCTCGGCCGGCGGTAGTGGCCGAGAGAGTGGCCGAACCGGCCGCTCCTCCTTGGTCGCTGGCCGCGACCGAGAAAGCGGCAGCGGCGGCCGCTCCTCGGCCGCCGGCGCACGGCCGCGGCGACCGCTCCTCCTCGGTCGCCGGCCGCGGCCAAGTGAGCGGCCGAACCCGCCGCTCCTCCTCGGCCGCCGGCGCGCGGCCAAGGGAGCGGCCCAGCCAGCCGCCCATCCTCGGCCATCGACGACGGTCACCCCCTCGCCGCCAAGATGGGCGACAAGTTCGTCGGCTGCCCGCGGGAGCCCGTCCACGCCTCCCGATCGTTTCAGGTCACTCCTCATCGTCTGATTCACGTGTAACCACCCACTAACCGCCAGGTTAGTGGGGGAATTTTATTATTAATTTAATGTGTGTGTAAATAGCGGAATTAATATTCACTCCGAAACTATAGCAAAATGTTTATATTGGTGATTATGGTGTGCAAATAGCCGCATAACCACCATAACCACCTCCTGCAGGCTATAAAAGGAGTCATAGGCCTTCTCATTTCTCACCTTTTTCTTCCCAGCCATCTTCTTCCTCAGGTCAAAGCTCAGCCAAATTTCTCCTACGAGCAGCGTTCGAGCCGCACTCAAGCCGCACCCGAGCCACGTTCAAGCCACCCGACGAAGCCCGATCTCTTAGTTTCCAAGTGACCTTCACAATCGCAAAACTCAAGTGCTCCGCTCCCACGTTTAGAGCCAGCGAGACACTCATTGAAGCTCATCGTCGCAAAGTGCAATTTATAACAAACGCCAGGCGTGACGACGTGTCGTCCGCCGTGTGCTAAGTGTTCTCTCACCTCAAAATTGTAACGAAAGATGGCCTATCACCCTCGATTCAACGAACAAGTTGTAACAGCCAAGAAATAGTGGACTTTAACCGGCACAGGTCCGGTCACGCGATTTTTTACCCGGTTGAGGGGTTTTTCTACATTAAAACTTCGTGTGTACGATCGATCTATCTTCTTGACTGTGTGCACGCTCGACCGTTCCGAGAGCTAAGGAGGTCCAAGTATTTCGGCCCGACCGGGACGCCGAGTTAGACCGCAACAATTTGGCGTCGTCTGTGGGTTATCGATTCCCAACATCCTCCAAAAGACAGTACTTTTAACCTGACAATATTCAAGGACCAGCTTGAATGGCGAAAAGAAGCGCCCGAACAACTGAAGCGTCCGTCCCAAGGGGATGCACTGAACCAGCCCAATCCCATTCACTTATGGATGACCCCTCGAGGCAGAGACTATTCTCGCCCGAGTAACTGCTTTGGAATGATGAGTTTGACAGATGGAGGAGCAGCAGGCTAAGATGCTTGCTCTGCTCAGAAACATGGGAGCGCCTCCCGCACCTCCTCTTCCACCAGCACCGGTCAATCCCCATCCCTACTAAATCATGGTCTAGCACCAGAACCTCCGCGAAGAGAAGAAGTGTCAGAAGAACTCTCTGACGCCGCTAGCTCCACTCACCCGATTCTTAGGGGAGCCGAAGTAGGTCAGCGTTATCGCATCCTGGAAGAAGAGCCCCGACTACCGCCGTGCAAAAGATTCACTTGGGAAGAAACACGAAAAATGATCGTTGAGGAATATAGAAAGGCTGGCTGGCGAGATATTCTTGCCCGTCGACCAATTCCCCAAGGCTCTCCACTTGCACTTCCAGTTTTAGCCCATCTGATCCCGCTTGGCTTCAAATTGCCAAATATCGAAACGTTCGACGGAACAGACAACCAATTAGAACACATCAACCACTTCACTACAATCATGAGGATCTATAATGCGCCAGACCAACTACTCTGCCAAGTCTTCCCAGCCACTCTCAAAGGTCAAACTCGTACCTAGTTTCATTCTCTGAGAGAAGGAACTATCACAAACTTCGCAGAATTGACTAGACAATTTGCCGACCAGTTCATCGCCAACCGGAGAATCATTCGTGACCTATCACATTTGTCAGGAATTCGACAAAATGAAGGAGAAACCTTGAAAGACTTTTTCCGTCAATTTACCGCAGAAGCTCGCCACATCCCAGGTGTCGACCCGGAACTCTTGAGAGGAGTATTTCTTGGGGGGCTTCTCCCTAGTGGCTTCTCCCCAGTGGCTTCTACTAAGCTCTTATGAGAGAGACTGTCCCTAGCTACCTGAACCTCTTACATCGCATAGAGGCACAAATAGCAGCAGACAAAGCCATTGAAGCACATCGTCAGCAGTTCGATGGAGACCAAAAGCACAAAAGGGACAGGGAGCAGGCTTCAAAGAGCCAGGAAGGAATATTCCAGGAAGAGCGTCAGAATGGCTAGTGACTGCACGATTTTTAGAGGGACCAGCCACCCCGATAATATACTCCATTGAATATCACCCGTACGAACGTGCTTTATGCCATATAGAACAACCAGGCTCTGCACCGCCCCAAGCAGTCTGCCCATAATCCCAGAAATGATCAGTCAAAGTATTGTGAATTCCATCGAGCAACCGGGCACACCACTTAGGAGTGTGCACGACTGAAGGATGAGATTGAATGCTTAATTTTCCAAGGACTCCTCTGCAGGTTCTTACAAGGACATCTACAGGATCACCAAGCTCCTCCCCAACAGGAAAGGGATCAGCAAAACGCCCAACAAGGAGGAGCCGACGGCAAGCAAACGGTTGGAAACATCGAAACCACTAACAGATCGCCAATTCTCTCTACCCAGGTACTCTCGGTAAGCGTGCAGAGAGACGTTCACGAAGAAAAAAGATGCAAGCAGGATTCCACCATAGCCTTAGGGGATGAAGATCTTAAGGGGATTCAGACACCCCACCAAGACCCTCTCGTGATCAGTGCAGGGATCGGCGACCCTTGCTACAACGTCAAGCGAATACTCATCGACAACGAGAATTCGGTCGACGTCTTATTCTTCTCTACTTTTCAAAACATGAAGCTTACTAGTCAGCATCTCACACCAGTAGGGGGACCTGTGTATAACTTTGATAACCATTCGGTCCAGGTACAGCCGTACAGGGGATGATAACTCTACCCATCACCATGGGTGAGTTTCCAAGGCAAGCTACGCATGAAATCCAGTTCGCCATGGTAGATTCAAGCTCATCCTACAATGCGATTTTTGGAAGACCCATTCAGTCTATCTTCAAAGCTGTTCCATCAATCCCGTACCTCGCCATGAAGTTCCCCACTGTCGGAGGGGTACGGGTTGTCCGGGGAAACCAAGAAGTCGGTAGGACTTGTTATTCTAATCAAGCCCAGCCAGTAAAGTCCACAGCCCTGAATATCGATGACTTTGACCTACGAGATGAGGCGATCTACAGCGAGGAGCGCCAACTGAAGAATTGATTGAAGTTCCTTTTTCTCAGTCGATCCCAAACCGCACCGTCCAACTTGGATCACTCCTCCCACAACAAGGAAAGGAAGAGTTGATGACCTATCTTCAAGCAAATAAGGATATCTTTGCTTGGAGCCCTGAAGATATGTCTGGTATAAATCCGCAAGTCATTCAACATTCTCTGAGCATCAACCCGGCATGTTGGCCAATCATCCAGAAGAAAAGAAACTTTGCCCCATAGCAACTTCAAGCGATCGAAGAGGAGGTAGGAAAGATCCTTCAAGCGCAATTTGTACGAGAAGTAGAATACCCCGTTTGGCTGTCAAACGTGGTCATGGTTACGAAATCCTCTGGGAAGTGGAGGATGTGTGTAGATTTCACAAACCTCAATCAAGCTGGTCCGAAAGACAGATTCCCCCAACCTAGAATCGATTATCTTGTCGACTCAACCGCTGGATATCAACTTCTCAGCTTCATGGATGCTTACTCCGATTATAACCAAATCAGAATGAACCCTGCGAATGAGGAGCATACATCGTTTCGTACAGACAGAGGAATCTACTACTACAAGATAATGTCTTTTGGTCTCAAAAACACCAGAGCCACCTACCAGCGATAAATGAACAAGGTATTCAAAGATCACATAGGAAAGTCTATGAAAGTATATGTAGACGACATGTTAGTAAAAAACATCCGACGGGAAGATCATCTAGGAGACCTGGAAAATTGTTTCAAAATTCTTCGCAACACGGCTGAGACTCAACCTGAGTAAGTGCGCATTTGGAGTGATGTCAGGAAAATTTTGAGGCTTCATGGTGACGCAGCGAGGGATAGAGGTGAACCCAGAGAAGATTAAAGCCATCGAGGATATGATACCCCCTCGGTCCCTAAAGAAAGTACAACGCCTAAATGGGAGATTTACTGCGCTCTCACGATTCTTGGCACGAACCATAGATAAGTATCTACCATTTTTTAAGATCCTCAGGGGAGCAAGGAGCACAAGATTCTAGCGGACCGACGAGTGTCAGGCCGCTTTCGAATATCTAAAGAATATCTGGCCTCCCTGCCACTCCTCTCAAAGCCTATCCCTGGAGAGACACTTTATTTATACCTAGCAGTCACGCACACTACGTTGAGTTCAGTATTAGTTAAAGATGGGGGAGGAGTTCAACGTCTGATCTACTACCTCAGCAAGATTCTCTCGGACACAGAAACCAAATATCCTACGGCAGACAAAATAGCTTTAGCACTCGTCTCCTCTGCTAGGAAACTTCGACCTTATTTCCAAGCTCATACGGTCAAAGTATTGACCGAACTCCCACTCCGCACAATCCTTTAGAATCCCATAGCCTCCGAAGGATTGGTAAAGTGGACAGTCAAATTAGGTAAGTTCGATATCCACTTTCTACCTCGCACAGTCATCAAGTCACATGTGTTAGCGAACTTCATTGTAGATAACACCATTCCACTAGAAACAACCACCACGCAAGCCGCCAACAGCCTTCAGTGGATCCTATATGTCGATGGAGCATCAGGGAAAAGGAAATTCATCATAATGGTCATCAATTATTTCACTAAGGGGGTCGAGGCGGAACCTTTAGCTAAAATCACTGAAGAGAACGCTAAACAATTCATGTGGAAGAATATTTTTGCCGTTTTGGCATCCCTGCGATCATCATCACGGACAATGGGACTCAATTCACAAGAAAATCCTTCACGAAAATGTGTGAGGACTTAAAGATTAATCTGCGACACACTACTGTGGCACACCCCCAAACCAACTGGCAGATTGAGGTGACCAATCGAACAATCTTGAACGGACCCTCTACGAACCAAATTCTACACTCACACACTCGATCTACGCAGAACCATGTAATTAATGTTATCAATTTTATACTAGCGTACTGGTAGCCAAACTGATTAGGATCGAACAAGGGCTATAGGCCAAAGTTCTTTTCGGCTAAAGGGACCTACACGATCTGAACGAGCGGTGTTGTACCAAAAGAGATCTACCGAATAAAATACGATTCGGAAAGGATAGATCTCTCCCAACAAAAGAAAACGAAGGTTCGTCAAACCTTTTCGAATGTAAATGAAATAAAGAAGAAGCTACAAATAATGAAAGATAACCACGATATTTTCAATACTATCCAAATTAACGCTAAAAAAATCCACTACACAAATTAATCTAGGAAGAGAAACACACAAAATGTAGAAATGATTCGTTACCTAATCGGAATGGGTGATTCTGATTTCTCTCTACTTGGATCGATTCTTCAATGGCTCTGCCGGAGTTACACCGGAAGGAGAGAAACTTGACCGCCTTCGTCGCTTCACGCCGGAGTTGGAGTCCACAAGGAGGCAACCTTTACCTTGCTGATTTACTCAAGGAGGAGGGTGGTCGGTTGTGGTTGGCAAGGATGTGAGTGGGCTCGGTTTGGAGAAGGAGGGGCTCAGGTGGTGCTCTTTGGATGAGGGAGGAGGAGGAGGAGGAGGAGAAGTCGAGATAGAGAATGGAGACAAGGGGGGCAAATTTTGGAGAAGGAGAAAGGAGAGGAGGAAGGAAATCTTCACAAGATTTTGAGGGGGATTTTTATCTTCTATTTCATTCTCTAATTATTCCTTCATAACATGACTATATATAGCCTACACCACTTAATCTCCCTTCATTCAAAATTTAAAATTTAAAATTCAAAATGAAAGTTATGATGGTTATATGCACCCATCATAATACAATAAATGAAATAATTAAAACAACTTTTGATGGTTATAAGCACCCATCATTACAAGAATTATTTAAATGCAATAAAAATAAAAAATGCTAAAATAAAATAAAATATGAAAATGACTTAATAATTAATAATAATAATTAATAAATTATTATTAATTATTAATATATTGGTTTGCGTTCAGGACGGATATTATGGCGACGCTCTACATGGTCATCCGTAAGCACGTCGTCGTCGTCTTTAAAATGTTGCGGGCCATCGTCTCAATCAGCCTCCAAACTCGTTATATGCCCAAATATACATTAACAATCTCCTCCTATAGTTGTGACATATAATGTTTACGTTTCGGAGTGCTGGAAAGTAGATAGCACCAACGTTTTTGACTTTACACAATATCCACATAAGTTTGCACAATTTAACCATAATAAGAGTTTTCATAGTTAAAATAAAGTATCCAGACAAGAGATGCAACTCAGAAATAAAGTCTGAAAATATAAGACAAATGAATAATTGTGTAATAATTTTACTTAAAAAGTATATCATCATCATGCAGGTCAAAATCTACTCTCTCTTCCATCTTCACCATTATCTGTCAGAAATTTCATGAGTTAGACTCAATAAATTCATAAACATATGCAGTAATGTTTAAAGTAAACTAACTCTACCTAACTGAGTTTAGTACTTGTAATAGTAGTGAAGTAACACTGTCAATATCTCTATCCGGTCTAACTAGGACAAAACAAGTTTTGATTTTAATAAATCAAACATTATTATCTTACTCATTAATAATCACTATGTATCTCCTCATCAAATGATTTGGCACACCATTATTTGCAACATTATCAAGTGTGAAATATTGTGTTATGATTATTAATGTATAGATTAACTTTTACAACGACTTTTTATTTTCAGTTGAATAATCCTCAAATAAACTTACAATAAAAAAATGTTAAGTTATCAAATGTGGAATAACTAACATCCTACCATCTTAGGTTTTCATCAAAAAATTATTTGAGATTTTCAGTCTGTTATTAGATGTTTGAATGTTGCGACTATATGTTCTTACTATCAAAACATAAACATAGAAGGAGAATTTCGTATTTCTATAAATTTTAATCTCATCTCCCTCGATATTTTGATTGTGAGAGCTCTATTTAATCCCTTTATCAAAGCATCTGCAACATTATCCTTTGACCTCACATCAATTCGGATCATAATCCATTGACTTGTTAGGGAGGTCAACCAGGCTTGTTTCATCCTTAGTTGCCTTCTTTTGTCATTGAACAAAGTGTTCGTAACAATCATTTTAGTAGCTTGATTGTCACAGTAAACTGTAACAGAACTCAGTTTCGGGCTCGTCGGTGGAATGTCCATCACTAAATCTCTTATCCACTCTACTTCTTCTCCTGTTGATGCTAAAGTGTAGAGTTCAGATTCTATAGACGAGAGTGCAATACATGATTGTCTCTTGGACTTCCAGGCTATAGCTGCTCCTCCTAGTGTAAATATAAATCCACTAGTGGACTTGCTGTCGTTTATTTCTGAGCACCATGATGCATCAGAATATACTTTCAGGACTAGAGGATGGTCATTGTAACATAAAACATACTTTTGAGTTTGCTTTAAGTATTGCATTAACCTAATGAGAGCATACTTTTGAGCATACTTGGGGCGGTACGAGAATACACTCGGTTGAATACCACTCTCACGAATGTACTTTACGTTATCCAGAATAATCCGGCTCTACACCGCCCCAAGCAACCTGCCCCTAATCTCAGAAATGACCAGTCAAAGTATTGCGAATTTGGTCGGGAACATTGAAACCATTGCCGGATCTCCGATTTTCCCTACCCAGGTACTCTCAGTGAGCGTTCAAAAAGACGTCCACGAAGAGAAGAGATGCAAGCAAGATTCCACCATAGCCTTTGGGGACGAGGATCTTGAGGGGATCCGGACGCCCCACAAAACCCTCTTGTGATCTGTGCAGGGATCGGCAATCCCTGCTACAATGTCAAGCGAATACCCATCGACAACGGGAGTTCGATCGACGTCTTAATCCTCTCTGCCCTTCAGAACATGAAGCTTACTAGACAACACCTTGCTCCAACAGTAGGGCCTGTGTATGACTTCGATAACCATCCAGTCCAAGTATAGAGGATGATAACTCTGCCAGTCACCATGGGAGAGTTTCCAAGGCAAACCACACACGAGATCCAGTTTGTCGTGGTGGATTCCAGCTCAGCCTACAATGCGATCTTCGGAAGACCCATTCAGTCAATCTTCAAAGCCGTTCCTTCAATCCCGCACCTCACCATGAAGTTCCCCATTACCGGAGGGGTAGGGGTTCTGCGGGGCAACCAAAAAGCCACTAGGACTTATTATTCCAAGCAAGCCCAGTCGATAAAAGCCACAGCCTTGAATATCGATGACTTTGACCTACGCGACGAGGCGATCTTACAATGAGGAGCGTCAACTGAGGAATTAGTTGAGGTCCCTCTTTCGCACGCAGTCCCAAGCCGCACCATCCAACTTGGGTCGCTCCTACCACAACAAGAAAAGGAAGAATTGATGGCCTACCTTCAGGCGAATAAGGACATTTTCGCTTGGATCCCCGATGATATGCCTGGTATAGATCCGCAAGTCATTCAACATTCTCTAAACATTAACCCGACATGCAGGCCGGTCATCCAAAAACAAAGAAATTTTGCCCCTAAATGACTTCAAGCCATCGAAGAGGAAGTAGGAAAGCTCCTTGACGCACGATTCATACGAGAAGTAGAATACCCTGTTTGGTTGGCAAACGTGGTAATGGTTAAGAAATCTTCCGGAAAGTGGAGAATGTGTGTGGACTACACGAATCTTAATCAAGCCTGCCTGAAAGACACCTCCCCCTGCCTAGAATCGACCAGCTTGTCGATTCAAGCGTAGGACACCAACTTCTTAGCTTCATGGATGCTTACTCTGGTTATAACCAAATCAGAATGAATCATGCGGATGAAGAACATACAACATTTCGAACAGACAAAGGAATATACTGCAATAAGGTAATTCCCTTTGGTCTTAAGAATGCCGGAGCCACTTACTAACGACTTGTAAGGGACCGCTCTCCCTCGGCCGCCGGACGCGGCCGAAGGGGAGGCCGCCCGGGCCGCTCCACCCCTCGACCGCCGGCGCCGGCCCAAGGTGGCGGTCGCGCCGGCCGCTCCTTCCCGACCGCCTTTGGCGGTCCTCCCCTTGCCGGCGAATTCGGCGGCGAGTTCACCGGCCATCCGTGGAGTTCTGCCCCCGTCGTCTGATCGTTTTGGGACGTTTCCCTCCATCTGATTCGCATGTAACCACCCATTAACCACCAAGTTAGTGGGGAGATTTAATTAATAATTTAATTATTTATTTATGGTGCAAATAACATGATTAATTATCATAAATGCGCACCCTTAAACTATGAGAAAATATTAATTTTGGGTGGTTACGGTGTGCAGATAGCCGTATAACCACCGTAATTTCCCCCTAGAGCCTATAAAAGGAGTCACGGGCCTCTTCATTTCTCACATTTTTCCTCCGAGTCTTTTTCTTCCTCAGGTCGAACGTCTGTCGGATTCCTCCTACGAGTAGCACCCGAGCCGCACCCGAGCCACGTACAAGCCAAATTGAAGCCGTCCGACGAAGCCAAATCTCTCCATTTCCAAGTGGCCTGCGCAACCGCAAGTTCAGGCACACTGCTCCCACGTCCAGAATCAGCAAGACGCTCAGCGAAGCCATCAACGCACAGTGCAACTTGTAACAAACTCCCGGCGCGACGGTCTGTCGTTCGCCGTGTGCCAAGTGTTCTCTCACCTCAAAACTGTAACACGAGATGGTCCGTCACCCTCGATTTCACGAATAAGCTGTAACAGTCAGGAAATAGTGGCCTTCGAGCGGCACAGATCCGGTCACATGGTTTTTTACCCGGTTGAGGAGTTTTTTCACATTAAAACTTCGTGTGTACGATCGATCTAGCTCATTGACTTTGTGCACGTTCGACCGTTCCGAGAGCTAAGGCGGTCCAGGTTATTCCTGTCCGACTGGGACGTCGAGTTATACCGCATCAGATATAATAAATATTTATGCTATTTCATTTAAAAAAAATTATGCACCCCCATTATCTATTTCATGGATCCGCCACTGATAGTTCGGCCATTCCCCCAGGCGAGGAGTGGGCTTGAGGCCGAGGTTTCCAACGGAGGAGCAGGGGAAGAGGCTGCCAACACCAATTATAGAATGTTCCATGGTAGCGTAAATGCCGTCATGCGGGTACCGGTGCATTTAGCAGCAGGCATAGCCTCAGAAGAAATCCTAGGGCAGCTGGAATCAGTGTGAGAGGAAGGCGCGGGTGAGGCAGATGACAGAAATGAGCTTGCGCTTGCGGCGAGGCAGTGAACGGAGCCTTCCGCTTTCTGCAGACCCGTGCGTCTGGGCTGGAGAGGGAAACCTGGATGGCGTACAGAAGGAAACTGCGGATAATAATAATCAATATTTGCTTGATCAACCAAACAAAACACTGTGCGTTTTTTGTCCGCAGAACGGGAAATTAGAAGCAAATGCAAATTAATTTTGATGTAATAGCGAGTGCATTAAAAGTTAAATCTAATTATTGGATGACATTTAAAAAAATTTATTTTATATTCCCCTAATATAAATAAGATTATGAAAGAAGAGGGCGGTTTTGTAGTTGCAGTTTAGCATGCCTTTCATTTACAGGTTAATGGGTGACAGTGAGTGATGCTAGTTTGCGTGAATCGAGCCTGTGGGCTGCACGAGGAATATAGGGATCGTGGACCCTACGTGGCGGAAGACGGACGGTCCCACTACGGGGCGGAGAGCATTCGTTTATGAAAAACCACGTGTCACACGGAGGGCTCTTCAGCATCCCTAAACCTGAGACGGGGAAGGCAGGTGACGAGTCGTTGGATGAATTGGTCAATAACTAATTTCACCCCACCTCCGCTCACCCGCACTCTACACGCCCGTCCCCCTTTTGCCCTTCCAAATTGTCGATATTCTCATGCGTGCCCACCCCCTGGCGGGGCATGATCCAAAGTTCGCAGGGGTAATTTCGTCTGTCGGTAGTAAAAGTTTTGGATGAAAAACAAAAGGGCACGGAGAGGGCAAGGATCTTTGAGTGGCGGGGGCTCGCCGACGTTGCCCCAAATTTCCAAATTTTGAAATGAGTTACCGACACGTGGAGGGGCAGACGTTCACAGACCACAGGTAACAGCCGGTTGCCCAGGGAGAAAGCGTCTTTAAGGTCTCACCCGTCGGCCTTATTATAATCATTTATGGGATATTATATGCTGTTTATTTAATCAAAGAAACGAAAAAGCATGCTAAGATATATATGCGTATATAAGAAGGAGATGGAATTGGTGCGCTTTTATTAGAGGATCCGAGTTGCACAGAAAGCTGGCGTTGTGTTCTGTTGCTGCCGGCGATTTGTCATAGCTCATAGCTTTTTGTGAGACCGCCTGCCTGCAATCCTCTTCGCCGGAAACTGAGTGCAGAGAGCGGAGCCCTAGCCGCCGCGGAGATGGCCTCTGGGCTGCCGGGGCGTGATTTACGGGGAGGGTTTGTTTTCGGAGCTGGATCCGCCGTCCAGGTGCCATACCAGCAGCGATCTGACGGCGGAGCGGCGATTGGAGCCGCTGGGCTCTTGAAGCGATCTCTGACGGAGATGGAGAGACAGCAGCAGATGCAGCACGCCATCTATCTACGATCTGTGAGGCAAAAAACCCATCTATTCTCTTCTTCGCCGTTCTCTCGTGTTTCTTCTGCGGATCTTTCCGGCGCCTCCACCACCACGGCCTCTTCAATCCTGTCATCTCTTTCCTCTGCTTCTGTATCTACCCCCTTCGTGGGGCAGAGAGCTCCTAATTCTACCACTTGGTCGTTTCAGGAGCCGATTGCAACTGTTGTGTCCGATTCCCTTTCCAATTCCGAAAGCGAATCCACCATAGCGAATCGGCTCCTGGAACTGGAGCGTCAGTTACTAGAGGACGATGAGGAGGTTAGCATCTCCGGCTCTGCAGTGACGAATAACGACTGGAATGAGACGATGCAGAAGCTTATGTCTCCACCGCCTCTGCCGCCTCCGCCGCCGCTGATCTCTCACGCGACGAATCAGAACCCCCTCTCCCCCTCTCCGAGCACCTCGACTTCTTCATCGTCCGGCTCTTCGTCCTCCTGCGCGCCACCGCCGGCCTCGCCGTCAAGGCAGATGCTTCTCGACACTGCCAAAGCAATCACGGAAGGGAATCATGAAATTGTAGCGGCGAACCTTGCCGTTTTGAAGAAGTTGTCGAATATCCACGGCGATCCTGACCAACGGCTTACGGCAATGATGGTCACCGCGCTTGAGTCTCGCATCAACCCGCCGCCGCCGGGAAATTCCCTTCCAGGCGCCGATGTCTGCAGCGCAGATCACCAGACGGCCTATCACATGCTCTACGAGGTCTCTCCTTGCTTCAAGCTGGGACTCATGGCTGCAAATCTAGCCATTCTGGAAGCTACTAAAGACCAACCCAAAATCCACATCATCGATTTCGACATCGGACAGGGTGGTCAGCTCGCTTCCCTCATCCACCTCATGTCCGAGCGTCGCCGCCAGTGCTCCCCGGCGAGACTCCCGCCATGTTTAAAGATCACGGCCGTCTGCGACCTCAGTTTCCCCCTTAACTCCGACGTTCCTTCTGCCGGAGGCACCAATCTCAGCCTTGTCGGCGACCGGCTCGCTAAACTAGCAGAACATCTTGGGGTTGGTCTCCTCTTCAGCATCGTCAGCGGTAGAACCCAAGAACTCAACCACGCCACTCTCCTCTGCGAATCCGGCGAAGCCCTCGCCGTTAACTTTCCATTCTTCCTATCCCGAATCGCCGACGAAAGCGTTTCTCCGGCGAATCCCCGCGACGAGCTTCTCCGGCGAGTAAAGTCTCTTTCCCCGCGGATAGTGACGCTGACGGAGCAGGACATGAACGGCAACACCGCCCCCTTCGCCACGCGGTTCGCCGAAGCCAGCGCGCACTACGGCGCGCTGCTGGAGTCGCTCGACGCCACGGCTTCCCGGGAAAGCGTCGAACGTGCTCGGATCGAGTCCTGTCTCGGCCGGAAGGCGGCCAACTCCATCGCCATGGACGGCGCTGACCGAGTCGAGCGCTGCGAAGTTTACGGCAAGTGGAGAGCGCGGATGGGGATGGCCGGATTTAATTCCGTTCCGATCGGTTCGTCCATTTCTGATCTGGTGAAGCTCCGGCTCGCCTCTTACAAGAACAATCCGGGGTTCACTCTCAAAGAGGAGACCGCGTGGATTGGCTGCGGTTGGATGGGCAGAGTGCTCACCGTGACTTCCACGTGGCGTTAGTCGAAGGTCAGTAATAACTACCACAAATCACAGGATCAACAAAATTTAACTTTCAGCCCTAGCCCTACAGTAGAGAGGTTATTAATAAAATTAATTAATTATGCGAACTTTTATTTCCAATTTATGTAGATTAGTGATGATATCTGAATATATTTATATATATATATATATATTGGATATTTATTCATGGCTTTGAAGATAATCTGCTGCCATGATGAATTGTACGGCAATTTATGTGGTGTAATATTTGGCGAGATTGCGAATAATCTAATTCTGGGGATATCGGTGGGAAAGGGCAGGGTGTTTTTGGTAAAATGTTGCATCCGTGTGCACGAAAGAGCTGGCCGGCTGCGTGCATACTAATCCGCCAAGTGATTGTTGACAGCATCACTGTTTTAATTGCGGGATTACAATAGAAATTCTCCACGTGTCGTATGATGACTGGGTTACTTCTAAGTTTGAGGCTTTCAGCTGCTACGGCTGACAGCATGGCTTTTTAGTTTAGGTTGTTGAAGGAGTCCAACTGAAATCGTGCTGTATGAAAGTGACTTGGCGGGCGGGCGGGCCATGTTGGCCCGCTTTCCACTCTTGATATAGTTTTCTTCCGATTGGAAGTGAGATGGGGTGGTTAACAGTCCAGGTTCACCCATATTTTTGCTTTGATTTGAGAGTAATTTTCTTGAACGGAAAGCCATGTGTTAAAAAAAAATACCATTCTCTCTTATTTTATCATAGAAATGAAAATTGAAGGACTCATATTCATTCAATAGTCTTATAGTCCTATTTTAATATCATGAATATTTTGAGTTTTTTTTTGACATAATGTATATGTGTTTACTCACATATATATACATACATATATATTAACGCAAGGGGAAGGAGCCTAAATTAACTATGCATAACATTTGGCTATAATAATTTTCTTGTGAATAGTATTATGATGGTGAAAACATATCAACTTGTAACTAAGGCACTTCAATCATTGTACAACTCATGGGTATTGACATGTTTTGTTTGCAGTCTTTTCATGTTGAAAGTAATTTAAAAGTAATATTATAATAATCCAATAACAAATAAATCATTATAATGAATTTGATTATATCATTGTGGAATCTCACATTGTTTGATATGTTCTTTACTCATACTTTTGACTTAACCATTGGATTTTGTGCTACAAGAAATTTTTTTTTGATGAAATTATTAGAACATGTCGCTCGGGCTTGGTCTTTGGAATGACCGTAGCTATATTTGTGCAACTGTCGAGCACGAATATAATGTTGTGTTACCTGTGGATGTGTTGCTAACACGAGTAATAGTATCGAACAAGTTGGAGGTGTTTGTCGTTGTTGATCAGACAGTGTTTGTATTTTTTCGGGTCTTGAACCAAACTAATCAGCTTGAACTGATTGGGAGTTTCACTTTTCCGCTATAAATAGAGCCCTTGGAGTGTAGGGATTCAGACACCTGAAAAGGGGGAGCAACAGGAGGGGCACTGGCGGCTGGTCAATGATCCGAAGGTAGAGGTCGGTTGAAGAAAGGGAAACCCATAGGTTGTGCAGTGCTGTTGGGTATGAGAAGATCAATAAAATCCCTCATAAAGGAGGTCAAAGGATAGAGACCCGACCTCAACAACACGTCATGAATAAAATGGAAAACGGTTGGAGTGTACGTCTGCAGACATATAAAAATATTTATAAAATAAATTCCAACATAAAGTGCACTTTATGTTGAAATTTATTTTTTGTCTGCAGACGTACACCCCAACCCTTTTCCATTTTATTCATGACGGGTTGTTGAGGTCGGACCTCTATCCCTTGACCTCGTTTATGAGGAATTTTATTTATCTCCTCATACCCAACTGCACTGGTGTAGTTGGGTATGATGAGATAAATAAAATCCCTCATAAATGACGTCAAGGGATAGAGGCCCGACCTCAACAACTCGGCATGAATAAAATGGAAAAGGATTTGGGTGTACGTCTGCAGACATAAGATAAATTTAAACAGGATTTAGCGCACACAAGTTGTTGCATGCATGCATGAAACATCCCTGACCTTCATATAATATAGCATGAGTTCTTTTGAGTCCCACGTCATCTAATATTCACAAACTTAAAATGCTAATAAATGGTACAAAAAAAGAAACTACAACTTATCAGAGTTGTAGATTTTAAGCTACAGCAAAAGCTAAAACCATCTATCTCAATTGTATTTGAATTTTCACCACTGTAGAAAATATGTACAAAAATAAAATTTGGTTTTAAGGGCCTTAAATCTCTTTCAATTAATGTACACAGATGTTGCAGGTCAACTCGATGCTCTGATAGATAGGTCAAAAATCGAACCGTCTTAGCTCGGAAGTGGTCGAGCGTGCTAGCAGTTAAAGTTGCGTGAGACGGTTGGCAAGAGTTTCTTTAACGTGAAAAACCTCGAAATGGGGTAAAAAAATCACGTGGTCGTTCGAGGTTGTGCCGACAAAGATCCACTATCCTTTTCTTGTTACAAGAGATGTAGAGAACTCGAGGGCGACAGTCCGCCTTTTAGAACTGTTGCAGAGAGAGAGCGAGAGAAGCTCCAAGGGTGTCAGGCCGCCGCTCATGGAGCTAATATTTTCTATTTGTACAGTGGTGAGCAAGGCGATTGTTGTGCTTTGGTGTCTTCTGTCTTTGCTTGAAAGTTGGATCCGTGCGCTCGACACGATCTAGAATTAATTTGTGCTTTGTCTCTGATTGCAAGAAGAGTCTGGTACAACGTGCTCGTTGCAGGGAGCAGGGCGCAATGCACGCGGTGAAATGTGTGTGGAGCGCGAGGTGCACTGAATGCAATGCGCACAGAGTGAAATGTGTCGGGGGTGCAATGTGTGTGGTGAAATTCCCAAGCGATCTTTCAAGGCCTCTGGGAGATCTTCAAGGGATCTTCAAAGGTCTTCAAGGATTCCTTCAAGCGCACTGAGAGGTTTTTGAAGGATTTTTTTAGGAGACCTCTTGTGTGTAGGAGGCAAGATGGAATGAAAAGAGTGTATGACAGCCCTTTTAGAGTTTTTTGAGGGTGACATTTTCATAAATAAGAGGTTAGTGTGGTTATGCAGCTATCTGCACAACATAACCAATTTATGCGCATATTATAGGTAGTTTTATGGCTATTCACACACCATAATCCATTTATGTGTTATGCGGCTATCTGCACAGCATAATCAATTTACGCGCATATTATAGGGAGTTTTATGGCTATTCACACACCATAATCCATTTATGCGTTATACGCACACCCATTACGGATATGGCTATGTCCACACCAAGCTTTTGAGAACCAGACCGGAGATCGAACCGGTGAGATCAAAGGTTCAAGGTCAAACTGGTTGAACCGGTCGGACCGGGGTCGGACCGGGATTGAACCGTTATGTAGTAATAATGTTACATATCATGAAAGTTATTACATATTTATATTTACATATCATGAAAGATGAAACACAAATTAGATAATAATGTTTTTGTGACATTTGTGGTATAATAATTATAAAATGATTGCCTCAAAATAGTAATAATCTACTAATAGATAATAACATTTTAATGACATTATCACAAATTCAAATCATATTGCAATAAGTCAAACTCAAATCCTCCTCCAAAGTCATTGGCAACACCAACAAAATTCGCAATACTCTCGTCGCCAAAATTCTCCAAGTCGGTGTGCTCAATAAATGGCTCAGTAATATCAATTTGTTCATCATCCTATCTGTACAACCCCGTATCCGGCGAGTGGGGTCGGCAGGAGCCAGACTAGCCAAGTCCGGCCCAAGACCCAGGCAAGCCAGGTCCCTGGCGTCGAGTCTACTCGACGCCCTCAGCCCCGACGTCGAGTGGGGAGAGCTCATTCAACGCCCTCAGCCCCGACGTCGAGTGGGGCGAGCTCATTCAACGCCTTCAGCCTAGGCGTCGAGTGAGGGCGAGCGAGTTCACTCAACGCCTTCAGCCTAGGTGTCGAGTGAGGTGAGTTCTGTCAACGCTTCTTGCTCTTGGCGTTGAGGGACATCTCGGCATCCGCCGGCTCGCACTCGCCCTAGAGAGCTTGGCAGCAGCCCCAGCTCGCCCAGGCGGTGTAGTATGCTTCCGGAAGGAGGGCTTGAACTCGTCGAGCCTTTTTCGACGAGCTCTGTCCCTCTCGTCGAACTCTGGGACTTTTGACGAGCTCTAGCGGTTCAATGAACTCGCTGCAAACGAGCAGGGCAAGCCGGGCCTGTGCTCGCCAAGGACTAGGAGGAGATGGCGGGTGCCAGCTCCATTGAGCACTCGCCGCTCCTGCCGAGTAGAGATTGTTGAGGGCTACTCTCCCTGTACTCTGTGATGTGTTTTTACCATTTTGCCCCCGCTGGCCTGCCCGTAGCCAGTTAAAACAGCGGAGTCTCGCTGTTGGCAGATCCGGATGGGCTGCATATAGCTGTTCAGAACAGCAGAGGTTGGTTATTTGCGGGCTGTTTTCAGAAATCTATAAATAGGACTCAAGGGGTACCTCAGAGGGCACGCTTACTTGTCTCTCAGTCTTCTAGCGTCTTCTGAGATACCTTAGCCCGGCATTTGGCTAAGGAGGGTAAGCGCTCAGTGATCTTCTGGGTGTGTGGTGGGACCTCCGCGCCGGGCCCTTGGTCTAGTCCTTTGCTCTTTTTTCCTTGTTGTTTTTCTCGCAGGAGCGAAGTAGGTGCGCAACCACCCCTTCCCCAAGGATGAACTTCACAAGAGACCGATTTTCGGTTTCAACACTATCCCTCTCACCGAGTCCCCTCACCATTTGATTTAAATCAAACGGGCTAAAATGCGCCCTCCCGGTTTTGGGGAACCGGCCACGGTTCCCAGTTTACCGTTCGAACCTGCCGGTTCCCCGGTTATGGGACGGTTCGGTAGAGAGCCGGGCAGAATACCGTGGCCGGACCGGCTGGAGGTCCGGTCGGCGGTCCGACCGGCCGGCCCGGTCCGGTTTTTAAAAGCTTGGTCCACACTGTAACTATATTATTTGATATGCGCAGACCTCATGCATATTTTAGTTATACACACGTTGATATCTTACACTTCATTATGCGAATATTTAGGAAATTGTTTACGTGCGTACCCTTTACGGTATTCAGTTATGCACACCCCTATAATGTGTGGCTGCGCTGATAACAGGGCGCGGTGGTTACGCGACCACGACGGTTGAACAGCGGAGGCTAGGCAGCGGCCGAGGGGCCGACCAGTGGAGGCCGACCGGTGGTGGTTGGCGACGGGACCCGGAAGGAGGTGGTTTACAACGGGACCAAGCAGGCGAGGGCCGGCTGGTGGAGGGGCCGTCCGGGAGGTCGACCACTCCCCTTAATTAAGGGGACTGAAGATCCGGCCGGTCCGAGGGAGCCGGCAAGGCGGCTGGCCGTGTAACTTAAGGGGGGCAGCGATCTGACCGGTCTAAGGGAGCCGGTCGGGGGCATGGCCACACGCACGGAGCGCGCAACCGTGCGGCCAAGGGGCCCTCATTGCCGATTGGCTGATCGCGTGCTTGGCGCGTGTGGGAGTGTAATTGCGTGGCCTCTCAGCGTGCGACCGTGGGGCCATGCGACAGCGGGGAGTCGATCGTCCGATCGCGTAACGGTGACTGGTGGGGAGCTGGTTGTCCAATCACGTAAAATCAGGCAGAGGGCCAGTGGTGCGGCGGAGGACTTCGGCGTGGACGCGCTCAGTAACGGCGTGCGCGCATCCAAGCGGTTTGGTCAAAGCCTTAATGGGGTTGACCAAAGTCAACCGCACTTAGCCTCCCCCCCCCCGATCCGGATCCCCTGGAGTTCATGCGGGAACTCAAGGGGGTGGAGTTCCCCTTTTGCGAATTAATGGGACTGAATCAAAAAAAATGGTGAACATGAAAGTTGTAGATATCCCTGAGATGAACAACTTTCATGTTGAACATTTTTTGATTTGAAGTCGTTTAGACCCCCGATTTGAGCCCCGAAAAAAATCTGTCCGAAAAACATTAAATTAATATTTTTCGGATAATTTTTTTTCGGGGCCCAAATCGGGGGTTTAAATGACTTCAAATCAAAAAATATTCAACATGAAAGTTATTCGTCTCGGGATATCTACAACTTTCATGTTTACCATTTTTTTTGATTTCGTCCCATTAATTCGCAAAAAGGGAACTCCACCCCCTGAAGTTCCCGCAGGAACTCAAGGGGATACCCCCCCCCCCCCCCCCCCCCCCCCCCCCCCCCCCCCCCCCCCCCCCCCCCGCGGTCGGGCCTCACTCCGGTCCAACTTAATTGGACTGAAAATATGCGATTCCGGTTTTGCCCCCATCCGTTCAGGACTGAAATAGCGATTTTCATTCCAGCGGGTCTCCTCTCTTCCCCGTAACTGGCAAAACCGTAGCTACTCCCTGATCTCCTCTCTCACGGAAGCCCCCACCTCCAGCGATCGTTCTTCCCGGCGGAAGGCTCACGTCGCCGCCACCTCTCTCTGTCCCTGTTTCCTCACTACAGTGCCGCCTGAAGCCACTTCGACGAAACCTCCAGGGAAGCTCCGCCCGCCGCCGTTTCTGCGACCAGAGCCATCCTAGGGCTCCGGCGACCCCCTCCTGCCTCGTCCTCCGGTTGTTTCAGTGACACTCCGGCGGATTCAGAGCCCCCTGCGTTTTCCTTGCTTCCAGCCGGCACCACCCCTGCGTTTTCCTCTTCCGGTGTTTTCTCCAGTTTGTTTTGCCCTGCTTTTTTGCCCTGGTTTTAGGTAAGCAACTATTCTACTTTGCCCTGTTTTTTGCCCTGTAGTTTATCATGGCAGGGTTGATAATAACATCAACAAAGTGAATGATAGCCTATATATGATTTCCAATGAAATCTTTGCACTTTCATGAAACTGTATCAACTCTTGAGGATATACAAACAGGAAGAGACAATTTTTTTAACTTACAGCTTTTTAGAAAAATCACGATATTATGAAATTTTGAACTATGATTCTTGATGGGTTACACCTTCATTTATAGGAGGCAAGGAGCCCCCCCCATGATCTCCACTCAAGAAAATTCATGGGTGGGCCCCACCCCCCATGATCTCTCATGGAGGTGATGGAGGCAGGCCCAACTCCCTCCCATCATGGGGAAAACCGCCGCCGGCAAGAGGCCGAGCCACCGTCGGCGGGCGGCCCTCCCACGGCTGCCATGGTCGTGGCCGGCCGAGGCCATGGCCACCCCGGCCATGGCCAGCCTCGGCCATGGTCGCCCCGGCCATGGGCGCCCCGACCATGGCCGCCCCGGCCATGGGCCGGCCGCGGCCATGGCCGCCCCGGCCACGGCCAGCCCCGGCTACGGCCAGCCCCGGCCACGGCCGCCCCGACCGTACAAGCCCCGGCCATGGCCGCCCAGGCCGTGGCCGCCCCGGCCATGGCCGGCCGTGACCTTGGCATCTCCGGCCGTGGCTGGCCTCCCTTGCCGGCCGGCCGGCCGCCGCCGCCGTCATGACGGCCCGCCGCTATGGGGAGGGCCTCCCCGTCGTCCGATCAAGAGGAAGGCCCTCCATGCCGTCCGATCAAAGTGGTAACTACCCACTACCCCACCACTTTAGTGGTGGGGCCCGCCATGATCCACCCCTGGAGGCTATAAAAAGACCCCCAGGGGACTCTTATTTCTCATCTTTTCCTCCTACGATTCTTCTCCCTCTTCCTCAGGTGAGAGCTCTCCCGCCTCCTCCACCGTGTCGGCCACCTCTCGTCGCCGGCCACCAGCGGCCACTAGCGACCTCCAGCGGCCACTGGCGTCCACTAGCGACCTCCAGCGGCCATCAGCACCCGCCATCGGCTATTGGCACCCCACCAACGCGCAGTTGGGAAGGAGGCGCCCAAAGTCAGAGGAAGTCGAGCGAAGAAGACAGTCGAAGCCCGCAAGCGCGCCGCCCCCGGGCGCACGCGCCAGAAGCATCCCGCGCATTCCACCGTTTAAGTCACTTTGGCGGAGCAGTCTGTTGCCCGTCGGCAGTTATAATCATCCTCTCTCCCCACAAGTTGTAATGGGAGCGGCCTGTCGCCCCGATTCACCCAACATACTGTAATCACCCTGATCTAGCGGATTTTGACTGGCAGCGAACCGGTCACGTGGTTTTTCACCCGGTTGAAGGGTTTTCCACGTTAAAACTCCTTGTGTACATTTCCCCTCTTCAACTGACTGTGTGCGCGCTCGACCGCTCCGCGAGCTAAGGCGGTCCAAGTTAGTCCGGATCGACCGGAGCGCCGAGTTTGGCCGCAATAGTTTGGCACCGTCTGTGGGAATCATTCCCAGCATCCTTCGCAGAACGAGTTCACCATCCCTGCAACCGCGATGGCAAAGAGAAGTGCCCGCACTGCCGAAGGGTCCGCTCTTGGCGGACACACTGAGCCAGCACGTTCCCACTCTCTAGTAGATGTGCCACTAACCGCTGAAGCAGTTTTCGCCCCTGTGACCGCTTTAGAGGGGCGCGTTCGCCAAATGGAAGAGCAGCAAACTGAGATGCTCACACTACTTCGGAACCTAGGAGCACCTCCAACTCCACCACGGTCACCTCCGCCAGCTAACAATCCTCCAGCACTCAATCCACCAAGGAACCAGGAAGCCCCTGAGGGGCAAGAAGAGCTTGAAGACTACTCTGACGCCGCCAGTTCAACTCATCCCCCTCCAAGGGGGGCAAGGGAGGATCACCCCCGCTACAATCTAGTTAACAACGCTCACATCCACCCTCTCCTCACTCGCGAAGAAATCAGGGAGGTCGTTGCTGAAGAATACCGCCAAGCCGCGAGGAGAGATTTTCACCCGCATCGGCCGCTTTACCAAGGCTCCCCCTTGGCCCTGCAAATCCTCGACCACCCAATCCCGCAGGGATTTAAACTCCCAAACATCGAAACATTCGACGGAACAGACGATCCGCTCGAACATGTTAATCATTTTACCACTATCATGAGGATCTTTCATGCCTCTGATTCGTTGCTATGTCAAGTATTCCCAACCACCCTCAAAGGGCAAGCTCGAACGTGGTTTCACTCTCTAAGAGAAGGCACCGTTACCAGCTTCGCCGAGCTGACCAGACAGTTCTCCGACCAATTCATCTCTAATCGAAGGATCGTTCGCGATCCATCACATCTCTCTGGAATCCGCCAAAATGAAGGGGAGACCCTCAAAGAATTCTTCCGACGTTTCACTGCAGAAGCCCGCCAGATCCCAGGAGTCGACCCCGAACTCCTGCGAGGAGTGTTCCTGGGAGGTCTCCGCCCAAGCGGTTTCTACTCAGCGCTTATGAGAGAAACCGTCCCCAACTATCCAGATCTGGTGCGCAGATTTGAAGCACAAATAGCCGCGGACGAAGCTATTGATGCTCATCGACGACAGTTTGATGGAGTACAGAAAAGAAAGAGGGACAAAGAGCCGACTCCTCAGCGCCAGGAGGGAAGATTCCTCGAGGAGCGTCGGAACGGGCAGCGCAAGCATGATTTCCTGAGAGATCCGCCTAGAGATTATACCCCTCTCAACACCTCTCGCACCAATGTGTTATAAGCCATTCAGAATGAACCAGCACTGCAGCGACCAAGGCAACCACCTCCTAATCCTAAGAAAGATCAGTCTAAGTATTGCAAATACCATCGGACGACCGGGCACACCACTGAAGATTGTGCTCGCCTAAAAGAGGAGATTGAGCGTTTAGTCCATCTATGATAGCTCGACAGATTTTGCAGGGAATGGTACAGGAACAGCAGGATCCGCCTAGGCATCCCAGGGCCCAGCAGAATGCCCCGCCGACATCGGGAGGAGGAAGGCAAGTGGTAGGAAACATCGAAACCATTGCCGGATCACCTGTTCTGACTACACAAATACTGTCAGTGTACACCGGAAAGGAAACCCATGAAGATAAAAAGAGTAAGCAAGACACCACCATATCATTCGGAGATGAAGACCTCATCGGCATCCGAATGCCACATAAAAACCCGCTTGTAATCAATGCTGGTATCAGAGACCCCTGCTATTACGTCAAACGAATCCTCGTCGATAATGGCAGTTCGGTCGACGTCCTTTTTTCCACCACCCTTCAAGGTATGGACATATCCCGGCAGCAGCTCACTGCAGCAGCTGGCCCAGTGTACGGTTTTGACAACCATCCAGTCCAAGTCATCGGAACAGTCACCCTACCAGTCACATTAGGAGAATTTCCAAAGTAGATCACGCAGGAAGTCCAGTTCGTGATAGTAGAATCATGCTCAGCGTACAATGTTATCTTTTCAGACTATCTTCAAAGCTATCCCATCCATTCCCCATCTAGCTATGAAATTCCCCACTCCCGGAGGAATTGGAGTAGTACGCGGAAATCAGGAAGCCGCTAAGAACTGCTATTCTAAGCAAGCACAGCCCGCCAAGCCTACCACACTGAATATTGATGACTTCGATCTCAGATAAGAAGCGATTCTGCAGCGAGGGGAACCCATCGAAGGCTTGATTGAGGTCCCCCTCTCTCCGACAAAACCAGATCGCATCGTTCAGCTTGGGTCCCTTTTGCCACAGCAAGAAAGGGAGGAGTCAGCAGCCTACCTTCGAGAAAATAAGGATATCTTCGCCTGGTCCCCGAAAGATATGCCGGGAATCGACCCTCGGGTCATCCAGCACTCCCTTAGCATCAACCCCGCATGCAAACCCGTCATCCAAAAGAAGAGAAACTTCGCCCCCGAGAGACTCCAAGCAATAGAAGGAGAAGTTGAGAAGCTCCTCCACGCCCATTTCATTCGAGAGGTTGGTTACCCCACTTGGGTGGCTAACGTTGTCCTGGTCAAAAAGTTCTCTGGAAGGTGGAGGATGTGTGTGGACTACACCAACCTTAACTAGGTTTGTCCTAAAGACAGTTTTCCACTTCCCAGGATAGATCAGCTGGTCGATTCAACTGCCGAACATCAACTTCTCAGCTTTATAGATGCCTACTCAGGATACAATCAGATTCGGATGAACCCAGCCGACGAGGAACACACAGCTTTTCGAACTGACAAGGGGATCTATTGCTATAGAGTGATGTCATTCGGACTTAAGAATGCAGGAGCCACCTATCAACGGCTCATGAACAAAGTCTTTAAGGAACTCATCGGCAGATCAATGGAAGTATACGTAGATGATATGCTAGTCAAGAGTATTCATCGCAAGGACCATTTGGGAGACTTAGAGAAATGTTTCAGAATCCTCAGACAGTACGGAATGAGGCTCAACCCTGGCAAATGCGCCTTCGGGGTCACTTTGGGGAAGTTCCTGGGGTTCATGGTTACCCAGCAGGGGATAGAGGCCAATCCAGAAAAAATCAAAGTGCTCGAAGAAATATCTTCACCTAGGTCACTCAAAGATGTGCAACGATTGAATGGAAGAATCACAACACTATCCCGATTCCTAGCTCGGACAGGAGACAAGTACCTCCCCTTTTTCAAGATCCTCCGAGGAGCTCGAAGCTTGGGATTCCAATTGACCGACGAGTGCCAATCAGCCTTCGAATCCCTAAAGCAATACCTTGCTTCCCCTCCACTCCTTTCCAAGCCGGCTCCCGGATAAATTCTCTTTCTGTACCTAGCCATCACGCCAGCAGCATTGAGCTCAGTTTTAGTTAAAGATGAAGGAGGAGTTCAACGCCCTATTTACTACCTCAGCAAAATCCTTTCTGACACAGAGACCTGGTACCCGGGTGTAGACAAAACAGCTCTAGCACTAGTCTTCTCCGCCAGAAAACTCTGCCCCTACTTCCAAGCGCACACCATTAAAGTCTTGACCGAGTTACCACTCCGGGCCATTCTTCAGAAGCCTGAAGCATCCGGTCGACTGGTCAAGTGGGCAGTCGAGTTAGGCGAGTTCGACATCCACTTCCTCCCGCGTCCCGTCATCAAGTCTCAAGTCTTAGCAGACTTCATTGTAGAAAACACTCTACCAGCGGAGGTAGAAGTCGCACCGGTAGTGGCCGGACGATCGTGGACGCTATATGTGGATGGGGCCTCAGGAGTTGAAGGTGCTGGAGCAGGCCTGCTCCTTATTAATTCAGAGCTCGTTACCCTGGAATATGGACTCCGACTAAAATTCCCTGCTACAAACAATGCGGCGGAATACGAGGCCCTCATCGCAGGACTCAGGCTCGCCGTCAGCTACCAGGTCAAGCAGCTGACCGTTTACTCTGACTCACAACTTGTTGTCTCGCAGGTAGAAGGAGAATTCGAAACAAAGAACGAGCAGTTAGCTCAGTACCTGCAGCTCGTCAAGTCCCTTCTCTTCCAAATCCCACAATTTCAAATTCTACATATCCCCAGAGAGCAGAATAACAAGGTCGATGCCCTGTCAAAACTAGCCACATCTTCAACACGGTACCAGACAAGAAGACACCAGATAGAAGAAATAGCCTTCCCCAGCATTCAAGGCCTATGGGAAGTGACAGAAATCAATAAAACAGAAGAGTCATGGATAGCCCCGCTAATCGCTTACTTGAAGAACCAGCAGCTACCTGAGGATCACAAGGAAGCACGCTGCCTAAGAATGAGAGCGGCCGCGTTCACCTTGATAAACGAAGAATTGTACAAGCGGTCCTTCGCAGGACCTTACCTGAAATGTCTATCAGAAGAAGATGCTAAATATACGCTCCGCGAAGTTCACGAAGGAATGTGCGGCGAACACCTGGGAGGGAAAGCCTTAGCCAGAAAAATCCTGCGACAGGGGTTTTATTGGCCAACTATGAAGAGGGAGGCAACGGAGTTCGTCCAAAAATGTAGAAGCTGTCAAGTACACGCCAACGTTCCCCGGCAGCCGTCAGTAGCCCTCACATCACTGCAAGGAGCTTGGCCATTTGCGCAGTGGGGAATAGATCTTCTCGGGCCCCTGCCACTAGCCTATGGTCAGAGGAAATTCATTATTATGGCAATCGATTACTTCACCAAGTGGGTCGAAGCAGAACCGCTGGCTAAGATAACCGAAGAGAATGCCAAACGATTCGTTTGGAAGAACATCGTGTGTCGCTTTGGCATACCGACAATCATCATCACCGACAACGACACCCAATTCACCGGAAAATCCTTTACCAAGTTGTGCGAGGAATTAAAGATAGAGTTGCGGCACACAGTAGTATCACACCCGCAAGCTAATGGGCAAATTGAAGTGACTAACCGTACTATCCTGAAGGGGCTGAAAACACGACTAGAATATGCTGGGGGGCAATAGGTCGACGCTCTTCCTAACGTGCTATGGGCATATCGTACAACAGAAAGGACGCCTACAGGAGAAACACCGTACAATATCTGCTACGGAACAGAAGCCATTATCCCGGTCGACACCGACGTCCCTAGTTCCCGGGAATCCAACTTTGATCTCCAGTCAAACGACGAAGCACTCCGTGACAACCTCGACTTGGTCTTCAAAGTACGCGAAGAAGCAGCTCTCCGCGCTGCCGCTGCCAACAGCGCACGGCCCGCTACTACAATCGCCGGGTGAAGCCCCGCCCAATCAATGTGGGATACCTGGTCCTTCGCACCTTGGAAGTCGCCAAAAAGGGAGCACAAGGCGATAAGCTGTCTCCAACATGGGAAAGCACATTCGTTGTCACCGCTATGGTAAAACCAGGCACGTACAAGTTACGCAACGCCGAGGGAAAAACTCTTCTCCGCACATGGAATGCGCAGAATCTGCGCCGCTTTTATCAATGGTACGTTATGATTTTCTTTATGCATTAATTTTTCAATTCAAAATTATGTGATTCATCTAAGTCGCGAGCCTGATCTCGTGCAAAATATTATTTATTCAAAGTATCTCGTTTTGCTTTCTGCAAATATTGTGTATTCAAACATGATCTAGGGTCTCCCTTACTTACGCAACTCGGGAGAGCCTGCCTCCTTTCACCCATAAAGCCGTGGACCAGTTCCACGCAACCAAGCCGCGGGTTAGTCTCGCGCACAAAGCCGTGGACCAGTTCCACGCAACCAAGCCGCGGGCCAGTCTCGCGCACAAAGCCGTGGACCAGTTCCACGCAACCAAGCCGCGGGCCAGTCTCGCGCATAAAGTCGTGGACCAGCTCCACGCAACCAAGTCGCGAGCCAGTTTCGCGCACAAAGCCGTGGACCAGTTCCACGCAACCAAGCCGCGAGCCAGTCTCGTGCACAAAGCCGTGGATCAGTTCCACGCAACCAAGCCGCGGGACAGTCTCGCGCACAAAGCCGTAGATCAGTTCCACGCAACCAAGCCGCGAGCCAGTCTCGCGCACAAAGCCGTGGACCAGTTCCACGACACCAAGCCGCGAGCCAGTCTCGCGCACAAAGCCGTGGGCCAGTCCCACGCAACCAAGCCGCGAGCCAGTCTCGCGCACAAAGCCGTAGGCCAGTCCCATGCAACCAAGCCGCGAGCCAGTCTCGCGCACAAAGCCGCAAACCAGCTCCATGCAACTAAGTCACGAGCCTGATTCGTACACCCTCGCAAAGATCGACTCCCCCTCTATTTTTGCAGCTAGGCCGTAAAATTGAAGACGGTTCAAACAAGCTCTCAAAGATTTGGGGAGGACGCCACCAACGCCCTCCTGCACCACCACTTTATGGCAAAACATATCTGGGCAAAGCGTATGACGGTGACATAAAAATGAAGCCATCATAGAAGACAACAAATCTCAGCCCTAAGGACGACAATCTCAAAAGCTACAACGAAAGCAAGAAACAACAAATGTACGACAAAACATACAACAGCAGATAAGTACTACAGCTACTCTCCATCGACGTCTGAGTCAGAGGGCTTGTCCCCGAAAACGTCCGCAAAGCTGAAACTGGAGGTGTCACACCCAAGGTGCTTGCCTACAAAGCGAAAGGCCTTTGAGACCCCGCGACGGAGCGCTAGCTCGCGTATATCATCCATCTGGGGCTCCACCTCCTTGGACCAAATATCATCACGAACCTCTTCCGCAATCAAGTTGCGATCTCGAAGATAGTCCAGCGACTCCAAGTACTCCGCAAGCCCTGCTGCCTTCAGCTCTGATGCAGGGTCGTCAGAGGACAACATCTCCACCTGTGCCTTCGCCGCCCGAAGTTGAGTCTCAAAGCCTGAAACCTCCTCTCGCGCCGCCTGCAGCTAGGTCCCCAAGCCAGATGTCTCCTCCTTTGCATTCTTCAGCATCTGGGTAGTCCTCTCCACCGAAGCCTTCTCCACGTCCAAGGCCGCACGCATATCTTCTAGCTCGGACTTCAGCTCTGAGCTAATTCGACGAAGCCGCACAATATCCCGGTCATGTTCCTCCTTTAAGGAGGCAAGCGAGCTCATCGACAACCGAAGCTTCTCCTGCAAAGCGAGATATCCGTCCTTCAGGCTCACGTAATGATCGTTCCAGGTCACTGCAATCTGCGCCTGAGTCTCAATCTGTAAAATAAAGACACACAATAGGTCACTTTCAAAACAAAAAAGGAAGGAAAAAAGATAGTCACCCCCTTACCGCATCACTCATCGCCCTCAAGGAAGAAGACATCTGTGGAGCCGCTGTACTAGCGAGTGCCCGAGGAACCGAGGAAACAGGTAATTGCACCTCTGGAACTGAATCTTTAGAAGCTACCGCCACAACATCAAGGTCATCAACAGGAGCCATCGTCGCTTTCCTCTTTCGGCCCCCTCCCTGAGAAGTCATCGCCACCTGAACCGTGCCCACCGAGATGCCGCATCCCAGCAGTCGCTTTTCCTCCACATAAATATATATGTTGAGGAGACGATTGGCCAGCTCACGAGGCTCAAAAAATCCCAGCACTGGGGAAAAGTCCCGTTCCCTCCCTTTCACACGACGGCAGCGATCGGGAAGCACATTCCACACCTCAGGAAGACCCCAGGAGTTCTTCACATATCCAAACAAAGTATTACCATGGCGACGATCTTTACCGGCCTCAAACCCCAGCCAAGACTTGTTGCTCCGCACCTCAATCCGCTCACCACCGTCAAAGCGCACGTCGCACCAATCCCGAAACTGGTCCAAAGAAAGCGAGCCCCCATGCTCACGGAAGAAAGCAACCAAGCCCATGATTCGGACAACCCCAGTCGGAGCAAACTGGGAGACGGGCACTCCGCAGAACTTCAAAATCTCTATCACCTCATCACAGGGCGGAAACCGGAAGCCGGATCTAAGGGATACTTCACAAATCGTCAGCCACCCACGAGGAGGATTCTGAACCCGCTCCTCGGGCCGCGGGATCCTCACTTCTAAGTCAGCAGGAAGCCCGTACTTCACCCTCCAAATTTCAACACCATCTTCAGTCAAGGAAGAGCGCAAACGCATCGGACCAGAGGAACGCTTTGTTACCTGCACACGATGGAGAGTAAAAATCAGCTCGCAGCTGCAAGACCACACAATCCACGCTTGAGCGCGCACAAGCTGCGCGCAAATCTTGCGCAGGCAGCCAGTACGGGCGCGCGCGACCTAAGCGCGCACGGCCTGCCTGCGCGCACGGCCTGCGCGCGCGCGGCCTACGCGCGCGCGGCCTGCCTGCGTGCGGCATGCCTGCGCGCGGCCTGCGCGCGAGCGGCCTGCGCACGCGAGCGGCCTGCGCGCGCGAGCGGCATGCCTGCGCGCGCAAGGCCTGCGCGCGTGCAAGACCTACGCGCGCGCAAGGCCTGCGCGTGCTGCCGGCCTGCACGCGCGGCCTGCCTGCGTGCGCGCAAGGCCTATGCGAGCAAATAGCCCGCGCGCGGCCAGCACCCGCCCCCGCGGCCCTTCCTAGCTCGCGCCGTTTTGACGCTCGTGTACCGCGCCGGCCTCCGTCCGCATGCATCTAGGCGCCCGTTTGCCAAGCCTCCGCACGACATAATACCTTAGAACCACGATCTATCGCCGCCGCCTCGGATCTCTCGCAGGCACCCACCATGACAACGAGAAATTCTAAAAATCTCTCCTCACGCTCGCTTCGCTCTCGACCAGAAGAGATTTGGGGGGCATTTGATGGGTTACACCTTGGCCGCTCCGGCCGTGGCCGGCCTCCCTTGCCGGCCGGCCGACCGCCGCCGCCGTCATGACGGCCCGCCGCCATGGGGGGGCCTCCCCGCCGTCCGATCAAGAGGAAGGCCCTCCATGCCGTCCGATCAAAGTGGTAACTACCCACTACCCCACCACTTTAGTGATGGGGCCCGCCATGATCCACCCCTGGAGACTATAGAAAGACCCCCAGGGGACTCTTATTTCTCATCTTTTCCTCCTACGATTCTTCTCCCTCTTCCTCAGGTGAGAGCTCTCCCGCCTCCTCCACCGTGTCGGACACCTCTCGCCGCCGGCCACCAGCGACCACCAGCGACCTCCAGCGGCCACCAGCGACCTCCAGCGGCCACCAACGGCCATCAGCACCCGTTATCGGCTATTGGCACCCCACCAACGCGCAGTTGGGAAGGAGGCGCCCAAAGTCAGAGGAAGTCGAGCGAAGAAGACAGTCGAAGCACGCAAGCGCGCCGCCCCCGGGCGCACGCGCCAGAAGCATCTCGCGCATTCCACCGTTTAAGTCACTTTGGCGGAGCAGTCTGTTGCCCGCCGGCAGTTATAGTCATCCTCTCTCCCCGCAAGTTGTAACGGGAGCGGCCTGTCTCCCCGATTCACCCAACATACTGTAATCACCCTGATCTAGTAGATTTTGACTGGCAGCGAACCGGTCACGTGGTTTTTCACCCGGTTGAAGGGTTTTCCACGTTAAAACTTCTTGTATACATTTCCCCTCTTCAACTGACTGTGTGCGCGCTCGACCACTCCGCGAGCTAAGGCGGTCCAAGTTAGTCCGGATCGACCGGAACGCCGAGTTTGGCCGCAACAATTCTTAATCAATTTGAACTTGTCTACTGGCCATGGTTAAGACCGAAGCAGATAGAAGGATGATAACTTCTGGTGTATAGAGTGTTCAGATAATAGAGAAAGAAATAGGAACTTACCAGAGCACCTTTTTCCTATAGGATCATAGTTGTTGATTCTATACTTTAGTTTGCTCGATCTGAATGTCATTCGAGTGTCTTGAACATTAGTTGAGTTATTTATTTATTATGATATCTCTTATTCAGATGATATGAGATGTGTCTTGACTATCTATATGGTCAAAGCATTGTGCTCATAATCAGAGTTAAGAATTAAATAGTCCTAAGTACTTCTCAGATCCTAAAGGAGTCATTTCTTAAAGGGGAGATAGTTTCTCTAGAATAATAAATGAGTAAAATTTGATACAGAGAATTAAAAGTAATGTTCACAGGCCAATATTAGCAAAACTTTTAAACTATTATAGAAGTTAGCAAAATAAAAAGTTAATATTCACAGTCAATATATTGTTTTTAAAAAGGATTTATGGGGAATTCTTGTTAAGCTTCCTTTAACTTTCCCTGAAGAAATGCATCTTTTCCTGAATCAAATTACCTGAATCTAGCACTAAGTGCAATCCTAAAATGTTGTATGGAATAATCAAGTTACCTGAATCAAGACAAGAACGTCAATGGTAATGGTTAAAATTTTCGTGGCTTAATTCTACCCCGCAAACAGAATATATAATTGGTCAATTCTAAATCTTGTGATTGAATTATACCCTAAACCCGAACAACATACTTGGAATTCAACTGAATTCCAACTTTTGTGGGAATTTTAATTGGAGTAAATTCCAATTCCTACGATCCAAGCAGATTTTTTAGAGATATTCATTTTTTGCAATAAATACTTGGAACGAAACGGTAAAGAAATACATGATGTACTTAGGCATTAGTGAGATTATGACAAAAGATAGGGGTAGGACACAATGACGACAAAGGATCCATATAGCCGCGATTGCGATGATCATGATGTCGCGATTGTGAGGATCATAATTGTGATGAGCATTAGTTGCCAGAATATTTTTGTGGTAATTGAATATGTTTTTTCTTGTTGATGATGATGATGTTCAATGGCTACAGAGGTAAGCGTGTGCCTGTGTGAGTACCAAAAAAGCTCCTGCCTGCTACAAGGAAGTTGACGTGGGTCTAAATTGCTGATTGCATAAGAGAATGATTGGAGCACCTCTTTTGTAAGGCGCCACTACTATTAAGATCATTTGTTTTTAAGAACGGAGATGAACCAGATTTGGGATGTATTTAGTGGTGATATTCAACATTCGTACGAAGGTCACGAGGGACCTATTTACTCCATATGCCCTCATTCTATAGAAAAAGCTAATGTAACCTCCACTTATGTTTTCCTTCATCAGATTAAAAAAACTTAAATATTTCATTGTGTGATTCCTAACGCCCCTCTATCTGCGCGATATGACTCAGTTTATCATTTCGACTTTCATTGATGGGAAAATAATGTTTTGGTTGTATAGTAATTGGGGCTCTGGAGGGGGTTACAAAGCTCCTGGTCAGTGTTGAACATCCTTGTCTTATATAGATGGAAGCAGGTTAGCTGATATGGACTACTAAGGTTTTATTTGGGGGGACTTAATTAAGGTTCGGGTTCATGCGGTCGTAACCGCTTGATCGGTGAAAATAAGGCCCCCCAAACAGAGCCTAAGTTTGATGGTGTCATGTCCTTTTTCTGAAATTTTCACCTCCATATCCATTTTTCTTAAGGCCCTGATGTCTATGTTCATGCTCAGGTTTTTCTTCTTCTGGTATTACTAAAGAAGGAGATTCATATATTGCCGAATTGTATCGTGGGGGCATCATAAAGATGATTTAGGTAAAAACTCAAAGGAGTTTCTGCATTTCGATACAGCTAAAAGTAATTTTTTGGCAGTTGGAGATGGATCAAATTCTGGGACATGGAAAATGCTGACATTTTTTGACAACACAAGACGTTCAGGGTGTAAATGAGGCATGCTCAAGATTTTTCTCAAGAACGTCATCCATGATGTCGTCACCTACACCGAGCATGATCGCCGCAAGAACGTCACGACCATGGATATCCTAATTGAAAGATGTGTTCCTCAAGCCAATTGTTGGTGACAAAAAAGAACTATTTTTTGAGTCCAAGTTTTTATACAATCTACCATCTATGTTTTGAGTTATTTTTATAGAGAATCGGTGTTTAATTTTGCTAAAAATCATCCTTATTTAAGTTAATTTTGTTTATAGGAGATTATGAATCAAGTTTTTGTGAAAAAAATTAGCCCAAATTTATTGAGGAGCACTGATTTAAATCTTGGCATGCGTTGAAATCATTTTATATTGTAAAATTGGACTTGACTCGATTGAATTATGGCATGTTTGGCATGGTGGTAGAGGTCGTGAACGCTGTGGTTGGGAACATAGGAGGACCTAGGTTTGGACACACCCGGACACGTGTCTGGGTGCGTTTTTTTGGCTATATGTACAGGCGCCGCTGCACTTCTCCGTGCCCTAGCCCGCCTCTCCTTGCTCCCATCGTGCTCGCTCTCCCGATCCCGGCGGCCGGCGCTCGTGCTCGCTCTCCCGATCCCGGCGGCCGGCGCTCGTGCTCGCTCTCCCGATCCCGGCGGCCGGCGCTCGTGCCCTCTCCGGCTCTCTCGATCCCGGCGCTCGTTCCCTCTCCCGATCCAAGCGCTCGTGCCCTCTCCCGTTCCCGGAAGTAAGCCGTCGTGCTGGATGCCCCGTGCCCCCTTGCTGGATGCCCCCTTGCTGGATGCCCCTTGCTGGTTGCCCCCTTGCTGGATGCCCCCTTGCTGGATGCCCCCTTGCTGTTGCCCCCTTGCTGCCCCCTTGCTATTGTACTGTTTGGTGCTTTTCATTGATTCTCTTGTTCGTTTTTGTCTGCAGGAAGTGTTCAGAAAAAGGAGAAAGAAACAATTATTCGTGATGAAGCTGTTGTGAAATCAGTCAAACAAGTGCCAGGTATTTTAATTGAAGAAGATTGCTTAGAACAATTGATTGCTTAGAAGATTGCTTATTCGTTTTAGTCTGCATTTCTATTGATTGCTTAGAACAGATTTTTACGGGCTTTTAACTATATTAGAACAATTATTATCTGTTGGTTAATTATTGTCCATTCACATCTTGCAACTCCCCTCCAATGTAGAGCATATAGAACCTTAAGAATTTCCCTCGCGGGCCTGGTACGGTCACGCTTGGCTGTAGGGGCATTGCCCCGTGTACCGTCAGGTCATGATTTTTTTTTTTCAATTGAAGGATGTAGAGCATATAGAATCTTAGGTCATTCTGAATACCAAGGTCATTTTGAGCAATTAATTTAGTTTTTCATCCTATTAACTTAGGTCATTTGGAATTTAAATTAATTGTGCCCGGGCTTCAAAAATTTCCTAGTTCCGCCACAGGTTGGGAACCATCGTTCTTGATTGTCTGACCTCACCTAAAGAACTTCATTCCTTTTTATGTTCAAAACTAGCTATTTTTTCTTGGCTGTGGTCGTAAATGTTGTCAAGCCAAACATAAATTCAATGTCCATGGTATTTTTGTCCAAATTCTAAACTCAGTGAAGCAAGAAAAAACTGTGTCAAATGAAGCCTTAGTGTACGCCAAATAATAATATGTGAGACGTTGACTCCAATTTAGATATAAGATTCATATTATTCAAAATCTTGAATTATGTGTTTTGATTTTCCTAGAAATAATTAGAACGTAAATTGATTTGAAAGTGGTAGATTTTAGCGAAGGCCTTGTGCAATTGTTTTTCTTCAGGAATCAGTCACCTGAATGCTCAGAAATGCTTCCTTGAATATATCAGAGAATATGTTTGGTAGCTAAGATGGCTTGTCTTTGGGCAACTCACGAATCAAGCCACAAGCAAAACGACATACTCGATGTCAGGCATTGTGTTGGTCGTCCAAGCATCTATAGTTTACTGGATTTACATTGTCTTCTTATTATTTGCTACTTAGTTTTTATCTAAGGCTTATCAGGATCAATGATAGATTGCATTTGTCCATGCTGAACCTTTTGGGGAGATTAGTTGCATATCATTTCTCAGAGATAAATATATGCCCATGTGTTTGTTTGATCTGAAGACCCAAGAAGATGTTTGAGTGGTCGAGGTCAGTCATGGTTTTTCATGTTGGCTTTGGAGTGCGTCTTGTTGCGTTGGTTGGTGGATGATGTTTATGAAAAAAAAAAGTTGTCATATTTTGCTATACGGGGGTAATGAAAGTGAGTTAAAGCCTGTCACAAGTCATGTTTGTCACAAGCTGATAAAATATATTAAGATCGAACATCATTTCATACGAGAAAAAGTAATTAATATATCTCTTTTCATTGAGTATGTTCGGAACCAAGACAACGTTGTCAACATGTTAACAAAGCCTCTATCTAAGGGGTCGTTTGAGTGTCTTCACAAATTGCTAAGACTGATATCTTGATTTCAATTTAAGGCAAGTGTTACAATTTCTTAAGAGTGAAATTATGTGTATATAGTAGTATAACTGCAAATCTAGGCCCTGACTTTTGCACACTCTTGATTTGTGTGTGTTAATTTCAAGAATGACAACGAAGAAACACTTTACATGAAGACACTCTTTGTTGAACTGGGAATGCATATAGTAGTATAGCTGCAAATCTACGCCGGAAAAGTGTTGTTCCTGAGAGTTTATGCAAGAAATTTTTATTTCATGTGACGTGGTGGTGGCGTTTTGATGAACTTAGAATTATTTGCATATTTAGTAGTTTTGATTTATATGCATACTTACTACTTAGTAGATTTGACAATCTGATAATAATATTTTGTACTTATTCTAATTTACAAAATATCGTTATTTTAATATTATTTGGTTCTTCCGAAAATTAGAAAAAATAATATTGAATCATTAAAAAAAAATTGCGCTGTTTGGAAGTAAAACGTGGCAAAGGCCCCCCCCCCCCCCCCCCCCCCACACACACACACACACACACAATTATTGGGAAATATGGGGAATCGATTATCCGCAACCTGGAATTCAATAAATTGAGGAAGCTCATATTAACAGTAAAACTAATTATAACAGAAGAAGGTGAAAATTCTACGACCTCAGCACAGTTTGTGTTCTGGCCCACTAAGCTCTACTAAAATTAGGGGTGCAATTCGGACCGGTTCGGTTCCACTCGAAATCAAGAATCAATCCATATATCTTCGGTTCCAAAGTTTTGAAACCAAAACCGATTTTTGGTTCTAAATTATGGAATCAGAACCGAACCGTTCAGTTCAGATCTTAGTTCTATATCCATTTTTTAATTTATCGTAATCCTGTCTAATTCAAACTTCACTAGAAGCAAAAATACTATTAATAATAACAATATCAAAACATTATTTAATACTAAGAACTAACATAATTAGTAAGACATCGCATACTTTTTATCTCTTACATTTTCACTCACCATAGGATTGTTGATTTTAGAGCAAATAAAATTGCAAGAGCTATCCTGGATTGAGCCCAGTAATAGATTTTTTTTCATATTGATTTCAACACAGTTTACACAGATATATATAGCAGGAAGTATTACATCAACTGCAGCCTTTAATCATCAAAGATAAGTCTAACTGTATTAATGCTCAAAATTTAATATTTCATTTAATTACTTATTCGGGCCGGTTCTCGGGTACGGAATTGTTGGAATCAAGAACCGACCCGAACCACCGGTTCTCTTATTCCTGGATCCAAACCCGAAAAGATCAACACAGGAACCGACCTGAACCGACCAATTCGATTCGGTTCTCAATTCTTCCGTTCTTTTTGCACACCACTAACTAAAACCACTGCTCCAGTCCTCCTGAAACAAAAAATAAGAGTGAAAACTCTGGTTGGAGAAAAGAGAATTTTAGCGGGGGCCCCATTGCTCGCCCCAGAGGATGATCTTCGTTTGCCACATAAATGAAGTCATGACGGCACCCTAAATAGAATCTAAGACTCTGTTTGGGGCACCATTTTCAAACCGAACTTTTTAAGCTGTTCTTGCATTCAAATCTAACTTTTTTAAAAAAGAATGAAGCTCCAAGGGTCAATTTCAAAAGGGAGTCACCGGTCTGATTTAAAACCAGAATGGAGTCAAAACGGTGCCCCCAAATAGCCACTGATCCAATTTCTTCCGATTTGAAACCGAAATGGTGTCAAAACGACGCCACAAACAGAGCTAGAGCTGTCACAGTTTTGATTCGATTCTGGTTCTATTAAAACTGTGAACCAAATCACTAATGTAATGGTTCTTCAAATTATAACCAAAACTTTTTTTGGTTTGAACGGTTCTGATTCTGGTTTTGATTAAGTTCTAACATAATTTTTGGAACCATCGTGTTAACGATTTCAGTTTTGGTTCAATAAGAACCAAAATCAAACCGATCACTAACGGTTTGGTCCAATTCTATGTGGTTCGTTTCGATTCCAATCGGTTCCAATCGGTTCCAACCAGATCCAAAACAAAACTTTGCGGAATGAATGAGGGAGATAAAAAATATAACACCGGAGGGCAAAATAAACCCGTTCATTTTTTTTTTGCAAGAGAAACTTTGAAGTCCGGGGCCAGAAGCATGCATTTCTTATTTCGCATTATGTCGAGGGGTGAGTATTTTTTTGTATAATATGGTAAGTATGGCTGAAAGTTAAAAACTAAAACCACAAAACCGCATCGGACCGCACCGATTTTAAACCACACCGAACGGTCTGGTTGTGGAGATGTTTTGTTGTTTGCAAAACCGCATAGTTTGAGGTGCGTTTTTTTGCGGTGCAAAACCTACAAAATCACAACACAGTGCTATTATTACCAATATAATTTTTTTAAGGTTATTGCATTATTCATACATTTTACTTCAACTGAAAAATATCACATCTTTCATTTATATCAATTAAACATGCTTCAAATTCAATATTTCATACGACAATACTATATCATATTGTCTTGATTTATGTTATTTGACCTGACTTGTTTTATTCTTTTAGCAAAAAATGAATACAAACTGCATCAATCTCAAACCACATAATCATGTTTTGGTGCGGTGCGATTTTGTTTGGTTCCCAACAAATCCTTTTTGATACTATTGTGATTTGAGTTCAAATCATGTCAAACCGCATTAATTTCACATTTAGTAAGTATAGATATTACAGATAAATTCTAAAGAATAACAATATTATATTAATATTAATTAAATATTATAAAAAATAGTAGTAAACAGGTCGCGGTTTGGTTCTGCTTCGGTCCGATTCAGATCGGGTTTAAAAATCTTGAAATCGCTCGAGACTTGCATGTTGGGGTTCCGATTCCGGTTCTGATTCGGATAATAAAATGAAAGAACCACACTTAGATCAATGTTGTTCACGATTCCAAAATTCAAACCGGAATCCGAATTATTCGTGAACAATTCAGTCTATTTTTTTACTACTCGGATTTGTTTTACGATTTTCGATTTTAAATGACAGCTCTAAGCAGAGCCTAAGTTAGTGGGCTTAAATTCAAATTTCGTAGTTCAATTCTCTCACCCTTGAATTGCACGTGTGAGCATGTAGCAATAACGCGTGCAATTTGTGCCTAATAATTTGTCAAGGATTAGGGCATTATTTTCCGTCTCATTATTCTTCAAATTTTATAAGGAATAAGTTAACGATGCAAATGATAACAACGCCTTAGTTCTGGTAGCTGCACCTGCAACGTCAAAAAACATGCACTGTCAACATCAGTCTATTTGGAGATCTTTAAATTGATTTAAAATTTAAATAAAGGGCATTTCTATTAACACTATAAATTTGGCTATCCCAATAACGGTTGATTATTCGCAAGCAATATTCATATTGGCACATCAATATTTTCTTTTATTTTTTTTAATATTTTGAGGCGTAGTCTTTCATGAAAAAAAACATACAATATTATATGGTGATTGTTATTAGCGCTGCACTTTTGGATATTCGCACTACATTTACTCTTAATTTTTTGCGCCTTTTGAAAATACTCCTTGTACATGTATTTTTAGGAAAAGTGTTCAACACGAAAGTTGTATATCTCGGCGAGATCTACAACTTTTGTGTTGAACACTTTTCCTAAAAATGCATGTATAAAGTGTATTTTTAGAAATACACTCAGATTTCGCGCCTTTTAGAAATACGTTTTATACATGCATTTTTAGGAAAGTTGTAGACGAGATCTACAACTTTCGTGTTGAACACTTTTCCTAAAAATGCATGCACAAGGAGTATTTTCAAAAGGCGCGGAAAATTAAGAGTAAATGTAGTGCGAATATCCAAAAATACAATGCTAATAACAGTCACCTATTATAGGTGATTATCTCAATATAATTCTATGCGTGTAGATATATAAAATTCATTATTTTAACATGTGGAATTAAAGTTCATTATTTCAACATAATTTTTTGCGCCTATTCAAACACGCTATTTTTGATAACGGATGCAATTCCACTAATGATTTCACACCATTCTCTCTGCATTTGAATAGAGCCTCTTCAAAATATATCTCCTTTAATGTTGGAATAAAATGAAAAACAAATCTCGTCTTAAGCTTCATTTGATTTAGCGGTGGCGGGAGGAGCAAGTGGGTTCAAATGGAGCTTTCGAATCGGAGGAGGGGAGGTGGGGGTCGAAACGGAGCGGGGGGGGGGGGGGGGGGGGGGGGGGGGGGGGGGGGGGGGGGGGGGGGGGGGTTCCTCCTTGCTGCGGCTGCAAACGGAGACGAAGTTTCGTTTGGTTACCCTCCGTCCAGTGGCGTTTGCTCCAAACACCGTCCAAAAACGCTAAACAAAATGAAGCCTTAATTACAATCAATTTGTGATTATTAATTAGAAAAAAAAAAAGCAAAAAGGATGAGCAAATTCTCAAATCATTCATTTTGGTTTTTCAGATTTCTCTGTGCCAGTTCTAGGCTCTTTGGACTTTGGGGGGAAAAATGATGGGATTGGTCATAATTTATAACAAAGACGGGCTGCAGATAGTGGTTTTCCCACTCGCTTAATGGGAAGTTACGCACGCAACTACCACACGCACGGTCCATTCGCCCAATCTGCGAGATAACCACGGTGTGCGGGATCCCAACTGTCGTGGTCTTGTACACTGGCCGCCCCTCGTTCGCCAACCGACCTTGCTAGGACCGGGCGCCTCCCTCGGCCGCCCAAGTATGGGTGGAGCCGGCCGCCCCTAGGCCACTTGACAAGGGGAGGCCTTGGTCGCGGCTGGCCGCCTCGAGGCCGGTCTCGACCACGACCTACCCTGCAAGGGACCTACCGCCCTTGGCCGCCCGCACACGGGCGGCCTCAGCCATGGCCACCCAATCGCGGGCGGCCTCGAATGCGCCTCCCGCAAAGGGGCGGTCACCTTATGGCCTCCTCGCCAAGATCGGCCTCGGCCCCCGCAAAGGGTGTGGCCGCCACATGACCACACCGCTGCGGGCGGCCTTGGTCGTGGTCCTCGTATAGTGGGGCGGTCGCCCTGTGGCCTCCCCACTGTGGGCAGCCTTGGTCGTGACTCTCGCATAGTGGGGAGGCCTCCCCCATAACAGCCCCGGTACGGGAGGCCTCGGCCTTGGCCGCCTTCAGGGGGAGGGGTGGCGACCGACCTTTGGCCGCCCGGGCCAAGGGGCGGCCTAGACCGGCCTCACCAAGGCTGGTCGCCCCCTCCCGGTTATTTGCCGCAGAGTAAAGGGGTGGTCGCCGGCCTCGGGCCGCCAGTCCATCTGGGCGGGATTTTTTCCGGCCTAGGGCGTGATCATCTTTCCCTAAAAGTGACGATTTGTGTGCCCAGATCTGAGTGTTTTAATTGGTCAAGTGGTTACTGGGTGAAATTACTAGACCACCCTCATAAAATATATAAATAGAACCGCTTTCAGCTTCATTTGACTGGATGTTTTTTTGGTTTGCTAACTTTGACCGTTCTCCAATCTCTCTCTCTCTCTCTCTCTCTCTCTCTCTCCAAGTTGCACGCCCACAAGGAACTCAGTCAAACACCGCTTAGGCTGATGGAGTTTGCCCAAAGCAAGACAAGAGTTCAGAAGCATACAGACTCTTAGTCGTCGAACAAGTCCCCGGTTGTTCGCAAGGTGCAAAAGTGAGCGACTAAACCTCAATTTACCGCCAGAACGGGTCCTGGAAGGAGATAACTGAGTTGGCCAATTCCCCCGGAGGCGAAAAGAGTAAGATTCCTGGAAGAGCATGGAGATCATGTGGCGCCCAGTACTTGTTAAAATTGTTGAAGTGGGAGTGAAGTGGAGTGCAGGTGGTCCGATTAGGCAAACTGCACAGACCGCAGAGTTCATCGCTAGCCTGACAGATAGCCTTTGGCAGATTGTCGGTCTCCTTGTCGTCTTGTTCAACAAGTACCTGGGGTTGAAACCAAACAGTTAGAATTCTTTAACCGCAGATGTAGCGATCTGGTTGGTGAAAGCACACAGTCAGCTTGAAGCTTCAGGTTCTCTGGCTTGCAAGAAGGCTGGCGGGTAGCGCGGATTGTGATGGATAACCGCACAGTTCACTGGAGCCTTCTCAGGCGTTGATAGCCAGAGTCAGCTGGTGTTGTGGACTTGGTCCCGTATGACACGTCTAGGGTTGTTGTCTAACTCGTCGAGATTGCATGTTTGTGTGGACTGCTTTTGGAGCTCGCCGAGTTTGGTAAGTTGACTAGGCACGGTCCTTGTTCTAGTTGTGGGTTGAAGTATGCACGGACTGGGAGCTATGTCCCCAAGGCAGTGCAATCTGGTGGCGGTGTCCGACAGACCGCTAGTGATGTGTTTGTCATCCTTTTTGGATTGGTGTTGGTCCTCAGCCTATCATACTAGTCGTTCTTTCTGCCCTTGCGGATATAAGTTATCAGTGATGGACTGACGCTGGTATCCGCACTGCGTGGATACGTGATGCTAGCTACAGGATTAACGTGTGGTTATCATATCGATATGGGTGGTGACGGCACACTGCCCCACGCCTATAAATAGGAGTCCCCAGCTCGTCATATATGTACAATCCTGTATTCGCGGAGTGAGGTCCCTCCAGTAGGCGCGAGGCTAGCTATGCATTTTTAAGCTTTTTGAGGGGTTTGACACTCTTAGTGGCCAATTTTGGCTCAACCTTCATAATATACTAGTAGGGGGATACAGTATGTACCTCCCCCCGGCCAGCTCGCCCGGACAGCTCATCAACCTCCTGGGACAGCTCGTCAGCCTCCTGGGACAACTCGTTAGCCACCTAGGATAGCTCGTCAGCCTCCTAGGGCAGCTCGTCATCCTCCTGTGGCAGCTTGGCAGCCTCCTGGGATAGCTCGTCAGCCTCCTAGGACAGCTTGTCAGCCTCCTGGGACAGCTCGTCAGCCTCCTGGGACAGCTCATCAGCTTCCTAGAACACCTCGTCAGCCTCCTAGGGTAGCTCGTCAGCCTTATGAGGCAGCTCGTCAGCCTCCTAGGGCAGCTCGTCAGCCTCCTGGGGCAGCTCGTCAGCCTCCTGGGATAGCTCGTCAACCTCCTGGGATAGCTCGTCAGCCTCCTGGGATAGCTCGTCAACCTCCTGGGATAGCTCGTCAGCCTCCTCGGACAGCTCGTCAGCCTCCTAGGACAGCTCGTCAGCCTCCTAGGACAGCTCGTCAGGCTGGAGGATCTCGCCCGGCCAAGTTCCCGCCTAGACTAGGGCATGTTAGTAATTTTAGAGCAATGGAGGTTGGCTATTTGCAGGTCGTTCCCAAAAAAACTATAAATAGACCCTTAGGGGTGCCTTGAAGAGGAGGACTTCTTCACTCTCTTCATTATCTTCCTTCATCCTCTAAGGTACCTAGCTCAGCATTGGCTAGGGAGGGGAGATCTCAAAGGTCTTCCGGGTGTGAGGTGGGACCTCCACGCTAGAGTCGAGGGTCTGTTTCTAGCTTCTTCAGTCTTTGGCCCGTGATGTTCTCCTGAGTGTAGTAGGTGTGAGGTCACCCCTTTCTTGGGACCCCGAACTCCACGAGAGACCAAGTTTTTAGTTTCAACATTTTGGTGCGGTGAGCGTGGAGAGTGAGCAGCACAGAAGATCTCCAGAGAGTGTCATGGTCGGAGATCAGGGAGGTAGTGATGATCTCGGCGAGCTCCCCAACACATCACCCTTCGTAGGAAGGGAGGAATTCATGGCATCCATCCAAGGTATCATGGAGATGCTGCGACGTATTGCTCCTCGAGGTAACTTCTCAACTCCCACCCCTCAGGACTTAGCTCGCAAGAGTCTCAGGGAGACTGCTCCCAGGAGTCTCGGCGAGCTGCCTCTCAGGGATCTAGGCGAGATGACCCCAGCAAGGGGAGAAGGAAGTGCACCAAGAAGAAGGCCTGGGAAGGAAAGGATGGGAGAGGGGGTCAAGTGAGACCTCACCGGCCGGGAGTTGTTCCCCAGCCCGGCGAGTGCTAGCCTTCCAGGCGAGCAGGTCATGCGAGTAGAGGTTGCGAGACCACCACTCAGTGGGTAAACCTTCAACGAGTTTATCATCTCAACTCCCATTCCTGAGGGGTTCAGAGAGCCTGACATGGCTTCTTATACCGGGAAGGATAACCCCGTCCAGCACCTACAGTGGTTTGAGGATGTCATCTCCATCAGGCCGATGACGGATGCCTTCAAGTATCGCCTCTTCGCAATCACGTTGAAGGACAGGGTAAGGGACTGGTTCCACCAAATCCCACCGAGATCGATCTATGGGTTTGAGGACTTGAGCCGGAGCTTTCAGCTTTGCTTCTCCACCTCCAAGAAGAGGAAGAAGAGTCTTGAGTCCATCTCCTGATAAGGCAAGGGGCAGAGGAGTCGCTGGCTCATTACGTTGATAGGTTCCAAGAGGAGATCCTGTATATCTAGGAGATGTCGGGGTATGCCCTCCAGATGGCGTTCACGGTGGGGTTGTGCGAGAGATTCTTCAAGATGAGCCTTACCTGAAAGGCCCCTCTTTCCTTCGAGGAGCTGATGGAAAGAGCGACAGAGGAGATAGCAACTGAGGCGGGCAACCCGGTATTTATCAAGAAGTTGGCAAGGTTGACAGAGACAGAGTCGAAGGAGTAAGGTGGTTCGAGGCATCAGGAGGGGAGAAGGAGAGAGGAGCAGAGAGCTTATAGGTTCCAGGGACCTCAGGAAGGTCCGGAGCCAGGTTGGAGGCAACAGGGAGGACCCGTTCAGGGTCCAGGAAGATGTCTCGTCCAAGATGGGGGGAACTTCCATGGAGGTCAGGGGAGGTTCAACTTCCAGAGGCAAACCCCTAGACAGCTCCTACCCCCACCGCAACAAGCCTTGGCGATAGGAGAAAGGGGAGGAGGCAACGAGAGAGACCGCCGAGCCTTCCGTAGGAGGGGAGGAAGAGAATTGTCATACTGTGACTTCCACCAGTTGGAGGGTCACATCACGGCTACCTGCCCTAAGTTCCTGGAAGTGAGGGGGCGAGAGGCCCTGCCCAAGAGCAGGCGCCGGTGCAGGTTGAAGAGGTTCCACCTAGAATGGGGAAGGATGATATATGTGGGGACCGGGTCGATATCGGACCCTGAGGTGGTATAGCAGTGATCCACTGTGGAGTAAGGATCGAAGCCACTCGAAAGGCAAGCCTACATGTGATGTACCGACGGAGCATCGCTTCAATATCCTGGACCCCGCCCTAGGAGGAGAAGATCACCTTCTCAGTGAAGGACATATTGAATCATGAAGATCCGTTATGCGATGCGCTGGTCATCCAGCCGGACATTGAGGGCTACACCGTCTCTCGGATCTTGATTGACAATGGTAGCTCCGTCAATGTCGTTTTCAAGAAGGCATTTGACGGGATGAAGGTAGGACCAAAGAGGGTGTTGGCCTCGGACGGACCCCTGATCGGATTTTCATGGGAGACGAAGGAGGTAGAAGGTGGAGTAGGACTTCAAGTAAAATGGGGGGGGGGACTTCAAGGAACTGCCGGTTCATCATTGTTGACACTCCAAGCAGCTACAACGCCATCTTCGGAAGGCCCCTCATCAGCGCCTTCCGTTGTGTGTCGTCATCGTTCCACCAATGCCTCAAGTTCAGCTCAGGAGGGATCCAGGTAATAATCAAAGGAGACCTCAGGATGGCAAGGCAGTGCTACGTCATGGCCTTTAACACCATCTCTTGGTTGGCGAAGGCAAAAGAGATGGAGAAGATCATGGAGAGCTTGAGCAGGATAGAAGTGTCCGAGGAGAAGGAAGTGAATGATGACCATCATGCCCAGGCCCCCTGAAGAAGCCTCGCCTTGGGGGAGTCTTTACTTTTTTATTTTGTAACAAGCTCTACCCCTGACCAGCTGAGTTAGGGAGTCATGTAACCCAAATTTTTCTCCTGTTTGAGGATGTTGGATTTGGTAAAGTTGAGGTGACATACATAGTTCCCAACTCCTAATAGGATCTCCTCATTCCATGCCCCCACTAGTTGGATGGGTCGAATGTGCCTCGGGGGAGTAATCCTTTTTGCTCCGAGGCGGTTCCGCTGTCCAGGCTCTCACTAGCTGGCAGGGCCGGTTGACCTCTCGTGGAGGCCAAGTCCTTTTTGCTCCGAGACGATCCTGTTGTCCAGGATCTCACTAGCTGGCAGGGCCGGTTGACCTCTTGTGGAGGTTGTCCTTTTTGTTCTAAGACGGTTCTGTTATCCAGGCTCTCACTATCTGGCAGGGCCGGTTGACCTCTCGTGGAGGCAGTCCTTTTTGCTCTGAGACGGTCCCGCTGTCCACGCTCTCACTAGCTGGCGGGGCCGGTTGATCTCTCGTGGAGGCCAAGTCCTTTTTGCTCCGAGACGGTCCCGCTGTCCAGGCTCTCACTAGTTGGCAGGGTCGGTTGACATCTCGTGGAGGCTAAATCCTTTTTACTTTGAGACGGTCCCGCTGTCCAGGCTCTCACTAGCTGGCATGGCCGGTTGACCTCTCGTAGAGTCCAATTCCTTTTTACTCCGAGACGGTCCCGCTGTCCAAGCTCTTACTAGCTGGCAGGGCTGGTTGACCTCTCGTGGAGGCCAAGTCCTTTTTGCTCCGAGACTCCCATTGTCCAGGCTCTCACTAGCTGGCAGGGCTGGTTGACCTCTCGTGGAGGTCAAGTTCTTTTTTCTCTGAGGCAGTTCCGCTGTCCAGGCTCTCACTAGCTGGCAGGGCTAGTTGATTTCTCGTGGAGGCCAAGCCCTTTTTGCTCCAAGACGGTCCCGCTGTCCAGGCTCTCACTAGCTGGCAGGGCTGGTTGACCTCTCGTGGAGGCTATCCTTTTTTCTCTGAGACGGTTCCGCTGTCTAGGCTCTCACTAGCTGGCAGGGCTGGTTGACCTCTCGTGGTGGTCGTCCTTTTTGCGCCGAGACGGTCCCGCTGTCCAGGCTCTCACTAGCTGGCAGGGTCGGTTGACCTCTCGTGGAGGCCAAGTCGTTTTTTCTCCGAGACGGTCCCGCTGTCCAGGTTCTCACTAGCTGGCAAGGTCGGTTGACCTCTCGTGGAGGCCAATTCCTTTTTGCTCTAAGACGGTCCCGCTGTCCAGGCTTTCACTAGTTGGCAGGGCCGTTTGACCTCTCGGGGAGGCCAAGTCTTTTTTGCTCCGAGACGGTCCCGCTGTTCAGGCTCTCACTAGCTGGTAGGGTCGGTTGACCTCTCGTGGAGGCCAAGTCCTTTTTGCTCCGAAACGGTCCCGGTGTCTAGGCTTTTGCTAGCTAGCAGGGCCAGTTAATCTCTCGTGGAGGCCAAGTCCTTTTTGCTCCGAGACGCTCCCGCTCTCCAGGCTCTCACTAGCTGGTAGGGCCGGTTGATCTCTCGTGGAGGTCAAGTCATTTTTGCTTCGAGACGGTCCCGTTGTCCAGGCTCTCACTAGCTGGCAGGGCCGATTGACAACTCATGGAGGCCAAGTCCTTTTTGCTCTGAGACAGTCCCGCTGTCCAGGCTCTCACTAGCTGGCATGGCCGGTTGACCTCTCGTGGAGGCCAAGTCCTTTTTGCTCTGAGACGGTCCTGCTGTCCAGGCTCTCACTAGCTGGTAGGGCTGGTTGACCTCTCATGGAGGCCAAGTCCTTTTTGCTTCGAGATGGTCCCGCTGTCCAGGCTCTCACTAGCTGGCAGGGCTGGTTGACCTCTCGTGGAGGCCAAATCCTTTTTGCTCTGAGACAGTCTCGTTGTCCAGGCTCTCACTAGCTGGCGGGGTTTTTTGACCTCTCGGGGATGCCAAGTATTTTTCACCCGGAGGGGATATCATCACTCAGGCTCCCATTAGTTGGCATGACGGGTTGACCCCTCAGGGAGGTTAAGTGAATTCTTCTCGGAGAGGCTAAGTATCTTTTCAACCGCGCAAATGAACTACACTCAGCGAATACGTTGGGTTGGATGTTTCTTTCCAAGCGTAGAACTTGCTCGAAAAGAGCGAAGATTGTGTACAATCCCGTATTCGCGGAGTGGGGTCCCTCCAACAGGCGCGGGGCTAGCTATGCATTTAAAACTTTTTGAGGGGTTTGACAATCTTGGTGGTCAATTTAGGCTCAACCTTCATAATATACTAGTAGGGGGATGCAGTATGTACCTCCCCCCGGCCAGCTCGCCCGGCCAGCTCGCCCGGATAGCTCGTCAACCTCCTGGGATAGCTCGTCAGCCTCCTAAGACAGCTCGTCAGCCTCTTGGGATAGCTCGTCAGCCTCCTGGAACAGCTCGTCAGCCTCCTGGGGCAGCTCGTCAGCCTCCTGGGACAGCTCGTCAGCCTCCTGGGACAGCTCGTCAGCCTCCTGGGACAGCTCGTCAGCCTCTTGGGACAACTCGTCAGCCTCCTAGGACAGCTCGCCAGCCTCCTGGGACAGCTCGTCATGCTGGGGGATCTCGCCCGGACAAGTTCCCGCCAAGACCAGGGCATGTTAGTAATTTCAGAGCAGTGGAGGTTGGCTATTTACAGGCCGTTCCCAAAAAATTATAAATATACCCTTAGGGGTGCCTTGGAGAGGAGGACTTCTTCACTCTCTTCATCTTCTTTCTTCATCCTCCAAGGCACCTAGCTCAGCATTGGCTAGGGAGGGGGAGATCTCAAAGGTCTTCCGGGTGTGAGGTGAGACCTCCACGCTAAAGCCGAGGGTCTGTTCATAGCTTCTTGAGTCTTTGGCCCGTGATGTTCTCCTGAGTGTAGTAGGTGTGAGGTCACCCCTTTCTTAGGACCCGAAACTCCACGAGAGACATAGTTTTTGGTTTCAACAATATTGTTGAAGTTGGTGACCGGGCGGTCTGGTGGTCTGTCTTGGCGGTTTGGAGACCGCGCGGTCTGGCGGTTTCCCTTCAGCGGTTTGATTGCTGTGCTGTTGTTGTCTGGTTGCCGAGCGGTCAGGCGGTCTCCCCTGGCGGTCTCTCTCTCTCTGGTGGTAGCCGTACGGTTAGCTCTTCTGTCTAACCGCGCAGCTTGTGCGGTTTGTTCTGTATAGTCCGCTTAGTCCTGTAATTTTTTAGTCCCACATATCTTATTTGTATTCTCTCATCTCTCCTCCATTCTATATAAGGGAGGGCATACCTTTGTAATAGATATCTTTTTCTGATAATAAAGTTTCAGTTATACCCGTTCCGGCTTGTTTTAGTTCGTTTTATAACATGGTATCAGAGTCATCGATCTTTGGCTCCTGATCTCGTCCGCTCTGTCCGCGCGGCTTGCTTCTTCTTCTCGCGACCTGGTCTCGCGGCTTGTTTCTTCCGCCTGCTTGCGCCCTGTTCGCGCAGCTTCTTTTCTTCCTTGTCATTGCCCTTTGTGTGCGCGACCTGTGTCGCGGCCTGTTGCCTTGTTCGCCGTGTTTGCTTCCCAGCGGACATCTCTCTGTTCGCATGGTGTCTCTTTCTTCTGTTCGTGCGGTTTGATTTCTCGCCGCTCGACTTCTTTCCCTCTGCTTGTTTCTGCGGCTTGGTCGTGGCTGTTCTGGCCGCTGGTGTGCTCTCATCGTGATCGTTGTAGACCTCTTTCTTCTAACCGTTGCGATTTCTCTCTGTTCGCGCGGGTTATTCCTTGTTTAGGCGGCCTCTCTGCCCCTCGTCCTTTAGCCGCTCCTGCTTGTTAGTCGCCGCGACCTCCTATTTAGTCGCGCGGCTTGTGCTTCCCTCTTCTTCCTCTTTTGCCTTGCTCTGCATCATGGTCGTGGCCCTTCTTTCCGCTGGTGTGCTGTCACCGTGACCGCTGCAGTTCTTTTGTTCCTCCCTTCATGGCTTCCATATACTCCTCTAAGCCGTTCACCTCGGTGGTCACGTCTTCTGGTAGTGCCCACGTTGTTACTCAAGGAAAATGGCTGATCGACACCGGTGCTACTAATCATATGACCGGCAATCTCCAGTGTTTTTCTCTCCTCGAAACACATGGTCGGTTGCCCCCGGTTATTCTCGCTGACGGCTCTTCATCATCGATTCATGGGACGGGGATAGTTCATGTCACTCCGTCTCTTCGCTTGGAGGATACTCTCTACGTGCCCAAGTTCCCGTGCAACTTATTATCTGTTACCTCTCTATGCAAGCAATTACAATGTTCTGTTACTTTTACTTCTACTACTTGCTCTTTTCAGGATCCGGACTCTCAACGGACGATTGCTACTGGGACTGAGAGTGGCGGCCTATACTTCCTGGACAACATTTCCGCTTTCTCCACCTTCTCCTCCACCTCCACAGATCTTCTCCAATGGCATCTCCGCCTTGGTCATGCTCCTCCTCATCTTCTTCGTCAACTTCTGCCCCACCTTCCTCCACAAAGTCCTTCGCTCAACTGTGAGGCCTGTCAGCTTGGCAAGCATCACCGCTCCTCCTTCCCTCCAAAGCATGTTCGTGGATCCACCCGTCCGTTTGATCTCATCCACTCCGATATTTGGGGTCCTTCTCCTACTCTTACCGTTGGTCGGGGTAGTTCATATTTTGTCACATTCATTGATGATTTCTCTCGCAGTACGTGAGTGTATCTGTTAAAAGATCGCTCCGAATTATTCTCTGTATGGACGTCCTTCTATCTCATGATCAAAACTCAGTTTAATGTTTCTATTAAAGTTCTTCGATCTGATAATGCTAAAGAATATATCAGTCATGACTTTCAGGCCTTCTGTATGTAAAATGGGATTATTCATCAAACTAGTTGTGTCTATACTTCCCAACAAAATGGGGTGGCAGAACGCAAAAACCGTCACCTTCTTGATGTCTCTCGCACCTTGATGACCCAGATGCATGTTCCTCGCTCCTATTGGGGCTATGCTGTTCTCCTTGCCTGCTACCTTATCAATCGCATTCCCTCCACCGTTCTCCACGGAAAGACCCCATTCTCCATTTTGTATCCGGGCAAGGAGTCGTTTCATCTCCCTCTCCAAATCTTTGGATGCACTGCCTTTGTGCATGCCCCTTCTGCCACCCGTGATAAGCTATCCCCTCGCTCCACTAAATGTATCTTTCTGGGGTACTCCACCACTCAGAAAGGTTATTGTTTCTTTGATCCCGTCCTTCGTAAGCAGTTCGTCTCTGCTGACGTCACCTTCTTCGAAAATACCTCCTACTTCTTGGATGACTCCTCTCCTCTTCTCCCAGCTTCTGATTCTCCTGTCGTTCCCTTTGTTCCCTCGTCTCTTACTACGATATTCACCCCTACACCGTCCACATACACTCATCTCACTCCACCTCTCTCTCCCTCTTCTCTGCCACCGTCTCCGCTGTCGTCGCTCTCTACTCCTGGGCCAGCTCTCTCTGCCACGGATGCTCCGGATGTTGAGGGACCTGCTGACCTAGATCTTCCTATAGCTCTTCGCAAAGGGGTGCGGACGTGTACCCTACACCCTCTTACTGTTGTTGTTTCATATGATCGTCTTACCCCTTCTCGCAGGGCCTTTGCTCTGGCTATCTCTGCCACTGCCCCGCCCCGCTCCTACCAGGAGGCCCTTGCTATTCCTCACTGGAAGATGGCCATGGATGAGGAAATGGCCACCCTAACCGAGCGGGGTACTTGGACTCTTGTTCCTCCTCCCTTTGGTACTGATGTTGTTGGATGTCGCTAGGTCTTTGTGGTGAAATTTGCCCCGGATGGCACTGTGGACCGTTATAAAGCTCGCCTTGTTGCTAAGGGCTTTACTCAGACCTATGGGGTTGATTACTTTGACACCTTCTCTCCCGTGGCTCGTCTCAGCACTATACGGGTCCTTCTCTCTGTGGCGGTCAATAAAGATTGGCCGATTTCCCAGCTGGATGTAAAGAATGCCTTCCTTTATGGTGATCTTCAGGAGGCCGTCTACATGGAGCAACCTCCTGGGTATGTTGCTCAGGGGGAGACATGAGTGTGCCAGCTGAAGAAGGCAATCTATTGCCTCAAGCAGAGCCCTCGAGCTTGGTTTGACAAGTTCAGCGGCATCGTGGCGGCCGTTGGTTTTGTGCGCAGCTCTGCCGATCACTCTCTATTTATTCGCAAAACATCCTCGGGGCTGGTGGTTCTTGCAGTATATGTTGATGATATTCTTCTCACTGGCGATGACCAAGAAGGGGTAGCCTTGACAAAGCGGCATCTTCGTCAACATCTGGTCACGAAAGATATGGGCTCTCCAAAGTACTTTTTGGGAATCAAAATCTCTCGGAAGCCCGACTCCTTAGTCCTCTCTCAGCGTAAGTATGCCCTTGATCTTTTAAAAGATGCAGGATTGACTGGGGCCAAACCTTCCCGGTGTCCCATGGCTGTTGGAGAAGACAAAACCTGGACAGATGATTCGCCGCTTCTTTCAGATACTACAAGGTACATGCGTCTTGTTGGTAAGCTTATATATCTCATAGTGACCAGGCCCGACATTTCTTATGTTGTGGGCAAGGTGAGTCAATTCATGCAAACACTCAGGGAGTGTCATCTTCAGTCCGCCTTGCGTATCTTGGAGTACGTCAAAGCCGCCCCTGGGAAAGGATTGCTTTTTCAGAAGAATGGTCATCTGAGGGTTGAAGTATACTCAGATGCGAGTTACGCTGATGGCAAAGGGGATCGCAAGTCTACCTCCGGTTTTTGCACCTTTGTTGGAGGTAATCTGGTAAGCTGGAAGAGCAAGAAGCAGTTTGTTGTTTCCAGGTCCAGTGTTGAAGCAGAGTATCGGAGTATGGCGTCGACCACTTGTGAGCTAAAATGGCTACGGGCTCTAATGCTGGATTTAGGAGAGGTCTACAACCATCCTCTACCTATGTTCTGTGATAACAAGACTGTCATATACATCTCCAAAAATCCGGTCTTCCATGAAAGAACCAAACACATTGAGGTTGACTGTCATTTCATTCGTGAAGAAATCTTAAAGGAATAAATTTGCACTCTCTTTGTCACTTCTGATAAAGAGCTGGCTGACATCTTCACCAAGCCAGTTTCCGCCTCGTTTCATCATATTTGTGACAAGCTGAGCATGATCGATATATATGCTCCAGCTTGAGGGGGAGTGTTGAAGTTGGTGATCGGGCGGTCTGGCGGTCTGTCTTGGCGGTTTGGAGACCGCGCGGTCTGGCGGTTTCCCTTCAGCGGTTTGATTGCTGTGCTGTTGCTGTCTGGTTGCCGAGCGGTCAGACGGTCTCCCCTGGCGGTCTCTCTCTCTCTCTGGTGGTAGCCGTGCGGTTAGCCCTTCTGTCTAACCGCGCGGTTTGTGCGGTTTGTTCTGTATAGTCCGCTTAGTTCTGTAATTTTTTAGTCTCACATCTCTTATTTGTATTCTCTCATCTCTCCTCCATTCTATATAAGGGAGGGCATACCTTTGTAATAGATACTTTTTTCTGATAATAAAGTTTCAGTTATACCCGTTCCGGCTTGTCTTAGTTCGTTTTATAACAAATATATAACTGAGAACAATGAGAACTCAGCTCACGCTTAAAATTGCGATTACATTTTTCTAACCGGTGAGACTAAGTGAAGTTGACTCTATGCAGGTTGTGCGGCTAGCATCAGGCGGCTAGACAACTAGTGGAAGTTTGGTGTGGAATAGTTTACGAATAACAGTCAGCGAATAACAGCAAGTCGCGGTCTCTACGATTTGAAGTCTCTTCCTCCGAGTTGCGGTTAAGCAGAGCAGTTCGCCCGGTCTATCACCGGGTTCTGTTCAAGTCTTTCAGCTTTCAATAACAATCAGTCTGCGCGACTAGTCGTGATTAGGTGACTTTGGTGGTTTCGGTAGACTCAGCTTGTGGATAGGCGACTTGTGCTGTTACAGCTTGTTGTCCGCACGGTTTACTTGTTGTAGTTTTTTGTTTCCTTTGATTTCATTGTGAATAATATCTCGCAATGTATATCTCGCTCTGTAAAGAAGTTATTAATTTTAATTTGAGACTCTTGTGCTGCTATTGTTTCTGATTTCTACCTGGCTTTGGTTGTGGTTGAGTGTTCTTGCGACCTCTTGCGACTTCCTTCATATATTTTTACATAACTTTCCATAATTCTCTCGTCCCTCAAAGTGTAATGAGGAGCAGCATGTCACATTCGCCTTCATCTGAACATCTTTGTAACAAAAACTGGACTAGTGGAAGTTAGGTCGACAACAAATCGACCGTATGGTTTTTCACCCCGATTGCGGGTTTTCCACGTAATCAAATCTCTCTTGCACGGATCAGAGAATCTTTGACTATTTGCACGCTCGACCGCTCTGCAGGCTAGGACGGTTCAAGATATTCGATCTACCATAAGCTTCGAGCACACCGCAACAACTACGACCGTTATGAACACAACCAAGATGGGAAAAAAAGTAATTTCGAACATGAAAGTAGATGAATTTTCTTTAAGTGAGATTAGACGTTCATGAATGACGGCTTATAATCATACATCGCATTTACGACTGCCACTATCCCGCTAAACGAATAGATCAACAATTGCTGAATATCGTAAATTTAAATAAGACTTATTTAGTGTGAGTGAAAAACCTAAATTTTTTTTTTATAAAACTTACTTTAATTAATGACAGTGTGTACCAGAAAATAATTTAAAATATAAAGGATTCTTCCAATATGTACATTGACTCCTTAACTCATGACAAGTGTGGCGGCCAGAATGTCAAACTCTCCGGCCAAAAGCGACCGCAATATTCTTTTTAATTTAAATATTTTGGATTCTTTTGGCTCGACATTGGAGCGGATCTAGGGATGGGCTGGGACCCCACCCTCTCCTCAAAAATTTTGAAAAATGAGTTGTGGAATTGAATTCGTTCGTGGTAATGAATTTTGATTATTTATATATCAAAAATGATGGCCGGATGAGGGAGAAACGCTGGTAAGATGGTAACATTTAAAAAAATATGTTGAAGTAAATTAATGTTCATCCCCCTTCTTAAAATTTCTAGATCCGCAACGGGCTTTGACATTTTGCCTTATATAGTCAAAAAATACATGTTACAAGATTACGACTATAACCATCACCAGGAAAAGAAAACTAGTTTTGAATATAATAATTGATGCAGTTCTTTAGGTGAGGTAGAGCGTTCACGGATGACAGTTCATAATTACAAAGTTCACGATCACAATCGCGTGCTAAACTGGCCTTTTAGTCCCATTGATGCCTACTCGAGTAAGAGGCTCATCTAGGCTCCGTTTGGCATGGTGGTGGCAGTCGTAAATGCATGGATTAAACCGTCATTCGTTAAGGATCATCTAGCAAACATCATCTGTTTGAACATAAAAGTTGATGAAATTTCTTAGGTGGGCGTTAACGAATGACAATTTAACCCCCTGTGTTAATGACCGACAGCACTGTGCCAAATGGAGCCCTAGCTGTAAAAATTTCACAGAGGCGGGAAAGGTCGCAGGAACACTAAACCAAATCAAGCTCAAATAAACTAGCACAATAGAAGAAAAAAACTTGTATAATCAATCTTCTTTACAACACGAGCCGTACATTACGAGACATGACTCGCCAATGTTCCCGATGAAAACAAAATCAACAAGCAAGAGTAAACGGGTGGACATATTTCACAAGGTAAATCTTTGCAACTAATTGTTTGAATTGAAGTAGATTGTGAAAGATTGGAATGAAAAGGTGTTTGACTACAACATAATTCACAAGGTAAAGTTTGCAGGACAGCTCCAAGGCTAAGTCTTTGCAACTAATTGTTTGAGTTGAATATTAAGATTTTCTCTAACAATATATTTAATTATTTTACTTAATCACTTTGCAATTAGTATTCTATTGTTAAACTCTCTACTTCACGAGCACTTATTATTAACAGTTCTCACTTCGATCCAATGTGTCTTTGATTATTTATTGCCGCATCATAGATTTCTCAATCACGTTCTTATTTACATTTAAACTTAACTCTTGACTTTGTCATTCTTCGTCAATTTTAAACCAACACCCATGTGCATCACATACGTTGTTATAATATCCTTAAATTCTTCTTCAAATCTAAAAATTATTCGTAATTGTCACTCCATCTCCTTCATACCCTTCAACATTGAAAATATAAGTTGTTTTGTTTTTTTCCCTCTTTAAAATCTCTTGTTAACTATTACCACTAGTTGATTGAAGTTCATATGACATAAGATCTTCCAAAATTTCCTCGTTTAAGTTACTACTCTTACTCAGCTTTCAAATGTGTTTTCTATAGCAATATCATCACCATAGAACTCGCTTTCCACTGACATAATATCCTCATCGAATATATATCTAAAGCAGTAAAAAAAAACAGCTATTTGTATGAGATTTCCTACAAAAACAGCTATCTAAAAGGGAAAAAAACAGGATAAAATATTAAAAATTGGATGGATTTCAAGTTAATGAGATTTATGGATACTCTGGTTTATTGTTTTTTCTCCATAATATCTACGTATTCTTCTTATTCATCTTTGTGAGTCTTGTTCTGTAACAACCCTTAAATATCATAAAAAGAGCACCATATCATTATAATGGATTTTTTGTTATTTCCATGAAATCCCCCCTCTAAAATCTTGTCGAGCCCCCCCCCCCCCCCCCCCCCCCCCCCCCCCCCCCCCATTTTTTGTGTTATGTTCAGCCTAGGGTTCTCCCGTTTCCGCCAAATCCCGAGCCAACCTCTCCCCTGTTAAAAAAAAAACAGCTCCATGTTCTTTCCCGCAAGCAGGACGCTGACCCCCTCCCAACTCCCATTGTTCTCCCGATCCATCTTCTCCCCTAGTCGCCACCTACCACTCCCCTCCTCTCAGGAGTCAGGAGGCCGTCCGACCTCCTCCAAGGAGCCGTCTTCAGCAGTGTCTTGCTCCTCCGCTCCTCTCTGGCCGACAATTCCTGTCTCCCGAAGCCGGCATCCTCTCCCCTTCTCCTCCTCAAGGGCCGGTGGATCTTCTTCCCCCTGGATTTGATCGGGAACTCAGCGATAGTTCTTCTTTCAACCTCTTACTCAAGCCGACAGCAAACCTCACCTCCTCCAAGGGTCGACAACCCTCTTCTTCGTCGTCTTGGCCGGGTGTTGCGAGAGGGACGTCTAGGGTTTCCTTCCCTCATCCCTTTGGGCCCGGATTTGTCTTCTTTTGTGTAAGATTCTTCTTCCACCACCTCTATTCAAATTTGCTCTAGTCTTTCTTGAAATTATCCGTGCTCCAAATTTTATAGAACTTGTGTTTCAAATTTTTGCCCCCTTGCGCTCGTCTAATCGTGGTTTTTTATGATTTCTGGCGTCGTTTGTCAAAGTTTCTGGCGGAATCTCTTCACAGCCCTCTCCAATTTAGCTAGGGTTTCTCCAAGCCAAGCGCCACCAACTCTCTAATTTCTCGTTGTATCTCCTCTCCCCTCACTTTTGAGGGAGGTAAATCTGTTAAACTCACTTTGTTTAAATTCCGCGTCGTAGAATATATGTGTTAACATAGTGAATTTTGTTATATCTCTTTCGCCGTTCTTGAGCATGTTCAAAATAAGGTTTCTGATATTTATTTGCGCCGCTTAGTCGTCGTCGTTAGTTTCAGCCTCACCTTAAGGCAAGACAGAGATCTCTCTATCTCTTGCAAACATTAAGTTTGATTTAATGTGCATGTTCTCATGATTTTATGACTTTGCTCTTGAATATTTGAAAAGTCAAATGAATTTAATTCATGAATGCTTAATTAGATAAATTAATATGTTAGTATTTAATATGTTTGGAATGTCATGAGTTGTGATCGTGAATGATTTTGGATGTTCACCTAGATGAATGAATTTCTTATTTGATACATAATCGGAAGAACAGTAGATTTTTGGACTTGATTAATAAATATTATAAAGATAATTATTAAGATTTATTTTAGCAATTGGATGACTTGTGATTTTATATGATATCCAGATCATACAAATATTTACTTGGATGATAATCGTGCCTTAAAATGAATTAATCTAATTGAATAAATGTTATCCTAGAGAAAGATACATAGAAATCTTGTCACCCGTGAATACTTGAACCTGCAAAAATATGATGTTCTCTATCTAGTTTCTTTAGTGTGTCATCAAATTTTTTTTTTATACTTGTCTGGTTGTAAGTCTTTGGGTACAGTTTGTTTCACAATCTGATGTTTCCCTTTAACATGAGTTTGTTTTTGTTAGAATCATCAAACTATGAATTCATCAAAATTAAATTTAGTAGTACCAAAACATCCGATTTGATTTATACTTGAAATCCATCCGATTTGATGCTCGTAAAGGAATGAAAGAGCTCGATTTGATTTATACTTGAAATCCATCTGATTTGATGCTCAAAAAGGAATGAAAGATGTCAAATATAAAATGAAATGGAATGAAAGACGTCAAAGCAGTCGTGTCCAAAAGGCCCGATCGGGACGACCCGGACTGGGCCTGATCGGGCCCGGGCTTTTGCAAACCGGGCTGAGCCCGGGCCCTTCCTTTATCGGGCTCGGGCCAAGCTCGGGCTTTGACCCCGGGAAGGGGCCCGAGCCGGCCCGGGCCCTTATTATTTTAAAAAAAATTAATTTATTTAAATTATTAAACATTTAAATAAAAAATTGAATAAATTTTTTTTATTAATATTGAAATTTAAATAATCAAAATTACACTTTCACAAAATAAAATTAGGGAAAAAATGGAATTTATTATTTTTAATAATAATAAAAAAAATTCCACTTTTACAAATTAAGGTTATCCATCTTCTCTTCAATTTCCTCCGAGCTCTCCTCCAATACTGAAATATGTTGTTTCCTATTCGTAGCATCCAAATAATTCTTGTAGCAGATGCATTGTTTCAGTGATTTTTCATTTAGTCGGCTCCTCCGCTTGTTCAAAATCCTGTCACTAAGAGAAAAAACGGACTCCGAAGCTACTATACTAACTTGAATTGTTAGTAAATCACGGGTCATACATGCACAAATAGGATAGGTATTAGCTTTACCTTTCCACCATTTTAAGATATCGAAGTTTTAGATCTCTTCCGCTATCATAAAATCACAAAATTGTGTTTTTGTATACCTAATTCGTTTAAACTACTCAATGTGCGTGCTTTTTTTTTCTGAAAACTAATTCTAAAATTTTATTTGTAAAAGAATCTTTTGTCGTAGGTTGCGTTATTTGTTCTCGGGGTCGTGAGCCATATAAGTTGTCGTAATAATTAAAACATTCGGTAAAAACAAAATTAAATTTAGTAGTACCGACGTCGTGAATGTTATCGAAACTTAAATTTATGTCTAAGTTAACGTTAATTTCATCTATCAAATTTTCTACGCCGTCTACATCGAATAACGGGTTTAAAGCGACGGCGCATGAAAATGCAGGAGGCTTTTCTCCATAATATTTTTAAAAAAAATCTTCTTTTACTTCAATTAAAGGAAGTCATCGGGAGTGTTGCTTAAAATAGTTAAGTTTTTGTGCGATATGTACAAAATTTTCAACTATTAACGAGTAAGTTGAATAATATACACCTGATAAAAAAACAGTCATCATATAAAAACATTTTAATAAATCCATATAATGTAATAATACGTCCCAATCATTATTAGTTAAATCATTATTATTTGTGATAGTGTAATATTCCATAAGAAGTGTTTTTTGTTGAAACGTTTTTTTAACATTTTATATGTTGAATTCTATTTTACAGACATATCAAATTGAGATTTCAAATATTTTTTACCTTGTGTGATCACAAATTTTCGAGAATCTTGACTTCGTTAAATATTAATTTATTAAAATTATTTAACATTTAAATAAAAAATTGAATAATTTTTTTTTATTAATATTGAAATTTAAATAATTAAAATTACACTTTCATAAAATAAAATTAGGAAAAAAATGGAATTTATTATTTTTAATAATAAAAAAAAATTACACATTTACAAATTAAGGTTATCCATCTCCTCTTCAATTTCCTCTGAGCTGTCCTCCAATGCTGAAATATGTTGTTTCCTATTTGTAGCATCCAAATAATTCTGGTAGCAGATGCATAGTTCTAGTGATTCTTTATTTAGTCGGCTCCTCCGCTTGTTCAAAATCCTGCCACTAAGAGAAAAAACGGACTCCGAAGCTACTGTACTAGCTTGAATTGTTAGTAAATCACGGGTCATACATGCCAAAATAGGATAAGTATTAGCTTTACCTTTCCACCATTTTAAGATATCGAAGTTTTCGATTTCTTCCACAGTCATAAAATCACGAAATTGTGTTTTTGAATACCTAATTCGTTTAAACTACTCGATGTGCGTGCTTTTCTTTTCTGAAAACTAATTCTAAAATTTTATTTATAAAGGAATCTTTTGTCGTAGGTTGCATTATTTCTTCTCGGGGTAGTGAGCCATATAAGTTGTCGTAATAATTAAAACATTCGGTAAAAACAAAATTAAATTTAGTAGTACCAACGTCGGCAACGTTATCGAAACTTAAATTTATGTCTAAGTTAACGTTAATTTCATCTATCAAATTTTATACGCCGTCTACAGCGAATAACAGGTTTAAAGCGACTGTGCATGAAAATGCAGGAGGCTTTTCTCTATAATATTTTAGAAAACTATCTTCTATTACTTCAATTAAAGGAAGTTATACGGAGTGTTGCTTAAAATAGTTAAGTTTTTGTGCGATATTTACAAAATTTTCAACTACTAACGAGCTAGTTGGATAATACACACATGATAAAAGAACAGTCGTCCTATAAAAACATTTTAATAAATCCATATAATGTAATAATACGTCTCAATCATTATCAGTTAAATCATGATTATTTGTGACAGTATACTATTCCATAAAAAGTATTTTTTTGTTGAAACGCTCTTTTTAACATTTTATATGTTTCTATCTTACAAGCATATCAAATTGAGATTTCAAATATTATTGACCTTGTGTGATCACAAATTTTCGAAAATCTTGACTTCGTTGTTTGGTACAATAAATAAATTTAAGCATAGTCCTAATTTTTTCAACATATGGTTCCATAGCTTCTAAATTATCTTGTACCACTAAATTAAAAACGTGACAGACACATCGAGTGTGAAAAAACGCACCATTGAGCATTGGTTTTAATTCACGTTTTAGCCAATTTATTGCGGTATTATTATTACTAGCGTTATCAAAAGAAAGACTCATTATTTTATCTTTTATTTTAAATTCACGCAAACATTTAATAATTACCGAATATATAGCCTTACCGGTGTGCGGAAATTCAAAACCTTCAAAATATATTACGTGCTTATTTAACTTCCATGAAACGGGATTGATCCAATGAGCCGTGATACAAATATAAGATAATCCTACATTTACGCTACTACGTACTCCAAACGCCGCTCGTTAAACTCACACGTCCCTTGAAAATTTCAAAAAAATTTATTAAATCTTATTTTGCATCAAAATATAATTTAAGTGTGTCGCGTCTAATAGTGGATCTACTTACCTGTTGATATTTGGGTTGAAGCCCTTTATGTATGTACTCCGTCGTCTCATCATTGTCGTAGTGACTGAATTACAACCCATGTCTGATGATGTTTTTCACTTGTACGTAGGTCTCGCTGTCTTGCTTGATCATACGTCCAAATTTGTCCCGATGCTGATATTTGTTCTTGACTGGACTCGGGAGCTTGCTTCGCAAAACACGACTTAATGTGTCGTGCTAGTGTTGAGTTGCCGGTAAGATATAGCAATTTTGAGCATAACTTGCACCGCGCCTTGAATTCGTCGCCGACTTTAATCTTGTCGAAATACTCTCAGGCGGGCGCCCTCTGATTATGCTCCACCACTTCGGTCGTGCTTTGAGTCGACGATGCCGACGTTGAGTAGGACGATGTCATGCAGTGAGAGAGAGAATAAGAGAGTAAGAGAGGGAGAGAGTAAGTGAGAGAGAGAGAGAGAGAGAAAGTGAGTGGAAGAGAGAGAGAGTAAGTGTGTGAGAGAGAGAGTGAAGGAGAGAGAGAGAGACAAAGTAAGTGTGTGTGTGAGAGAGAGAGAGAGAGTGAAGGGGAGAGAGAGAGCGGGCCGGTCGGGTAGGGGGTGGGGGGTGTTTTTATAGTTTTTTTTTAATTAAAAAAAAAAATTATTAAAATTTGTTTATTATTATTAAAAAATAATTTTTTTAAATGGCCTAGTGCCTAGGCTGTTGCCTAGGCCACAGCACCCAGCAGCCCTGCTGGCTGCTTTTAACGGCTCTAAGAGTCGTTGAAGCCTTGAAGGCAGCAAGGGCCGGGCCGGCTTGTTGGCACAGGCCGGGCTTCGCCTGGGCCTGGGCCTGGACCAGGGTCGGCCCGAATTTCGGGCTTTGTCCGGCCCGGGTCGGGTATCGGGCCGCGTTAGCCCCCAAAATTAGGGCCCCGAGCCCGTCCTCGGCCCGGACCGGGCTTTTTCCGGGCCGGGACGGCTCGGGCTTTCACCAGGACGGGCTCGAGCCAGCCCACTGGGCCCGGACCTTTTGGACTCGACTACGTCAAAGTAAGGAATCTAACAACCATCAAAGCATGAAATAGTAAAAATGGAATGTATGAAGAAAAGGAGGACAAAAAAGAAATTGAAGAGAAGAAAATGATACCTTAGGACGAAAAGCGGTTGCAGGAGCGTTGCACCCCAATGCAAGGGAGGAAGATATATCGGCCGACGGTTGGGCGCTGACGAGCGACAGGAGTCATGAACTATAGTGCAAGGGAGGAAGAAGAATCAGCCCGTGGTTGGATGCATAGCCACGAATCCGCCGGTGACGACGATATCTCCATCTAATGCCCAAAGCTTCTAGCCCTACCCCAACCAATTTGATTTGTTATATGAGAAAATATCTGTGCATTAAAGGATAATAATTAAAAGGAAATCTAAGACATCCCTTTCTCACAGATGTGAAATGACAACCGGTACAGCTCATAATTATTCTTTCTTAAATAATAATTAAAGCCACATGTAAAGGTATTGCCATAATTTAATTTCTTTTTAAATTTTTTCGCTTAAATTTTAAAAAAAATCATTCTCAAGATGGAAGAATGTAAATAAAAAAATTTATGAATTACTAGAATTAACTTTCTTTAAATATATATAAGATAAATAAAGTAAAAAAATATATTCGTATCATGGAGAGGAAAAAGGCAATGAAGCAATGACGGATCAAGAAAATTAATAATGTGGGTGCACAAATTGATAATGAGGGTGCATAATTTTTTTTAAAATGTGTCACTGGGTTCTAAAAATTTTAACATTAAGGGGTTAGACATCAACTTTCGTCAAAAAAAAAATTAACGTTTACATCTTATCATAGTTGTTTCTCCCTCATCTGGTTACCATTTTTTGACGTATAAATAGTCAAAATTCATTGCGTCGACGAGAGCAATCCAAATACACGAATCATTTTGAAAAATAATGAGGGGTCAGTGTCCCTCGGCCCCACTCTGAATCCTCCCCTGCAATGAAGCCATCCATCGTGCTATAAAAAAATGGGGATAGTTATCAACACTATTAAATTGGCTATTCATAATTTTTTGATATCAGCAAAGCATAAAATTATATCAGCAAATTAAAATTATATTTGTTAAGCAAAATTTTAAAAATTCTAACACAGTTAATCTTTTATCAAATATTCAAAAAGTACATATCATCATTTAAAGTTAGTAAAATTTAATATTTTAGAGAAAGACTTTGAATTTCTTAAAAAATTTATAGGAAAAAATTATAATTATCAAACATTTTAAATTAATGCTTTTATGCCTAAAAAAAGAGAAAAATGGGAAACTTATGCCTAAAGGGAAGAAAAAGCAGTCGGCTGCAAGAAAGAAAATTTAAATAAATTTCTGCAACACACAAAGCAAAATGTCAATTCCTATATCGGTAGTGTATCAAGTGCGTCGCATATTCATACATTAACAGCGCACCCAATACACTGTGGATGTGATTTTTTATTAAAAAAAATAAACTTGTATGCTAATCCAATTCAACCTATGCACACAACAACACTGTAATCAAATATTCAACATATGCATACAACAACACAATAATCAAATTTATTCAACAATACACGAGAAACACATTTCTTCAAAAGCTAACAATACACTAGTTTAATAATTCCAGTAAAACTCTAATTCAACAACCATAAATTTGCTAACAATACACAAGAGAAGACGTATCTTCAAAAGAACAAAATCTCTTTAAAATCATTTTTCATGACATGTACTCATATAATTAACAAATAAGTTAACCTATTTATCTAAACTTAATAGAAATATGTATGTTAACATTGTAGCTTTTGATCGATCCAGCAGGCTTTGCCTCAAAACCGTTAGGATCTTCATAGAATTCAAGCGGGTTGGTTGAAGTGGAGGGGCGTGTCAGGATCTTGTGTGATCGTAAAGTACCATTAAAACTTAAGGGCAAATTTTACTGTACATCGATTAGACTAGCGATGCTCTATGGTTCTGAGTGTTGGGCAGTGAATTGTGTACATGAGCAAAAAATGAGAGTTGTGGAGATGGGAATGCTTAGGTGGATGTGTGGACATACGAGACTGGATAGAATTAGGAATGAATGTATCAGGGATAGGACAGGAGTAGCACCAATTATCAGGCCCGCGGGTCATACACCTCAACTCATCCCCGGCCCCACAACCGGCGTCGATAAGTTGTTGAGGCCAGGGCTAGATCCCCCGACCTCCTTGATAAAGCATTATCATGCGAATGCTAATCACCAACTGATCCGCGCCTGTTGTGGGGCCGGGGATGAGTTGGGGTGTATGGCCCGCGGGCCTGATAAAGCCATCTGGTGCTGACTCCAGATGAGCCCCTTGGTGGTGATGCCAAGGTGACGGGGCCAGTGGACTCCGGTCCCGCATCACAAACCTTGCTAATTATAACTAAGTTGTAGAGATCATGTAATCTATAATCTCAAAAATTTTCTTGTAAGCTTGTTGGCAAGGTATCTAATTCTCATATCCATGCTGTATTGAGTATAGACACACGAGTACAAACAACATGAACCCCGCAATACTTTATTTCATAATAGATAGCTTTCTTGTTTATAAAATTCTAGCTACCACCCTACCATGTTTCTCCAATGAAGGAATGGATAGAGTGCGAGGAGTTGGTCGTTTTACGTATCTTCGGGGTCATGCTTCGAGTATATTATTTTGGGGATTGTGTCAATGTGGTTCAATCATTTCTAGTACCTTCGAAAATCAATGGAATTTACTAGCAACAACATAATGAAAGTAGTAAATCAATATAGATCGATCCGAAGTTTGATTTAAATTCAATGTAACACTTTTGATGCTTAAGAAATGTACCGAATCGATTTAATTAATGAATATATACCTGATGGTAACTTGGAATGTGGATTTGAAAGGGATCAAATGGGAAACCACATTGTGATCATACATAACTATAATGAAATGTGTGATCAACAAATCTTTATATAAATGTGTGCTTCATATGATGGCTGCATTATTGAATCACTTTAAATAAAGTTAGGCTGTTGGTGACAGATACAGGTACTAGCAAGGCACTAGGAGGACGGTTCGTCCACATTTACTAGCACCGAAGCATCAAACTAAGGCTCCGTTTGAGATGACTTATTTTCACCGGTCAAGCGGTTACGACCGCATGAACTGGACCTTAATTAAGGCTCGGTTCATGCGGTCGTAACCGTTTGACCGGTGAAAATAAATCCCCCCAAATGAAGCCTAAGGGTGCAGACACGCGACTTTATTACTTTGCACTCATATTCTATTTGTGAAACACTTGTGGACGCTTTGTTGTTCTTTGTAGGCTTTTATTAATGTTTTATACATAAAAATTTATAGATATTATGTGATCATTTATCTCACAATAGAGAAGATTATTATAGTAATTAATGCGAAATTCAACGTGATTATCTAAAAGTCAAAGTTCGCTCCTAAAAGAGCATAGACTATTTGCATGAAGGATCCACGCGAGCTGCCGCATAAAAATTGTTTGCTGTCCTTGAACAATTGCGATAGGAGTTGCATATATCATGATATCTAGTCTTAACGTGTTTGCCACCTTTGAAAGAGTGTGTAATAACCTTCTGGTCGGACACTCATGAGCCAAAGATGAAAGGAACTAAGCAATCTACGGAAGTTGTGGGGTGTAAAAGTGCATCGGTAGGTGAACGTTTGCTTTGAGGGAAGCACCCGCACAAGCAGGTGTGGATGAAACACGAAAGCAAGAATGTAGTATGACATGAAAATATGCAACAATTGAAATACTTTTGATGCTGAATACTATGAGCGAGAATCTCAATCACCACACAAAAAAAACATTCTTTGAATAACCTCTAATTTCATTTTCATTGTCACTTAAAAAAAACTGAACGAGGTATTTGCATTGACTGGTGCGTGTAGAATACATGGAAATGTTGAGCTGAAGAAGGTGGCAACATGACAAGATGAGTGGCAGAGAATGTCAATATTTCCATTACATTTTTCTTGCATTCTATCAGCTAATCATTATGCTGCCAGAGCCAAATGGCATTTAAAACTGTAGCCTCACTTGGAATTTTTCAAAAAATTCTTCCTTTTTGCCTCCTAATTTAACATGTTATCTTCGTCATGCCTCAAAGTTAAGGCTCTGTTTGGCACGGTGGTAGCGGTCGTAAACTCATGGGTTAAACCGTCATTCGTTAAGGATCACCTAACAAACATCATCCGTGTGAACATAAAAGTGGATGAAGTTCTTTAGGTGGGCGTTATCAAATGACAATTTAACCCCCATGATCATGACCGCCACCACCATGCCAAACGGAGCCAATTAGGGGCAGAGATGTTAAATATCAACAGAGGCTTCTAAACTATCCTTATAGATAACAATAACGTGGAATTGTACTTCATTATCAAAGCCAATTTCATGACGGAAACATCACCCAAAGACAAAATTTCATAATGCAGGAATATATGATAGACTGGGACTGAAGAAGAAGAAGAATGCAGGGCTTGCATAAACAAGGACTATACACTATTCACATAGTAAACTTATGTTAAACCCTGCTCCCAAAATTAATAGTGGGAAAATCTTCTGTAGCAGATAAAATTAAAAAAAAAAGGAAAAAGAAAATTGAACCATTTCTGGACACATGAAATTCAAACTAATTCGTGTTTAGCTGACAGAATAAGCTTCCTAGCGGAGCCTGTCCTGTCGAATGAATCGTCCACATTAAGAACTGCATTAGTTGAAGGTCCAATTGAAGGAAGCCTGTTTATATACAAATATAGCCGTTGGAGATCATCTTTGGCCACCTTAACCATGTCTACGACATCACTATCATCAGTATACACCCACAAGTCATCAGGATTTACTGTCAAGAGGCTCTCGCGGCAGAAAGGACACGACCGATGTCTTGAATTCCTAAAATATCACGAATTTTATAAATAGTCTACCAAGTAATGCTAAAATTTCATACTGCAGGAATATATGATGGACTGGGACTACAGAAAAAATATTAGTATGACAAATTGGCAAAGGATCCAGTAAGAAAATAGAACTTTGAGAATAAAGCTGAGCCATTTAAGTCAACTCAAGGGGACTGCAAAGGAGAGCTTGTTATTATTATTACTATTATTATTTTTAAAATCAATATCAATTCAGTCTAAGATGGGTCTATGTTGCTATGCTCAATCCTACCAGAATAGCAGATTGCAAAAGAGCGGTAACTAGAGTTGAATGGAAAGTATTAAGAACCCATGCATTCAACCAACAACCCATCCTGGTATATGAGGATATTTATAATGCGCCCCCCGTGGGTAGGGTCATTGACCCTTTGGCCTCTAATGTTAAATTTTTATTGGTTAAAACTGTGTAGTACGTTTGGGCATTTATACCAAATGTGAAAAACTCTCAAGTCAGAGAAATTTTTGTCACACATTGTACATGGAGAATCCTTTTAAGAATTTATGTTGAGAGAAACATTAGGGATAACCCAAAACCATATAGAACATGAACCATACATCAATCTGTATGCATAGTTGCCACACACATCCAACAACAATTTTTTAACAAAAATACAATTAAGTGATTAGAATTAAATACAATAAAAAAAAGAAATTAACAGAATTTTAATTCCAACTGATTCTTGGATGTTAAAACTAGCTTTTACTCTAAGTACTGGTTCATAATTCAAAATACATGGGGGATTTTTATATTTTATAATTGCTTTTGTTTGTTTTTGAAGTAAATTTGTCTCACATTTCCCTAGAAAATTTAATTTTTGCTCTTAGGTGGAGTGATGTGTGCATTCATGGGAAATGATGGGGATCACTGATACGCGAAGGCCGTATCAAGATCGAGAACAAAGAACACAAACTTGCATTGCGTGAAATTAAAGATACAATCGGGAGACAAGCTTCCAGAGCTGAACGAGTGATGTTGGAAAAGAGAAGTCGGGATATAAGAGAGTTGACATGCGGGCGGGGTCTCAAAGAAACGGCGGGGGGCAGAAAAATCTTGTGGCGGCGTGTGAAAAGTTGGTGGATCGCCAGCTGGAGCCTCTGTCACAGATTTTTCGAAAAGAGAGGATTGGGGGAGGGCAGTTGGTGCAAATCGGAAGATGGGAGAGTATTATGAGGGGCGTGCCGTTGTTGGCAATGGGAGAACGAAGGGGTGTTGGGAAAGGAGGAAATGAAACGTTTTCGATGGTCGAAGACCCACTGAGGGGTGGCGGCGGGATGGAGAGGAGCCTCGTCGGGAAGCAAAGAGGAGGGCATGGGTTGTAAGGGGCAAGTAAAAGAAGCCGAAGACAAAGCACAAGCACCATGGCAAGTAGGTGATCCATGACAGCTTCAATTCATTCGCATCGAGCGTGCACTGAATTCGGAAAAAGGATTGTAGAAAAGTGCACGAGCGATGAAGGAAAAACAGTAAAATCTTGTATATCCTTGTTGAGTATGTAAATACAATGTACGAGTACATATATATAGGGAGAGGAGAGTGAGAGGAGTCCCATACACAAGGTGTGGGACTAATACAAGAATAGAGGAAGCTACACTAAATGGGTCAATACATGGGTCTTTACATGTTCTTTTCTAACACTCCCCCGCAAGCTGGAGTGTACAAGTCGTAGGCACCTAGCTTGGACAAGAACTGATAAAATAGGGTACTCGGTAGGGCCTTAGGCTCTGTTTGGCGCGGCGTTTTTGAAGCAGCACACCGCTGATTCTGCCACCGCCGCGCCAAACAAATTTAGGGGGAGGGGTCCGGTGGCATTAGCCACCGCTCTTTTGAGCGGTGGCCGGTGTTTTCTGAGTCGCGGAATCCCTTCCGCGACTCAGAAAACGCAGCAGCAAGGCTGCAGTGCTGCTGCCTTTTTTTTTTTTTTTTTAATATTAAATTATTATTATTATATATATTAAGTTATATATATTATTAATATTAATATTATATATTATTATATTAAATATATTAAGTTATATAATGTATATAAACAGCACTGCAAACGCTGCTCTTCCAAACAGATTCACAAATTCTAGCACCACTCTGCAAAACAGCTGATTATTCCGCCACTGCTTCCCACCACTACTTCTGCAGTCGCTACAGCTGAGCCAAACAGAGCCTTAGTGAGAAGATCAGCAACTTGGTCAGCACCCGGAACATGTTTTAATTTCAGCTTCTTCATTTGAACTTTCTCCCGAACAAAGTGGCAATCAACTTCAATGTGTTTCGTTCTTTCGTGGAAGACCGGATTCTTAGCTATGTGTATAGCGGCTAAACTGTCACATAGTAAGGTAGCTGGTGAGGGAAATTTTACTCCTAGATCATCTAGGAGACTTTCAAGCCATGTAAGCACAAATACAGCAGACGTCATCGAACGGTATTCAACTTCAGCTGAAGATCGATAACCCACAGCTTGTTTCTTACTGCGCTAGGTAACAAGGTGACCTCCGAAGTAGGTACAAAATCCGTTGGTAGAACGTCGATCATACAGGGAACCAGCATAATCTGCATCTGAATATGCAACCAATGTTGGAGTAGAAAAAGAGATTTTGTATACCAGCCCTTGACTAGGGACTGTTTTAAGAAATCTTAGAATGCATTCGACGACATGTAGATGAGACATCTGAGGAGAATGCATAAACCGGCTGACAACCCCAACAACAAAGGATATGTCTGGTCTCGTGACTGTTAGGTAAATTAGTTTTCCAACGAGACGTCGATAGTATTCTGAATTCGGAAGCAGTAGATCTGTATCTGAGGCATGTGCACAAATTTTATGATTGACATACATCGGAGTATTGGTCGGTTTGCATCCAGAGTAACCGACATCCTGAAGGAGGTCGCGACAGTACTTCCGTTGAGATAGGACAAGGCCATCAGGACGTCTTGCAATCTCAATACGGAGAAAGTATCGAAAGTTCCCCAGGTCTTTTGTTTGAAAAACAGAGCTCAGGTGTTGTTTGATCGTTTGTATTCCCTTTGATTCATCACCTGCGATTAAGATGTCATCGACATAGACTAAAAGGAGAACGGTGTCTGTTTTGTGATGTCGAGTAAACAGAGAGAAATCTGTCGAGCTCCTTGTGAAACCAACCTCTCGCACAGTCCTACTAAACTTGTCGAACCATGCCCAAGGGGATTGTTTGAGACCATAAATCGACTTCTTGAGGTGACAAACCCGGGACTTCCCCGTGCTTTCAAACCCCGAAGGTTGCTGCATGTAGATTGTTTCTTGTAAATCATCATTTAGAAATTCATTCTTGATATCCAGTTGATGTAAGGGTCATTGACGATGCACAACCACTGAGAGGAGGGCACGAATCGTGTTGAGCTTGGCCACCGGAGAGAACGTTTCCTAATAATCGAGACTTTGTTGTTGAGTAAAGCCACGAGCCACCAGTCGAGCTTTAAGACGGTCAATTATCTCATCAGGAGCATGTTTGATGGCAAAGACCCATTTACAATCAACAGTAGTCTAACCTGGAGGGAGAGGAACTAGATCCCACGTTTGGTTAGCCCAGAGGGCTATCATTTCTTCGTCCATGACTGTCCGCCACCCTGGATGTTGGAGAGCCTTTTGCATAGAGTTAGGGACAGAAATAGAGGATAATGAAGTTAGCAAATATGTGAAGTGTCGGGGACAGGCGATGTAAAGATATATAGTTCGTCATGGGATGAACGGTGGAGTCCGGTGTTGGATCAGCAAGTCGCAGAGTGTCAAAGGTCGAAGCCGACTGCATCGGGGCGGCAGAGCGAGGAGGGCGACGAGTGTAGACACGAATAAGAGGGGGCTTGTAGAGAACGGGAGCCGGATCAGGGAGGAGTGGCGGAGGAGTGGTAACTGGGATGACAGGTCTTGGTAAAGATTGTGGTGGAGGTAGGTTTGGAGAAGAGAAGAACAGTTGATCTTCCCGAAAGGTGACATCGGCTGAAACGGTCACCTTGCGTGTAGTAGAGAGTAGCAAACATAGCTTTTTTGAGTGCAGGAATAACCGACAAACATGTGTTTGGCAGCCCGAGTATCCAACTTATCCGTGGACGGACCCAGTAAGTGAACATAGCAGGTACAACTAAATATACGGGGTGTGAGAGAGAATGGCAGAGTAGAGGGAAAGAGGAGACTAAACGAAGTAGCATTTTGGAGGACGGAGGAAGGGAAACGGTTAATGAGATAACATGTCGTTGAAAGTGCAAAGTTCCAATAAAAATTGGGTACCTGCATTTGAACCATGAGGGAGCAAGCAACATCAAGAAGATGTATATTTTTACATTCAGCAACTCCGTTTTGTTGGGGGGTATAGGCAGACGACGTCGGGTGAATAATTCCAAATTTCGAGCAGAGATTAGCAAATTCATGGCTAGAGTATTCGCGAGCATTATTTGTTCAGAGAGTTTTAATTTTGTCGGAAAACTGTGTGCGAGTCAAAAATGAAAGCCTGAAACACACGGGGAAGCTCAGAGCAATCACGAAGTACAACCATGTTGTTTGAGAATAATCATCAATAAAAGTGATAAAATAACGATAATCAGACACACTAGTGATTTTGTACGGGCCACAAACATCAGAATGTACTAAAACAAAAGGAGCAGAACTCCGAGTACAATGAGGAGGAAAAGATGAACGAAGTCATTTTCCCAAAATACATGAATCACATGTAAAAGCTGGAAGAAAAATATCAGGAAGAGCATTCTTGAGGATCGGAAGAGGAGCATGCCCAAGACGCCGATGTCAATCAATGGAGGAGACTGAGGAGAGGATGGTAGGAGACATCAAGAAGGTAGAACCCGTTTTGCGGTCGTCCTTTACCAATGATACTCTGCGTCTGTCGATCATGCATCAGAAAAGAAGAAGAGGTGAATGTGACAGAGCAATTCAAATCGGCAGTGAGGTGACTAACAAAAAGTAAATTAAACGGGGAGCCCGGGGCATGAAGAGCCGAGCGGAGAGAGATAGAGAAATTGAGAGGGATATCAGCAGAGCCGGAGACAGGAACAGTGTCGTCATTGTCCACTGTGATGCACTTAGGATGTAGAGAATCCAAGTATTGATGTGGCTTCGGCGAGGTGATATGGTGAGTAGCACCTGAATCCACTATCCAACGCAGACTAGTGGAGAGACAAGCGATACCTTCATTATAGATGGAGGCAACGGAGATCACTTAGCCAATCCTACATCATAAAGGGTGAAAGGATGTAAGATCTCCCATACTCAAAAAAAGCCAAGTCCCCTTGTAGAGTTGCACAGTCCAATAAACTTGGTGTCGTGAAACATAATTTTGATATCTCCATAATTCACCATTTTCAGCAAGTGTTCTTGGAAGTTTTTCAATTGTGCAATTGTAGAACTTGTGCATCATTGTAAATTAAAAATAATTCATCAAATATTTTGGCAGTAATTATGTTGACAAATTAAACCTTCAAGTGTTATGTCTCCAAGTCTATTCCGATCTCTTTCTATTCTCATAAATCTGAATTTTTTTCAACCGTGAGAACGTCTGATGGCTACACAACGAGTACGACCATCTTCACTCACCGGAGATGAGTGTTTTCAAGCCGAGGGGAAGTTGATGGCGTGCAACGCCCGACATAGGTGTATTCCCGCAGAAGGTGGTGATCCGCTACCCAACCGGACGATCCGAATCCGTGGTTGCGTTTGGATGGTCGATCCGACTCGATTTCATTTATTACTTTTATGTTTTGAGTTGTATTTGACGCCCGATCGGCCCGGACATTATGAGTCGTCCGATTTGAGTGCTAAAGTTAGATTTAGGGTTATAAATATTGCAGGCAATGGTTCAAGGGAGGCCATCGAAGGTTGTATTGCAGTTTTTGCAACCGTCGGTCTTCTCTCCAGTGCGATATCAGAAGAGCTTCCCTCCAGTGCGACGCCTAGGGTAAATCCTCCCTATTTTCCCCTCTGTTAATCTTCCCACCGCCTCCCTCTAGCCGCTAGTCCCCTCCCCTTCACTCTGTGTTTCCTTCCTGACCACCTGATGTAGGGTAGGCTACGGAGTGCACAAAACGTAGGGCGCTAGGTGGAAATACAAATGCGACAAACTAACACGACTCTAAATGCAATGCGGTCGTCAGTGACGGCGACAAATAATTATGAGCAATGATAATTTATATGTAACACCACGCAAATATTTAGAATTGAAAACAACTAATTAATTTGGTAATTTGATAACGGCTTTCCTCCGCTCGGAGGGCCAAAGCAAAGCGTGTGGCGAATAACTTCACCTATAAATTATTAGCGTACCAAAACAATTTCTACTAGCAAGAATCACAGCACATATATTTATTCACCAATGAAAATGTCAAATCAAATAAACCAATACCACAAAAAAACTCACGAAGTAGCGGGCTGAACCAAGACACTGAAGAACTTGGGTCCGGATGTGTAGATCGACGATCGGAGGTGGAACCGGAGATGTGACAACGATGGCGGTGGCTGTCCTTGGCGGTAAATGGTGAGATCAGACAAGAGAATGGAAGATCCGACCACATATAAGTAGATCCGGGTCGGGGAAGGGTAGATCCAATGTGTAGGAGCGGGTCTGGGCTAAAACGGTAATATGAGTGGAGGAAACGACGGATCAGGGCTGGAATTCTAAGATCTGGAATGATCTTGAGAATCGAGGGTGTGGGGAAGTGGATCCACGGAGGGGATGATGAAGGAGGGGTCGGTCGGGCTTAGGGTGGCTGAATGGTGGTCGGGTTTTGAGGAGGACCAGCTGGCGGTCTGGCTGGAGGAGGGAGGAAGGGGCGGTGGCTGGCGGTCTGGCTGGAGGAGGGAGGAAGGGGCGGTGGCTGGCGGTCTGGCTGGAGGAGGGAGGAAGGGGCGGTGGCTGGCGGTCTGGCTGGAGGAGGGAGGAAGGGGCGGTGGCTGGCGGAATGGGTGGGGGGGAGGCGCTGAAGGGGAGGAGGCCGGCGGTGGACTGGCGGTTGCACAGCAGGCCTACGACTTGGCTGTTTGCAGGAAACAGACGGCCGACTGTTTTAGGGTGCGGTTTAGGGGGCTGCAGTGATGGGAACGGAGGTTTGAGTAGAAAATGAAGGCAAGGGTAGGGGGTACCTTGGGGGGAGAACGAGCGCCTAGGAGTCGTCACCTATGGTTCCACGACGTCGGTACCGGGGAGGGATCGCTGGAATCGGGAATGAAGTTCTCCAAATTCTGCAATGATCTGAATTCAGCCTCTACAACACTTATTTATAAGAAGAGAACCTAGGGCTTCCCATCAACGACTATGATTGGTCGGTGGGGTCGGTCACTAAATACATGAAAATAAACTTAAAAAAATAAACTAATATATGTTTTTGACTCGCGACAACGTGTCGGTCGCAACCGCGGAATCGGATCGGCGATCGGATCAAGCCTTCCAGCGCAAATAAATGAATGTGGATCCCGTCTTGCGGAGAACTCCTCCAGGTGCACGATCTGATGGATCCCCATCAACTCCCCCCGACTGAAAATCCTTCATCTCCGATGAATGGAGATGATCGTACTGAAGTCAAAGTCCAGAGGCGAGTCGATCAAGCTCTGTCAGTAATATCCAAGTGTTGTCTGCTCGTGCATCCTCGTCCCCAGTCGACCACCGCTTGTGCATCCCGTCCCCAGTCAACCACCGTCTGGTTCCCCTTCAACTAGCTGCAGGTCTCCTTCCGTCAGAAACCCCCTCCCAGCCCAATTTTCACCACGAAATCGACCACTCTCTGTCTTCTTCCCGGATGTCGAACCCCCTTACATTTCCCCTTCCCCTACAGTCACTTCTCCTTGGTTTCTCCACTGTCGCCAACCCCAATATGCCCTCACTGTGAGTCTCTATAACCACTATCTTCTCCCTAACAGCCACTACATACCCCAGCCTAGCCACCACCAGTCCAAAACTCCACTTCTGACGCCTTTCACGCTTGCTACGACCTTGGATGCCCACAAACAACTGTCATTGCCGCCGCCTGCACGAGTAAGTTGTTGTTGGAGTTTTTATTTTCTATTGTTGTTTATTTTGGTACCCTACTTATAATGGATGTGTACTTTATATGTTATTAGTATCTGCGACTGTATGATTTGCAGAGTTTATTCAGTGCGCGCTTAAACGTTTGCGTCTTGGTTGTTTTGTTGAATGAAGCGTGTTCTCTTTAATTAAAAATTGTGAATGTTTGCGCTCTTGTTCATTTTATAGCAATTAATTACTGTTGTTAATTTTGAAACGGACTTCCTCTTGCATTTTCAACATTCTCCATCGCATATAGGATTGCATTTAGTGAGTCCACTCCGAGTCGACCTACCGATCCATCAACGTCCCATAACAATATCATACATGAGGCGACAAGTGTTGCACCAAATGATGCTCTCAATATTTGCATAGGGAATTTCAAGAAATATGCACCAAAAATTGTATAGTAGATCTAATACGGCGTACAAATACTCTGAGAACTGTCAAAAATAATGTTATGAAGAAAAAAATAAATTGGTAAATTAAATTGTTAAACAAGCGTTGAGCTGAGTACCAGTTATTGTAGCACTTGAGGCACATTGCATGGCAGCAGTTGGGTAAAACAATCTTGCTGTTCAACTCCATGCATATCCCACATTCTTCCTCTCTTTCCGCATCTATCTCTGAAATCTGCTTCCTCTTGTCACCAGCTTTCTTTCTATACCTCTCCACAGCTGATGCTCTTCGATAATTATTTTCCACAATATTGAACCCCTTTCGCATTTGAATCAACGAGGGGAAGATTATAGCTGACAAATCCCAGCCATAAATAAAAGTAAAAAAAGTGATCAAATTAAAAACATACTTGTGAGTTCATAAACTAATCATTCTTACAATAGAATTCCCTAATACTTGCTTTCTTTATACATGTTGATTTGGCGCCTCTTCCATCAAAAAGAACCTTTTGACCATGAGATTTGTTAAGAAATAAAGAGCACCAAGAAAAATCTTAAATATTTTCAAATTAGGGAGATGAAAACCTCATATATCATTATCCTGAGTAGACCAACAGCCCCGGCAAGATTGCAGTCTGTCCACTTAGCCAGGCAAAGAAAAAATTTTGCTGCTGGACTATATGAAATTTTCATCTGAAGAAATGCACCATTTTCCTGAAACTCTGATGCTCTACAAGCACATAAAAGATCATAAAATGAAACAAGGAATATAAATACAGTTTGCTTTACTTGGTAAAAGATAAATCATAATTCTAAATAAACTGTTCAATCATAAAAATGAAAGCACAGCTAAAACATAAATAGGCAATAGAAGGTTATATCATTTGATAAGAAAAGTATGAATGTGAATTCAAATATAATAACATAACACAACCCTAAAAGATAATGCCATGAAGCTAAACCTTGAGGGGAGAGGAAGAAGACTATTGTATACAAGGAAGAATAAGACTGTACTAAACAGGAATAAGAAACAAAACACTAACAACAAGTAAGCTCTTGTCTAGGTTTCGATGATAGGTTCCCATGTAGAGCTTGCTCTCCAATAAGCAAGACTAATGAACTCCCAGATACTTGTTCACTCATGCATGACTCTCTCATACTCCTAGGACATGCTAATTAATGGAAGACTCTTCCCTTATTAATTACAATAATGGAGTCCTAAGAATATTACTTAATCAAGACCCATAATTAATTAATACTAATTAATGAAAGTAATTAATTAGCGTTGTTTAATTAATTAATACCAAGTATCTAACAGATTAAAAATAAATATTAATTAATTTATTACATAAATGACTTGTAACGTGATGTGGCGTGCTTCTCCAAAACAATCTCCTTGCCATCCAAGATGCGTGATATAGGCCCGACACGTGCCATAATATATCAAATCGGACCATAAGGAATCTAGCAGGCAAAAAAATTAACAGTGCATTATATACTGCAAGATTGTACAATTAAATACTAGAACGGCCTTCAGTTAACAAATTATGTATGCATATCCCAAAAGTCATCATTATCCAATTGACATGGACGACTATATTAGGATGATGCAATTACCTAAATTTCCTGCCAAGTTTGTTGTTAGTGTCAATACTCCACTAGGGTTTGTTGCTACTAATCGCTAGTTTAACCTAGTACCCTCATCCAGTATTCTCTCTACTAACCTGAAATGTGCGCTATTTATTTAGAAATTCACAAATTAATCCTTCAATTATTATGTACATTTGTCATAGGCCAAATATATTATCAATAGAAAGAAATGACACTGTACATGGGACCTAAAAGTAAAGCAGAGAATGAAACACCAAGGGAAGGCAAACCGTAGAGAAGTCGAACGGGCAAGAAACATGTGCATGGGATTGCTCGTCCAGAATATCCTCATTCCAAGCCTATTATCTGCACGTGTTTCAAGTACACCAAACCTGGATACCGCTTGAGTGATTTTCCAAACTGAAGTAGTATGTAGAACGTGGGGCGTTAGGCGATGGCCACAACGATAGCGACATAAGCAATCCACACAAATAGTTATAATGTCGATGTTTTTTGGCATCAAATAGATTGTTCAAAACCAAGTATATCACCAATGACAAATGACTTGGAGATGCCACAAATGGAGGCGTGAGATCTCTGGAGAGAGATGTTGCTAGATCTCGGGAAGGAGTATTCACAGGAGCCTATTCGGGATTGCGTGAGTCCTAGGGCCTTTCAGCTCGGGTTTCTCAAATGTCTTTTAAGCTACCCCCCACGTCTATTTATAGACGTAGGGGCTCTGCCTGCGGGCAAACTCTAAAAATATGGGTTGCCCACTTATGTGGTCGGCGAGATCTCCACATAGGGGTCGGCGAGATCTCCACATAGGAGACATGGGGATCGGCGAGATCTCTACATAAGGGTCGGCGAGATCTCCACATAGGGGTCGGCGAGATCTCCACATAGGGGTCGGCGACATCTCCACATAGGGGTCGGAGAGATCTCCACATAGGGGTCGGCGAGATCTCCACATAGGGGTCGGCGAGATCTCCACATAGGGGTCGGCGAGATCTCCACAATGGTCGGCGAGATCTCCAAATAATGGTCGGCGAGATCTCCATGTGATAGGACTTGTAGGTGGTTGTGAAATTCCAGGTAGACATGAACATTCGTTAATGATAAATTAATCTGAATAAATATTTAGTTCATAGTATAAGGTGTAAAACCGTGCGATCAAATTTATTGCAGACTCATAACATTATTCGCTGTTCAAGTGATTCAAGGTCAGTGTAAGAATAAACCTATTATTGACATGTGATGGATGGGTCTAATATGTGCCCGATCTTAACCCATAATGAATGGTTGTAGCAGGCTATGGCTCCGTTTGGCATGGCGTTTTTGCTCCGGTGAATTTGAACAAAAACGCCACCACCATAGAATGGATGTTTGGCATGACAACCTATATGACCGATGAATGTGCACGACACTCTGAGCAGTCGGTGCATTTATTATGGTATCTTGAGCGTTTCCTTTTATCTCGAAATCAAAGTATCACAACCTAAAGACATAATTAATGAATCAGTTAAATGCAAAACTTTGTAACGTCACTTTGACAACTATTTAAGCTTAGCCTTGTATGCAGAAATCAAAAAATGGTCTCTTCTCCACTTTTTCTTCTTGTTTTCCTTTTCTAACACTGGTATCAAAGCACCATGTTAGATTATTTTCTCTAAGTTTTACAATATAGTTACAAATGGTCTCATCATCTACCACGAATTCCACCTCTTTCTCTCAGCCCTCTGTCTGGTGACATGTATGGCTTTTGGATCATCAAAATGAGAACCATATTAGATTCTCAAGATCTCTGGGACATCGTGTGTAACGGTGTTGGCACCTCCACCAAAGCTGCAGAGGGTGACCCGCCAAAAATCAACAAAGAAGAGAGGATGAAAAACGATCATGCATTACTTTTGCTCTAGCAAAGTGTCTCAAATAAAATTCTCCCGCGTATTATGGGTGCTACCTCTGCAAAGATGGCGTGGGTCACTCTAAAAGAAGAATTCATTGGAACAGAGAAGGTAATAACCATAGAACTACAAAATATATGGAGAGAATTTGAGAATCTACATATGCAGCCAGTGAGCCAGGTGAATGTGTTAAAACCTTCTTCGGAAGAAATAACACACTAGTTAATAAAATGAGAGCTATGGGAGAAGTCATTGAGGATACAAAGATTGTTCTCAAAATCCTCGGATGTCTCTTTTTTCCTTAACCCAATTATAATTGCAATTGAATAAGCTAGAGATCTCAAAACTCTGTCTCTAGCCCAACTTCAAGGTTCTCTTCTTGCTCATGAAGATCGGCTCAAAAAGGAACAAGGTAACATGGAAATTGCTTTTCAAATGAAACTGTAGCTTCATAAAAATCATGAAAAACGAAAGCTTGCACCCCCCCCCCCCCTCCAGGCCAAGTTTCCTTCTCCCTGGAAATCTAATTCCAGAGGTAGGGTAGAGGAAGACCATCACTACAAAACAAAAACAAAAATAAAAAAGGATTGTTTTGCACTCTCTGCAAAAGAACTAATCATGATCTATAAGATTGCTTTTAAAGTGTAAAGGGTGCAAGATAGGAGTTTACTTTGAGAAAGTAGTACAATAGAGGGGATGAGAAGGAGAATCCGGTAGGGGGAAGAGGACCGGTCGGCTGAGAGGGAGAGAACGCGAGAGAGAGAGAGAGACAAGGGAGAGAAAACTCAATACGAGAGCAGCCTGTTTCTTAGATTCAATCTTGCATACCAAACCCTAGGCACACTAACCCATTTATACTACATGGGTTGCCAATAACAAGAGTAGCCAAAACTGAAATAAAACCACGAAACATAATAGAAATAAGATAACGGCGTCATCGGCGCTAAGACGATTCGTTTGTAACGCGGTTGCGACGCGTGTATGTCCGCCAAGGGGTCTCCTCGAGGTGCAGGTCCGTAACAATGCCGTCGTCTGGAAAATTTGCCTTGTCCCAAGGCAAAAGTCTGGGTACTGGCGGCGAAATTCATCACGAAGGATCCACGTGGCGTCGGAGTCCGCCCGACCCACCCACGCGATGAGGAGCTCGTCCGGGTCCGCATCGCCCGGAAGGTGGTGACGGCGATCAAGAACTCTGGCGGGGTAGAGGGGAGGGTCGTCGGATAGCTCGACATCGGCGGGGATATGGTCCACGACCGGGTGATCGCCCACGACCCGACGCAGCTGGGAAACATGGAACACTGGGTGTACCCGGCTGCCGGTGGGAGGGCGATGCGGTATGCCACCGCACCAATACGTGTCAGGACTTCGAACGGCCAAAGAAGCGGGGAGCGAGCTTGGGGAACGGGCGGCGGGCCACCGAGAGCTGGAGGTACGGGTGGAGCTTGATGAAGACCTTTTCGCCCACCGCAAAGCTCAAGTCCCGCTTCCTCCGGTTGGCGAATGAGGACATCTTGTCCTGGGCCCGGCGAAGATGATGCTTCAAATGCTCCAACATGGTATCACGGTCCTGTAGATGGTCGGCGAGGCTGGCTACTGCACACTCTCCGGGAAGGTGGCGAGCAAGGGTCGGGGGCGGGCGGCCGTAGACCGTCTCGAACGGCGTGGTGGTTGCCGCCTAATAGTAGGCGGTGTTGTATGAATACTCCGCCCAACAAAGTCATTTCGCCCAAGTCCGGGGTTGCTCCCCCACGAAGAACCGAAGGTATGTCTCCAAACAACGGTTGAGGACCTCGGACTACCCGTCTGTCTGAGGATGGTAGGCAGTACTCATGCGGAGACGTGTCCCCTGAAGGAGAAATAGTGTCGTCCAGAATGCACTCAAGAATAGGGGGTCCCGGTCGCTGACAATAGACCTGGAAAAACCGTGGAGGCGGACGATGCCGGTGATGAAGCTCTCGGCGACGGAGGTGGTCGTGTACGGGTAGCGGAGGGGGATGAAATGGCCATACTTGGACAGTCGGTCCACCACTACCACAATGCAGTCAAACCCCCCAAAGTGCGGAAGCCGCGTGATGAAATCCATCGCAATATCCTCCCAGATACGGTCTGGAATGGGAAGTGGTTGGAGGAGCCCCCCGGAAACATCGCCTCATACTTGGCCTTCTGGCAAGTCAGGCACGCGGCGACATAGGTCTTCACTGGCGAAACATCTGCGGCCAGTACAACGAAGCGGCCAGGCGGCGGTAGGTCCGGAAAGCCCCGACGTGTCCCCCAGTTGGGGAAGCGTGAAACTCGGCCAGCAGGCGGGGATGCTCGGAGACGTCGAAGAGATCACGAGGCGGTCCTTGTAGAAAAGGCGCCCGCCGATCAGAGAGTAGGGGGCGCGAATCAGAGGCGGCGATCAAGGCCGTCTGAATAGTGGCAAGGGTGGGGTCCGCCTCGACCACCTGCTGAATCAAGGCGTACTCCTCCCAAAATGGGCGAGAAAGGGCTGAAATCTCCGGTGATGTGACTGTCGGGAGAGAGCATCCGCCGCCCGGTTCGTCCGACCGGGCCGAAACTCAATGGTGAAGTCATAGCCCAACAGCTTGATCGTCCAAAGCTGTTGTGTCGGAGTAGCAATCTTCTGTTGAAGTAGGTACCGTAAGCTGTGGTGGTCGGTCCGAACCACGAAGGGTCGACCAAGAAGGTACGGCCGCCAATATTGTACCGCCAAAACCAAGCCCATCAACTCGCACTCGTAGCTCGAGAATACCCGACTGAAATAGGCCATAGGGCGGCCCTTTTGCATGAGGACCGCGTCGATGCCGGTGTCGGAGGCGTCGCATTCCACCTCGAAGGGAAGGCCGAAGTCAAGCATGGCCAACACCGGGCCCTGGACCATGGCGGACTTCAGGGCGGCAAAAGCGGCGACCGTCGCGGCCGTCCACTGGAAGGGTCCCTTCTCCGAGGCCCGCAACAGCTAAGTGAGGGGGCGTGCTAAGCTCCCGTAATGCTGAATGAAGCGCCGATAGTAGCCGGTAAAGCCCAGGAAACCGCGGACCTCGCAGAGATACGTTGGGGTCGGCCAATGGAGGACTGTCGACACCTTGTCCTCGTCCATCGCCACCCCCGCCGCCGAGATGGTGTGGCCAAAGTAGCTGACTGCCGCGACGCTGAAGGAGAACTTTTTCTGATTCAACACCAAGCCGTAGTGTCGTAGAGTGGCCAGAGTACTCCGGACGTGCTCCAAGTGTGCATGCCAAGTCGAACTGTACCCCAAGATGTCATAAAAAAAACCAATACATGCTTGCGAAGTACCCCTCGGAAAATGTCGTTCATGGTCGCCTGAAACGACGTCGGTGCGTTGGTGAGACCAAACGACATGACGAGGAACTCATAATGACCGTCATGAGTCTGGAAGGCCGTCTTGGGAATGTCCTCGGGGCGAACCCGAATCTGGTGGTAGCCGGCGCGCAGGTCCAGCTTGGTGAAAAAGGTGGAGTCGTGAAGCTCGTCCAACAACTCCTGGATCACCGGAATGGGGTACTTGTCCGGAATGGTCGCCTTGTTCAGTTCACGGTAGTCCACACAGAACCGTCAACTGTCGTCCTTCTTCCGAATCAAGAGGATCGGGCTAGAGAAAGGACTCACACTGGGGCGGATGATGTCGGCCAGGAGCATCTCGTGCACCAGTCGTTCGATCTCATCCTTCTGAATATGTTCGTATCGTCATGGCCGAACGGAAACGACGGAGGTGCCATCCTGGAGGAGAATGGAGTGGTCGGTGGAGCAAGAGGGAGGTAAAACAGTGTGTGGCTGAAACACGTCCTGGAAGTGCGTCAAGAGCTCCTGCAAGGCCGGCGGCTGGTCTGGGGTCGGGCAGGTGCCTGCGGTAATCGTCCATAGCCAGGCCGAGAAGTCCACCCCCGACGTACGTTGTAGGGCCCAGAAGGACATAGGAGAACAGAGCAGAGTAGCATCCCCCACCAAGCGGCATGGTCGGCCCGCCTGGAGGAAACGCATCGTCATGGAGGCCCAATTGGCGTTGACGTCGTCGAGGGTACGGAGCCAAGCAACCCCCAGAATGACGTCAATTCCGCCCAAACCAAAAGCATAGAATATTGTCGTCACCGCACAGGGGCCCACAGAGAGTAACAAGTGCGGGCAACAACCCATCGTCGGTCGGCGTCGCCCGTCCCCTAAACAAACTGTGAAGTCCGGGGGAGCACCAACGGGAGTTGGAGCTGCATGGCTAACTGCACCGAAATGAAATTGTGGTTGGTCCAGCTATCAATCATCACCACGATCGGCGCTACTGAATACACCCTGCTAACTTCATGGTTTGTGGGCCAGAAATACCCCCCACCGAGAAGTAGGGGAGCTCCAGAAGGCAGAGAGACGCGGAGGCGGCCGCGGCGTCATCTTGGCAAACGTCGTTCTCCGCCAGCTCTAAAGCCTCAAAATCGGCCAAAGTCACCTCGGCCTCCAGGTCGCCCATAATGGCGTGGAATTCCTTGACTGGACAGTCATGGTTGGGCCCTTAGGGTTGGTGGCATCGGAAACACAACCCTTTCGCACGGAGATCATTGTAGTCTTGGTTGGATAAACGGAGAGGAGGGCCCCGAGCCGGCCGGCCTGCTGCTGGAGGACCGCGGGCTGGTGCGGCATTGGGGGTGGGCTGGAGGAACAGTGGTCGACCGAGCAGGGGGGCCGGTAACGGAGCAGCCTGGGGACGGGGACCAAGATCCGCCTCCACAATGCGAGCCATGTCCAAGGCCTCAGATATCGTCCTTGGGTGGTGCGTGCGGAGGCGCGAGCGAATTCGTGGGAGGAGACCTTGCATGAAGAAGGCAAGGTAGTGGTCCGGCGGAAGGCCCGAACGTGGGTCACCAACGTAACAAACTCATCAATGTATTCCTCCAAGGTGGCCGATTGTCGCACTCCGCACAGACGCTCGATAGCGGAGCCGGTGTAGCGGAAGTCGTAGCGGGCCTAGCGGCCAATCATCCCTTGCTTCAGATCCGCCCAAGGGCGGGGTTGGCCTGGCGGAGCCAACGAGCCCAATGAAGAGCCGATCCATCCAATCCGACGAAGGCGGAGCGACTTTGTCCTGCTCAAGAGTGGAGTGAAGGTCGAAATATTGTTCCGCCTTGGAGATCCACCCCATCGGGTCTACGCCGGCGAAGGATGGGATTTCGAGGGAGAGGGCGGGGCGGTGTGCCGGGGGCAGCGGTAGCGGAGCCGGTGGAGGGTCAACCGCCAGGGGTCGCCCTAAGATTGACGCCGCCGCGGAGGATTCCGCCGCAGAGGCGGTGGTCGGCGGTACCAGGAGATCCAAGCGAGTGAGGATGGCGGCAAGGGAGGAGTGGAGAGAGGCGATGGAGTGGTCCTGTGCTTCGAAGCGACGGACGATGGCGTCATTGTCCATGGGGTCGTCGGGGTTATCAGGATGCAACCGGGTGGAGAGGGTCATGGACGGCCGGTGGTGTGGATACGGGATCGGATGCAGGAGCGGCGCACGGTAGCGAGCGTAGGCTTCTCCGGCGGCGTTGGCGCGGGCGGAGCTGCAGGTCGGATCAAGTAGTACGATAGCGGGGATGAGAAGGAGAATCCGGTAGGGGGAAGAGAACAGGTCGGCTGAGAGGGAGAGAACGAGAGAGAGAGACAAGGGAGAGAAAACTCAATACGGGAGCAGCCCGTTTCTTAGATTCAATCTTGCATACCAAACCCTAGGCACACTAACACATTTATACTACATGGGTTGTCAATAACAAGAGTAGCCAAAACTGAAATAAAACCACGAAACATAATAGAAATAAGATAACGGCGTCATCGACGCTAAGCCGATTCGTCTATAACGCGGTTGAGACGCGTGTATTTCCGCCAGGGGGGCTCCTCGGGGTGCAGGTCCGTAACAGAAAGACTATTGGTTCAATCAAAAGGAAGAAGCTGATGTCGGTGAAAAAGGAGGGTAAAGAAGCTAAAGGAGAACAACAAGAAGCTAAAATTGAACGGTTATATGTAACATGTTTCAAGACTGAAACAAAAAATTGTTACGACTGGATCATTGATAGTGGATGCTCCAGTCACATGTGTCATTCCAAATCCCTTTTCTCTTCCCTCGACGAAACCTTAAAATCTGAGGGTTTTTTTGGTGATGGAACTGCCAAGAAGATTGAAGGGAAATGAATAATAGAAATTCTAACTGATAAAGGAGACTCGAAGTTCATCCACAATGTGTCAGAGCTTGCCCAGAGCATGTTGAGCGTCGGCCAACTCATGAAAGGGGAAACATTGTTACTTTTTTTTGGCAATGTTTGCAGCATCTCTGACAAACCCTCGGGTGTAACACCCCGCCCGTCACAAAAAATATAACATCAAGTTCGGTCGGGGCCCCACGCCATATTAAACAAACAGACTAAGGAGTTACGAAATGAAACCAAGCATACACGTAATCTATTATAGAGCCAGACCCTAGCGGAAGCAGTAGAATAACATAAACACATATACAGGAAGGTCCACTATATATATAGCATCAGTAATGAAATACATACACAAATGTTTCGGCCTAAAGGTCTTACAAGTTGTTCAAAAGTGTTTATACATCTACATGATTTACACCGCCACGCAGGCCAACACTACATGAAAGGTATAAACACAGCACTTGGGCCTTCGAGGGACAACACAGCAAAAGAGCTTCAGTCTGCTGTTTCCCGCTCGGCTCGCCAGCACCTGCACAAGTACAATCCAGTAAGACTTGCCAAACAAAACACTGATCAGTTTTAGCTGACCACAATTATAACGACCCCACCCCATTCCCGGGCGGCGGTACTCCTTCCCTGCAAGCAAGCAGTATAACAGCATATAATTGCGCAATCACCACAAACGATGGCACACACGGTAATACGTTTCGTGCTCTCATTGCACACTTTCGGTGTACTCCCCGAGTCCCACCTCCATCCTAAGTATCACTAACTTAGATGGTTCACTTGAGCGACTGTCAGTCATCACGTCTTCACGCTACCCGGGCTTTTCCCAAAATCAACTGGTGCACCGAGGAGCGACCTCTTCACCAACTAGTATGGGACGGGTTCGGATTAGCTTTGCCCATGCTCAAATCATCGGAATCAACACTGTCACGATGCAGGTATGACTTCACATTGGCTCGTTAACACGATAACCAACATTATCTCTTACGGTCGACACACAAGCTCACCAAGCTAGGCACAACAGGCTCTTCAGCTTCTGATGTTATGCACCCAGTCCCCAGGACCTAGGCTTCACATCCACCAACAATGCTCGTTGGTTTCGACCAAGAGAGTTATCGCCGGCGATATCCACTATCGCCGGCGATATCCACTATCGCCGGCGATATCCACTATCGCCAGGCGACATCCACTATCGCCAGGCGACATCCACTATCGCCAGGCGACATCCACTATCGCCAGGCGACATCAACAGAACAGCAAGTCTGTCACAATCTCGGGTATTTTCTAGAGTCAACCTCCAGTACTTCCTGTAGCACCCAACAACACTTAGAACCCAAAATAACATACAATTCTCCAATGCAGTCTTCTCTGTCACGCAAAATTAAACATCACCAATCCGGACCAACTTGTCATAGATGGGTTTCACACAACATGTCTATGCATGTACAATAATCTGGGCTCTATATATAATTTCAATTGGGGACAATCCATATTGACCCGTTGGAAGACTCATCTTCCACTGATTAATGGAAACTTTCATGCAATCATGTCCATAATAAAAGACTAGCATGTCCCAGTATTAAGAAGGAGAATCGTTACCCTTGACGATCTCTTTGGCGCCATGAACCAGAAACTTAGCCGGCTGGAAAGGAGCACAATGGACTGCAACCCGTGGATTGGAAAACGGCTTGCAAAGTGGAGCTTCAGAGCTCTGTTAATGGCAGAAACTCTTCTATTTCTTCCTCTTCCTTTCTCTCACATAAGCTATTTTGGAGCAGTGATCCTTAACCACAACCGCTTAGCCAAAAGTGTCGTATTCATTCGACAAACTCGACGCAACGTCGAGTTGCACTTCGACGTACTTGACGTACTCGACGTAACGTCGAGTTGACGATATCGACGCAACGTCGAGTCGATGTCGACGCACCAGGTGATCTCGACGCAACGTCGAATTGATGTAGATGCAACGTCGAGCAAAGTTCGATGTCGACACTAGCTCTAGTAACCAGAATCTTGTTGTTTTCTTCTATTGGGAAAACCGTAGTGTTACATCGGGTAACCACGGTGCCTCAACTCCAATATATCAAAATCAGATATTTTCAATCAAGTTTAATCCTACTGGTCATAGGGCCCTCACCGGCCATCAGGGTTGCCTCAACGACAATGTGTTATGGCATCACTGGTTGAGTCACCTTCATTGTGATGGAATTCAAAAAATGATTCAATAAAAACTGGCATTAGGCCTACCCAACTTAAAAATGCAGAAAGAATTTTGTAAAAATTGCACAACTTCTAAATTTCACAGACTTCCATTCCCTCGTCAATCTATCAAATAAAGCAGCCACTCTCTCAAACTCATCCATGCAGACTTGTGGTGACCTGCATCATGTGAATCAATCGGCGACATGAGGTATCTTCTCCTTGTAGATGACTTCACACGATTCATTTAGATTTACTTCATCTCCCACAAATATGAGACCTTCAATGTTTTCAAAAAAAAATAAAACTCAAATTGAAAAACAACATGGCTACCCCATCTATGCTCTCAAAACCGATAGGGATGGGAGTTCTTATCCAACTGTTTCTCTCAGTTCTGCCTATAACAAGGTATCTTCTCCTTGTAGATGACTTCACACGATTCATTTAGATTTACTTCATCTCCCACAAATATGGGACCTTCAATGTTTTCAAAAAAATTAAAACTCAAATTGAAAAACAACATGGCTACCCCATCTATGCTCCCAAAACCGATAGGGATGGGAGTTCCTATCCAACTATTTCTCTCAGTCCTGTCTATAGCAAGGTATCCAGAGGGATCTCACTGCACCAAAGACCCCCCAACAAAATGGGGTCGTAGAACGTCGAAATTCAAACTATTTTAGAAATAGTCAAAGTGATGATATTCACCACCAAAATGCCAAAGACATTTTGGGTTGAAGCTTGTAACACTGTTGTTTATCTACTCAAACGGAGCCACACCAATTCCACTCCTCTATCCACACCATATGAAACCCTTCATGGCAAAAAAGTGTGATCTTCATCATCCCAAGACAATTGGATGCATTGCTTACCAATTGAAAGAGAAGAGAGATAAAGTAGAGTCAAAGACAAACAAATACATCTTTATCGGATATTGCAGTAATTCAAAAGCGTATCGCCTATTTTATCTGGCTTACAACAAGCTTCTAATATCTCGGGATGTCATCTTCAATGAGACTTAGGGGTGGGGCTGAGAAGATACATCTTCCAGCTTGCTTTCATTGCCTTTTCTCATGATTGAGCCATGTCTTGACACAAGATCCATCCATCCGGAAAATGAAGCTCTTGCTTCAGATGAAGAAGAACAATATTTTGGGAGTCCGCGGTCATCATTGCCTCAGAAGATGCGATCCCTAGAAGACATTTACCACTCTTGTAATCTTGTTGCACTCCCACATGCACCATCTTCATACGAAGAAGGTACCACCCAGTCAGAATGGATCCAAGCTATGAAAGAAGAAATTGAAATGATAAATAAAAATGGGACTAGACGCTGACTATCCTCCCTCCTCACAAATAAGTCTTTGGGCTCAAGTGGATTTGCAAGGTAAAAGCTAATGAGGAAGGTAAGATTATGTGATACAAAGCACGCATTATAGCCAAAGGTTTTTCTCGGGTTCCTGCCAGGAACTACTAAGAGACCTTCTCTCTCGTGGCTCGTATGGAGACAATCAGGATGCTTCTTGGAACAACAATTCAAAACCATCTGTCTATCCACCAAATGGACATAAAATCTACATTCCTAAATGGAAGTATGAAACTATAACTAAAGAAATCTATGTTCAACAACCTCGGGGCTTTGATATATCTTAAGAAGAAAGCAAGGTGTAACGACTTACAAAATCCCTTTACGGACTAAAGAAGGCTTCTTGCACGTGGAACAACAACGTCGACCAACATCTCACCAAATCAAGATTTAAACGATGCCAAGTGGAGCCATCTCTCTATGTAAAAAGAGAATAAGGTGAAATCATCATTCTACTTCTCTCTATGTAGACTATTTGATCATGGCAAGATCATCACTTGAGATGCTGGTAGAACTCAAAACAAATGTAAAGCAACAATATGAGATGTTTGGCCTTGGATTCATGAAGTTCTTCCTCGGAATTCAAGTTACACAACACCCTGATTTCATTTTCCTTTCTCATGAAAAATATGCTCGAGATTTGTTCACCAAATTCTAGCTGGACAAAGCAAATTCTTCATCTACTCCAATGCCGACAAGTGAGAAATCGGAAAAGAGAAAAAAAGATGAAGAAAAATTAAATCCTAAGACCTATAAATTTTTGATAAGATCTCTAATATATCTGGTAAACACCAGATCCGATTGAGAATATACAATAAATGTTCTATTTCGTTTTGTTGTTGATCCTAGCAAGAAACATTTTGCCTCTGCAAAATGCATCCTACACTATATTCAAGGTACTCTTTCATTCAGTCTCGACTACGAGCATTAGTCAAAAAACAAAATTGTGGGATGTTGTGACTCGGACTGGGGAGGATGTGTTGACGACCGGAAAAGCACGGGAGGTTACCTATTTCTCCTAAAATTCATGAAGAAAGAAGAAAAGGAAGAAGAACCAACTGTCCTAACTCTAGCGACAACATCTTAACCATTTCCACAGCAAAGAACCTCGTCTTTCACAACCGCAGTAAGCATATTCAATTGCGATATCATTTCATCAGAGAGCTAGTTGAAAAGAAGAAGATTGAGTTGAGGTTCCGTCGAACAAAAGAGCAGTTGGCGGACATTATGACAAAGGCACTTCAGCGCTCTCCCTTCATCGAGATGAGGAATAGTATGTCTATCACCTCCCATCCAGCTTGAGGGAGGATATTGAATGTGCACGACAATCTGAACCATCGGTGCATTTATTATGGCATCTTGAGTGTCTCCTTTATTTGGAAATCAAAGCATCACAAGCTAATGGCATAATTAATGAATCAATTAAATGCAAAACTTTGTAACATCACTTTAACAACTATTTTAGCTTAGCCTTGCATACAGAATTCAAAAAATGAATAAAAATGTCTCTGCTCTTCATCGTCTTTTCTCCACACTTTCTTCTTGTTTTCCTTTTTGTAACAACCGCCATCAAGAAAATAAAACTAATTTTAAACATAAAAGTGGATGAAGTTTCTTGGGTGAGGTCGGGCGTTCACGGACGACGGCTCATAATGACCGCCACCGCAACGCCAAACAGGAGCCTATATATATGGCTTGGGTCCCCTCTCCAACTACCAATTTTTCAATTTCGCTCTCATTCCATCAAAAGACTGCATATTGTGGTATAGAAGGGAGAGTGTAACAACCAGTATGCCACGTGTCAGAATAGTAGGGGTTAATTAGTGTCATAAATAAGGTCAGTGCTTGTAATAGGGATTAAGCACCCTATTCTCTCCCATCTCCCATCTCCCACCCACCCCACCCCACCCCCTCTTCTCTCCCATCTCCGGCCATCTCCCCGGCCATTCCTCTTCTCTCTCAGCCCCCAGACTCCTCTCCCTTGGGCCATTCCCTGTATGTAACGGGTGAAAACACAACTTCGACGGCAAGGATCAGCTGCAAGGACAATAATAAAGGAGCGGACAAGATGGAACCACGTCAGCAATCCAAAGAATGATATTGAATCAGTCCGAAGGCTCCACGTGCTCCAGCCTTGATAGGCAACTATCTTATTTAAGTAATTCTGCTGTATTAAGAATATTGTAACGGTCCTCTCTAACGGTCCGATTATCTAGTATAAATAAGGCACTAAGCCTCCTGTATTAGGCATTGGAAGTTATTATTAATAAAAGTATTAGTTGTTTTCTAATTACTGTTCCGTACCCTCGCCGGTCTTTCGCCGGAGAGGTTACATTGGTGCTCTCGTTGAACCTCCCGCCATGACGGGCCCAGAACCGCCACCCACCACCCGACTCAAGGACTTATCCACCGGCCAACAGGAACTATGGAAGACGATGGACCAACGACACGCCGAACAGGCGCAAACGTTCTCCCGATTGGAGGCCGAGATGCTCAAAATAACAAGGACGGTCCAACAATCCACGGAACAATCAACACAAGACCTGCGCTCGCTACGCCAGGAAATCAGCTCGCTATTGAAGACCCCATCACCGACACAACACGATGGAGGGATCACTCCACTTCGGTCTCAGCCAGAGGGTATTAGGGAACACTCATCATCATCGACCGGCATGACGGCCGCACTAGCAGCCACGAACATGTTCCCCCACATCTTGGGCACATCAGCCATGACGCCTCCACCTCAGTTCATCATCGATGGAAACGCCCCGCAACCGGGACAGCCATATCTTAATTTCCACGGAGCGGCACAAGGGTTCGCCATCAGTTCACGAGGCCCCCCTGCTTCCCACTCTCCGGGAAATTATTCACCGGCTAATCAACTTTATTCCGGCCAACCCATCACGTTCGGCACAACGGGGTTGACTCCAAACCTTCGCATGTCCCAGTTGTCATCAGTTGCGCCGACAACATCATTTGTTCAACCGGGCCAACCAACGACACAAGCTAACTGGAGACCGATACCGCCACATCAGCCCTGGATCGGCAACAACACACCGGGGCCAACCGGGCCGTACAATGAGGGAAGCGATCATCACCAAGGTACCAACCACGGATCATCTTATCACCCATACGGCCAGGTAAAATTTCATTTTCCCCGCTTTGAGAATGGAGATCCATCTGATTGGGTTAAAAAAGCCGAACATTTTTTTCGATTTTATAACACGCCATACACGGCTTATATGCCAATAGTAGCACTGCATCTGGATCCACCGGCATCCCGCTGGTACGAGTCCTTAAATCCGGACGGGGCATATTACAACTGGAACGAATTCAAATTCGCGCTAGTCACAAGATTTGGCCCATCCGCATTTGAAGACCCTATGATCAAAATCACGTTATTGCGACAACACAGCACAGTAATGGCTTTTAAAGATAAATTTGAGGAACTAGCTACCAAGATCAACGGAGTCCCACCCGATTTATTACGCTCACTATTCATTGCGGGATTAAAACCAACACTACAGCGGAGCGTTATCACGCAACGCCCGTACACATTAGACGAGGCTTTCAATCTTGCAAAACTATACGAGGAACAGTGGATCGATGAGACGAAAACTACCCGCCACACCTTTCACACACCCCACACATCTCACGGACCACCCACAGTCCGACCACCGAACACAACCAAACCAGGATACAAAAGGCTAACACCAGCCGAACTACAACATAAACGGGAAAAGGGCTTATGTTACACCTGTGACGAACGCTACCTACCAGGACACCGGTGCAAAAATAAAGTGTCTTGCCTCTACATGGAAGACGACATTCCTAATCACATAGAACCAATCGATGAAAATGACACCCAGACGTTACATGACACGGACACACCACCAGTCACAGAGTACGCAATAGGATATCACGCCCTAATCGGGACATACTCAAGCCAATCCATTCGATTTGAGGGGTCTCTCTTAACCCACCCTGTCCAGATATTAGTCGACTGCGGCAGCTCCACGAACTTCATCTCCCAACGAATCGCAAATTTTTTAAATACTCCCATCACCGTCATCAAACCCTTCAAGGTCCATGTTGGGAACGGAGAATTTTTAATGTGCACCGGTATATATATGAACGCCGAGTTAGCGATCCAAAGCCACCGTTTCTCCACAAACTTGTTCGTTCTCGATTTATATGGCTCGGACATCGTCTTAGGTATGATTTGGCTCGAATCCCTAGGAAACGTTACCACCAATTATAAGGAGAAACAAATGACATTCCAACAAAACGAACATAAGATTTCCCTCCAGGGAATTCAAAAAGTGGAAACGACTTCCATTACCCCAAGCCAAGTCAACAAATTAGTCTCACAAAACTCAATCTCCTCCTCCGCCCTCTGTTTTTTTTCCCTCCAAACAGAAAACACAGAAATACAAACAGTCAGGAGCAATAACCACCCACAATTAGAACCCCTATTAGAAAGCTTCGCCGATATCTTCCGCCCACCGGTAGGAATACCACCCCCCCGGACATGCGACCATAAAATACCCCTTCAAAATGAAACGACGATTATCAAAGTCAGACCATATCGCTACCCTCACTTCCAAAAAACAGAAATCGAACGATTAGTGGAAGACATGCTGACCCAAGGCATAATCAAACCCAGCACATCATCTTTTAGCTCCCCGGTACTGTTACTAAAAAAAAAAGACGGCACATGGCGATTCTGCGTGGACTACCGAGCACTCAACGCAGTGACCACACGTGACGCATTCCCCATGCCCACCGCAGACGAGTTATTTGACGAACTACATGGCGCGACTCTTTTTTCCAAGTTAGACTTGCAATCAGGGTACCACCAAGTGCGGATGCACCCCGCAGACACTCACAAAACAGCATTTCGCACACCACAAGGACTCTACGAATTTCTGGTAATGCCCTTCGGCCTTACTAATGCCCCAGCAACATTTCAAGCACTCATGAATACAGTGTTTCAGCCATACCTACGAAAATTCGCGGTCATTTTTTTTGATGACATCCTGATCTATAGCAAGGACCTACACAGCCACCTACAACACCTCGAGACAATATTCAACACCCTTCGTACCAACTCCTTTTTCGTTAAACTGACCAAGTGTCAATTTATGACGTCCACAATCGACTTCCTAGGACACGTCATTACCGCCTCAGGAATTCGCCCCCACCCAGACAAAGTTGTCACCATTGTCAACTGGCCAACACCCACAACGCTCAAACAACTCAGATCCTTCTTAGGACTGTCCGGGTATTATAGGCGTTTTATTAAGCATTACGCCACAAAGGCAGCACCCCTCACAGACCTTTTAACAAAAGACAAGTTCAAGTGGACCGACAAAGCTACCGAGTCATTCAACACACTGAAAACACAACTCACATCCGCACCAGTACTGGCTCTACCAGACTTCACCAAACCATTTACCATCGAGACAGACGCATCGGGTTGCGGCTTGGGAGCCATCCTATCCCAAAACAACCATCCTTTAGCCTATTTTAGCAAAAAACTAACCGCAAAAGAACAGAGCAAATCAACGTACGACCGAGAACTACTAGCCATCTCCACAGCTCTCGAAAAATGGCGACAATACCTCCTCGGGGCACCATTCGTTATACGAACCGATCACCAGACACTCAACCACTTAACAACACAACTCCTCAATAGCCCCACCCAACAACGATTCCTCTCCAAACTACTCGGATTTGATTTCAAGATCGAATACAAGCCAGGCCGACTCAACACTGCGGCCGACGCCCTCTCTCGCCTGCCCGAAACCACACACAACTTAAAACTGCTACAATGCTCCTATAATAAATGCAACAATTTGGACAACTTAACTAAAGAGTATACAACAGATGGCTTAGCAAAAAAAATATTCCGACACCTAGAACAAGACCCACGGCCTGCCTCAAACTGGACCAAATCGGACGACGGTTTATATTTTAAAAATGTATTATACGTCCCACTGTGTTCTTTACGACAACAATTAATTCAGGAAGCCCATGATGCTCGCTCCAGCGGCCACTCGGGAGTAAAACCAACATATTATCGATTACGCGCAAATTATTATTGGCCGAAAATGATTACTGACATTAAACATTATGTCAAAAGGTGTGATTTATGCCAAAAGGGAAAGAGCACAAATCACAGCCCCTACGGTCTGTTACAACCGCTACCAATCCCGACCCTCATCTGGAACGACCTATGTATGGATTTTATGACCCATTTACCATCCTCGGAAGGATACACAAACATTTTAGTGGTTGTAGATCGACTTACAAAAGGAGCCCATTTCGCCCCCCTAACAGCCCTCACCGGACCGATCGTCGCACGTGTTTTCTGGGATCACGTCGGGAAATTGCATGGATTACCAAACACAATTATCACCGACCGAGATCCAGTTTTTTTAAGTAAGTTTTGGAAAACGTTATTCACACAGCAAGGCACCAAGCTCAGCTACAGCTCTGCTTACCACCCAGAGACGGACGGCCAAACAGAGCGTGTAAACCGCTGCATCAACCAATACCTCCGGATTTTTGCACACCAAAACCCGAAGCAGTGGTCCAAACTCCTGAGCTGGGCAGAATACCACTATAACACCACATATCACTCGTCGGCCGATATGACACCATTCGAAGCCATGTTCGGCCGACGACCACCTGCAATCGTTCGGCAATATAATAACAACAACACAACATTACAAGCTATACAAGCACATTTCACAGATCGAGATAAACTAGTGGACCAGCTCCGCACCAACCTCCAGCGAGCCCAACACCGAATCCAAACTGCAGCAAACAACAAAAGAACACCTATTCAGTTCTCTGAAGGAGATCTAGTATTACTCAAATTACACCCATATAAACAAATCTCACTCAAACCGCAACACTATGCTCGCTTCAACCTAAAATACTATGGACCTTTCAAAATAATACAGAAAATTAATCAAGTGGCATTTAAACTACAGCTACCGGACTACTCCAAAATTCACCCGGTTTTTCACGTATCTCTGTTAAAACCATATCACGCCGCCAACGAACTAACTATTCACCAGCTTCCTCAAATGGACACAAAAAATGAACCACTACACAGCATCTTAGCTATCCTAGATGAACGCATGGTATGGAAACAGGGCAAACAGGTACATCAAGTGCTAATCCAGTGGGAAGGACTGGCACCGGAAGAAAGCTCGTGGGAAGACGCGCATGCCCTGCCTGATCAGGTACGCAACTCCCTCAAATTTCAGCAAATCACTCACACACTTCCGGTTAGTGCAGGATCGCAACAAAACGAAGAAACCGACACGTTTTCTACACAACAAACGGAAAAGGCAGAAAAATGGAAGAACAACTTATCTGGAACGACGGCGAACACAGAAACCAGAGAGCAACCTCCACCACTCTGGCCGACCATCAAACCTCGCAGCGCCCCGGTACATCGCCGATCACAGCGCCTCCATCTACGAAGAAAACTCCGGCTACCGCACTTCCCGCTCACTCCACGCAGAAAACGCTCTCACCGCCGACCGCCTCGCTCAGAGCAAACCACAGAAAAGGAAACACAAGACGAAACCGTGATAAAAGCAACGCGGTCGTTGCTTTCGAGGACCGGATGTGATGTAACGGGTGAAAACACAACTTCGACGGCAAGGATCAGCTGCAAGGACAATAATAAAGGAGCGGACAAGATGGAACCACGTCAGCAATCCAAAGAATGATATTGAATCAGTCCGAAGGCTCCACGTGCTCCAGCCTTGATAGGCAACTATCTTATTTAAGTAATTCTGCTGTATTAAGAATATTGTAACGGTCCTCTCTAACGGTCCGATTATCTAGTATAAATAAGGCACTAAGCCTCCTGTATTAGGCATTGGAAGTTATTATTAATAAAAGTATTAGTTGTTTTCTAATTACTGTTCCGTACCCTCGCCGGTCTTTCGCCGGAGAGGTTACACTGTATCTCTGCCATTTATTATAGATTTTATGTTATTACAGAGAGGGAGATCTTATCCCGAATTCCTTTTATACATGGACCATTCAGGTATGAGAGGAAGGTCATGTACGTGATGCTATCTTCTTGCAATGCCTCTTGTTCGCATCTTCATTTAATAGGTTGTTTGAATAAAAACTTTCAAACCCAAAGTATTCCCAATAAATCCTTTTATAAGAATACTTGAGAAAAGGATTTTATCGGACTGTTCATCTCTAGTTATCTGCATATAGTTGACTCAATGAAAGCAAGACAACAATTAAATGAAAAAACGCAATTACTCAAAGGAAAACAGAATCAAACTGAACTTATTTTCCCAAAATCTATAAACAGAAATTTAACAATCAAAATTACATAGCTATAAAAAAAAGATCAGATTTATTTTTACCATTTGTTTCAATTAAAAGCAATCTCTTAAGAGAAAAATCACGTCCCCAAAAACAATCATCGAGAAATCAAGGGAATCGGGACACAAAAACCCTTCAAATCCTACATCAATTTTCGAATATGGAATCGAAGAGAATGCCCAAAATCAATGGAATCGGGAGCTCACTTACAGTGTATTAGCGAGTTCGATGTCGGCTAGGAGGGATTTCATCGAATTCCTGAAGGAGTTCCTCATGGGAGCGCAAAACAACGCCGGCAGCAAAATATTTGGAAAGCAAAACCTAAATTCAAACGCCCTCGCGCTCTCTCTTAACTTGAGGGTCGTAAATCGGGCCTTCCCCGTCTCCATCCACTGCCTGGGCTTCGTCGGGAATCAAGAACTCGCGGCGAAGGCTTCGGATGCCACGTGGGCGGAAGAAGACGCCACCTGCAACTAATTAGGTTTATTATTTTTATGTTTTATATATTTTTAATCTAAAAAAAAGGAGTCTACGCGATAATTCATATCTCAAACCTCGGGTCTAATAATAAGTCAGTGACGCCGGTTCAATTAGTTTTGGATTAATTAAACAGAAGTTAAAAGAGTGCGCACGTATTTTTATAAAATTTAAAAATTGCATAAATCAAATTGTTATAAAGATGTTTACTGAAAAAGGGATAAATTTGGAAAAATGAAACGTTTCACCATTTATTTAGGGTGCTGTTAATTACACCTCAAAAATGGATATTTGTAACCCAACGATATTTGAACCCAAATAAGCTATTTGTACCCATTTAGGATATTTGTACCCACAGTACATAACCTAAACCATCTATTAAACGCCTCACATATCTTTACCTTGGCGCATGTACTAACAAACAAAATAATTTAGGACAAAATGATAATATAGTTAGTGTTAGTGTTCTTTTACATCAAACATTTGATCAAAATGTCAAAATGTTATATCCTTCTTTGCCTCCCATATCATTCACCTGCAAGAAATAACGGTTCAAATTAAATGTGCAAATGCTAGTCAACAAATTAATAAGTCATTTTTTTACCTTGTTTGGAACAAAATGTAGCGGGCTACTTCAAGTAGTGACAAGACAATTTGCACTCTGCAAAATACCAAACAATATGTTGGATTAGTTCTCTAAACATTAGGGTTTAGGGTATATCGAATATTTTAAATTGACATACCTTGCTAACTAAATCAAACGTGTAATATATGGAATGTCCCACTCTTCGGCTACTTGTTGATGATACCTTCTCCACACCGGAAATACAGAAGGTGGTGGGCATTCTTCCTTCATCTTCAATAGAACAAAGTGATTATCGTTTATAAATCCCATATGAATTGTGATTCGAACCGCCGGTGGAGCCGAATGAAGAGGTAGAAACGTAAATGATTGGTCCGTAGAAAAATGCACAAGCTGTATGTTGTACCTTGACGCGACAATTAGCCCCATGTCGGGCAATGTCATCCACCTATCAAGCGGGGCTGGCACCACCCAACAATCAAGAGAATGCAGTAATTCTAATCTCCTCGATTCTCCAAAAATTTCTATGTATAACAATTTGTTTTCATGCAGTTCTCCCGCCAAATCATGTCTCACTTGCATCCAATTTTCTCCCATATGTAGAGCGATGCTAATGACTCTATATCCGCAGTGCCCATCGCCTTGTACATCAACAACATCAAGGAGATGTCGTTGCGCCATCAGTGGTAGTTGGTTGCGTACATTTTCTACCAAACCGCCCCTTGTTCTAATTATTTTCCTTGGCAATTTCACTTTCTTAATCTTGAAGACCGTATTTTCTTCCTTAAGAACATGCTCGAAATGTGACGGTTCTCTTCGTGTAGATTTATAATCGTCAATGAACTTTTTCAAACTTCCCCTTGGACGGCCTCTCAATTTATTTGGCAATTTAGGATCCTTTGTTTGGCTAGCGTCCGGGGCGACGATTTCACGCAATTTTCTTTTGATTTCCCTTCTTTGGAGATCACTTATACTACTGTATTTTTTCAATATTTCCTCGACATCGTTCTCTATCTCCACAGACTCATATTGTTCCTCTTTTATTTCCAAATCCGGTTTATCATGCAAGGTTAGAAGTTTCCATTGAGTGTGCACCAACCATAACGGTATAGAATTACAATCTTTCATGTAAGGAACAAGCTCGTGTGCACAAGGCAATCCAAGTGTATACCTGATCTTATGTGTGCACTGCCCTGCTTGAACGACCCCGGACTTGACGGATTCTTCCGTCTTTTTGATTATATCCAAGGCGGCATTAGAGACACTACCTACAAGATTTGCGTACAACACACCTTTGAAACCTGCAAAAACCTGTATTTTACTTTGCCCAAATTGTCGCTTGATTTCTGTATGCTGCAAATTTATCATGTTATCAAATGTTTGTCAAACGGTTGTAAGATTTCCGATAGAAACTTCAAGAAATTTCTTAAGTTGGCTATGCCCGCCCTCTACGCGATTTGTAGAGGTGTTTCCTAAATGTAAAAACTTATCAACCCAAGCTGAAACAAACATTTCCTTATATGGTTCAACCCAAGTATTTTTAACATATTCTACCACTGCGGGATACTTGCTAGAGTACGTGCTCAACAACTGATTAAACTGCTTTTGAAATTCATTTTCTGTACTCGAGTTGACTACAAGTTGCCAAATACCGAGGAAAACATCACATTCTTTGTCATGTGTAAAAAATTTTCTGCAGTTCGCCAAGATATTACGGTGTATATGAACTTGACATAGAAGGTTTTTGGCTTCTGGAAAAACATATTGTATTGCATTCATCAATGCAAGCTCGCGGTCCGTCACAAATAAATTTGGATGCACATTTTTATCAAAAATAAGCTTAAAACATTCAAGTGCCCATTTGTAACATGCTTCATTTTCAGCTGACATAAACGCAAATGAGCAAAAAAAAGACTGGTTGGTTGAAGTTACACCAACTATTGAGAGCAGAGGCAATCGATAACGGTTCGTCTTATATGTGCAGTCCACCATATAAACACTTGAGAACATATTAGCCAAACGAACCGCAGTTGGGTGAGCAAAAAAAATACTTTCTAGTTGTAGCGTGCTCTCATTCACTTGTGTAAAACTGACATAACCGGCTTCATTAATACATTTGAACAGGTACTGAATAGGAGTTCCACCTTCCAATTGTGCTCTTAAAAATTTAGCCTTCGCATTGTAGATCGTTCTTAGGGTTGTACAATTACCAGGATATCTCTTTTTAAGCATTGCCAATATTTTACGGGGCTTACATCCGGCGTTGTACATCTCCTCGACAATTTTCTGTCCATCGACATCTAGTCTACCAGCGTACGGGTGTGCTTCTAGATGAACGAACTGGTGATTGTGCGCACCGTGTACAACTACTAGTTTCCATTCATCGGACTCATTTTTATGACCTTTTAAAGCAAATTTGCACCCGCAACGCTTAGAACTAGATTTTCTGATGTTTTTCTTCACGTAACCTTTCGATTTCTCAGGATCTGTAGGCAACCCAGCCCTGTCACAACAAAGAATAACTCTTGGTGTGGCTCTATCAGTAAGCTTGTCTGAGCGTTTTATAATAAGCACAAACCCCAAATCTTTGGCAATATTTCTAGCCCAGTCTATCAAATTTTCTTTACTTTGAAAACGAATGGCTGTGGTGAAGTACACTCCAACATCTTCATAAAATTCAGAATTTTCAAACAATACCAACTCTTTGGAGCTCATGATGAGGTAGCTGACTCCTAGACACATTCATAAAAAAAAAGTTTGGAACATTCATGACGACTCGAAAAAAATTTGATATAATCAAAATAGAATACATCTGATTAATAACTGAAACGATAGAGCTTAGACAATAGAGTAATTGAAGACAAACCAGATGATGTATAGGAACAGCAAGTCAACAATTAGTGTGCCAAAGCCCCAATGTATGCGTCCAACAATTTCATGAACTTGGCTACTGAAATTTTGATCTGTTTGACAGGAGAATATAGGAAATGACTAAAAATCTCCAGATTGGTTTTGTCAAAATGATAACAGTAGAATAATGTTTCCAAACAGTGGATGCCTACATAATTTTGAGATTCTACACAGAAAATGAGTTCTCATACTTGATTCATAGAAAATATTAACAAAATTTACACATGATTTTATGGAGAACCGCTATGCTTATGTACAAAAACGTTATTCCTAATCAAATAAAATTGGAATGCATATCAAACAAATATTCATCCACCATAAACTTTGACAGATCATTTTAGTACCAAAAAACTTGTGAGGGAGCATTTTGGGAAAAAACGCAAGGGGATAAATACGATTTCAGTCCAGATTTCTGGACTGAAATCAGTCCAGAAATCTGGAGATTTCTGGACTGATTTCAGTCCAGAAATCTGGAGATTTCTGGACTGATTTCAGTCCAGAAATCTCCAGATTTCTGGACTGAAATTTTCAGTCCAGAAATGTGCATATGTGCAGCACAGAAATGTGCAGATGTGCAGCAGTGAACAAGAAAAAATGTGCAGCAGTGAACAGTGAACAAGAAAACAAGAAAAAAAGTGCAGCAGTGAAGAAGAAGAAGAAGAAGAAGAAGAAGAAGAAGAAGAAGAAGATACCTGGACGGGAGCAGCGACCGCCGGGACCGCCGGGAGCAGCGCCGAGAGCAGCGCCGGGAGCAGCAGCGACCGCCGGGAGCAGAGCCGAGAGCAGCGCCGGGAGCAGGGACCGCCGGGAGCAGCGCCGGCAAGGGCACGGGCCAGCGACTAGGGCGCGAGGGCTGCGGGCGGCTGCAGGCGAGGGTTTAGGTAGGGTACAATTATCGGGTGTGATGAGGAGGGTTTTTGCTATATTATTGAATTTTTAATGGGTTCAAATATCCCCTTTTGGGGTGTAATTAACAGCACCCTTTATTTATATGTATATCTTCTCCCGTTTGGATGTGGCCGAAGATCATCCGAGAACATTGAGCGCGGGCGTTGCCCGTGCGAAAATGTTTGTATATATATATAGTTTTGTTGCAAGTTGTTTAACACTCTTCTGAATTAGATGATTCAGATCGTCTTAATCTGAGAGTGAGTTAATTGTGTGAACAGTCATAAAGAGAACTAGAAAATAACACAATGTTTTATGTGGAAAACTAGAAAAGGGGGAAAAACCATAGGATGAGCGCGACGCTGACCTAATCCACTAGCTTATAGAAGGTTACAATAGTTTGAGGTCTCAGGAGGGTGACAGGTCATCACTCCTTCCACGAGTATTTTGAGGAAAGGAAGAATAGTAACAAAGTCTTTTATGGTGCTCGCGGGAGCAGTCTCCGGAGCAGACTCTAAGGCAGGGTTGTCGCGAACAAAGAGATGAACATGAGAGTTGTTCGAGTTAGAACAGAGCAGGAGGACTGTAAGAGTCTAAACTTAGCAAGAGAGTAGTCATAGTTATAACTGAGCAGGAGAGCTGTCAAAGTCAGAACTTAGCAGGAGAGCTGTGAGAGTCTCAAGTCTTTGTCGGAAAACATCAAGGATCTGCCTTGACCCTTTGGTTGCATGTCTTCAAAGGATGGCTTGGGGCCCTTTTATAGCTTTTTGGGGCCACGTCGGTGATTGCGCCCTCTTGAAAATTAAATGGGTGAATGGAAGTGTACGATTCTTGTCACCTGGATTGTCAATTTTTTGAAAATGACGATTATGCCCCTGAGCAGTACAGACAGACTAGACAACCCGGACAAGTTTGTCGGCGGTGCGCGCACGCGAGTTGTGTTCGGCATGCACACGTGGCCGCACGGTGGGAGCGTGCATGCTAGGAGGGGGCTCGAGCGTGCACTGTGCATGTGCGCATGTGCAGGAGTGCACACACGTGGCCCGCGCGCGTACTAGGTGAGTGCATCGCGGGGGTTGCTCACGAGCACTCTTGCAGGTGTGGCCCTCGCGCGCTCTAGCGTTCTTTCGCCGAACCAATCGAGCCTTGAACTATGTGAGGAAGTGTAACGCCCCCGATTTTTTCGACGATTTTATTTAAATTGGAAGCATCATATTTATGACGTCATGACGTTACCTTTAACGTCAAGATGACGGCGTAATGCCATAAAGGCATTTTCGCGTCCATGCGGTCAAGTCGGCCGAATTCTAGTTGTAATGGGAAAATTTTGCATTTGGAATTTAAGTTGAGTATTTTTTTGACTTACTCGTCAAGTTTCGTCGCGATCCGAGCGATATTTGGGCCTCGGCGTTTTTCCAAAGTTTTGTGGAATTTATGTTCGTCGTAAATTTTGAAAACTTATATCTCGAGAATGGCTCGTCTGATTTTGGTTTTGACTTCGCTGTTGTGTTCGTAGCGTCTGTGTTCGCCTACGGCGTGAGTTTCGTTCAATTCGGCGCTCGTTTGGGCCTCCGCTTTGATCTCGCGTTTCCTTATTCAAATATATATAAATACGATTATTTTAATAATAAATTACTATTCAAAAATGAAAGGTACTATTCATTCTTATAGTTTGATCAAAAGGTTAGATTTGCCAAGAAATTGTTTTTCTTGCAACCTTGACTCGTGTGAAGTTTCTGCTTATTATGTAAATCTTCTGTTCCTCCAATTCTGTATACTCGAGTAGCCTTCTGTATACTCGAATAGTCTGTTTCTATACACTCGAGTAATCTGTTTTTGTATACTCGAGTAGTCTGTTTCTGTATACTCGAGTAGCCTTCTGTATACTCGAGTAGTCTGTTTCTGTATACTCGAGTAATCTGTTTCAGTATACTCGAGTAGTCTGTTTCTGTATACTCGAGTAGCCTTCTGTATACTCGAGTAGTCTGTTTCTGTATACTTGAGTAGCCTTCTGTATACTCGAGTAGTCTGTTTCTGTATACTCGAGTAATCTGTTTCTGTATACTCGAGTAGTCTGTTTCTGTATACTCGAGTAGTCTGTTTCTGTATACTCGAGTAGCCTTCTGTATACTCGAGTAGTCTGTTTCTGTATACTCGAGTAGCCTTCTGTATACTCGAGTAGTATGTTTCTGTATACTCAAGTAATCTGTTTCTGTATACTCGAGTAGTCTGTTTCTGTATACTCGAGTAGCCTTCTGTATACTCGAGTAGTCTGCTTCTGTATACTCGAGTAGTCTGTTTCTATATACTCGAGTAGTCTGTTTCTGCTTACTCGAGTAGCCTTCTGTATACTCGAGTAGTCTGCTGCCTTTCTCGTGTAGTCCGTCATAGTTTGTGTTCGGGAGCCTTTTTGAGGGTCAAAGCAGTGCCGTATGGAAAAATGGCTAACATGAAATTTGTTCGTCTCGACGAGATCTACAACTTTCATGTTGGGCACTTTTCGATTTGAAGCCATTCTAGATCTCTAATTTTGTTTTCCGCGAACTGCTCGTACTTAAACCGTTTTTTTTATATTTAGACAAAATATTTTATAAGTACTTATATATATATATACTCTTATACTTAGGTTATTAGAAAAGAATAAACATTTCATCTTCTCCGATTCTTTCTCCCGAACCAGAGCGGCGTGAGCGAGAGAGAGAATATTTCGTGAATCTTCCGGTGGCCGCCGACGGAGCTCCGGTGCTCGAAATCTTCAACCGAGCGTAGATCTGAAAAGCTCTCATCGAGAGCTACGCTATCGTGGTAAATTTTTCCCCTTTATTTGAGTTTTCTCGTTAGGGTTTTTCGGCCCTAACCCCCCTTTTCGACCATTTTTGTCTAGATTTCAACTTCCTCCATCCTCTTTTACCCTGATCTGTGACGTGGACTGATTTGGAGAACTTTTCTGGTAAAACCAAGGCAAGTGGTGGTTTCCCCTCATTTCTTCTTGTCTGATTTGATGGTAACGATTCAGTTTTTATGTTCTTTAAAATTTTCTTCACTTTGTTCTTCAACTTATTGCTACGGTTAACCTTTTTGGATGATCACTCGAGATTGTAAGATTTTGTCTTGGTGAACTTGATCTTGTCATGATATATTTAATTGTTCTTGATGTGTCTTATTAATGGCTTTAAATGTCTTTCTTATCGTTTGAACGTATTCAAGTTTGTCTAGGATTGTAAATCGTTCATAGGCATGGGCGGATTTAAGGGGGGGCCAGCTGGGGCCGTGGCCCCCCCCCCCCCCAAGATTTTTTTTATCATGTATAATAAATTAAATCTTGCATTTGCCAAAACCCTAAATCTATTTTTCTCACAGCCGGCCCCCCCTGCAACTGGCCTGACTGCGACTCTGCGAGTCTCTTGGCGATTCGCGACTCCGCAAGGCGCAACGCGCAGCCGCTACGGCAGCCGCCGGCCCGCCGCCCGCCGGGCGCCGGCACTAAATTCGAGCCTCCGAAGTCTGATCCGTCACGGACTCACGGTACGCCTGCAGGCTGCACCCATCCGGCCCCATCCGCCTCTTTCAATTTTCGCAAGGTTTCCCTCTTCTAATGGCTTCTTCTTCTTCCAGATTGGATCTAACTGCTTGACTACTTGACTAGTAACTAGTTGGCTTGCTTCTTCAGTTCTTTGGTTCTTCCTCCATCATTACTTCATTAGAAGAGGCTGCCTACCCTAACCCGGTATTTGATTTTTGCCCTCTTTGGTTTGATTTTATTTGGAGGTTTTCTTGTTGGTTCTTAGATGGCTTGATTACTTGAATCCTGTTAAGGAGATTAGTTTGAATCCTGTTTACATCTTGTACCCGTGTGATTAGAAGATGATAAATAGTGTTCTATTGATAGGGATTCTTGCGTTCTCTAGTTAGGGGTTCTCTTGCAAGTTGCAACTTTCTGTAAGAGTTTAGAGAAGGGAAACGGTAATGAGTTAATGTTGTTGTTGTAGGTGATTGCTGTCTTTTGAGATTCCTATACTTGCTGCGTGCTTCCTGTTTGCATTTCCCGTTGACTCTTATGAGAATTTTGAACAGGGGATGTCATTCCCTTGAATGAAGAAGGTGAGCAGTGTTTGTAGTTTCACTGTGCGTAGTTGTGATTTTCCAATCACCTATTCCCAGGGATTGTTAACGGGATTAGTTTGGACTGTTGCCGGTGAACACTATTTATCATTTTCACTTTTATATGTCATATTATTGGTATCACTAGCTGCTTAATTTAGCGTAAACATGTCTTCAAATGAGGATTTTTTTCTTTTAGAAGCTATGGATTGTTATCCACATGGAGCTCCTTTGTCATAGTTACTCTTATAGGGTTTATCATTTCCTTCAATTTTATTTCTTGGTTATTTTTTAATGATGTGAGCTACCTTTTGAGTTATCCTAAGGGAGCGTTTGTTTGACAAATATCATCATCATGGCAATGTTTCTCTAAATAATTTAGCATGACTTTCTTCTCTCCTTGTACAATGAAGTTTTTTTCAAATTTAGGTCATTATGAAGATGAAAACTATTGACTCATTTTTCAATAAGAATTCATCCTCGGAAGCCTCCCCACCTATCTTGCATGTAGATTCAACTGTAGTTGAGAAGTTTCCACTTGTTTTTGAGCGAGATCCTGGATTGCGTCGTCAAATTTGGGAATTTCCCATAGATGAACAAGATGAAATGCGACGAGCTTATATTAAAGCTGGATCTTACCAACACAAACTACAAGAATATCCGGCCTCAGTCTTAGGTGAACATAATCGAAGATTTCAGTATTCATGGTTTGCGAAGTTTCCGTGGTTGGAGTACTCTCCTGTGAAAGATACTGCATACTGTTTGTCATGTTATGTTTTTAATAAGCAACCTAGTGGTCGTTTTGGATCAAGCACATTCACAATTGAAGGATTTCGAAACTGGAGGAAGGTAACTGGAAAAGATTGTGCATTTTTAACTCATGTAGGGAAAGATCATTGTTCTCCACACAACCTTGCTGTCAAAAGATGTGAAGATTTAATGGTTCAATCTCAACATATTGATATAGTAATAGAACGACAAACATCTCAACAAATCGTAATGAATCGAATACGGGTTGGAACTTCAATTGATGCCTTACGATATTGTGCTTTTCAAGGAATTGCATTCCGAGGCCATGATGAAACTTCAAAGTCTATTAATCGCGGCAATTTCATTGAGATGATTAAATTGCTTAGAAATTATAACAAAGAAGTTGATGAAGTTGTTTTAGAAAAAGCTCCAGGAAATGCAATGTACATCTCGCCAACTATTCAGAAAGATCTTCTATCTGTTATGGCCAAAATGGTGCAACGTAAAATACGCCAAGAAATTGGTGATTCAAAATATTGCATTATAGTTGATGAATCTAGAGATGAGTCAAAGAGAGAACAAATGGCTATCGTGATTCGATTTGTAGACGTTCATGGCTTTGTGCAAGAAAGGTTTTTAGATATTGTTCATGTTAAAGATATAAGTGCGTTAACTCTGAAAAATGAAATTTCTGCAGTCTTGTCTCATCATAATTTGAGTATTCAAGATATGCGAGGTCAAGGATATGATGGTGCAAGTAACATGCGTGGTGAATGGAGAGGATTAAAAGCTTTGTTCCTCAATGAATGTCCACATGCCTATTATGTTCATTGTTTTGCACATAAACTCCAGCTAGTTCTTGTTGCAACAAGCAGAGAGGTGAAAGCAGTTCATAATTTTTTTAATGAGTTAATATATATTATTAACACTATCGGTGCTTCCTCCAAGCACAACGATCAATTACGAGCTGCACAAAAGGAATATTTTGATCACATGATTTCTCTTGGTGAAATTGAGACCGGGACAGGAGCAAATCAAATTGGTTCACTACAACGACATGGGGATACTAGATGGTCGTCTCATCTTAACTCTATTTGCAGTGTTATTAATATGTATACAGCTACTTGCTCCGTGTTAATTGATATCAGTGAAAACGGAGGTACGTCTGCTCAACGGGGAGATGCTGAGGCAGCCTTTAGAAAGATGACTGCTTTTGAATTTGTATTCATCTTACATTTAATGAAACAAATTTTGGGAATCAGTGATACTCTATGCAAAGCACTACAATATCAATCTCAGGACATATTAAACGCTATACATTTGGTTTCAACGACGAAAGTTCTTATTCAAAAATTACGGGAATCTGGATGGGAAAAGTTTTTGCAAGATGTGAATTTATTTTGTGAGAAAAATGAGGTTGAAGTTCCAGACATGACTGCTCAGTACAGTGATCGTCGATTTCGAAGTCCACGTGATCTAATTACAGTGGAACATCATTTTCGGGTGGACATCTTTAATTCCACTATAGATTGTGGGTTACAGGAGCTGAACTCAAGATTTAATGATAATTCTATGGAGCTACTTCGTCTTAGCATGGCTTTAGATCCAAGCAATAATTACAAATCTTTTAATATTGATGATATTTGTGCTCTTGCAAAAAAATTCTACTATCAGGATTTTAGTGAACACGAGTTTTTTGTGTTGAATACTCAATTGCAACATTATGAGTTTGATGTTCCTGCTCATAAGGATTTGAAGAATCTGCTTACAATTACTGAACTATGTCAGAAATTGATTGAGACAAAAAAATCAAAGATATACTATCTCATTGACAGATTAATTCGGCTCATTTTGACCCTTCCAGTCTCAACGGCAACTACAGAACGATCGTTTTCAGCTATGAAGATTGTTAAAACAAGGCTTCGCAACAAAATGGAGGATGAATTTCTAGCAAATTGCATGATTTTATATATTGAGCGTGAAATAGCAGAGAAGTTTGACAAAGATTCTATCATAGATGAATTCTATGAATTGAAAAACCGGCGTGCCCAATTGAAGTAACTTTTATATTGTTATTTATGTGTCATGTTGTTTGTAAGTATTGTTTCTTAATTCTAAAATATTTAAACCAAAAATTAAAAAGAAGTTATATTTTCGCAATTTTTTTCTACTTGTCTTATGTCTCGGCCCCCCCTCACTGAACTTCCTGGATCCGCCCCTGTTCATAGGGGTTGATCAACCACGTCTTAAAACTAGAAGTGTCAAGTAGAATCTGACGAGCCAAAACTCGAGATATATTTCTATTGTGGTTTCTTGGGTTTCTAAAATTTGCGGGAGTTAGTGGACAAAACCACCTCCGCATGGTCTGACTTCTTTATGGTACCTTGTGGAAGCCTACCGGGTTTTTTCTTGGGCATCTGCGGTGTATGGTGGAGAGTATGAGACTCCCTCGCAGTTAAGCGGATAAATTATTCGTGAGGGGTGTGTCCAGTTGAGTGATCACCTCGCCCGTGTTTTTGAGGTAGGGTCGACCACAGGTGCTTAATAAAGCTAGTTAAATTTCTTCTTTATGTTTTTACTTTTGTTGTTCCCTTTTTGCCTTGAGAAATCTGGTGTATTTGTGGGAGTACGTGACGATTCACGTAGGTATTTCTTTCTTTTCCTGTACGGCTACCATCATAACTTAAACTGGATTTTATTCATAACTGTTTATGTTTTCTTTTAAAATTATAGAGTTTGGAGTCTTGCCTGAACGTCTGCAGTTATCCCCTACACGCCGTGACATCACGACGCGTATTTTCCCTTGCTCTAATATAATTAAATTGTTGGGAAAAATGCGGGTTGTGACAGGAAGAGCTTGCTAAAATCGTCTTGGTGAACGGGTCGTGGCTACGATAAGAAAATCATGATTGGACCGGATTATTTTTGGAGAACACATAACAAAATAAATAAAGAAATTATCCTCCTAACTGTTATGTCGCTCGAAGCATCCGGATGGGGATCTAGGTGGAATCCCCTACCCGTTGCCCCTAGGTGGGTATAAATAGGCAAAACCCTTAGGAGTTACTACGGGTATGGGTTAACCGTGTACCCGAACTGACCCGTTATGCCTCCGAACCCGTTATTCATCCAAATATACACTAACAATCTCCTCCTATATTTGTGACAAGTAACGTGTACGTTCAGAGTGCAGAAAGTGGAGAATAACAAAACAAGTTTCCGACTTTACACATTTTCATAAGAGTTAGCACAGTTTTTAAAGAAAACACAAACATGAGTTTTTAAAACAATAACATAATACATCCAAAAATAAAAGTGCTACTCAATAATAAATAAGTCTGGAAAAATAAAAATGACAATGAATAAACGTGTAACAATTCTACTTAGAGAGTAAATCATCATCATCCAAGTCAAAGTCCACTCTCTCTCCTCCATCTTCACCAGTGCCTGCAAGGAATTTCATGAGTCAGATTCTATGAATTCATAAACATATGCAGACGTATCAAAGTAAACTAGCTCTACCTAAATGAGTCTAGTACTTGTAGCAGTAGTGTAACACCCCAAAATGTTGTAGGAGCGACGGGGATCACTTTTTGCCAAGACGAAGTTTTGGAGCAGGTGTCACGGGCGTGACACAGGCGTGTTTGGCCGCGGTCGTGCGGTCGACGCTTTGGCGGTCGACGGTGGTCGAGTTGTAGAACACGGCCTAGGACACGGGCGTGTCCCAGGCCGTGTCACTCCAGGGATTCTGCAAGTGTGGCACACGGGCCGTGACACGGGCACAAACACGGCTGTGTCAAATTTGACACGGGCGTGTCGGATGCCGTGTCACAAGGCCGTGTACCTCTCTGACTGCGAAGCGTTGGTCGATTGCACACGGGGGGCGTGACACGGGTCCCAACACGGGCGTGTCGCAGGTGACACGGGCGTGTCGGAGGCCGTGTCAAAGGCCGTGTGCTGGTTTTCGAATCGATCGAGACGGCGAATGGGTGACACGGCCAGGCACACGGCCGTGTTGCAACCTGTGTTCGGCGCAGATTTTGTATTTTGAGGCCTAATCGTGGCCGTTCGTTTCCTTGGCTTGGGATCCGACGGCTGGGAGTGATTGCTGGCAGCTTAAACCCAAAAATAGGGTTTGCAAACCCCATTTTCACTTGGGTTTTCTCTTTCTAAATCCTAGAGAGAAGGGAGAGCAAGGAGGAAGGAGGAGTCCAAGATCCGGCCGCCGGAGGAGCTTCGGAGCTCCGAATCGCGATCCGAGTCCAGATCCGCGGAGGTGACGCCGTTGCGGTGCTTTCTGTTGAAGTGTGACCGGGCGGTCTGTCTTGGCGAGTTGGAGACCGCGCGGTCTGGCGGTCTCCCTCAGCGATTTGGTTGCTGTGCTGTTGCTGTCTGGTTGCCGAACGGTCTGGCGGTCTCCCCTGGCGGTCTCTCTCTCTCTCTAGTGGTAGCCGTGCGGTTAGCCCTTCTGTCTAACCGCGCGGCCTGTGCGGTTTGATCTGTATAGTCCGCTTAGTCCTGTAATTTTTTAGTCCCACATCTCTTATTTGTATTCTCTCTTCTCTCCTCCATTCTATATAAGGGAGGGCATACCTTTGTAATAGACACCTTTTTCTGATAATAAAATTTCAGTTATACCCGTTCCGGCTTGTTTTTGGTTCGTTTCTAACATGGTATCAGAGGGAGCGATCATTGGCTCCTGATTCTGTCCGCCCTGTTCGCGCGGCTTTCTTCCGCTTGTTTTCTCGCGACCTGTTTCTCGCGACCTGTTTCCTTCGCCTGCCTGCGCCTTGTCCGCGCGGCTTCTTGCCTTCTTTGTCGTTGCCCTCTGTGTGCGCGACCTGTTGCCTTGTTGCTCCTTTGCTTCTGTCCGCGCGGCCTGCCTCTTCTTCTCGCGGCCTGTTTTCCTCGGCTTGTTTCTTCCGCCTGTTTGCTTGCGCCCTGTTTGCGCGGCCTGTATCTGTTGCTTGCTTCTTTCTTGCGACCTATTCTAGTCGCCGCTCCCTCCTTCTCTTCTCTAGTCGCCGCGACCTGTCTCCGCGGCCTCTTTTGCCTTGTTTGCCTTTTGCCTCCTGATATCCTCCTCTTCTGTTCGCGCGGTCTGTCTGCTAGCCGCCCGACTTCTCTCCTTCTGTTTGGTTCTGCGGCTTGGTCGTGGCTTTTCTGGCCGCTGGTGTCTGCCATCGTGACCGCTGCAGATCTTTTCTTCCTATCCGCACGATTTCTCTCTGTTCGCGTGCGTTCTTCCTTGTTTAGGCGGCCTCTCTGCCCTTCTTCCTTCGCTGCCCTCTCTTGTCCCCGCGACCTGTCTCTTAGTCGCAGCGGCTTGTTTTTCCTCTGTGCGGCTCTTCCTTTAGCCGGTCCTGCTTGTTAGTCGCCGCGACCTCCTATTGTGTCGCGCGGCTTGTGCTTCCCTTTTGCCTTGCTCTACATCTTGGTCGTGGCCCTTCTTGCCGCTGGTGTGCTGTCACCGTGACCGCTGCAGTTCTTTTGTTCCTCCTGTCATGGCTTCCATATACTCCTCAGAGCCGCTCGCCTCGGTGGTCACGTCTTCTGGTAGTGCCCACGTTGTTACTCAAGGAAAATGGCTGATCGACACCGGTGCTACTAATCATATGACCGGCAATCCCCAGTGTTTTTCTCTCCTAGAAACACATGGTCGGTTGCCCCCGGTTACTCTCGCTGACGGCTCTTCTTCATCGGTTCATGGGACGGGGATAGTCCATGTCTCTCCGTCTCTTCGTTTGGAGGATACTCTCTACGTGCCCAAGTTCCCATGCAACCTATTATCTGTTACCTCTCTCTGCAAGCAATTACAATGTTCTGTTACTTTTACTTCTACTAATTGCTCTTTTCAGGATCCGGCCTCCCAACGGACGATTGCTACTGGGACTGAGAGTGGCGGCCTATACTTCCTGGACAACATTTCTGCTTTCTCCACCTTCTCCTCCACCTCCACAGATCTTCTCCAATGGCATCTCCGCCTTGGTCATGCTCCTCCTCATCTTCTTCGTCAACTTCTGCCCCACCTTCCTCCACAAAGTCCTCCGCTCAACTGTGAAGCCTGTCAGCTTGGCAAGCATCACCGCTCCTCTTTCCCTCCAAAGCACGTTCGTGGATCCACCCGTCCGTTTGATCTCATCCACTCCGATATTTGGGGTCCTTCTCCTACTCCTACCGTTGGTCGGGGTAGTTCATATTTTGTCGCATTCATTGATGATTTCTCTCGCTGTACGTGGGTGTATCTGTTAAAAGATCGCTCCGAATTATTCTCTGTATGGACATCCTTCTATCTCATGATCAAGACTCAGTTTGATGTTTCTATTAAAGTTCTTCGATCTGATAATGCCAAAGAATATATCAGTCATGATTTTTCTGTCTTCTGCATGCAATATGGGCTTATTCATCAAACTAGTTGTGTCTATACTTCACAACAAAATGGTGTGGCAGAACGCAAAAACCGTCATCTTCTTGATGTCGCTCGTTCCTTGATGACCCAGATGCATGTTCCTCGCTCCTATTGGGGCTATGCTGTTCTCCTTGCCTGTTACCTCATCAATCGCATTCCCTCCACCGTTCTTCACGGAAAAACCCCATTCTCCATTTTGTATCCGGGCAAGGAGCCGTTTTCCCTCCCTCTCCAAATATTTGGATGCACTGCTTTTGTGCATACCCCCTCTGCCACCCGTGATAAGCTATCCCCTCGCTCCACCAAATGTATCTTTCTGGGATACTCCACCACTCAGAAAGGGTATTGTTGCTTTGATCCCATCCTTCGTAAGCAGTTCGTTTCTGCTGACGTCACCTTCTTCGAGAATACCTCCTACTTCTCGGATGACTCCTCTCCTCCTCTCCCATCTTCTGATTCTCCTGTTGTTCCCTTTGTTCCCTCGTCTCCTACTACTATATTCACCCCTACTCCATCCCCGTCCACTCCTCCCACTCCACCGCCGTCTCCCGCATCTCCGCCGCCGTCGCTCTCTACTCCCGGGCCAGCTCTCTCTGCCACGGATGCTCCGGATGCCGAGGAACTTGCTGACCTGGATCTTCCTGTGGCTCTTCGCAAAGGGGTGCGGACGTGTACCCTACACCCCCTTACTGCTGTTGTTTCATATGATCGTCTTACCCCTTCTCGCAGGGCCTTTGCTCTAGATATCTCTGCCACTGCCACGCCCCGCTCTTACCAGGAGGCCCTTGCTATTCCTCACTGGAAGATGGCCATGGATGAGGAAATGGCCACCCTAACGGAGCGGGATACCTGGACTCTTGTTCCTCCTCCCTTCGGTACTGATGTCGTTGGCTGTCACTGGGTCTTTGTGGTGAAATTTGCCCCGGATGGCACTGTGGACCGTTATAAAGCTCGCCTTGTGGCTAAGGGCTTTACTCAGACCTATGGAGTTGATTACTTTGACACCTTCTCTCCCGTGGCTCGTCTCAGCACTATACGGGTTCTTCTCTCTGTGGCGGTCAATAAAGACTGGCCCATTTCCCAGCTGGATGTAAAGAATGCCTTTCTTTACGGTGATCTTCAGGAGGCCATCTACATGGAGCAACCTCCTGGGTATGTTGCTCAGGGGGAGACACGAGTATGCCGGCTGCAGAAGGTAATTTATGGCCTAAAGCAGAGCCCTCGGGCTTGGTTTGACAAGTTCAGCGGCATCGTGGCGGCCGTTGGTTTTGTGCGCATCTCTGCTGATCACTCTCTATTTGTTCGCAAAACCTCCTCGGGACTGGTGGTTCTTGCAGTTTATGTTGATGACATTCTTCTCACTAGCGATGATCAGGAAGGGGTAGCCTTGACAAAGCGGCACCTTCGTCAACATCTAGTCACAAAAGACATGGGCTCTCCGAAGTACTTTTTGGGGATTGAAATCTCTCGGAAGCCTAACTCCTTAGTCCTCTCTCAGCGTAAGTATGCCCTTGATCTTTTAAAAGAAGCAGGATTGACTGGGGCTAAACCTGCCCGGTGTCCCATGGCTGTTGGAGAAGACAAAACCTGGACAGATGATTCGCCTCTTCTTTTAGATACTACGCGGTACAGGCGACTTGTTGGTAAGCTCATATACCTCACCGTGACCAGGCCCGATATTTCCTATGCTGTGGGCAAGGTGAGTCAATTCATGCAAGCACCCAGAGAGTGCCATCTACAGTCCGCCTTGCGGATCTTGGAGTACGTCAAAGCAGTCCCTGGGAAAGGATTGCTCTTTCAGAAGAATGGTCATCTGAGGGTTGAAGCATACTCAGATGCGAGTTACGCTGATGACAAAGGGGATCGCAAGTCCACCTCCGGTTTCTGCACTTTTGTTGGGGGAAATCTGGTAAGCTGGAAGAGCAAGAAGCAGTCTGTTGTCTCCAGGTCCAGTGCTGAAGCAGAGTATCGGAGTATGACATCGACCACTTGTGAGTTAAAGTGGCTTCGGGCTCTCATGCTGGATTTAGGAGAGGTCTACAACCATCCTCTACCTATGTTCTGTGACAATAAGGCTGCTATATACATCTCCAAAAATCCAGTCTTTCATGAAAGAACCAAGCACATTAAGGTCGATTGTCATTTCATTCGTGAAGAGATTTTAAAGGAACAAATTTGCACTCCATTTGTTACTTCTGAGAAAGAGCTGGCTGACATCTTCACCAAGCCAGTATCCGCCTCGTTCCTGCATATTTGTGACAAGCTGGGCATGATCGATATATATGCTCCAGCTTGAGGGGGAGTGTTGAAGTGTGACCGGGCGGTCTGTCTTGGCGAGTTGGAGACCGCGCGGTCTGGCGGTCTCCCTCAGCGATTTGGTTGCTGTGCTGTTGCTGTCTGGTTGCCGAACGGTCTGGCGGTCTCCCCTGGCGGTCTCTCTCTCTCTCTGGTGGTAGCCGTGCGGTTAGCCCTTCTGTCTAACCGCGCGGCCTGTGCGGTTTGATCTGTATAGTCCGCTTAGTCCTGTAATTTTTTAGTCCCACATCTCTTATTTGTATTCTCTCTTCTCTCCTCCATTCTATATAAGGGAGGGCATACCTTTGTAATAGACACCTTTTTCTGATAATAAAATTTCAGTTATACTCGTTCCGGCTTGTTTTTGGTTCGTTTCTAACACTTTCCAACCGCATAGTTTTCGATGGCGCCGCGGAAAAGCGAAAGGGTAACGATTCTCTTCTTGAGCATGTGAAGCTCTTCTTCCTTTGCATGGGAAAACCCCTCTCCCGCAAGTGTGCGGCGAGATCGTGGTATTCCTTGGGGTAGATATGTAAAGTCCCCCTTGTTAGAGTCCAGAATCGTAGTACGGACATAGACATGCTGTGTGAAGCCTACCCGGATGTGTTTTCCGGATCGGTGATGTTTTGCTATGCATATTCTAGCCGCAGAAGACTCCGAGCATTGTGATTGTTTTCGGGTTGCTATGCGGTAGAATGCATCAGGGAATCTGGGGGATTAACCCCGAGGTGCACCCGGAAATCTGGACGGAAACGCATTTCTGTCATATCGGTGGCCTGAGAGCCAACCGGGTACATAGCGGGGCTATGTACCATGTTTGATCGTTATTTGGGACTGGGGAAGCTTAGTCCGCGTCAGTGGCCAAATGGCAATGGCGGGGTGAGCAACGGACTAGTGTACCCTTACCCGCTCCACCTGCTCGGTTAAAGCGACCTAAAGTTTTACGTGGGACTTACCGAGGTTTGGAGATCGAGTCTAGGCTGCGGCTGAGAAGACTAAATGCTCACAAAGATTGCCACCCTGGAGGTGGTGGTGGAGTCGAGGACCGGACGGGGTTCGGACTGGCTTCGCCGAGTAAGTGCCCTGAGAGCACGGGGTGTACGGCCGTGAGAGCGTGCACCTATGTTGAGATGCTTGTTTTGCTGTGTTGCGTGTTTTGCTAATAAGTGCAGGGAAGAAGCTTTGCCGCCCCGGTTTGGGGGCGGAATCGTTATAATTTGGTCAGCATTGCTGACCGTTGCTATTGTTCGCCACCGGGCGGTGGTTTGTGGCTTGCAGGTGCTGCGGAGCAGAGCGGGAAATAGCGGGCTAAAGCTCTTGTTGCTGTGCCGGCCCTCGAAGGCCTAATTGCTTATGTTTCTTTCCCGTTTTTCATGTATGGCCGGCCTGCGAGCCGAAGTATGAAAACACTACTTTTGTTAAGTGAACAGTGTAAGGCCTTAAGGCCACTTCTCTTTTGGTGTATGTATATATTCCTGAGTTTGTAGTGGACATTCATGTTGTTGTGGCTGGGTTCTTATTTCTTTTGCAATCAAATAAATTGCTTCCGCTAGGTATTGTGTATGACGACATGATTGGTTGAATGGTTTCAACGCGTAACCAACCGGTCTGTCCGTAGTATATGGCGTCGGGCCCCGGCCGGACCTACTGCTATATGCTATGCGACGGATAGGGGTGTTACAAATTGGTATCAGACTACTGGTTTCGGTCAAGCTTAAATGAATTCGTGGGCGAATTCACTTTAAGGGGTGGTGAGCACATGTATGTGCGTCATCGTCATAACATGAAAAGAACCCATGAATGTCCACTTAGGAATGAAAATACACATGTTTGGGGAACCTGCGTGTTCCTATAATTGTTTTTTGCATTTTTGTTCGGTCCCTGATTGGTGTTCTGTACGATTGTAGGTGTCCGAGAGTGGCGCGTGGCAGTCTGAATGCGCACTTTCTGAGAAAAGAAATGCACCCAGCGACGTGTTGGAGACCCCTACGTCTTTGGAAACCATAAGAAGGGTGGTTGAAGTGGTGTTCGCTGTGAACAACGCACATCATGGGAGTAATGTGCAACCATTTGTCCCTGAGTTGGCCCCAACATCGGGTGGTATGTTGGAGCAAAGGGCATTTGGGGGTCCAGTAGAGCAGCAGGGGAGCATGACTGTGGCGCAGGGAGCGCATTCGGTGGACGCATATTTGCAGACGTTCCTTATGGTAAGGCGCTACCCAGGCTTTGAATGGGAAAGCGAGCAATCTATAGTGGATAGATTTTATAACGGTCTGCGCAGCGAGTTGCGTATCCTACTGCTAGGACCAAAGTTATTGGGATTCCGAGCTTTGGTGGAATCGGCCAGAGCGTTGGAAGTGGAGTTGGGGGAAACTCACCGAGTACCGGTGAATAGGGTACCAAACCTTACAGATCCTATAAGGACTGCTTATCGAAAGATGCCGAGAGAAGAGGCTGGGTCATCTACTACCCAAACTACCGTCAAATGTTATTCTTGTGGCAAGAAAGGGCACCTCGCCAGAGAGTGTTGGGAGAGTGCTCAGAAGACAAGGAAAGTTTTGGCAGGAACAGTCGGAGATTCTGTGGCAAAAGATTCGATGGTCAAGCGGACAACCTCAAAATCTGGGTACCGTAGGTGGTACAAGAAGGCTAGGAGGTCGGGTCTAGTCCCTTCCTCTAGCACATCCGGAGCGACTACAGTCCAAACCCTGGATGAATGCTTTGTTTGTGGAAAGCCGGGGCACTATGCCCGGAATTGTTGGGTTGGACGCCCAATGTCCAAAAAGAAGTCGGGGGAAATTTTTGAGGAGAAAGGAAAGGCAGTGGCGTCTACCGCACCGCTATTTACTCCGGCACAACTGGGAATGGACATCCTTGGCCAGCAGGAGGCCTTGTGACCGACTGTCGGGAAGACAGGTATGGTTTAATTGATAGCAATTTAGCTTCTTATACCTGCTACCTTTTGCGTGTTAGCTTAGGACTGGAGGTTCTAGGCTTTGTTTGGATTATTGGCAATCCGGCGAGAGCATTGTTCGATACGGGAGCTTCGCGCACCTTTTTTCCAAGGGGTTTATATCATGTATTGAAGTACCTTCTTCGATGGCAAAGGACAAATTGGATGCGTTGTGGCGTTACGGATGTTCAATGCGCGCGAAAAGAGTTTCTGTGTTGCAAGGTTACGGTTTAGGGGTCAGGGATTCGACGTGCAAGCGTCGTTACTGCCACCATGGGAGGCTTTGAAGCCTAAGCCTACATTGGGTAGTATCTCGGGTGTATCCGAATATCCTGATGTGTTTCCCTGGAGTCCCTCCGTAGCGAGCGATCGATTTCGCGAGTGAGCTGGCGCCAGGTGCCAAATCTGGGTCATGCTCCCCTTATAGGCTAACGCCTGATGAGTTGGCAGAACTGAAAGTTCATTTTGAAGAGCGTATGGATCAAGGTCTTGTGCGTCCAAGTTTATCGTCTTGGAGCACACCGGCCCTCTTCGTGTAGAAGAAGGACGGGAGTTTGCGGCTCTGAATCGTTTATGAAAAACTGAGCAAGTCGATAAAAGAGATCAAGTACCCGATCCCAAGGAATGGCGATATGTTTGATCAGTTGGGTGGGTCATCGGTGTACTTAAAGTCGGAACTTAAGTCTGGTTACTATCAGATGAGAATCAAGGAAAGTGTTATCCCAAAGATAGCGTTCAACACAAGATATGGGCATTTCGAGTTTACGGTCATGTCGTTCGGGCTGACTAATGCGCCATCGGTGTTCATGGACCTGATGAACAGAACGTTCAGGGAGTACTTAGACCATGTTGTGTTCGTCTTTATTGACAACCTATCGGTGTGCTCGCAGTGCGAAGAAGATCGCTTCAAGCATCTGCGTTTGGTTTTGGGGACGCTAAGGAGGAACGAGCTATACGCAAAGTTCTCCAAAGGCGAGCCTTGGTTATCTTCAGTGACGTTCCTTGGTCACTTAGTCAGTGGGAAGAGTTGCGGTGGATCCGGCGTAGACTGTTACAATACGAAATTGGCCTGTGTTGTCTTCGGTAGAGGAAGTCCGGAGTTTGCTGGGGCTTGCCAGCTTTTACAGGCACTTCGTGGAAAACTTCTCGCGGATAGCGCTACCTCTCACGACTTTGACAAGGAAAGATCAGAGTTTTGTGTCGGCGCATGAGTGGGCGCAAGCTTTTGAAGAGCTGAAGAGTCGGTTGACCACGGCGCCAGTGCTTAGTTCGCCGAGTGGGACCGAGGTCTTCGAGGTTTTTAGTGACGCTTCGGGTAGTGGTTTGGGATGCGTGCTGGTGCAGCATGGGAACTTGATAGCCTATGGTTCGCGTCAGCTAAAAGTGCATGAAAGGAATTATCCGGTTCGCGACTGGGAGTTGGCGGCCGTGATATTTGCGCTTAAGCTGTGGAGACGCTACTCGTACGACGTTAGGTCGATATTCATACTGACCTTAAGAGCCTGAAATATCTGTTGAATCAATAGAACCTGAACTTGAGGCAGCGGAGATGAAAGGAGTTCCTGGGGGACTATACGTTCAAGATTTATCATGCACCCGGCAAGGACAACGCAGTGTGGATGCGTTGAGTCGCAGGGCTCCCGCCCAAGCCAAATGGTTGTTGGTACATGTTGAGAGGCTGGTGCAGGAATTGGAAGCGTTAGAGATCCGTTGTGTTGACAAGCAGACTAGCGCCGAAGCATTGTTGAACTGGACGGAGGTTCAGTATGACCTGGCTGGTCGTATTTGGCAGGCCATGGTTTGTGTAGCTGCATGAAGGAAATCATGAGTGCGGCTCGTTGGGTCAGAATCCCAAATTGACGGTGGTAGGTGGGATACCAAGGAAAGACAATCGTTTGTGCGGCCCAAGCTTGGGTAATCTATTGGTGGAGTTGTGATACGTTATATCAAGTACTCAACTCGCTTGGGAGGCACAAGTTGAGCCGATATCTGTAGAAGTGCTCTGGTGGCCAAAACTCTAGAAAGTTGTGGCGCTATATGTGGCAAATCAGCCTTGCGCCTTAGTAAAGGCAGAGTGTCTAGTGCCGGGGGATTCTTGAATCCTTGCCTAGTTCGGAATAGAAGTTCGACTGGACTGTGGGCATGGTTTGCCAAAGTCACAGTGAATTAACGACGCCGTTTGGGTGATCGTAGTTGTGTTGACACTAGTGTCGCACTTCATTCCGCATAGGAAGGATGACTCGGTGGAGAAGTTGACAAAGTTATATGTTGACAATATCGTTAGGCTGCATGGTGTGCCCCGTAGCATTATGAGTGATCGCGATGGACGATTCACGTCAAATGATTGGAAGGGTTGAAGAAAGTGCTGGAGGTTAAGATGAAGTTTAGTCCAGTCTTACAACCGCGGACGGATGGGCAGACCGAGAGAGTTAATAGAACAATGGAGGACATGCCCCGCATGTGTGTTCTAGACTTCGGGAAGCTTTGGGAGGACCACCTGTTTTAGTGGAGTTCTCGTACAACAATAGCTACCAGGCGAGTATCCAAATGGCGCCCTTTGAGGCCCTATATGGTAGAAAATGTCGCACGCCGTTGTCCTGGTTAGAAATGGGTGAGGCAAGGTTGTATTAGAAGCAGGAGGTGGAGAGTGCTACCTCGTTAGTACGGATCATTCGGGAACGCTTGTTGATCGCTCAGGACCGGCAGGCGGAGTATTACAACATCAAGCACCGGAATGTGGAGTTCACGGTAGGCGATTGGGTATATCTTAAAGTGAAGCCGTTCAAAGGGGTTTCGCGGGTAAGACGCTTGAAGAAGCTGAGCCCAAGATACCTTGGACCTTTTGAGGTTCTGGAGCGAGTCGGCAAAGCGGCTTACCGTTTGAGGCTATCGGAGAAATTAAGTGGATTACATGATGTGTTCCACATTTCAGTGTTGCGGAAGGCGGTGCAAGAGCCTTCGCAGGTGATCGCGGTTGACCAAGTGCCGGTGGACGAGGGGTTGACGACTAGGGTCAAGCCCATTCGAATCGAGGATGTTGAGGTCAAGAGACTCCGTAACAAGGAGATCCGGATGGTTAAGGTCCAGTAGGATAATTGCGGGCGAGAGGAGCTCTCTTGGGAACGGGAGCAGACTATGCGGGAGGAGTACCCGGAATTGTTCCGCTCAGGTACTGTTTTACGTTAAGTCCTATTTTTCCTTCATTAATTTTGTGGGCGAAATTCTTTAAGGAGGGTAGAATTGTAACACCCCAAAATGTTGTAGGAGCGACGGGGATTACTTTTGGCCAAGACGAAGTTTTGGAGCAGGTGTCACGGGCGTGACACGGCCGTGTCACGGGCGTGACACGGGCGTGTCACGGGCGTGACACAGGCATGTCACGGGCGTGACACAGGCGTGTTTGGCCGCGGTCGTGCGGTCGACGCTTTGGCGGTCGACGGTGGTCGAGTTGTAGAACACGGCCTAGGACACGGGCGTGTCCCAGGCCGTGTCACTCCAGAGATTCTGCAAGTGTGGCACACGGGTCGTGACACGGGCACAAACACGGCCGTGTAAAATTTGACACGGGCGTGTCGGATGCCGTGTCACAAGGTCGTGTACCTCTCTGACTGCGAAGCGTTGGTCGATTGCACACGGGGGGCGTGACACGGGTCCCGACACGGGCGTGTCGCAGGTGAAAGGGTGTGTCGGAGGCCGTGTCAAAGGCCGTGTGCTGGTTTTCGAATCGATCGAGATGGCGAATGGGTGACACGGCCAGGCATACGGCCGTGTTGCAACCCGTGTTCAGCGCAGATTTTGTATTTTGAGGCCTAATCGTGGCCGTTCGTTTCCTTGGCTTGGGATCCGACGGCTGGGAGCGATTGCTGGCAGCTTAAACCCAAAAATAGGGTTTGCAAACCCCATTTTCACTTGGGTTTTCTCTTTCTAAATCCTAGAGAGAAGGGAGAGCAAGGAGGAAGGATGAGTCCAAGATCCGGCCGCCGGAGGAGCTTCGGAGCTCCGAATCGCGATCCGAGTCCAGATCCGCGGAGGTGACGCCGTTGCGGTGCTTTCCAACCGCATAGTTTTTGATGGCGCCGCGGAAAAGCGAAAGGGTAACGATTCTCTTCTTGAGCATGTGAAGCTCTTCTTCCTTTGCATGGGAAAACCCCTCTCCCGCAAGTGTGCGGCGAGATCGTGGTATTCCTTGGGGTAGATATGTAAAGTCCCCCTTGTTAGAGTCCGGAATCGTAGTACGGACATAGGCATGCTGTGTGAAGCCTACCCGGATGTGTTTTCCGGATCGGTGATGTTTTGCTATGCATATTCTAGCCGGAGAAGACTCCGAGCGTTGTGATTGTTTTCGGGTTGCTATGCGGTAGAATGCATCAGGGAATCTGGGGGATTAACCCCGAGTTGCACCCGAAAATCTGGACGGAAACGCATTTTTGTCATATCGGTGGCCTGAGAGCCAACCGGGTACATAGCGGGGCTATGTACCATGTTTGATCGTTATTTGGGACTGGGGAAGCTTAGTCCGCGTCAGTGGCCAAATGGCAATGGCGGGGTGAGCAACGGGCTAGTGTACCCCTACCCGCTCCACCTGCTCGGTTAAAGCGACCTAAAGTTTTACGTGGGACTTACCGAGGTTTGGAGATCGAGTCTAGGCTGCGGCTGAGAAGACTAAATGCTCACAAAGATTGCCACCCTAGGGGTGGTGGTGGAGTCGAGGACCGGACGGGGTTCGGACTGGCTTCGCCGAGTAAGTGCCCTGAGAGCACGGGGTGTACGGTCGTGAGAGCGTGCACCTATGTTGAGATGCTTGTTTTGATGTGTTGCGTGTTTTGCTAACAAGTGCAGGGAAGAAGCTTTGCCGCCCCGGTTTGGGGGCGGAATCGTTATAATTTGGTCAACATTGCTGACCGTTGCTATTGTTCGCCACCGGGCAGTGGTTTGTGGCTTGCAGGTGCTGCAGAGCAGAGCGGGAAATAGCGGGCTAAAGCCCTTGTTGCTGTGCCGGCCCTCGAAGGCCTAATTGCTTATGTTTCTTTCTCGTTTTTCATGTATGGCCGACCTGCGAGCCGAAGTATGAAAACACTACTTTTGTTAAGTGAACAGTGTAAGGCCTTAAGGCCACTTCTCTTTTGGTGTATGTATACATTCCTGAGTTTGTAGTGGACATTCATGCTGTTGTGGCTGGGTTCTTATTTCTTTTGCAATCAAATAAATTGCTTCCGCTAGGTGTTGTGTAGGACGACATGATTGGTTGAATGGTTTCAACGCGTAACCAACCGGTCTGTCCGTAGTATATGGCATCGGGCCCTGGCCGGACCTACTGCTATATGCTATGCGACGGATAGGGGTGTTACAAGTAGTGAAGTAACACTGTCAACATCTCTATCCAGTCTAGCTAGGATCAATCAAGTTTTGGTTTTAATAAATCAAACGTTGTTATCTTACTTATTAGTGATCACTATGCACCTCATCATATGATTTGGCACACCGTCATTTGCAATATTATCAAATGTGGAATAATGTGTTATGATCACTAATGTTAGATTAACTCATACAATGACTTTTTATTCCCAGTTGAATAATTCTCAAATCAACTTACAACGAGAAAGATGTTAAGTCATTAGGAGTGGAATGACTAGCATCTAACCATCTTGGTCTTTCATCAAGAAATTATTTGGGGTTTTCAGTCTGTTATTAGATGCTTGAATGTTGCGACTATAAGTTCTTGCTGTGAAAACATAAACATAGGAGAAAGTTTCATATTTCTATGAACTTTAATCTCATCTCCCCCGATATTTTTATTGTGAGAACTCTTTTTAAGCCATTTGTTAAGGCATATGCGACATTATCTTTTAACCTCACATCAATGAGGTTCACAATCCCTTGACTTGTAAGGGAGGTCAACCAGACTTGTTTCATCCGTAATTGCCTTCTTTTGCTATTGAACAAAGTGTTCGTAGCAATCGTTTTAGTAGCCTGATTGTCACAGTAAACTGCAACAGAACTCAACTTCAGGCTTGACAGTGGAATGTCCATCACCAAATCTCTTATCCACTCTTCTTCTTCTCCCGCTGAAGCTAGAGTGTAGAGTTCGGATTCCATCGAAGATAGCGCAATACATGATTGCCTCTTGGACTTTCAGGCTACAACTGCTCCTCCTAGTGTGAATATAAATCCACTGTGGACTCGCTGTCGTTTAATTCCGAGCACCACGATGCATCGGAATATCCTTCCAAAACTGGAGGATGACCATGGTAACATAAAATATACGTTTGAGTGTGCTTTAGGTATCGCATCAGCCTATCAAGGGCATCACAATGGTCTTGACTAGGATTACTAGTGAATCTGCTTAACATGCCGACCATAAAGGCTATGTCAGATCTTGTGCAGACCATAACATACATGAGACTACCAATTAGTTTAGCATAATCCAACTTTCTAACCGCAGCTCCATCATTGGGCTTTAAGCGATTATTATTATCGTAAAGTGTCTCTACTGCTCTACGTTTATTGTATCCTCACGTATCCAACATGAACTTTTTATAGTGGCTTTGACTTAGGGAAATGCCATTTTTCTTAAAGCTCACCTGCATGTCTAGTATAGTCTCAGCTACACCTAGGTCTTTAATGTTAAACTCTTTTATTAGTTCTGACTTAACGTCATCCACTACGGATTGATCAAAACCAAGTATTAGCATATCATCTACATACAAGCATATTATAGCGACGTTGTTCGATCTATTACGTATGTAAAGACTTTTATCCGAGAGACTCGACATGAATCTCATATTCCTTACACTATAGTCAAACTTCTCATGTCATAATTTTGGTGCTTGTTTTAGTTCGTATAACGACTTGATTAACTTACATACCTTATTTTCGTGACCGACTACTATGAAACCTTCAGGTTGGCTCATGTAAATTTCTTCGGTCAGATCTCTATTCAAGAACACAGTCTTAACATTCATTTGATGAACAATAAAGTTCTCAATAGACGCAATAGCAAGGAGTATCCTAATGGTTGCTAAGTGACACACTTGTGAATATACATCAAAATAAATCCACCTCATTAACTTGTGTGAAACCTTTAGCCACTAGGCGCATTTTATACTTAGTTACGCTACCATTAGGATTGAGTTTCTTTTTTAGAACCCACTTACACCCTATAGTTTTAGCCCCTTTTGGCTTATAAACTAACGTCTAGGTGTTGTTCTAAAGCAAAGAGTTCATCTCTTCATCAATGACTTCTTTCCAGAGTAGTAAATCCTTTGATCTCATCGCGTCCTTATAGGTGGATGGATCAGCCTCAATATGGTAAGTGACAAAGTCACTACCAAAAGTTATAGGAGTTCGCTCTCTCACCGAAGTCCTTCTAGACTCTGGGACACTATTGTCTATCGGGATTGAATAGGATGTGCTCGGTACTGATTCAGGTTCTTCCTTAGTAATAGTTGCTTGCATACCTGGGATGGTCGGGTTCTTATCCTTAAGGAACTTATCCTCAAAGAGCACATCATCCCTAGATTCAATAATTATATTGTTAGACAAGTCTAAGAATCTATCTGCAACACTATCTTCAACACAACCTAAGTAGACACACGTGTTAGTCCTAGATCCAAGTTTAGACCGTCTAGGGTCAGAGAGCCTGACATAGGCTATGCAGCCCCAGGTCTTAAGTCTAGTTATTCTCGGGGGTCTCTTATACCAAACCTCGTAGGGTGTGACGTCTAACTTAGCATGAGAGACTTTGTTTAGAATGTTGTTGGCAGTTGATTGCGCGAAACTATATCCGCAAACGACAACGACAAGTGTACCGTATCGGGAGTGGTATAGGTTTATAAAAACTAAGATCGTATTAGACTCGGGGTGGTCGAGTAATCCTACTTTGAAAAATCGTTATTATTTTATCAATAGAAATTTAAGTTGGGGGCTGCGAATAGCAGAAACTAAAAAATGCTAATTGAATTAATTCGATGGGTTAAAAGCTAGTGCCCGGTCTTTGAATCGCGTCGGAAATTAAAATTATCGAAATGAAAATAGAGTGCAATTCTCTTGTTGAAGAGGTTTTGACCGTGGAGGTTCCCGAAGCATGAACACCTTTCTTTCGAAGATTAGGTTCAACTAAGTTTAGGTGTATCGACCAAACTTTCGTTCTAAAATCGGATCGCCAAAGACTTGCTTTAGGTTGTGAACCTCGCTATTGGATTTTACTCCAATCCGGAAGAGTTACGTTGTCCTCTCTCGAGGGTTGCGTCCTACTCTTTTTACCAATGAGTGATCGATTCACCTTCCGAGCCTCTCGGCTAACTAAAGAGCGAAAACCATTATGAAAGTTATATAAAATATATAGCCTCAATGAATTTATCAACGGTAAATCGTAAGCGTTCAACAATTTGAGAAAAACAAAACTAAAATCATAACAAAAATTAACTCATCCTCGGATCATCGCGACCGAGCACTATAAAGATTAGTTACTCATGGAGATGGGTGGATCGTTATTATAAAAATACGACATCATGAAAAAAAGAACAAAGGTGATGTGAGTTAAAAATCTGTATGACTACAAGAGACGAAATTTGAAATAAGAATAATGAAATTTTATTGCTAGTAGATAAAAAAGATTATAAGAAATACCAGCACGGGTAAGTTGAAGAGCAATTCTAAATTGAAAGAGGTGAAGTACAAGATTATTAAAATAACAACTAAAACAAAGACAGAAAAGACGACAACTTTTTTACTCGGAATCTCGGGATGAATTTCTCCAACTGAGAAATCTAGTTGAAGTCTAGCGAAGGAATAGAATTCTGGAATCAAATTTTCTCCCCCCATATGCCCAAAATAATGAGGTATTTATAACCTCATTATTTACAAACGGCTGAATTAATTTTAATTGGTCGTTACTGTTCATGCTACAGTACCGGCCAATTGAAATTTATCCAGCCGTTTCATTATTCGGTCCGGGTGAGGTGGCAGAAGAGTTAGCGGCGGGATCCGGTCGGTCAAAGGTTTTTGACGCGGATCGGTGAGCTGGAGGCGAGTTTGGAGGAGATGGCTGACGTGGCGTTTGCTTGAAGACGGGCTGCTAGCATGGAGTGGTGATGACATTGCATGGTTGAGGTGGCGGCCGGCTATGTTTGGTGAGCTGCTCTGACAGCTTTGAAGGTGGCGTTGGAGCTTTGTGGAGGTGGATCTGCTGGCCGGAGCTGCTTCATGCAAGGGTGGTGCGCGGTGGTGGCGCTGGATGGTTGGCCGAGCTTCTGTAACTATGGTGGCATCGAGGAGGCTGACCGAGCATGATGCGGAGCTTGGCCGGAGGATCTCGGTGGGGGTTGAGCTTGGTAAAAGTGGTCGGGCATGGTGGAGCAAGGTGGCCGAGCTTCATAGGAGCTAGCAGCTGCATGGTTGCCCGGGCAGTTTGGTGGCCGGAGCTGCTGGGTAAACATGGCATGGAGGAGGTGGAGGTGGTTTAAATTATAAATATATATATATATATATATATATATATATATATATATATATATATATATATATATATATATATATATATATATATATATATATATCTAAACCACTATAATAGAAGTATCAAACTCATGAGTTCGAAATTCACAGAAATAATTTTGGTCGTCCGATCTGTTCCACTATTTCAGCAACCGTATGATCAAACACACCTCCTCTCTCTATTTTTTCGTAGGACTCCTAAACCTACTAAAAGGGCCCTAAAGTTATGTAAATAACTTCAAAAAAGACTTAACCAACACCATCCGGTGAAAGCCCGCAAGCTTAGCATACCCCGCTATACTAAAACCAACTTTGCATAGCACACTCTTGCACTTTCCAATTACAAATATATAATCGGGACTTGGTATTTATATTTCAAATCCTTTCAGCATTTTACGGTGTGAGACTAAATGAACCACACATTTTAAACAAAATATAACAGCAGGTGCTGCAGGTGGGATAAGAGAGAGGAGGGGGATGGATGAGAGGGAAATTAATACTTGGCGGTGGGGGAAGACTACTATATTGGAGAGAGAAAGAGAGGGAGAGAGAAAAAAAAAAGAGAGGGAGAGAGATTAATTATTATAAGTCAAAACTCACGTTTGTTTACAAAATAAAAATTGCAATCGTGATTGATATTTTTTTACGGTTATTTTGAGTGCTCATATGTATATGTTACGGGCACGGCCGCCGGGGGCGGGCGAAGCCCGCCGTCGACGGACGGGTACTGTCGCGTTTGGCCGTAAGGGCGGATCCCCGTGTCGAGCACTCGCCGTGGGGGGCGGACGGAGCCCGCCATCGCCGGGCGGGTACTGTGACGTGTAGCCATCGGGACGGAGGCCCGTGCCTGTCACTCGTATATATATATATATCTCTACCACATATAAAGAAATATGGTAGGGCATGAAATATAAATTAATTGAGATCATCAGGACCGTCCGATTTTATTACATAAATCATCAGCCATCTGATTTTAATCACTCCCTCTCTACATTTTTTCATAGCTCTCCTAAACCTACTAGGGGCGTCCTAAAACTATATTAGAACGTCCTAAAACTATATTAAAAATTTGAAAATAGCGAGCCAACACACAACACAGGTCAGCCCGCAAGCTCTGCGTAGCCCGCCAAATAGAAATTAAGAAAGGCCACCACCAGCCTGCAAGCCCACCAGCCCATATTATTCAACTTATTAAAGCGGAATGTTTAATATATACCCGAAATATTGCTTTTGACAGGCGGTGTGGGACTAAAACAGGCGGGTGCACTGTTCACCCGCCTGTTTTAATATTATTATAAAAGTTTTTATTATATTTTATATATATTATATTTTAAAACTAAATGTTTGTTATAAAGCACGCGGGTGAACAGTGCTCGCGCGCACTGTTCACCCGCCTGCTTTATATATTTACATTTATTAATTTGTTTTATTTAAATATTTTATTATATTTAATGTTTTCTTTTTAAAATAATTGTTTTATTAAATTTAATATCACTTTTATTTTTAAATTAATTATAAAAAACAGACGGTTGCGTACTGTGACGAAGCCCTCCAGCCGGGTACTGTGGCGCGTAGCCATCGGGGAAAGTCGGGCGAAGCCCTCTAGCCGGGTACTGTGACGAAGCCCTCCAGCCGGGTACTGTGGCGCGTAGCCATCGGGGAAAGTCGGGCGAGGCCCGACGGGGTCGGGCGAGGCCCGACGGGGTCGGGCGAGGCCCGACGGGGGCGGGCGAGGCCCGACGGGGGCGGGCGAGGCCCGACGGGGGCGGGCGAGGCCCGACGGGGGCGGGCGAGGCCCGACGGGGGCGGGCGAGGACCGACGGGGGCGGGCGAGGACCGACGGGGGCGGGCGAGGCCCGACGGGGGCGGGCGAGGACCGACGGGGGCGGGCGAGGACCGACGGGGGCGGGCGAAGCCCGCCGTCGCCAGCCGGGTACTGTGGCGCGTGGCCATCGGGCCGGAGGCCCGTGCCTGTCACTCGTATATATATATATATTTATTGAGTGGTGACTTTGGAAATATTTCGCTGAGCTTTATGTTGATAATTTGGCCTTGCATGTGAACTCTTGGACGCGGTCAGCGGGATATTGCACGTAAACCCCCAAGGCATGTCGTAATCCTATAAAATAAAACATATATAAGTTAGAACGTAAAATATTTATTTTTACGAAATTTTATAGAAATAAAGAATAAATACGCTAATTTAATTAAGTATCTAATAGAATAATAGCCCTAAATGATGACTAGTTTGCTAGTCATCAAACACCTCCATACTTACTCGTTGCTCGTCCCGAGCAAACCATTTTTCATAAGGGTAGGGAAAACCAATGCTAGATAGAATTTTTTGAATACTATAGAGTAAAATGCGAAGTTTTATGTCGGCATGCATAGACATTTTAGTAGAAAGACGTTTTTGACATAAATACTAATTTATGAGATAATTAAAATGTGTTACAATTATTTATTATTACTTTTAAAAAGAGTTGACGGTCAATCTCAAAGTTATGTAAAGGGAGAAAATAGCATGATCGCTGAGATTTAAATTACTAGATGTTGACGTTCGGGGAGACCTTCAAAGAAATCCATAGGCTTGCCCGTTGCACCTTCTCCACTACACTTCATACTAAATCAACTCTATGGATCTTTAGGACTTAAATAGGATGTACTTAAGGCTTGGGTTTAAGGTAAAGGTGAACGATGATGAACATGAATGTGCATTTCACTTAAACAAAGAGTTTTGAGCTATACTATTTTTTTGTTTCTTATTTTCTTCATAATTGGGATCATTCTAAGCATGAATACACATACCTAGGCCACATATCATTATGAGAATTTGTTTTTCATAGTTAGGATCATTCCAAGTATGCGTACGCATACTTAGGCCACATGTCACTATGAAATTTTAGCTTTTTGAATAAGCATAATTCTTTTTTTCATAGTTGGGATCATTCCAAGTATGCGTATGCATACCTAGGCCGTATATCACTATGAAATTTTTTGCTCTAATCACCCTTTTTTCAATAATTTAGCTCAAAATTTAAGTGTACAATTGGGTTTAGGCTTTTTAGTTTTTGTGGCGAAATGGTGGGGTGGATCAAATAAAGGTACAAGACACAAATTTGTGTGAACAATGGTAGTAATTTAGGGTTAGGTGCAAAAACTCAAACTATCCAAAGGGAGGCATAAATCATTTCCAAAGAGTTTAATTATTCTAAAATGCAAACGTTTCAAAGATAGCTAAGGGCAAGTTCTAGACATCAAAAAAAAGACACCCTTCCATTCGAGTCGAGTAATAGTTTTCTAACGATCTTCTACACACTCACCGAAACTACTTTTGGATAAAACCGGATTCAAATTAGAAGTAAAATAAATTTTTTATATACAAATTGACAAATCATAAGTTTAGATTTATGCCAAGAATTTAATTCTACACTAATACTACTCAAACACATGCATTTGACTAGAAACACTACATGAGTCAATAATTTTACTCAAAAGTTTCAGAAAATTATTCTAGCACAAAAAAAAAATCTTAGTCCTCATGAAAAATTAAGTCTACTATATATGTACAACCCCATATCCAGCGAGTGAGCTAACAGGAGCCGATCCGGCCGGCCCAGACCGCCCCCGAGCCCCAGGCGAGTTCAGCAGGGTATGCCGAGCCCAGCATGCCGAGTACGGGCTCGGCAATCGTCGGGTCGAGCTCGAAGATCGTGGAGCTGAGCCCGACGAGAGGAAGCCATTCATCGTGGGGCCGGCCGAGTACGTGCTCGTCTAGAGCCAAGGGGTTGGCGAGTGCCAATGCGACCGTCATCTGCGAGCAGGGGCTTCAGGCCCAACTTTCCCAGGCCTGAGGCGAGGCGAGCCGGACCGTGGCATTGAGAGAGGCGAGCTCATCCAACGCCCTCTCCCGCGGCGCTGAGAGAGGCGAGCTCACTCGCCGCTTTTCACCTCGGCGCAGGGGGGAGCCTTCTCGCGCCCGTACTCGCCGCCCCCGCTCAATGGGCTCTTCTCAGGGCCGGCTCGCCCTTCAGTTGTGGGGTGTTTTTACCATGTTACCCCCTTTGGATTGCCTATAGTCCTCGAAAACAGTGACGGCTGGATATTTGCAGACCATCTTTTCCTATAAATAGGACCCAAGGGGTACCTCAGAAGGCACGCTTTTTTGTGCCTAGTCTTCTAGCGCTTTTTGAGGTTGTTGAAGTTGAGACCGGGCGGTCTGTCGGACTGGCTTGGCGGGTTATTGACCGGGCGGTTTGGCGGTTTGCCTTCAGCGGGTTGGTTGCTGTGTTGAGGTCTGAGGTCCAAGCGGTCTAGCGGTCTGTTACTGGCGACTAGGAGACCGGGCGGTCTAACAGTCTCACTTGGCGGCTTGTCTCTCTCTCTGGCAGTGGCTGAGCGGTTAGCCCTTCTGTCTAACCGCGCGGCTTGTTCCGGTCTGTTGTTCTAGCCGCCCAGATTCTTTTGTATAGTTTTAGTCCCACATCTCTTATTTGTATTCTCTCTTCTCTCCTCCATTCTATATAAGGGAGGCCATACATTTGTAATAGATACCTTTTTCTGATAATAAAATTTCAGTTATACCATTTCCGGCTTGTTTTAGTTCGCTTTTAACATGGTATCAGAGGAATCGATCCTTTCCTCCTGATTCTGTGCTTCTCCCTGTCCGCGCGGCTTGCTTCTCCGGCTTGCGTCCTGTCCGCGCGGTCTCCTTGTCGTTGCCCTCTGTGTGCGCGACCTGTTGCCTTGTTCACTGCGACCTGTCGCCTTGTTCGCCGCGACCTATCGCCGTGTGCCTTGCCTCCTCCTGTTTGCTGTTGCTCTGGTCGTCGCGACCTGTTGCCTAGTTCGCCGCGACCTGTTGCCTAGTTCGCCGCGACCTATTGCCGTGTGCCTTGCCCTCTCTCGTGCTTCTGTTCGAGCGGACTGTCTGCTTGCCGCTCGACTTCTTCCCCTTTGCTTGTTACTGCGGCTTGGTCGTGGTCTCTCTGGCCGCTGGTGTCTGACATCCTGACCGCTGCAGTTCCTCTTCGGCCTATCCGCGCGGCTTGTTTTCTAACCGCGCGGCTTCCTGTTGTTTGCCCTTATGGCTCTTTCTGATGCTTCTACTGCCACCACCCCTGTAGCCAATCCGGCTCCTCCTCTACCTCCTACTCCTTCCGGGAACCTTGGCACCGTTTCCAAGCTTGTCGGCTCCAACTACCCGGATTGGTGCGTCTCTTTCACCTTTCTCCTTCGCTCGCAACGCAAATGCCACCATCTCGTTGATGACCCTCCTCCTACCACTTCCCCTCTCTTTGATGACTGGGATGCAAGTGACGCTCTTGTGCGTACTTGGCTCGCTAACAGTCTATCCGATGAATGCCTTCCCGTCATCCGTCATGATGAGACGGTGAAGGCCGCTTGGCTTCATCTTGCTGCTTTGTATTCCAAAGGGGCTCAGACGTCCCGCATCTATACGTTGTATGCAGACCTCTTTGCCCGGCCTACCTTGTCTCCTGCTGCTGCCTACCAACAAGCTCAAGCTCTTGGGGCTGAGATTCTTCAGAATCGCCCCTTTTCTGCGGATCTGGCTCAACAACACAAGCACTTCCAGGAGCTTCTGGTTGTGTGTTATCTGCTTCGTCTTCCTGACACTTATGACATGATCCGCCAACAAATTCTGGGTGAGGCGGAATCCCCTACCTTAGATGCCACCGCTGCTCGCATCGCCGCTGTCACCTCTCTCCTTCAGCGCCCGCTTCTACCCGCTCCTTCTCCTCCGGATAACTATGCTCATCAAACTCAGCGGAGTGGCTCTGGTAGCCGCAGTCATCAGTCTGGCGGACGTCCTTCTTCCCGCTATCTCTGCTCTCACTGCGGCCGCACCGGACACACTCTTGACCGCTGCTGGACAAAACATCCCCATCTTCGCCCCTCGGGTGACTCTTCCGCCTCTTCTTCCAAACCGTCTGCTTCCGTGGTCACATCATCAGGTAGTGTCCATGTAGTCACTCAAGGTAAATGGCTTATCGACTCCGGTGCTACTAATCATATGACGGGCAATCCTCAGTGCTTCTCTCTCCTCGAACAGCATGATCGGTTGCCCCCGGTCCTCATTGCAGACGGTTCTCCCTCCCCGGTTCATGGGTCGGGAGTGGTTCATGTTACTCCGTCCCTTCGGCTAGAGGACACTCTCTATGTGCCCAAGTTTCCGTGCAATCTGTTGTCGGTTACTTCTTTGTGCAAGCAGCTTCAATGTTCTGTAACGTTTACTCCATCTTCTTGCTCTTTTCAGGATCCGAGCTCCCAGCGGACGATTGCTACTGGGACTGAGAGAGGCGGCCTCTACTTCCTCGACAACGTTTCCGCTTTGTCCGCCTTCTCTTATTCTTGTACGGATCTTCTCCAGTGGCATCTCCGTCTCGGTCATCCTCCACCACGGCTTCTGCATCAGCTTCTGCCCCACCTCCCTCCCTCCACTACTCCTCTCCACTGCGAAGCATGTCAACTTGGCAAGCATCATCGTTCCTCCTTCCCGCCGAAGCAAGGTCGGGGCTCTACCCGTCCGTTTGATCTAGTCCACTCCGATATCTGGGGACCTGCTCCTACCCTTACTATTGGTCGGGGTAGTTCTTATTTTGTAACTTTTATTGATGATTTTTCTAGATGTACTTGGGTGTATCTCTTACGAGATCGCTCTGAACTCTTTAATGTATGGACCTCCTTTTATCATTTAATCAAAAATCAGTTTGGTGTTAGTGTTAAAACTTTTCGCTCTGATAATGCAAAAGAATACTTAAGTCATGCTTTTACCTCTTTCTGTGTACAACATGGCATTATTCATCAGACAAGTTGTGTCTATACATCCCAACAAAATGGGGTGGCGGAGCGCAAAAACCGTCACCTCCTCGATGTTGCTCGCACATTAATGACTCAAATGCATGTCCCTCGCTCATATTGGGGCTATGCTGTTCTTCTTGCTTGTTATCTCATCAATCGCATTCCCTCCTCCGTTCTCCAGGGAAAAACCCCTTTTTCCATCCTTTATCCTGGCAAGGAGCCTTTTCCTCTCCCTCTCCGAATCTTTGGGTGCACTGCTTTTGTGCATGTCCCATCTGCCACCCGTGATAAGCTCTCCCCTCGCTCCACCAAATGTGTTTTTCTGGGGTACTCGGTCACTCAGAAAGGCTACTGCTGCTTTGATCCTGTTCTTCGTAAACAGTTTGTCTCCGCTGACGTTACCTTCTTCGAGAATGCCTCCTACTTCTCGGATGACTCCTCTTCTCTTCCTCCCACCTCGGATTCTCCTGATATTCCGTTCGTTCCCTCGTCTCCTTCTGCGATATCCGCTCCTCCTCCGTCTCCGCCCACTCCTCTCTCTCCGCCTCCATCTCCCTCATCTCCGCTGCCATCGCTCTCTCCTCCCGGGCCAGCTCTCTCTGCCACGGATGCTCTGGATGCCGAGGAGCACGCCGACCTGGATCTTCCTGTAGCTCTTCGCAAAGGGGTGCGGACGTGTACCCTACACCCCCTTGCTGCTGTTGTTTCATATGATCGTCTTACCCCTTCTCGCAGGGCCTTTGCACTGGCTATCTCTGTTACTACCACACCTCGTACCTACCAGGAGGCCCTGGCCATTCCTCACTGGAAACTAGCCATGGATGAGGAAATGGCGACCCTCACAGAGCGGGGTACCTGGACTCTTGTCCCTCCTCCCCTTGATACAGATGTTGTTGGCTGTCGATGGGTCTTTGTAGTCAAGTTTGGCCCAGATGGCACTGTAAACCGTTACAAAGCTCGTCTGGTGGCTAAGGGCTTTACTCAAACCTATGGGGTGGATTACTTTGACACCTTCTCTCCCGTGGCTCGTCTTAGCACTATACGGGTCCTTCTCTCTGTGGCAGTCAACAAAGACTGGCCCCTTTCCCAGCTGGATATCAAGAATGTCTTCCTTTATGGTGATCTTCAGGAGGCCGTCTACATGGAGCAACCTCCAGGGTATGTTGCTCAGGGGGAGACACGAGTCTGCCGGCTACAGAAGGCAATCTATGGCCTCAAGCAGAGCCCTCGAGCTTGGTTTGACAAATTCAGCGGCATCGTGGCGGCCGTTGGTTTTGCTCGCAGCGCTGCTGATCACTCTCTATTTATTCGCAAGACCTCTTCGGGACTGGTGGTTCTTGCAGTATATGTGGATGATATTCTTCTCACTGGTGATGACCAGGAAGGGGTAGCCTTGACAAAGCGGCATCTTCGCCAACATCTAGTCACGAAAGATATGGGTTCTCCGAAGTACTTTTTGGGGATCGAAATCTCTCGGAAGCCCAACTCTTTAGTCCTCTCTCAGCGTAAGTATGCTCTTGATATTTTAAAAGAAGCAGGGTTGACTGGGGCCAAACCTGCCCGATGTCCCATGGCTGTTGGGGAAGACAAAACCTGGACAGATGGTTCGCCTCTTCTTTCAGATGCTTCGCGGTACAGGCGTCTAGTTGGTAAGCTCATATACCTCACCGTGACTAGGCCCGACATCTCCTATGCTGTGGGCAAGGTGAGTCAATTCATGCATTCTCCCAGGGAGTGCCATCTACAGTCCGCCTTGCGGATCTTGGAGTACGTCAAAGCTGCCCCTTGGAAAGGATTGCTCTTTCAGAAGAATGATCATCTGAGGGTTGAAGCTTACTCAGATGCGAGTTACGCTGATGACAAAGGGGACCGCAAGTCTACCTCCGGTTTCTGTATCTTTGTTGGGGGCAATCTGGTAAGTTGGAAGAGCAAGAAGCAATCTGTTGTCTCCAGGTCCAGTGCTGAAGCTGAGTATCGGAGTATGGCATCGACCACTTGCGAGCTAAAGTGGCTACGGGCTCTCATGTTGGATTTAGGAGAGGTCTACAACCATCCTCTACCTATGTTCTGTGACAACAAGGCTGCTATATATATCTCCAAAAATCCAGTCTTCCATGAGAGAACCAAACACATTGAGGTCGACTGTCATTTCATTCGTGAAGAGATTCTGAAGGAACAAATTTGCACTCCCTTCGTCACGTCTGAAAAAGAGCTGGCTGACATCTTCACCAAGCCAGTATCCGCCTCATTTCTTCATATATGTGACAAGCTGGGCATGATCGACATATATGCTCCAGCTTGAGGGGGAGTGTTGAAGTTGAGACCGGGCGGTCTGTCGGACTGGCTTGGCGGGTTATTGATCGGGCGGTTTGGCGGTTTGCCTTCAGCGGGTTGGTTGCTGTGTTGAGGTCTGAGGTCCAAGCGGTCTAGCGGTCTGTTACTGGCGACTAGGAGACCGGGCGGTCTAACGGTCTCACTTGGCGGCTTGTCTCTCTCTCTGGCAGTGGCCGAGCGGTTAGCCCTTCTGTCTAACCGCGCGGCTTGTTCCGGTCTGTTGTTCTAGCCGCCCAGATTCTTTTGTATAGTTTTAGTCCCACATCTCTTATTTGTATTCTCTCTTCTCTCCTCCATTCTATATAAGGGAGGCCATACCTTTGTAATAGATACCTTTTTCTGATAATAAAATTTCAGTTATACCATTTCCGGCTTATTTTAGTTCGCTTTTAACAGAGGTACCTTAGCTTCAGCACTTGGCTAAGGAGGGGAAGCGCTCTAAGATCTTCCGGGTGTGTGGTGGGACCTCCGTGCTGAAGCCTTGGGTCTGTTCCCGGTCCTTCTCCCTTGTCACTTGGGCTTGTGAGTAGAGAAGTAAGTGTGCGATCACCCCTTCCGCAAGGGTCGGACTCCACAGGGACCGATTTTTCGGTTTCAACACTTTGGTGCGGTGAGCGTGGAGGGTGGTCAGCACAGAAAGTCTTCCGCAGGACCGATGGCAAGAGACGATGGGCAAGGTTCAGGCAGGGCGAGCTCGCCACCCCCTCCCCCTCCCGCGATGGCGGGGATGTCCGCGGAGCTCAGGGAGGAAGTGCTCGGACTCGTCAGGGTCGCACTCGGCATGCGAGCCGAGAGCACGACGCCAGCGGTTCCCGTGGTCGCCGATCCAGCGCTAGGCAACGATGCGCCCCTCAGACGCGCGGGGAAGGAGGTCGCGAGCGAGGGGGAGCGCGAGCCGAGGGGGCGAGTCCTCTTCTCAGGCTCGGCAGGCGAGTACCTGTTCGGCGAGACGGTGGGGAGGGAGTTCCCAACTCGCCCGGCCGAAGGAGGAAGGCCCTTCAGCGAGTTCGTTTCGTCAGCCCCAGTTCCAAAAGGGTTCCGAGAGCTGGAGATGTCCTACTACTCAGGGAAGGGAGATCCGATCCAGCACGTCCAGTGGTTCGAAGATGTGGTGTCAATTCGACAGATGTCGGATGACTTCAAGTGTAGGCTCTTCGCCATCACCCTCAGGGAGAAAGCGAGAGAGTGGTTTCATCAGCTCCCGGCCGGTTCCATCTACTGCTTTGAGGATTTACGCAGGGGATTCATGTTGAGATTCACCACCTCAAAGAAGAGGAAGAAGGAGGTCGAGTCCTTGTTCCATGTCAGGCAGAAAGTAGGGAGACCCTGGGAAGTTACCTGGACAGGTTTCAGGAAGAACTGTCCTAGGTATAAGAGATGTCAGGGCACACCATGATGGTGGCCTTCACCCTGGGTCTCCAACCCGGGTTCTTTGCCATGGAGTTGAAGAGGACGCCTCCGGTGTCTTTCAAAGCGCTCCTGGAAAGGGCGGCAAGGGAGGCCGACATGGAGGCAGCACATCCAGAGTTCGCTCGGAGGTTGGCCAGGTGGGCCGTGGAGGAGGAGAAGCCAAGGGGAGGTCGGGCCCAGGAGGAGAGAAGGGTCGAGCCCCGATAGAGAGAACAGCAGGCGCAGCAGCACAGGTGGGGGCGTAAGGAGCCGAACAACCGATTGGGTTGGAGGCCGGAGTGGCAGGATCAAGGGCCACGAAGGGGTTATCAGGGGGGAGACAACCGCCAAGGTGGGCGTGGCCAGTTTTACCTGCAGGGAGGGAGGCAGGGCCAGAGATCGCCTCTTCCCGACCAGGAGGAGGCCATGGCTATCGCCCTGGGGGGGGCAAAGGAGAGGGCAACTAAGGAGGAGGAGGGAGGTCAGGGTAGACCTGCCCTATTACGACTACCATCAAGAGGAGGGGCACATGACGGTCACGTGTCCGGATTTCCTCGAGATGCGGGAGAATAGGGAGCAGCAGCGGCAGCAGCGGAATCATCAGGAGGTGCGGATTGAGGAAGTCCGGCCTCAGGCGGAGGGGGATCGTTGCGAAGACCGGGCCGATGTGGGGACTCGAGGAGGGATCAGAGTGATCCATGGGGGGTGGGGGGTGGGAGTCGAGGCTTCCCGGAAGGCAAGCCTCCACACCATATACCGAAGGAGCATCAGCTCCACATCTCAGACTCCACCCCCAGAGGAGAGGATCACCTTCTCAAGGGAGGATATGCCGGGTCATGATGACCCCTTCTATGATGCGCTGGTCATCCAGACAGCCATCGAAAATTTCACAGTCTCCCGGATCCTTATTGATAATGGGAGCTCCGTCAACATCATCTTCAAGAATCCCTTCGATGCCATGCAAGTAGAAGCCAAGAGTGTGCTGGCCTCCGATGGGCCTCTCTTCGGTTTTTCGGGGGAGAGGAAAGAAGTAGAGGGGGGAGTGGGACTCCATGTCAGCTTGGGGGGACAGTCTAGGAACTGTCGGTTCATCATAGTGGAGGCCCCCAGCAGCTACAACGCCATTTTTGGGAGGCCCCTCATCAGCGCCTTCCGATGCGTCCCCTCCTCCTTCCATCAATGTCTTAAGTTCAACGTGGACGGGATCCAGGTCCGGGTTCGCGACGACCCCAAGGCAGCTCGGGAATACTACGTGACGGCGGTGAATTCCATTTTTTGGCAGGAGGAGGCCGAGGAGATGGGGAGAAGGATGGAGGAGGTGGAAGGGCAGGAGGCCGGAGAAGAAGGCGGGGAGGAAGGGAGGATGGAAGGGGAAGCATGCGAGGAGGTATTCCCAGAGGAGTCAGTTGAGGTGATGATCGTAGAAGGAGGGAAGGTCCTTACTCCAAGAGGGGAGGACACCGCAGAGTGGGAGGAGCAGTCCCGGTTGGAGGCCGCCGAGGAGGTAGTGGAGATGGAAGTCCTCACCCAGGATGGCAGGGTGGAGAAGGTCTGCATCAGCGGGGGGCTGACCCCGGAAGATCAAGGCAGGATGCTAGAGTGCATCCAAAAGAATGTGGATGTCTTCGCCTGGAGCGCAGCAGAGATGCCTGGGATCGATGCCGACGTCGTCTGCCACCGCCTCAATCTACACCCGGAGGCTCTCCCCATCCAGCAGAAGAGGAGGTCCGTCACGGACAAACTGGCCGAACCCATCAGGGAGGAAGTCGCCAAGCTCCTTAAGGCCGGTTTCGTTTCCGAAATTCAATACCCCGGCTGGGTCTCGAATGTTGTAATGGTGAAAAAAGGGGACGGCCAATGGAGGATGTGTGTAGATTTTTCACTACTTAATAAATCATGTCCGAAGGATTGTTACCCCTTGCCTAGAATCGACGCGCTGGTAGATTCAGCTGTTGGTTTCTCTGTAATGAGTTTTTTAGATGCTTTTTCAGGTTATCATCAAATCAGGATGCACCCTCCTGATATAAAGAATGTCTCGTTCATCATGGGAGATGGATGCTACTGCTACAAGATGATGCCTTTTGGGTTAAAGAACGCAGGGGCAACATACCAGAAGATGATGGACCGTGTATTCCAGGGGCAGAAGGGAAGGAACTTGGAAGTGTACGTGGATGACCTGATGGCAAAAAGCCGGGAGGTCGATTCTCACCTCCAGGATCTGGAGGAGACCTTCGGTGTAACGGCCCAACATATGAAGTGACCCAAACAAATAATAATATCCCAATAATAAATATCCCCTATGATGAAAATGAACGAATCAGTGTCGGCTTGGCATCACTTTGAAAGATTGAGAAAAACTGAACATGAATGCGCATACAAATACTGATGATTTGCCAAACCAGTCGAGCCCGAGGGCATAAACGCGTGTTGTACGTACTGGTTTTGGTATACTGATGACCCGGAAGGGTCGGGCCCAAAAACACTGAAATATGGATACTGATACTGTGACAGTTACTCTTATCATTACCTAAAATAAAAGATACCATAAGAATGTATAGTTATACCGTTACATCGATAACTGAACATGCGAACGGAGATAGTTTCACAGTTACAGTTCTTGAACATGCATACTGAGCTAGTTTTATAGTTTCATAGCATTCATGATTACATTGCTTACCTTGTTTACACTGCTTACATGTTACACTGATACTTGTTTAGAGCCACTGATTACTATTGACCTATAACTGCTTATATGGTTTTATGAATACTAACATGACAGAGATAACATTGATACACAGTTTCGGGACATGTACGTAAAATGGTTAGTAAAGATATAGTTTTATGATATTGTTATACCTTTCACATTTGTTTATGTATTGTTATAGCTTTCACATTTGTTTATGTGTACAACAGCTAAAGAGGTCTGCACCTCACTTAGTCATATTTTTATGACTAAGCCCGTCGCCTTTTTGTATAGGTACGTAAAGAACAGTAAATATGAACGTGGAAAGATAGAAAAGATTCGTGGAAAGCTTCAAGTTATGAGGTACGTCTTATTTTGTGTATTATTTTATACTCACTAGCCCTTCTTCGTCCTGGGACAACTTTCTTGAACGTAGCTTAGATACAGACATGTGTGGGGTCCAAAATGGGGTCCTCACAAGTGGTATCAGAGCCAGGTTTTCAAGAAGTTCGGCGGTGGTGAGTACAGAATATTTACACATGATTTGACGTTAAGAGTTGATTTTTGGGATTTGTCTCGATCGAATGAAAGTAACGAGTGAGAAAAGAAATACACGATGATTTACATGTTAGATGTTTACAGAGTATAGGAATAAGTAACTGATTTGTTATATGGACATAAGAAGAATTATTTGTATGAGAATCTAAATAGATAGTGCTATTGGTTTTCATACACGAGGCATATGCATGAAATTACATTCTTATAAGTAGAAATGATTGAGAGGAAAGATTATATGAACATAACTGTCGAATTAGGATGACTTAAAGAAAGATTGATATATGCAAAATGGTTGAACATGTAATAATGGGTACACAATTGATGAGCTCGAACCTCTAACACTTGTTTAGGGTCAACGTAGACACTGTCCAATATCCGTAGGAAAGTGAAATAACCGTATCCACTGTCAACAGTTACGAAAGTGCATATGTATAGGGTGTCCACAATTAAAGGAAAGAGTATTCACTCACAACGATCTAGGAATTTGAACTATAAAAATGAACATCACCAATAGTCGTAATACAATGAAAATGGATTGGTTGAAAAATGCGTGTCAAAATCAAAGAAAGACCCTATGTAAATAGTTGTGTGTCAATTGATGTATGCAAAGTGGTGACACATTTAACAACGAATGTAAAACGGGCTCAAACCTCTAACATTCTTAAAAGAGCCAATTGTTTAATTTCAATGTAGACATTGCTAAACATCCGTATGAACGTGAAATAACTCTATTCTTTGTCAAAACGTTCAAACTTATTTGCTTTGGCGATAATGTTCATGAAACGAAAGGTAACGAAAAATATTGTAATGGATATGCATAGTAAAGATTCACCTTCATCCGGTACTATATATATGGTTTTGAACGAAAAAAGTTATAAATTCAAATGTATTTGTCAACAGAGTACATTGCTTTGATACGATGTAATTGCTTCGACGTATATGAAAACGAAGTCACGAATAAATGTTCAAAGGACTTTAGATAAAAAGAAGATAAAACGTCAAACAATAGAAATGGGAGATAAAATATGTTTGTGTACCATGGGCATACGGGACGAGGATGTGACGGAACAAGATAATTCACTGGCACTCAATCTATGTTATATGTGAGTGTATATTGTTTTGCGTATTGTATATTATTTTGCGTCGATTGAATGTGATAAGACGACGACATTGAAAACAAATAATTAAGGAAAATGACAGTGCGCATCACAAATGACTTTGTAGAAAAACCTTCAATGTTGACAAAGATGTTATAAAAGTATTAGGTGAGACATCATATCGGTTAATGTTTCTCAAAGGTAAAATTGAAAATAATACAAAAGCTTAATCAACTGTTCAATTCATGATTAACTCGAATTGACCCACCGTCACAGTGATATCGTATCATATTTTCGAGGACGAAAATCTATATAAGGGGGGGAGAGTTTTGTAACGGCCCAACATATGAAGTGACCCAAACAAATAATAATATCCCAATAATAAATATCCCCTATGATGAAAATGAACGAATCAGTGTCGGCTTGGCGTCACTTTGAAAGATTGAGAAAAATCCTGGCACCCGAGTTATTTTGAAGAACTGTTGATTTCTCTATTTTTTTATATTGTACCATTTCATTATATGGATTTGTGTTTTAATCATGGACATGTGTTTCACTTGGGGAAGGGTTGTACTGGGGTAGTGGGCCGGCTTCAATTGCTAACGGGTTACTTTATTATATTTGAGTTTGGTGTCTTAAGAGATGACATCTTCAATCAATTGAGGCGATGGTATTGATAAGCGGTGGAATTACGACATATGCCCGAGCCTATTCTTTTCATCCAATTTCTTCTGCTTCTCATCTTTCACACCGCCTGGAAAGGGAGACGGGTGGCTTTGGCGCTAGGGTTCACGGAGCTTTCATCTTCGTCCTTCTCTCCCTCTCGTAAACTCACGGTTTCGAATGTGGAGTTCTTCCCTGCTTCGGAAATCAAGTTTGGCAAGATTTGATTGAGCTGAGCTTGGTTAGGCTTGGTGTGGACTCGGTTAATTTTGAATTGAAGCAGTGCTCAGATTTCTTTTACTCTCATTGTAAGCTTCCTCTTCCTTATTTACCTTGTTCTGTTCTGGAAGAGCAAGATCGTGTAGGATTGGCCTAGTTTGAGATCTATACGGGTTTATTTTTATCGATTGTGGACCTTTACTTGTTGTGGTGGCTGGAACTTGAGATTCGGCCAGGAGATTGCAGCTGCACCTCCATTTATTTGAGTTGTCCATGACCGGCCAACTATGTTAAAGTTTTAGGGTATCAAAATGGTCTTACTAACAGTGGTGGTCAAATATGTTATTAATAACCCTTGTCTTTCTTATGGGTAGAAGTTTATATGGGATTGATCTCCTTTTGGCCGGCTGATTTAGTAGTTGTTGCCCCTCTTTTACTTTATATATTGGGGGAGATAGTAATAAGAGTAATCAGTGTGAGTTATGGATTGCTGAACCAATTAAGTCAGTGTTTATGCTTTACTTTGTATGGTATTCAGTGGAAAGCTGATTGGATTTTGTTGTTACAGTTGCCTTTTGAGTTTTACATGCTTGGTCTTTTGACCTTGCTGTGCTTGCAAAGCAGAAAACTACTATATAGATATGTGTCTTGTTTGGTGTTGTGCTTTACCTTGCTGGACATCTTATCTTGAGCTGCAACATATTTCAACTGGAGGGTTTTATTGTCTCTTTTAGCCTACTGTTACTGCCCTTCTTTCTCATGGGTAGAGGCGGATGTGGATTGTAAAACCTCTTGGCCTGCAAGTTCTTATAGTATAAATATCTGTTATTTCTTGTGTACAGATTTTGGAGCTTTTGGCGGGCTTTACTTTAATTCATATGAACTTATGTCCCTTTATGATTATGAAAATGAGAGGGTTAATATAGTAGCTGCCAAATGATGTTATCAAAATAGTCGAAGTCATAGCTATAACGAGGGCAACCCCGGTATAAAAGACCATAAGTGATAATTTTGATACAGATACCGTGAAGGACGGCTTCTCAAAATAGGCGCGACAATGATATGAGTTGCAATGAATAAAAACAACGGCTGATGGTGAGAGCTACCTGTTTAAGTTTATGCTTTATTGCTCTCTTTTTCATTATGTGTACTCTTATGATTACCTGTTTATTCTTAGCATGGAATACTCGCATATGTATGGCCTTGTACAAAGGCAAACATGCTATTAAATTATGAGGGGATTAAGAAATAAATGAAACCTAAGTATAGAAATGAAATGTACGACAAACATAAATAAGAATGCATCGATGCAAGGTACTGATAAGGGTATAACTGAACATGAATGCGCATACAAATACTGATGATTTGCCAAACCAGTCGAGCCTGAGGGCATAAACGCGTGTTGTATGTACTAGTTTTGGTATACTGATGACTCGGAAGGGTCGGGCCCAAAAACACTGAAATATGGATACTGATACTGTGACAGTTACTCTTATCATTACCTAAAATAAAAGATATCATAAGAATGTATAGTTATACCGTTACATCGATAACTGAACATGCGAACGGAGATAGTTTCACAGTTACAGTTCTTGAACATGCATACTAAGCTAGTTTTATAGTTTCATAGCATTCATGATTACATTGTTTACCTTGTTTACACTGCTTACATGTTACACCGATACTTGTTTAGAGCCACTGATTACTATTGACCTATAACTGCTTATATGGTTTTATGAATACTAACATGACAGAGATAACATTGATACACAGTTTCGGGACATGTACGTAAAATGGTTAGTAAAGATATAGTTTTATGATATTGTTATACCTTTCACATTTGTTTATGTATTGTTATAGCTTTCACATTTGTTTATGTGTACAACAGCTAAAGAGGTCTGCACCTCACTTAGTCATATTTTTATGACTAAGCCCGTCGCCTTTTTGTATAGGTACGTAAAGAACAGTAAATATGAACGTGGAAAGATAGAAAAGATTCGTGGAAAGCTTCAAGTTATGAGGTACGTCTTATTTTGTGTATTATTTTATACTCACTAGCCCTTCTTTGTCCTGGGACAACTGTCTTGAACGTAGCTTAGATACAGACATGTGTGGGGTCCAAAATGGGGTCCTCACATTCGGCACCTTGCGTAAATACAAAATGAGGTTGAATCCTCTGAAGTGCATCTTCGGGGCGAGCAAATGCAAATTTCTGGGTCATCTCCTCACCCCCGCCGGAGTCGAACCCAACCCTGACAAGGTCCGGGCGATTATGGAGTTGGGGCCACCTCGGGATGCGAAGGAGGTACAACGGCTGACAGGGAAGCTGGCAGGACTGAGCAGGTTCCTCTCCCGGGCCGGGGAGAGGTGTTCTCCCTTCTTCAAGACCTTGAGGGGAGGTCGGAAGTTCGAATGGACCCCGGAGTGCGAGGAAGCATTCCAGGCCTTGAAGAGGCAGTTGACTCAGGCCCCCTTGCTCCAAGGGCCAAAGGAGGGGGAGGACTTGTTTTTGTATTTAGGGGTCGGGGCGGAGGCCGTAAGTTCTGTCTTAGTTCGGGAAGAGGGGAGAAAGCAGCTGCCCATCTATTATGTGAGTAGGGTTCTGAGGAAGGCGGAACCTCGCTACCCCATCTTGGAGAAGTTGGCCTTCGCTCTAATCATCTCGGCCCCGAGGCTCAGGCCCTACTTACAGGCACACTCCATCCAGGTGGTAACCGACCACCCCCTCCGCAACATCTTCGAGGGAGTGGAGCACTCAGGAAGACTCGCCAAGTGGTCGGTAGAGTTGAGCGAGTTTGACATCTCCTTTATCCCTCGACTCGCGATTAAGGCGCAAGCAATGGCTGACTATGTGGTCGAGGTAGCAGAAGACAAACTCACTTGCCCCGTCCCTTGGAAGGTGATGGTGGATGGGGCTTCAGGGAAACACTCCTTGGGGGTTGGGGTCGTCTTGGAGAGTCCCCAAGGGACCCAGATTGAGCAAACGGTGGTGATACATTTCTCCATAACCAACAACCAGGTCGAGTACGAGGCGGTAATCGCAGGACTGTGCCTGGCCAAGGAATTGGGAGCGCATGATGTGAAGGTCCTCACTGACTCTATGGTAGTAGCCTCCCAGATCAACGGGGAGTTCGAGGCGAGGGAGCCCACCCTGCAACGATATCTGACCAAGGTTAAGGGAATTATTGGGGGGTTCCAAACCTTCTCCATTCTGCATGTGCCGCGGGAGGAAAATGAACAAGTCGACCACCTCGCCAAGCGCGGCCCTCGGGTGGGGGGAACTATCACGGATCTTTTCTACCCATCCCTGGAGGAAGGAGAGTTGATGGAGATAGATTGGCAGTCCACATGGATGGACCCATTCACTACCTACCTGTCCACGGGAGAGTACCTAGAAGGGATGGATAGAAAGAAGCTCAAGTACAAGTCAGCATATTACCTCTTGCGTGACGGGCAACTTTACAGCAAGACCCTTTCGGGATTACTGGCTCGTTGCGTGGCGGAGGGAGAGGTGTCGAGGATTTTGGAAGAAGTCCACTCTGGGGAATGTGGGAGTCATTCGGGAGGTCGGACCCTGGAGGGAAGGATCATCAGGCAGGGCTACTTCTGGCCTATCCTGGGGCACGATGCCTTAGAATTTGTCAAAAAATGCCATAAGTGCCAACTATTTGCCCCCCTCCAACTGCAACCGGCTCAGCGACTCAGGAGTATCAAAGCCCTTTGGCCTTTCGCAATTTGGGGAATGGACTTGGTAGGTCCCTTCCCCTAGGCAAGCGGGCAGAGGAGATTCTTGCTGGTAATGATCGATTATTTCTCCAAGTGGATGGAGGTGAAGGCTTTGGCCAAGGTGACCTCGCAGATCATTCGAAATTTCGTATGGGGGGAGATCATCTGCAGGCATAGGATGCCCCAAGCCATCGTCACCAACAACGGGCCACAATTCGCCAGCAACGAGTTCATCAAGTTCTGTGGAGAGCTCGGGATCGACCTCAGGTTCGCCTCTGTCCACCATCCAAGGAGCAACGGGCAGGTAGAGGCGGCCAACAAGATTATCGTGAACCTCCTGAAAAAGAAGGTGGAAAATTTGAAGGGGAATTGGGTAGAGCAACTCCCCTCGGTCCTCTGGGCCCTGAGGACTACTCCCAACACCGCCACGGGGGAGACGCCTTTTAAACTATCTCACGAAAGCGAGGCGGTGCTCCCCATTGAACTTAAGGTCCGTACTCCCAGGGTCGCTGAGGCGGAAGCTGGAAGGGAGGAGTGGAGAGTTGAGAATGAGGGAGAACAACGGCTCTCCTTGGACTTGATAGAGGAAGTGCGCGACCTCTCCGCGGTTCGGCAGGAGGAAGTCAAGCGGAGAATGGCTAAGTATTTTTACAAGCATGTCAGGGTCAAGCAGTTTGTGGAAGGCGACCTGGTTCTAAAGAAGGTAGATGCGGTGGGAAGATCGGCGGCCGTGGGCAAGCTCCATCCAAACTGGGAGGGGCCCTACATCGTAAGGGAGACATTAAAATCGGGAGGGTACCGCCTCCAAAATGTGGAAGGCGAGACTTTGAGCCACACCTGGAGCGGCGACGACCTGAAACGCTTCTATCCCTGAATGTTTGTACGTGCCTCAGTTTTTTTTAATGTAATGTGTTTCACTCCTTTGAGCCTCCCTTTTTCACAATAATCGTAACAATAACATGTGATGTGGCGGAACTTCCGTGGAAGAGCATCAAAAACACTCAGCAAATATTCTAAGTGTTCTCGCTCTGGGGTTAGGTCTCGATTCTCCCGCTGCCAGGCTCCCCCCAAGCTGGCAGGGCCGAGGTCTCGATGGACGTCGTTATGACCCTGGAGCTGAGCCCGGAGGATGTTCAACACCCGCCCTCAGGCTCCCATCTAGCTGACAGACCTGGTGGTAGCACTCGGGAGAGGAAAATATTCTAAGTGTTCTCGCTCTGGGGTTAGGTCTCGATTCTCCCGCTGTCAGGCTCCCTCCAAGCTGGCAAGGCCGGGGTCTCGATGGACGTCGTTATGACCCTGGAGCTGAGCCCGGAGGATGTTCAACACCCGCCCTCAGGCTCCCATCTAGCTGACAGGCCTAGTGATAGCACCCGGGAGAGGAAAATATTCTAAGTGTTCTCGCTTTGGGGTTAGGTCTCGATTCTCCCGCTGTCAGGCTCCCTCAAAGCTGGCAGGGTCGGGGTCTCGATGGACATCGTTATGACCCTGGAGCTGAGCCCGGAGGATGTTCAACACCCGCCCTCAGGCTCCCATCTAGCTGACAGGCCTGGTGGTAGTACCCGGGAGAGGAAAATATTCTAAGTGTTCTCGCTCTGGGGTTAGGTCTCGATTCTCCCGCTGCCAGGCTCCCTCTAAGTTGCCAGGGCCGGGGTCTCGATGGATGTCGTTATGACTCTGGAGCTGAGCCCAGAGGATGCTCAACACCCGCCCTCAGGCTCCCATCTAGCTGACAGACCTGGTGGTAGCACCCGGGGGAGGAGAATGTTCTAAGTATTCTCGCTCTGGGGTTAGGTCTCGATTCTCCTGCTACAAGGCTCCCCCCAAGCTGGTAGGGCCGGAGTCTCGATGGACGTCGTTATGACCCTGGAGCTGAGCCCGGAGGATGTTCAACACCCGCCCTCAGGCTCCCATCTAGCTGACAGGCCTGGTGGTAGCACCCGGGAGAGGAAAATATTCTAAGTGTTCTCGCTTTGGGGTTAGGTCTCGATTCTCCCGCTGCCAGGCTCCCTCCAAGCTGGCAGGGCTGGGGTCTCGATGGACGTCGTTATGACCCTGGAGCTGAGCCCGGAGGATGTTCAACACCCGCCCTCAGGCTCCCATCTAGCTGACAGGCTTGGTGGTAGCACCCAGGAGAGGAAAATATTCTAAGTGTTCTCGCTTTGGGGTTAGGTCTCGATTCTCCTGCTGCCAGGCTCCCTCCAAGCTGGCAGGGCTGGGGTCTCGATGGACGTCGTTATGACCCTGGAGCTGAGCCCGGAGGATGCTCAATACCCGCCCTCAGACTCCCATCTAGCTGACAGGCCTGGTGGTAGCACCCGGGGGAGGAAAATGTTCTAAGTATTCTCGCTCTGGGGTTAGGTCTCGATTCTCCCGCTGCCAGGCTCCCTCCAAGCTGGCAGGGCCGGGGTCTCAATGGACGTCGTTATGACCCTGGAGCTGAGTCCGGAGGATGCTCAAAACCCGCCCTCAGGCTCCCATCTAGCTGACAGGCCTGGTGGTAGCACCCGGGGGAGGAAAATGTTCTAAGTATTCTCACTCTAGGGTTAGGTCTCGATTTTCCCGCTGCCAGGCTCCTTCCAAGATGGCAGGTCCGGGGTCTCAATAGACGTCGCTATGACCCTGGGGCTGAGCCCTGAGGATGTTCAACAATCATGGAGCCCAAGGGGTCCTGTCTCCCTTGGTTGTCTGACTAGAAAAGATTTTTTGCCCCACCTAGTCGAAGGAAAAATGTGCCTCCCGCGCGAGCCTGGACTCGCAGGGGTCTGCTCGGCAGAAGATCTTTTCCCGGAATGATAGGCGGACACCTGCAGCGGCCGCTCTCACAAAGGTCACACAACGAGTAGGCCGAGAAATCGCGAGTCTGGTCGCTGCCAATGCTCAAGGCCTCTCGCCGAGCGCGAATCCTAACTCACGTGCATTCTAGCGCTGAAGGTAAAAAAGAGATAGAAAATCCTTTTCATTATATTTGCAGAAAGGGGGGGATGATTACAAGAAGACAGTAGAGAAAAAGGGGGGGGGGAGTTCGGTCAGCTCTCGACCTCCTCTCCCGAATGGCGATCCTCCTACTCGCCTCCGAGCGACCTTTCCTTGCCCTTCGCCCCATCAAAGAGGGAGCCAAAGCTCTCCTCCTTCTCGCTGTGCGGACACGGCGGGAATAGGCTCGGTAGAAGATCTCGGACCACCACCTCCCCGCAGCCATCGGCCAGAATCCCCGATCCTTTCATGGCGTTCAGGAGGCATTCGACAGACTCGATCGAGTTGACTCGCAGCCGCTCCATGACCTCCCCCTCGCCGAAAACCCGGGTCCGCTTGTAGGGGAAAGGGGGCTTGGCACTGTCTGGGGGGAAGAGGGCTTCCGTCAGCCGACGGACCTCACCTTGGAGACATCGGTTCTGCTCCTTTAGCGCCTCCACCTCGGTCGCCGACCGAGCAGCAAGGGCCTCCTGCTCGCGCGAGCTGGCCTCCTGATCCGCGAGGCGGAGCCGCAGCAGGGCAGTCTCGCCCTCCAACTAGCTGGCACTTGCTTGCAACACCTTGGCGGACTCGGCATCCTGAAAAGCAAAAAGGTCAGATTCTCGGTAAAATATTTTCCAAGTTAAAAGGAAAGTTGGTCGGCTCTTACCAGGCCGCCCGAGGCCTCGTCGAGTAAGCACTCGGCAATGCCGAACCGCCGCTCCGCGTCAGCAGCTTTCTCCGCCGCCAGGTCGCGCTCCTGCTCGGCTTTTACCAGGAGTTGGCTGAGCTGGAAGCCGCGGCGGACCATCATATGGTGAAGTTCGAAGGCCCTCAGATGAGCCTGCAGACCCTCGTGGCCTATCTGCCGAGGAGTCAAGTTCTTGTAGGCATCGGCGCCCTCCCGGCCCTAGAGGCCGAAGCCAAGGGCAAACGCGTGGCCCGTGGGAGGCCGGCGAGCTCCCCAGGAGGGAGCGCGAGTGGAGACGGAGACGCGGTGGGCCCCCTCATCCTAGAGCAGTATCGGCTCGCCAGCCACATCCTTGCTCCTTCCCTCCTTCCCGAAGTAGGGGTGGTCCTTTGGATCTCCCGAGCCACTGGGGGCAACCTCCTCGATAGAAGGAGGAGAGGAGGACCCGCGCTTCTTCCCGCGGGGGGATGATGTCTCCTTCAGCGGGCTCGTCGGGGCTTCGTCGGAGAAAACCTCCGGCGAGCTCATGAACCTGACGGGCGACACGGGCTACTGTGGCAGGCCTCGCGAGACCACCCTCGCCTTTTTAGAGGCCGGGGGGGCGGTGAACCGAGCTCGGCTCCCCAAGCTCCAGCAGCCTCTTACTGGAGGGCTTGCCTCTGTCCTTCTCTTCCCAGCACGCCTCAGCCGCGGCCCGGGCCCGCTCAAGCGGGTCCAAAAACACTCCCGGGTCGGCGAAGGGAGGGTTCACCGGGATCAGTCGCTCCCCTGCAAAAAAGACTTAGCCGAAAAATAAGGTTCTGATCGGTTAGGCCAAGTGGCGAGCGGGAGGTGGGCGAGGCAAACCTTCACCAGGAAGGATAGGTGGCAGGGATTCGAGGCCGCGACGGAGGAAGGCGACTTCAAAGTCCTTGTACAGAAAGAACTTGTGGAGCTCGGCGTCATTGCCAGACACGGACGGCGGCCGGTACACCTCCTCGCTCTTCTGCAGGGGCGAGAAGGGAATGTTGCCGAGGTCGCCCCGGATGAAGGCGATCTTCGACATCCAGTTGTGATTTTTGTTGGCGACCTCGCGGATCTTTATGGATGTACCGCCGAAGAAGGCGACCCCGTCGGCATTGGCTTTGTAGGAGAAGAGCTTGCGGAAGATGGTGAGGTTGAACTCGATCCGCTCTCGGCGGAGGTAGCAGGCAAACCCCACTATCATAGCGATGGCGTTGGGGTTGAGCTGCGCGGGCATAACGTCGTAGTACTTGAGTACCTGGTGGACCTCCGGCCAGAGCGGCAGGCGCAACCCCACCTCAAAGTGCGAGATGGGGAAGGCGAGCTCGTCCTCAAAGAAGGAGTTGATGGCCTCATGCTCCGCCGGGAGGCGGGCCACAAAGCCGGCAGGGACATAATCCGCCACAAACTCGGCGAGCTCGCTCGCCGTGGTGTTCCCCTCGAAAAAACAGTGGTCCGCGAAGTTCTGGGCGCACTTAGTGCGGCCCTCGGAGTCGAGGTTTCCTTTACCCATACTCGCTGAGGGAACGAAAGCACGCGAGCAGTAGGTAGGGAGAGCAAGGGAAGGAAGAAATGAGAAGGCAATAAAGGCGTAGCCGGGGGTAGGTGGGGATCCCTATTTATAGAAAAAGGGAGGGGAAGCGAAACCGACTGACCAGCCCGGCTCGCATACCCTGTTTCGCGTATCCCGTCTCACCGCTCTCTACTCGCCGACCTAGGCGAGCCTAGCTGAGGAATTCGAAAAGGCATGCATCGCTCGAAGGAGAAAAGATTCGTTCGCATGATAAAAATTTATACACTTTATTAGCATTAAAAAAGCAAATTGTCCAGAACAAAGAAAAACAGAAAAGCGCGCGCATAGACCGGGCGACAGTGGGGGGAGTACCGGTCGGCTCGCAAGGGAGCCGTCCTTAATTACCCCGGTCTCGCCGACCCGATGCCGCCAGCCGCTGTGCGAAGAGTTGCCGAAGCTGCCCCAGATTCCTGTTCGCCGCTCGCAGGTTCTCATCAATCTCATCGAAGAGTATGGAGGAAGACATCGCCGCATACACCGAGCTGACCCTCGGCTCGCCAGCAAGCCACGCGCACTCCTCCTGCAGTCTGGAATTGTCTCTCTTCATCTCCTGGAGCTCGCGCACTAACTTTTTGAGGACCAGTTGGCTTCGCCTCGACCGTTCGGGGCTGTCCACCTCCGAGTCCAAGAAGATTTCCAAAGCGCGCGGCGATGGAAGGGGCGAGTAGACGGCCTGTTCGGCTGAGTCATCAGCCCCAGATCGGTTAGGGAAGCCTGCACAGGGAAGTCGAGATAGCGAGTGGGAGGGGCGAGCGCCAGTTAGAATCAGACGCAAAATGAGGGGGTCAGGGACATACCTTCAGAATCTCGGGGGGGGGGGGGGGAAGCAGGAGCGGATGTGTGCTCGGCATCCACCCCAGTAGCCGCGGGAGTGGAAGAGGGTTGTTGAGGGTGAAGGCGGGCTGGCGATACCAGCCCCCGCAAATCCGGCTCCATGATTTCGGTGACAAGGGGCGAGTCTCGCGGGCGCGGGTCAGAGGATGGCTCAGGCGCCTTGGCAGGTAGATTCTCGACCCTTGGTGTGGAGACCTCGCCGCCTTGGTCCTGTTCGGCGGTAAGATCCACAAAGTCTTTGTCATGAGGGGCCAGGGCAGAACGGTTGGAAGAGTCGGAGCCATTGGCCAAAGTGTTCTTTAAGTCAGCAAAGATGTGCTCGCCCTCGGGAGGAAAGGGCCTCGCCCTCTTGGCCGAGCCAAATTCAGCAAAACGGCGAGCCGGGGCGCTCAGATCCGTCAGGGCCGCAGCGCGAAGGGCGGTCTCCCCGCGTGATTTCGCGAGTCGTTCCATGACTTCTTTCGTGGCATCTCGGCAGGGCTTAAGTAAAGAGAGGGGCGGAGGTCAGTCGAGCAGGCAGGGCATGTATATATAGCCACCGGTGGGTCCTACCAAGAGATTCCTTTCGGCTCCTGTCGCGCTCGCAGGATCCTAGTGGGTTGGATGTTTCTTTCCGAGTTTGTGCCAACCTTGCAAAGAGCAGGGATTGTGTACAACCCCGTATCCAGCGAGTGAGCTAACAGGAGCCGATCCGGGCGGCCCAGACCGCCCCCGAGCCCCAGGAGAGTTCAGCAGGGTATGCCGAGTACGGGCTCGACAATCGTCGGGTCGAGCTCGAAGATCGTGGAGCTGAGCCCGACGAGAGGAAGCCATTCATCGTGGGGCCGGCCGAGTACGTGCTCGTCTAGAGCCAAGGGGTTGGCGAGTGCCAACGCGACCGTCATCTGCGAGCAGGGGCTTCAGGCCCAACTTTCCAAGGCCTGAGGCGAGGCGAGCCGGACCGTGGCATTGAGAGAGGCGAGCTCATCCAACGCCCTCTCCCGCGGCGCTGAGAGAGGCGAGCTCACTCGCCGCTTTTCACCTCGGCGCAGGGGGGAGCCTTCTCGCGCTCGTAATCGCCGCCCCCGCTCAATGGGCTCTTCTCAGGGCCGGCTCGCCCTTCAGTTGTGGGGTGTTTTTACCATGTTACCCCCTTTGGATTGCCTATAGTCCTCGAAAAAACTTATTCCTAATTTTTTTTTTGTTAATTCATAGACTTCCCGAGATCTACCCCGTGAGGGGTTCGCACCGATAATAGGAGATATGATGGGATGACAAGCCCAAACCTCCTTTTCTAGGAAATTATATTTCGAGTTTCTATATTTTTTATAGTTTTCTTTTTAAGTAGTAATTTTTTTTTAAAATGCAAGAAATAAGACTAGAATTTTTTATATTAAATTTTTCTTTTTAAAAAAAAAAACAAACTAAGTGAAAAATTGATTAATGTTACCCCTTCATACTTAAAGATAAACATTGTCCCCAATGTTTAAAACTAAATATGAAACTAGAAGAAAATGCTTTAAAAAAAGGAAGATTATAAAAAGGCTTCCCTGATTGGTCGTCGGGGTGGCTACTTATGATCCGGAGAAAGAGCCTGCAAAACTTATTAGAACAAAAAAACAATAATAAATAGGAAGATATGGGGTGTCTCCCATAAGCGTTTTGTTTACCGTCGCATAGCTTGACTAAGTGGTGATTTTAAATATTCGGAAGATTTAATGATTCAATTTTTCCGGTTGAGGAGTTGTCGGGGTGATAAAGTTTTAATCGGTGTCCATTAACTTTGAATGAGTCATTTTCCGGATGTTCAATTAGCACGGTCCCATATGGCCAAACCTCTTTCACGACAAATGGGTCGGACCATCGAGACTTCAATTTTCCGGGAAAAATCCTAAGTCTAGAATTAAAAAGAAGGACTAGATCTCCCGGTGAAAAAGATTTTTGATTTTTAATATTTCTATCGTGATAAAACTTAGTTCTCTCATTATAGAATTTGTTATTTTCATAGGCGTTTGCACGCCATTCATCAAATTCATTTAATTGAAATATTTTTTGTTCGGAGGCTAAGTTTAGATCTAAATTTAAAAATTTGAGCGTCCAATATGTGCGATGCTCTAATTCAACCGATAAATGACAAGTTTTTCCGTAGACTAATCAGTACGGTGTACAACTAATTGCGGTCTTGTACGCCGTTCGATAAGCCCATAAAGCATCGTCTAATTTGAGCGACCAATCTTTCCTATTAACGGACACTGTTTTTTCTAAAAAAAAATTTCAACTCACGGTTTACGACCTCCACTTGGTCATTTGCTTGTGGGTGATAGGGGGTGGATAATTTGTGTGTGACACCATACTTAGCTAAAATTTTAGTAAGTTGGTCGTTACAAAAATGAGAGCCTCTATCACTAATCAGTGCGCGTGGTGTGCCAAATCGATCTAGAAAATAATTTTTTAAAAAAAATTACGACGACTCTCGCGTCGTTAGTGGGGAAAGCTTGCGCCTCTGCCCACCTTGACACGTTGTCGACCGCAACAAAGATGTACTTATTATTATGAGAAGGTAGTAATGGACCTACAAAATCTAACCCCCATAAATCAAAAATTTAACATTCTAAAAATATATTTTGGGGCATTTCGTCCCGGTTAAAAATGTTACCTGACCGTTGACAACTATCGCATTTACTCACAAAAAGTGTGAGCATCTTTGAATAAGGTGGGCCAGTAAAAGCCCGCTTCTAGCACCTTTCTTGCAGTCTGGTTTGCTTGATAATGACCACCGGTTGGTCTTTCGTGGCAGTGCCGTAATATTTGGACGCCTTCCTCGCCCGAAACACATCTTCTTACCACTTGGTCCGCACAGACACGAAATAAAAATGGGTCTTCCCAAAAGTAAATTTTCAAGTTTGAAAAGAATTTTTTCTTTTGTTGACTTGAATAATTCTTTGGGAGGACCCGTACCACTAAGTAATTGGCAAGATCCGCGTACCAAGGGGTGGAGGAAATCATTATCTTATTCATGACGAGGAGGCGCTCTTCAGGGAATTTGTCATCTATTTCGAACTCCACTAATGCTCATGCAGCCGGATTCTCCAACCTTGAGAGGTGGTCGGCCACCAAATTTTCTGCTCCCTTCTTATCTCGGATCTCCAAATCAAACTCTTGTAGAAGGAGGATCCATCTTAATAATCGGAGTTTGACGTCCTCTTTTCCATTAGATACCTAAGAGCGGAGTGGTCAGTAAAAACAATAATTTTTGATAGCGTTATATAAGATCGAAATTTATCAAATGCAAAAATTATTGCCAAAAGCTCCTTTTCCGTTGTAGTATAATTAGCTTGGGCGGAAGTGAGTGTTTTGCTTGCGTAATAAATCGGGTGAAAATATTTATCCACTCGTTGGCCTAAAACAGCCCCTACAGCAAAATCGCTCGCGTCACACATAATTTCAAACGGAAGAGACCAATTTGACGCAATTAAAATAGGCGAGTTGATAAGTTCATTTTTAATTTTATTTAACGCTTTAGAACATTCTTCATCGAATATAAATGCAGTTTCTTTTTCTAAAAGATGTGTTAGCGGTTTTGTAATTTTTGAAAAATCCTTAATAAACCGCCTATAGAAACCCGCATGTCCTAAAAAACTTCTAATAGATTTTATGTTGGTAGACGGGGGAAGTTTTTCTATGACCTCGATTTTGGCCCTATCGATCTCGATCCCTTTGCTAGAAACTTTATGTCCGAGCACTAAGCCTTTTCGGACCATAAAATGACACTTTTCCCAATTGAGCGCCAAATTCGTGTCTTCGCAACGTTGAAGAACACGATCAAGATTATTTAAACAATTTTGAAAAGAATTGTCGAATACAGAAAAATCGTCCATAAAAACTTCCATGACGTTCTCTACTAATTCGTTAAAAAATGCCAATATACATCTTTGGAATGTAGCCGGCACGTTGCAAAGACCAAACGACATCCTCCGATAGGCGAAGGTGCCAAAGGGACAAGTGAACGTGATTTTCTCTTGATCTTCGGGTGCAATTGAGATTTGGAAGTATCCCGAAAGACCATCAAGAAAACAATAATGTGAGTGACCGGATAGACGTTCTAAGATTTGGTCAATGAAGGGTAACGAGAAGTGGTCCTTACGGGTGACATCATTTAATTTTCTATAATCGATGCATACCCGCCAACCCGTAATAGTACAGGTTGGGATCAACTCATTATTTTCATTGGAAACTACCGTTATCCCGCCCTTCTTAGGCACGACTTGCACCGGGCTAACCCAAGTGCTATCAGAAATTGGGTAAATAATCCTCGCGTCTAATAATTTTATAATTTCAGCCTTAACAACGTCCTTCATGTTAGGATTAAGGCATCGTTGATGCTGAATAGTGCCGCGAGAATTATTTTCTAAATTTATTTTATGCGTGCAAAATGAGGGGCTAATCCCCTTAATATCAGAAATTTGTCATGCAATTGCATGACAGTGATTATTTAAAATTTTTGTTAATTTAGAAATTTCTGAATCGTTAAGCGTGGATGAAATAATCACGGGCAATTTTGACTCTTTTTCTAAAAATAAATATTTTAAATGTTCCGGCAATTGTTTTAATTCTAAACTCGGGGGCTCCTCATAAGATGTTTTTACTTTAAAATGCTTCGATTTTATTTCTTCAAATTTAAGCGGCCGAGTTATTTCTTTTAAACAAAATGATTTAGCAATGTCCGGATTTTCTAATGAAGGAGAGATAATTTCAGAAAACGACGTTATTTTCTCTTCAAAATTTATTTCTAAGGTAAAACAAGAGTCGTCGTTAGAAAAAGAAATTTTCATTGAAGAATTAATTCTAAAAGTAACTTCTTCGTCCCCCACTCGTAAGAGAAGCTTTCCGTTACTTACGTCTATTATTGCCCTGGAGGTGGGAAGGAAGGGATGACCGAGTATAAGGGGTACGTCGACGTCTTCTTCTATATCGAGGATGACAAAGTCTACCGGGAAATAAACTTGTCAATTAACTAGCACATCCTCTATTACCCCTATTGGGTATTTTATTGACCGGTCCGCTAGTTGGATGCTCATTTTAGTTGGGCTTGGGGTGCCCAAACCAAGCTTTTTAAATAAAGAGAACGTCATCAAATTTATACTAGCTCCTAAATCTGCCAAGGCGTGTTTTATTAACAAATTGCCGAACAAGCATGGAATGAAAAACCGTCCCGGATCGTTAAGTTTTTCCGACAATTTATTTAAAACAACCGCCGAGCATTCTGCGTTTAAAGAAACACGCGAAATATCCTCAAGTTTCATTTTATTAGAGAGTAATTCTTTGAGGTATTTCGCGTATTTAGGCATATTGGAGATTGATTCGCAGAATGGGACGTTTATTTGAATCTGTTTTAAAATTTCAATAAATTTTTTATATTGCTCCTCATTGCGCTCGTTTTTAAATTTTGAAGGAAAAGACATTAAAGGTTTTAAATTATTACGCGGACCTAGAGTAGAAGATGCTAAAGTAGAAGAACTGACTTGCGGAGAAGTAAGTTGTGGGGGTGAAGATGAAACGTTTACCTCGGGTCCAGCCAAATTTGTAGAAGTTACCTCCGCTACGGAGGGTTATTGCGTTGGCGCTCTCCCTTGGATTTGGCTCGGTGTTGTCTGGCAGAGCTCCTTGTTGGCGTTCGGAGAATAATTTAGCTAGCTGTCCAATTTGATTTTCTAAGTTTTTAATAGATCCGGTAAGATTCCGGATATTGGACTCGTTGGAGGCTACATACTTAGTGAAGAACTCTTCAAGTGAAGAAGACTTTTGTGGTGGCGCTGGTGCAAATCCGGGAGGATTCACTTGTGGTGGTCGTTGAGCTTTATTGGGGTTGCTCCATGAAAAGTTTGGGTGATTCCGCAAACCCGGATTATAACTATTATTGAACGGAATATTATTATTCAGGTTATATGGAGGACGATAGGAGTTCCCCATATAATCTACTTGATCTTGAATAAAATTATTATTAAAATTATTATTATAAACCCAATTTGTGGCGGAGGAAGCAGACATTTCCGTCACTTACTTTGTGAGCATTTCTACTTGAAGTGCTAAATTTGGGGTGGCCTCGACTTCAAAGAGTCCGGTCGGCTTGTTAGGACGTGACCGTCGCGCGTTCCACTGATAAGTATTCATAGCGATCTCCTCAAAAAGCTCTTGAGCGGCCTCGGGGGTTTTGTTATTAAGAGTACCTCTCGCAGACGCATCAATCATTTGCCTAATTTGGAGATTCAAACCATTGTAGAAAGTTTGAACTTGTTGCCACATAGGAAGGGTATGATGAGGACATCTCCGCAAAAGTTCTTTGAAGCGCTCCCATGTGTCATAAAGAGACTCCAACTCTATTTGCGTTAATGAGAGAATATCCGTACGTAATTTAGCGGACTTTGCCGGAGGAAAATATTTCGTTAAAAATTTCTCCGTCATTTCGGCCCATGTAGTGATGGAACCTCTAAGAAGAGAACCCAACCACTGCTTGGCCTTAGTCCGTAAAGAGAAAGGAAATAAACGCAGACGGGATGACGTCATCGATGACGCCATTTATTTTAAACGTATTGCAAATTTCCAAAAAATTTAGAAGATGTAAATTTGGATCTTCATCCGGTAAGCCATCGAATACAACCGATTGTTGTACCATCTGAATGATACTCGTTTTAATTTCAAAATTATTATTCGCTACTGCTAGGCAAATAGTATTAGATTGTGTTCCCTGCAAATTCGGTCTCGCATAATAGGACATGGTTCGTAGCGGGGCCGCATTAAGGTTAGGAACTTCCATTATTTCCTCATTAGTTTCTTTGATTGACTCTTCGTGAATTATTGGTAGATCACTAAATCGGAGACGTCGCCGAAAGGTGCGCTCGATTTCCGAATCAAAACCGAATTCAAAATTATTTGAAGAATTTACTCGGGTCATAAAGTAAAAAGGAACGTGAGAAGAAGCTAAAAGAAATAGATGAAGAAGAAAAATTATTATAATATTATAGTTATATATATATATATATATATATATATATATAATTTTTTTGTTCAAAAAGCGAGTTAAGTTAGTCCCGGACTTCCCGAGGTCTTCCCTGTGAACGCAACGGTACTAGAGGGTGTGATGGGATGACAAGCCCAAACCGTTCTTTCCGAGAATTTAAGTTATGTTTTTTAATAAAAAAAATTTTTTTAAAAAATAGGTGAGAGAAAAGAAAACGATAAAATTAATAACTGTTTCTTTTTCAAATTATCGACCAATGTCCCCGGCAACGGCGCCAAAAACTTGATTGCGCGAAACTATATCCGCAAACGACAATGGCAAGTGTACCGTATCGGGAGTGGTATAGGTTTATAAAAACCAAGGTCGTATTAGACTCGGGGTGGTCGAGTAATCCTACTTTGAAAAATCGTTATTATTTTATCAATAGAAATTTGAGTTGGGGGCTGCGAATAGTAGAAATTAAAAATGTTAATTGAATTAATTCGATGGATTAAAAGCTAGTGCCCGGTCTTTGAATCACGTCGGAAATTAAAATTATCAAAATGAAAATAGAGTGCAATTCTCTTGTTGAAGAGGTTTTGACCGTGGAGGTTCCCGAAGCATGAACACCCTTCTTTCGAAGATTAGGTTCAACTAAGCTTAGGTGTATCGACCGAACTTTCGTTCTCAAATCGCATCGCCTAAGACTTGATTTAGGTTGTGAACCTCGCTATTGGATTTTACTCCAATCCGGAAGAGTTACGTTGTCCTCTCTCGAGGATTGCGTCCTACTCTTTTTACCAATGAATGATCATTCGCCTTCCGAGCCTCTCGGCTAACTAAAGAGCGAAAACTATTATGAAAGCTATATAAAATATATAGCCTCAATGAATTTATCAACAGTAAATCGTAAGCGTTCAACAATTTGAGAAAAGCAAAACTAAAATCACAACAAAAATTAACTCATCCTCGGATCATCGCGACCGAGCACTATAGAGATTAGTTACTCATGGAGATGAGTGGATCGTTATTATAAAAATATGACATCATGAAAAAAAGAACAAATGTGATGCGAGTTAAAAATCTGTACGACTATAAGAGACGAAATTTGAAATAGGAATAATGAAATTTTATTGCTAGTAGATAAAAGAGATTATAAGAAATACCAGCACGGGTAAGTTGAAGAGCAATTCTAAATTGAAAGAGGTGAAGTACAAGATTATTAAAATAACAACTAAAACAAAGACAGAAAAGACGACAACTTTTTTACTCGCAATCTCAGGATGAATTTCTAAGGAATAGAATTCTGGAATCAAATTTTCTCCCCCCATATGCCCAAAATAATGAGGTATTTATAACCTCATTATTTACAAACGGCTGAATTAATTTTAATTGGCCGTTCCTGTTCATGTTACAGTACCGGCCAATTGAAATTAATCCAGCCATTTCATTATTCGGTCCGGGTGAGGTGGCAGAAGAGTTAGCGGCGGGATCCGGTCGGCCAAAGGTTTTTGACGCTGATCGGTGAGCTGGAGGCGAGTTTGGAGGAGACGACTGACGTGGCGTTTGCTGGAAGACGGGCTGCTAGCATGGAGTGGTGATGACATTGCATGGTTGAGGTGGCGGCCGGCTATGTTTGGTGAGCTGCTCTGACAGCTTTGAAGGTGGCGTTGGAGCTTTGTGGAGGTGGATCTGCTGGCCGGAGCTGCTTCATGCAAGGGTGGTGCGCGATGGTGGCGCTGGATGGTTGGCCGAGCTTCTATAACTATGGTGGTGCCGAGGAGGCTGACCGAGCATGATGCGGAGCTTGGCCGGAGGATCTCGGTGGGGGTTGAGCTTGGTAAAAGTGGTCGGGCTTGGTGGAGCAAGGTGGCCGAGCTTCATAGGAGCAGCTACATGGTTGCCCGGGCAATTTGGTGGCCGCCGGTCGGAGCTGTTGGGTAAACATGGAGGAGGTGAAGGTGGTTTAAATTATAAATATATATATATATATATAATATATAACATTATATATATATATATATATATATATATATATATATATATATATATATATATATATATATATATATATATATATATATATATATATATATATATATATATATATAGTGGTGACTTTGGAAATATTTCGCCGAGCTTCATGTTGACAATTTGGCCTTGCATGCGAACTCTTGGACGCGGTCAGCGGGATATTGCACGTAAACCCCCCAAGACATGTCGTAATCCTATAAAATAAAACATATATAAATTAGAACGTAAAATATTTATTTTTACGAAATTTTATAGAAATAAAGAATAAATACGCTAATTTAATTAAGTATCTAATAGAATAATAGCCCTAAATGATGACTAGTTTGCTAGTCATCATCAGTCAAAACTGTTTCTCTCCAATAGGCAGTAGGCATGCCAGCAGTGAGGAGCATAGAATTCAACATTTCTGTTAACGTTCTATTCTTTCTCTCGGCTATACCATTCGATTGGGGTGAGTAAGGAGTAGTGGTTTTTGCTATGATGTCTTGAGAGGCAAGGAAACATCTGAACTCATTTGACACATATTCTCCTCCTCTATCACTTCTAAACCTCTTTATTCTCATGTTTAGTTGGTTTCTACCATGATTTTGAAAAGACAACTTTTTAAACGCTTCATCTTTATTTTTAAGAAGATAACTGTGACAGAACCTAGAGCAGTCATCTATAAATGTGATCATATACTTCATTCCTCCTCTAGTGACAAAACTTTTAAAGTCACATATATCGGAATGTATAAGCTTTAGGGGTGTTGTGCTCCTAGTAACTACACTAAAAGGTTTCTTGGTGATCTTAGTCTGAGCACACACGTCACATTTCTCAGGCGGTGACTTAGTGTCTAATGTGATATGATGTGTTCTAGCTATTTGGAACATTTTCCTATAGTTCACGTGTCTTAGTCTCTCATGTAGAGTCTTAGGGTTAACTAAGTTTGTTTGAACTTGTTGAACTAACTCGTTTGCTAGAATTAGTCGGTACATCCTATTTTGGACGTATACACATCCAAAATAGTGTGAGTTAAGTGACAGTGTTACTCTACCGCTACAAAAGGTAAAAGACGTACCAGCATCACATAATAGACTTATAGACACTAAGTTAGCAGCTAGAGAAGGAATAAATTTAACATTTTGGAGAGTTAAAGTCTTACCTGAGGATAGCAACAGCGTTGCATTCCCCACCTTCAATACGTAAACTGTCTCGCCTTTTGCAACTATAACAAACTCTTTCATAGCAGTTAGCCCTGTTATAAGATCAGCATTATTGCAAACGTGACACGTCACCCCCGAATCCAAGTACCACTTCGTACTGGCCTTAACATTTCCGACCATCGCAACAAAATCAGAAGGCTCAGCTAGGCTAACCATATTGGCTTGGTTGTCATCCTGTGGGGCTTTGGTTCTTTCCCTTTTAAGGAGTCTGCAATCAGATGCGTTGTGTCTCTACTTGTTGCAGTTAAAACACTTGCCCTTGAACTGTTTAGCGCGTTTGCTAGGGCCTGCAACCTGGAAGCTACCATGGGAGGGTCTGGTCCTCTTAGGGTTCGGCACGCATTTAGAACTGAGGACCAGGTTAGCCGCAGCCTTCTACTTGCTAACAGTTTCTAAAGCGTGTCGAGTCCTATTCTCATCCTCAATGTGAATAAATCGCTTGAGGTCATTAAGACCGACCTGCATCTTCTTGCGGTACATTTCAGTTTTAAAGTTGTACCACATAGAGAGCAGCTTATAAATGATCGTGCCAGTAACAAAGCTGTCTGGCAGAGAAATATTCTCACTATGTAAAGAATCTACTAAAGCTTCAAAATCTGATACCTAAGGGATAATCGCTTTCTCCTCGTCGAACATGAAGGAATGGAATTTGTCCATCAAGTGCGCCTTGGATAGATCCTTCTCTTGCCTAAAGTGCTCCTCTAGTGCCTCCCAAATTTCCTTGACAGTATTCATCTTGATGTACGTCTTCGCCAGGCTGGAGGACAGGCAGTTCAGCAGGTAGTCGCGACAGAAGTCCTCATCGTTGACCAACTGAGCTTCTTCATCAGTCCCAGAAACTTCAGCACGATCAGACTGAACAGTGTAGAACACGTTCAGGTACTTCATTCCAAACTGTATATTCAACTTCCAATCGTTGAATTCTGCCGCCGTGAATTTCTCTAGTTTTATCATCGGCACCGAAGAGGAGAAGTTATGCCCCTTCATCATTTTGAGATCCCTTCCTTTAACTGGTGCAAATCCGGCAAGATAGATATCACATAGGGTAGTAGTAAATCTCACTATGATTGGCTGCTATGTTGTGAAAATTGGATCACTGTAGATCTCCTCCTAAAGCAAAGCACGAATGGAGGGGAAGAGCCTCAGGTCAATGCTTGAACGATTGGATTTTTCTTTTGTTCCTGTCCGAACATAGCAGCGACAAAAAATATCTTGAATGGGAAAAAAATGCAAATCCGAACACTGGCGGAAATGCAAAACTGGTGATGCTTCTTTCCCTGTCTATAACGACATGATGCATCCACGTGGCACCAGACACGTGTAGGTTTTAGATTGAGTTAGTGCTTGTAATTGGGGTTATAAATATGGGTTATGGGCTGTAATAGAGATTATGAAAAGCTTAATAGAGTTGTTTGTTCCTCTTATTTCTCCCGCCCCCCTCGTCTTCCTCATCTCCGACCGCTCCCGACCTTCCTCTTCTCCTTCTCTACCCCCGACCGCCTCCCTCATGGCCTTCCTTTAGGTTTTTATCTTCTCCACCTACACCAACGATCTCAGGTGAATCCGTGACGATCGAGGATCGTTACATTTTGGTGCTCTTGTGGAGAGAAGAACGCCGACGAACACCGCCTCCGGCGATCAAGAACTTCCCTCCCCTACCGGAGATCAAGAACTTGGCTGAAATCAAGAACTCCGACGAACATCTCCGGCGCTCAAGGACTCCATTCCACACCTGCGATCAACAACGTTTTCCCCGATCTTGAAACAGAGCCACCCCTGTTTTACAGGAGATCAGCCACCGCCGCTTCGCCGCTGCACAGCCACCGCCGCTGCGCCGCCACCCTCGCTGCACCGCCATCGCTGCTGCGTCCCAGCTCCGCTGCGCCCCCACCGCCGCTGCGCCGCCACTGTCGTTGCGCCACCACCGCCGCCGCGCCGCCACCGCATCCGTGTCGCCTCAGCCGCTACTGCGTCTCCACCGCTGCTGCGCCCCACCGCCTATGCCGCCACCGATATGATCAGTCCTCCACCAGTTTCTTGGACATTTTCAGTCCCCCGCCATCATACACGGTCAAACCCTTGCTTAGTGTTTTAAAGGAAGGAAGGAAAAAAAACACAGAACACTTAGAAAAGTGGGTTTAACAAAAAAAAACTGTAGAAGTTTTATCTGCAAATGCAAATTTCTCAGTCTTCTACAATGTCCGACAATGTATACGCTGCTATTGAAGCCTGCAAGAAAAATATATTAGGCAGTTTTGATGCTTTTCAGGAGCGCTTGAAAAGTAATTTACGAGGAAGACATGATTCTTGTCCGCATTTTTCTGACGGGGATCCCGTAGATTGGCTTTACAAATTACAGTTATATTTTTCGCACAACAGCATCCGCCCTGCAGATTTCATGATCCATGCAGCTCTACACTTAGATAGATCAACGTCCCTTTGGTATCGGGCTATATTAATCGTTCATCCAGCTTTAACATTTCCGATGTTTGTCGATGCCATCATTAAACAATACGGTCAATCTTTGCAAAAGTTCGATGAAATAAATCATGCGTTTGAAGAGAGAAAAGAATTCTCTTCCATGGTTTTTGAAGAACACCCTTCAACAAGAATGAATTTGTCGCCAACAATAAAAGATGTTCATGATACAATTCTTGAACAAGTCAACATAGCCTCCAAATCAACAATGCAGATTGAAAATGAATTTGTGTTTTCGTATAGTACCGCCAATATGAAGGACTACTATGAGAAAGAAGACACATCAGCTGAGCATATGACTGTGCTTGCAAGGTTTGATACGACAAAGCAACATACGAACACCGTTGATGAAACATATCAAAATGGGGCAGGCTTGACACAATTAAATTCAACTGTTGAAGATGTCTTTACTAGCGGAGATCGTTCAAGGACTGTGGAAACAATGGTTATAATGCGATATTGTTTGGCCACCGTTAGGGAAGTCTTCCTTGAAGAAAAGTACTTGAAACATTGTACTTTGAAACCATTGCCGGTGTTGATTCCTGTGAAGTTTCATTTGGAAGCTCAAGACAAAGCATTAATACTAGTTTTCGATCCTGGCGGAATTAAGTGAGGCAACTCAAATTGAGGACCGCATTGCAGAAATTTCTTTAAGATGAACAAACGACGAGAACGTTGTTTTTAAAGGGGAATGCAATGTAACGGCATGATGCATCCACGTGACACTGGACACGTGTAGGTTTTAGATTGAGTTAGTGTTTGTAATTGGGGTTATAAATATGGGTTATGGGTTGTAATGGAGATTATGAAAAAGCTTAATAAAGTTTTTTGTTCCTCTTATTTCTCCCGACCCCCCTTATCTTCCTCATCTCCGGCCGCTCCCGGCCTTCCTCTTCTCCTTCTCTACCCCCGGCCACCTCCCTCATGGCCTTCCTTTAGGTTTTTATCTTCTCCACCTACACCAACAATCTCAAGTGAATCCGTGACGATCGAGGATCGTTACAATAAAAAAAATCAATAATAAAGTGTTCTGATCTGTTACCCAATCCCTTCTTCTCTCCCAACTCCGGCCCTCTCTCCGACCATTCTTCTTCTCCCCTCACCTCCGGCTACCCATCTTGGTCATTTCTCCGTTCCTTTTATTACTTTAGATTTAGGATCGATACACTGTCCCGATCGGCAAGGCGATGCTCCTTTCCCTGTCCCGATCGGCGGCGACCACAGAAATCCCAACACTGGCGTAACTCTTCTCCCGATCGGCAACTGTGCGGCGGAGAAAAATTGATTACGAGAGAAAAAAAAACTTTTCCTTGTTTTAGATCCAGGCGGCGGCAGAATGGGGGAACTCCGGCAGTGAGAGATCCGCACAGGAAAAAACTGGAGCGGCGGGACTTCTTCCCAATTCCGATCAAGTAGCGGCCGATCTCGTTTCTTCTCCTTCGCGAACCGTAAAATTCTCCCCCTTTTTTTTCGATTCCAGGCTGGCACTAATGATTGGATTTTTCCTTTTTGCCCGATCGAATCAACGGTGATGGCTGAAACGGGCGAAACGACAGATCTGCTTCCTCCCGGTGGCTCGTTCACGATCGGCTGCAGCGACAGGCTGAAGAAGAAGGCGGGGGCGGACTTTGGTTTCCTTCATGATCAATCGCCGGCGTACGGGAGAACGAAGGAGAAGAAAAACGGTTACGAACGTGTAAAAAAGCGTGAGCGACGGGGGCTCTACTTCGAGTATGTTTCGCTCGAAGTATCCGGATGAGGATCTAGGTGGAATCCCCTACCCGTTGCCCCTAGGTGGGTATAAATAGGCAAAACCCTTAGGAGTTACTACGGGTATGAGTTAACCGTGTACCCGAACTGACCCGTTATGCCTCTGAACCCGTTATTCGTCCAAATATACATTAACACTAACTTCTAAAAATATTATTCATCTGCAGTAAACTACGGGGTGTAACTTGAACTTATAATCATTTATGCATTTGAGATGTTGTTTCTTATTTTGTGTTGAATGAATTTATAAAGGGCAAGCCCAAGGTAGCCCAATTATGAGTATATGTGAAAAAAGGGGGCACAATGTGTCGAAAATTCAACTCACCTCTATTGAATGTTTGTGAGCAGCAAAGAGCGCCCACACATTGAGAAAACGTAGATCACACAGAAAAGAAAAAAAACCAGTTTTTTTTTTACTCAGAGAGGCTCAAAATGAAGGTCAAAATCACAAAATAGTCAGAGTCTAGTATGAAATGTCTCTATTAAATGAAAAAAATTAGGTGAGTTACTTCCACCTACATCTAGGTGGGAGAATAAATAGCAAAATCGGACCACACTCCTCAATCCTTTCCAAAAATTGGGCGGGATTTGCAAGCCCAAAATTCTCCCCTCCAGCGGCGACACCCCCCCTCCTCCGACGGCGACATTCCCCCTCCTCACGCGGTGACACCCCTCCTCCTCCATCAGCGACCTTCCCCCTCTTCCCGCGGTGACACCCCTCCTCCTTTCGTGATGACCTTCCCTCCTCCTACTCCCACAGCGAGACCCCCCTGCTCCACTTCTATTGGTGGTATTTATTCCCACGATGAGACCCCCTGCTCCTCCCACGGCGAAACCCTGACCTCTTGCTCCACCAACGGTGAAACTCTGGCCTCTCAGTATTTTGGTGAAATACTGAGAGTTTTGACAGTATTTGATGAAATACTATATATTATGACAGTATTGTGACAAAAAAGTCAATAAAAAACACATTGCAATCTATCAAAACGATATAATGTTACATTATGTAATCGTATTAACATTTTCTCTCCACTATTATATTTATTATGATATAGAATATCTAATTTATGAATTGTATTAAGAACGATATTGAACAATATATTGACAGTATTTTGGTGAAATACTGAGACTTCTAATAGTATTTTGGTGAAATACTGCGAGTTCTGATGATATTTTGTCAAATACTATCAGAACTCTCAGTATTTCACCAAAATACTTGGAGGTCTGGGTTTCGCCGTTGGAGGAGGAGGAGGCCGGGATTTCACCGCTGGAGGAGGAGGCGGGGTTTTAATTGCGGGAGGAGTAGGAGGTCAGGGTTTCGCCGCGGGAGGAGGAGGTCGGGGTTTGGTCGCGGGAGGAGGAGGAGGCCGGGTTTTCGCTGCGGGAGGAGGAGGAGGAGGCTGGGGTTCTCCGCGGGAGGAGGTCGGGGATCGCCATGGGAGGAGGAGGTCGGGGATCACCATGGGAGGAAGAGGCCGGGGTTCGCCGTGGGAGGGGGTGGAGGCGGCCTTAGGGTTTCGCCGGGAGAGAGATGAGAGATCGGGAGGTGTAAGAAATGTTTTGGAGGTAGAAAAGAGGCGGCATCCACTTCCAAATTTTGCTATTTATTCTCTCACATAATTCTAGATGGAAGTAACTCATCTAATTTTTTTCCTATTAATTAGTATTCAACAAACACATACAATCACGCCCCATACAATCCAAATGCGAATTCAACAACAAACTCAAATAGTAAAGATGGAAAGTAAATAATAATGTTATTGTACTGAAGTATATCTCGGCCTTATACAACCCAATCCGTTGGATCTCCCGATGAAAAATGTGAACAATGGAGTTTGGCTCGAGAATGTTTAAATGGTTCGTTTGTGGGTGTCTAATGGTTTGATTCTTGCAAGTTGCTTGAACTTGAAAATTATTGAGATTAATGACCTGCAAATTGAGGGAAAAATGAAATGTTGGGACCTTTTGATAGCACTTAACGTATTTTTATAGGAGGCAGTGATCCGCTGTCCTGTCAGACGATCCTAGTTAAGGTCATATACTGTTTTTTCTATATTTTGAATTGTATGTAATGCCTGATCCGCTCAAACAGTTTGAGCGGTCCGATTGAAATGATTTAAGTGAATTGTACGGTTAGGGAGTTGTTACATTTTAAGGTAAATTGCAAGGTGGGAGGTATCGTGGGTTGGATTTGCAATCGCAAGAATTGTGGATCACTTTCGTCTGGTGCGACGCCAGACGATCTTCTGCCCACTGTGCGACGCCTTGGCTAAGCCTCTCCGCCTTCCTCGACTTCTCCGATCAGCCCACCACCACCTGAACCCACCCTTCCTCTTCTCGCCCAACCTGCCACTCTCCTTAGCCGCAGCCATTTTCTTCTTCCTCCGGCGTTCCCCCCATCGTTTTCTCTAGCCAAATCGACGCTGACGAGCCCGCCGATTCTCCTGGAAATCCTTCCCCACCGGTTCTGAAGCAACTTCCAGCCCTACTGCCGCCCCTCTCTTCTCTTCCCAGCCCCGTCAGCCTTCTTCCAGCCCACAGCCGCCGCCTCCAAGCCATTTCCCAACCCTCAGCCATCATCCTGAAGCTTTTCCCTGCCGCCAACCCCAAATCCCCTCCACTGTGAACCCCTGCAGCCAACATATTCCTCCTAACAGCCATCACTCAGTCCCTCCATACACCACCCGACCCCCCTCCATTACAGATCCTTAGCCGACTCCCTCTATTCCCAGCAACAGTCTCGGAGGACCTCTGACAACCGTCATTGCCGCCGCCTACACGTGATAATTGTGGTATAACGTTCATTTCTTTATTGTTGTTTATTTTGGCACTCAAAATATGGTGGATTACTTTTTTAATTTGCTATTAGTACCTTTGTTGTGCAATTCATAGGATTCATTCTGTTCGTGCTAAATAGTATTTGCACCTCTGTCATTTATAGAATTGATAGTTGTTTTCCTTTAATCAATATTTGTGACTGTACGTGCTTCTTTTATTTTTGTATAATAATTAATTATTGTTGCAATTAGTAGTGTGGACCTTCTCTTGCATTTTTCATAATTCATCGCAAATAGGTTTGCATTTAGTGCGTTCACTTTGAGTCGTCCTTACCCTGCATCACCTTTGATGTGGAAGGTTGAGAAAATTAGCCTGAGGTGCTGATGGTTGTGAAAAGAGAGAAAATGAAAGAGATAGAATGTTGGGGCATGAAAGCAATCTAGGCTGTGGTGGTATGAAGCCAAGATTGCCTGTCTGTGATGAATTAAGACTTTCTATATCGAGGACGTAAGCCTGGAACTGAAGTAATGAAGAAGGCTGTGATGCATGAAGAGGCCTGAGAATTTCGGGCTGTGATCCCTTAGTTTCGCCGGAAGTGGTCTTCTGAGACTTAATTTTATCAGCATTCCCGCATGAGACCATCAATTGAAAACATCGCAAGAATGATTGCATCTCCCCGCGGAATTCCTTGAATTCCCGGTGGAAATCGAGAGTAGCATCTTGAATATTTTCTTGTTGTAGTTGGGACTGTGTCGAAGTATCTGCAACCTTCTGGATTTCATTGGAGAAGTGTTCGTGAGTTGCAAGAAGGTTGTTTGAAAGTGCTGAATGTTGTTCCATATAGAGGCCATGCCTTATATCCAAATATCTCCAGAAAACTGGGTAGTCAGTATTGGCAGCAGCAGATGTATCTAGAGCCGAGCGTTGGGAGTCCATATCGACAAGAGCACCAGTTGTTACATGGCCGACGCAAGCCGGGAGCAACAAGAACTCGGCCAAGAGGCCAGAGGGGAGAGAGACAAACAGTTTGAGGAGATATATGAAAAGAGAATTGAGATTAGAATTCTTTCTTGTCTTTTCTGTTCATTACGGCTATATTTATGTGAAAGACTTCTAACGGTTATTATTAGCATTACCGAATGCCTGGTACAAAAGATTGCCAGCTCAGCCATATTACATTTTAATTAATTATGCATGTAGCCCTCTACAATTGCTTTGTACTCTTTTTATATACAATTTGATATAATACCGAGATTGTCAAAATGGTTTGTACGTGATCGATTCAAAAGCAGTAACCACTACCAATCTTATTGTTTCAGGATCAGGAGATAATTTCACAATGTCTAACTATATTTATGTGAAACTATTGGTGTCCATTACTGTTTGGTGTCTGGCATATGTTGCTGCCGCTTTTGTGGTGTCGGTTCGATTCTTCACTGGCCATGGTTCTACCATCACGAACTAGGTAACCTTTTTGTGATCGCTCTAAGGCCCTGGCTGGCATTATTTTGTTGCATTCTGCTATGTCTGTGTGGTCATGGTCTGACAGAGTCGAGGAGGTGATTTTTTGATAAGATCAGTATCTAAAGTGTTGCAAGAAGGTGTTATTCAGAACTAACGGCTACAATCTGTGATTAAGGAGTGCCACCATAAGAAGGTACATATATAGCATTAAATGTCAATCATTTTATAAAGATTTGATATGAGTGTTTTCTTGTTCCTTGGATTAGTAAGGAGGAGTCAATGTGTATCACTTTCATAATTATGAGGACGATATTGTGCTTCTTTTGGAGAGTAGGTATGAGTTTCATTTTCATAGAGTAAGGCTCCGTTTGGCGAGGCATTTTTGCTCTGGCGAATCTGAACATAAACACAATAGTCATAGAATGTATGTTTGTATGTTTGGCATGACAATGGTTATGAACCCTACCAAGAGAAGAAAACTATTTTTGAATATAAAAGTGAATGAAGTTCTTTAGGTAAGGTCGGGTGTTCACGAACAACGGTTCATAACCACCACGTTCACGACCGGTACCACAGTGCCAAGCGAAGCCTAATTCTCTTTTGCATGATATAATCCTACTTTCACAGAGCATGCTGACATGCATTGGATCTTTTCTGGATTCACGGGGTCAATTTATGTTAAAATTGACTTTGATATTATGAGGAAAAGCTAGTGTATATGATGATGAGATTTTTTAAAAAAATCATTCATAGGTAATGTATCTTGTTTGTAATTTAGAGATATATGATATTAAAATGCTCCCTAAGATTTGATTAGGCTTATCACCTGCAGGCGGAAGGAGAAGACAAGACCCTTCTTCATTTTCCTTGTAGCATATGTAACACATGATTGATCATCACTGTCATGTTTGTTTTATCATCATTGAGATGGTTAAGACTGTTACACCGCCGAACATGGCACGGTTCTCTGGACGTCAGTATGCCTGCAGGCGGAAGGAGAAGACAAGCAGCAACGGGGCTGAACCAATTGGTTCGGCCCCCATTCATTAAGAACGGGCGGCTTGGGGCTGAACCACCCGGTTCAGCCCCGTATGGGGAGGGGCCGACCAGCCCCTCTTGGGCCCGGGCATATTTATACCCGAGACTCTCTCTTGGAAGCCAAGCAAGATTACTCTCAGGTATTTCTCTCCTTCTTCCCCCCTAACCCTAATTTCTCTCTATCTTCTTCCTTAGTCTTCTCTTCCTCTCTAGTTTCCTATCATTTGATATCAGAGCATCGCTCCTACGGCCATGGTGACCACACGATCGCAAGAGGAAAGCAGCCGGTTGGAAACCCTAGAAGAGAACTACATCAGATTGATGGATTCTGTAGTCACCATCGAGGAAAAGATGAGGGCCTCCATGGAGCAGTTGGAGGAACGGATCGACACCCGCATGGAAGAAATTAAAACATTATTATCTTAAAATATGAAAGGGAAGCTACCGACAACAAATGAGGAGTCTGACGGCTCACAGGCTCCATCCCTAGAACCGAACAGGCCTCTCCAATTCACTCCGACAGTGAGCGAGACTTCTGGATCAACGAGACAAGGCCGTGCCTGGGCGGGATCTACCGGAGCCATGGGCGCAGCGGGAATTTGGGGCGGTCGCGGGACGGCGTGGACCTCAGAATTGCCGTATGGCGCATGATTGCCTCCGGGGATGCGCTGGGCGCGGGATTGGCGCAGGGCGGGGCCGACGATTCCGGCTGCAGGCGCACACCGTGGAGGCGGGTCGGCGGGGACATGGGAGGGGCTGTATGGGCTCCTGGGCCTCCGGTGCAACAACTGGGAGGTGCGCATGGTCTTCTTCCCCACCCGCGTGCCCCAACTGACGAGTGGACTGCCTCGCCAAGGATATCCAGGCACACACATCGATCCTACGGAGCAAAGAAGGCCAACGTGGTACGGGCAAGAGCCGGGATGGCATGAACAGGCCACCCCGCGAGCTTACACGCCTCCAAAATTGACGCGCATCAATTTTTCCAAGTTCAACAGAGGAGACGCTTTGGAATGAGTGCAGAAGGCTGAACTTTTTTCAGTTATCAGGAGGTCCCGGAGGGCTAATGGGTGCAGCTAGCGCCCTTCTACCCAGAGGATGATGCTTTATAGTGAACGCAATGGTTTCTGAGGGGTAAGGAATATGTGCCCTGGGCTGATTTGCGGAGGGATTCACCGCCTGATTCGGGCCATTGGAGTACGAGGATTTTGAGGCCCTCTTTCAGAAGTTGCGGCAGAAGGGAACAGTGATGTAGTATCGCACGGAGTTCGAAAAATTGGCAAATTGGGTGCACTGAGAAGAAAAGACGTTCAGCTATTTCGTACCGAGACTCAAGGAACATCTATGTGACGAGGTTCAGGCTTATATGCCTCACAGTCTAAACCATGCCATCAGTCTGGCTCGCATCCAGGAGGAACGCTTCAACAGGCAACAGACTCACGCCACAGGGAGAACCACTACCCCCCCGGTGGTCACCCGAAGGGAACCACCGCCGACTGGCAAACTGACCGTGACACGGCTCTCATAGGTCGAGCTTCAGGCGAGAAAGGAGAAGAGTTTGTGTTTCAACTGTGATGAAAAGTACGCGTCCGGGCATAAATGTCAAAAGATCCAGCTTTATATGTTACATGAGGATGTGGAGGATGAGATTACTTCAGAACTAGAGCCGGAGGAGGACTTGGATTTGACCGAGTTTGGCGTGTCCTTGCAGGCTATGGAGGGATGCAACGCCCCCCTCACAATGCGGATGGCGGGAAAGGTTAGCCAGGAGCGGGTGAAGATTTTGGTGGATAGTGGGAGGACCCACAACTTCATCCATCCCGATATGACTCAACGAGTGGGACATGTGATTGATCAGGGAACTGCCTTCCATGTCATGGTGGCAGATGGAAGCAAACTTCAATGCGAGGAGTTATGAAGGGGTTGGAGCTACGAATACAGAGGTACTCGGGTCGTACTGACGTCTACCTCCTACCTATCAGAGGCTCTGACATGGTGCTTGGGGTACAATGGCTGCGACAATTGAGGAGGCGGGTTACCTTTGAATGAGATCAGATGACGATGGAGTTCTCACAACACGGTAAGCAGTATTGTCCGGGGGCCCTCAAATCCTCCCCGATGAAGGAGATCCCCCTTCGAAGTTTGGAGCGACTAGGGGATCAGGGCAGCACAATGGCGATGATCATGGAGATTATATCTTTACAACCTCGTATTCGCGGAGTGGGGTCCCCAAGCAAGCGCAAGGAGGTGAGTGCGGCGGGAGGCCGACATTCGCCCTGGCCCCATTCCAAGGGGGCGAGTGAGGTGGGAGCCCGACACCCGCCCCGGCCCTTCTTTAGGGGGCGAGTGCGGTCGGAGGCCGACACTCACCCCGACCCCATTCCAAGGGGGCGGGTGCGGCGGGAGGCCGACACCCGCCCCGACCCTTCTTAGGGGGTGAGTGCGGTGGGAGGCCGACACTCGCCCCAGCCCCATTCCAAGGGGGCAGGTGCGGAGGGAGGCCGACACCCGCCCCGACCTCATTTTCAGGGGGGGCGGGTGCGGCGGGAGGCCGACACCCGCCCCGACCCTTCTTCAGGGGTTGAGTGCGGCGGGAGGCCGACACTCGCCCTGGCCCCATTCCAAGGGGGCGGGTGCGGCGGGAGGCCGACACCCGCCCCGATCCCTTGAGCAGCTCACCCGGCTTGAGGGTCTGCTATTTTCCCCCTGGTGGGCTGCGAATAGCTGTTCAAAACAACGGAGTTTGACTGTTGGTAGATCAGCCCCAGGGTTTAAGTAATTTTAGAGTAGCAGGATTGCGCTATTGACAGGCCATCTCCAAAAATCTATAAATAGACCCTTGTGGTGCCTTGGAGAGGGATCCGTTTTCACCAATTTTCATCTTCTTCCTTTATTCTCCAAGACACCTAGCTCAGCATTGACTAGGGAGGGGGAGATCTCAAAGGTCTTCCGGGTGTGAGGTGAGACCTCCACGTTAGAGCCAAGAGTCATCTCCCAAATCCAGGTCTCTCACCAAGGGACAGCTTGGGAGAAGTAGGTGTTAGCTGCACCCCTAGATCTGAACTTTAGGTGGAACCGAATCTCGGTTTTAACAATATCGTCTCTCACAGCTCCTCCAGTAGTACCAGTTCAGATGCAAGCGATACTGACACAGTATGCAAACATATTTTAGGCACCTCGCACACTTCCACTACCGAGGTTCAGAGACCATCAGATCCAACTCAAGACGGGGGACGAACCCACCAACATCCGGCCGTACCGTTATCCGTACATCCAGAAGACCGAGATTGAGCGCAACGTCAGAGAAATGCTTGTCGTCGGAATTGTCAATCCCAGTACTAGCTTCTTCTCTTCTCCCATCATCCTAGTCAAGAAGAAGGATGGGTCGTGACGATTCTGTGTGGATTACCGCGGCTTAAATAGCTCGACTAACAAGGATAAGTTTCCCATTCCTTTGATCGAAGAGCCGTTAGACGAATTGCACGACGCTCTTCTATTCACTAAGCTCGACCTCCGGTCGGGCTATCACCAGATTCGAATGCGAGAGGAGGGCATACACAAGTCAACCTTCTGCACGCATGATGGACACTATGAGTTCCTCGTGATGCCTTTTGGGCGCACCAACGCCCCGTCCACGTTCCAGGCCGTTATGAACGAGATCTTTCACCCTCTTCTCCGCCGCCCAGTATTGATATTTTTTGATGACATCCTTATATACATCGCCAGTTGGGAGGAGCACCTGACCCACGTCGAGCACGTTTTCACCATCCTCCGCCAACACCAACTCTACGCCAAGCAGCCCAAGTGTTCGTTCAGACAGGAGGAGGTCGAGTACTTGGGGCATTTGGTCTTCGTTCGTGGTGTCAAAGCCGACCCAAAGAAGATTGAGAGCATACTGTCGTGGCCTCGTCCTCATACAGTCTGGGCCTTACGGGGCTTCTTGGGACTTACGGGATATTACAGGTGATTTGTAAAAGATTATGACAAGAATGCACGACCGTTGACTCAGTTATTATAGAAGGATGCCTTCCTTTGGTAGGAAGAGGCGGATGCGGCATTCCAAGCCCTCAAGGGGGCCATGACGACCACACCGGTTCTCGCTCGTCCCGATTTCAACAAGGAGTTTGTGCTTGAAAACGATGCGTCGGGCGTGGGCATTGGCGCGGTATTGATGCCGGAGGGCCGACCATTAGCTTTCTACAACAAGGTGTTGGCCCCCCGTACTTTGGGGCTATCCACGCACGTGAAAGAGATGCTGACAATCATCCATGCGGTGGCCGTGTGGCGGCCTTGTTTGCACGACACTTCAAAATCCGTAATGACAACCGGAGCTTGAAGAACTTCTTGGAACAACGGGTCTCCTCTCCTCTCCAGCAGAAGTGGGTGACGAAACTGTTGGAGTATGATTATGAGATCCTCTATAGGCAGGGCAAAGAGAACGTGGTTGCTGACGCCTTATCCCGCTTACTGTAAAGTACCTTCACCCAAATTTCCGACCCCTGTTCGACTCTTTAGATGATATACAGGAGGAGGTCATGCGGGACCCCGCAATACGAGCCCTCGTGGAAGCTCTTCAGCAGGGGCAGGTCACTGCACCGGGCTATCAACTGCAGAATGGAAGACTTTATTATCATGGTCGAGTGGTCATCCCACCCAACTCAGCTTGGAAGACAGTCATGATGCACGAGTTCCACTCATCCCCGACTTGCGGTCATGCGGGAATACTCCGCACTCTTCAACGGGCGCAGACAAATGTTTTTTGGAAGGGATGACGACGCGATATCCAGCGGTTTGTGTAGCAGTGCGAGGTGTGCCGACGATAGAAGTATGAGACGACCACCCCTGTCGGTCTGCTTACACCTCTGTAGATTCAGCATCACATTTGAGATACAGTGTCTATGGATTTCATCTACGGATTGCCCAAGTCTCAGGGCAAGTCAGTTATATTGGTCGTGGCTGATAAGCTCTCCAAGTATGGACACTTTTTGGCATTGAGCCACCCATACACAGACGAGTCAGTCGCCGATCTCTTTGCTCAAGAAATTGTCCTACTTCACTGCGTTCCGCGTGCCATCATTTTTGACCGGGATCCGACGTTTGTGAGTAATTTATGGCGGGAGCTCTTTCGACTACAGAGGACTTGCTTACGCCTCAACACGACTAATCACCCCCAAATTGATGGCCAGACGGAGGTTCTCAATCAGGGAGTGGAGACATACCTCTGTTGTTTTGTGATGGACGAGCCTCAGACATGGACCCGTTGGTTGCACTGGGCCGAAGATTGCTATAACACCTCCTATCATTCAATCAGCAAGTTGACCCCATTTGAGGTCGTTTACACCCGCCCCCTCCATCCTTGGGCAGCTATGAACTGGGCAGCACGGCCTTGCCGGCCGTTGATCGGGCGCTCCGCGATCGGGACCGCACTTTAGCCACTCTGCGTGAGAACCTCCGAACCGCGTAAGATCACATGAAGGTCTAAGCGGACAAACATCGCAAGGAACGGGAATTCCCGGTCGGTGATGACGTCTTCCTCAAGCTCCAACCTTACCGGCAGTTATTAGTTGCCCGCAGGACGAACCAAAAATTGGCTCCACATCCGCCGTGTGGGGCCAGTGGCTTACACCTTGGCGCTACCTGAAGGGTCGCGCATTCATCCTACCTTCCATGTGTCCTTACTTAAACAGAAGATCGGCACCATAGTTCAGGCTAGCCCATTCCTTCCAGAGGAGACAACGGGCGAACTGCGACCGATGCCCGAGGAGATCCTGATGATCAAATGGAAACAGAGGGGCACCGAGTACCGCCCCGAGATCCTTGTCAAATGGAAACACTTGCCAGAAGCACACAATACTTGGATTGACCTGCTGGAGTTCAAGGAGCTCTACCCGGACTACCATCTTGGGGATAAACTGGTTCTTGATGGAGAGGGGAATGTTACGCCCCCGAACATGACACGGTTCTCTGTGCGTCAATATGCCCGCAGGCGGAAGGAGAAGACAAGTGGCAACGGGGCTGAACCAACTGGTTTAGCCCCCACTCATTAAGAACGGGCGGCTTGGGGCTGAACCGCACGGTTCAGCCTCGTATGGGGAGGGGCCGACCGGCCCCTCTTGGGGCCGGGTATATTTATACCCGAGACTCTCTCTTGGAAGCCAAGCAAGATTACTCTCAACTCTCAAGTATTTCTCTCCTTCTTTCCCCCTAACCCTAACTTCTCTCTATCTTATTCCTTAGTCTTCTCTTCCTCTCTAGTTTCCTATCAAAGACGAAGAGAATTTTACTAATTTCTTGGTTCAAAACTGGCCGCATTTATCAACATCTTAAGTCATTTTGTTAGCCCGAGATACTGAGTATTGAGATATCATGTATATATAGTGTAAATTATATTCTCGTCAAAGAGTTTTTTTTAATGTCAACGATTTATTTTGAGAATTATTGTAGGAATCTGCTGTAGTAGATGCAAAGTGTTAAATACTGCTATGTACTCTTTTATATACAATTTGATATAAAACAACAACACTCAAGCCTTTATCCCACTATAGTGGGTTCGGCTATATGGATCCTTTGTCGCCATTGTGCCCTATCTTTTGTCATAATCTCACTAATGCCTAAGTACATCATGTCTTTCCTTATAGTTTCATTCCAAGTCCTTATTGGTCTACCCCTACCTCGTTTAACATGCCTAGTGACTAGACTCTCATAATTTATATACAATTTGATATAATACCAAAATTTTCAAAATGGTTTTTACATGATCGAGTCAAAAACAGTAACTACTACCAATCTTATTGTTTCAGGATCAGGAGATAATTTCACAATGTTTAACTTTAATTTCGTGAAACTATTGGTGGAAATTACTGGCCGTTGTCTGACCTATTTTGTTGTGGCTATTGTGGTGTTGGTTCATTATTCACTAGCCACCGTTCTACCATCACGAGCTACTTAACCTTTTTGCCAACGCTTCAAGGCTCTGGCAGGCATTAGTACTATTGCACTGTGTTCTGCTATGCTGTGGTCATGATCTGACAGAATTGAGTAGATGATCCAAAGTGTTGCAAGAAGATGTTATTTGGAACAAGCTGGTACAATCTGTGATCAAGGAGTGTCACCATAAGGTGTGTACATATGAAGCATTAAATTTCAATCATTTGATCAAGGAGCTAGCAGTGCTCTTACTTTTTGTTGTTGTATTTAGGCGGTTCTCGTTCGTTCTTTTTGGGGATTGCTTCTGCTTGCATTTCAAAGTGACTGATTCCACAATCTTTGGCAACATAGAAAGAGGAGGTTTATATACTTGGGGCTCGTTTGGCGGGGCGGGAGTCATCTGCGCGGAGGTAACTGCTAGGCTCAGATGAAATCCGCGGAAATCCCTGGCAAAATGTGGGCGGGGTGAATCCTGCCGCGCGACCGCGGCCCCACAAAATGAGCGCCGCCCGCCAAGCGAGGCCTTAGTCAATTTTTGGGGATTGCTTGTGCTGACATTTGGATTGATAGTTTAAAAAGACGGAGGTATTGCTAAAGATGTGACACAGAGAATCCAAGCGGGCCGGTTGAAGTGGAGAGGCGCGTCAGGGATCTCATGTGATTGTAAAGTACCACTAAAACTTAAGGGCAAGTTTTTCCGTACTGCAATTAGACCTGCGATGCTCGGTTCTGAGTGTTGGGCATTGAATTGTGTACATGTGAAAAAAATGGGAGTTGCGGAGATGAGAATGCTTAGGTGGATGTGTGGACACACGAGATTGGATAAAATTAGGAATGAAAGTATCAGGGATAAGAAAGAAGTAGCACCAATTGCAGAGAAGATGCGAGAAGTTCGTCTAAGATGGTTTGGACACGTACAAAGGAGACCATTAGAGGCACCTGTTAGGCGTTGTGAGAGTCTACTCACTAGGCATGTTAAACGAGGGAGGGGTAGATCAATAAAAACTTGGAATGAAACTATAAGGAAAGACATGATGTACTTAGGCATTAGTGAGATTATGACACAAAATAGGGCACAATGGCGACAAAAGATCATTATAGCCGACCCCACTATAGTGGGATAAAGGCTTGAGTGTTGTTGTTGCTGCTTGTGCTGGCATTTCAAAGTCACCCGGACATTCTTATTCATTCTTTCCGTGAGTGGTTATTGTGCAGATTGTTATTTGGATAAAGGTATAGCATATTCAACACTTACAATAAAGCAATTGGGTCATTCATTATGATTGAATATGTAATATATTTTTCCACAAGACTTATTAACGAGGCTCATGTGGATGATAGATGTTCAGGTGGTTCAGAATATTTTTATAAATGCTCTTATTTTTTGTTGTTGTTGTTTGATTCAGGTGGTACTTGTTCATTCTTCAGGCGATAGTGTTTGTGTTTTTTTATTTTTTTAAATGCATGGTTGTTATTGATGAAAGGGAGCCGGCCCACTCAAGTGGAGTACCTGGCCGCCCCCGGCCGGACTGCAAAGGCCGGGTGGCAATGCCTTGGTGAGCTCAACAACCCGCCACGTGGCCAGTTCAAGGTTAGGCTAGGAATGCACCGTGTTGCGCTGTGCCGCACGCAGTCGGTGGAGAGGGGTTGGGACGTGGTGGACTGCAGTCCTGCTGGGGGCGGTCCGGTACTCCGCTTGAGTGGGCCGGCCCCCTTTCAACAGTTATGTATCTGAGATGGAGAGTTTTCTTTGGACATGTTGGTTGTTACTCAGAATTTTTCATGAGGGATCTTATTGCATTTCTTTTGTTTTATCTCAACTAATAATTCATAGGTCATTTGTTTTGATTGGGATTGTGTAGTGTATATAGATTTTGTTTTCTTTTCTTCTTCATCTTTTTTGATAAATTCTAGATCTGGATTTGTTTCTTGAACAGTTGGTGTTGAGATAGCATTGTCCTTGGAGCCAATGCAAACCAAATGATTCTATAAAAATAGTTGAGTCCATGCACTCTACTATTTTTGTTAAGTGCATGGGCCTCTCTCTCGACGGTATTCAGCAAGGTTTGATTTTTTGCTTCTTGTAAATCCCATTTGGCTATATTGGCTATAGATGCCGCCAAGTCCGGCCAGGGCTATCAGAGAGCCCGTCGGAAGAAGCTTCTCCAATGGTCTTTTATCCTTCACTACAAGTCAGGATGTTGGGATCCAGTATGTACACAGACTTCTAGCTCTCTCTCTCCCTCTCAGTCTCTCTTTCCATTTCTCTCTTGTCATCAGAACCGGGGTGTAAGATCATAGGGCCAGAAACCTCAGGATAACTCTGGTCAAATCCTCAGTTTCATTGAATCCTCAGTTTTACTTATCTTGCACAGATTGTAGATAAGCACCTGGAAAATCCCATTTTTGAGACTTTGGTAATAGCCGGAGTTGTTGCGGCCAAACTCGATACCCTGGTCGGACCGGAATAGCTTGGACCGCCTTAGCTCTTGGAGCGGTCGAACGTGCACACAGTCAATGAGAGAGAAATTGTACACACGAGCTTTTGACGTGGAAAATTCTCTCAATCGTGTTAAAAATCACGCGACCGGATCTGTGCCGGTCGAACTCCACTATATGCTCTTCGATTACAGTTTTTTTGGAGAATCGAGAGCGACAGACCGCGCCTCGTTACACTTTGGAGGTGAGAGTGAATTATTTAGGCTCACGGCGAGCAACAAGCTGCTCCACGTGAGACTATTTCTTGGGGGATTACGGTCGAACGGGCACTTGCTGTAGCAGGAATTTCCTCTTCGTTGCTCTTTTGTGGACTTAGGCAGATTTTGGTGGAGTGGCGGTGATTTGCCAGTGGCTCGAAAAAGGCTTGAAGATGACTCGAAGATGGCTCGTACGAGAAATTTGACAGAGCTCTGGCCTGAGGAGGAAGAAAGCAGATAAACCAAAAGATGATAAATGAGGGCCTGAGAGTCCTTTATAGCATCCAGGAGGTGATTACGTGGCTATCTGAACACCATAACCACATATATCATAATTTCAATTATGGTTTGGAGGAATTTTATTTGCATAATAGTATTCCCCCATTATTTAATTAATTAAACTCCCACTAACCATGATAGTGGGTGGTTATCCCCAAAATGGACAGCGGCGATCGCGGTAGAGCGATCAGACGACGGGGAAGGGCCGACGAGCACGAGCGGCCGCCTTAATGGCGGGCAACCACCAACAATAGAGGACCGCGATAGGCGGCCTCGAGGAGGGGCGGCCGGCGGCCCGACGGTGGCCATTCTTGCGGGCGGCGCTTCGCGGCCTGGCGGCGGGCGTGGAGCGGCCGCCCCTTGCTGGCGTCACCCCATGGCTGGGTGGCCGCCGTGTAGCGGCTGCCCCTTGTGGGCGGTGCCCCGCGGCCGGTAGGCTGCGGTGGAGCGGCTGTCCCCTGCGGGCGTGCACACTTGGGTGGCGCGCGCACACACACACACATGCACCCTAACAACACCCACCCACCCACCCTAACAACACACACATGCACACGCACTCACGCACACCTCCTAACAACACACACACACGCACACCTCCTAACAACACACACACACCTCCTAAGTTTACCACCTAGCCTAACTCATCATACTCACCACATGACCTACGCGAGGGAAAAAAGGCTGTAATCATTATATTGTGAACAAAACAGAGTTTCTCACTAATAAAATAGTGGCACGGTGGTTGCGGTCTTAAATGCATGGGTTAAAACGTCATTCATTAAGTATCACCTAACAAACATCATCTGTTTGAAAATAAAAGGCTCCGTTTGGCACGATAGTGACTGTCATGAATATGGAGGTTAAATTATCATTCGTTAACGCCCACCTATGAAATTTCATCCGCTTTTATGTTCAAACGGATTATGTTTATTAGGTGATCATTAACAAATGACGATTTAATTCATGCGTTTACGACCGTCACCACCATGCCAAACGAAGTCTTAAATAAAGTTTATTAGATGGACGTTAACAAATGACAATTTAAACCGTGTTCATAACGGCCCCACTGTACCAAACTGAGCCAATTGTTCAAGGGGACCCGGGTGATGTTCAAGGAGATAATTTCATCAAGCCATTGCGTTTCTAACCGCAACCGCTGGACCAAACAGACCGTCTTCTCAGGGGCCAGGATCTTATGCGTTTAGATCGTCTTCTCTCTGGTCGACGCTAAAGAAGCGTCCAGACTCCAGTCCTAGCCATCCATATTCGCTATCGTTCTCCGGCGATGTCGGCTTTGCACACTGGTGGCTCACCATCCAGCCATTCCCTAGCCTTCCGGGTAATGAGGCTTTGCCGGCCGTCCTTCCAGGCGGAGGACGCCGTCCTCCGCCTTGACCCCTTCGATCTTCTCGCCGGAGAGGATCTCTTCAGCAACCCCCTCGTTTCACCCATCGTCATCGACCAAGCCATCCGCCGCCAACCTTCTTCCACTTCTGATGAAGGAGGAGGTGACGATTTCAGCTTTCGCAGCCGATTCCAGCTGCAAAACCCTAGTGATGCCATGGCTCTTTCTGGATTCCTCATTCTTCCTCAGTCCTTTGGGTTAGATTGCTTGTCCTACGTTACATTTGTTTTCCTTCCGATTTTCGATGCTTATTCGTATATGTATGCAGTGCCATATATTTGGGGGAGACCTTCTGCAGTTATATCAGTATTAACAACAGTTCGAACTTCGAGGCGAGAGATGTCATCATTAAGGTGGTACCTCTGTCTTATTCTCATGATGGATCGTGAAGAGCTTATTACCGGAGAATTCAAGTGTTTGGCTAATGAGCTAAATAGCCGCATCTGAAACACTCACCCCCAACTTAACTCTACCTTCTCTCCCAATATCCAATCCAGATGTTATATATAGTTATTAATCTTTTTGGCATACTTTACATTAGGGAGAGCATTATTGCTAGTTTACATTACTTAACTTCAACAAGACAATATATGGTTTATGTAATATACTAATATGAGTTATCAATCGTTTCATGGAGAAACCTTACTAGTCACATTCTCATCTGTTTGCAGCCAAGAAAATTCTACAGTATCTCTGCCATGCGTGTGATATTGTGATTATAGGGTCTCTTATGCGTACTCAAATGATTTCAATTTAATAGGTTCTGAAACTAGTAATTGGGGTGAAGATATGGAAACTCAGAAGAATACTTCTTGCTATGTTTTCTTGTGGATGGAAATTTTTTCTTGCTCGTCAAAGAAGCAGCAATTCCACTCTCGATTTCAAAAGTAGAATACATGGTGTGGACTTCAGTAGCATGCCAAGTAGTATGAATTCAAAGAAATCTCAAGGAGCTCAAGCAGGGAGGTCTAACGAAGATCATGTGCAGTAATTGACAGTAAATCTAGTATTTCATGGAAAAAGAGAACACATCGAAATTATGTATTGTAATATTGGAGAGTTGGTGAAAGATGAAGAAATTGAACTTGAATATTGCAAGACAAAAGAGCACGTTGTAGATATTTTCACCATGACCCTCGCAAGCGCAACTTTGAGCTACTACTAGACATGCTCAAGATCTTAGGAATTTGAATCAATGAGAAATGTTGAAACATATGATTCACATTATCTTTGAATTTGTTTTGATCCCACGATTGGTTGCGAAATGCACAGTTTTTTAGGCATGGTAGGTTTTTAACAAGTTAGTACACATCAATCAATGAGGACAACAAAAAAGTGAAATGTTTGGAGAGATGTATCACGTGTTGTATTCCTTTCCAATTTAGCATGTAAAGGCATGTGGTAGTTTAGTTTTTTTTAAAAAAATCTTTTTTAAAAAGTAGGCCGTTATTTATTGGCTTCTTTACTCTATCATTTTTCTCCTCAAAGCTTCAATTTATACCACTTAAAAATCTCTACAATTCCTACCAAATAAATGCTTATTTTTTGAAGAATATTCTGACTTTGTTGGCGGAGCAAATTATAATCAAACTTACCGACCATCATAACTCATGGAAATCTTCTATAACCACTTTGATGCAGACAGCCCCAATGGGCCGGCTGCCAACCTTGCGCGCCAGGCGGTCGCATAGCCCCCAAGACTACCGATTTTCATCAGGCCCGCAGATTGTGCACCCCAATCGGACTACCGGGCCCACGACAGGCGCGCGGCAGGTTGTTGAGGCCGGGGATCGAAGACCCGACCTCCTTGATAAAGGCTCTTCACGCAGAGCCTCATAACCAACTAATCTGCAGGCCAGGTCTTCGATCCCCGACCTCAACAACCTGCCGCGCGTCTGTCGTGGGCCCGGTAGTCCGGTTGGGGTGCACGGTCTGCGGGCTTGATGAAAGTTGGTAGTCTTGGGGGCTATGCGGCCGCCTAGCGCGCCAGGTTGGCAGCCGGTCCGTTGGGGCCGTCTGCATCAGACTTCCTTTGGCAAGCCAGTAAACAATATTGTCTGTCTCTCTACAAAATGGAGTTGTGATAGTAAATTTAGTTTTAAATATGGTTTACCTAATATTAGAAGAATTCACTACTATTTTGCTTCTCAGTTTCCCAGTCTGCCGGTTTGTCCTCACAATTCAATGGACTTGGCTGCACTTTGGCTCCGCTTGGGACATCTTTTTAAGCACAATGGAATGTGCATGAAATGCTACCGCTGCAACGACTCAACAAACAATATCAAATGTGTTATCTGCTTTTGTTCAACCATACCCATACTAAGTTGATCCACAGTTTTATCTTTTTCCATAGGTGACCTATATCTACTTCCCAGGAAATCACCCCTCTCAAGATTATTCCCACTAGAACATGCTTAACTATGGAGCTTTGCCACCGCAATTTCATCTACTGTTTCAAAAGGCGCTTCTGATATTTGAGGGTCCAAATTCAAGCAAAGTAACTTTTTATGCAATTTTGTTGTGAGATTCGGTTCATTCTGTATCCATCATCTATGATTATTACTAACCATATGTATCTGTCAGCTTGGTTATCACTAACCAGATGCATCTATCCTGGATTCAGGATGTTGCAACCGCTATTATTTTGCATTTTCCAAAAAAACCGGTAGAATGTAGAATGCCATTTTGCCCTTTTTGGTTGTGGACAGAGCCACCAAGGTAGTGTTTTGCTGTAGGCATTCTGCAGCTCCTTTCCGAAAAATGCTCTAGAAAAAAATTTGCTCTTCCCAACATGAACAGTTTCCCCGTTCTTTCACAAATACTAATAATCAGTTTTGATATCTGGATGTGGTTCTGCCTGATTCTTGAAGCCCCAGACTACAATATTCTCATTCACGTAGCTTTATATCCTTACACCAAAATAAAATGTTAGGGGAGTTTGAGGGATAAGTATCTTCACCAGATAACACTTTATTTCCAACAATAAAGAATCAACAGTCGTGGATGTTACTCTAGATTGCATGTTAAGTTTTAGAGCACATTCATCTCAAGGTGGTAATACATTAGAAAAACTGCCTTCATCAGGTTCCAAGTGATCAACAGGACAACTCCAATTTTTATGTAGTCATCATCAATTCAGATGAGAACCTGAGCAACTAGTGATTTATCATTTTGTTTTTTTTTGTATTGGGAGATGCAAGTGGAGACCATTCCACTGAAGAGTCGTGCCTACGACGAATGACAATATCTGATAATATTTGGTGGTGGTTTGCTGTGATGAATATTTATTCCTATCAACGGATTGCACCTCCCTACGGATTGCACCTCCCTACTGAGTCCACTGCCGAAGCCCTCCCTTCCCTGCAAGGCTGCAACAGCCGCTTGCTCTGATAGTGGTTAGTCCACCAAGAGATGTAGTTGGATTTCACAACTGCAAATTCGCTTGAGGAATCATTGCTCATCTTTTTCTGAGTAATGCGATTGTTGGAATAATGCATTGGGTTATAATTTTATTTTAGACATGAATTTATAGGATTCATGAACAATACATGAAAACATAAACAAACAAAAATTTGGACGCATTCGTGGAGTCGGATCGCTGATCCGGTTAAGTCTTCCTGCACGAATATACGAACGCTGGCCTCACCTTGTCCTTCTCAATAAACAGGTACTGTGTATGACACTAAGCCGCTTTGTGTTCTCTGCTGGAACTTCTAAACCACTGGATGTTCCCTGTCTTGGGGGCTCCAAGGATGAATGCCTTGCCATTCGTGTCCATTGGGGCACGAGGAGGCATGGTAGCCATAGTTTTGTGTTGGCAGGTCTCTTCAAAGTCGAGCTGGCAGATCGGGAGGGACTTGTCTCGGCCATGACGAGTGAAGGTACATTTCGTACTGTAAGGTGAGCTAAAAAATTTGCTCAACGCTCTCGAGGCGATGGGGGATCAATTCCTTAGGGAGGTCAAAGCGTAGGCCGGCCAGAATATAGGACGAGACGACAATAGGCTCCTTCTCGATGCCACTCCTAACCATTAATTTGTCAATGCGAGACATATACTTTGCAACAGTAAGCGCCCTATGACATAAGCCATATAACTGATCGCAAAGTTGGTCTTTATATGAGGCAGTTCCTTTCAGTCTTTGTTTCATGTATGCCCATTGGGTGATGGTGTAGTATCTGTCCCTATCAAGTGATATCTCCAAACTAGTACACAATATTTTGCTTGCCCATGTAGTTTCATCTTGACAAACCAGACGCATCACTTATCAATCATGTCTAACCACTTAAAGTAGCCCATATCAAGGAGCCGATCACTTAAAGCCTTCGGGTCTAGGAGACCGTCGAATGAAGGAGCGTCGATGCAGATGAAACGAGTGATGTCATCATTTTGAGGAGGGCCACCTCTACGAGGCTCCTGATAATCCTCAAAATAGTACTTGTAGTCGTAGTGGTGTCGAGTGGTCGGGGGACTACACTCTATGACCAAAATTATAAAAGTCCTCTTTAGCATGGTCGCGATGACCAGGTGGGGGTGCATGATCTCTTTGTCCATGTCGTCGCGGACGAGGTTCGTCGTGATGAGGCGGGTGCCTAACATAGGTAGGGCCCTGTTGTCGTTCATGGATGTGCTCAGGGTTTCACCATATTGGTGGTGCGGGATCCCGACGAAGAGCATCCCAGTGGCGTTTATTGGAAAGGGGAGCCGCTCTGTCGCGATGATTAGGACGAGGGGGAATATCAAGTTCCCCATCGGAAAAGTATTCCTGCTATTTTGCGGTGCCATGCATAGTCTCTAAGTTTTTAATCCTCGTGGTCAATTTGACGACTTCAAGATGTAGCTCTTCGCACTGGACTCGTAAGGCATCAAAACGATCCAAAACTAGTTGTTGAACCTCAATGGGGGACATGCTCGAATTCGAACTAATCGCCCAGTTGTTAGCGACATGTGGGTTAGACATGGTGAATCTAAAAACCTACCATTACGAAGCATAAAAGTGACCCAAACTCTGAGTTCTAATACCAATTGATGTTGGATAGGGTACGTGGGTTTGTGGGTGTATGATTAAAATGCAATCATAATGCGAAGTGCGGGTAGATATCTCTATTTTCCTTGATTGCTATGTGTAACACATGCAAGATTCGACTGTGAAATCAAAACAAAGCAATACAAGATTGAATCACATACAAATATTTTATGGAAGGCAGACTAATTCTTTAAGAAAGTGGACTTAGGTTTTCCTCCGTGTGAAAGACCAAAACAAAAATGCGCGGTGAACAATTCTTACAAATCACAGAACAATCTAGAACAAGATTCCACAAATGCTATAGATTCAAAAGAACATATATTCACAAGATCATATCTTAATATTGAAAACAAAGATTAATACAACAATAAGACACTCACAAAGTAAGGGGACTGCTGACAAGGGTGGGAGATCTGGAGGATGGAGACGTAGAGCTACTGTCCTGGGATTGGCGGTGGCGGTAGGATGATAATTGGAGGCAAAAGGTGCGGATTTGCTTTTGGGGAATGGAGTATGGGTGGATGCATGGCTGTAGAAGTACTGCCGCTTGTGATACTGGTGATATCTTGGCATTAACAAAGAGGGATGGGTCGGGTAATGAGTGTCTGGCGGGGAAAGAGGGACCTGAGGCTAGGCTTCTCTTTTGGAGGTGACTGTCGATGAGAGTTCTGGATGGTGGAAGTGCGCGGGGGAGGGGGCATAGAGACTGGGTTGCTGGGGATTGAGAGTAGGACGCCGACAGATGGGAAGGAAAACAACGTAATCTTAACGATGGGACTATAGCCGGGCTAACGACAATAGGTTTGCTGTAAGGTATTTGGTGGAGGCTTTGGGAAGGGGAAAAGCTACGGTTTTTGTAGGGCGATTCAAAAGGATACAAGAAAATATCTAGGAGTCATCACCTAGGCCCCGCCTAGGGTCTCACAGAGTCGTCACCGTGAGAAGATCGCCGGACTAATGGAAATGCCTTGAATGCTGCCCCTTATTCTTATTTATAATAAGGCTACCATAGGGCACTCTTACATCAACAACTATGATTGTCCATCAATGTAACTGATCCGATCTCACTAAATAATGACAGAAAACAACAATGTAATATATGCAATCATAAGTAAATGAAAATTCGGATGCATCCGTGACTCGTCGATTCGTTCAAATCCTCTTGCGTGAATACACGAACATGAGCCTCACCTTGTAGCGAGCCACATGTGGTGGATGATCCCCATCAAATACACAACTAAAATCATTTTTTTTAAATATCCTTTTGCATCAGCCTATCCCTGTTTTCTTAAAACATCCTTTTGTATAATAGTGGTTAAAGTAGCAGTGTCATTTTTTTTTATTTCAGTTCTTATTTTATCATTCCTTGGATTTAAGAAGTTGATAGCAGTGTGATCTTTTGTCCGAAGAGGTTTAACAGAATCTTCACAACTAAATATCATTTTATTTTTTATTTTTATTAGCATCTGAAAACTCCTCATTGAGTATTAGGCTAAATTTGTTTGATTTCTCTTTTTGTTATTTACTGTGTTGCTCAATTGTTGTAGGCAGAAATTCAGACAGAGAAGCAAAGAATATTATTGTTGGATACATCTAAGTCACCTGTTGAATCTATCAGGTCCGGAGGAAGATACGATTTCATTGTGGAACATGATGTGAAGGAACTAGGACCTCACACGTAGGTAGCTTTTTGGACTTGGCAATTGTTTTTCTCTCTAAATATCAATGGTTATTACATGTATATTGCTTTTGTAATCCTTAGGCTTGTTTGCACTGCTCTTTATAATGATGGTGATGGGGAGCGTAAATATCTTCCGCAATTTTTCAAGTTTGTTGTTGCAAATCCACTTTCAGTTAGAACAAAGGTATTATTCTTTTTACCCTATCTGGAAGAAACGTGCAAAATGAATAAGTAATATGCATATTTCATTGTACAACTTACAGTATGATAACTTTCATTCTCATAGATTTATTATTAAACATATAGAATGTGTACCTTTGATCACATCCATGTCACTTGAATTCTATATTTACTATGAACCTAATAGCCTCTTCTGTTATTTTTCTGCAGGTCCGCACTGTGAAGGTAGGACTTTAATTTGATAAACAGATGATCGTGAGTGATTGCTTGACTGTATTATTTATCATGATTTTTAGTTGGCGTTTCCAAAAATCAATCATGTTGGGTTTCACATTGTTAAACAACATAATATTTGAGGCTTGGTTATATCATTTACTATATATCTTTTTTAAATGTTTGTGCCATAGTTTGTTCATGGGTTAAAACTCTATACAAGTTATAAACACGACGCCTGATAGTGCACTCATTTGAACAGTAAAACTGAACTCCTTTTGCCTGCTAGTATCATTTATATAAATAGTTGATTAGTGACACAAGATTTGGAACGAAGAGCAGCTGAACAGATATAACTAATAACTTACAACAACAACACTCAAGCCTTTATCCCACTTATATAACTAATAACTTGTATACAAATAATAAGTTGGTTTGCAAGGATTAGGTTCAAAGTCTCAGTTACTGCTGACATGAATGGTTGTAAAACAATGATTCATAATGCCAAACCGATATATTTGGGATAAAGCAATTGGTCATGCTGCTACTGATGTTGATGATATATAGTAAAGGTATCATAGTAAACTTCTCATACATATTAATAGTTTGCATCCTATCAGCTAAGAAATGCAGGCATGGAAAATAAATATTTTTAGGGCAGTTGCAGGGATGTCAGTTTGCAATAATGATGTCAGTTGCAGAGGGGAAAAGTTTTGGGGGAGGGGGGGGGGGAGGGGATGGAAAGAAGTATATTTCATAATCTATAATTACAGTTGATTGATCTGATATTTTATTGAGAAACTTCAATTCCGAGATGAGAGAATTATCTGTACTATATTAAAAGGAAATCCATTTTGGTGTATATTTTTGTTGATGAAATAATTCTAATCAATGAGATATCTATTGAAGTATGTGAAAAGTTAGAGATACTGTTTAGAAGATCATTTACTACAGATGAATAGGCCAAAGATCTAGGTAGATATACAATTCTAATGGGGATGGGATTATCAATTATCAATTAATATAAAGAGATACTTACGTGTAATTGGTTTTAAAACTTTCAGATAGCAAGCCAGAGAAGTGCCTCAAGAATATTATGATAAAAGAATAATAGGTGACTTTGATGGAGATCGCGATGATCCGCCACTCATTCGGACGATTTGAGTCTACGGATGCGTCCAGATGGTTGTTTTGAGTTGATTTCATGTATTTATTTTATATTTTCGAGTTGTTTTGACACCTGATTCGTTCAAACATTCTGAGTCAACCGATTTGGGTGCCCTATTTTAGTTATGATGTATTTAAGCATGCATGGGGCTGGCTAAGTGGTATTGAAGGTTATTTCCAGTTTGCGGAAACCGCCAGTGACGTCTCTGTTATGTGTCGTTGTTATGCGTCGTTGTTATGCGTCGTATTGTGTCGTATTATGTATTTTATTAAGAGGAGTCAATCATGTTGTATTTTTTATTATCACTATGTTAGGTGTCTAGTTGTTATTATTATGTGGGAGCCTCGAGCACCGGGTCTAGTATTAGGTGTCATCATGAGTGTTTCGTCTTCTTATGAGTTGTAGCCTATATGAAGGCATGAGATGTGTGTTTGAGAAAAGCAAGAAAGTATTCTAATTCTCATCTTCCATTGTGAGATCTTGGTGACTCTCTCCTCTGACGAGCAACCCCGCTTAGGCATCCGCGGTCACGGCTCCGTAGTATCCCCGCCATCATCTCCACCACCATCATCTCTACATCCGGCCACCTCCGATCATCTCCGTCGACCTCTCCTCCGGGCAACATTAGAAGGCCCGTAACAACTTGGTATCAGAGGCTCGATTCTCTTCCGCCACCATCATTTCCCTGTTCTGTCAAAGCCTCCAACAGGCCCCCTTCCCCGCATCAAGTATCGTCATCCACAGCGAGGCCGCATCTTCTGCAAACATCCCCGCTCCATTGACGCCAGAAACCGCAAAAATAAAAAATAAAAAAAAAATCGGCCGCTGCAGCCCATCGACGTCGGCGTCTGCAAACCCGTCGCCGGTCCAGCCCCAACGCACGAGCATCGTCGTCGGTTTAGCCCCAGCTGCCGCGTCGTCTTCCGGGGACGCACCTTCACCTCGCCTCTTCATCGACACCAGAAACCCTACCGTCTCGCCGCTACGCGCCTCTCCCGACCTGCACCAGGTCCCGACGAGCTCTGCTCTCTCGAGCCGCACGAACCCCGCATCTTTGTCGACCGTCAAAAGCTATCCTGGCCTGCACCAAGTCCCCGTACGCCTCCATCCCGGCCTACCCCAAGTCCTGGCGAGCCCAACGCCTCAAGCCGCCCGCCCGCCCGCCGCACGCCCGTCGCACGCCCACCGCCTCCTTGTGGTCCGTCGAAAGCAATCCCACTCCACGGGATATTTCTATCCTCGAGCCCACCACCATCGAACCGCCATCTCCTTTTCTGCCTACCTCGAGCCCCACCCCACATCTGGTTCTTTTTCTAATCAATTCCTGATTTAACTCTTCCGCCTGCCCGTTCTTTTTTTTTTACATAATTTTAGTCCCTGCTGCAGCTGTCCCTCTTTGGAGCCCTACCACATTAATTTTCTTTTAATTAACAGTAGGTCTCACTCCCTCTTTAACCTGCACGAGCCTGCCAGCCGGCCCCAATACTCCTCACCTCATTTATTTTTCATTTTGTTTACTCCACTCCCTATTGCATGAGCGACCGCCCCTTCCAAATAATTAATTAAGTCATCAAGTGATATCATGGCGACCACCAAGTTGACTGTAGCGGATGCCACCGTCATCCAAACGAAGCTACGAGAAATGATGAGCTCCATGGACACACGCTTTCGGAATGCCGACGCACTCCTCCACCACATTAAGAACCCGACATCCGCCTTTCTACCGCAGCCCGTGTCCGTACCGCTTCCACCATCACATGTCGTGGCGGTGCCGCCCCTCCTTGGGCACCTTCGTCAGCCGCAGTGGCCACCTCACCGCCTTCAGATCCGTTCCATCTACCAGCCGTCGCTTCCTCGACCTACTTGTTGCTGCTGCTCCTCACCGCTCCACCGACCTTGCCAAAGTTATTACTTACGCCGCTCGTCTTTCAACGGCGCCGCCTCTACTCACCGACACCGCCAATGTCGCTACGCGATATCATGCACTGTTCTGGCGGGAAATCAAGCTGCCAGATGATCCGGTCACCACATGGAGTTCGAGCTTGAGGGCAAACTCAATTTCAAGGACGGGTGAGATGTTATGTGTCGTTGTTATGCGTCGTATTGTGTCGTATTATGCATTTTATTATGAGGAGTAAATCATGTTGTTGTATTTTTTATTATCATTATGTTAGGTGTCTAGTTGTTATTATTATGTGGGAGCCTCGAGCACCGGGTCTAGTATTAGGTGTCATCATGAGTGTTTCGTCTTCTTATGAGTTGTAGCCTATATAAAGGCATGAGATGAGTGTTTGAGAAAAACAAGAAAGTATTCTAATTCTCATCTTTCATTATGAGATCTTTGTGGCTCTCTCCTCCGACGAGCAACCCCGCTTAGGCATCCGCGGTCACGGCTCCGTAGTATCCCCTCCATCATCTCCACCACCATCATCTCTACATCCGGCCACCTCCGATGATCTCCGTCGACCTCTCCTCCGGGCAACATTAGAAGGCCCGTAACAGTCTCTTCTCAGTGTGACGCCGAGAACCTCCTCCTTGGTGTGACTCCAAGGTAAATTCGCCTCTCCTCCACTGCTCACCCACCATAAGCCCTTCCCCTCTCCACGGTCTTCCCCTAACCTCTCCAACAACCCACACGACAACGCCCCACAACCCACGCATGTGCATTAAGTTTACATTTGATTGGAGTGTGTGTATGTTTTATGTCATTTTAGAGTCGTCGTAGATTCATTGCATTCATCGTGTGATCGCTTGCACCACATCTAGCATTAGGGCATCGCTTACCTGCTACCTATAGATTCATCGTGCTTCAGATTGATATCAAAGGAAGGTTCGTGTACTCTTTCGATATGCAATCACTGAGTCTATAGGTAGTATCAGATGTCGTATTATCACGACAATTATTCTGAGTCGCAGTACACTCCTTATAGATATGTTGTCGACCCTTCGTAACGATATGCTAGAGACGATCCCCGTGATGATAGATCCTCACATTATCATGATTATACCTCTCCACAACGTTATGATAGTAGGGCTGTGTACCGTTCGATCATCATCATTACACTTCTCCGCTATTTGAGAAACCGGAGTCCGCATATGGTCGACCCCATAGAGCTCTATCGGAGATGTCCTCATACTATTCTGATGATCATCCTCGCTTGCCATCATACGTTCGTAGGGATCACGTCTATCCTTAGATACAATGTGAGTCTATTAGGGACAACCATTTAGATGACTATAAGGAGCCCTATAGAGTTTACCATAATGCGGATAACTTCACGCTTATGGATCACCCTAGTGTTCCACAAGCAGAGATACCTGAAGCCAAATTTCAACGATTGGTTCTTGATCAATTTGATCGCTTAGATGCTCAATTTGACCACCTGAAATATGCCTTTCGAGGGACCAATAGGGTGACACGTCGGGATTTAGGTCAAGCCACTGATGTGTCTAGTAGTGCTCCCACTGACATGAGAGACCCGACACCTGATTTTGATATTTCTTATTTTGATGAGACTTAGTGCTCATGTGATCTTGAAGTTGAGTTTGACCAAGTGATCTGTGCTTCAGATTGAGAGCATGTCACAGTGCGGCAGAGGGAAAAATCCCGTGAAGGATTTTGGCTTCTCTTATTCGAACCCGTCGGAGAAGAGGTGGCTGGCCGGTGGAGAGTGGAGGGGAGGGGTTCCTGTGGAGAGGGAGTAGAGAGAGAGAAGAGAGATAGAGATTATGAGGCTCTTGATATCTTCTTGCTTGCCAAAACCATGTTGCTAGCCCCCCCCCCATAAATAGTCTTTATGCCTCCCATCAAGGCTTAAACAAATGGGCATAAAAGCTTTAAAATAATAAAATCATGTAGTAATAAAAACTGTTAGTGTACTTGCCCCCCATTTGGGCTTAAACAATGAGAATATAAAAACTAGAGATAATTCCAAAAAGGTGAAATTAGGAGTTCATGAAAGGTTTCAGGCGGGAGACATGAAAGACATCATGGGTACGACTGTCGCCTAGAAGGTGGAGTTGGTAAGCGACGTTGCAGATTCATTGTAAGATTTGGCAGGGGCCGTGGGAGTGAGGGTCGAACTTGGCAAAGCTTGCGGCCAGGTGGTGTGAGATTTAACGCTACAGACATCCCTTCAACCATACTCAATCACCAATGGTGAAGTAATGTCCCGATGTCCACTATTGTAGCGTATCTCCATGCGGTGTTGAGCTTTAAGGATATGCTCTCTTGCGAGGGCTAGAAACTGATTGCGATCTATGAGTTTGCGGTAGACTTCAGACAGAGAAGAAAAACCATGGCCGTAAGAGAGGAGTGGTGGGCTGCGTTTGTAAATGAGGCGTAATTGAATAGTATAGAGGGCCATGTGGTTGGATGTATAATATGTTGTTAAAGGCGCGCCTCAGGCGCGCCCAAGGCTCACTGAGCTCAGAAGTTTGCGCCTTCGTGCACCTTAGAACGTAAAAGGCGCGTCTGCGTGAGATTTTTGTTGTATTTTTTTTTAAAAAAAGCAAAATTATGTAAGAATTCAAAAATGTTTGATTGATTTGGTGTTTGTGGAATATATTTGTGTGTTGGGATTTAGATATGATGCAAATGACCACATTAATTCCATTTTTAAAGAGAGATAAATGGTAATAATGAATAATTAATTTGTAGAATAGATGAAAAACTTGATCGAGAAGATGAAATGATGTTTGATGCTGATTATTTAAAATGGATGTGGTGTGCCTTGCCTTCGTCAGGCGCGCGCCTGCGCCTTGTGCCTTGCTCCTAGGCTTAAAGACATTTTTGCGCCTTGCACCTTTAATAACTAAGGATGTTTTGTAGCAATAAATCCATGGGATCCATTATACCCAACTCTTTGGTCGATCCCCCGTAAGACACCATAGATATATCTCGATTGTATGGCTGACCACCTCGGTCCGAACGTCAAATTACTGGTGGTATGCGTAGGAGAAAGCCAGCTTGGTCTCACAGAGGGGAAATAATGATTTCCAAAAGCAACTTGTGAACACCTTGTCGCGGTCAGAGACGATGGATTCGGGTAACCTATGTAGGCAGAGGATCTCCGAGAAGAAGATTTATGTGACACGTTCAGTGACTAATGGTCGGATTAATGCGAGGAAGTGTGCCCCTTTGGAGAAACGGTCCACGACGACCATGAGGACTATTTTTCCCTTGGAGGGTGGCAACCCTTCCACAAAATCCATTGAAACATTGACCCAAATTTGAGTTAGCACGGGAAGGGGTTGTAGGTGGCCAACAGGGAGAAGGTTGTCCGTTTTGTTTTATTGACATGTGGGGCAACGAGAGATGTAATTCTGTACTTGCCAGCAAAGCCCCTTCCAAAAAAATTCGGTGCGAATGTGATGTAGCTTCTTTTGGATGCCTTCATAGTTGCAGCCATGGATATCATCTATAATGTGGGGAATAATTTTGGAGGTGTCAAAATAGATGCGTCCCTTGTAGAGGATGAGTTCGAGTCGGCTGAAAGCGAACCCTTTAGGATGCGTTGGAGTAGCTCGGACAAGGTTGTTGAATTGTGGATTTCTTGGTGGATGTCTACGAGAAGGGAGGGGGATGGGCCTGAAAGAGTGAACTGGGTGTCCATCGGTGGTGGGATGTTGGCTGGATTTTTGCGGTGGGAGAGCACGCTGGCGGATCGATTCAAAGAGCCAGCCTCGTGTTCTACGCGAAAATCGAAGTCGAGGAGTTTGCTCACCCATCGTTGTTGTGGCACGGTGTTGAGTCGCTGCTCAAAGAGGTATATAAGACTAAAATGATCAGTGCAGATCACAAATGGGTGGCCCCATAAATACGAGCGCTAATGCTGGATGGCTTTGGCGAGCGCGACGAGTTGTCACTCGTAAGCAGGAAGTTGTTCGCGGCGATTAGCAGTCCGTCTGCTGAAGTATGCGATCGGGTAGCCGTCTTGTTGTAGGACTGGGGGCGGAACTGTTCACCGACACACCCGGGCACGTGCCCGAGTTCAAAATTTCAAAATTTCAGAAGGAGGTATTGATTTGGGTTCAACCCAATAGTATAGACAGCGGTTTATATATAAACTGCTGTCTATTCTAGGGTTCAGGTAGAATAGACAGCGATTTATATATTAACCGTTGTCTATTCTAGGATTTATATATAAACCGCTGACTCCATCCCTTTTTGCCATTCTGAACTCATGTCGCTGACTGCAACGACAGACAACTGAACACTCGCAAGTGGTTTTTGGATTTATGCTCTGATCTCTCTGGTAAACTTCTCTTATTACAGTGAATCTGGTTTTGCTCTGATGTTTTAAGACCTTTTCTATTTTTAGTGTTTGATTTCAACAATAGTGGTTTGATCATTGATGGTTTTGCTAAATTGTTGATTGCCAAGTAGTTTTGATCCATTAGGATAAGATATCAGAGTTTTGTAGTTTATCACCTCATACAGTGAATCTGGTTCGTTTGTTTGGTTTTAGGTTTTTAGTTTGTTTCCTTTTTACATATACCTGATTAAATCCTTATATTTTTCAAATGTAGCATTGACTTTTGAGTATTGTCTAGTATATTTCTAGTGTGATGGATAAATTTCTCTCAAGAATAAGTTCGAATGAAAAATGTGTTGAATTAGAAGAGATCAAGAGACCTCGATTAGAGTTTAAATTAGAGGACTTACCCGCTGATCCAGGCTTGAGACAACCAATAATAAGTTATGAAGTAAATGTTCAAGATTCAATACGAAGATATTACTTACACCATGGTCCTTGTCAGCCACATTTATTTAATTTCCCGCAAAAATTAATGGGTCAAAAATCTCGAAGATTCAATAAGGAGTGGTTTGGTGAATACAAGGGTTGGTTGAAGTACAGTCAACATAAGAATGCTGGATTTTGTTTGTACTGTTACGTCTTTCCTCAAACAAGTTGTGATCCAACTTTTGTAAGCCGTGAATTCAGATATTAAAAATACAAAACAATACTTGAAAAGCATGTTGGTAAACATAATAATGCACATAATGCATCCAAAAAGATGTGTGAAAATTTGATGAATCAAAAACAAAGCATTCAAAATGTACTTGCTAGACATGAAGAAACACAAATCAAAGAATATCGTGCACGTTTATGTGCATCCATTGATTGCATCCGTTTTCTTTTGTGTCAAGGATTGTCTTTTTGTGGGCATGATGAGTCAAAAGAATCAACCAATAGAGGAAATTTTCTTGCATTGTTAGACTTTTTTGCTACACACAATAATGATGTAAAGACAGTTGTATTTGAAAACGCTCCAAGTAATTGCCAACTTACATCACCAAAAATTCAGAAGGAAATTGTTTCGGCAATTGCAAGTGAAACAACATACAAAATTGTTACAGATATTGACGAAGAATGTTTTGCTATTTTAGTGGATGAATCTCGAGATATTTCAGCAAAAGAGCAAATGATAGTTCTTTTGCGATACATTGATGCAGAAGGTTTCATTATTGAACGCCTCCTTGGTTTTGTTCATGTACAAGACACGGTTGCCTTATCACTCAAAGCTGCTATTGATAATATTTTTATGAAGCATGAACTTCACATATCTAAATTGCGCGGGCAGAGCTATGATGAGGCTAGCAATATGAGAGGCGAGTTTAAGGGTCTTAAAACATTGATTATGAAAGGGAATTCTTCTTCTTACTATATTCATTGTTTTGCTCATCAGTTACAGTTAATATTAGTTGTCGTTGCAGAAGGTCATTCTGAAGTTGCAGGGGTGTTCTTTTTATTAATAGTGTACTGAATGTTGTAGGTGGCCCTTGTAAGCGCCGTGATAATGTCAGAACATTAGAAGTTGAAAGAGTTGCCCAAGAACTTGGCTGCAGAGAGTTAGAAACTGGTCGGGGGTTAAATCAATCATTAGAAATCAAGAGAGCCGGAGACACACGATGGGGTTCTCATTATGGTGCTGTGTTGAATTTCATACATATGTTATTATCAATTGTAGATGTTCTTGAAATCATTACAGAAGATGAAGTTGATGGTAATCAAAGAGGAATCGCTAACAATCTTATCAAGAGTATATCAACATTTGAATTCATATTTCTACTACACTTAATGAAAATTATTCCGGCAAAGACAAATGAGTTATCACAGACATTACAAAAGAAAGATCAAGATATTATCAACGCAATGAATTTCGTGAAATTAACGAAGCAGTTGTTATTTAATTTTAGAAGCATTGAGCTTGAATGAGAGTTATTTATCACTGAAGTAACCAAATTTTGTGCTAAACATATGATTGATGTTCCTAATATGGATAGTAAATTTGTTCAACCTGGGAGATCAAGGTGTAAAACAAGAGATATCACAAATTTTCATCATTTTCGGGTAGAGCTATTTAATACAGTAATTGATTGGGTATTGAATTAGTTGAATGATCGTTTCAATGAAGTAAATACTGAGCTGCTTCTTTGTTTTTCATGTCTTGACCCGAATGACCATTTTACATCGTTTAATAAGCAAAAGTTGATTCATCTAGTAGAATTCTATCCTTATGATTGTAGTTCAATAGATTTGCAATTACTTGAAGGTCAATTGGATGTGTACATTCTGGATATGCGATCAACTAACACATTTTATTAAGTAAAAGGAATTAGCGGACTTGTTCAAAAAATGGTGGAGACTAAAAAACATGATCATTTTCAACTTGTTTATCGGTTTTTGAAGTTAGCATGTCATTTACCTGTTGCAACTTCTTCTATTGAAAGAATGTTCTCGACAATGAAGATAATAAAAAGTTGTTTGAGCAACAGAATGAGAGATGAATGGATGAACGATTGAGACTCCCTGGGCGGGACACCCGGGCTGGCACCGCGCTTAATTGCTTATATTGAGAAGGACATTGTGACAACCATAACTAATGAGGCAATCATCACACGCTATCAAAATAAATGTACCCGAAAAGTAGTTTGTTAGTCGGTATGTAATTTGACTTTTATTTTAATTAACTAACATTTTTTTAATATTTCCCATTCAAGCACTGACTATAATTAATTTTTTTAGTTAACTAGAATTTCATACGTATGTTATTTTTTTATGGTGCCCGGGTCCAACAAAAATCCTAGTTCCGCCACTGTGTAGGACCGCGTCATAGACATGTTCGGAGGAGTCACATTCGACGTGAAATTCCTAGGTAAAATCTGGAAAGTGGAGAACCAGAGCAGCAACGAGTGCTTGTTGGAGAGCTCGAAAAGCGGAGGTAGTCGTGCCATTCAACACGGGCATTTTTGCGGAGTAGAGCGACAAGCGGGTTGGCAATGGTGCTGTAGCTGCGGGTGAAGGAGACAATAATATCCCGTCAAACTAAGGAATGCACAGAGATCGCACGCTGTTTGCAGAATGGGCCAGGAAGACACACCATCGAGCTTGTCGGGGTCCGCCGATACCCCGTGCGAGTGCACCGCATGGCCGAGATATTGGACACTTTCTCTGCCGAACACACACTTGGAACCTTAGAGGTGGAGTTGGTGCTGCATGAGTTGGAAAACTGTGCGAAGATGGAGAAGATGCTCGTACCAGGAGGTATTGTAGATCAAAATATCTTCAAAAAATATAAGTACGCCTTTTCTAAGGAGTGGTTGAAATACCTCGGTCATAAATGCTTGAAAAGTGGAGGGAGCGTTAGTTGGTTGAAAGGACATTACCAAAAATTCGAAATGGTCGTTGTGAGTTCGAAAGGCTGCTTTCTCTACATTTTGGAGAGCCATGCGCACCTGGTGATAGCCGAAGTAGAGATTCAATTTGGAGAAGAAACGGGCACCGCGGTGGTCATCGAGGAGTTCTGTTATGTGTTATGTGTATCTGTTATGTGTCGGTTATATGTTATGAGTTATGAGTTGGATGTTGTCATTATTATTTATCATTAAGTGGGAGCCTTGAGCCCCGAGTCTAATTTTAGGTTTCATTATGAGTCTAGTTTTAGGTTTCATCATGAGTGTTGTCCTTTTATAAGTTGTAAGCCTATATAAAGGCATGAATATTGTATGTGTTGGATATGAAATAAAGTTCTAGTTTCTTGCCCCTTCTAGTGAGATAACCGGTGCCCGGTGGCTCTCTCCTCCGACGAGCAACCCCGCTTAGGCAGCCGCGGTCACGGCTCCGTAGTATCCCGTCATCACCGCCACCACCAACATCTCTACATCCGGCCACCTATGATCACCTCCGTCGACCTCTCCTCTGGGCAACAGTAGAAGGTCCATAACAAGTTCTTCCATGACCCAAGTAGGAAACTTGTCTTTCACGATCTTGGGGTTCAACTCTCGGTAGTCGACACAAAAATGCCACGCCCTATTTTTTGTGAACAAGAAGTATCCGAGAGGAGAATGGAGATATGCTGCGGCGAATGATACCTTATTGTAACAAGGAGCACTGCCGCCCTATCTCGTCTTTTTGGAGGAATGGGTAGTTGTAGGGGCGGACTACCATCAGTGTGGCATTGGGTAGGAGACAAATATGATGATCACGGAGCGCGCTAACAGATTTTCTTTCGGAAGGATGAAAGTATTTGCGAACTCGTGAAGGGTAAAGGCTGTTTGAAGTGTTACCGGTGTTTGGCCGCGCCATAGGATGAACTGTCGCCGTAAGACCATTGCATGATAAGGGCGCCGAAGTCCCGCGTAAGAGGGCCCAAAGTGCGGAGCCAGTGAACTTCTAAAACCACGTTGAGCCCTCATATATCCACAATGAGAAGGTCCACCGAAAAATGGTGTAGCCCAACCGTAAGGGGGACATTGCCGCAAATACCCGAACATGATATCACTTGTCCATTGGCCACCAATACCTGTAGTTGGCGGCGAGGAGTGATACGCAGATTGAGCCATTTCACGACTGTCCAGTTAATGAAACCATGTGTGCTCCTGAAGTCCATGAGAGTTGGAAAAGGCTGATCGGCTAAGGAGATGTTTATTTGAATGGTGTTGCCTTGGTTACCCCGAGGTGTAGAGATGGCGTGGAGAGAGATTTTGGGTGCCATACGAGTCATCCTCTTCAATCTCTTCGTCGGAGGGATCATCGACCCCAATCCAAAATAGCTGTTTACAACGTTGCCCCGAGCTAAAGGCTTTGTCGCAATTAAAATAAGGTTCTTTGCAGGGCGGCCGGTCATCTCAGACAACGAGAGACATCGGCGGAAAGGAGGGAGGCCATTGCGGACGTCGTCCCCCTTGGATGAGAGGGGTTTGGCGATGTCGGTCACCTTGGCGGTGAAGGGATGTGCGGCCCCACTGTAGTGTGCATTGGGTGGTTCGCGGAGATGAAGATGGGGTCGATCGAGAAGAATGCACGCTCACAAGCCCGCACAAGATTTATTGCGGTGGTGAGGTTTGGGGGAGATTGGAACTCGAGATTCAGGAGAAGCCGTTCGTGTAGGCCGGCCGTGAAGAAGGGCACTTTTTGTTCTGGAAGGTCGAACGGGCGCGAGCCAAGAGGAGTTGAAAACACTCCATATAGTCGTCGAGAGGGCTGGATTGGCGTAGTGCGATAAGATCTCCAAGGGGGTTTCCGTGGTTGATGGGACGAAGCACATTGTATTGGTGATGGAGAAGTCTTCCCATTGCAAGAAGGGGCGTTCCCTCAGAAGTTGAGTGAACTATAGCTGAGCTGCTCCCATGAGGTGGAAAGAGACAAGCCCAAGATGGTCTTCCGACAACGTTGTTGATTGGTGAAGAAGAGTTTGTACCGTTTGAGCCATGAGAGGGGATCCTCGTAACCATCATAGGTGGGAAATTCTATCTTGAGATAGCATGGGTGCTGTAATCGGGATGAAAATACGACTTGCTTTCTTGATGTTGGCTGGTGGGGATGCTGCTGGCCGGCGGGTATCACTGCATGCGGGGAAGGCGGAGCGTGGGAGGAGGGGGGGACCATCGTCCCTGAGTAGACCTTTGAGATTGTGTAGGTGAGCTTCCAAAATGGCTTCCTAACGCTCCATATGTGTCTCTTGTTTCTCCATGCATGCGTCCATGCGAGCCATAAATTTATCGAGCTGGGAGTATGGGTTGGTCGCTCATAGTCTGGGTGGAAGTTGACAACCAGTAGTTAGGTCGAGAGAGGAGGCCGACTCTGGTAGATGAGTTGGCGGCCGAACTAGACAATGACAATGGAAGGACCGAGCCGAGTAGGGATGTCTCTGATACCAATTTGATATGTGCTTTGGATTGATAGCGTGTCATGGGGTGGCAGAGGGCGAAATCCCGCGAAAGATTTTGGCTTCTCTTCTTCAAACCCGTCAGAGAAGAGGTAGCTGACTGGTGGAAAGTGGAGGGGAGGGGTTCCTGTAGAGAGATAGTAGAGAGAGAAGAGAGAAGAGGATCTTGATATTTTCTTGCATGCCGAAACCATGCTGCCAATTCCCCCATAAATAGTCCTCGTGCCTTTCATTAAGGCTAAAAAAATGCGCATAAAAGCATAAATAATAAAAACATGCTAGTAATAAAGGTGTCAGTGTACTTGCCTCTCATTTGGGCTTAAACAGAGGGAATATAAAAATTTAGATATTTCTAAAAAGCTGAAAGTAGGAGTTCACCCTTTTATGCGCCGGTTTGCCCCTCCTCTTACTCGATCCGCATGCGACGTCGATACGTATTACCCCAATGTGTGTCAGTTGTCCTTTGATCTGTAACATTATGACTTTATGATACAGGTGGAGAACGACATTAGTAGGCCTAGCGAGCGGCCCAGTGACACCGTGATAGTATATCCATCCCCTATGCCACATGTTGACCTAGTTGAACTGTGCGATCATCTACCTATCAACCCACCCTTGAGTATGGGTTCTTTTCAGTCTCCCCTTGTCCTTTCCCCGGGCCACATTACCGCTGAAAGCCGAGTCTAGTATTGATATCGTAGTGGTTGCCCCACCCATTTTTGAGGACACAACCCCCATGGGCGATTCTCATCTAGAGAACCATCCCGCTGTTTTTGAATTCATGATCGAGCCTCATGTTGAGCCACCATTCCTATGTGAGGGTCAAGGGGTTAGATGTGACTTTGTTGTGAGTGCCCTACTTGTTCCATGGATACTATCATTATTTGTGTTTTCCTCTTGGAGGACCATTCTTCTATTGTTGATCTCTTCGGGATTAAGTCCTCGATAGATTCATTTGATGGACCACCCTTCTCAAGAAGCATTCACTCCGGTGTGAATAGTTCGTCTTCACACTGGTGATCATCGTGTCCGCGATGACTTCTCGTGTACACCTCCTAGTGGGCCACCTGACGAGATTTATCATTTGATAGGTACCCATTACACCCGCGCTTCGTGCTCATTTATCATCATCTATAACGTTCCTTCGGGTGATGACGTCATTCAAGATGATTTTTTCTGTCTACAACTGGGTGAGCCTTCTGATGACAATTAACACACCATTCAATTGCAAATCAGTGCTACAATTTTAGGCAGTTCTTGAGTACTCGTACGCTTAATGATTTTTCTACACCTAACCCGAATAATCTATTAATAAACCAGAATAATCTATTAATAAACCACCCATCTCCAGGAGCCTTCTCTATATGGAGCCTATTTTTCGTCAGTGTGTCGTGTTTGCCATGCTTTTCATGCATAATTTAAATGAGTATGTCGAGTCTTTGGTTCATCACTTGCATGCATCTAAAAAAATCTTTCATTTAACATGCACATACGCTTCATGAATTAGTACAAACGATAATTAAAACAAGTAATAATAATAATAAAGCTCAAACAAATATGCACAAGAAAGATCACAATTTTAAAATTGGAGAGCAAGTGTTGTTTCATATACGTTTTGAGAGGTTCTCAATGGGAACAACAAAAAAATTAAGCGCTCACCGAATGGATCCTTATAAAGTTATATGACGGACCGGTACTAATGCGTATGATATTGACATCCCTCAGAATATGAGGATCATCCGGGTATTCAATGTAGAGGACTTGACTCCTTACTACGAGGAGCGCGTGAATGCGGATACCTTCCCCACTTCCGTACTTGAGCCACATCTTTCATCTCCTCCTCCCTCACTTCATCCTCAGCCTGACGAGTCCCACCATGAGGGTCACCTTGCACAATTGACGGTTCCGCCGGTTAAGCTTTCAGACGGCGATACATTTTATTCAGTGCCAGTAGCTATCATCTGAGACTTACTCAAATGGTTTCATATGACTTCACCGCTGTGGGTGGGCGAGGTACATTGCGATACCATGTCCGCCGGAGTTGCCACTCATTCCCTGATGCTGCTTGGATTTCCCTAGAGGAGCTTGCACTACTTGCCCCCAGGCTACGCCAAGAGCATGATTATCTTCACTCATTGAAGATGATTGCTTTCAAGTTGGGGGGGATTGATGGAGATTACGATGATACGCTACTCATTCGAACGATTCAAGCCCACATATGCTTCCAGATTGTTGTTTTGAGTCGATTTCATGTATTTATTTTATATTTTCAAGTTGTTTTGACACCTAATTGGTTCAGACATTCTGAGCCAATCGATCTGGGTGCCCTATTTCATTTATGATTTATTTAAGCATGTAGAGGGGGCCGACTGAGTGCTATCGAAGGTTATTTCTAGTTTGCGTAAACCGTCAGTCACGTCTCTTCTTAGTGCAACACCGGGATCCTCCTTCGTGCGACTCCTACGTAAATCCGTCTCTAAGCCCTTCCCTAACCTCTTCAGCAACCCACGCCTCATTCTCTTCCTGTCCCGTCAAATCCAACATAGAACACCCGCCCAGCTCTATCCCGTGAGGCCTCCGCCTATAAACCCCATTTCTCTCATTAGATCCATGTCTGGAACTCCCAACCAGCACAACCTCTCCCAACCAGCACAACCTCGTGAATCCTCAACAAGAAAACCCCTCAAGTTTTGCTTTTTCCTGCTGGTGATAGCCCATAAACCCCTCTCCCTACTGCACCCCACTGATTCTTATCCACATAATTCCCTTCTTGCACCCCAATCCTCTTTACCGTGAATTCCCAAGCATCCTAATCAACACCCTTTTGTTTCCATTATTCTGATTCAAACCATCCAAAGTTGTAAATATCAGATGTCGGCGATTTGTCGAACTAAGTTTTAAATGTCGGAAGTCGGAGACATGTTAGGGATATTTAAAATCTCAGATTTTCATTCTTATAAAAAGGGCAACTCGATTGGATGCACAACGAGAGTCCGGGGAAGGGTCCCATCACATTGGTGAAATGCAGACAAACCTTACCCTACATTTTTGCTAGAGGCTGCTTCCAGGATTCAAACCCATGACCTCAAGGTCACATGACCACACCTTAACCGGTGCGCCAAGGCTCCCCTTCAATTTCCATATCTTATAAATAAATAAAAATTATTTTTATGTATATTAAGTATAATTATATGTTTTAAAACAAAAAAATATTATCATAAAACAATGACCCATGTATATCCCAAAATAAATTCAAAAAATATCCATAGTAAAATATTATAACAAATACAAATTAGTACAATATAAAATGACTTCGTTGGATTTACTGGACCTATTTTGTGCATGCTTAAAAGTACTTGCACCTCAATCATTGTTTATTAAAATTTGCTCTTCCTAAAATAATTTTATGAACTGTGCGACTGTTTTAAATCTTTATCTTAATTAATTACTTGTGGTTAAATTACAATTGGACCAATTCATTTGCATGTGCTTTAAGTTTATATTTGATTGAAGTGTGTGTATGTTTGATGTCATTTTAGGGTCATTGTAGATTCATTGCATTCATCGTGTGATCGCTTGCAATGCATTTAGGGTTAGGACATCACTTACCCGCCACCTATAAATTCGTCATACATCAGACTTGAAGGTAAATTTAATAGAAATACAATTAGGCTGACAATATTGTATGCATTTGAATGCTTGTAGTATAAAATCATTGCAATCTGATAAGAGATATTATTACATAAGAATATTTTGATAATTTTGCCTTTGCTAACCGCATAAAACCAATGATGAAAGGTTAGAAGCGATGGGAAGTACTCTTAGAAAAATTCAGAGTTCTCCCTATGATTAGTGATCAATTAAATGGTTACCTCTTTGTTTGGAAAACAATAGCCTCGGAACAATCCTTCAACATGATCTTATATTTGTATTCTTGCATACATGTCTTTATGAATCAATCCATTTGTATGTATTTAAATATACGGATGCATGCATCTATGCTGTGCTGGAGTTGATCTTATTTTGGAATCAATACCAAATTTGGCTTGACACCTGAACTTGATAAGCCATGCTTGACTCAAATTAAAAGCAGATTGAGCCATCCTAAAGCTAGGTTTGCCTCCACTTGTGATCAGGCTACATATCAGCTCGAAATTTGATCATTAGCAGCCTTACTAAAGGATAAACCACCATTGCTTTCAGCTAGTTAGTGAAATTTTCTTTTCCTTTGGTTGTCAATCTATCCGCTATCTATGGATTTAAAGAGTCATTTGTTCTTCTCAGGAGACTACTTTTTTGGAAGCATGCATTGAAAACCATACTAAGTCAAATCTTTTTATGGATCAAGTTGAGTTTGAGCCTGCAGAATATTGGAGAGCATCAATTTTGAAAGTGGATGAGAGCATTTCTGATAGCAATGCCCAGACAAAGTAGTTAAATACATTATTTCTTTTAGTTCTTTCCTATAACATTAGTTCAACTATCTTGCAGCTATCCTCGGTTACTATACTTCATAAAATTGAACTGATCTACTTTTTGATTTGTTTTGCATTACATGAAGTAAGATATTCAGGTCGCCTCTTCTTATCAGAGCCGGAGGTGGAATATTTAATTATCTCTATCAGTTAACACAAACATCACAGGAGAGTGGACAAGTGAAGGTTGGTGGAAGCAATATTCTTGGCAAACTTCAGATCACGTGGCGCACAAATTTGGGGGAACCTGGCCGCTTACAGACTCAGCAAATTATTGGCACTGTAAGTGGACTAGAATTCTTTAGATCCTGGTTTGAAAAGCGCTAGTAGCAAAAGTATTATTCTCTTGTATTTATTTAACTAAAAAAATAAAAGAGCAGTTTTACATTTATATGGTTTTATGAGGCCCTATTTTTGTCAATCTACTATAATCTATGTATGACTAAAGATAGGGCGCAATGATGACAAATGATCCATATAGCCGACCCCACTATGGTGGGATAAAGGCTTGTGTGTTGTTGTACTATAATTTACATGCATTCACCTTGTTCTATGATGCTTTTGATGATTGATTTTTGGGGAAAGAATTATAAGATCATGGCGATGGTGCTGAATTGTGGTCTTTAATGACTATAAATCATGTTTCTAAGGCTTACATGAAAAATATTTCTCAAGTTTAAATTTTGAACTTGTATATCCCACTATTTATCCTTTAGCTAATTCAAATTTATTTCTATTTACTATTCAACATCACTAGCTTGTATTTTCTATTCACTAATGGAAATAAAGTTACTAGGTGTTTATTTACTTGTAGTGGAGGAAAATAGGCAGCTGACTTCATCTTTGCATGATCATAGCTTGTAGTCCAGCATCATTTTCCAATACCTGTATATTATAAATGTTTCATAAAATATTTTTCTTTGAAGATATACGCGTTGATTCATGTACCTTAATAAATGTTTTGCTAAATAAGAAATAAACCTCTTTCGCAGCCTCTTCTTCCGAAGGACATTGACTTACAAGTTGTTGATGTGCCATCTGCTATCATTCTGGAGAGGCCGTTTCTGGTAACATACTAAACTTAAATGGAATTTCTGTAAAATAAACCTTAAAACTTTTTTTATTTGTTTTGAGCTTCCTAAGTGCGGAGTTGAATACTGATTCCTTGCCTTGTGGGATTAGAGATGCCTCAGGTTGCCTAATCATGATGACTTATGTGATGATATAATAATTTTTTTTCAAGTTCTTAGTTAAAAATCATGAGGTTATTGGGTTTAGTTTCACATCATATGGATGGAAAATATGTAGGGTAGTGTTATGTAGAAATTCCAAGTTGTTGACCATCTCACATAGGCATGGGCTTTTGAGTTAAATCAGGCTTGATTTTCGGTATATTGTACCCCTTTGATTCTTTTGTTCACATCACTATTAAATGGTATCGATTTATCTGGGATCAAGGGGTTCATGTAGTTTAAGGCACCCATGGGGGTCTTGGATAGTTTCCATCATGGTTTAACATGGTACAAAGTGGATGGCTTATGTGGAGGTATCCCATGACTCAAACTCTTAGTGCATGATACCTAATGATATTGAAAGACTCCTATGTTAGGTATTGAAAGAGATCTTACTCGAGGGATATATTTGTAAAGGAATATGAGAATATTGGATTTGGTCTCACATATGATAGTTGTTGTAGAAGTACTTTGATCCCCTCATAAAGAATAAAGAATGGAAGTTAAATTAGTTAATTTATTTACGAAGAATAACTTTAATGCCTCTTGGAACATTCAACAACAACGAATGAAAATGAAAATTCATACAATGACTCCAAATAGTTGGGATATAACTTAGTATGATGTCGATTGACTCTCTTTCATAGGTTTAAGATTTTACTTGAAATGAGGTTGACTAATTATGTATTGGGCCATGAATAAAAATATATATTCAATTGAATACTATCACTTATCATTCAACACTTTTTCTTTCACATGACTTAATTTATGCCATCATCGCAAAACACACAATTTTTAGGCATTTTCGAACATTTTTTTATCGAAGGTTAAAATAAAAAGTTTTTGGGAGTTTCGGGGACTGGTTTCCTAGAGTTTATGAGAGTTTTTCGACTCCAATACGTTTCGAATACCATACTCAAGGTCGTAGCTGTTGAAGTTTTCAAGATGATCTGGAAGTAGTCAAGCAGTTAGTCTCACTGCCAACGCAATATAAGCCTATAAGGTCACACATAAGAGCGTTTAGAGAAGTTGAAGGAAGGATTGTGTTGGCCTTACTCATATTAAATATGAGAGAAGGAACAATCCTATGACTCTTTGGAGTTGTGTGTTGACAAGTCATATTGTTGTGTTCTCTAGCCATATCGTCATGTTGACTCGACGATATTGTGAATATCGTCGTGTTCAACATGACAACACTCTGTTGTGTCTTAACACGACGATATTGTCGTGTTGACTTGACGATATCGGTGTGTTCAAGATGACAACACTTTGTCGTGGCTTAACACGACGATATCGTCGGCTTGACTCAACGATATCGTCGTGTGCAACATGTCAACACAACAACATTTGGTTGTTTACTCCAATTTAGGTCACAGGTCTGCTGATAGCGGAGGCGTGTATCTGTTTTATATCCTTGGGTATAAATAGACACACAATTAGATTTTCTGAGAGCTTGGAGAGGGCTTAGAGGGAAAAGGTGTTTTCCCGAGTCAAGACCTAAAAGCTCGCCGATGTTGCTTTCGCGAGACCTATCCCGACCTTGCTGCCTAAGTTGTCAAGGCGCGCGCCTAGGCGCGCCTAGGCGCGCCTGAGGCGCCGGGCGTACCAGGCGCAGCCCGCCGCGCCTCAGCACAGCTGAGGCGGGCGATGTGCCCCAGGCGCGCCTCAGGCGCGCCCAGGCGCGCCCAGGCGCGCGCCTTACAGGCTCCCAGGCGCGCCAAAGGCGCGCCCGGGCCTTTTAAGGTATTTTTTTTAAAAATTTTTTTTTGATGTTGGCAAAAACATGATCTTAGACGCACCCGAGGCACCCCCTAGGCGCACTTGGGCGCCCAATTCGCTGAAATTGTGCGAATTGGGCGCCCAATTCGCTGAAATTGAGCGAATTGGGCGCCCAATTCGCTGAAATTGAGCGAATTGGGCGCCCAATTCGCTGAAATTGAGCGAATTGGGCGCCCATTCGCTGAAATTGAGCGAATTGGGCTCCCAATTCCCTGAAGTTCAGCGAATTTGCTCAATTTCAGCGAATTGGGCGCCGAATTCGCTCAATTTCAGCGAATTGGGCGCCCAATTCGCTCAATTTTCTTTTTCCTCAATTTTTGCGCCTCACGTGCCTCAGGCGCGCGCCTGCGCCTAGGCTCCAGGGGCCCTTTGCGCCTCGGTGCGCCTTGCGCCTTCGATAACTTAGCTTGCTGCCACCGCCTCTCCCTTGAACGAATCTAGCAATTCGTGGAGACATTGAGGGCTCTCCTTCTCCGACCTAGATCTCGTGGGACAAGACCTTGGGGTTCTCCGTTGCTTGTGTGGAATACTGTAGTGAAACACCACAGTCTAGTTTAACAACAAATCAGCAGTCCGGTCGGGCACGCGATAAGAAGGTAAACTATTGTAATGGTATAAAAACTGGTATAAAGCAGACAAAAATAAAAATGCTAAAAAAACTTACAGCGGAAGTAGAGTAAAGAAAACTAAGAGTAAAAGTTTACTTCAAAATCAGAATTCACAGAGCCATCTAGAATTGAAATCACACTATAAAACTGAAATGTTGAAAATTTGTAGTAGCCTGGTACATCAAGAACATGAAGTACAAATGTAGAATGTCTGTAAATAAAATAAAAGTACAACAATAGAGGTATAACTGAAAGAAACTGACGACAGTGAAGACTGTACCGCCTATCCTAAGCGAATCCCCTGACCTGAGATCCCTGTAAAAACAAGTTTCAACTGGGTCAGACCCACTAGAGAGTAAGAAAGTCTACTCCTCCCAACCACACTAAAATAAATAAACTTTTCTTGTATAAAAAATATGTAGAATTAATTATTGTTAATCTTGTCATTATGTATTCTTGTTTTGGCCATGTAATCGACTTGAATTCTGTCTCATTTTTCTGAATTCTGCTGGCTAATGATTTCTGGGGTTTCAGGGATGTGTCTGTTGTAAGTTCTGGTAATTTCATGATTAACTAATTAAATCTTGATATTAATGGTGACCGTGCACTAACTGTAAATTGTATTCTGAGTGGCAAACCTGATGAATTGAATATCCCTCGAGTGGAACATAGGTTCCTGTCTAAGGAGTTCCATATCTGGAATCAAGGGTCATCGATTAAACTCGTATGGTGGGCAGCTGGCCCTGCGAGTAAGGTGGTGTGCTTCCACCAAAAGAATGAGGTGAATCCCTCTCGCCATGTATTTTACTGTATTGATTTGATCTAGTGGTTGGTACGACACTCATGAGGTAACATTCAATTTAAGTACACTAGATTAAAGTTTTTCATGTGATTGAATCTGGTAATTTTAGCCTAAGTGTATCTTACACTTTAAACTGGTTCTGAACATGGATTAAGTTATTATTTTAATATTTGATTCTATACCCCACTATGTTAACTTCTTTATCACCTGATTCGTTATTTTGACTGAATAGTATCTATTTCCCAATCATATTAAGTTATTCCTTCGTTGTTGGTCTGATTTGATCTGACAGTAGGAACTTGTATCTTCAAATGTGTGTACTGACATAATTAATTCATGAATTATCCAAGACAATATGTTTAACTGAAAAGAAGTTGAATTTCTTACCGCGGTGCCGTGTCGCTCATAAATCGGGCGAGGTGACATGATTCTCCTTTCAAAAGTTCTGACCACTACAAACTTCTCCAAATAGAGATGGGGTTCATCGTTCCCAAACGCCAGGGAAAATCATAAAATAAAACCTATTAAATTCTTGTAGTTAAAAACGATTCCCAAGTGGGTTCAATTCATTGGCTAAAATCACATCGAATGCAAGAATTTGGAGGCAAAGATCTCACCTCGATTCAGAGATAATTGCGTAACTTCTCCGATTTCTAGCACCTACACTTAACTAGATCTGAAACCAGGCGGTAATTCCTACTAAAATAGATCCCACAAAAATTAAGGTTATTATGGAACTCGCCAAAATAAGCGAAACAAAATTGAATTGGAAGGATTAACATACGAGAGATCGTTACCTCGATTTAAAGGCGGGGAATTTCACAAAGATCAAATTAACCTTAACCCACGGAAACGTCAACCCCTCTAAATCAGGAATCGAGAAGGCATTAGGTCATAATCACATGATAGAAGTGAGGAAAAACCTTTGAATAGAAGAAGAAATGGGGAACTACACTCTCCAGAACTGAAAACGATGAGTTTGGAATCTTCCACCGTCGTCTAGGATTGTAGTGGAGTCTCCCACGACGCTGGAAGGAGGGAGATAGACTGAGCCTACGGTTTCCTAGAGGAAGGTGCCGACTGGAACTGAAAGGAGTTGCGTGCGCGAGCTTCTGGCGAGGAGGGAGCGAGATCGGCGTTAGAAACGGAAGAGCGTCGAGTGAGAGAAGGAAACGAGCGACGGTTTTCCCCCTTGCCGAGCACTTATGGGATTTAAGGAGGGCGTGAGGCTAGACGATGGTTTGAGGAGTCGTATCACTAGGGCGACGAGATTTAAACAGCTAAGATTAAAATTATTACTACTAAGAAACATTAATTAAAATGAAATGATACCTCCAGACTTTGTCGACTCAATTAGTTTTGCTCGCGATCGGACCCTAAGATTAAAATTACACGCGACGTAAGTTTTGTATGTTACAAATCTTCTCTCTTAATAAAATTTTCGTCTTCAAAAATTACAATCATACTCGAGTTAAAAAGGAAGGCGAAATTTTCGTTGCTCCGGAGTTCATCTTCTTTTTCTCAAGTATATTACGGTCGACCACAACTCATCCAAAAGATCTTAACAAAATGAATCTCTTTGTTTTTGAGCTTCTGAATTCTCGAGTCTACAATTCTGACTGACATAATACTGATACTAAGATTTGATTCTATCGGTGCATCCTCAATATTGATCACCTAATGAGGATCTCTGACTACTCTCCTCAGATAGGAGATGTGAAATATGTCAGCAATCCACCCATATCTTCTGGTTAGGCTAACCTGTATGCAACCTCACCGACGCTCTCCAGTACTTTGAATGGACCAACGAATGTAGAACTCAACTTCTTCATCCGCTTTATTCTAGAGACACACTTGATTGGTCTAACCTTCAGATAAACGTAGTCTCCAACATTGAATTCTACAACTCTGTGTCGCTTATCGTAATATTTGACTTGTCTATCTTGTGCTATTTTCATACGCTCCTGGATGAGTCTGATTCGGGTTGTGGTCCTATCTATACATGATTCCTTGTTGGAAGATCTCTCTTCACTCTCCGCCCAATATAAGGGTGTCCGACAGTGCTTGCCATACAAAACCTCGAATGGTGTCATACTAATATTCGTCTGAAAACTATTATTATAGGAGAATTCTACTAAAGTGACATACTTCTTCCACTTGCCCCCAAAACCCAAAATACACATTCAGAGCATGTCTTCCATGGTTGTATTTGTATGCTCCGTTTGTCCATCAATGTGGGGGATGAAAAGTTGTACTAAATTTCAACTGAGTACCTAGACGCTTTTGAACATACCTCAATCTCTGACGGTAAATCTGTCATCTCTATCTGACACAATAGACTTCGACACACCATGAATCCGGACTATCTCATCCACATACAGCTGAGCCAACCTTGGACCTTGGTCGGTCCTCTTGTTGGGAATAAAGTGTGCGACCTTGGACAGTCAATCTACGTCACCCAGATCAAGTCATTTCCACTCTGGGATCTAGGGAGGCCATGCATAAAATCCATAAAGTTGTCTTCGAAGTTCCACTCTAGGATAGGAAGAGGCTGCAACTTGCCTTCTGGCATCTGACATTCAGCTTTAACCAGCTTGCACGTCTCACACTTCCCTACATAATCTGAGACATCACTCTTCAGCCCTGGCCACTACACTGACTTCTTGAGATCTGCATACATCTTAGTGCTGTCTGGATGTATTGAATACTTGGAATTATGTGGCTCAACTAAAATGACCTCACGAAAGTGACTGACATTAGGAATACACACTCCGCCCTTATGCAACAACAACCCATCACGGATCGTGAAGTCATCTCTCTGACCTTCCTAAGTCAATTCCAAGATCTCTGCCATCTTTGGATCTATGGTCAAAGCATCACAGATCCTTTTCCTGATGTTGCACTTAATCTCAATCCAACCCAAACTCATAGGGTTAAAACTAGTGCGCGATATAATACTGATCTCTAGCTTTTCTAAGGCTCGCGCCAATTCTTCCTGTTCGGTGTTGAGAGAATAACTGGAATGCCTTCTACTGAGTGCATCCACTACTACATTAGTTTTTCCCGGATGATACTGAATAACATCATAGTCTACCAAAAACTTGAGCCACCTCACTGCCTCATGTTGAGCTCTTACTGATCAAAGATGTACGTACTTGAGGCTCTTGTGATCTGTGAAGATTTCACATTGAACACTGTAGAGGTAGTTTCTCCAGATCTTCAATGCGTAGATGATAGTTGCTAACTCCAAGTCGTGCACGAGATAATACCTCTCATGTTTCTTATGTTGTCTGGACGCAAATGCTATGACCTTCCCATGCTGCATGAGGACATATCCCAAACCCTGACCTGAAGCATCACTGTAAATCTGGAAGCCATCCACTCCTAGAGGTAGACATATTATTGATGCTTCTGTCAACTTGGTCTTTAACTCCTTAAATGCAGACTCACACTCCAAGGTCCAACTAAATGTTTTTCCCTTCCTGCTAAGCGAAGTCAATGGAAGAGCTATCTTTGAAAAATCCTTAATAAATCTCTTTTAGCAGCCCGCCAAACCCATGAAACTTCGGACTTCGGTGGCTGCCTTCAACCTTGGCCAATCTCTGATCGCCTCAATTTTCTTTGGATCAACTGCAAGTCCATCTCTGCTAACCACGTGACCCAAAAATGCCACCTCCGAGAGCCAGAATTCGCACTTAGAAAATTTTGCGTATAACCGATTCTTCCTAAGAGTGCTCAAAACTGTCCTGAGGTGTGAGGCATGCTCCTACTTGCTCTTAGAATATACTAGGATATCATCAATGAAGACAATTACTGTTACGCCGCATGATACTACGACATGCGACGAGACCGATCCGCGTTGGGGGCGCACGTATCAGCGCCGACCACCTACTACGGCCGCATGATGGAAGTTGGGCGACCTTATGTTTTTATGCTTTTTATTCTCGTATGTGTTTTTCTTATTTGACCCTCATGTTTAAGCCCAAGTGGGGGGCACGTTGTGAACTCAAATATATGTCGATTGGAACTCTATGTGTGTTATGAAATGAATTAGTTTTTCCTTCCCTCTCTCTCTCTAAACCCTCTCTCTACCCTTGTTTCCCGACCCGCGCCCTAGCCGCCTTTGCGGTTCTGCCGACTCCTGCATTGGGAGACCACCGAACGCCCCCTTCTTCTCCTCTCCTCCGGTATCTCTCTTCCCCCCTCTATCATTCTCTTCATCCCCTCTCTCCCTCTCTTCCTCTTCTTTCCCACCTCCAACTATAGCACCCACCGGATCCAAGACGAGTCTGACCCAACCGTGGGGATCTTCCTCCTTCTCGGGACCGATCACTAGACCGAGGTCGGGAGATTACAACAATTACAAATCGATCCAAGAACTCTCTGAACACCCTATTCATCAGGCTCATAAATGCAAAATGGAGTGTCAGTCAAACCAAATGACATGAACACAAACTCGAAATGTCCGTATCTGATACTAAACGCTGTCTTCTGAATATCCTCATCTCGAATCCTCAACTCATCATGACCTCAGATCTAACTTGGAATAAGTGCAAGACCCCACGAGTTGATCAAACAAATCATCAATCCTTGGAAGAGGATACTTGTTCTTAATGGTAAGTTTGTTCAATTCGCGGTAATCAATACACAACCTCAAATTGCCGTCTTTCTTCTTCACAAAAAGGATTGATGCTCTTCACGACGACGTACTAAGTCTGATGAATCCCAAATCTACCAGCTCCTGCAACTGGATCTTTATTTCGACCAACTCTCTAGGAGCCATGCGATAAGGATCCTTGACCACTAGTGTAGATTCAGGTACAAGATCAATCTGTAAATCAATCTCTCTGTATGGAGGGAAACCAGGTAGCTCCTCCGGGAAGACATCGGGGAACTCACAGACCACAGGTACCTCCAACAAGTTGTCTTTTCCTTCTGCATACATCAGGACTAAGAAGGAGGACAACCTTTACCGACATGCCTCATATCTTTAACCGAAGAATGATCAACTTGGATACTCCCTTCAAGCCTCGGAAGGTAATGAGAGACTGATCAGGTCTTTCTATCAGAACCTCCTTACTTTTGCAATTTATTTTGGCATTCACCTCTGACAGTTGATCCATACCCAAAATTAGATCAAATTCAGCAATAGGTAAGAGAGACGCCTTGACTATGACTTCTGATTCTCCAAATAATACTGGCGTCCTACATTTACAGCTGGTCTGTATCACTGAACCATTAGGCATCATGACATCTAACAAAGTCACGACTATGTTGATCTCTAAGCCAAACTTACACACAAAAGATTCCGCTATGAACGAATGTGATGCACCCGACACCCGTGTCAAAGAGGACTTTAGATGGTATGTTATGAATTAAGAGGATACCTAAATGCATACTTGTAACGTTTTAGTTAGTGTTGCTGAGAAAGGGAAAGACAATCATTAGAAATAAAAAAAATTTATATCTGTCACCATGTCCTCCTGCTCCTTGACCTCCTGCTGGCCAAGACCATAAGCTCTAGGCTGAAACAGACCACGTCCTGGAGCTGGCTTTGAGTTAGTGTCCATCACTGCCTTTTCTTCATCGACCCCATTTGGACCGCCAACCTCGAATTTCGACTGAAGAACATCTTACGGGTATAGTTGTTAAACTTACAAAGAAAGGTCTTGGGTTAGAAAGAAAAATTACTAAACATAAGATCGAATTACTCGATTCCCCGCGGATCCCGGGCAATTGCGTGCAATGTGTCCCGCTTTCTAACACTTGAAACAAACACCTGAAGCAACCAAACATTCTCCAAAGTGATGACGATTACATTTAGGGCAGAGGAGATAGTCTCTACCCTTGGCCTCGAGCTGATTCCCCTTCTTCTCACCAGACCTTTGCTTCTTGCTCCAATTCTTACCTTGGTTGTTCCTATTCTGGTGCTGCTGCGGCGCATCCTTAGGCTGCTTGGAGAGAAAGTTGCTACGCCTTTGCACCCACTGTTGATCGACCTCCAACCTCCTTACCGTATCTACCAAGCTTATGTAGTAGGTATTGACCATAGTCTTCAGTGGTTGCCTTAATGAGTGACGAAGTCCATCAACAAACCGGTTGCACTTCTCGACCTCATCTCATTGCATCGAGCCCGCATAAAGAGATAAGTGGGTGACTTCTCGCTCATACTCTGTAACAGTTTTGTCCGCTTGAAAGAGCCTGAGGTTCTTCTCTTGGAGACTTTGACGTGCTGACGGGGGCACGAACCAGTTCGCGAGTGCTAAAAGAAAACTTACAACAGAAGTAGAGTAAGGAAAACCTAAGGGTAAAACTGTACCTCAAAATCTGAATTCACAGAGTCATCTAGAATTGAAATTGCACTGTAAAACCGAAATGGTGAAAATCTGTAATAGCCTGTACACCAAGAATATGAATGAAGTACAAATACAGAATGTCTATAAATAAAATAAAAGTACAACAACAGAGAGGTACGACTGAAAGAAACTGACGACAGTGTAGACTGCACCGCCTATCCTAAGAGAATCCCTTGACCTGAGATTCCTATAAAAACAAGTTCCAATTGGGTCAGACTCACTGGATAGTAAGAAAGACTACTCCCAGAAATACTAAAAATAAATAAACTTTCTTGTATACAAAATATGTAGAATTAATTACTGTTAATCTTGTCATTATGCATTCTTGTTCTGGTCATGTAATCGGCTTACGATGAGTTCTATCTCATTTTTCTGAATTTTGCTGGCTAATGATTTCTGGGGTTTCAGGGATGCGTCTGTTGTAAGTTCTGGTAAATTTCATGATTAACTAATTAATCTTGATATTAATGGTGATCGTGCACTAACTGAAAACTATAGTCTGAATGACAAACTTGATAGTGTGCCCTGAACTGAATGTCCCTCGAGAGGAACATATGCTCCTGTCTATGTAGTTCCATATCTGGAATCAAGGGACATCGACCCTAAGTCTGAAAATCGTATGGTGGGCAGCTGGCCCTGCGAGTAAGGTGGCGTGCTTCCAACAAAAGAATGAAGGTGAATCCCTCTCGCCATTTATTTTACTGAATTGATTTGATCTAGTGGTTGGTATGACACTTATGGGGTAATGTTCAACTTCAGTACACTAGATTAAGGTTTTTCGTATGACTGAATCTGGTAATTTTAGCCTAAGTGTATCTTACACTTTAAATTGGTTCTGAACATGGATTAAGCTATTATTTTGGTATCTGATTCTATACCCAGCTATGTCAACTTCTTTGTCATCTGATTCGTTATTTTGACTGAATAATATTTAATTCTCAATCATATTAACTTATTCCTTCGTTGTTGGCCTGATTTGATTTGACAGTAGAAACTTATATCTTCAAATGCGTTTACTGACATAATTAGTTCATGAATTATCCAAGATAATATGTTTAACTGAAAAGAAGTCGAATTTCTTGCCGCGGTGCTCATAAACCCGGCAAGGTGACATGATTATTCTTTCAAAAGTTCTGACCGCTACGAACTTCTCCAATTAGAGTGGGGTTCACGTTCCCGAACGCTAGGGAAAACCATAAAATAAAACCCATAAACTTCTTGGAGTTGGAAATGATTCCCAAGAGGGTTCAATTCATTGGCTAAAATCACATCGAATGCAAGAAATTCGGAGACAAAGATCTTACCTCGATTCAAAGATAATTGTGGAACTTCTTCGATTTCCAGCACCAACACTTAACTAGATCTGAAACTAGGTGAGAATACCTACTAAAATAGATCCCACAAAAAATAGGGTTATTATGGAACTCGCCAAAATAAGCGAAACAAAATCGAATCAGAAGGATTGACATACAAGAGATTGTTACCTCGATATAAAGGAGGGGGATTACACAAAGATCGAACAAACCTTAACCCACGAAAACGTCAACCCCTCTAAATCAGAAATCGAAAAGGCATCAGGGCATAATCGCATGATAGAAGTGAGGAAAACCCTTGAATAGAAGAAGAAATGGTGAACTACACTCACCGAAACCAAAAACAGTGAGTTTGGAACCTTCCACCGTCGGCTAGGGTTGTAGCGGAGTCTCCCACGATGCTGGAAGGGGGAAGAGAGACTGAGCCTACGGTTTACTGGAGGAAGATGCCGACTGGAATTGAGAGGATTCCACGCGCGAGCTTCTGGTGAGGAGGGAGCGAGATCGGCGCTAGAAACGGAAAAGCGGTCTAGCGAGAGAAGGAAATGAGCGATGATTTTCCCCCTTGCCGAGCACTTACGGGATTTAAGGAGGGCGTGGGGCTAGGCGACGGTTTGAGGAGTCATGAGGCTAGGGCGACGAGATTTATACGACACTGGTTTGAGTTTGGACCGGAGAGGGGGGGGGGTCAGGGGGGTTTAATTCATTTTTTTGTTATTATAACCACTAAGAAGCATTAATTAAAATGAAATGATACCTCCAGACTTTGTCGGCTCAATTAGTTTTGTTCACGATCGTACCCTGAGATTAAAATTAAATGCTACGTAAGTTTTGGATGTTACATGTAGAGGCACAGATCTACTTTTGCGCTCTGGACTCAAGCCGCCGGCCCCGACTCAGTTGCAGAACAGAGAAGACAGCTTGGAATGAAAAATCCGACTTAAGCAAAAGGATTTTTCCGGAGCATCTTGGTTGATTGTTGTGAATCGACCCCGCACAAGTAATCAAAGTAATGGTTGTATTTATTTCTTGATTCATGGAGATTGCAAGATCTTTTACTGATTAGGATTTTTTGCAAAATTTATTCCGCTGCGCACATCTGATGTGTTGGTTTCACTCAAGTAGAGAAAACTCAACAGTAGCAAGTATTCATATCAGGCAAGATGAGAGTGCTACAGGACCACCCTAACTGCCTGTATCATCCTCCAACCCACAACACTCCTACCCTCTCTTTGCTGAATCTCGCCTATAGCCCGCCATTCAACTAGACCCAGCCCAGCCTCCTAAGAACTTTTTCCTAATGTTCAAAAGTCCTAAGCCCACCCTCTTTCAGAATCCTACGACCCCTCTCCCAGGCCCTGTTTCTATCCCAAATCTTTCTAGGAAGGTAATTTTGGTCTCTGAATTTCTTACTAGTCCCTATACCACCCATATAATCCATACTACAACCTCAAAACACTTCCAAACTCTATTCAATAACCCACAACCACCTCCTAACCATTGCCGAGTGATGAAACCTGAAAGTCAAGATTTTGATATTAAATTCATTTTGTGATCGGTTTTTTTGTTGGACAATGCACATTCGACTTGACGGAAGATTACTTGACATAATTAACCTAAAGCAGCTGCCCTCAAATGATGAATATTCAAACAATGACACAACATGATATAGTACTCCGCAAGAATAATGAAAACAAGAATAATATTGGAATTTTCACGTAATGACAAAAAAGTGTAACTGAAAACTAGGGTAAGCTCTGAAATGTGTAAACCAAATAAAGTAACATAAACTTAAAATAATAATATGTGAGCACGACATGTGGGAGAGATATACTGTGGTTCACAAGGTTTAGGAAAAGTTTGAAAACAATGGTTGAATTATCTGGAGTTGCAGTAATGAGCTCTGTATGGTTGGGCTGACTCAGAGAGGAGGGGTGTGGAGATTTGGGTTGTGGCTAAGAAGGGAGATCAGTGAATATGCGTGGTTTGGCTGAGGGTTGCTTGGATCTGAAAAGGACAAAAAGATGGTTGGTAAGGAGAACATGCTAGAGCGGCTAAGGATGGTGAACAGGGGGTTGTCGGTGACCCAAATAGTGTACAATGGTTAGAAGGTGGCAAAAACGGCCAAGAAAGCAGGTCAGATCCAACAACTGTGAATGCTTGATCTCGATGGAGGAGTCATCGAATCCACTAGAAGCAGGTGTAGGAATTGTCGGTGGGGTCATGGAGGATTGTCGGCGGTGGAATCAGGTTGTGGAAGGTGTTGTCAGGCACCAGAGGAGAAATGCGAGGAGGGGTTGAAACAAAGACTAATTTCTTTTGATATTTTCCCTGGATGCCGACAGAGGAGACACAGGGCCTGTTGGAGGAAGATTGAGGAGTGGACGCCGAAGCCCAAGGAGGCTGCGTTGAAACGAGGAGTACGGGTTGAGAGGAGACGACAGTCGTTTCTACAATATCGAGCGTGGAGGCGACGCTAGAGGAACAAAACAAATAGAGTTATCTGTTTCGTTTTCTATTCCCATCTATTTCTGATTAGGGAGGGGTTCCGGCTCTAACAAAAAATAGGTTTGGTTTTTCTTTTTTAATAAAAGGGATGTTAAATGGAAATAAAAAAGGGGGAGGTTTCAAAGGGTATTGTAATAAATGAAAATAAAGGAGGGAAGAATTCAATTTTTTTTTTTTTCAATTGGTATTCCTCTTTATGTTGGTATTCTGAAATTAAATATAATTTCAGAAAAAACTTTTCATATAATTTTGAAGTAATTTAAAACATTTAAATTAAAATTATCATTTTGGAAGCTTGCCCTAATCATCACTTACCTAATTTGACAGAGTACTTATTTTATTTTCTTATTGACCGGTCATGCTAATAAGTTGTACGTGCGTGTGTGAGTGCGATAAAAGAGAAAGATGCTAATAATACGCATGAAAATAAAACAAATAAACGTGCACGAAGACATGTACTACAACATAAAATATGCAGGAAATAAAGTTGTGACTCAGGTTGCATCACCGTGCCACTCCCAAGTCCCAACACTGAGAATATTGAAATTAAGATGTGACTCAGATTATAAAATATGTGCGAAATACACGACATAGTGTTTGTTGGCACAACACCTGACACATGTGTCTTCCTCTAGCTTGCTGCCAGAGGTTTACAGTTATGATAGAGGTTGCACATGTCTCTGCTCGACATTACATGCATAAAATACAACTAAATCAATCGCACATTGTTTGATAACTCAATAATGGACTAATTAAATCTACATTTAGAAGCAGGGTTCAATTGGGGAGCCCAATAGTTACATCAAACATGGGGCTTCCCTTATAGTAAGTAGTAGGTAACTCAATAATGGACTGATTTGGTATTACAATTGTAGGCAGAGTTAAATTTGGAAGCCTAAATGTTACTCGAGACATAAGGCTTCCCTTATAGTAGTAGAGGATGAACAATGTCACATTAGTTGATAGACTTTTTGAGATCCTACTTTTCTATTTCTGACGGTATTTTGGTTATATTAGTATGTTCTTTGATGATTGTTCTCAAATATGAGTTTGTTTACCGAAAACTGATAATTATAGTTTCCTTGTCTCAGCTTTCATGAAAATCATGGCGAACTCTCAAACAATTGTCTCTGTATTTCTTCAGGTTTGTTTAAAACTTACAAACCAGTCGGAAAAAACAGCTGGTCCTTTTGAAGTTACTGTATCTCAAGGAAGCTCCAGTTTACCAAAGCTTGTAGTGGTTAATGGTATCCAGAAACTGGTATCTTTCTGTTCCCACAGTAGATTGTTCATGCAAACGTCTTCTACTTGTGAAAACTTGTTTTTCATAGAACTTGTCAGATGTTTTCAGCATCTTCTGCTGGAATGATAAGAAGCTGCACAAATATTTTGTTTAGAATGATGTTTAAATATTTTGCTTAGAATGATGTTTAAATGTTTTGTTTAGAATAATGTTTAAATATTTTGTCAACTTTGTTTATGGTTTGTCATATTATTTGGGTATTCTTATTTTATAATCGCTCATAATCTTGTTCAGGGTCGGATCCGAAAATTTTAACAAAGGGGGGGGGGGCAAAAGAGGCGGAGAGATAGCCGGCAAGGCCTGTAGAACATGGGTCGGTGGAGCTTTGAAGGGTCACGATGATGGTGCGGATGGGGGAGAAAACTGTGGGTGATTGATGGGTCCATATTGTTTCCAAAACGGGGCTGGGCTCGATGGAACAAGCAGCGGGCGGCTAGAGAAAAAATGGCAGGCGTGCCTAGGGAAGATGGATCGGGGTTCAAAAAAGGCCTATCTTCCCCGTGTTGTCAGCAAGGATGACACATGTGAGTGGTTGGGTGGATTCGATCATTAAGAATCTCGTGAGGAGTTGGCAGACACCGCTAGTAGGGCACCAAAAGGGGAGATTGAGGGAGGCTTCAGCTGTGCCGGGGACATCGGGACAGCGACATGTCGAAAACGAAACTACGAGTGTCGTTGCTTACCCTTGACAAGTGTGTCGTTTACCAAATGGATGTCTTTGTCGACAATGATAGGGATCATGGAGGAGCTTGAGACGGAAGATGCAGGGAATGAATGCGTCAGACGTGCTGAGAGGCGTCAAAGTGCTTACTGGAGACGACACAGATGTTGTTGTGCTCGTCTACTGACGTAGAGGCTGCTGCATGCTTGCGGAAATCAAAGAAGCAAGGCGGATCAAAATGGCAGCAACTTCGTAGATGGGGGGCCATGCATCGTCTTCCTCTTGTCAAATTTTTTTTAAAGGTCTCCATCTTATCGAAGTCGTTTCTCCCTCATCCGGCCCCCGTTTTTGACGGTCAAGTTGTCAAAATTCGCTGCCTCGAAGAGAGGAATCCGAATCCACTAATAATTTTGTAAAATTTTTAGGGGGGCCCGGGCCCCAGCCAGCTCCCTTAGATCCGCCCCTACTCTTATTGATTTATGCCAACGAGAAAGTGGTGTATATTTCTTTGAACCATATATTTCATGAACACAAATAACACATTGAAGTTGACCCTTACTTTGTGAGGAAAGAACTTATAGAGTGCCCTTTTTCAACTAAATACGCTTTTGACAAACCATCTGTTGGCCAACAACTCATGAGGAGATTAATCAACAATTGCATCAATTGCATCAAAGACAAGCCGGACTCTTCGAACATCTGAATCTGACTTGAGTGGAACTATTAGAAAGTATACACACACACACGCACGCTCGAGCACACACATATATATGTCATGTGTGTATTATATACAAAGGTCGTTTACTAGGACTTCCCCTATAAGCATGCTAAATTATTGGTTGCACCCCTCTATATTTTGAAATTACAAAAACTTCCCCTATAATATTGCATTTCTAACATGAATCCCCCCCAGAAGCCTCGGGGTGGGCAGGGGTCGGCGAAGGAGGCGACTGCACGAGGAGAGGCGGTGGCGGCAATGTCGGTGGGGGTGGAAGCTGTGTTATAAGGTGGCCGGAAAGGTCCGGTAGTCATTAGGGTTGCTGCAACTCAATTAGCGGAATCAGTGGTGCAAGCGGAGGCGGCGGGGGCAATCGGAGTCTGCGACGTAAATGACCACGACGACCTTTCCAATTGAGGAATTTTGGCGTCGAGGGTGCGGTTGAACCCTCAAAACGATCAAACCGGTCGAGCAGTTGACCCCACAAGTCGGTGACCTCCATATCTCAAGTGAATTAATGATTAATCAGTTAATCAGGTAATCAATTAAGTAATTAAAATTAAAATTAGACGTGGTGATTGCACATCAACGACAAGGAAGGGCTGCTCAAAATTGCAGGAGTTTGTTGTGTGTTGAGAGGTGAAAAGGACAAGCTCGTTGGTCCAAAAAGGCGAGAATGCTCCCAGCTACAACGCACGTCATACAAAGACGACGATTAATGGAATGCAAGGGGGACTTCGTGCGAGGCGCTCAAAATAGAGATAGCGCCGATAAGCCTTAATGACGGTGATGACCGGATTTTCGTTCCCTTCGGCTGTGAGTAGGGCTCCTGGATATGCTGGCAAGGATGAAACCAAGGATTTGGGAAGGGATGGAACCGCGTGGATGCGTGCGCTATCGTCGAAGTCGGGTCTGGGTGGGAAGGGTAGGACCGCGTGGCTTCGATGATGGGCGACCTCTGGATATTGGTTTGGAAGGGAAGCAGATTGGCTCGGTTGAGGGGTCGGTTGTTGGAAGGGTCGATGTCGGGGATGGTGCGGGCTGTTGGAATGGTGGACGAAAATGCTTGGCCGGGCGAGGAGAAAAGAGTAGTTCTGTCAAATATGTTATGTGCTCATTTGGCGGATGATCGTTGGAGGCGGGGATATAATGACAAGCCGTAAAATGGGGGGTAAAGGAAAGAAAAAGAAGCTTGGGGAAGTGGATGAGAGGAAACCCACGAGGAAGTTAGCGAGCTTAGAGAGGAATTTTAGAGGAGCGCTGATATTTGCAGGACTATAATCGATATTTGCAGCCCGTGGATATTTGCAACCCACAATTAGATATTTGCAGTCCCACCGGATATTTGCAGCCTTTTTTTTAAAATTACTTTTAATTTTTGAAAATCTTTTTTCCTCTACTAATTGATAAATTTAAGAAACCCAAAACTACACATATATCCTTCAAATCAAAATATAAATTTTATCATCCTAACAAAACCAAAATGACAAAAGCTATATTTTTTTCATTCAGCTCCGTTATTGCAATGAACACATATCATTCAACCCGAATACATCTTCCCCAAAATGAATACTAGCTTGCACAAAATAAAAAAAATTTATTTCATTTTTGTATTCTAAAACTGAATTGCTATCATGAAATAAATTTTTGAAGTTGTGAAAATCTTACAAAATAGATATATGTTTTTTTTGCGACCCATATAAAATAAGCGTGAATGCAGTGGATGACGAACCTACAAAAAATTTAAGTATATAAATTAAAAACAATTACGTAGAAAATAAATTGCAATTAAACAAGGGCAATGCAAACCTTTCATATATTCTGAATACGTGTTATGTAAGGAATTTCCCATTCTTCCGCTATGTCTTGACGGTACCTTGACCATACCGGAAATAGTTGTGGTAGCGGACAATCTTCATGGATTTTCAAAAGAACAAAGTGGTTGCCATTAACAAAACCAATATTGATAATCATTCTAATTGTCGGTGGCGCCAAATGCAAAGGAAGAAAGATGAATGATTGTTCTCTTGAGTAATGAACAAATTGGACGTTGTAACATGATGCCACTACTAGACCCATATCTGGCATGGGCATCCATTTATCCACCAGTGCAGGAGTAATATAACAATCAAGTGAGCTTAGTAACTCCAATCTCCTTATCACTCCCATTATCATGTTGTACAACTCTCCATATTCACATAATTCTTGGCATAAATCACGACGCACTTGAACCCAATTTTCCTCCATGTTCATAGCAATACTTATCACTCTGTATCCACAGTGACCATCGCCCATCACGTTGGTGACATCAATAATATGTGTTGACATGAATAATGACATTTCTGATCTGATACGTTCAAGCAAAGTATTTCTTGTGTGGATAACCCTTCTTGTAGCTTTCTTCATATTCATCTTTAAAGTTTGGTGATTAAGCATTAAGACATGCTCAAAATATGACGGCTCTCTTTTTGTTGATTTATAATCATCCATCATTCTCTTCAAACTCCCCTTTGGACACCCCCGCAACTTTCTCGGAATTTTTGGTTCTTGAGTTTGACTTAATGGTGGATTGATTATTTCTCGAAACTTTCTTTTTAGTTCTTTTCTTTGGAGATCACTACTGCTCTTATACCTATTTAAGAGTCCTTCAATATCATTACCAATATCATTTTCATCTGTGCAATCAACGTTGGCTCAAGGAGTTTGTTTTGTCTCAGGCAAAGTCAACTGTCTCCAATGCTTGTGTATCATCCAAAGTGGCAATGGTTTGCAACCACTGACAAACGACAATAACTCATATGTGCATGGTAAACCAAATGTAAATCTTACTTTATGATTGCATTTATCTGGCTCAAAATGACTTGCTTTGCTTGAAACTTCTTCTTTTCTGTTAAGTTCTAACGCAAAAACTAAAATATTACCAACTAGCTCAGTGTACAACAAACTTTTAAACCATGCGCTAACATGAATCTTGCTCTGCCCAAGCATCTTCTTAATCTATGTATGTTGTAACAAAAGTAACTGATCAAAAGCTTTCCATACGGTTGTGAGATTACGAGTGGAAACTTCTAAATTTTTTTTTCAACTTGCTATGTCCACTTTCAACACGGTTGGTAGACGTATTACCTAAATGCAAATATTTATCAATCCATGCTGAGACAAAATATTCCTTGTACGGGTCAAGCCATGTTGTTGTAACATATGAAAGAACATTAGGGTGCATAACTCTATAATCCGCTATCAACTGATTATAACGCATGTTGAACTCATTTTCAGTTCTAGATTTTACAATATGTTGTCAAACACCCAAAAAAATATCACAATCTTTTCCGGCTGTGAATTTTTTTTTGCAATGAGCCAAAATATTCCTGCTAATATGAACCCGACATAGTAGATTTTTGGCTTGAGGAAATACACACTTGATTGCGTTCATTAAAGCAATTTCACGATCAGTGACAAAACAATTTGGCAAGTTATTTTCATCAAAAATACTCTTAAAGCACTCCAATGCTCATCGATAGCTAGCTTCAGTTTCGTTTGACATGAAAGCAAAAGCTAAGAAAAAAGACTTATTTGTCGATGTTAAACCCACAATACAAAATAAAGGTAATCGATATCGGTTGGTCTTATAAGTGCAATCAATCATGAACGTATTTGAGAACATATTTGTCAAAATAACGGAAGTCGGATGTGCAAAGAACAAACATTCCAACTGGTTAGTAGAAACAGTCACATCATTAAAACTGATATATCCATACTCAACATTGCACTTATATAAAAATTGTAGTGGAGTCCCGCCCTCCAATTCGGCTCTGAGTATCTTTGCTTTTTGATTGTAAATTGTCCTCAATGTTGTAGTGTTGCCTGAATTTCTTTTCTTTAATGTCGTTAGTATTTTTCGGGGTTTCACACTTGCATTACACATATCCTCAACTATTTTCTGCTCGCAGCTGCTTAATCTTCCCGCATAAGGATGTGCTTCTAAATGAACCATCTCGTGATTATGAATCCCACATTCAACTGTAATTTTCCATTCATTTTCTTCTTCTCTCCGCCCTCTGAGCGAAAATTTACAACCACATCTCTTTGAGCTAGATTTGCGTAGATTTTGCTTTACAAAATTTTTAGGATTTTGACTTGCTCGAACAACTCCATATCTATCGCTTCCAAGAGTAACTCTAGGTTTTGCTCTTTTTTCGAGTTTGTCAGCCCTTAGAATGATAATAACAAATCCCAATCCTCTACCAACATGTCTAGCCCATGCAATTAATTCTTCCTTAGTACAAAAACTCATATTTGTTATAAAATGTTCCCCCACATCTACATGTTGTTGTTGAGGAATATCTCCATAAGTCAACAATTTTACCACTTCACTGTGCATTTCATTCTAAATAAAACAATCAAGCTAAAATGTATCAGCGCCACTGTGCATCAATGCTAACTATCCAAAAAAAAAAAATCACATGCTAAAATTTATGAACTCTAGTACCTCATAACTGGGAGATATTGTTGGAGATGAAGGGTCTGACATTTTCAACTTATTTGGGAGGTTGACAGAGACGCCCACAATTTGAATTCAGAAATTCACCAAAACATTGTCGTTGTTGCTTCTTCTTGTACTGTACTATAATTGATATAGTTTAACAATGGTATGGTATAGGAAATATGCATTAAGAATTGAAAAATTATTTGTCATGCCCTAAAAATTTGGCAAATAGTTAAATACATTAAAAAAAATTAGATGTTTGTAGCAACTCGAAAATGACGATGCAATTCTTTGTTAACCACAACCCGAATAAGTTAACTCTTCAGTTGCACTCCAAATCTTACACTTTAAATATAAATAGCATAAGAATTTATAATTCAATATGCAGACATTAACATTAACCATCATAGTCATACAAAAACAAATCATTTGCCACGTAAATGTCAGTAGCTGAGCAAATACACATCTTAAATTTAGAAGAAGAAAAATTGCTTTCACAATGGTTTCTACAGCTGGTTGTGCTTCCTGTGGTAAGAGTATCTGGTTTCACAATGATTTCTACAGTATAGATATCAAGGAAATTTAGATGACCCTTAATTGAAAAAACTGAGGAGACCAATCTCAAACTTACAGTGAGGAGATCTGTAACAATGGGAGAGTTGGAGAATAGTACCTGCCAAGGAAAAACATAGAGAATAGATTAGTGTATGATATAAGTTTATGTTGAAAACAAAGAATACATGTAGAACGATTCCCACTTAGGAGGTTTAGCTAAGTACCTGCTAAGGAAAAACAAAGATGACAAATAAAAATTACTAAGCGGCCCAAAAATTGAAAACTCACAAGCTCCCACTTAGGGAAGTATTTTTGGAGTTACCTGTAGAAGGATTCCTTCGGCCAAAGTGAGGAACGAGTTTGCTCCAGGCGGCGGCGGAGATAGCAAGGAGGGTTTGGAGTAGCACCGACGACGTTGGCGAGGACTTCAGACAAAGATGGCGTCGGTCCGGCGGGAACGATCTCCAGGCGGCGGCGCCGACAACAAAGATACTTTGGGGTGGCACCGGCGGCGTTGGGGAGCATCTAAAACGCTGGCGGAGGTCGGATCGGGCGTGCGGAGGTGGGCGCTGAATGTGCCAGACGGAGGCGGAGTGAAAAATCGGGATATTAGGGTTGGAATGAGGGGCGGCAATTAGGAGTTTTATTAATACGGAAGAAATTGTTTTTTTTTTCTAATAAAGGGGCTTGCAAATATCGGTTCTAGGCCTGCAAATATCAGCGCTCTTTTAGAGAGATAAAATAATCTTGATATTTCCTCCCTTCATACAAGATTAAGGGCATATAACCTTCATATTTTAGAGAGATAAAAAGCTCTTGGGGAAACTCGTAATTACATCAAGATGCATAAAATATAAAAATTCATGAAAATATTAAAAGACCGAAAATACTCATATGACTTATTAATACGACTCAATTCATACAATAAAAACTCAACTCGAGGCAACATAATTACTAATATAATAAGTTAAATGACGTTGTACCCGTAACTGTCTTTTTAAAGAAACTGTTGGCGAAATTATGCTTAGATTAAACATGATAAATAATTGAGAAGCTATGCATGATTGCAAGTCAAAGTTTGGTCGAAAACTGAAGTTTGTATCAAACAGAGATAGTAGAGCGCTGATTCGATATAGGCTTGGGCTTTGGACTTTTCCAAATGCGTATAAACTTTGGTTAGATAGTCAATATGATTTTTTTATTCATCTTGTTTAGCGGTTGCCGTGTGACCTTAATGTCACGGGTTCGAGTCCCGGAAGTAGCCTATTACAAAAATGCAGGGTAAGGTTTGCCTACATTTCACCCTTGTGGTGGGATCCTTCCTCGGACCCTTGCCGCGTGGGGCTGCTTTGTGCACCGGGCTGCCTTTTTTATTTGTCTTGTTTAGCTATGTAAAAGGACATTTCGATATATATGCATGTTTGTTGATGTGGAGAATAATTCCTTAGTTTAATCTGGATGGATAATCTTGTGTGCTGGTGTCCTATGCGTTGATAAAGGGGAAGAGAGTAGAGCGTGAGTAAGGGAGGAGTAGGGGTGGGGTAGGAGAGGGGGCAACAAGAAGAAATCTAACAACAACAACAACACTCAAGCCTTTATCCCACTATAGTGAGGTCGGCATACGGATCCTTTGTCGTCATTGTGCCCTATCTTTTGTCTACAAGAAGAAATCTAAAATCTAGAAAATTAAGATACAATTTCATATTCTAAAATGAGGTTAAACAATTCATCCAATCTGAATCAAGGATACAAACTCCTAAAATTATGAAAATTAATGAATAATTCATCTTATCCCAATTTTAAGAAATACGAAGTGAAAGAGGAGTATACTGCAAGGAGCTTGTTGCCGACACATTGGTGAGACCTGTGGTTGGTGTCAGCAGGCTGACAACTTGATGACGGAGGCCGGTGTGGAGGTTGCCATTGTATGCAAACTATGGGGGTAGACGACAAGGTTCACTGGATGGTAGTAGATGGGTGTTTCCCGTGGAGCTACCTATTAAGAAGGGATAGATCATGGTGATTGCTGATGTGTTTTGCTGAGTTGAAGTTGTTGACTTCTGCAACTGAGGGAGTTGTTGGGTGGAGACAATAGGGATCATGCTGTGTGACAGGATGGGATTAGTGGAGTACCCTGGCTATTGTTGATGGGATTTTGTGGCTTGGCAGATCGTTGTTGCATTTTATTCTCAATTCGCTGTGTCTTGATAGTCTTGATAGTTACTTCTTTTTCTATGAGCTGGCCCTACAGTGCCTGCGCCTTTTCGTGTAGCTCAATGAAATTTCCCCAATTCTTAGGAGCTCTGATGGTGTTGGAACAAGGTTTCTTGGAGGATCACGCCAAATAGGAAGGTATGCGTGTAATCATATTGTCGGTTTGGTGTTGACGATGGAATTGGGTGCATATATTGTTGGTTGAGACTTGAGAAGGGGATCATGTGGCTGAGGCCCCAACTTTGTGGATTTCTCGAGGCTCCGTTATTTTTTAAAAACTTTATTAGGTACGGGAGCAATTGATTAATCAAAGTAGTTTTCATTTAACAATTAATTAATTATTCTATTGATTAATTAATCAATTAAAGAGGGGATGCCGTGTTTGACGACGGAAGAAACCGCTTAATTAAAGAATAAGATGAAGCACTGGGTTCGAAGGACAGTGAAGTAGTGAGTGTCTTGATACAAGACTTCGTTGACGCTGGGCTCAAGGAGCAGATACCTTGTTGTTGATTGTGCAAACAGATAGAAATCCCTCTTTGAAGTGGGCGGCGAGCTGATCTTATACAGCTACAATGAGCTCCGAGCGAGTTGTGCATGTGCGTTGGCAAGTCGTGCAAAGATATTGTTCTATTAGTGTGTTGGATTGGTTGTCGATGATTCTGTGTTGATGAGAAGACGACTAACGACGGTTTTGTTAGGGAATGCGGGATTTGCGGTGGTTTTGGAAAAGGATTCAACGTTGCCACTGTACAAAAGAAGAATAAGCACACGAACTATTAAGAATTCATGTTCTGTAATGGATATTACTAACCTCGCTGAGATTTGTGGTCTTGGTTGAGGAACTGGTGGATTTGTGGAATCTTATCTCCAGAGGGGAGCGCTCTAAAGGACGCCGACGACGAAGAGGTGTATTGATGAAGCCTTTACCTCGGCTACCGAAGAAGGCAGACTCGAGGAGCAAATACCTTGTTGTTGATTGTGCAAATGACTGGAAATCCCTCTTTGAATTAGGCGGCGAGCCGATCTTATATAGATACAACGAGCTTCGAGCGAGTTGTGCACGTGCGTTGGCAAGTCGAGCACAGATAGTGCTCTATTAGTGTGTTGGATTGGTCGTTGGTGATTCTTTGTTGATGAGAAGACGACTAATGACAGTTTTGTTAGGGAATGTGGGATTTGCGGTGATTTTGGCGAAGGATCCAGCATCGCCACTGTACATAAGAAGAATGAGCCCACAAATTATTAAGAATTCATATTCTGTAATCGATATTATGCTCAATCCTAATTCTTCTCGGTGGAGAAAGTAGCGTGGCCGAGGAAGAAAAGTTCTGATAGAAAATATTACAAACCTCGCTGAGATTCGTGGTCTTGGTCGAGGAACCGGTGGATTTGGGGAATCTCATCTCTAGAGGGGAGTGTCCTAAAGACGACCGACGTCAAAGAGGTGTATTGACAAAGCCTTTACCTCGACTACCGAAATTGACGGACTCGAGGGGGAGCACCAAACTTTAAACCTAGCTATGAACTATAAAGTAAAAAAATAGAAATACTTTCTTGCTTGATTTCATTCATGACCTTAGAGATCCTTAAATATAATTTTAATGATTGCGTGGATCGGAAATGAGTCCTGACATTAACAACTACTCGGAAACATTAAATGACACGAACTACTCAGAAACATTAAATGACACGAACTACTCAGAAACATTAAATGACACGAACTACTCAGAAACATTAAATGACACGAACTACTCAAAGCTGCACATTGACGCCTAATGACTTTACAAAGACAAGAGTCAACAAGTGAATCCAAAAACCTACATGCAGATACAGCCATGCACGGATGGCTGTGAGTATGCTCTTTATTGCTCATCAAATTTCCCGTGGCCATCCAGTTGGGTAGATCTGTGCACATCAGTTGTGCATATCAGTCTGGGTAGAATATTAAGAGTTCACCTAGGAAGCACCGGTACGGGTACCAGGTACGGCGGTACGCCAAAATTTTAAAAACAATGATACGCGTACATGATACATTATAACAAATACTATATATATATATCACAAGTGTAATAAATAGTTCTCAAAATATCGAAACATCAAACATAAATCATAACTTGAAGTACAAGTACACAAATCAATGCAATATAACATGAAGTTTTCAAACATTAAGCATTCATAAATATTACAAAATTTAACTTCTTTTATGTTTAACCAAAAGAGATAAAATTAATCTCAAGTCTACGCATCAGTATTTTTTTCTTCTTTTTCTTCATTGTTGGAGATCAACATATTCAATCTCCGGTTAGTCTAGAGACAAATTAGCCGTTTTGTTAATAACTTGTGTCGTATCAACACGTTCAATACACGTACTTGTAACAGAAACGTACCAGTACCAAAAACGTACTTGGTACAGATACACAACTTAATTGGGCGTACCAACGCTTCCTTGCATAGAGTCAACTTTTGTTTACTCTAGAAAAACAAACTTCTATCACAATATGCAGAATAATGTGCCAAGTCCAAGTGTGTCCACATAGGTGTATCCGTCAAGTATCGGGTATGTACCGGTACTGGATACGTATCCGGTACGGGTACGCTGTCTTCGGGGAAGTATCCGTGCTTCATAGGAGTTCACATGCATCAGTGGCAACCCACTTAAGTTCTTGAACTCTGTCTTAGTCTGAGATCTTCTTAAGTCGACCTCAAGCAACTAGTTATTGTTCCTGTGCCCCTCAACTTGGATTAACTGAAATTACTCGTTATTTCAGCAATTCTACCCGACTCAATAGTAACTTGTGTTTTTTTTTAATGTTATTTTATTTACAGGGATAGTTACAGAAAACTCCCCTTTAACTTTGCTTAATCACAAGGACCTCCCCTCTATCTTTTAAAATTTCCGGAATCTCCCCTCTAAGTTTACATTGATAACGTATATGTACCAAAAGAAAAATCTCCCGAAGACCCTTCCAATTTTTTTTCATACATGTATGTCAACATTGTAAACTTAGATGGGACATCCCAGTAAATGACCCTTATTGATATCGACTTTCCTGAATTGTAAACAACAACATGCTAAGATAGTAAGGTCTATTTTTGTCGGTGTTGGACTGAATTTCTTGACTTAGTTGCCAAGAATCTCACTTTAGCTTTGTGAGCCTATAAACTACAATTTTGGCTCTTTTAATTGCTGCTGAATTAGAAAACCTGTTTTGGAATTTGATTAATATACAAGTTTCTTCCCTGATTTGGTTGGATGCAGTTAGAAAATTTTACCAGTGGAGAAATTGCATTACATATTTGACGCAAGACGATCCCATATGACGGGAAAATAGTGAGTGAAACTCCTATGTGTATCCATGCATGAATCCAACGGTTTACTTGAAACACTTGATATTTATCAAGCAATATTAATTTTGTTAAACCACCGCACCCATTTTCCATTCTAAAACCCGGGTCACAGATGGAGAGGCGGGGCCTATTATAAGGCACGAGTGGGCTTTTAGGGTATGTGGTGTGAGACTAATCTTGGCATGCATTTTTTTGGTTCATGTTGGACCGTCCAACACGCCCCATCGATGTGAACCTCCCTCTGATACCATGTTAAGCCACTGCACCCATTTTCCATTCTAAAATCCGGGTCACAGATGGAGAGGCGGGCCCGTCCAACAAATTTGATTGGCGGCAAAGAGTTAAAGCTTTCAAATATATAAACACGTGAAGTTGTATAATTGCAAGAGTATCAAAAAATCAAATAACTAGATAAATGTGAAATTACAGAGACCAAAACAATTGAAAACAAAGTCTATAAACCACCGTCTCTTCAAATTGAGAACAAACACAAGACCCAACGGTAAAGAAACAAACTCACGAACCTTGAATACCACGACTAATTGAGGGGAGGGCTGGAGGTATCTTCGGAGGGTAAACGGGAAGCCAAGATCACTGGATTTGGATCTCCGGATGATGAGCCAACCGCTGGACAGCAGGTTCCAGCTGCTGGAGGAATTCCAGAGAGTGTGGGGAGGCGACGAATGAAGTTCTGGAGTCTGGAATTGCCTACCTGGTTGGAGCCGTGAGGTGGTTGAGTTTGTTAGAGGTGGATGCATGATCGGAAATCGGTTTTTGGAGGAGGGGTGGGGTGGGGGATAAAGTGGCTCCACGAGTAGAAATGGGACTGGAAACAACGGGTTGGCAGTTAAGGAGAGAGGGGAAAGGGAATTAATTGAGTGGGGGAATGGGGGGGGACTTTGTGGCTCCACGGGTAATGGGGAAAGGGGTTCTTCTTTTCCGTTAAGGAGAGAGCGGAGGAACTTAATTGAGTGGAGGAGTGTGGGCATAGTGGTTCCACGGGTAGGAGATTATGAGGGAGGAGTTGTGGTGGCTCTACGTGAGGAATGGGAGGGGAATGAGGGATTTGTTGTTATGGAGTAAGTTGGGAGGAGATTTAGGCTTTTTTTAGGAATTGTCCCTAAATTTTATAGGAGTGGGGAAGTGGGGTAGTGAAGGAGGTTGGGAGATAGTTATGTAGTGGTAGAGGTGGTTGTCGTATGGTGGTGGCTGTCAGTGGTGGTGGTAGATGCCGAAGATATTTTCCAGCGATCACCGGAAAATTAAAAATGGGGGGAAACTTGATGGAGATGATGGCGGCGGTGGGAGGCCGAAAAAGTTCTCCGTTGATCACTGGAGATGAAATTTAGAGGGCTGTTTTTGAATTTTGGTGAGAGGGCTTTCAGGAAGTGGTTCCACGATAAGAGGAGAGGAGGGAGGGAGGGTTGCGGGAATGCAGTGGCGAACTGACAGGGGCTGAGGTGGCGTACTGGAAGGGGTCAGGGAAAACGAGTGTCAGAGGTGGCAGACTGGAAGGGGTGGCAAATAATGCAGTGGCGACGGGTGTGAGATGAGATAGTGGCTTGGAGCAGTGGCACGGAGGGAGCACAAGCGCAACAGGCTTCGACGACCACAAGGAGGATGCGGCGAGGGCCCAGCTGCTGCTGGGAGAGATTGACCGAATCGACGTTCACGAGAGGTGGGAGTAGGCGCGCATGGAGGGAGGGGGGCCTGGCGGCCGAGAATACAAAATAATTTAATTACTATAATTAATTTAATCAATATTATTAAATAATAATTAATTACAAAATATTATATGAAATTTTCACAACGGCTTCCATATGCACTCCCATGAATTCTGCGAGGCGGTGTACTCAGGCAGATGTATCATCGTAACCAAAACGAGCATGATTTAAAAATTCTATACACATTCAAAATCAATCTTATAGTTCATGATTTCATTCAAAAAAGATAAAACCATCACTTTGTAAATCATTTTTTTACCTTCAAGCAACCAACAAAGCCCTTAACATCTTAAGGTTGCTAGCTTGACATAAAGGTTATGTTGTGCCGTGGACTTCGTTGGCTGCTTTTTTTTTAGATCATAACTTCTACCATCACAATTTCAATAGATCTATTTGCTAAATGTTTTCAGCCTTTCTATATTGAAGTTTACTATTTTGTGCAGGCACTGCAGCCATTGGAGGCCTACAGCTCTACAGAGTTCAACCTGGTGAGGGGGTTACACTTTATTGCATTTCCTTTATTAATTTAATCGGCGGGTGATTGGAAGAGATGCTATCACCGAAGAGATGCTATCACGGATATCTTGTTGGGCTTATCGACAGAAGCACATTAACTAATAGGACACATGGTATCTGCCAATGTTGATTGTTAATTTAAGTTTTATTTTAGTTTTATACAGTTTTAATATGTTTGGACTGTTTTTATTTCAGTTGGGTTTAATTATTTGGAATTGTTCAAATCTTGGACTATCTAAGTGTAGAGAAACACTGAACCTTATCTATACTTCTTTGTTATCAAATACAATGTATGAATACATATATATAGGAGGGAGAAAGAGAGATGAGTCCCCTATACAAGGTGTGGGACTAATGCATAAAGAGAAACAATAAAAGACTAAATGGGTCACAAACATGGGCCTTTACATGGACTTTTCTAACACTCCCGCAAGCTGGAGCGTACAAGTTGTAGGCACCCAACTTGGATTGGAACTGGAAAAATGGGGTACTCGATAGGGCTTTCGTGAGAAGATCAGCAACTTGTTCAGTGCCCGGAACATGCTTCAATTCTAGCTTCTTCATTTGAACTTTCTCCCTAACAAAGTGATAGTCCACTTCAATGTGTTTTGTTCTTTCGTGGAAGACTGGATTCTTCGCTATGTGTATAACAGCTTGACTGCCACATAGTAAGGTAGTAGGTGAAGAGAGTTTTACTCCTAGATCATCGAGAAGACTTTCAATCCACGTAAGCTCAGAGACAACTGACGGCATCGACTAGTATTCAGCTTCAACTGAAGATCTAACAACCACGACTTGTTTCTTACTGCGCCAAGTCACAAGGTGACCTCCAAAGTAGGTACAGAATCCACTGGTGGACCGTCGATCGTCCAGGGAACCAACATAATTTGCATTTGAATATTCCACCAATGTGGGAGTAGAAGAAGAGGTTTTGTATACCAGCCCTTAACTAGGGGCTATTTTTAGATATCTCAGGATGCGCTCGACGACCTGTAGATGAGACATCCGAGGAGCATCCATAAACCGGCTGACCACTCCAACATCAAAGGATATGTCCGTTCTCGTGACTGTTAGATAAATAAGTTTTCAAACGAGCCGACGATAGTATTCTGCTATGAAGCACCGACACTTCAAAATGCCCAGCGTGTCGGTGTCGGAGAGTCCGACACTCGTCCGACTCTCCGACACTCTCCGACACTCGAGTCGGAAATCCGACACTCGAGTCGGAAATCCGACACTCGAGTCGGAAATCCGACACGCTGGCTCACACGGGACACGCGTGTCCCGCTCAATCGGACACGCGTGTCCCGCTCAATCGGACACGCGTGTCCCGCTCAATCGGACACGCGTGTCCCTAAGTTAGCTACTCATGGTGAGGCGGGTGGTAATTTGTCTTGGAAGTGTCTTTACCCCTTTCTAGCATTTCAAGTAGTGAAAGTGGATCTACTAGTGACATAGATATTTTCTCTAGAAAAAGGAAGATTGAAAGTGGGGAAAAGTTTGCATGTGAATCCATTATTTTTACTAATGATATATGATGATAATGTGTTAATATTCTATCTTTTTTTGATCATTTGTTAAGTTTTGCATTTGAATATTTGATGAGTAATATTTAAACATGACTTAATTTATTTAAATATTTGTTAATTGGTTTTTTTTATTTTTTGTTAAATGTTTTAGGATTTTCATAATTATAAAAAATGAATATTTAATATACGTGTCCCAGCGTGTCGGAATATGGTATTTTTTGAGAATTGTCGAGTCGCGTGTCGTGTCGTGTCATATCGCGTGTCCCGTGTCGGTGTCGGTGCAACATAGGTATTCTGGATTTGGAAGAAGAAGATCTGCATCAGAAGCATGTGCGCACAGCTTGTGATTGACATCCATCGGGGTGTTAATCGGCTTGCACCCAGAATATCCAGCATCCTGAAGAAGGTCGAGACAGTATTTCCGTTGAGAGAGGACAAGTCCATCAGGACGTCTTGCGATCTCAAGACCATTGAAGTATCGAAGGTTCATCAGATCTTTTGTTTGAAAAACCGAACTAAGATGCAGTTTGACCGCTTGTATTCCCTTTGAATCGTCTTTTGTAATTAGAATGTCATCGTTATATACCAATAGAAGAACCGTTCTTGTAGTTCGATGTCGAGTGAATAGAGAGAAGTCTGCCGAGTTCCGAGTAAAGCCAACCTCCCAAACAGCCTTACTAAACTTATCAAACCATGCCCGAGGGGATTGTTTGAGATCATAAATAGACTTCTTAAAGTGACAAACTCGGGACTCCTCCGTGGTCTCAAACCCGGACGGCTGTTGCATGTAAACCATTTCTTGTAGGTCACCATTTAGAAACGCATTCTTGATATCCAGCTGATCTAAGGGCCAGTGGCGATGCACAACCACAGAGAGGACACAAACTGTGTTGAGCTTGGCCACTGGAGGGAATGTTTCCTCATAATCTAGACCTTGTTGTTAAGTAAAGACACGAGCCACCAGTCGGACTTTAAGATGGTCAATTGTACCATTAGGAGCATGCTTGATGACAAAGACCCATTTACACCCAACAGTCGTGTGGCCAGGAGCAAGGGGAACCAGATCCAATGTCTGGTTAGCCCAGAGGGCTGTCATTTCTTCGTCCATAGCTGCCCGCCAACCCGGATGTTGGAGAGCCACCTGCACAGAGTTAGGAACAGAAACAGAGGATAAAGAAGTTGCAAAGGTTTGAAGCGGCGGGGACATGCGATGTAACGATACATAGTTTGTCATGGGATGAGCGGTAGAGGCTGGTGTCGGATCAACAGGTCGCAAAGTGTCAAAGGTCAAAGCCGACTGCATCGGGGCGGCAGAGCGAGGAGGGCGACGAGTATAAACACGAATTAGAGGGGGCTTGTGGAGAACGGGAGCCGAGTCAGGGGAGCCGTGGTGGAGGAGAGATAATTGGGATGACAGGTATTGGGATGGATTGTGGTGGAATAAGTGGGTTTGGGGCGCAGAAGAACGGTTGTATCTTCCCCGAAGGTAACATCCGCAGAAACCATCACCTTGCGGGTAGTAGGAGAATAACAGACATACCCTTTCTGAGTACAAGAATAACCGACGAACATGTATTTGGCTGCCCAAGGATCCAACTTGTCCGTGGACGGACCAAGTTGGTGAACATAGCAGGTACAGCCGAAAGCGCGAGAGGTGAGAGAGAATGGCGGAGTAGAGGGGAAGAGGAGACTAAACAGAGTTGCATTTTGAAGGACGGGGTAAGGGAGACGGTTAATTAGATAGCATGTCGTCGATAACGCAAAGTTCCAATAAGCCTTGGGGACCTGCATGTTAATCATGAGGGAACGAGCAACGTCGAGAAGATGTTGATTTTTATGTTCAACAACGCCGTTTTGTGGGGGGGGGGTATAGGCACACGACGTCTGGTGAATAATTCCGAAGTCAGAGCATAAAGTACCAAATTCATGACTAGTGTACTCGTGAGCATTATCCATCCTGAGAGTTTTTATTGGTGTAGAAAACTGTGTGCGAGTTTCAAGAACGAAGACCCGAAACACACAGGGAAGCTCGAAGTGATTACGAAGTAAGTATAGTCATGTCATTCGAGAATAATCATCAATAAAGGTGATAAAATAACAATAACCAGATACACTAGTAATTTTGTACGGGCCCCAAACATCAGAATGTACTAAAACAAAAGGAGCAGAACTCCGAGTACAGTGAGAAGGAAAAGAAGAACGGTGTTGTTTGCCCAAAATACATGAATCACACTTAAAAGCAGGTAGATGGATCTCTGGAAGAGCCTTCTGGAGCACGGGAAGAGGAGCATGCCCAAGACATCGATGCCAATCAACGGAGGTGATGGATGAGAGGATGGTAGGAGGGACATCAAGAAGGTAGAGCCCATTTTGCAGTCGTCCTTTACCAATGATTTTCTGCGTCCGTCGATCATGCATCAAAAAAGAAGATGTAAATGTGATAGAACAATCCAAATCGTCAGTAAGATGACTGACAAAACTAAATTAAATGGGGAGCCCAGGACATGAAGAGCTGAGCTGAGAATGAGAGAGAAATTGAGGAGGATATCAACGGAGCCGGAGATAGGAACGGTGCCGCTATTGGCCACTGTGATACACTTAGAATGCGGAGAATCCAAGTAGTGATGTGGCTTTAGCGAGGTGATATGGTGAGTAACACCTGAATCCACGATCCATTTTGTATTACTGGAGAGACAAACAATATCTTCATTGGAGATGGAGGCAATGGAGGCAGGCGGGCGGCTGAGCATGTCGTGAAGTTGCTGGAGCTGAAGACAGACTTCTTCAAGGTCATCACGAGTGACAGAGGTGTTGTCGGCCGCAACAGATGCAGCTAGACGAGGTGGAAGACCATTTTTACGGTAGCAGGTCGCCTCAAGGTGTCCGTCCTTACTGCAGAAGGAACACTTCGGACGTGGTCGGCCACCCCGACCCCTTCCTCGAAAGCCTGAACGTCCTCCACAAACAGGAGGAGGGAGAGGTAATAAGGGCGCATAAGTTCGCTGAAGGAGGGCCGACGAGGGGGGTCTAGTAGTATCAGGAGGTGGTGATACTTTGAGCAGCATGGAGCACACATTAGATAGTGAGGGGATAGCAGCTGACAAGAGGATTTGAGCCCGAACGCTCTGAAGATGAGGCAGAACACGAGCCATCATCATGACAATACAGATGGCTTCCTTCTAAGCACGCTGAGCAGCTAGATCCGTAGTAGTGGGCTGATGGCGCATCCATGCCTCAGCCAGTGTCTTAGCCCGAGCAACAAAGGAGGTCAAGTCAGCAGCACCACCAATGTCATGAATCTGAAGATCCGTGATGCAAGCTTGTCAAGGTAACCAAGGCGTTAAAGGGTGTGCCTAGGCGAGGCGACGCCTAGGCGTCGCCTAGGCGACCAAAGCGTTTAACATGCTCAGTAAAGTGTAACTCCCTTTTAAACCACAACATGCAAAATAATTGGAATGGTTATTTTCACTCTCATTCACATGGGGTAACTGAGCTAAAATCACTCTTCAACTAGTCAATAGTTCTCTACATTATCAACAAAATATAAGCATTCGACAGTAAATATTGAACACCATAAATAAATTTCTAAAATTCATACAAAGCATCCACAACCACTACAATGCTAGTGATAACAAAAATAAGTCAACTATGACATTACAAAATTATACTTAAACAATGTAAAAAATATATGCATTTGAAAAAGTATCAAAGCTTGAAGACCAAGGAAAAAGTAAAGCTACAGTAGCAGGTAAGAAGTCTTCAATAACAAGTTTTCAAAATAATAAGTTAGGCACTTAGGACAAATTCGTCTTCAATATCAAGTTTCAAAATATTAAGTTATCATCTTCTTCATTTGAATATCCCTCCTCCACTGGACCAGTTATGCCAAAATCGTCAGTCGATCGGCAGTGAGGGAGCGGCACGGGAGCGGGAGCGACAGGAATTGAGGAGCGGCAGTCGATCGACAGTGACAGATCGTCGACCGGCAGTGAGGGAACGAGCGGGGATCGGGAGCAGCACGATCGGCAGTGAGGGATCGGGTGGAGGAAATGAGCAGGGCAGAAAATGAGCGGATGAGCGGCAGAAAATGAGCAGTCGAGCCCTAGCTCGGGCTGGGTTTTTGCGCCTAGGCGTCCAGGCGTCGCCCTGGGCGCCTAGGCGCCTCTAGGAGGGCGCCTAACACAAGTGTTGCTAGTCGGCCGCCGCATAGCCCCCTTGTGGGCGCCCGGGCGCCTAGGCGACGCCTTAACAACATTGCCGTGATGATGTCATATAGGTGCTGAAGACTGTCCTTGCCGGAGTATAGGGAATGGAGTTCTTCCCACATCGCCTTGCCTGTCTCGTGATACATGATCATGCAGTAAGGTTCATCAGCAAGGGAGTTAAGGAGCCACGTTTGAACACGTCCATCATGACGAAGCCAGTCATCAATGGGTGGAGAAGGAGGATCCGTAGTGAGATTTTGCAGAAGGCCCTTAGACTGAATAACTCGTCTGATAGAATGCACCCATTCAATGAAGTTCTTCTTCGGTTCTTCCCAGTGAGAGAAATGGTGGTGATTCTCAACTCATCACGCAGCTCCGGAGCAGGGAGCAATCGGGCTGGAGGAGGGGGTGTGGGCTGCTCTGAAGAACCAATTGAGGACCCCATAGAGTCACAATGGCCAGACTGACAAGACAATGACTAGGCAGCGACTAGACAAGGGGCAAGGTCACAGCGGCAAAGCAGGAGAACCAGACAAACACAAGTCGCACAATGCGCCCAGACCGCGTGGCTAGAGAGTTCGACAAGGCTGCATGTCACGAGGAGCAGCGACTAGAGTAGTCGGCAAGACCATGACGACTAGCAGAGATCGCAACGGCAAGGCGAGCACGCGGAGAGAAGACGAGGAGAGTTCACGCAGCTAGAGAGGTGAGCATTAGCAGGAAGCAGGGAAGATCTCAGCGGACAACGGCTACGGAGAAGCTGCAACGACTAGAGCAGCGACAAAAGCAGGCTGCACGACAAAGAAGAAGCGGCTAGATCAAGCAAAGAGACGGGCCGCAGCGAGAACAGGAGGAACTCTGGGACAGACCGCACGATTAACCGGTTACAGGCAAGGGAAGACCTCGCGACAAAGGGACAGACCGCGCGATAAGGAAATGGCGGCTAGACAAGAAGAGGAGGCCGCGATTTAAGCCATTAGAGATCGCATCGACAAGAAATCCTCAGCGGAGAGGCCGGCAACAAGAAGATCACCGCGACTAGAAGAGAGACCGACAATGGAATAGCAGCGGCTATAACAGATGAGAGACACGGCTAGGAAAGGAAGACCGCGAGAAGGGTGGGGTGGGGGGTCCCACGAGAGAGAGGAAAGCTATAGAAGCGGAGCGGGAGAGGTCGGGGGGGGGGGGTTCCACGAGAGAGAGGAGAGGAGAAGCCGGGTAGAGGCAAGGAAAACCGTGAAAGGAGGGGGGTTAGACAGAAGAGGCGGATAACACGGTTGTAACCGCAGAAGCTGGGTGGTTAGAAAAAGACGTGTCCGCTCGAAATCGTAGGTAGGACCGGATGCTCTGATACCATATAGAATAACACTTAACCTTGTCTATACTTCTTTGTTATCAAATACAATGTATGAATACATATATATAGGGGGGAGAAAGAGAGACGAGTCCCCTATATAAGGTGTGAGACTGATGTATAAAGTGAAACAATAAAAGACTAAATGGGGCACAAACATGGGCCTTTGCATGAACTTTTCTTACACTAAGGAAATATTTGGCACTCCAGCTGCATCCCGTTTCAGTGTTGACAAAGGTGAAACTAAGACCACCCACAAACAACTCCACTCTAGTGTTACGTTCCGCGTGGAGGTTCTTCTTTCATGCGCCATTCCAGGCAGGTTTGCCCGAGCTCTAGTGATCGTTTTGCCTTTGGTGCAAGCCAGGGTCCCAAACAGCTCCTAAGCCTTAGAGTGGTTGGTCTAGGACAATGATTATGAAATTGTTAGAATTTATTGGCATTACATGCTCCTCGTACCCTAATACCTGATCCTTCTTCGTGGGTTCACCCGATCATTCCCCGCTTGTCTGCTCCACCGACTACTTGACCTCTCTGCTCCACCGACTACTCGACCTCTCTGCTCCGCCGACATCTCAACCTTTTTGCTCCGCCGACCTCTCGACCTCTCTGCTCCGCCGACCTCTCGACCTCTCCGCTCTACTGACTGCTATCTATATTTCTTACTCGACAAAGAGCCCTCGCCCACAGGGAGCTTCCGTGTGGTTCCTTGAACCACAGGGAGCTCCGTTCACCTCTATGTGGTGAGGTAACCTTATTTCTGCCGCCGTTTTCTCACCATTTTGAGGAGATGGTTTCTCTTCCTCTCCTCTTCAAGATTTGTGTGATTCCTTTATGATATGTGGGTTGGGATGAATTTGGATGATCTAGGGTTTCTCTCTTGGTTCCGAAAAATCCCAAGATTTTTTTGCGGCGATCTTCGTATTTTTATTTTTGAGTCACCATGTCAGAAAGTGTCGATTCTCCAGTTACCTCATTGACAATTGTTACTCTTATGGGATCTCTCAGGAAGAGTCATGATCATAATATTCCTGAAATTACTACCATTTGTTTGGTTGATTCCAACTACCGTTTGTGGTTCGTCCGTCTTGCTCTATCACCTTGGCGCTAAAAAGTTGTCGCTTATTTGGTTATATCAGTGGCACCGACATGGAACATGTGAAGGACTCAGTGGATTGGATGTAATGCGAGTATGAAAACTCCTTAGTCATGTCCCTATTCACGAATTTCATGCAGTAATTCATTGCTTGTAACAATTTGTTTTGCAGACACTATTATTTAGATTTGAAAAAAAAGGCAGGGTCTACCTACTTCTGCACAGGCATTGCCAAGAACGCAACAAGATTTATGAGGACGAGGTTGTGACTTTGATCAAATCAATGTTTAGATAATTGGTGGCTCCAGTTACCATCCCTACCTAAGACGTATAATATTATGTTGCAAGAGTTTGATCAACGACAGACTTAGCTTCTAGACTCCGCTCCCGAAGGATCCGCTCCAGCTTCCACTAACATTATTTTTGGTGGTCGGATGACACAAGACTCTCAAATGAAGTCTTCCGATAAATACCACTTGGTTTGGGATTACTGTGGGAAGGGCCCCCACACCAAGAGCACCCTGCTTCAGACTTCATGATTTTCCACTACAGAGAGGAGGTACTACACCGCGGGTTGACCATACATATGCGAGATCTCAGGGCTGACAAGCTCCTCATTCGGCTCACTTCACTGATGCTACTGATGGCACACATAGCAATGTCAGATCTAACCCATCTAGCCTCCTTGTCGTTTTTTCTGCTGAAAAGATGCAGGCACCTTGCAACATGATGCATGGTCACTCTACTGAGCCTGCTGCCTTAACATCGTCCTCTTATGATCACGTAGGGACTCCGGTACTTATTCTGCCACATCCCCTCCCTCCACCCAATGGATCATTGACTCAGGAGTCACTAATCACATGGCTGGCTCCACCTCAAGTTTTGTAGCCTATATACCTCTGTTAGACAAAAAGAAGTTGAGTATCACTGATTATTCTCTTTCCCTTATTGCTGAAAAGTGCTCCATCCCTTTCTCCTTTCTCACCTTATCATCACGTGTTCATGTCTCAAACATTACTCATTATATTATTTCTAGTAGCCACTTAATTAATTCTATTTACTACTCTGTAACTTTTCCCCTCTTCATGTGTTTTTCAGTACTTGAAGACAGGTGAGGTGATTGACTGTGGTAATATGTGCAATTACCTCCATGTGTTTGAATTCATCCCGATGCAACCTTCACAAGCCTTTCATTCTAGGCCATCTCATATTTTGTATTCTTGGCAATGTCGTCCAGAACACATCTATCTTTATTATGAAACTATTATTTCCTATTATGTCTGCAACTATGTTTGATATGTTTGTGTGTGATATATGGGCACTTAATAAACATCAACATACTTCTTTTAATTATGTTTCTATGTCGGGCATCATGGGCCTCCAAGTGTTGAAGAATCGCTTGGATCGACGCGAGAGTGTTTTCTTGGTCATTGTGTCGACACTCGACGACATCGAGGCGAGCGTCACTCATGGCTCGAGTGGTAGGGCGCTTCGACGGGGGCGCCGGGATCCGGTGGAGAAGCGCCGACAATCGGCGGAAGTAGCAGGCGAGATGCACGGGTGAGCCGCAGGAGACTGTTGGCGTGAGACACATGTGCAAGAGATTGTCTTCCCTAAAGGCGGAAGGCTCGCATGAGACGCGATTGACGGACGACGCGAGGAGCGCGTATGGAGAATGACGCGCGGAGCGCGCAAGGTGAAATCCTGACGTGTGGAAACAGAACCCGACAACACACGATTAGCAGGCTGGGAGACTAGGTCGGACCAATGTTACGAGATGGAGATGTTTCGACCGGGGAAAATGAAAAATGAAATCCAAGGGAAGAAACCCACATGGCCAGCCCTAGACTCCATTTAATTTCTTAATCCAAGATACAAGACACCCAAAACAAGAGAGAGCCGGGTTATATAACCCCTCTCGGTAAAAGCGTAAATACGATAATGAATGAAACGCGACAATAAAATAAAAATACATCAACTCGTGATCACGACATATCATGCTAGTGTAGTCCTCTACGCCGGCCTCTTCCTCTGAGAATACCCGTCATGTTGTTGACTTTCCTTCCTCTTGACCGTCCTCCTCCGTGTTTGCAACAGAGTCACTCTCTTGCTTTAAAAGAGATATTATCATTTGATCCTATTTGCTACCCATCTCCCATTTTCAATAAAAGATGGTACCATGTCCAAAAAGTGTGAATATACACTTATGCAATGCAACTCACAAACACTTATGTCACACATGTTATCCTCATGAACCCTATCTTTTTTACCCTCCTATGAAGTCACTATCATGGATTTCCTTAAAGAAAAGATCGACCAACTTCATGTCAACCCATCACTTCCAACATCATCGCAACAATCACTGGCCTCAAACCAACCATTCCACACGTTTGCATCATCAATGTAGAAATTTATTTATTTGTTATTTTCCTTTATCTTGTTTTGTTTCATTCGTGTCTAGTATTTACAGAGAAGCCCCCGTCTCTGTATGAATAAGGTCATTGATATTTTCCTTGAATTCATTTTTACTCTTTCATTCTGTACATGGTATCAAAGCTGAAGACAAGTCCCTTGACCTAGTGTAGGGATCTTGTCAGCTCTTTCTCTCTCATCGTCGTAGTGCCAAGACTCCGAACGCCTGCCATGCTGCTGATGTGCCCTTCTCCCCTCTAGTGTGGTCGAGCTTCCCATTCTTTCTCTTCCACTATAACATCGAGGCCACCATGGGTTCCATCCATGTCAACTGAAGCACTCTCCACCACCGGACAAAGCCATGTCGAATGAGCTTCGCTCATTCTGTTTGGGTCAAGATTGTGGGTAACACCTTTATAATCTTCTCAACAAACTTTGCTATCTCACCCAATGGGTCCCTTAGATAAAGGTCATGGTGGACAAACTCAATAATAGCATTGATGCTTGGTTCCCACATCACCCACTGATTGGTGATTTGATTGCTCAACGAACTCAAAGAGAGGCTATTTCTATTGGCATGCTGATGACCCATCTTTCCACCTCATCTCCACATGGTCACCTGTCCAAATATCTCCTTTGCAATGAGAGTTATGAGTCAATTCATGCATGCTTCTGAACTCTGACATATGTTGGCAGTTAAGTGCATTCTTTGATATCTAAGGTGTGTTCCTAGCTAGTGACATCTCTCAGTCATAGTATTCAGTCGGATCAATGGGTGAGCTGATCACTAGTGGCTTTAATATTTTTTTCGGTAATCTTATCACATGGATAGTAAGAAGCAACCAATTGTTAATCACTTTTCAGTTGATACCAAATACCTTTTTATGGCCCTAGCTATTTTGGTGCTTTCTTTGCTTAAGAGCCTCTTGGTCGACCTTGATGAACCACTTCCTTCTCCTTTGGTTTTTTTTCCATGATAACTGGTACACTATCATATTTCTAAGAATCTGGTATTTCCTGAGCATACTAGCACACAAAACACATCAAAATTGATTGTCACTTAATGGAAGACAAGATCACGCTTTCAGAAATTTAGCTTCAGTATGTATATCCACCACTCAGATCTCTACATTTTCGCCAAACCTCTACACCATCCCTTGTATTTTGGTTTCTTACCATGCATGATTCATGCATCATGTATGTTCTAGCTTATGGAGGAGTGCAAAAAGTTATTTTATCCGTTATTCTTTTCCTTCATCTTCTTTTACCCCATTGTATGTTATATTAATATGAGACCTCCACTTTTCTTTAAATAGGGTCATTTCTCATTAATATGGACAAATTAGTTCAATTTATTTTTGCCCCATCTCTACAATTGCCACGACTCTATCACCACTGGAATACCTATTCTTGAATTTCATGTATTTATTTTTTATTTTTGAGTTGTTTCTATTGTTGCATACTTGGACACATGTTTTGTTGAATGTTTTCTTATAGTTGCTTTTAGTATTGTGAATTCGCATGACTTGCGGGTTCTATTCATTGTGTGCTTAAATTAATTGTGCCTCAATTAATTTTGGACTTTAACTTGCTATTTTTAATTTAATTTTATGAACAATTGTGTGACTTTTTGAAATCTTTATCTTAATTAATTGCTTATGGCTAAATTACAATTGGACTAAATTATTTGCATGCACATTAAGTTTACATTTGATTGGAGTGCGTGTATGTTTGTATGTCATTTTAGGGTCGTCGTAGATTCACTGCATTCATCGTGTGATCACTTGCACTGCATCTAGGGTTAGGGCTTCACTTGTCTGTCACCTATAGATTCGTCCTGCATCAGAAAACTTTTCTCATTTCACAAGATTGCGAATAAATAATGACTTATTGTCACATACTTTTACAGGGATAGTCCTGCTCCCGCCTTATACAATGAGCATTTTTCCTCTTGGGATTTGTTCACCATATTTATTGAGACATGTCTTTGCTCTTCATACGGAACACCATGGCGCAATATTTTCAAGCTGACATAGTTTTCAACTTACCTTAGCCTTTTTAAATTTGTCACCGGTGCCATTGTTCTTTGGCCAGGCCCTCTTACCAGTTTCCCTATCTCATGTGGTAGATCTCAACAAACTGCATGAAGAAAAAATTGGTGAGTTCTACCGTCTCGATTTTCATCCAATCCAACCATTACTCCCACATTACTCACAGTTCTCCTTGCCGACACCTTCCCCAGCCACAATCCCATGAGCCCATCTCACTACCAACACCTCAACAATCCAAATGCCACCTCCTTTGTCATGTCCATGCACCCATCACATTTACATAAATGTAACACATCACAAGGGATTCAGTTTTAACTGTGAGAAAAAAATTCTGTAACAACAATCATTGCAAAACTCACAAATTCCTCTCGGTACTCAGCCAACAACCTTAAAGGTAATGACTTGTTTTTTTCCCTATGGCACTTCATGTGTCAGTTTCTATCAAGCAGACTTCATATCCCCGTAACACCCCCACTTGAAACCTCCACCAATATCTTTTTGAGCATTCATCGCAATACAACCTTCACATTACTTTCTCCACCACAAGACCCCACTCTTCTTTCTCATTGATGGTGACACCACTCATAGCTTCATCCAAGCATGTGTGTCCAAACACCTCCACATCAACATCCAGCCGTTCTCCTTATTCTCAATCTCAGGAATGGCAGGTAGGGGCGAACAAGCCACCTCAAGTCATCTACCCTACCCTCAATTACATCTCACCTTCTAACATCATGAACTTAACTATGACTTCTACATCCTCTCGCCACATGGTTCCAACATTGCCCTCAGTGTACTGTAGCTATAATACCTAGGCCTTGTCACCTTCGGCTCCAATCTCACATCAACTTCTTCCACCAATCCCAACTTATCACCCTTAGATGCAAGATAAAATATCAACTAACCTGGAGCTAACAAGATATGACTGAATTAATTTTCAAGCAACAACATCCGCCACTAGATCACACTAAAATAACAAAATTTGGAATCTACTCAAAAGTAACAATTGAGTGCAACAAATTCTAATTAGGGTGACCAATGTTGATAACAAACTAAAGAGAGTGTGAGTAAATTGAATGCATAGTAAATATGGAAGGCTTGTTGCATAGGTTTGTTGATGGCATAAGGTTGTGGGTGGCATGAGAAGGGAGGAAGAGAGGATACGATGCTAGGAATTGCGACCGGAAGATGGTGGGAGGTCTGCGATGGTATGAGAAGCGAGGTAGAAGTTTCCAAACTCAACTAGAGATGATAGCTAGGAGGTGGTGGAAGGTTGAGAGACGGAGGGAGAAGAAGAACCGACGCGGGCGTAGGGGCAAGGATAATGATGAGTTTGTGGAAGAGGCTCACCGATGTTGCTCAATGCTGAGACATGCATGAAATATTGCTAGGTGACCAGAGGTAAGAAGACGACAATGAGAAGATGCCAACACCTCCAGTAGTCACGGGCTTCAGCACCCACGTAACCGAGCGATTCTAATGATGGGAGCCAACTCTCGATTCCTTGTCCTAATACCTAATAGGAAATTGATTTAAGTTAAATGCATTTGATGGTTTAGATTGTCTGGTCGGACTATTTAACCTAAATTTCAAAATGGCACCCAAATAAATAAATAAAATACGAAAAATATGTTCAACGCAATGACATGAGTTGATTGTTCGTATTCTTAATACTGATGCTAGTGGAAATAAACATTGACGGGCCTTTTGAACCTCGTGCTTTACTTGACGTCGTTGAACTCCATCAACCTTTCCCGGCTTGAAAGTATTCATCTCCTATGAATTGAGACTGTCATACTCCTGATGCAAACTGGTGCAAATCAATGAAGTTCTTCAAATGTTGTCTGCCATTGATGAAATGGTGTCCTCTTTAGTGTATTAGGTATAACATCAACTCCGTTCGATGACTATATGATCTCGTGGTGCATGATTTCAATAATACCCCTAGCAGTAGGTGTACTAATGATGATGTGGAGGGTCCTGTCGATGGTGCGTGCCACTGTTGAGGTGGAGGTTAAGGTTGAGACTGAGAAGACTGACAAGTATATTAGGCTGAAGATCACAGTAACCCAATGGCTCATAATGTGAAATCAAATCATGTATATTGAATACGATGTAGATACCATCTCCTTAGGAATATTCAATTAATATGAATTTGCTCCAATCTTTCTTAAAATTTTGTGAAGGCCCTTTTTCCTAATATTCAATTTCTTGTTCCCGGTGAGAATTTCTCTGGTCGAATGCGAACCATCACTTGCTTACTTTTACATAAATGATGTTGAATGTATCTTAGAAGGGGTGGTTTATCGGGAGAATCGGTGCGCCTATACGGCTTGTGGAGTGTCACTCCAGAGGGGTGACTCATCGGGAGGCTCACCGAGCAGTGTAGAAGAAAATTCGTCGTATGTGCAACGAACACCTGAAGGAACATTAGAGACATCGTCATTGAGACACGACTTTTGAGCTTGCCTAATGTCTCCTAGAGGAGGTGACTCGTTAGGGGGTTTATTGTAAGTATCAGAAAATTCGTCGTTTGTGTGATATATCTGAATAGTTTCCCGAGATATTAAGTGTCCTCATGTGTATGTGAGCTATGTTATCAAAGGTGCGCCTCAAGCGCACCTAAGGCTCACTAGGCTCAGAGGTTTGCGTCTCCGTGCTCCTTATTTGCGCCTTTGAAATATAGAAGACGCGACTGAGTGAGATTTTGTTGTAAATTTTCTTCTTCAAAAATTAGGAAAAAAATAATGTAAGAACTTAATAATTTTTTATTGATTTAGTGTTTGCGAAAAATAATTGTGCGTTGAGACTTAAATATGATGCAAGAGATCATAATAATTCTATTTTAAAGAGAATAAACGATAATAATGAATGATTAATTAGTAGACTAGATAAATAATTTGACCGAGAAACTGAAATATTGTTTGATATTGATTATTTAAAATGGATGTGGTTGCGCTTTGCCTTCACCAGGCGCACGCCTGCGCCTTGAGCCTTGCTCCTAGGCTCTAAGACCCATTTGTGGCTTGGTGCGCCTTGCGTCTTTAATAACTAAGTATGTGAGGTAGCCACTGTATGCTTACTACTAGAGTGTTGACTCTCACTAATGAACTGACTCGTTGATATGACGTGGAGGGATGCAGAGGATCATGCACACGTTCACAAGTTCTCCACCTGGTATCATCTTCTTCTTTACGGGGTGTAGGTAATAGGCATACCGCAATGCCTAACTCCATGTTCCTATCTTCATCACTTCTGAAATAATTGAATATTATTTCCGATGCAATATCTTTCCTCAATGTAAAGTAAATGGCTAACTACGAACAGACTCACCGGGCAGGGCTTGATGGAATGAGTACTACTGTACTAGGCGTAGCTCAGAGCGGGAGCGAGTAATACTGTAGGAGGGGACTCAAGCTGGCTGAGTGGTCTTGTGATAGCTGGCAGGGACTTGGGCTGAGTGGGTGTGGCTTGAGTATGGTAGGGGAGTATGGAGGGTCTGATCGGGAAAGCTTAAGGGGGGACTGATGGGGGTGTGGGTAGGGAGGAAGAGGGATGGCGTGGCTAGGGCTGGTGACTGGGAGGCGGAGGAAGGTTGTTTGGTGTGGGAAGGGAGGAATTAGTGCAATGAGGCTATGGTTGGTGCTAGGAGGTGGTGGAACTTTGGTGGTGGCATGGTTAGGGAGGAGAGGGGTCAGTATGAGGCTTCAGTGCAGGGAAGATTACATATTTGCTGGGAAAAGGCTCGTCCGTTCTAGACAAGGCTGGGATAGAGTGTGGTGGAGCTGGAATTTTGACTTGAGGTAAGGCAACAATGGTGAGGTGGCGTTGACACCTGCAGGAGTGAGCTTCGGCATTCACTTTGTAGACCGAGCAACTCTAACGTAGGGAGCCAACATTTGATACTCTGCTCTAATACTTGATGTTTGTACACAGGAGAAAGATTTAGGTTAAATGCATCAGATGGCTTAGATTGCCTGATCTGACCGTTTAACCTGAATCTTGAAATATAGCACAGTAAATAGAAAAAAATAGGAAAAAAGTGTTTAATGTGATGACGAGCTTCAATCGTCCATATGACACCCCTAATGCTGATGATGGAGTGAAAAAATTTGATGGCCCCTGAAGCCCATGCTCTACTTGTCATGGTTTGTCCCGACCACTCTCTTTATCCCTCCTCTTGTTCATACCACATTTTACAGATCTTATAAAAATAAGGGCATTGAGAACACGACGTTCATATAAAACCAACATGGAAGGAGTATTGAAAAAAGGGGTAGCCCAAAGATACTTGGTTAGAAGTTGTGCAAGCAAGTCTGCCAATTTATTCATTGTAAGTATTTAAATCTCCGTTTTAGAAGTGGGCGACAATCCGATGAGATTTTGTTCTTTTGTATGAACTCAGCTCCTTGTAAACTGGTCCTTATATTTGTTTGGGCTAGGACTTCGCTTCATGGCTTCATCATTCCTTCTAATTTAGTGTGATTTGATTGTTAATGAAAGAAAAAGTAAAATTTAATGTGACTGCCTGGTCAAAAGAGAAACTTTGTTCAAGGGGTGGGCTTCAAGAACGAGAACTCAAAATTGCGCGCATCGGAATTTCAATCAGACAAACTCTTGCACAACAACCAACAACAACACTCAAGCCTTTATCCCACTATAGTGGGGTCGGCTATATTGATCTTTTGTCGCCAGTGTGCCCTATCTTGTGTCATAATCTCACTAATGCCTATGTACATCATGTCTTTCCTTATAGTTTCATTACAAGTCTTTATTGGTCTACCCCTCCCTCATTTAACATGCCTAGTGACTAGACTCTCACAATGCCTAACATGTGCATCTAATGGTCTCTTTTGTACGCGTCCAAACCATCTTAGTTGAGCTTCTCACATCTTCTCTACAATTGGTGCTACTCCTGTCTTAACCCTGATACGTTCATTCCTAATTCTATCCAGTCTCTTGTGTCCACACATCCACCTAAGCATTATCATCTCCGCAACTCCCATTTTTTGCTCATGTACACAATTCACTGCCCAACACTCAGAACCATAGAGCATCGCTGGTCTAATTGCAGTACGGTAGAATTTGCCCTTAAGTTTTAATGGTACTTTACAATAAACTCTTGCACAAACTTTTAAAAATGTGAGTATCGCTTTTTGAGGCGCAGTGTTGCAAATTGCCTTAGTACATCACTCTACTAGAATAAAAGGAGATTTGGAATTGAATTGATCTCAATTGTTAAGGTAAGCTAATGGCGATGATCACTATATCTTTAAGTCACTTCAAAAGCTGTGTTTGACGCTACTAAGGCTCTGTTTGAGGCTACTTTCTTTTGCTACGGTGAGTTTGAACAAAAAAGCCACCGTCATAGAATGTATGTTTGACATGACAACGGTTATGAGCGCCATCAAAAAAGAAAAATAGTTTTGAACATAAAAGTAGATGAAATTCCTTAGGTGAGGCCGGGCACTCGCGAACGACGGTTCATAACCACCGTATTCATGACCGCCACTGCCGCTCCAAACGGACCCTAAATAAAAAAAAAGGAAATCTTTTCCTAGATCTTGCAGTACTTGCTACAATTTATTAGGTAAAAACAGTTTTCAGTGTCTGTTTTATAATCTGATTGAATCCCATAAAGTAATTCTCTATTGAAGGTGTGGAGACTGGTCCCCCATTGGGTGTGGAGGCCAGTATTCCCCTACTCGATTTCTCAATGGTTTTTTTTTAATCATTTCATCGCGCTTGTATGTGGCCTTGGGCTTTCTTTATAGGAAGGGCAATTTCTTGTAATAATCAGGTACCACAAAATGACATTAAGATATCCCTACTGCACATCCCTGGAGATTCTGAAGCAAATAAATCCCTTCCTTCTTTATTTTCTGCAATTTTTTGTTCTCGCTAATGATCTTATGTGTAATTGACTCCGTTTGGCATGGCGGTGGCGGTCGTGAACACGGTAATTATGAACTGTCGCTCTTGAACGCCTTTTTCCATCTAAGAAATCTCATCCACTTTTCTTGGTGACGTGCATAACCATTGTTACGCCAAACAAACTCACCGGAGTAAAAACGCCATGCCAAACGGAACAAGTAAATTGCTATTTGTCAATTGTAATGCCACATTGACATTGCTATTTGTTAATGTAGAACCTGATAGCCATTAGACTGGGAGTACAGAAGATCTCAGGAATCACAATCTGTGATACCAGTGAAAACAGAATGTATGATCCATTACCAGATGTTGAGGTCAGCTAATTGTGCCTTTTTTTAATACCGCCTATAATAATCTAATAAAACTAAACGAATCCTATTAAGTTTTATTTTATTTCCATTAATTTGGATTCAATCCTGCAGATATTTGTGGATTCAGAATGAATTTTGCAGATGCTTCCTTCCTGGTAGATCTGTTCAGAGAAATAGATTCTCTTGCGAGTTCTTGTTTCAACTAAGAATGTTTAAAAAAAAAAAAAATTTGATTTTCTAAAGTACAGCTAAATGTATTTATTATTTTATTATCCTGTTATAAAATTTCATTTTTTAAATAAAAAGAAATTGATTAGTGTGTTGTTAAACAAGCGACTTATATACTAGGGAGTTTTTAAAGTTGCACTTAAAAGTGCTGTAAAATTTACATGCAGTTTGTTTCAATTGATCATGTTCACTTACATTATGTTTTGCTTTTCTTCTGCCGATCTTAAAAATTTCTATTTGACCATGCGAATTCTTTTATCGCGAGCATGAATTCCTACGTCGACGTGGGCTCTTTTCTGATATTGCAGGATGATATTTTATTATCTTAATTAGTGTATAAATGTATTTTTATGGATATCGTATTCTTATTATGAATTCTGGAAAAAATATTTGTATGATACATCTAGGCTGTGGTAAGATTTCGGATGTATGATATTTTGAAATTTACTTATATTTCCTTTTAATAGTTTTTTTAGACAATTTTCCTAGATTTTAATTATATTATTCAAATTGAAAATAAGTAGATTAATGGACAAACCTTCCATATCAATTGGTCTTAGGCTCTGTTTGGCGTTGCGTTTTTGCACGTTTTTGCTCGAGTGAGTTTGGACAAAAAAAGCTAGTGTCATAGAATGTATCTTTGGCTTGACAACGGCTATGGCCGCTACCAAGAAATAAGTTTTGACCACCACATTCATAACCGTCACGAGCGTGCCAAACGGTGCCTTAGACCAGGTACTATAATCTATCTATTTGATTTCACAATATATTTATTTAAAAAACAGAATTAAGAGTCATTTTTATTCCTTAACTAATTTAAAATTATAGTAGGCATTTCTAGAGAAATATTTCATACTAATACAATTATTAGAGAAAAATTCACTTGAGAGAGGCGTCTTGTGTGTATGGCTGTAACGGTTTGGTTCGGTTTGTAAGCAAAACTGTAAACTGAATCATCCCTATGCGATTCCAAAAATTTGGAACCGAACCGAACTACTCAAACATTGAAATAGAATCAAACCGAATGGTTTAGGGTTCGGTTTTGATGATTTAAATAATGTGATAAAACCTAAAGATTTATAGATAGAGATCAGAGATGGTGCAATGAATGAGTCTCAACCACTCAACATGAAAGTGTTGTCTGAACATAATTCTTATCACTTAATCATTTCAGAATTCCAAAATCAAATGAATGAAAAATTAAATATTCATCAACATTATTTGTTTGGAGAAAAATTTATATTAGAGAAATATCTATACTAGAGATCAACGATAACTTAAATGCTTAGTCAAAATAAAAAACAGAAAACTTAAAATATATAAGAGAAATATCTGTTGTATGATTAACCGTATAATTTAATGAAATTTAATTAATAAATTAAATGTTTTCATATTCAACGGTTCAGTTTTGTTCGACTCGGTTCGTCTTGCTACACAAAATTATAAACCGAATCGAACCGTATGGTTTTTCTAAAATCAAAACCGTACCCGAACCGCGGCCTGCTGAAACCGCGCCAAATCGTATGGTTTGGTTCGGTTCGATTTTGCGGTTCAGATGATTTTGACTTGCCTACTTGTGTGCGTAGTGTGCATCAAAGTGTGACCCGTGCCTACAATTCCTTCGCTAGAAAGAAATATTTAGGACCCGACTCGAGCTCACATGCTAAATATAAAATATAATTGTTACAATACATTAGGCCATAAAACAGCAATAAATACAAACTGCGGTGAATATAAGTAGAGTTGTCAATACAAACTATGGTGGTTGTAAATATGATCACTACAGTTTTATGTAAATTGTAAATTTATGCATAAAATAATCAAGGGCACGCGCTGGACCCTAAATTAGGAGTGTTTTGTTATTGTGAAACTCGGTTCCAGGTCAACTGAGAGAGAGAAGAGAGAGAGAGAGTCCTGATCATATGCAAACACCTATGCTGTGCATATCGCGAATATGCCAATAAGCCCGGTGTGCCATCTGATTGGGTACTGTAGCTTCCTAAAGGGACAGTCCAGCCGCTTCACAGCTCAGCGGCTGGTGGCTGCAGGCTTGACGGCCACCGGCTGCCCATGGTTCGTTAGCGTGGTGAATTTTCTTCGCAGCGGCGGCAGAGGCTGCGATGGTTCCTCTTCGCAACCTTCGCCGAGTGGGTCCCTCAGAGAATCCCATGGGCAGAAGGGCCCTATGACGCAGGAAAGCCGAGCAGGCGAGTGGAGCATCCGGGCTTGCGCGTGGTCGGGCGAATGAGATCAACTTGCCTGCAGCCTGAGGCTTGCCCATGGTGCGAACCGTCTGTCATACTCGTCTGCTGCGCGCAAGCCTCAGGCACTGGGCGAATGCAGGCCTGTTGACCTAATTCGCCCGGCCACGCACAAGCCTGAATGCTCCACTCGCCTGCCTGGCTTTCGTGGGTCATAGGGCCCTTTTGCCGCTGGGATTCTTTGAGGGGCCCACTCGACAAACACAGGGTTGTACACATAGATTTATGTTGTCTGTTGCAGATTTTTTTTATGTTGTGGATTTGTGTTTTAAATATGTGGGCTTATGTTTTTACAATTTGCTCTTATATTTTCATTTTGATATTTCAATTCATTTGAATTTAATGTTTTAAATTTAAATTTTCAATTTTGTCAAATGAATTATGAGATACAACCGAACATCATAATTATTAATGCGCGACAGGGCGTAAAATACGTGCCCGGGGGGAAAATGCTCGCCCAGGCGGAAAAATGCATGCCCGAACGAAAAATGTGTGCCTGTTCAGAAAAATGCGCGCCCGACTTAAAAATGCACGCCTATGATGGTGCGTCCAGGCGAAAAATGCGCTTCCAGGCGAAAAATACGCGCACGGGCCGAAAAATGCGCTCCCGGGCAAAAAATGGGTGCTTGGGCAGAAAATGTGTGCATGGGCAGAAAAATGCGCGCCCGGACGGAAAATGCGTGACGGGCCGAAAAATGCGTGCACGAGCGAAAAATGTGCTCTCGGGCAAAATATGTTCGCCTGGGCGAAAAATGCACACTCTGCCGAAAAATGCGCGCCTGAGCGAAAAATGTGCGCCCGAGTGAAAAATGCGCGCCCGAACGAAAAATGCGCTTCGTGCGAAAAATGCACTCCCGAGACAAAAATTGAGCGTCCAGACAAAAAAAAAATACGTGCGCTGTCGAAAAATGCGCGCTTAGGCAATAAATTCTAATATGCAGTAGAACCGTAAAATTACTAATTACAATTCCTGTGATAGAATTCTCGCATTCAGCCGAACACCAAAATTGAAATTGACTTCAATTCCAATTCATACGAGAATTGATATTGAAGTCAATTTCAATTCCTGAGAAACGAACGAAGCTACTAGTAATTACACCATATCAACATATCCCAAAATTTAAAAAATTTATGGAAATTCATTAATCCAAGAAAAAATTTGTAGAGCTCCACCTACTATTGTAGGTTATAATTAGATATTAAATAATGTATATTGTGTTTATTAAATAATAGATATGACGGAACCAACAAATTTTGTATTGATCATTATTTGTAGACCGCCCAACAACGAGCAATTTTTGCGTACGGCTATCGCACGGCTACAGTGCCGTGCGATAGCCCATCCCGCCGTTCACTCGCACATTAAAAGTTGTGCTTGCACATCATCAACTGCGCGAGTGCGAGTGAACGGCTGGGATGTGCTATCGCACGGCTACTGTAGCCGTGCGATAGCCGCACACAAAAAATGTTCCCCAACAACAGACAGCCTGCAGAGGGCGGCCGGGGGGCGAAGCCCGCCGTTGTACTAACATAGGCCGGAGGTAATGTTAAATCAAGAGTTCCAAGATAGGATGGATAAGACAGAATATGTTTGTATTGGAATCCAATCACTTCCCTCCACAGCATGAAAGAGATTTAATCAGAGTCCAAAAGCATGGGATCCATATGCAATCCTCTTCTATTTAATAAGTTTCAACTGACAAACAGTCTTCATCTATGTAAAATATTTTTTTGTATTTTAAATTGAGTTGTAAATAGAGAGTAAACTGGGATGCAATCTTACATCAAAGCAGGATTTTTTGTAGCATTTATATTGGCTATTAGCACTCATCATAACTCATTTAAAGGGCATTCTTAAAAGACTATCCACGCTCACCTATTTTCCTCCTTTACGCCGACTGCGGCTCACGTGCTCGCCCAGATGCCCTTTTCTCCGCAATTTTTTGCTCGCTCCCGACGCACCTTTCTTCCCCGATTTTGCATGTAGAAAGCATGTGTAGAACAAGATCTTTATGTAGTCCCACACCCAAATCTGTTTGATCATTTGATGAGGAAAATGCCTTCCTGTATTATTTGATAAGGAAGTGGCGCCGATGCAAAAAGGCACGCTGGTGTTGGCTGCTGGATCCGGTATCATGCATTGGGACTCGGGTCAAGTTGAATTGGAGGCGCTTCTCTCGCTGCGGCGGTTTCTCACCCCCGCAATGTTGGAGGCGAAAGGCATTATTATTGAAGGAGACTGCAAAAATGTCATCGATTTCTGCCGCCGCACATTACAAAGGTCGACATGGAGCACCCCAACGATCATGGAACAGGAGTTGGCTTTTTTGGCGGAGCTCAACAACGTGATGGTGCGGCACATCCCTCGGGAAGCTAATCGCCTTGCTGATTATTGCGCGAAATATGACATGTATAAAACTTTTGTTTGGACCGATCGTATGGTGGCCCCTCCGGAGTTCTTGGAAATCCTCCAAGCGGACTTGGATGGGATGCCAAATGTATAATTTTGATTACTTTTCTTTCCCGCTCTTATAATGCCAATGCAATATTCAAGATAGTTGAGACAATAAACGTGTTAGAGCATCTGACTTCAAGGAACAAAATAACAATGTGAATAAAGGAATGGGATAAATATGAACATTTGGGATGAATATAAACATGTAGTTGTTAGAAGAAAGAAACAAAATAGACATCCAAAATCTATCTGGAGAAACCTAATAAACATGACATTTGTGCCGGATCGCTCGACGCTCCCACGGTCCGGTAGAACTGAGCCATCTTAGCTCGGGAGTGAGCAAACGGTCATAGAATGAAGCAACAGGTGACGACAATATATTTTATGCGGAGAAAAACTACCAAGTCAGATCAGTGTTGGCCAATTCCACTATCTTTTAGAGCCGCTGCAAATAGTTGTTTCTTGAGGTTGACAGGTTATCACTCGTTACAATGAATTATTGGGATCTGTTGATTTGCTTGGTGTGGAGCGCAGTGAAGTGCGTTCGGGAGCAGTCTAGAAGGATGAACGCAGCAACGGGGCTCTGGACTTGAGACTTGGAAGCCAAGGGAGATCTTCGAAGTGTCTTTGAGGGAATCTTCGAAGGCTGGCGGAGATCTTCGAACGCCGAAGAAGATCTTCGAACGCGAAGGAGATCTTCGAAGATCTCTGAGAAATTTTTGAGGGAAGACTCTTGAGCTCTCTCTGGCATATAAGGTAGTGTGTCTTCAAATGAGGGCTCATGACCCCTTTTGTAGCTTTGAGAGGGGCGCCCTAGTAATTGCGCCTCTTCAATTTTTCGGCGGGCAAATAGCAGCTCTTGATCGGGGGGACACAGATTACCCTTTTGTCAATATGACGATCTCCCCCCCCCCCCCCCCCCCCCCCCCCCCCCCCCCCCGGACGGTTCAGGCAGTTCGGGAAGGGACGTCAACGACGGCGGCATTGGGAGGTGAGCGATGGCGAGCACGACAACGGTAAACAATGTTTATGAAAACAACTCAGATAGATATTTTCCGATTCAATAAATAATTTAACGACAAAAATTAGTGTGATTATGAAGAGAAATTTAAGTAAGTCACAAACAGAAAAATAGAAGCAACCACAATCAAAGAACACAAAAATTTAAAATGGTTCTCCAAATTTTAGGTACCTCTACTCCGCAGGCAAAAAAAAACCCCTTTACTGATAAACACAAGGCTATAAAGAGACTAAGAAAGAGAGAGATCGGTATTGTCCTACGAGAAAGACGAAAAAGAAAACATCATTGCCCTTCCTTAACTCTGTTGACAATACCTCATTCGCCAAGAACGTTGACAATCACGTTTCTTAAGAATCCGGCCGAGCGTGACAACAACAAATAGGAAGACGAACGAGCACCGTCGTGGCCGAGGAAGAATAAACCGCGTGAAGAGGGGCATGCGCTTCCCTTGGATTTTCCACGAGACTTTCGACCGTAGAGCACCACCGTTATAGGAAGAAAGCGTGCGACCGACACCTACTTGTCTGAATGCCGTGAAAGGGGAAACCGACACCTCTACTTATAGGCATAAACCAAGCTCTAACAAACCGGGTAGAGGGGGCCGACTGGGTAGAGGGGGCCGACTGTATGCAATAAGTAGGAGAGCAATCTCCTACTATTTGTGCTCATTCATCAAAGGGAAATTGAAAAGTTCCCCCAAAACAAAAATATTGCTGCGATATTGGTTTCCAAGGATGAAACCACTAATGGTGCGGTTTCCATTATCAACCCCGATTGAAAGGAGACGACATAGGAAAGATTTTAAAAAATAATATTGTCTCTGGTTGGAAAGAGGCAACATATGCAACAATCTTCACATTAACGCCTCTTCCATGACATGCTCCACCTTGCTGAGATAACTCCAAGATGCCCTAATGGTCACCAAGAGCAAATGCCAAAGGAACCAACTAAAAGTACTTCCGCCAAGAACGGATCAGAAAAATCTCTTTCAATCCAGAGTAGCACACAAACTGGACTGACGTGGTTGTCTCAAAAACGCTTCACCTTGAAACTAAATTACAACTGATCCACCTCCAGCAATGGTCTCCCATAACAAACTAAACCAATCAAGACTTCTGGTCTGTGATGTGTGCGCGAGAGAAAAAATGATAAATGCAGACACATCAACAATGAATGCAAACGAACTGACCTCAGCATGAGAAAAATAAACCCATATGAGGACTAATCAAAAAACTGATTAGTCACAGTATAAATTCATTTAGAATGAATGAGTAACAAGTAGAGAGCTTAGGTAATACCGAACTGCATTCACAAAACGAAGTTTTTGACCAGAAAAAATAACTCAAAAATAAGAGTTATAGTGACACAAATATAGAGATAACATAATAAAAAATGAAGAAAAATAAACATGAGCAAATAAATTAATAATAACCATGGAAACAAAAAAACATAAATGCAGGTGAGAGGCGGAGAGCGGTGTTCCAGTGCACAGGGGAGCTCTCGTGCGGAAGTACGTGCGGGAGGTAGCCCGTGCGCCGGTGTGCGCACGAAAGTAAGCCCACACGTAGGCGTGCGCAGAAGAGATCTCAACGCATTGGCTTGCGCATAGGCAGAAGGGATCCCATGCACGGGCTTGCCTTGAGGCTTTTAACTCTTCCCTTTTGTCGAATAGGTTTGGAGACTTATGAGCCCAAATTCTTTGGTAGCTCAGTTATGCATGGCTCGTTACTACCAAGATGGAGATATCTTTGCGGCCACTTTGGGCAGTCATCTGGCCAGCTTATTGTTGGAACAACTTTTTCCATGCCCGGTCTTTGCTTGTGGAGGGATCATGTAAGTCGGTTGGCTTTGGAACGAGTATTGACATTTGGCATGAGAACCATATGTTATGGGATGGATCATGTAAGTCTTGCTGGGTTTTTTGGTGGAATCACAACCATATGTTATGGGAGGGTACCCTTCAAACTTTAGAGGAGACGATTCTCTTTAGTCACTCGATAGTTGTGACGATTCCGGAGCAGCTCGCGATACCTGATTTGTCTCTCTCAAATGCATACCCCCTGGCATTATTAAGACAATTTTTGGAGGAGCTCTTCGGGATGACGCTTCATTAGTCGGTGTTGTGTTCATCGCTCGTGATTCTTCCCGTAGGTGCTTGGCATGGTGGTAGAGGCATTGGAATCAAATGACTTCTCCTGCAGTGGCTGAAGCACTTGCGGCTCAATTGGCAGTGGAGTTTGGTTGCAAGTCTATGGTGGTGGAGGGGGACTGGGCTACATTGATTAAGCATTTGGCGACGGCGGTTGCACCTTTCTCTTTGGATCGCTCAATCAATGTCGACATCTTGGATTTGGCTAGGATACCACAACTTGATTTTATTTTTGCATGACGGTTGTGAAATCAGATTGCGCGTGACATTGGGTTGGTTTCCTTCCACATGTCCAGTTCTTTACCCTTACATGTATTGGATCTAATCCGCATAGACTCTCCTGTTGAATGAATGTGTGTGATGAGCTTTTTGATAGATCTTGAGGCAAAGTAGAGGCAAAAAATAAACGAAAAAAAAACTCACGGTTTTACTAATGAAGATTTTACTGGTTTTAATTAACTTGATATTGTGCAGATACAGGGAATGCCATTATATAGGCTAAACATCAAAGTAAATAGAGACGACGTACAGGTGAAGGATAACTGGGAAACAAGCAACATTAATTAGACTAATTAAACCAGCACAGTAAACAAAGAGTCTGATTTAATTTCTACACTTTTCTCTAAAAAAAAAACAACCTGGAGCATTCAGAAAGTTACACGGCGTCTGCTCACCATTTGCTAGACGAACAAATCAAGCGAGAAGGACCATACTCGCTACCCTTAGTTCGACATCGACTCCAACTCAAATAAATCTGCAGACTATCTGCCCACTCACATTCTATTATGAACCAACATTGGGGTAAGACATATTAGCAACGCGCGAAGCCACCCAAGGGTTGAGCGACTCATGTTCTCTTTAATTTTGCATGTCTTTATTTCTGCTCACTTGTAGTATGACCTAAATGAGAGACATTTTGAACTATGGGACATTAGTGGGCTCCTCCTACTTAAGGGGAGGGGCAACTCATGGATTTTCATGAAATAAAATTCTCTCAACTCCCTCTCTTTCTCTCTCCCCCTCTTCTATCAGTACCTAGGGTACACATTCACGACAAATGAACCGATGCCGCACATTGCTACAAGTGAATTCTCCATGCCTTGTATCACCATAGCTCCTCCTAGTTCGTGGAAGGAGAACTCCAACCCTCTCTGAGAATTCTCCCTCACTCATCCTAACATGAGATCACAATCTGGAGCACATATCACATTCACATCAATTTGCTGCTCGTGACGCTACATATGCTTTTAAACTCGATGAACCCACAAAGACCCAACTCGGAAGACTTACTCGGCTTGTTATGATCCTTTTCTCATTAATGTGAATTATGTTTTAGGTGGCAGTAGCCGTTACTTTATCATGCGTAACCGCCGACGCTAGTTGTAATGGCAGGCGGTAGTGTGTTGTGTGCCTAGCAGGTAACTTCCCGACAACAGTTAATAGCCGTTGCCTGTAGCAAGTGTACGGATACGGTTAAGTATCAGTTAATAGCATGACTGCTTTTCTCTCATTCTGTAATTCTACCGCTCAACAGAATGCCGCCGTCATTCGCTGTTCAAGCAACAGATTTAGGGGAACTACCATCCATCTGTCCAAGATCTAAATTAAGTTTGTATCACAGCCACTCACAGTAGAGTTATGCCGCAGGAAATGTCTTCGGAAATCTCTGGCAGCCGTCCCGTTGTCTGGAGTTTTCGTAAGAGAATAAAATATCTAATATTGTATTTTGAAATCTCTTTTATTGCAGTGTGAACCTAATGACCAAGCACTTGTTTTTTTGGGGGTTCAGGAATGATCCTGAGAGGTTTCCTTTTGAGTGATTATCATCTTTATCCTGTCTTATGGGCACTTTTTTTTTAATCTTTTTTTAACTATCTAATTTAAAAAATTTCTGTCAACATCAGAATATTAATTTCCCTTTATATACATATATATATATATATATATATATGTTATGTGTTTTGAAATTTTCTTGGTTCAGCATTCCTCTAGTTTTGTAAAACTTGCCTTCCTTGTAAGGATTTAATTATATTTTAATGGAGTTATATGTTTGTGTGTATTATCTTCCATTCATTGTGAAAAAAAAATTCTTTTACATATGCATTTTTTGTTTTGTTGCATTTGGTAGTCATGGTGATTTGCTACTTTGTATCTTCATGCTTATTCAACTATATAGTTTAGAAACTGGGTCGGTTTGTCACGGCTTTGGCGGTCGTGAACGAACTAGTCTTGAACTCGTTTGTGAACATCCAACCTCGCCTTTAGAACAGCGTCCTCGTTTAGATTTAAAACAAAATGAGAATTTTGTGTGGCGGTGGTCGCAAACATTGCCGTGCTGGATGCGTGTTTTAAGTCAGTGGTGTTTTTGTTCAAACCCACCAGACCAAAAACACCTCATCAAGCAAGTCTTAAGTTGTTTTTCATACTTATCTTGGTGTTATTATCGTGCAGTTCGTGGTGGAATCAGAATGCGAAAACTTAAAGAATATAAAAGCACCCCAAGTTTAATGTCTAAGTTAAAACACAACTGTCTTATAGCGCAGGTCGGCAGGAGTCAGTTTTTTGAATATGCAGTGGTATTTTATTTGCATTTGATCCGATTGTTGGAAAAGTTCCAACGATTCCTTCACACAGCTCTACAAATTCTATTCAAACTAAACAAAAACAGCTAAATTTAATGACAAAAGTTAAAACGCAACTGTCTTTTAGTGTAGGAATAAGTTCTCCCGAACATATATTTGTATTTTATTTGCATTCGATCAGATTGTTGGACAAGTTCTAACAATTCCTTCACGCAGTTGTATATATGCTATATCTGAAGTATCCTTTGGGTTCATACAACCTTTCCTTGCCGTTCATTAAGGTGGGGTTCTTAATAGTCCCATATCTTTATTACAGTACAGATTTTTGAATGCAATTTTATTTGCAGGTTTTAATCATATATACATATATTTATATATATACAAAAATCGCAGGTGGGCATGTATAAAGTTCAGCAGACAATAAATCAGTTGACTAGTTGGATATGAGGTGTTGCTTCTTTTGTGGTGCCCTAAGAAGGCCTGAAGATATTTCTTGTTCCCAGAATTGCACTGATGGTGAGTAATTATAACACTTGAGTGCCTTTATTTCTGCTGTTGTTTAGGGACCAAATTCACTTCATTCATATTGCTTACGGGAACTATTGATCGTTGAATTTTGTAGACCTGGAACTATTAATTTCTGTAGTTCAGTTGCAATTTGCATGTTGTATCATACTTCATTATTGTATGAGATCTCAACAGAGTATTTTAGGATATTTATCCGATCAATGCAGAGAACTAAAGAAACTGAAGGCAAGACATAATATCTAGCTGTTTTTTTTTCAAAGATTTCTGAGATACGCCCGGTGAAAATGAGTTTGGCAGTGGTGGTGGTGGTCGTGAGTGTCATGGTTATGAACTGTCGTTCGTGAACGCCCAACCTCACCTAAGGAACTTCATTCATTTTTATGTTCAAAACTAGTTTTTTTCTCCTGGACAGTGTGGTTTTTGTCCAAACTCACCGGAGCAAAAAAGCCACGCCAAACAGAGCCTAAATCTTGGCCTAGTCTTGCTTTTCAAGCGTGTGAAGAAGCTAGGATATATCGCTCCAAACATGCATGTGAATAGCTAGGAAGTTATGTAAATCTTAGCCTAGTATTCAATGTAGTTCTAGCTTCCAAGATTCCTATACATTCTTCAAGAACAAAGCTGTATCATACTTCACTGGACGTCAAAAATGATTCTTTATCATGAAATGGAATCATCTCAATAGTGAATTTTCTATTGATTTCTAATATTTACCCGAATTTCATGTTGTCATCAGGATCCGCACCTCGTACAAATATCAAGCTGTATTCATACAGTGAGCTGAGTTCAGCAACAGAAAATTTTCACATAAGGAATAAGTTGGGGCAAGGTGGTTTTGGCGCAGTATACAAGGTATGCAACGGTACATACATTTGATCTCAAAGTTTAATGATTTGAAGCATTTGGTTGAATCTGTTGTAAGTTTTGTTACTGCCCTAATGAAAATAGAACTAAGTAGCGGGATTAAGTAGTTTCCTAGTGAAAATGGAGCCTTTCACCTCCATCTCCATCAGTTTAAAAGGAGATGTATGATTTGAATCAGCATTTGAATAATTCTCAATTTGCTTTTTGATCTTTGTGAACATGAATGGAAATGGCTGTGGATGCACGCAGGCTCAGTAAATTCGTAGTCACTAAAGAGAGATTGTTATTATCACATATATTTGAAACACTCCGCGGTAAAGTAAACTACAAGATTATCACAGAAAGCATGACAATCAATCCTAATTATTAGTGTTATTATATATATCTATCCCAACCCTGGTGATTCCCGGCAGTTGAATATAGTTATGTCTTGCAGCTTGGACTATGATAATGGCCTAGAGTCATCAAGGGATCACACTGAGAGATGATAATAGGCAAGGGAATGGAGTGAAAAAGAAGAGGGAAGGTGAAGAGGTTTGCAGGGAAGAACGCAATGAAAGCTTGCTAGAATAAGAGTTTGGAAGAACGCAACCGAAGCTAGCTAGACATTGAAAGTTATCTTTTTGGGGGATTGTTTGATTGCACAACTGGTTGAATTGAGTGAAACCACATTAGGAAATGAGGGCAAGTCAAAGTAGGTTTGATGAGACGAGTGTCTAGCCACGGGTACTGGGTGCAAGGTTTCATCCCAAGGGGCGGGTTTGATGGTGACTGGGCTTCACCAATGTTGTTATAGAATGAAGCAAATGCATTGATTTGGTCTGCCATCAACACGAGGGAAGTCGAATGAAAGGTTTCAGGTTTAGGGTTTCATTGCTATCTAAGTTGCGTGGGACAAATATGTGGATGTTAAGATATATGTGGAAACACATAAGAAATGATAAACTGAAGAATGATTGAAATAGAGAAATGATAAGAGTGACAGGTCAAAAATAAGACACTTGAAATATACCTAGGTGGCTTGGACATATACAATGAAAGGTAGGAAATATATCCATGAGCCAGGTAGATAAAATTAGCATAGAAGGATTAGGAAGGAGAATGATAGACCTAAGGTAACGTGAATACAAATCAAAGTGAACTTCTAAGAATACAACAATGAATAAAAAATGAGAATGCACAAATCCAACTGAAAATAATGATTATGATGATGATAATGCTAATTAAAGCTATAACCTGCTTTTTAAAATATATTTATTGATCATATAACAATGTTTTCTTCTCTTTAACAACGTTCCAGGGAACTCTCGGGAGCGGAGAAAGAATTGCCATTAAGATGCTTGCTGGAGATTCAAGACAAGGAACTAAACAATTTCTCACCGAGATCAATGTGCTCACTAATGTTGTGCACACAAACCTAATTCAGCTAAAAGGTTGTTGTGTTCACGACAAATCCAGGATGTTAGTGTACGAATATATGGAGAACAATAGTCTCGACCACGTTTTACTAAGTAAGGCATCAAAAGAAATTAAGGTTAATCATTCTCTTAATTACTGCTCTTAGAAAGAAGAAACAAAAAATCAACTATTGACATTCTATCTAACATTTTCATCTTCTAGGCCGTAAAAGCATTCCGTCAAAGCTGAATTGGGGAATTCGAGCTTCCATCTGTATCGGAACTGCCAAAGGTCTGTCATTTCTACACGAGGAGCTTGATCCGCCCATAGTGCACAGAGACATTAAAGCTTGTAATATTCTTCTTGATCAGAACTATGCTCCAAAGATAGGAGATTTTGGGTTGGCTAAGTTTTTTCCTGATAATATAACTCATATCAGCACCGGTGTCTCTGGAACAACGTAAGTGCTACAGCAGTTTTTTTATAAATCTTTTTGAAAGTCAATAATCTGGATTTTACATTAGTATCTGGCAATTCTATGCTTGAAATTTCCTCATATAGGATCAAATTGCAACGTGTCTTACTAAAGTTACTGTTGCTCTACATTTGTTTTGATTCAAACAGCTGCATGCATCATTAATTAGAGATGGCAAATGTATTTATATAACTGATGATATGTAGCATGACTTCGGATTATTATGCGTCTTTCAGTGGTTATCTGGCTCCGGAGTATGCGCTGAATGGCAAGTTAACTAAGAAGGCTGATGTTTATAGTTTTGGCATCCTTTTATTGGAGATTGTTAGCGGGAGAAGCATTTCAAGGATTGGTTTGTTTAAAATGGATGAAGACCTGCTGGATTGGGTAAGTTTTGCCAAAGTGTGGACATTTCTTAGATTAATTCTATGCAACAAGTGACTTTTTCATGAGGCACATGCCCTAGGGCATAATTGACTTTTTCATGACACGAAGGAATGCCTCTTAGCACGAGGAACATGTCTAAGGCACAGTTGACTTTTTCATTACCCAATGAAATACCTCTTAACCCCTAACAAGTGACTCTTTCATGATCCAATGAAATGACTTTGGAAAAATGTTAACAAGGGACCAATTCCTAGGGCATCATTTGAAATGCCTCCCAGCCTGCAACCAAAAATGCCAACATGATGCCACGCCTAGAGAATAATTAACATTTACATGAACTGACAAAATGACCCAATTAAATACCACTTAATCAAAATCCCAACATGAGGCAAACGCCTAGGACATCATTTGGCTTTTTCATGACCTGACGAAATACCTCTTAGCCCCTAAACCCCGTAAAGTCTTAACCCAATGTTCTATACTTCTGTTTTAATTTATAGTCCACATAGGAGAATAAAAAACAGTCTAGCATCAAAATGAATGCATACTGGATAGTAATTTTTCTTTCATAAATAATACTTACCCTAAGTATTAATCACAAATTTCAGGCTTGGAAGCTCTTCAAGGAAGGAACACTAATGGAGCTGGTTGATCCAATTCTAACAGATTGCAAGGAGGAGGAAGTCCTCAGATTCATCAAAGTCGCCCTTTTTTGCACGCAAAGATACATACAGCGAAGGCCCACCATGCCGCAGGTCGTCGAGATGTTGTCACGCCCCGTGTGGCTGAACGAGAAAGTGCTAACCCCACCGGGATTCATTGAAGATCCCCATCATTTTAAAAGAGGCCACGAAGCGACTCTAAATGCTCCTAGAGACTGGATCAATGAACTCTCACTGATGGATTCCACTGTCCCTGTTAGCATTGCCACAGCAACATTTTCTAACTTGTCTCCACGGTAGTGGAAGACCCTCCTGGAAAGAGAGATTCATGAGCAACCAAGAATGAAGATTGTTTTCATTATTTTTTATTTCTTTTTTGCTTGTAATTCTGCAGGTTATTATATTCTTATGTATATATCAATATTGTTTGGATGATTTCTTGCACCCACCTCATTTGGAGGGAATCTTAGAGAAACAATAGTTCCAAAAGTCATGCATTTATTTTTAGGCTTATGGTGGCTTTCAAAAATAACACCTGGATGTATGATGCAAATGAATAATTTAAATTTTAATTTATTTATGTAATTAACTATAAATTTGGATATAATTATTAATTGCATCTTATATTGTTAATTATATATAATTTTAAACTAAAATCAAAATAACAATCAAATAGTATCCATAATAATTTATTACATGTCAAATTAAGAAAATAATAACTAATTAAAGAAGAGAAGCCTTGGCGTACCGGTTGAGGTGTTATAGTGTGACTTTGAGGTCACGGGTTCGAGTCCAGGAAGTAGCCTCTTGCAAAAATGCAGGATAAGGTTTGCCTACATCTCACCTTTGTCGTGGATAGAGCTGTCAGTTAAAATCGAAAACCATAAATCGAACTAGACCAAATCGTTCGCAAATTATTCAGGTTACAGTTTGAATTTTGGAACCGTAAACAACACTGGTCTGGGCGTGGTTCCTTCATTTAATTATCCTGACCGGAACCAGAAGCGCAACATAAATGTCTCGAGCAATTTTAGAATATTTGTACCGAATCCGACCCGGATCGAAGCAAAACCAAACCACAATCCGTTTATTATTATTATTCTTTTTAATATATATTTATTGTTAATATTATTATATTTATAACATTAATAATATATTTTTATTATCTATACGACTATATACCTATATCAGCGTTCTAATTGCAGCGCCGTCTGAGTGCAGCCCTACTCAGTGATGGACTTTGCCAACATACAAAGGTGGTATTTGGTGGTTGTTATTTAATTTTGTTTATGATTATATTCTTTACTTTGTGCATGCTTATGCCTGTCATTCCTCAACTACATCGAAAAAGCGACTGTTTTTGTTGAGCATTGAGTGTTACAGTGTTACTGGTTGTCCATCATGCTAATGATCATGTTTATGTTAATTAATTTTTTGGATTAAGATTATTGTAATCATCCAATATTACCCATTCTTTTTTCTATTTAGTGCACCAAACTATATATTATTGCATCATATCTGTATTAGTTCAGTTTTAACATATTTAGACTTAAGAAATCATGAAATTATCGCTCAAACCATTTGAATTCAATTTCCTTTTCAAATATGTATTTTTAAAGAGATAATAATATTTGTGAATGTGTCTAATGACTTAAATTATGGAGTTATATAATGATTTAAACTATAACACAGAACCGATTGAAATCAGACCGAACCGCATAGAACCAGACCGAACCGTTAGTGTCCGGTTTGGTTTTGATTCTTGTTGAACTAGAATCGTTGACACGACGGTTCCAAATAAGGTTTTGGTTCTAATTTGAAAAACGGTTACCTTAGCAGTTCGGTTCACGGTCTTAGTAGAATCAGAACCGAGCCGGAATAGTGACAACTCTAGTGGTGGGACCCTTTCCCAGACCCTCACTGTGCGAGGATGCTTTGTGCACCGGGTAGCCCTTTTTTTTAATTTAAAACTCATCACGATAGATTTTATGTTGGAATTTGAATATTTGAATAGGCATATATAAATAATTAAAAGTATTTATATTATAAGCAAATAAGTGATCATCTGTATCTAATAAGAAAATAATATTGTAGTGATTTCAAGAATATTGAATCTGCTTAAAGCGTATTAGGCTGAACTACACCCTATTAAACAGGGATATTGAAAAAAGGAAATATAATAAATAAGAATAAATAATGGATTCTACTCAACATAGTGACAATAAAGAATAAGCACCACAGATTATAAAAATTTAAGAGGGCCGCATCTTCATATCTAGTTCATAATATAGAATTTTTTAAACTAATAATATCAGAACTTTGGCACTCACTAAGCACCCTCCAATTAGAATATTTTTGCATATTGCACTTTAAATATGTAATTTTGGCATTTTGTACCCTCAAAGGTTTTAATACTGACATTTTGCAATCTAAATATTCAGTTAGGAGAGTGCAAAATGTCAATATTAAAGCACAAGGTGCCAAAATTAAATATGTAGGGTGCAATGCAAAAAAATTGTAACGCACTAAAATTTAACGTCGCGTGGAGGTAACAAGTAATTTTAATCAATTTAATTGTTCATAAAAAAAATCAATGGTTGTGATGTCGGCATGTAATTATAAATTATTAAACTTGATTGCTATGATTTAAGTGTTCGCACGTGATTATTTTGGAAAATTTTTATTTTAGCAAACGGCGTGATTTAGAAGTCTGCGGGAATTGTTTTGTGCCGAGATTTTCACTTTGTTTGGTTTTAATGGCACAATGGAAAACCGGAGGAAAAACAAAAATTTTACCCACCTTTTAATAGCGTCAGTTCATACCCCCCACTCTCGGTTCAATTATTAAAACCGAACCCCTCTCAAATGCCGCTCCCGCACTCTCTGTTTTCCGCACTCTTGATGTCGCGCAAGCCACGCCCTTTCCGCCTCCCGTAACTGCTCGAGGGAAGCACCAGAAGCGCCGGAAGCCCTTTTCGTCTCCCGTACTGTATCATGACTTTCAGTCAAAATTTGAGCATGACGGTTCGAGTGGGATCGATAAAGGAAAGGCAGTGGTGGTCACTATCCCGAAGCCAGCTTCAGGACGTGGTCTGGTTTAGCCTCGAGCTTAAAAGGTATTGGCCAACAGGAGGCCAAGGAGCATGAGGATGTGGTGACAGGTTTGGAATTTTAGTGTATAAAATGTTTATTTCTCCTCCTCCCAGCAACACTTAAATAAATAATATAAATTTGTATGTAGGTATCCTCATAGTTTATGGCGTACCGTCTAAGGTCTTCTTTGATACAGGTGTATCGCACTCGTTCATAGCGGAATCTTTTGCTCATAAGCTTGGCCTATAAGTCATCATCGACCCGGCGCCATTAGATATCATGATGCCTAATAGTTCAGTGATGCAGATTAGTTGTAAGTGTAGGGCGTCAGTATTATTTGGAGAAGAAGAAATCGTGGTAGAGGCGTCCCTTTTTCCTATTGCGGAGTTTGATCTGATTTTGAGCATGGATTGGCTGACTGACGTGAATGCCAAGATAGATTGCAAAAATAAGGAGATTAAGCTAGAAGGACCTGATCAGTCTCTCATTACCTCCGGAGTTTGAAAGGAGTTTCCAAGTTGATCATCTCGTCAGTAAAAGCAATGAGGCATGTCAGTAAAGGGTGTCCCGCCTTCTTGGTACTGTTGCAGGCGGAAGCGAAAGCCATTTGCAGGAGGTACCAATAGTCTGTGAGTTTCTCGATGTCTTTCCCGAGGAGCTACCTGGTGCTCCGCCCTCTAGAGAGATTGAATTCCAGATTGATCTTATTCCTGGATCTACTCCAATGGCCAAGGCTCCTTATCGCATGGATCCTAGAGAGTTGGCTGAGTTAAAGCTCCAGTTGCAGGAGTTGCTTGATTTGAGATTCATCAGACCTAGTACGTCGTCATGAAGAGCTCCAGTCCTCTTTGTGAAGAAAAAGGATGACAGTTTAAGATTGTGTATTGACTACCGATAGTTGAATAAACTTACTAATAAGAACAAGTATTGATGCACCCTTCGTCGCATCTTCATTCTTAGCTGTATATTTGTATTTATTTTGGTATTTAATTTCAAGTACTCATTCTAATTTCATGTACTTGTTTTGGCTCGTCGGTTTGACCGGCCGATGAGACCTTGATTAAATAGGTCCAGTACTTTAGGTAGCTAGGACGGTAAATGCAAGCTTAAAATTATTTAATGTCACATAACTTTGAATAAAGCAAGATATCTAAGAGATTATATTTGAACACCATATTTTGAAATCAAAATTAAATGTCAACTTGGAAACATTTGATATGGTATATTTTCAACTGCCAGCAAGAATTGTATTTGGAAGAAAAATATATAGATTTGTTTCCACTGGAAATCATTCTGAGCATAACAAAAAAGGGGGGATTTAGAAAGGAACTGTTACAGAATATCATCATTTGAAAATTAGTGCTTTGAAATCCTTATTAAAGCCACATGCAGGAAGATGAAATGGGACCAGAGAGAAGCAGGGAACGAACAATTGTTCGTTTCCCTGCATTTCCGACTAAATACCCCCATCTCCCGCCGCTCTAGCCCGTCGAAGACAGCAGCGCCGCGGCTTTGCTCCTCTACCGTCGTGGTCTTGTTCCCCCTCTCAACCCACGACGATTTCGTGGCCATTGTCACTGCTCCGGAAGCAGTCAACGCCATTGCAACGCCCGCTACGACTAGATCTGGCTCCTCCGTACCCTGCAAGCGCCGCCACTGCCTGTGTGGTCGCCGTCGACCCCGATTACTGCCTATGACGGCCAGTTCCCATCGATGTCGACGTCCAACACTCTTCTTCCGTAAACCGGCACTGGCAGTGAATTTCTGTTACAACCCGTGCGTTGACTGAACATGGGCAGGCTCAAATGCTTGGGTAATCTCACCCCCATATTGCTATTCTTGTTGGCTTAATTTTATGCGCCTAAATTACTTAATTATAGCTTGCCTCGAACGTTCTCGCTGCTCTAAATACTGTTTATTTCATAAATTCTTACTTGTGATACGGTTTGTGGAATTACACGACTCGTGGCAATTCAAAACGACAAAACACACAAAGAATTTTCTCTCGAATAATAATTGACGGTTATCACGAAGTTAGAACGATAAGATGTCTTCGCGCGCGAAAGCTCGATTTGGCTCGCTCGGCCTCTTTAAAGAATTAAAAGCTACCTATTTTTCAAATCCCATATTTTATTTTATAACAAAATAAAAATTATTTTGCTTAAAAATTATTAAATTTTGACACCCTAGTTCGAGTCTACATCAAGTCAAGATGAACTCATGTTCGCATTGTTATCATGTCCTATTTTCGAGGACGAAAATCTTTATAAGAGGGAAAGAATTTGTAACGGCCCAAAACGTGAAGTGACCGAAACGGATAATAAAACTCAATAAGAAATATCCCCATATTTAAGTTTTTTTTATATTGTTCCTTAATATGGAACTATTGTAGTAACATGATTGGTGGAAGTGAATGCTTAATGCTGCAAAACATGATCTTAATATTTTGGCATTCTCTTACTATTGAATTTCATACTTAATATTAAGTTGCTGGTTGGCTAAATTTTGTAAACTGATTATATGAGATAATTTTTTCATTATCAGTATTAGAAGAAGAAGAAGGAGAGTTAGCATTATTAGTGAAAGGACATAAAGTTGAGGCGGTGGAATTAATTTTATTGGTGGGATGAGAAACAATTGAGATGGATTTTCCCCCTTCTACCTTATCTGTTACCTCTGCCAACTTTCTCTGGCGTTCTTGCCCAAACCACAGTTAGGGCTCCCAGAAACGGAGTCGTTCTTCCTCCTCTCTTCTCCTCATCTTCCACTCTTCAATTCCTGAAATCGCATGTGATCTCTCATTTATGCTGGGTTCAGTTGTTGGCAAGGCTCTGCTTGACCTGAGCTTCGTCGGGCTCACGATTTGGTACTGATTCAATGCACAAGTTTCTACTTCCACTATAGGCCTTCTTGCTTCCTTATGTCCTTTGTTTTTGTTGACCGGAAGAACATGAGTAAGTAAGTTATTGGTGAGATCTATATGTGTATTTATTTACTGGTTGGTTTAGTCGATGTGCCCTTTCTTTCTTCTTGTCAGATCGGTCGAATTTCATTGTACGCATATAATTATTCTTATTCCTCTGAGTTTCTTCTAATTTGGGTTGGATTCAATGATGACTCACGTTTGGCTTTTCGTTTTATTTCTGAAAATGGATGATGGTTGTTTGGCCAACTGTTGGCTCTTGCATGTATGCGGGAGTAAATACTATGGGGGTTCTTTTTTTGGCTTGTGTTTGCCTGGTGTTGTTACCAGTTGTTTTAGTATCTACTTGGCCAGATATTGTTGCTCCTCCTTCCAGTTTTTCTTGTAGCTGGCCGGCCACTGTCATCTCTTTCAGTTCTAAATATTTCACATGATTATGCTTATGCTAGGATATTCCTATTCCGGTATCATGTTGTCAAGGCCTACTGTATATTGTATTTGCTTTACTTATGCTTTACTGTTATTGCTCAGCTTTGAGTTATGAGCTGGTGGTTGCTATGGGTTTATCCTTGGCTGGATGGTTTCGATTGAGAAGCTATATGGTTTTACTTCCTGGTTCCTATTAGTGTTTACTGATTGTGCTTTTGGGCTTTGCTTTGACTTCTGGCTGGCTGGTGTTATTTAAAATCTTGAGTGTTCATTGGGTTTGCACTTTGTCTCTTTTATGGTTATGAAACCTAGAGGGCTTTCCCTGGATGAGTAGCTTCCAAATGATGTCATCATATTAGTTAACATTGTAACTATAGTGAGGTGCAACCACAATAAATGATACGATTTCTATATAGATATCGCAAAGGATGACATCTCCAAATATACGTGACAATGACATGAGTTTTGATAAAAGAAAAGAACAACTGATGGTGAGAGCTACCTATTTAATTTATGCTTTAATGCTCTATTATGCATTATGTGCACTTGTCAAATACATAGTTACTTGCATATGCTAGCATGGATACATTACATATCACTGATACTTACTGTCGCTATGATGCATGGCCTTGTACGAAGGCAAATAGGCGATTACTATTCTGAGGGGATTAATAAATAAACAAACCCTAAGTATATTAACGAATTGCATACAACTAACATAAATGAAAAATACATTGATGCATGGTTATGTTAAGGGTACGACTGAACGTAAATGCGCATAAACAATACTAATGGTTTGCCAAATCAGTCAGCCGAAAGGCATAGACGCGTGTTGAACGTACTGATTTGACTACTGTAGATCCTGAGGGGTCAGACTGAAATACTGATACTGATACAGTTACCCTTAACATTACCTAACGTAAGAGATGAAAATATAACATAAGAACGCATACAGTTATACGGTTACATTGATGCATTAATATACTACACATATTACAAACATAGGAACTGATACAGTGATATTGAACACCGATACATTGCATAAAAACGAGAACTGATATGGTTATATAGTTACTCTACTCTATAGCACACACTGATTCATTTAGGAAATTATACTATTTTTTATCACATTGTTACACTACTACAAATGCACTCATACTGTTTTTCTTCCCTCTACTATATTGCTTATATAAATATGTTATATAGATAAACTCTTTCACAGTATTCTTACTGGTACTGTTATACAGATACACTGTTGCATAATTTTCTTACTTACACTGATACTATGATATAGATACTAAATTTGTCATATAACTATTTATACTGTTTTATTGCTACTAACATGTTTATACAATTATAATGTTGCTTCATAGTTTCATTACCGATACAAAAAATGGTTAGTATTGAAATATGCTTATTGTCATGTTTACTCTTTCATATTTGTATATACAGCAATAAAAAAGCTATATTCCTCACTCATATTTTTATGACTAAGTCAGTCTCCAAATTTTGTTTAGGTAACTGGCGTGACTTTAGATACATAAAGATAAATGAAGAGATGGTGGCAGGACAGAAAAACCTCGACGAATAATTCAAGGTGTGAGTTATGTTTTATTATGTGTATTATTTTATACTCACTGGCCTTACTTCATTCTGGGATGAATGACTTGAAAGTAGCTTAGATACAGAATTCATGTGGAGTCAAAAAAAATGAGGCCTCACATCAGGACAATTTTGAGCACTCTTAGGCAGAATATGTTATATGCTAAGTTTTCTAAGTGCGAGTCCTGGCTCCCAGAAGTGATATTCTTGGGTAACGTGGTTAGTAGAGATGGACTTGTCGTTGATCCAAAGAAGATTGAGGCGATCAGAGATTGGACAAGGCCGAAGACAGTTGTAGAGGTTCGTAGTTTTCTGGGTTTGGCAGGCTACTATAAGAGATTTATTCAGGAATTTTTGAGGATAGCCCTTTCGTTGACTTCGTTTATCAGGAAGGGAAGAGCATTTAGTTAGACCTTAAAGTGCGAGTCTGCTTTTGAGTAGTTGAAGACCAAGATGCACCAGTACTATGTCTTCCTTCAGGCATAGATGACATTTAGATTTATAGTGATACTTCTGGTTAGGGTCTGGGTTGTGTTCTCATGCAGCATGCGAAAGTTATAGCTTTTGCGTCCAGATAACTGAAGAATCACGAGAGAAATTATCTGGTGCATGACTTGGAGTTAGTATCCATTATCCATGCATTGAAAATTTGGAGACACCACCTTTACGGTGTACGGTGTGACGTCTTCACAGATCACAAGAGTCTCAAGTACATCTTTGATCAGCAGAAGCTCAACATGAGGCAGTGTAGCTGTGTAGGTGCCTCGAGTTTTTAACAGACTATGATGTAACTATTCAGTACCATTCGGGAAAAACTAATGTTGTAGCGGATGCTCTCAGCAGAAGGAGTTCTAGTTATTCTCTCATCACCCAACAAGAAGAGTTGGTGCGAGCTTTGGAAAGGCTAGAGATCACTGGTGTCGAGCACTAGTTTTGGCCCTATCAGTTTGGGTTGGATTGAGATAAAGTATGACATCAAAGAGAGGATTCGTGATGTCTTGCCCTTAGATCCAAAGATGTCAGAGATTTTTTATTTCACTCAAGCAGGTCAGAGAGATGATTTCATAGATCGTGATGGATTGTTGTTGTTTAAGGGCAAAGTGCGCATTCATGATGTCGAACATCTTCGTGAGGATATTTTAATTGAGGCTCATAACTCCAGGTATTCTATACATTCGGGCAGCACGAAGATGTATGCAGACCTCAAGAAGTCAGTTTGGTGGTCAAGACTTAAGGGAGATGTCTCAGACTATGTAGGGAAGTGCGAGGCTTGCATGTTGGTTAAGGCGGAGTGTCAGAAACCTGAAGGTAAGCTACAACCTCTTCTAATTCCATAGTGGAATTTCGAAGACATCTCTATGAATTTTGTGCATGACCTCCCTAGATCCTAGAGTGGGAATGAATCGATTTGGGTGATCGTGGATCGACTGTCAAAGGTTGTACATTTTTTTACCAATAAGAGGATCGACCAGGATCCAAAGTTGGCTCAACTATACACGGATGAGATAGTCCGGCTTCATGGTGTGCCAAAGTTTATTGTGTCGGATAGAGATGGTAGATTTACCGCCAAAGATTGGAGATATGTTCAGGAGTGTCTGGGTACTCAGTTGAAGTTCAGCACAGCTTTCCACCCCCGGCTGATGGACAGACAGAGCGTACAAATAGAATCATGGAAGACATGTTTCGCATGTATACCTTGGACTTTGGTGGCAAATGAGAGAAGTATGTCACTTTGGTGGAATTCTCCTATAATAATAATTTTTAGGCGAGTATTGACATGACATCAGTCAAGGCGTTGAACGACAGACGCTGTTGTACACCTTTATGTTGGGAAGAAAGCGAAAAGAGAGCTTCGAGCAAAGAATCATGGATAGATAAGACCACAGACAGAGTCAAATTCATTCAGGAGCGTATGATGATTGCTCAGGACAGACAAGCCAAATATTACGATCAGAGGCATAGAGCAGTTGAATTCAAAGTTGAAGACCACACTTATCTAAAGGTGAGACCAGTCAAGAGAGTCTCTAAGATTAAGCGGATGAAAAAGTTGAGTCCCAGATTTGTCGGCCCATTTGAGGTGGATTACATGACGTATTCCACATCTCCTATTTAAGGAGAGCAGTCAGAAATCCAAACCAGGCGATCAGTACTAAGGATACACTGATTGAGTCCAATCTGAGTATCAGTATTTTGTCAGTCAGAATTGTGGACTTGAGGATTCAGAAGCTCAGAAACAGAGAGATCTGTATGGTTAAGGTCCTTTGGATGAATTGTAGTCGGCCAGAGTTTACTTGCGAAAGAGAGGACAAGCTCCGTGATAATGAAGATTATGTGTTTCTTTTCGATTCAGGTATGTTTGTAATTTTTGAGGACGAAAATTTTTAAAGAGGGGAAATTTGAAACGCATTAAAATTTAACTTCGCGTGTAATTTTAATTTCAGGGGCAGATCACAAACAAAATTAATCGAGTCGGCGTCATGTGGAGGAAACAAGTAATTTTAATCAATTTAATTGTTCATAAAAAAAAATCAATGGTTGTGATGTCGGCATGTAATTATAAATGATTTAACTTGATTGTTATGATTCAAGTGTTCGCGTGCGATTATTTTGGAAAATTTTTATTTTAGCGATCAGCGCGATTTAGAAGTTTGCGGGAATTGTTTTGTGCCGAGATTTTCACATTGTTTGGTTTTAATGGCACAATCGAAAGCCAGGGGAAAAACAAAAATTTTATCAACCTTTTAATAGCGTCGGTTCACACCCCCTGCTCTCAGTTAAGTTATTAAAACCGAACCCCTCTCAAATGCCGCTCCCGCAATCTCTGTTTTCTGCACTCTCGATGTCGAGCAAGTCGCGCCCTTTCCGTCTCCCGTATTTGTTTGAGGGAAGCGTCAGAAGTGTCGGAAGCGACGGAAGCCATGGACAACCTCTCCTCCTTCAGACTATGGCAGCCTTCTCTCCCTCTATCCAAGTGTCATTGGAGTTCCTGCTTTAGCCCTAACCGACGATGGATAAGTTGTTGAAGCACTGTTTTAGATCCGGTGAGTGTTTTTCCCCTTTCTTTCCATTCTTTTTGCGGAAATAGTCATGTTTGAAGCCCAACATTGTTTACTCGATGTTCCTCTCGTCGTAAATTAGGAATCGAAGTACCCGGTCATCCGCAATCGGAAATTGATCGCTTATTTTTGGATCTAATCGCTGCTAGATTGAGGTAATGCACCGTTTTGTTGTTCATAAGTTGTTCAAATTAGTACACCTATTGTTTTGAGTTATATCCACCGAAACCCCAAGGGGAAAAGCGTCTAATTTTGGGGATTTCCGTGAAATTCAGATTTGATCGTTGTTGGTGCTTGAGATTGAAGGAATTTCTCATTTATCTCCAAATTGAGGTGAGACCTTTATTTTCGATTTTTCTTTCAAGTGAGATGATTCTCGTCGTCGGAATACACTTTTGGGAATCATTTCTAACTCCGATAATTTTATGGGTTTTATGTAATGAATTTCCTTAGCAATCGGGATCAGTGAACCACATCTTTGATTAGAGAAGTTCGTAGAGATTGGTTTTTTTTAATTAGAAGGAGAATCGTGGCGCCTCGCCGCGTGTATGAACGGCATACCACCACGGTAAGAAACTCGACTCTTTTTAGTTTAACAGTTCAGATTATTTTTAATTCATGTATTAACTATGTTAATTTACTCACTTAGAAATTACAAGTTCCTATAGTCAGAACCAAGTCAACGGGATAGGCATACGCTTAGGCTAAGTTAATAGATGCAGTGTCATGAAAACCCTAAGACAAGTACTTTTAACTAGAGCATTACTCCGTGTTTGACTCACTGAACACTAGTCTAAGTTAATTAAGAAAAGAAAAGGCGAGGAAGGTTTACCCTCGCGATTATGGTAGAGGCACACCACCGTGTTCTCAGGGCCAGTACGCCACCACTCGAACTTCAAGCTCATGATCGATGACCCTTGCTACTAATATGTAACTCCTTAGATAGGATTCTGTGCTCCACTTGAGGGACATCCAGTTCAGGGCACCATCAGGTTTGTCACTCAGACTACAATCATTAGTTTGTGTACAATCTTCCTTAGTGACAAGTGTTTATAAGATAACATAGAAGTTGGTTGAATCTTACATCAGTCAAAAATTCAAACTACAGAAATCAATAATTTGTACAATTGAGATAAAGTGTGTTAGATCACACAATTGACCCATTTTTATCCCAGATCATGAACTCAAGTGTCAAGTTTTATATTAGAGTAATTATGCAAATTTAAATTCAAATAATATTCACTTATAATATTTTTTTAAGTGTTGCTGGAGAGAGTACTTTTCATACTCTTCAGTGAGTCTGTCTCTTTTGGAACTTATTTTCACAAGGGGCTACGGTCAGGGAATCTGCTTAGGATAGGCGGTGCAGTCTTCATAGTTGTAAGTTTTGTTCAATTGTACCACTGTTGTTGTACTTGTTTCCCTTTTTATAGATATTATGTATACGTTATACTTCCCTCATGTTTTAATGTATCAGTTTATTCAGTTTTAGTTGACTTTGTGAATTCAGCTTGACAAGGTACACTTTTACCATAGATTTACTTACTCTTTTTCCGCTGTAAATTTTCTTTTTTAGCACTTCTATTTCTTTTACCTGTTTTATACCAGTTTATATACCGTTACTTAGTTTACTTGTTATCGCGGGCTCGGTCGGACTGCTAATTTCTTGTTAAACTTGGTTGGGGTGTTACAAAAACCTCCTAATTGGAGGCTGCACTTTGGAGTTAGACCGTAAATAGTACAATTAACTGTAACCACAAAACATAATCATAAATGTAAATGTGTCATAAATTTGGATGTAACTGTGTCATAATTGCGACGTAAAATTAACCATAGTCCTATTAAATTAGACATAAGTGGGTATATATGTCTTTCAATCGTCCATAGAGTTGCATAAAAATCATTCAGCAAAGGAGACAGCATATGCTATAAGAACCAATTAACAAAAGAAAAGTGGTTCAAACAAATGTTCATAATACAAACTTACTTGATCCATTAATCTGGCGTGAGAAAAATCTGCAGGCTACAGTTCATATCTAGCTCCATTTGGGCCCGCACCATGGCACAAAAATGTATTACTTCAAAAAAGCAATTTGAATGCTGCAAATCAATTGGCAGAGCACATTCTCTTTTGGCCCTGTTTGGACAGCTGTGGCGAAAAAGCGGAGGTGAAAAAACAATGGAGGGAAAAATATTAGAAATAAAAAGTAGATGTTAACCTATGAGAACAAAACCGCGGCAGAGAGAGCTCATTTTAGAAACCAAACGCCTCTAAAATAGCGGTGACGGTGGGAATATACTTTTCTCAAACAGAGCTTTTAATATGTCAATCACAGTTTCTTAAAAGCACATAAATAGTTTACCTCGGCACTTTAATATTAGTTAAAATCTCCCTCAAAGAATATATTGGGGAGAGAACTGCAAACAAAACTAGTATATATGAGGTTGTGCGCAGAAATCATCTGTCCGCACTGGAACAAATAATCTCTTCAAAATGGTCTGTCTGCTTCAGTATGATCCCATCAATATCTCCCCTCGAACAGGAGAAAAAAGACAGTCAAATTCCCTGCACATTTCTTCTACTTGAGGATGAGACCCGTCATTAGCCACGAATGAAAAAATCTTCCCTTTCACCTCAATCCAACTGCATCCGATCTCCTTCTTCAGTCCGTCTCCTTCCATCAAGGACCGGATTTCCGACGCATCTCTCCACCTTCCCTTCGAAGCATACATATTTGATAACACGACATGCATCCCTCCGTCAGAATGACGGCGCCCGTCAAAAACTCTTTTTGCTGCGACCTCTCCAACCTCTACATCCCCGTGAATCCTGCATGCGCTCAACAAAGTTTCCCACGCAGTTGTCTGAAGATCTTCTGGCACTGACTCCATGAATTTATATGCGTCAACAACAAATCCCGACCTTCCAAGGAGATCGACCAAGCACGCATAATGTTCAGCTTTTGGAGCAAGCTTCCATTCCTCCTGCATGGACTTGAAGAGCCTGCATCCTTCATCAATCAAACCCATATGAGAGCAGGCCAACAGCAAGTTCAAAAATGTGACTTGGTCAGGGTGAAAGCCACTTCGAGTCATCGTGTTGTAAAGTCCGATGGCTTCCGAAGCAAATCCGTGGTGTGCGTAAGCCGAAATCATCGCATTCCATGCAATCGTGTCGCGATTCAGCATACTCCGGAATGCTTGAGCGGAATCCTCGGCCAAACCGCATCTCGAATACATAGAAATCAATGAACTTTTTACTAATGTGTCCTGCTCATGGCCAATTTTAATTGCATATAGATGAAGCATTCTTCCCCATCCAAGGGAAACTAGAGATGCACATACTGAGAGTGCTACCATTAGAGTCACTTGGTCAGGCTTGAATCCCTCCTCCACCATTTCACAAAACAGAGCAAGAGCCTCCGTAGTTTGATATCCGGAAATCAATGTGTTCCATGAAGTTTCGCTCCTCTGCGGCATGCTATCAAACCATTTCCTCGCACCGATCATGTCATTTTCCTGAACATGTCCTTGAAGAATAGTATTCCACGACACTATATCCCTGCTCGGCATTTCATCAAACAGATGGAGAGCACTGCAAAGCATTCGATTCTGAATGAATCCTGCCATCATTGTATTCCAGGACATGACATCACGAGCGGGCATCTCTCTGAATAATGCAAACGCACAGTTGACATTTCCATTCTGTAAATGGCCGCGGATGATCGCTGTCCAGGAGATAACGTCCTTCACCGGCATTTCGTCGAACAGCTGTTGAGCAAGTTCCATCTTTCCAGCTCGTGAATAGCACGTGATCATGGAATTCCAAGACATGGCGTCTCGGGAGTCCATCTTCGCAAACAATTCACGGGCTTGGTTGATGCATCCGAGTTCAACGTAACCAGACAGGAGAGAATTGAATAGAGAAGTAGGGCGAAAGGGCGATTGATTGAACAAATCCATGGCTTCGTCCAGGCGTTTTTGGCGAATGTAGCCTGAGACCATTATGGACCAGGAGGCGCTGTTCCTCGCCGGCATCATATCGAAAAATTTCCGAGCCTCTCGAATCGTCCCGTTGCCGATGATTCCGGAGATCATGGAGTTCCAGCAAACAACATTTTTTTCAGGAATTCGTTCAAATAAGTTCCGGGCTTCCTCCAGCTGTCCAGCTTGAAGATAGCCAGTCAGCAAAGCAGTCCAAGAGACAACATTTTTCTGAGGCATAAGATCGAACATCCACCGCGCATCCGTAAGCCTAAAGTTCTGAACGTACCCAGTGATCATGCAGTTCAACGTGACCAGATTTCTGTGAGGCATTTGGTCAAACATATTGCAGGCCTTCTCAACCTCACCGTTTCTGAAGCAGCCCATGATGGCTGAGTTCCACCAAAATATGTCACGGCGAGCGGGTGCTGGATCTGCTAAAGATGCGAAATTGTGATTCGACGGTGCAAGCTTCAACAACAAGAGATTTTTGAAGGAGTTGAAGGCGGGTGAATGCTGCTGAATAATTAATCGAGGGAGCATCTCAATCTCCATTCCTTCTATCGCCGTTCATACTAACGCGTAAGTTAAAAGCCATAATTCATAACTGACTGACTGAATGATTATAGTGTTTAGCATAACGCCAATCATAATAGCGATATCAACATTTCATATGTAATGCTGCATCTGCTAAGAGAAATTCTTGGGTCCGGCTCCCGTACCCAGACTTTTTTTTTTGGGTCCGGGATCTCTCCACATGTCTTTTATATTAGAGGAGGACCCCTCCACTATATCTCAGCTCTGCAATTAGTAGAAAGTCTGTCATGCATTTTTTGCTGTTGGGGTCGGGCTGGCTTCATTGGACCAGGCTTCAAGACCTAAAAATTTTACCGCTACAAACTCGTATGTTGGTGCGCTGGACGCTTGTAGTGCAATTCAAGCTAAACGGACATTGTGGGCTGTGCACATAGATCTATGTGCGCACACTCACGTAATTATTTCTCAAGAAGAAGACGGGCGCAATAGGAGGGATTGTGCACATTGTTCGTATTGGTTCCGCTGGAGTTGGAACCATAACGATATAAGTATAAAGTAATAGTTGAATGTAAAACTATAAATTAAAACTTTATGGTTTTGAAAAGTAAAATGATAAAATTAAATTAATATTAATATGTGTACAAAGCATCCTCAACTGGTGCATTATAGGCAAACCTTATCAGCTTGAGCCCAAGGTCACACAGCAAAAACCTCAACTCGTGCATTAAGGCTCCCCTTCAAGAGCCAAAAAAATAATAAAGATTAACCATAGTTACATGTAGGAGTATGAAAATAAATACAAATAATAAAAAGGACCATTTTAGACTTTAAAGCGAACAAATTTATAGCAGATAAAGTAGGAATTAAAATTAAATATAAGAATTTGAATAACTCAAATGGGGCTTATTCTTGATCTTTAGACCTAAATTCAGGAGCTAAATTTATGATGTTTTCTAGAAAAACACAGCATGTATTGCTTAGGGCACAGCCCAGGCATGTGAGAAGAAACTACTAAGGCTTCATTTGGCACAGTGGCGGCGGTCGTGAATGTGGTGGCCATGAACTTACCTAAGAAAATTCATGCATTTTATGCACAAAACTAGTTTATTTTCTTGATAGTTGTTAAACATACATTCTGTGATAATGACGTTTTTGACCAAACTCATCCGAACAAATGACCCGCGGCAAAACGATGCCTAAAACAGATTTGCCCAAAATTTAATACAATCTCAAACATGTTTCACTGCAATCTAGAGAGCCATAGTAGGTGAAGGGGCCAAGATTTGCTGCATTTAATTTGTGCTGTAATTTTATTAGTCGAGAATAACAGAATAATGACTAGACTTTTGAAAGAAAAGAAAAAACAAGCAACAACAGCTCCCATCAGTCGAAGGGGTGTGGAGCATAAACAACTGTACAAAACAATACATTTTCTTCCATCGCATTGCTCAGCATGTTTAAGGAAGCATGTATTTTGACAACTGCGGGTTAAAGCGCCGGAGAACGGCTCACAAGGAGAAGAGACAATAATGTAGAAGACGAGAAAATTTGAATCGGCCCGGGCCAGCTCGCCTTTTTTCCATCACTGAGGAATCCCACGGTGAAGGGAAACCTTGAGGGGAGATCAAAGCTGGCTGTACAGAATCACTCTCCCTTCCTGTTCTCTTTACGATTCTTTACAAGTTTCAATAATCTTGACAACTGCTGCGTGAGTTTCAGCTGATATCACGTTCAGCCTCCGATGAAAATTCTGCCAAAATAATGTCCAAATCAATTATTATCATCTATACACGGGACATACACGCATACATACAAACAAAACAATTCATTCAAGCATATAATTTGGGACGGGTTACTGTTGCTAAAAACAGTAGCCCGCCATAAATTTATTTTTTAATATTATATATATATATATATATATATATATATATATATATATATATATATATATATATATATGTATATATATATGTATGAAGGGCAGCTCCGTGCACAAAGCATTACCGCGCAGTAAGAGTCCGGGGAAGGGTCCACCACAAAGGTGAAAAATATAGGCAAACATTACCCTGGTTTGCAAGAGGCTGCTTCCAAGACTCGAACCGTGACCTCAAGATCACACAACAACACCTTACTGCAAAGCACGGATACTTAAAAATAGTCTACGTATCGGCTCGAACGCGTATCGGATACGGGAAATGCTCGGAAACGTCGTTGCGTCCCCGACTAGCACCCGACATTGAGCTTCTACCAGCGAGGGAGCTTCCCGGCGCTGTTTCTGGACCCGGATCGATGCTTCTACAGGCAGGGGATCTTCGTCTTCCCCCCAGGTAACATCGATGCGTATTCGTTTCTCCTTCTACCGTCTTTTTTTTCCAGCGGGCTTCAACAGGCTGCCTTTACGTTTTGTACAGAGCCATTTGTGCAGCTTTTTTCTGGAGCTTTTTCTGCCCTACCTGAACAGAGCCATTTGTGCAGCTTTTTTCTGGAGCTTTTTCTGCCCTACCTGAACAGAGCCTTTTCTGGAGCTTTTTCTGGACATCTTTCTACTTCTACAGAGCAGAGCCGTGATCGGTGCTTCTACAGAGCCTTTTCGTTTTAAAATTTTTTTTAGGTCTTAAGTACATGGAAATTTTTTGGTTACGGGTCCCGTTCCTTAAGCTAGGAAATGGTTTAAATAAACGATTCAAAAAATATTGGGCTCACACCTTTTCCAGCAGTCGACTCCGGCATTTTCAAAAAAATCTTAACCTAGGCGACGGAAGAGGCGACGGTTTCTGCGAAAATTTTCCAGCAGTCGACTCCGGCATTCCACTCCGGCATTTTCCTTCAACTCAAGAAAGAACGGGACCGCCTGTGAATCTAAATCCATTGAGCACGCTCCGACGACTCTCTCCATACCTAATTTGCGGAACTGGAAGATATTGAGGTTCGACACATTGCAAATGCAACTGTACATTTAGTTCAACTTCAACTGTATTATAGTTTCTAGCTGCATGGAGATATGCCTGTGTGTGCATGGAGATATGAATGTATTATAGTTTCTATGATATAAAATTGTCCAACTGTAATTATTCTATTATAGTTTCAAAATCCGACTGTATTTTTAGTTCAGTATTTCTGTTTGATGAATTTCAAAATCCAACTGTATTTCTGTTTGATGAATAAGATAAATCCAACTGTATTTTTGTTTTTGCCTTCAAAATCCAACTGTATTTCTGTTTTTGCCTTGAATAATCCAACTGTTTTATTTAAACCCGTTCCTAGCTTAAGGAACGGGACCCGTAACCAAAAATTTTTCTAAGTACAGTGGATTTTTCTGGAGCCAATTGTGTGAGTAATTTTTTTATAGCAAGTGAAAACCTTCCATGTGTAAATACAGATCAACATTTCTATGAGTGCTTCTTATAACATGTCTCTTTTATTGCCTGGGCTAGTTGGGTTTGTTTGCTCAAACTGAAAATCATGGTGCAAACGAACATAAGTTTTCTTTTTTTCTCAAAACGAACTCGAAAACCATGTTGCAAACGAACATAAATTTTAATTTTGCCCCAAAACGAAAACACTAGATTTTTTCATTTTGAAGCAAAACGAAAACCGTAAATGAAAACGGTGCAAACGAACGGGGCTTAATTTTTAATTGAATTTTTTTAGATGGGCAGTTCACCGCAAAATTTTTTATACAAAATTTATAGAAAAGTTTTAATATATTTACTGACACGCGCGCGCGCGCATACACACAAGAGTGATAGTGCATGTCATGTGGGCACACGACAGTACCCTGGTACTCTTACGAACACGGGCTTCACATCACAACCGCCACTTGTATTCCCCTCGAGCGCATTCAAAAACTGACCGGCAACCGAAAGACTACGCTTGGGGGACTGCGAGCAACGGGAGTGTCGTGCGAAGTCGTGCGCCCGAGACTCCGAGAGCAGTTCGTGGTCAGGTATTGTTGTGCCCGCACGGCCCCCCGTGCACTGTCACTCGATATAAACACTATTATTGAGCATGAGGATGTATGTTGGGTTGTCCGAGATGTTTTTGGTGGATGTTGTGAGTATTAAAGTTTATTTAGGGTCTGTTTGGGGCAGCTCTGGCGGTTGGAAAATCTCTATTCCAACCGCCAGAGCTGCTTTCAGTCTGTTTGGGACAGCTCCCTGTGAAGAGCTTTTCAAAAATATGGAGCTGTTTTGCAGCTTTTCAGAAATCTCTCCCTCCCCAGCTTCTGCTCCCGCAAAATAGCTTTCTCTCTCACATGTTTTGGAAATCTAATAGTTTCTTCAGTTGGAACATGCTCAGAGGCCGGACGGCCTTCCTCCGGCGATTTCGAGCCCCGGACGGCTTTCCTCCGGCAATTCCAAGCCCCCGACGTCCTTCCTCCGGCGATTCCGAGCGCACTTCTGCACAGAACACCCAAACAGTCTGCAGCTTTTCAAAACTGCTCCTCAGAGATCTATTTTAAAACAGCTCTATCCGGACAACAGCTTTTCAATCCGCCAGAGCTGTCCCAAACAGACCCTTAGGCTCCGTTTGGCATGGTGGTGGCGGTAATGAACATGGGGGTTAAATTGTCATTTGTTAACACCCACCTAAGGAACTTCATCCACTTTTATGTTCAAACGGATAATGTTTGTTAGGTGGTCTTTAACGAATGACGTTTTAACCCATGCGTCTACGGCCGCCACCACCGTGCCAAACGGAGCCTTAGGGTCTGTTTGGCGCAGCTCTGGCGGCTGGAAAATCTCTATTCCAGCCGCCAGAGCTGCTTTCAGTCTGTTTGGGACAGCTCCCTGTGTAGAGATTTTCAAAAATCTGGAGCTGTTTTGCAGCTTTTCAGAAATCTCTCCCCCCCCAGCTTCTGCTCCCGCAAAATAGCTTTCTCTCTCACATGTTTTGGAAATCTAATGGTTTCTTCAGTTGGAACATGCTCAGAGGCCGGACGGCCTTCCTCCGGCGATTCCGAGCCCCGGACGGCTTTCCTCCGGCGATTCTGAGCCCCCGACGTCCTTCCTCCGGCGATTCCGAGCGCACTTCTGCACAGAACACCCAAACAGTCTGCAGCTTTTCAAAACTGCTCCCCAGAGATCTATTTTAAAACAGCTCTATCCAGACAGCAGCTTTTTAATCCGCCAGAGCTGTCCCAAACAGACCCTTAATCAATCGAGGACTAGTGGTTTCCTTGGATAAGTTACCCTAAGATAAGTGCATGAGAAAAAGGAGGTAAACATCTCGCATTACAGGTTTTTGTTGTTATTCAAATTAAGATCAGAACAGATGTGGAGAATTAAGGTAGTTTAAATTTGGCCTTATGTCATATTATTTCATCAATTTAATAATTATTATAATTAAGTTAATAATTACTATAATTAATAAATATAATATTATTTAAATAATATTTAAAAAATATAATTACTAAACAACACTACAAACGTTGTTCTTCCAAACAGATTCACAGATTCTGCCACCACTCTGCAAAACAGCTGATTATTCCACCACTGCTTCTCACCACTGCTTCTCCAGTCGCTGCAGCCGCGCCAAACAGAGCCTTAGCAATTTAAGACTTAGTTAAAGGCTTTCGATCGCCAGTTTTCCACCCTGTTGCCACTCCCTTCCCACTACTGCTCTGCCGCTTTCGATCGTTTCTAATGCCACGTTCTCTTTCCCTCCTGTAGAGTTGTCCTTGCTCCCAGACTTCGAGCCGCCCACGCCTCCTGTGCTGATCTTGTCCACTCATATCCGCCAGGACATTGCCAATTGTTAAAATACAACCGAAAATACGTGGACATCGCATTTTTTTGGCGATCCGATAGAAGATCTGATGGATAAAAATTCACCCGCACTGGAGCATGGTGCAATAGGCATACCAAAAAACTTTCCGCCATGGTGGACCTTGCATTTTATTTCCCCTACACCACTCTGCTTTTCCTACTGCTGCCCATCTGTTGTTCTGTCTCACTCAGCTGCCCATCCATCATTTGTTTTATTCTGCATAATCCTACATATGCCTCGATTACCTATTCCCGCATTCCTATAATTGCACCCAATTTTGCCCACGCCACCCTCCCCACCTCCGCTGGAGTCATTTCCCTGCACCTTTCACAATCACCCACGGCCAGACCTACCTCACCTCTATCATTTTCTCACAAGCATTATCTCTACCCCCAGGCCCCACCACTACCTCTCCTCCGTCTTTTTATGTCACCTACCTTCTTAAAGATCCAAACAAATATTCAAACCTTGACCTTGGGGCCAAGGTCAATTTTTAAGGGCGGCGTAATGTTACGGCGACACATCAGCTTGAGTACACCGCCCCGTAAAAGTAATGGGGGCGCGGATGGAAGCCTACTTGAATGCTCATATGCAAGGATATAATTTTGCAATTAATTATTATTACTTAATTAGTTAATATTTATTAATTTTATTAATTAAATATTTTGTAATTTTTTCTTACTCATGCCCTTTCTCATCGATATAAGGGAGAGGGATATGGTATGGATATGGTATGACCGTATGCGTGATATCTCTTTATGCTTTTGGTTTTAGGATCTCTCTTTGTGAGAGAGACTTCAAGAAGGAACTAGACTCCTCATCAAGGGGGGATTAAGGAACTAGTGAACTAGAATGGCGTTCCACCTGAGGGAAACTTGTCCTCCGTTGTGTGTAACATCCTTTGGTGGAGGAGTCAGCTGGAATAACACTATAAGAGATTGGAATAGCAGGTCAGGGGGGGAGAAAATTCTTATAATGGTTGGCCTAAGAAGATGGTACGATATTCTCGTCGGACTCGAGCCACTGCCACTTTATCACATCTATTGATCGACCCACATATTAATCCCAGACACCTCCTAGAAATTAGGTATTTCTTCTTCATCTTCGATTCATGAAAAGCCTCCTATTGCTTTGAGAAAGTGTCTGTAATATTGCACACAACATCCCCTTTCTCTTGTGTTTCTTATCTTGCTCTCAACTCTGCTTACAAATCATTTATTAGTGCCTTGGATAGTGAATCTATTCCACGGAATTGGAAAGCATCCATGAATGATATGAAATGCTATGTTAGAAGAAATGAAGACTCTGAGAAAAATGATACTTACAAACTGACTATGGCACCTATGGGCAAGAAGATTGTTGGAAACAAGTATATATACACTGTCAAATATAAATGTGATGGTTTCATTAATCAATATAAGACAAGATTGGTAGCCAAGGGGCTTATTCAAAAACATGATATTGATTATCAAAAAACTCATGTTTATGTAGCAAAGATGAATACCATCACGATCCTATTATCGTGTGTGTTACAACCAAACATTGGAATTTTAAGTAATTGGGTGTCAAAAATGTCTTTTTGCATGAAACCCTAGAAGATGAACACCTTTAAGTCCGACCTCGTTATGCAGGAGCTGAAACTGTAGACAAAGCTTATAAACTCAAAAAGGATTTGTATGGTTTAAAACAATCTACTCGGGCATGATTTGCTAGCATTCAACGGGTGATGAAGCAAGTGGACTAAAAACAGAGTAACAATGATCATATCTTATTTGTTAGACACCATCAAGGGAGGTTGTTGTGATTGCTATCCAGTGACACCTTTTACGACAGTTCCATGCTCTTCAAAGTCACTCTTCCCTTTGTTTAGCTCAATAACGTCTCAAGCTCCCCTTCAATAGGCCTCTATGACGCCTTACCTAAACACCAGCCCCATTGGTGGACATTACGAACAAATGAATCATCCACCCTACAAGGGGCAATCTAATCAGAACAGTCAAGTCCTCCCTCAACTGTCGTCTTCAACCCCAACCAACGGTGTGTGCATCCCCACCACTCCGGAAAAATCTCGATTCTTACAGTAGAGACTTCTAATCCATATTTCGAGAAAATCATCCATAATATGTATGGTTTACTTCCTCAACTGTCGTCTCAAGCCCATAATTAATCTGTTGCAACAGATGGTATATCTTACTTCTCACAAGTTGCTTCTTGGATTGTAGATTCTAAGCTAATCCAAATAATACCAAAGGCTCGACTAAAATATATAAAGTCAACCTATCCAAGGTATATTATTGTTATCAATGGTTCTACAACCCTTGTCACTAGCTCTGGAGTAGTATGATGCTCACTCCTACTATCTAAATTCAATTTTTTATTCATGTGTCTTGTTCTCAATTTAATTTGTTATCTATTAAAAGTCTCACTCAGGGAAATTTTTTGGGAGCGCTACCCGTACGTGTGCGGGAGAAAGGGTAGCGCTCCAATGCGCTTTGTATAGCGTTTTTTTTTTACTTTTTTTGGCCAACACCGGATCTACAACTGTACGCCCCGGATTTCTCCCGCTCCCACAATAAGGAATGCTACTTGTACCTAATTATTGTTCCTTACTCATACAGTTAACTCCATATCCTTCTTCTCTTCTTCCTGTATTACATAGGATCTTTAAACATGTTCGTGGAGAATGACTGTAGGGTGGTATTTATACTATATTAAAAAGGAAAAAACCCTTTTGGTCAAATATTCTGATGTGCAGCAGAGACGAGGACTTGCAGTGGAAGACGAGCTTTGGACCCATTTGGGGCTGATTTGGCGACTTACCATATATAGCGTGTCCGGATCGACGATCCAACTCCGTGGATGCGTAGGGATTCACGTTGCGAATCAATTTCATATATAGCTTTGTATTTTTCGGGTTTTATTTCATGTAGTTTTATTTTGGAATTGTGTATCCCGCAAGGGGGGTACGCGATTCCGTGCGATATTACCGCCTTGCTCTCGCGTATTTCATTTCACGCTAAGTTTAGCCACTGCTCTAATCCCGCTCCACTCCTCTCCCGCTCCACAGCTGCTCCAATCTTGCTTCACGCTAGGTTTATTCTTCTTCTTCCTCTTCTTCTTCCCACTCCACTGCCACTCCACTGCTGCTCCAATCTCGCTCCACTGCCGCTCCCGCTCCCCGCTAGGTTTGTTCTTCCTCCCACTCCACTGCCACTCCACTGCTGCTCCAATCCCGCTCCATGCTAGGTTTCTTCTACTTATTCTTCTTCTCATCCGGATTTCATATAAATTTTCATCCAGATTGGATGATCTCTGAATAGTCATCTTCTCATCCGTATTTTCATCTAGATTTCTATCCAGAAATCTGGATGATTTCTTCTTCTTAGGGTATGATCTGAACTATGGCTAAAGTATGCCCAAAATTATTTTAGTTCTTGGAGTATGATTTTGTTTATTCTGACTCTTCTTCTGCTTCTTGAAGAGAACTGCAAGGGGGCGGGCCATTGTGAAGAGAATTTCAGCCTTCTTCCTAATTCACTGTCCATTGTGAAGAAAACTCTAGAGTCTAATACGGTACTCCTAGCACTTGTTTCAGTCATTTAGTAGTGTTACTACTAGTCAAAACTTTTCAGTGAGAAATATTCAATATTATGCTAGTCAAAAAATTTCACATATATTATAACACATGATGAAGTTGATACTATTGGAGAGAATCTTTAATTTTTAAACTTAGTATTTTGCATGTGAATGTAACAAAACAATGATCAATTGATGTAATGATGTATTGATGTGGACATGTGATATATTAGTTGTATAGTGCTTGTCTTCTTGAATGTTATTTGTAGCATTATATGAAATGTCAATGATATAAAAGTCTTATTAAAAAAATTTCGTTATAATTCAAGATATGTACAAATAGTTGGTTAGTTGTCTTATTCTTATATTAATTAATACTTATATTAAAATAATTAAAAATGTTTCACGTATCTTTATTTTTTTAAAAATCACGTTTCCTGTATCCGTTTCTTATCGTATCTTGTATCCCTTCATTCCGGTGATCTCCTCCGCGGTGCCGACTTCGTGGAACCCCTTGGTAACGACTCCTCGGGTAAGATTTTGTATCTTTGTATTCTCCCCTCCCCATCTTTCTTTTTTTGTTGTCTAGTCCCACAAACAAAAGCCTCCTTGTCCAGAAAACAATCAACCACCTCCTGCCTGCCCAGAGTTCAGCCAACACATTTTGTCTGTCCAGAACCCAGTCGCCCCTCCCCCAGGCCGCCGCCCCTCCCCGAGGTCGCCGCCCCTCAGCCACCAGGCTGCCGCCCCTAGTTCTCTCCCTGTCCAGCCCTGCTGCCAGCTTAGTAATTAAAGGCGCACCAAGGCGCAAAGGGGTCTAGGAGCCTAGGCGCTGGCGCGCGCCTGACGAAGGCAAGGCGCAACCACATTTATTTTAAAAAATAAGCATCAAACATCAGTTCATCTTCTTGATCAGATTGTTCATCCATTATACTCAGTAATCATTCATTACTATCATTTATATCTCTTAAAAATAGAATTAATGTGATCACTTGCATCATATCTACGTCTTAACACTCAATTATGTTTCACAAACACTAAATCATGTAAAATTATTGAGTTCTTATATTATTTCTTTCTTCTTTTTGGAAAAAAATTGCAATAAAAAACGCACACAGGCGTGCCTTTTATGCCCCAAAGGCGCAAAAAAGGCGCACGAAGGCGCAAGCCTCTGAGCCTGGAGCCTTAGGCGTGCCTGAGGCGCGCCTTTAAAACCATAGACTGCCAGCCACCCAAAACATCCCCCTTGGCTGCTTTCAGCCCAAAACAGTCCAAATCTGGACTTTTCCATCCAGATCCAGCCGCCCTGCCTCTTCCCCTTCACTGCCATCACCCTTCATCTTGTGGATCCACCTCGAAACAGCCACCCAACACCAAATCTATGCAGATTTGGATATTTTATCCCGGTTCCAGCCATCCCCCGCCCGATCCAACCCTCCTAATCCCCAACTAGCCCTCCCCTTACCCGATCCGGTCCACCAACCACCGGAGTCCCTCTTTGAGCCCTCCAACGTTCAGATCTTTTTATTTACACCAGCCTTAACATTCGTAATGTGTTTTGTATTAGTTTGTTCCGTTATAAACATTGTTATAGTTTGGATATTATGTGTTCGCTTGGGAATCTAGTTTATTATGTTATTTGCTTTTGAGAAATCTCTAATTGCAAGAAGGATCGGTTCGCCGCGCGCTCGTGCTTTGGTCCTCCACGCGGAGGAAAGCCCAAGCCTGCTTTGCCCTAATAAATTATTCTGCCTTGTTTGAATTAATTGTGTGCGATTTTATCGTTTATTGCTGAATTTTGAATTAATCCGTTGGGTTTTGCATAGCATGTAGGGTTAGGTCACAGTTAATCCGCTGTCTATATTTTCGCTATGCGTCAATTGATATCAGAGGCTAGGTTGCGCGTACTTTTTGATACACAGTTGTAGAGTCTATAGGTTTTTATTACATCTAGGTATCACAATTATTCCTCTCCTCAATTTGGAGGTTTCGAGTCCACTTACACCCGCTCTCATAGAGCCCGTCAGGGAGATCCTAACGTTACAACGACGATTATTCTCGATCGCAGAACACCACTTTTAAAGATCGTGTTAACCCACCGACACGACCTTACTACACTTGAGACGATCAGTATGATGATAATCGTCGTTCATATCCTTGCACGAGAGCGGATTGTGTTGATCTTTCGACTTGACTACCTTAAAGATGATTATTATGAGGATCATCATACTGAGAGAAATCTCGAAAGTCAGTTTCATATTGTTGCCCCTTCTTTTGACGACTCATCGTGTCCCGAGTCTTTCAGTTATTGGCTCGTGGACGTGGAATATTACCTCGATTATTTTGAGTTGTTAAGTGAGTGTCGCATCAAGTTTGCGAAACTTAGGCTTTTAGATCAGACAAGGAGATATTGGTCTAGCGTTGAGAAGACTCACGTCTACATCGCATCACCAGTTGGGTGGACATGAAGCGTACATTGTGTTAGAGGTATTTGCCTTCGTCGTATTTGAGTCGTTTGCTCGACCAATTTTTTCCCTTCAGCAAGGATCCATGTCTGTCGCTGAGTATGACTATTTTGATGATTTAGTAGTGAGGAGTGATATCCGTGAGGACCCAACCATGACCATTTCCCGATTTAGGTTTGGACTTTGACCTGACATACACAATGTTGTTAAGACCGCGTGCAAGATCGTAAGATCGCACGATCTTACGATCTTGCACAAGGTAACGATCCACGGTTTACTTAAAATCGTCGTCCTGTTAGGATCGTTAGGATCATAGTGCAAGATCGTAAGATCGTTAGAATCGCACGATCTTGCACGGGCACGATTTAAACCTAATTAAAACCCTTTCACCCCGACGACGTTCCCAGGTTTTTGAAACCCTATCGACGGCTTTTCCTCTCCCGTGCACACAGCAGGTCTTCTTCTTCTTCTTCTTCCTCTCCCATGCCTTCTTCTTCTTCTTCCTCTCCCGTGCCTTCTTCTTCTTCTTCCTCTCCCGTGCCTTCTTCTTCTTCCTCTCATGTGCCTTCTTCTTCTTCTTCTTCCTCTCCCGTGCCTTCTTCTTCTTCCTCTCCCGTGCCTTCTTCTTCTTCTTCCTCTCCCGTGCCTTCTTCTTCTTCCTCTCTCGTGCCTTCTTCATCTTCTTCTTCCTCTCCCGTGCCTTCTTCTTCTTCTTCCTCTCCCGTGCCTTCTTCTTCTTCTTCCTCTCCCGTGCCTTCTTCTTCCTCTCCCGTGCCTTCTTCTTCTTCTTCTTCCTCTCCTGTGCCTTCTTCTTCTTATTTTTGTTGCTTTCTTATGCACATTAAGTTGAAAGGCAAATTTGGGGAACCTACATTCAGACGGTTGTTATCAAGCTTGTGAGTTGTGACTGAAACCGAGATATTCATCTTCCATCTTCCTCTGTATACTCTAATGCTTATAGCCTTATGCTATTGTGTCTTCATTGGGTTTATACTATTATGTCTAATGCTTAAATCATTAGCTTTATGTCCAGATTTCACACTAATCTGGACAGAATTTCTGTCTAGATTTAGATTTGTGTTAATTTAAGTGTGTGTGACTGTGTGAGTGTGTGTTAATTTTAGTGTGTCCATATTTTGATTTCTTGTGTTAAATGTTAATTTGTTCTTACAACTTCTTTAATTTGTACAAAACAATAGGTGCATTGTAGTGTTGTATTGTGTTAATAATGGCGTCAAGTGGTGGTTCAAATAGTTCATCTGGGAGCAATATTGCTCGTATTGTATCTAGAATGCAAAAGACTGTTGTAGGAGCTAAATGTGATGTTGGATGGAAGTATGGCATTCCAGTAGAGGGAGATATAAGGAAAAAACAATGCAAATTTTGTCAGAAAGTGGTGACCGGAAGAATATATCGGTTAAAACATCATTTGGCGTGTACACAAAAGGATGTTGGAGCTTGTAGAGCCGTGCCAGACGAAGTGAAAAAGAAATTATGGGATATCCTAGTTGGTTGGCAAGAAAGACTATCGAAGAAAACAATCTCCCCCGTAGAAGAAGAGTCAAGTGGAACTGCGAAGAGGAAAATAGAGGATAAAAGCCCTACTAGTTTTTTCAAGAGAAGTGAAAAAACTCAATCTACAATTAACAACATTTTCAAAAAGGGTGTGCGAGAGGAAGCATGTAATGATATTGCTTCGTTCATCTATAACAACGCAATACCATTTAATGTGGTAAAGAGTGATGAATTCCACAAGATGTGTGAGTCTATTTCAAGACATGGATTGAGTTTCAAACACCGTCTTATCATGAAGTTAGGGTGAAATATCTAAAGCAACAATATGATTTGACAATGGAGACTCTTGCTGAACATAAAGTTCATTGGAAGAAGCTGGGATGCACAATAATGACTCATGGGTGGACGGATAAAAGAAGAACACTAATAAATTTCTTGGTGAACAGCTTGGGAACAGTTTACCTCAAATCTATTGATGCATCTCAGATGACTAAAACAGCAGACAAGATCTTTCAGATGATTGACGTCATTGTGGAGGAGGTAGGTGAAGAAAATGTTGTCCAAGTAGTGACAGATAATGCTGCAAACTACAAAGCTGCCGGAGAAATGTTGATGACTAAGAGGAAAAAGTTATATTGGACACCTTGTGTCGCGCACTGCATAGACTTGATGTTGGAGGATATGGAGAAGAAGATAGTTGTGCATCATGAAACAATTCCAAGGGCTAGGAGAATTACAATCTATATTTATTCAAGAACTAATCTCATATCTATCTTGAAAAAATTTACAAAAGATAAAGATTTGGTTAGACCAGGAATGACTTGCTTTGCCACAACATACCTCACTTTGGGATGCCTTCATGATAAGAAACTTTCATTGATACGAATGTATAACTCAGATGAATGGAAGGGTAGTCGGTTTGCAGCTTCAAGAGATGGAAAATTGATTGAAGAAGTCATTATGGATAGAGAGTTTTGGAAAAATATTGTTATTTGCTTGAAGGAGGCATACCCATTGATGAATGTGCTGCGATTGGTTGATTCAGATGAGAAGCATGCCATGGGATTCATTTATGAAGAAATGGGTAGGGCCAAAGAGAGAATTGCACACACATTTGATGGTGTGCAAAAATAGTAAGTTGGTTTTATTAAATTGTTGATTTGCTCTCTTGTAGTATTGTTTTAACGTTAAACCTATTTGATTTTTTTCATTGTTTAGTTATCAACCAATATGGGCGGTTATTGATGCAAGATGGGACAAGCAACTCCATCGGCCCTTGCATGCTGCTGGCTATTATTTGAACCCCCAATTTCATTACAGTCCTACATTTAAGGCTGATTATGAAGTAAAACGTGGACTATATGACTATATTGAAAGAATGACAGGGGGAAACGTAGATGAAATTTCAAAAATTGATAGCCAGCTTGAGGATTTTAAGAATAAAAGGCATTTTTTTGGATCTTTAGTTGCCAAAACCGGAATTAATATCAAAACTCCAGCAGCATGGTGGGATTCATATGGGGAGGAGCATCCAAAACTTCAGAAATTTGCTCTTCGTGTGCTGAGCTTGACTTGTAGTTCCTCTGGATGTGAGAGAAATTGGAGTGACTTTGAAATGGTATATTTTAATAAATAAGAAATCTTTTATATGTTGCATTTAAATTATGTTATGTAAATTAACTTTTTTTTAGGTACACATAAAGAGAAGAAATCGCTTAAAGCAGAAGACCATGAATGATGTCATCTTTGTGATGACAAATTCAAGATTGGGCAAAATGAAAAAAAGGAGTGCGGATAATTACAATTTTGATGATATCCCTTCAGATGATGAGTGGATTGTTGAAGATGAAGATGAAGACAATCTGATGGTTGCAGGGGAGGAAGAAGAGGCTCCAAATGAAGCGGATTTGGATACTCCTGATTTCATTGGAGAACTTGCTGGCGCTGCAGAAGAGGACGAAGAGGCAGAGCAACTGATGGTTGAAGGAGATGAAGATGCTTTTGGGGAAAATTTAAATTTTGACTTGAGTGATTTTCTTTAAAGTGGGATTGAACACTATTGACTTTTTGAAATGTAATATTTTAATGTGATGGTATGGTATGCGACTATGCATCTGTCTTTTATATTAATATTTTGATGTGATGGTATCATTGATAATTTGGTATGTTATGCAATATTATATTTTTATTTGATGGTATGTAGATTGTTACATATTTCTCATGTTTTTGATTTAATTTTTATTAAAATACGATCTTGCGAGCCGTATCGATCCTACGTTTTACGATCTTAGGGATGCCTCCCGATCTTAGTTAAGATCTCGATCTTCACAACATTGGACATACGTACTAAGGTAGGTTATCAAAGCTCGAAATCCCTCAAGCAGACGTATCAACTTGCCCTTGGTTATAAACAATCGCTGAGATCAGCAATCGCTGAGATCAGCAAGAGCTGTTTGATGGGATTCTCACCTGGACCTCCGCAGTACGAGTCCCTCCCATACTGAGGTCACCACGACGCTTACCACTATCCTGTCGGCCAAGACAGAAGTGATACCTGATACGGATTGCTCTCACCCCAGTGAGGTGCTTAGCCCAGTGAGTGACCTATCTCTTGTTTCTGACCCATCCCTTGTGACCCCGATTAAGAGCGAACCTGAGCAGCCTAATGAGTCTGTAGTTTTGTGTCCCTCACCAACACCTCTTCCTCTGTCATACACCGGGTTAGTTAGCACTCCAACAATAGATCCATTTTCTGACACCGCACCCACAGACCCATTCTTGAGTGTAGGTCTATGTCGCTTTCCCCTTGTCATTGCCTGGAGTCACATCACGATCAAGAACCCAAAGCCTGATGTTGATCTCGTAGTGGTTATGTCACCCATTAGTGGGGACACTACCCCTCATGATGGTACTCACATGAAGGATCATGACCCTAGTGACAAGTTCTATGACGACCCCCCGTTGAGCCTCCTGATGATCCCCACATCCTGGTGAAGATGAGATTCAGGTAAGCGACTCATGTATGAGTATCGACTTACTGACGCTACTTCCATTATTGTCCCTAACCTTGCCCCAGTGGTTGTATATTGAGTGGAGCATCAAGTATCTAGGACTCCCCTTAATAAACATGAGTATACTCCTAATATTGTGGGGTCCTATCTTATGACTCATCGCACTCTCGATTAGTTTTGGGATACACCACCCGCTGACCCACCCGATGAGTTCTTTCTTGTCGGGGACACTCATCACACTATAGAGTCAAGTCTCCTAGTCGGTGTACATGATCTTCACTCAGGTGGTCGTCTCATTCGCGATGACTTTTCGTACACACCTCCTGGTGAGACCCCAGATGTGTTACGTCCCCTGAAAGACATTTGACTCGTTAAGAGCACGTTTTTGAGTATAGATGTCTCACGCGGTCATCTGAACACTCATCACACACGAGATGAGTTTTTCTACACTCTGCCGAGAGAGCCCCCTGATAGGCCACCATATTTTAGAGACGTCCCGGTCATTATGTTTTCCCGTAGCAGGCATGTAATGTCTGTCGTGTTTCGTTTGCATCATTTGCACGAGCCTGTTGAATCGTTTCTTCATCATTTGTATGAGTCTGTTGTGTTGCTTGTTCATTGTTTGCATGTGTGTCATGAGTCGGTCCGACGAATAATTCATATTGGTAATAAATCTTATAAATCACATGTGGTTATTCATTGGCAAGTGCAGGTACTTCATGAAGGCGATTAGGTGATGGTGAGAAACTGTGTTGTGAGGCTCTGTGCGAGGCTTGTTAAAAGTTTGAGCATTCGGCAAATGGATCTCTACTCAGTCCTGAGACGCGTCGGGACAAATGCTTATGATCGAGACATCTCTGCGAGCATGGGTACCCATACTGTGTTCAATGTCGAGGACCCGACGCCATACTTTGTGCCTCACGAGAATTCGGGCCCACATCTTGGCGGCCCTCCCGAGCCTTGACCACCATTTTTACCACCCGCCACTCAGTCTACCCCTGAGCCCTTGCCACCGCATTCATTGCCCTGTGCTCACCCCATCCTTGACCCCCGACTTACCCGGGATCCTGTCCCCACCGGCTTCACCATTGGCACCTCAAATTCTACTGAATCTTTCTACTAGTGTGTTGAGCTTATCACTGAGATCATTACGCATGAGTCCACCCCCTCTACAGACAGTCTTGTGTGTCGCTATCTGTGGATCAGTTGGTGATGAGAGCTACCCTGATAGATCTTTATCAAAGAGGTCGGGGGATCGAGCCCCGACCTCAACAACCTATCGGCCCCGTGGTGGAGTCGGGGATTGGTTGGGGTGTACGGCCCGCGGGCCTGATAAAGTCACCTGGTGATGACTCCAGGTGGGCCTCCTGATGGGAATCCATGGTGGCGGGCAGGTGGACTCCTGTCCAGCATCACATTCATCATACCAAATTTACCCCTTCCTTTTTAATTAAAAGACTTGCACATTTCCTTAGATATTTCAAAAAATTTCAAACCAAATATCTATATATGTAATTTGAGATTTGCCCCTCCAATAAAACTATAATCATCCAGTTATGGAAGCCTCGGCATACAGGAATTGCATTGGAATATGTGATTATTAGATAATTTAATTCTAATTATCGAAGCAATTGTACAAAAATCACATTGGAATAAATGATTAATTAATATATAAATTTATTTTAATATTCTCAAAATGAACTGACTAAGTATAGAACCGAGAGACATCAAGTCTAGTGTTTTCACGAGGGTGACTGCACGGGCTGTTCCTATTTTTGTTTACCTGTACTCTATTATATTAAATGAATGCTTAATGATATCATTAAACTCATTAAATCTAATTATTTTATTATCATTACTAGATAAAATATAAAACAAAAATCTTAATTTGTTTTTAGATAGTAGGAAACTGTACAAAGGCTGAGTGAGCGTCAAATTGTAACATGATCGAAATACTGCAACTCTCACTTGGGAATTAGGATGCCTTCACCAAAGGGGCCTTCCATGCAAACCCCAGAGCGAGCGGCGGGAGCATTGTCGTGTTGGGGCATTTCCGTGGCTGGGGTGCTGTCGTGGCCACACGAGGCCCCCGTGCATTGCCACTTGTACCTTACTATTTAATTTCTCTTTTTTTTTATTTTAGTTGTGAGCGTGTATCAATAGGAAGTTTTCCTTTTATTTTCAGTCATTGAGGAGTGATGTTCCCTTCTCTTTAGCTCTCTTGAACATTTGAGGTCATTATTAAACACCGCGTTTATATAATTTTAAATATTTTATGTAAGGTCATTCTAAATTTATTGGTATATTTTGTTCTTTCCCCTTAGAAATAAATATACAATTTTCAGTCACTGTCTCGTACTTCTAATGTCCGAGAATGTGTAAGTCATTGTGTTCTTATAGCCCCCACCCACCACCACCACATCTTGCAAAATGTAATAATCATCATTTAACTAAGATCACTCAGTCTCCTATGTTTCAAAAGAAAATTCTCATTCCATAGTAGCACTTTGTCAATATGACCTCATGTTACCACATCAGCAGGCTCCCAACAATCATTCTCAACTTTATTTCCATTCTCTTCATCATTTTTCCATCAGCCCTATCTTTTTTCCCTTACAGTTATCTTTAGTTGCCTGCATTGTCCAACAATTAACCCCCATTGACAAACTAGATCCTCTTGCGACCAAACAAATCTCTGTTGGGCACTCCGGACCTGAAAAGAGCTTTAACCACAACTACTTTACAGACTTCCCATGTGAAATACCAGTTATCACACACAGATGCATTCTTCAATCTGTTTGTTCAAGCTCCACCAGCCCCCGGAGCCTCATCATAACATGCACGCATCAACTCAACTCCCCCAGACACATAAAACACCACCATGTTTGACACCCTCTCCTATCAAATATTAGATCTGTCATAGAGCTCTATGTATGAAGCAACCTTCAATAAGTACTATTCCATGGCTAATCAACCTTCAACAAGTACATTTGCCAGGTTCTCTATGTCATAGAGCACCTGGCAAATGTAAACGTTCATGCACAATCTCATCTATTATTTTGTTTATTTTCACCACTTAGCTCCCTTTCACAAATTTGCAGCATATATCTTTATGTAGTCACTACTCCCTCTTCAATTCATGTACCTATGATCATGTTCTCCATTTAGTTCCTCTAAGGTGGGTTGATGTTGGGTGTTCACTGTTAAGCACGAGTTGGACGGTTCTATTGAGCATCTCAAGACGCACTTGGTGGCTTGCAGAACACTTAGTAACAAATAATCAATTATGAGAATACTTTCTCTCTGGTGGTGAAGTTGAACATCATTCGTGTTCTGATTTCCCTTGTTGGTTACGACCACTGGAAATTGCATCGACTTAATATAAAAAATGACTTCCTCAAGGCAATCTGTCAGAGAATGTCATCATGCAACAATCATTTAGAAATGAGACTACAAAAGAGTCTCTTATTTGTCATCTGCGAAAACTTATATATGACCTATAGCAGTCTCCTCGAACATAATTTGAGGAATTTAACCGAGTGGTACAAAATATTGGCTTCACACGCAACAAGTCTAACTTATCCCTCTTTTTCATTGTCTCCAAGAAGGCATTGTGATTCTTCTAGTTTATGCTCATGATATCATTATCACAGGCAATGATGTTATGGAGGGATCTCCAAGGTAAATATTCACTTAGCCAACCAATTTTATATCATAGATTTTGGTTCCATTCCCAACTTTCTGGATATTGAGGTGACTTTTCATGGTTCTTCCCTCATCCTCTTGCAAAGAAAGTATTGCATCGACCCCCTTAAATATGTAGATTACTTGGATTATAGACCCATTGATACGAACATGGAAGTTAATCTGAAGCTCTCATATGGTGCTTCTTCCTTGGATCCTCTGCTACCTAATCATGATATTATCAAAAATTGGTTGAAAGGTTGATCTACCTAATGATTACTTGGTCCAACATTTCATTTGTCGTAAGTGTGGTAAGTCAATTCATGCATACCCATTGAGTTTCTAACCTACAGGTTGTTGAGCGCATTCTAAAATACATAAAGCACTCTATTGATCATGGAGTTATTTATCAATTATCATCTACTCTACCTCATGTGGTCTATGTTGACTATGTAAAATTTGTCGATGATCGTTGATCTGTAGGTGGGTTATGCACCTTCTTTGGACGCTATCTAATTACATGGAAAAGCAAGAAGAAATCAGTTGTTGCTCACTTCAAGCTTAAGAGCAAATATCGCTCCATGACCCCTTAAAGTTTTTTAGCTCAGTTTGCTCAAAACATCTTAAGGGAGCCGAAGTCTCTCTCTTTGTCCTGCAACAGTCCTTCGAAAGAATCAATTTGTGATTCAGATAGCTGAGAATCTTATCTTTTATGATGTGCCAAACACATCAAAAATGATTAGCATATTATCAGAGAGATGGCTGAGCATCGAAAAATACGGTATCAACATGTTCCTACTGTCTCACGGATTGTTGACAACCACACCAAATCAATACTACGACTATTTTATCTTCACTTTCTTTACAATTTATGCTCATACGACATGTATGCTCGAGCTTGCAGTGATGTGTGAATAGATATAGTTGATTCTTTGCAGTTTTTTATTTAGTTTCACATTGGTATGCAACTCTAGTCATGTAAATTTCCTATATAAATAGTTTATTGGTCACTTTTGAATATCAAGTGAGACAGAAAATTTTCACAAACTTTCCTGCAAAATTGATAATTTTTTTCATTGCATTTTTATATTTCTGTTCTCTGTATTTTCCTATACACAGACCTTATTCTGTTAGTGATACATATATTCAATATAGAGATTATTCTCTCACCCTCTCTTCTTTTCTAACAAAACAAAATAACAATAAACTTTATTCTAATATAGGGGGAAATCACTTGTTCTTAAATGAACTTTTTTTACTCCAAATATCATCTGAATAACTCTGGGATAAATGTCAATAAAAAAGCCTTACCACAAATCTCTCCAATACAGGAACAAGAATTTGCAAACTGTGATTGGGAAGGCTGCGAGCAATTGTTTCTTTCACTGTAGTACTGTAGAGAGCAAGTCATAGACCACATCACTAATAATTTCAGTAACAAAAAAATTATGTTTTAAATGACATAACGAAGGGAATTGGAGAAAAAAAATCCCAACCTCTCTGTCGACAGGAATGCAAGCAGTAGAGCTGTATAGGCTTGAATGATCATCATTTCAGCCTCACGTTGAGTTTGTAGCAAGGCTGCCTCGTCATCCTGATGACATTATCAACATCATTAAATCATAACTAATAAGTCTATTTTTGGTGCCTATATGGCTATATATATTTTTACAATCAATAATTGCATGAAAAAAAACGTATATCTGATATGCATATGTATGAGTAAAGAAAATGTAATACTCGCTTAAGAGGAAGAATAGGATCCATTTCATCAGACAAGTCTCATGTAGGAGTAGATTATTAGGTTTTAAACATAAGAAAGTCCATATTTGTGACGTCCATATTTTTACAAACAACACTGATATATTTAATGCAATTCAAGATGTTAAATGACAGTTTTTAATCTAATTTAGTTTCATAGCAAAAAGTTCTAGAGCAAAAGACGGGATCATTCAGAAGAGAAGACCATGGATCAGAAGAATATAGAGGTAAATATAGATATTAATAATAAAACCATTCATGTTCTTACATCAACCAAAACCTCCTCCTCTATGGCAGTATTCCCAGCCCCTTCATTGGACATAAAGATGGAGCACAGCATAGGCACAACTTCCCTGTAAATTTCTTTACTTGCTGATGTTCCTGGTTGATTCACCAAAACACGAGCAGATGCAAGGCGGAATCTGCATTAAAGTAACATATAAGTTATTAATTGGTTTGATAAAGCAAAAAAAAACACAAACGCTTTGGAGAAAACATAGATGCAGCAAGAAGAAAAAGAAACTTCATTAACGAGATGAAATAACCTTAAATCAATAACATAATGAAAGGCTAAATCTTATCTCAAACTGGACTGTTATAAACCTGTAGCTAATTAACCTCGTGAACAGTTCGTCAAGCGCAAAGTGATAAGGTCGTCTGCTAGACATAATAGCTTGTCAAGCTCAAAGAGATCAGGTTGTCCGCTAGACAATGCAGTACTCTACGTGGCATGGAGGGGCATTGGGAAACATAACGTATGTCTAAGATCGGTGATGATGGTGAGGTGCTTTCACCGGAAGCAACAACACGAAGTAGGAGGAAAAACTTGACAGAACTATCTAATGCTAAGGCAGCTCAAGCACGGTGATTGAGGAAGGATAAACCAGGAGAGGAGAGAAGAATGCAAATATTAAAGTATGAAACAGTAAAGAGGGTGTTGTTAGGCTAAATGAGAATAGTAACTAGGAAAGTTTTAAAGTACCAGTATAGATTATGTTTTCTTTAATGATAAACCCAAAAACCATAGGAAACATATTAAAGATATTTGTGAATAGAGTATATGATTTTTTTCTCTTAGTAGTTAGAAAATGCCAGCAAGCGTGTGTAATTATTATACTTTATGCAAATAGAAAAAACAAGTACATATACACATTTATAATTAAGAGGAGTGGCATCACAAATCTAACTCACAATGTGGGACTAATCAATACAAGATAAACAAAAACCCTAACGGTTCATTGAAGCGGGTCCTTGCATTGGGCTTCTATACAATTCCTTTCTTCTATACAACTCCTTTCTTCTATACACCCCTGCAAGTTGGAGCATATATATCGTAGGTTTCAAGCTTGGAAACAAACTAATGATAGAGTGGCGAAGCAAGACCTTTGCAAAGATATCAGAGAGTTGGTCTACAACACAAACATGTCGGAGATCAATTTTGTGGAGCTAGACTTTTTCTCTGATGAAGTGTCAATCTACTTCAATGTGTTTGGTGCGTTCATGAAAGACTGTATTTTCTGATAAATGGATGGCATCTTTACTATTGCAGTAGAGGAATGCAAGCAATGCTGTAAATATCAGATGTCGATGACATATCAGATTGCGTTTTTAAATGTCGAAAGTCGGAGACATGTCGGGGATATTTAAAAATATAGGATTTGCATGTCTTATAAATAATTTTTTTATGTATACTAACTATAATTATATGATATACAAATAGAAAAATAATATAAATAAATAAAAAATGAGCCATTTATATTACAAAATAAAAACAAATAGTATCTAAGATAAAATATTATTAACAAATACAAAATGATATATTATAAAATATATTTAATAGTATACAATTATTATTATTTTCATACCAATAAGTTTATTGCAAATAAAAAAAATTTAAAAGTTAAAATTCCTTAATTGATTATAAGTCTTTTTCAAACATATAAATTTATATTAAAGACAAGCAAACAATCAACTAATAAATGTATTAAATATTTTCATATTATTTTGTAATATGAAATTAAAAATTGTGAAACAATTATAAAAATTAATTGTAAAAATAGAACGTTAAAAAAAATCGAAAAGATGAGTCTAATCGATTTAAATATACATAATATAATGCATATAGACACTTTAAACATATGTTGCTCTGTTAATATAACATAAAATAAAATAGATGACGATACATTTAAAACTCGTGTCGGTCGATATATCAACAAAAATCGGACATGTCGGCCTATATTTTACAAAATGACATGATTTTTTTTTTAAATATCATTTTGCCATTAAAATGACATGTCAAGAGATGTGTCGGACTTGTCGGAGGACATTTAAAACAATGACTGCAGAAGATGTGAAAGATATACCAAGATTAGTAGGAAGATTTTTCAGCCAAGTAAGCTCGAAAACGACAGACCATCAAACGATACTCAACTTCAACAGAAGATCGTGTCACAATTGATGGTTTCTTGCTTCGTCGAGTGACTAGATGTCGTTTGTAGATCAACGATCATCAATGGACCCCGCACAATCCACATCAAAGTAAGAAATTAGAGAAAGAGAAAAAAAAGATGTATACAGAAGCCCTTGGCCAAGAACGTTCTTTAGATAGCGAAGGATTTGCTCAACTGCTTGAATGTAGGATGCACGAGGAGCATGCATGTACAGGCTAACCATTTGATACATATACATCTTGCAGACAAGTGACACTCAGACAATCTATATGCTAGAGCTCTTGATGCGGAGCAAGACGAGCACTTGTAGTGGATGACAAGTTTTGGGGCCGGTTTGGGGCCAATTGGCGTCTTTCCATATATGTTGTGTCAGGATCGACGATCGGACTCCGCGGATGCGTCCGGATTCGCGTTGCGAATCAATTTCATATATTAGTTTATTATATTTGTATTTATTTTGAAGTATTTGGGTGGCCCCACCTCTGGCCAATCATAGTCGTTGATGGGGGATGCTCTAATCCTTGTTTTATTATAAATAAATATGATAGGGGGCTGATCTAGGCATTGCAGAATTTGGTGGAAAAAATCACGGATTCCCACGATCAAGCCACGGTGCCGACTCCGTGGAACCCTAGGTGACGACTCATAGGTGTCTATCTTCCTCCCTAAGGTATCCTCTAACCCTAGCTCTCTTTTTCCCCCTCCTAACCCCCTCTCGCAGCCCCCCTACAGCCTTCAAATCGTTCATCTTCTTATTGTCCAGAAAAATCGGATCTCTCATTTAACTATTCATTTATGCAATTCACTATTCCATATATTTTATAGTTTCAACAGTAACCCCTGCCTGTTCCACCGCCGGCTGTCCAATTCCCGAGCCAAAACCGCCTCAACCTTTGTTGTTTTTGCCTCCCTCCACCCATCCAGCTAGAATCTAAGACCGGCAATCACCCCACGGCCACCGCCACCCTCCCACGCCTCCTACTGGCCAGCCACCCCCCCCCCCCTCATAGCCCTCCACCGTGGATTCACTTCCAAACAGCCCTTATTTCCAGATCAATCCAAATCTGGAAATTTCAACCCCCGATCAGCAATTCCCTCCACCCATTCATCATTCCATAGCCCTCATCCGTTACCACCTCATCGGATCTACCCACCCCCGCCCGGATCTCTTCCTACGTGACTGTATCTATCCATTTCCGGCCCATTTTCATCTTCCGTCCACTCTCGATCGCCGATCCACGCATCCGGCTCTGGAGTCTTCATTGCCTTGGTCAGCCCGCTATTTACTTATTTAGTGAGTATTGTTGTATTGGACTATTATTCTTCAGCATTTATTTATCGGTTTGGACATCATATTTGTTTGGATATCTTGTATGGTAGTAGTGTGTTAGATAAATATTGTGATTTGCAGGGTTTATTCGCCGCACACTCTCGCTTTGGCCCTCCACGCGGAGGAAAGCCTAATCTTGTTTTTGCCCTAATAAAATATTTTGTATTGTCGTGAATTTATCTACGTGGGATGATTTTAATTTATTATTCAATTGTGATCTAACCGTCGGACTTTTGCATAGCATATAGGGTTAGATCGTCGATTTTCTGCCGCCTATAGATTCTCCCTGCGTCAATTGGTATCAAAGCGAGGTTGCGTGCACTTTTCGATACGCAATCATAGAGTCTAGGTTTTTTGTTATGTCTAGATGTCACAATTATTCTTCTCCTCACTTTGGAGGTCCCGAATCCACTTGCACCCGCTCTCACAAAGCCCCATCGGTGAGACCATCACATTACTACGACAGTTATCCTCATCGCAACACACCACTTTTAGAGATCGTGTTGACCCACCGACACGACCTCACTATGCAAGAGACGATCAGTATGATGATTGTCGTAGTTCTTATTCGTACACGCGAGCAGATCGTGTTGATCCTTTGATACGACTCGGTTACCTTAGGGATGATTATTATGAGGATAGTCGTTCCGAGAGAAATCTTGAGAATCAGTTTTGTACTGTTGCCCCTTCTTTGACTGCTCATCGAGTCCCCAGTCTTTCAGTTATTGGCTCGTGGATATGGAATATTATCTCGATCATTTTGAGTTAATCGGCGAGCGTCGCGTCAAGTTTGCGAAACTTAGACTTCTAGATCAGGCGAGGGAATACTGGGCTAGCGTTGAGAGGACCCGCGAGCGAGACCATCTTTGTCGCAGCACTAGTTGGGTGGACATGAACCGTATATTGTGTCAGAGGTATCTGCCTTCGTTGCATCGAAGTCGCTTGCTCGACCAATTATTTTCCCTTCAGTAAGGATCTATGTCTGTCGCTGAGTACAAGGATCGCTTTGATGAGTAAGTTGTGAGAAACGATATATGAGAGGACCCAGTCATGACCACCCAGATTCCGGTCTGGGCTTCGATCTGACATTCGTACTAAGATAATTTATCATAGCTCGGAGTCCCTCGAGCAGACATATCAGCTCACTCTTCGTTATGAACAGTCATTGAGATCCACAAGAGCTGATCGATGGGATTCTTACCTTGACCTCCACAGTACGAGTCTCTCCCATACTGGGGTCACCACGATGCCTACCACTGTCATGTCAACCACGATAGAAGTGATACCTGATGCGGATTGCTCTCACCCAGTGAGGTGCTTAGCCCAATGAGTGACCTATCTCTTATTTCTGACCCGACTCTGTGACCCCAACTGAGAGCAATCCTGAGCGGCCTACTGAGTCTGTAGTGTTGTGTCCCTCACCCACACCTCCTCCTCTGTCGTACACCGGGTTAGTTAGCACCCCAACCACAAACCCATTTCCTGACACCACACTCACGGATCCATTCTTGAGTGTAGGCCTATGTCTCTCTCCCATGGTCATTGCCCTGAGGCACATCACAACCGAGAGCCCAGATCCTGGTACTTATCTCATGGTGGCTATGTCACCCATTCACGGGGACACTACCCCTCAAATTGGTACTCATCTGGAGGACCACGATCCTAGTGACGAGTTCTATCACGAGCCCCCAGTTGAGCCCTCGGATGATCAGCCACATCCGAGAGAGGATGCGATTCAGGTGAGCCGCTTGTTTACAAGTTCTGAGTTATTGGCGCCTCTTCCATTATCGTCCCTAGCCTTGCCCAGAGAATGGATATTGTGTGGAGCATTGAGTGTCTAGGGCACTACCGGTTGGCGCACCGCACTCTAGATGAGTTTTGGGACGCACCACCTACTAAACCACCAGACGAGTTCTTCATTTTCGGGGATATTCCCCGCACTATAGAGTTACGCCTTTTAGTCTGTGTACACGATTTTCACCTAGGTGGTCGTCTCATCCGCAATGACTTTTCTTACGCACCTCCTGGTGAGCCCCCTGACGTGCTACGCTTCCCGAGAGACATTTGGCTCTTTACGAGCCCGTATTTGAGTATAGTTGTCTATCACAGTCATCTGAGCACTCGTCACACACGAGATGAGTTTTTCTACACTCCACCGAGAGAGCTCCCTGATAGGCCACCATATTTTAGAGACATCTCGGTCATTATTAGACTTTCCCGTAGAAGGTATGTTGTGTCGATCATGTTTCATTTGCATCATTTGCATGAGTATGTCGAGTCATTTCCTTCTTCATGCAGGCGAGTAGGTGATGGTGAGACTGTTACGAACTAGATGAGATTTGAGGGAGAAGGGGAGATTCCTAGGGTTAAAGAGGAGGCTAGAAGAATACATTTTGATAATACTTGCATAATACCCTCCAATAGAGGATCCGGGTACATTTATACCCGAACCAAGGCCGACCGGCCCCAATAGGGTGGGTTCAGCCCCCGAGGGCCGCCTTTTAGAAAGTGGGGGCTGAACCAGTTGGTTCAGCCCCGTTGTCTCCTTTGGATCCGTCCGGGGGTGTAACAGAGACTCTGCGTTGTGAGGCTCCATGCGAGGCTTGCTAAAGGCGTGAGCGTTAGGCAAATGGATCCCTATATAATCATGAGACGGATCGAAGCAAATACCTACGATATTGATATCCTTGCAAGTATGAGTATCCACCCGGTATTTAATGTTGAAAATCTGACGCTATACTACAGGCCTCGCGTGTATGCGGACCCAAGCAGTGGAGACTTCCAGGCGCCCACACCTCCACTTCTGTTGTCTTGCCACCTTCATAGCCCACCCACGTCTGATGGCCACCACTACTCACCCACTCCTGACACCTACCCACCTAGGGACTCGTCTTCTTTGGTTCTACCTTTGGCACCGCAGACCGTATCGGGATCCACCACTCGTGAGTTGAGCGTTGAGAGCATCACGGAGGCCCGACGCCGCCATTACATTCCTACCACAGACGTTGATGACACCTGGGTACTCGAAGCAGAGCTTGATTGATTTGCCCCTAGACTTCGACTTCAGCACATTTGACTCCATTCACTGGAGATGACATTTTTCAGTCAGAGAGTTGATTGGCGAGGACACTTTTCCAGCGACGACACTTGAGCGACCTTTGGTGGACTTCTTCGAGTTTTGTTTGGAAGGCAGCGAGAGAATTTCGATCCCTATTCATTGGGAGATGAATTCTTTCAAGCCAGGGAGATTGATGCGGAGCATAGACGAGCACTTGTAGTGGATGACAAGTTTTGGGGCCCGTTCGGGTCCAATTGGCGACTTTCCATATATGACGTGCCCGGATCGACGATTGGACTCCACGGATGCGTCCGGATTCGCGTTGCGAATCAATTTCATATATTAGTTTATTATATTTGCATTTATTTTGATGTATTTGGGTGGCCTCACCTCCGGCCAATCATAGTCGTTGATGGGGGAGATGTCCTAATCCTTGTTTTATTATAAACAGAGGTGATAGGGGGCTGATCTAGGCATTACAGAATTTGGTGAAAAAAAATCCCGGATTCCAGCGATCAAGCCACGGTACAGACTCCGTGGAATCCTAGGTAACGACTCATAGATGGCTATCTTCCTCCCCAAGGTATCCCCTAACCCTAGCCCTCTTTTTCCCCCTCCCAACTCCCTCTCGCAGCCCCCCTACAGACCCCAAATCGTTCATCTTCTTGTTGTCTAGAGAAATCAATCAGGTCTCTCATTTCACCATTCATTTATGCAATTCACTATTCCATTTATTTTATAGTTTCAACAGTAACCCCTGCATGTTCCACCGCCGGCTGTCCAATTCCCGAGCCAAAACCACTACCACCTTTGTTGTTTCTGCCTCCCTTTGCCCATCCAGTTGGCATCTCCTCAGCCCGACAATCACCCCACAACCCTCCTCCGTGGATTCACTTCCAAACAGCCATAATTTCCATATCAGTTCAGAACTGGAAATTTCAACCCCCGATCCGCGATTCTCTCCACCCGTTCATTATTCCCTAGCCCCGACTCGTTACCACCTCATCGGATCTACCCACCCCCGCCCGGATCTCTTCCTACGTGTCTGGATCTATCCATTTCCGGTCCATTTTCATCTTTCGGCGCCGAGGGCAGCCACCTCCATTATTTTCACGCCACTGGTTCTCTCGATCGCTGATCCACCCATCCGGCTCCGGAGTCTTCATTGTCTTGGTCATCCCACTATTTACTTATTCATTGAGTATTGTTGTATTAGACTATTATTCTTCAGCGTTTATTTATCGGTTTAGACATCATATTTGTTTGGATATCTCGTATGGTAGTAGTTTGTTAGATAAATATTGTGATTTGCATGGTTCATTCGCTGCACGCTCTCGTTTTGCCCTAATAAAATATTTTGCTTTGTCGTGAATTTTTCTTCGTGGGATGATTTTAATCTATAATTCAATTGTGATCTAACCGTCGAACTTTTGCATAGAATGTAGGGTTAGGTCGCCGATTTTTTGTCGCCTATAAATTCTTTCTGCGTCAGCTCTTTCGGAGATACAACAACCTGTATGGATTATTTTGTATTCTTAATTACTTGCTGGTTTTGGTTTTTATTGTAGTTTGTCTTGTAGTGGGTCTCCATCTAAATAAGAAGCCCTTGGTACGGGAGAAGACAATTAGAGGGCTCCTTCCCTGTAGAGAGTGGGTCGAGCTTGCCTCGAAATCTTGTATCTTCTTGCATTAATCCACGTAGTTACATTTTGACAATAGCTGGAGCTATCAGCTGGTCCGACCTACCGCCTCTGCTTGCCACCTACAACTGGACGTCGAGTACTAGTTTCCTCCTCCCCTCAACCATGTCCAAGGTCACGGACTCACTTCACGCATGCTTCGACCGGATCGGTGCCACCATGGCCAACCTCGTCGCAAGGGCATATGCACTTCGCCAACGACTTCATATCTCACATCCTCCACAAGACCCAACTTATTCCACAAGACCCAACTTATTCCACGGCACCACGCACCACCTTTGAAACACTAACTGTAACCACTGACCATCTGATACATCAAACTTACCCTACATCCATCAAAAATCAGGTCGATTCATTGGCATTTCTCCCTAGGTTCGTCGATCGTCCAATTGAGCCAATGTTTCCTTCAACCAGACGTCAGAAAAAGCCTCGCCCCGATTCCTCAACAGTCTTCATACTCACACCATGGTATCCATTCCTACGATCAATTTCTTCACCACCTGGTTTCGTTCCCTTAAGAGATTCTCCTTTCGGCCCAGCGAAGTCGACGATTTTGCTTCACCAGTCGCCATTCTGAAATCCATGTCTCCATTTGTGACTCCTCACCTCAGTAGCTCTCCCTCATCATCGATCACACAATAACCCTGCATCCCACCCCCTTATGGTCTCCACGTTGGCGTGCATATTTGTGCATGTGCGCATGACGAAGACCATCCCAGCTCAAGCGGCCGATCAGTTCACTGGCTGACTATGAATCCCTATCATGTGTGACCGTGCTCTCACAAACCTGAGCACCACACCTATCATTCAACACCAAACATAGGAGCCATCTTTTTCCTTTTTGCTTATAGCGAAGTGCCCGCTATGACAACCCTTCTTTTTATTCCTCCTTTACTTGTGGAACACAAAAGAAGTACACAACATATACCAATTCTTATTATTTTCTACTAGCGGTGGTCCACCATCAACCTCAGCCTCGCACCCTTCCCCAAGCCTGTTCCTGAGGGTGACCATTTATATGCTCATTGGTAGTCATTTAATTTTTTTGAAATTATTCTCCAATTGCACTCCTTGTCTCCCTCTTGCATCCTAGTTTACACACCTCGTTATTCACTCATAGCCTATGTTATTAAAGGCACACCTCAGGCTTAAGGCTCAGAGGTTTGCGTCTTCGTGCGCCTTAATGGGTCTTTGGAATATAAAAGCCGCGCCTGAGTAAGATTTCTGTCGTCAATATTTTTCATCAAATATTAAGAAAAAAAAATGTAAGAACTCAATAATTTTTTATTGATTTGGTGTTTGTGAAAGATAATTGTGAGTTGAGACATAGATATAATGCAAGTACTCACATTGATTCTATTTTTAAGAGATAATAACTGATAGCAATGAATGATTAATTAGTAGACTAAATTAAGAATTTGATCGAGAAGTAGAAATGATGTTTGATGCTGATTATTTAAAATCGATGTAATTGCGTCTTGCCTTCATTAGGCGTCTGCTTGTGCCTTGAGCCTCGCCCCTAGGCTCCAAAACTCATTTGCGCCTTGGTGCACCTTGCGCATTTAATAACTAAGCTCACAGCCCCCACTGCGACCTCCATGCGCGCGCTCCTTGCCGAGTCTATTTTTCCTTCCATCATTAGTAAATATTTGAACACATGCAGTGGTCATCACATCTTTCTTTTTCCCGCGTATCCCTCTTTGTCGCTTCCCTCCCACCAACTACAGTATAACACTTCCAACATGTATCATCACGCACATTTTCAAAGTCGTCAACCTCATTTTGTACCCAAACAACACAATTTACCACATGTGGTTTTTAGGACTTACGATCCCTGCCATATCAGGTAATCGCTCGTGGGGGGAAGACATTTTCACCTATAAGACAGTGCAATGAAGCGCTCTACACTAGTTTCAGGCAGAATTACCCATGATCTGCATCAAGTATGACGCATCCAAGCTCCTGAAGTTTGACATTAACAACCACCAAAAGAGACTACCGAGTTTCGACAATGCACTTATAGGACCTTTACAGGCTAGGCCTTGAGGACAAGGTTATTTTTTAGGGCGGATATATTGATACATATACATCTTGCGGACAAGTGACACACAGACGACAGACCTCCTTACGTGAGAGCTCTCTTGGTGATGTGATAACCCTATCGATTGTTTGTATTCCCAATTACATACGTATTTTGTTTTTTAGTGTAGTTCGTCTTGTAGCAGGTCGCCATCATTTTAAGGAGCCCTTCGCATGAGAGCAAGGGATCTTGAGTCATTAGGATTTAGGCTCTCTTTGAATAGAAGACACTTAAAGGGATACTGCCCTCAAGAGATTAAGTTGAGCTTGCTGTGAAATCTTGCACCTTCTTGCACTAGTCAATGTAGTTACTTTTTGATGGTAGGCGGAGCTATCATTATTCCAACAACAAATGAGATATTTAGCCAAGTCACGGTTAGATGGATAAACATGGCGACATGTCGATGACAGTACACAAGAGTAGGTAGGGGAGGATCAAAGTCGGATTTGTGATTTGCATCCATGAGTGTGCTACTCGGCTAACATTTGATGACTGATTTTTATACAGGGTTTTGACATCCGTTTTGCAATCTTTATCATGCTTACTACTTGTTTTATCTTTAGTTTTCTAAAAGTTAATACATGAGCAACAGAAGAGCAAAAAAGGAGTACATTCACGCAATTAAGGGCATTGGGGAGATAAATCCTATATTTTAAACATGGTACACGGTTCTTGTGTTAGGCTTAGCATGGGACCTACAATATAGTAATCTCCTCAAGCTTACTCTTAATCTTTCTTGCCTTCAGTTGTTTTTTGTATAATCTAACTTGTTTTTGTTGTCCAATGTGGTTGATTTCCATTCCCCAAGATTTTCCTCTAAACATGCATTTTTTCGTGAAACGCACGGTCATGCGCCACAAAAACGCACAGTTGTGTGGTTTTCATAACTCTTGGTCGAGAATTCTAAAATCTGAAGATGATCATGCGCCTCCTACGCGCACGGTGGTCCACATATTGTCATTTTAGAACGGTCATGTGATTTTACCCTCGCATGGTAGTGTGTTTCATGCTGCTTAGAGAAACTTTAAATTTTCCATTAGCCTGGGGATGATCGTGGGCTCTTCTTGCACGACCGTGCGATGAGCGCACGATGGTGTGAATATAGTAAAATTGGGCAGCCTCATTTCATTTTCCCACTCATCATGCTGCGTACAATCTCACGCGACCAAATTTTCCAACCTATCTATAAAAGCTATGTTGACGAACGAGGAAGGGATCTTTTGTTTTTCTTCAGTAAGTTTAACCTTGTTTCGCTTTTTTCAAGAAAGGGTTCTGCCCTAGGTGCTTCCCCATCATCCTAAGCCTCAAAAGGAAGCATCTTTGATCGTGTTTGCTCGCAAAGTTAGAAGGAGGAGAAGAAAAATGTGGAAGGCGCAAACCGAAGAGAAGATAGGTAGCACTGCGGAGTTGGTGACAACAATCCCTTGGCCCTAGACACAACTAAGGATCGCACGAGGCACGGATTGATGAGTTGGCACTCTTCTTGGTACTCGAGGCAAAATCTCCTGGACTGTTTGTATTTTTCATCACTTTCTTTGAAAACCTAGAGTGGATCGAGAGATTTTCTCACATATTTTATGGATTGATGGGGACATTGAATTGATCGTTGTATTAATCATGTACTCCTTTGAGTTCCTCATTGTGGTAGTGATTTGTATTTTGATTAATTTGATGTAAGTTGACGTGATGTTGGAAGAATTCGTTTGCAGGCTCTCTTAATTTAGGGTTCTCTCAATTTGATTTAAATTAATTAAATTCACCAATAATCAATCTTCTAAAATAACTGATTAATTAGCCTCTTAGCGATCTCCGCTTTGCGCTCCTCGATATTTACTTATCAATCTATTACTTCGACTAGTGCACTGCCGACACATCTCCTTCAGAATTTGTGGTCGCGTCGCGTAGCGGTCAAATTCTTTGCGTTGTTGTCGGGGAGCACGAGGATTTTTGGAGATTCTGGGATGAATGTGTCTTGGTTATTTTAGGTATTTTTCTTTGTTATTCAAATTGTGTAAACCAAAAAAAAATTGTCCAAGTTCAGCCATGTACCATAAATTTTTTTTCCATTTAGCAATGTCAAGTGCACATTAATGTCTCCGTTTTTTTAGTTCTACAGCCAGTCAAATAATATTTTCTGTTGCGGGAAGTAATCCTGTTCATCAATGTATTCGTACTACAGCTGTAGACGGTGTGGAAGCACGAATAACTCAAGTGAAGAATGTAGAATGGGAAACCCCTATGCTCAAGGTCCATCACAACCAATGAGCATGAGTGGTAATTGTTTTAGCACATCGTCCTACTTGTCTTCCTTGTCTTCCGACATATCCATGGCGGAGCTTACGTCACAAGTCCTATTGTCTTTTGACATATCCATTGCGGAGCTTACGTCACAAGCAGGGTATAACCAAACTCATATTATTTTTACTTCCAAAAATCTAATTTCTATAATCCTTCAATAGTGCAGACCATGTGGCGGCCTATAACTACAGTGGTGGAGCCTCCGATGAGGAAAGCACTGTGCTTAAAGTGCCACGTGAGGGTACATACTATGGAAAACTGTTGGTTTAAGTACCAACCTCCAAGGAACACAATTGGAGAGAACATTTCATCCTTCTTTAAACCTACTCCCAGTGCAGTAAATTTTGCGGTGGAGCAGTATGAAGAATGGGAGCGCCCAACACTGGACACCTCGGAGATTGATTACTCTCTACCAGCATGCATTGTGCTACCCCCTATGGTGCCTTCGACGGGCTTCACCCCACCTATGGATGAAGGCATCCCTAACGTTCTGATTGCATGCGACTCACATTTTAGTAGAGGAGACGTTTGTTATTTCCCCTTTGTGAGAATGCCCGGATTTCATAGAGACGGTGCATGAAGAGGAGCCTATCTGTGTCGAGGAATCGCCCATCCACTTTGATAGTATCTTAGAGGATCCAATCTGCGGAGAGAATCCCATCGTTGATAGTATTATCACTTCTATGTCGCGATAATGAGCAGCTACTTTATTCATCCCCGATTACTCCTTATCATTCTCCATCTGTTTTATCTTTTGATGATTTTGTTAACCCTCGGTGGAAAGAAGAGCAGAAGATTAAAATGATTTGTGATTCTGACTTATCTGTCGTGCTAGAGAATTTTATTTTTGCGACGAGTCAGGTTGTCACTTCTTAATTTCAGTTTGAGGAGAGCCCCACTCCTTTTTATATCCTTTACCCGCTAACGCAGCCTGAATGAAGACATTATTTTGGTAAGCTGAATCGGTATCCTCCACCGACACGAGTATTGAGGGATTTACCTGTGCACTTTCCTTATTATATTCCATTAAGTTTGCATCGTCCTAATTTTCGAATAAGTCAGGCTAGCGACACCTATGATGCACGGATACTTAAAAATGGGCAACGTATCGACTCGAACGCGTACCGGATACGGGAAACGCCCGGAAACTCGCGGAAACGCGTTTCCGAAACTCCAGAAAACACACTTTAAAATAAAAAATAAAAAATATTTAGGATTCGCGTATCCCGCTGGGGGGATACGCGAATCCCGCTATTTCAATCCCGCTACTTTACACAAATCCCGCTAGGTTTGCAATCCTGCGCTGCTCCCCGATCCCTCTCCCGATCCCAATCCCAGCGCTGCTCCCCTCTCCCTCTCCCGATCCCGATCCCGGCGCTGCTCCCCTCTGCTGATCGACGCTGCTCCCCTCTCCCTCTCCCGATCCCGACGCTGCTCCCCTCTCCCGATCTCCCGATCTCACGATCCCGACGCTGCTCCCCTCTGCTGATCGACGCGATCTCACGGTCTCCCGATCTCACGGTAAGCTTCTTCTTCTTATGTTTTGCACACTGCATATTCAAAGATAAATGAGAACTTTTGTTGTTCACTGGATTGTTGGAACATGTTGAAGGAAGATAAAGATGCTCAAGAGCTTATTGAACGAAGACTTCCAAAATTTTTACCGGTAGCTCCAAGTACTTCAAGTGGAGTTGGAAGTGTTGGGAGTGTTGGTGATAAGCGGAGAAGAAATGATGGTCCAAGCGGTGGAGAAAAGAATCCAATTTCTAGTGCATTTAATAATGAGGATAGAGCTCATTTAGATGCTTTAATTGCTAGGGCATTTTTTTCAGCGGGGTTGCCTTTCAATCTTGCAAGAAATCCTTATTGGAGGGAATCTTATTCTTTTGCCGCTAGTCATAATCTTGCGGGATATGTACCACCCGGATATAATTCTTTAAGAACCACATTATTGTTGAAGGAAAAGATCGAAATTGAAAAAATATTAGCTCCCATTCGAGGGATGTGGGTAGAGAAAGGAGTTAGTATTGTAAGCGACGGATGGAGCGATCCACAAAGAAGGTCACTCATTAATTTTATGGCAATAACCGATTCAAAAGCAATGTTCTTGAAGGCGGTTAATTGTGAAGGTCAAACCAAAGACAAGTATTTTATTGCCTCTTTGATCAAAGAGGTCATTTTAGAAATTGGATATGAAAAGGTTGTTCAGATTATAACAGATAATGCGGCGAATTGCAAGGGGGCGGGACAATTAATTGAGAGTGAGTTTCCATCAATCTTTTGGACTCCTTGTGTGGTGCACACTCTCAATCTAGCTTTGAAGAATATATGTGCCGCTAAGAATTCAGAGAATAATGCGGTTACGTATGAAAAATGTTCGTGGATTACTCGTATTGGTGATGATGCTATGTTTATTAAAAACTATATAATGAATCATTCCATGAGATTGGCAATGTTTAATGAGTTTGTTAGTTTGAAATTATTATCAATTGCTGAAACTCGTTTTGTTTCAATGATCATCATGTTAAAACGATTCAAGCTTACAAAGAATGGACTCCAAAGAATGGTTATTAGTGATCATTGGCTTCTATATCGTGATGATGATATGGAAAAGGCAAGACATGTGAAAGAGAAGGTTTTAAATGATGATTGGTGGGCTTCCATTGAGTATATTCTTTCATTCACTGCTCCGATCTATGACATGATACGCTTTTGCGATACAGATAAGCCTTGTCTTCATCTAATATATGATTTGTGGGATACAATGATTGAAAGGGTGAGGAAAGCTATCTAGTCTCATGAGAGGAAAAGAGAAGAAGATGTGTCTACCTTTTTTGAGGTAGTACATGCTATCCTTGTGGATCGCTGAAACAAAAATAACACTCCGCTTCATTGCTTTGCGCATTCATTGAATCCAAGGTACTTATCTTTTTAATTATAAATTTATATTCTGACTTAATGTCTTTTGTTTGATTAATTTTTAACTCGATTTTTTTATTTCACTAGATATTATAGTGAACAATGGTTAGCGGAGGATCCAAATAGAGTTGCTCCTCATAAAGATCCGTAAGTTAGCAAGGAAAGACTTAAATGCTTGAAAAAGTATTTTCCAAGCTTAATGGAGCGCAATGTGGTCGCCAAAGAGTATGCGGAATTCATTGATAAATCGGGGGATTTTAATGATTATGATTCAATTCAAAATCGTTATCTCTTAGATCCAAAGACTTGGTGGCTAAATCATGGATCGCCGGCCCCTTCACTTCAAACCATTGCATTAAAATACAACCATCATCTTCTTCATGCGCCGAGAGAAATTGGAGCACTTACTCTTTTATTCATTCAATGAAAAGGAATAGAATGACACCACAACGTGCAGAAGATTTAATAAATATTCATAGCAATCTTCGACTTCTTTCTAGAAGAGATCAAAAATACAATGAAAGAGAGTCTACATTGTGGGATATTGCGGGCGATGACTTTGAGTCATTCGAAGATGTATGTACACTGGAGATAGCTAATTTATCGCTTGATGAACCAAGGTTGGAGCTCTCGATTATTGAAGAAGATGATGAAGTTGATACTTGAAACTGTTGGAGAGAATGTTTAATTTTTAAACTTGATATTTTGCATGTGAATGTAACAAAACAATGATCAATTGATGTAATGATATATTGATGTGGACATGTGATAGAATGTTTAATTTATCGCTTATATGTACAAATAGTTTATCAGTTGTCTTATTCTTATATTAATTAGTACTTATATTAAAATAATTAAAAACGTTTCCCGTATCCTTATTTTTTTAAAAATCGCGTTTCTCGTATCCGTTTCGTATCGTATCCCGTATCCCGTTTCCGTCCCCATGCATCATAGAGCGACACTAAACGTGGTAGAATAAAGTTGCGTAGCTTGCCTTTATTGTTCTTGTAATGTTTGTTATCAATAAGAATGTCATCACATTACTATCTATGGGGTATCTAAACCATCCAATCTGTCACAAAGAATTTTATTGCGAAAAAGTGCAGTTTGTAAAAATCTGGGAAATCATGCGGTCGTGCGACTTTACTACCACATGGTCATGCGCCGTTAAATCACACGGTCGTGCAATGGTTTTAAAATATAGCCTATTCTCCATTTCAAGAACATGCATCTTTCGTCGCCCAAGCTCCAGTGCATTTTCTTCTCTCGTTGTTTCACCGCCTCATGCGATCCCCCATTCACGAGATAGGGCTTCATAGTTAGACAGTGAACTGACTGGTTGCATGAGTTGGTGATAGTTTTTGTCATGTGGGCATGAAGAGATACGAGCAGCATGTTCAACAACCCACAACAACCCAGGTAATTGCCATCATGTAGAAGATCCAAGCAATACTTTTGTTGAGATAATACCAGCTCATCATACTGATGAGCTACCTCAATATCTAAAAAATATTTGAGGCGTCCCAAATCTTTGGTAGGGAAGTGTGAGACCAAGTGCTTTATGATCATAAAGATATCATTAAGACCATCATTAGTGATTAAGATATCATAAACATACACAAGGTGTAACGCCCGCATTTTTTAGTTCAGTTGCACGCTTATTTTATTTCGTTCGTACGCTTATTTTTGTTCTTCATTTTGCTTCCCAATGATGAAAATGCACATTTCATTTCCGACATAGTTTGATTTTGATTGGCATATGTTGCTTTTGGGTTTACTGTAGGCCAAACTTGAGTGTGCTGTCTGGCTTATTCTTGTATTGACTGGTTTGATTATTGTAGTTATGGGCTTGCTTTTGGGCCTTTGGAAGTGGGCTTTGCTTAAGAAATTGTTGGCTGTGTAAAAGGTGTGCTGGCTGTGCTGGCCTTGGAGAGAAGTGCTGGCTGTGTATAATTGTGCTGGGCTTTATTTTGGAAGTGCTGGATGAGTTAGGTGCTGACTATATTGATTAAGTGTTTGCTGGAGATAAAATTTGGTTCGATTAATGGACACCTGGAGCGGTGCGTTGGCCCGATGTTGCCGCTAAACCGCTGATTTTACTGTTATAAGTCGAGCCGTTCGCATTCTTCTCCCACACTGCTTTTCGTCGACCTCCTGCTTCTGTGATTTCCGTCTTCCTCCTCCTCTAGCTACCCTATTTCACCAGAGAAGTGCTTCTTCTCCTTCTCTCTCCCCGTGCCTCTGCGTATTTAGTACCGGCGTCGCTGAGCTGCTGTGCCGATCGATTTTGTCGTGCGATTGACGTTGCGTGTCGACGCTGCTTTGCCCTTGTCGGAGCCTGTGCGGTTCTGCCGAGTCCTCTGTGCAATTGCTGCTGCTGCTACTGTTCTTCTTCCTCCTTCTCGACTGTGCTGCTGCTCTTCTACTAGGGCTGTTGCTGCTTCCTTCTTCTTCTGCGACTACTTTCTGTTTTGTTTTCGGTACTGCCCCAATTTCTCTGCTTCTCCTGATTCCTGCTATTCTTCAGTGGTTGTCTCTGCTTCTGGTCTAGGGTTCCTGCTGCTCCTGAGTTTCTCCAGTATAGCTGCTGCCACCGCAAGGTTGCCACCGCTTCTTGTAGCCACTCTTGAGCTGCCGTCACCCTGCTGCTTTCTCCTTTGACTGGTTTAGTTTATGTGCTCTATTTAACTTTTGATTTTCATTTCTGATGTTGGGGTATTATGTTGTGAGCCAAGTTTGGATTTATGCATTGCTGAACAATGATTTTAAGAGGACAGGAAGTCCATTTGGAGGGATGGTTTTAGCTATTTTGAGGCATATTTCTAGTTGTCCGGCAAAGTATAGAATCAGATTTGGCATTATTGGTTTACCGTTTTAGCTTTCCGAAATTTGTTAAACCCTTTATGCTCTATGCTACGTGTAAATTGTGACGCAACCCAATGAACGTACGGCTAATTTCAGTGGTGTTCAAGATCTCGAAATCAGAGAATGGCGTCACAAGACAATCGTGGCGGAAACGCGAATAAAGGCAAAGTTGTAGTGAGTATCTTATTTCTTGATTTAGTTATTCACTTATTTCTCGATTATGTTGCATTTTCATGAAATTACCAAGTGCCTGTGCATATGAGTTTAACTCATTAAAGTATCGCTATGGATTAAAATGTGGGCGAGGGGAAAATATAAAAGCGATATATATATATATATATATTTCTGAGGGGAAACAATTTTATGTCAAACTTCTTATTTACGCGTCAAGATAAAAATGCATTTAAAAATCTGCATGGGGAAATGTGATGGTTTTGAATTCAATGATGTGGAGGCATCCACTGATGGATTCACCACGTAGGGGTGAGCCTACGGAAAGCCCTTCAGTGGGAAGCCCTTAAGTGGGTGGTGGCCAGTTCAAGTTGTATCACCGGAGCATTTCCCATTCTATGTAATAAAAATAAGGGGGTGAATTTGAATTTAACTTTAAGGATTAATTATTTATTGTGATGTATGCATATTGCTAGAATACCCATTGTTTGCATGTACAACATTTCATGAAATAATTATCTCACCTAGTCATAATTTTTATGACTAACCCTTAGTGGATTCATTTTTTTTCAGACAACAGGTGGGACCCCATACGTACGTAGGAGGTTCGCGCCAGAAGACTTAGAGAAGGTATGGTTAGACGTCTATAAAGGAATCGAAGAAGGCTCTGTGAGTCATAAGCAGTTATGCTCAGAAAACTATTGTAAATTTTTAGCAGATTTCGAGTAAAACTCTGTATGATGTAGTATAAATAATGAAATAAAGATGATTTGTGTTCTTTTGTTCTCCTTACGTCCACTGCTGAAAATAAATGCCGATCATTTTGGGAAGCCCAGAATTAGGGTCTTCACACAAGGAGTCTCACAATATTCTCTTTGTAACGATGTTTAAATAAGTAGAAGTCCACTAAGCTCTGAGTGAAACCAAAGGCATGTATCACTTGAATAAATTTGTCAAACCATGCTCAAGGAGATTATTTCAAGGTAGATAAATTTTCTTAAGTGGAATATAAATGACTCCCTCGTGGTCTCATATCCATAAGATTGTTACATGTAGGTAGTCTCAGCCAGATTGCCACTAAGGAATGCAAATTTGAAATCAAGTTAAAGCAACTGTCAGTGGCGATGGGATACCAAGGAGATCAATGCCCTCATGGTATTAAGTTTGGCCACTGAACATACCGCCTCTTCATAGTTAAAATCATATTGTTGAGTGACTGTATGATCCGCAATACGCACTTATAAACATAAACAAGGAGGCTCACAATATTCTCTTTGTGATGATGTTTAAATAAGTAGAAGTCCACTAAGCTCTGAGTGAAACCAAAGGCATGTATCACTTGAATAAATTTGTCAAACCATGCTCAAGGAGATTATTTCAAAGCAGATAAATTTTCTTAAGTGGAATACAAATGACTCTCTCGTGGTCTCATATCCAGGAGATTGTTAAATGTCGTTAGTCTTAGCCAGATTCCCACTAAGGAATGCAAATTTGAAATCAAGATAAAGCAACTATCAGTGGCGATGGGATACCAAGGAGATCAATACCCTCATGGTATTAAGTTTGGCCACTGGACATACCGCTTCTTCATAGTTAAAATCATATTGTTGAGTGAATCTATGATCCGCAATACGCACTTATAAGCTTTCAACTGAACCATCTAGACGGTGTTTAACCGTGAACATACTTATATCTGACAGGGGATTGTCCAAAAGGAAGGACACTGAATCCCAAGTCCTATTGTCCCCCAAGACCCTCATTCCATCATTTATCGTTGCTCTTCACCCTAGATGTTGGAGAGCTTCATGTACAGAAGGAAGGGTGGGATAGGAGACAAAGAACACAAACCTTTAGAGTTTAGCAAATAAACGGTGAGATGAGACAAAAGTGGATAAGTAGTGCATGAGCGTGTATTCTCTCGGAGAGCGGTGGACAGATCATCTGGATCATGGGGTTATTAGTAAAGGCGAAACTCGAGGCATTCTGGTGAGGATAACATGAGTATACACCTTCATTGTAGGAAGAGCTATGAAGCACCGACACTTCAAAATGCACAGCGTGTCGGTGTCGGACTCTCCGACACTTGTACGACTCTCTGACAATCTCTGACACTCTCCTCGTCGGCTCTAATCCAGGCTCCGACGCTCTGTGATTTTTTTTATTTGTTGTTTTTTTTATTACTCCTATTGTTGTTTGGGTGGTGGTTCTATTATTTGAACTTTGTGCCTGTTTTTTTATTTTGTGAATGTCTTCAAGCAAGGGTAGTAATCGTGGTTCACAAGAGTCTATATCTATTGATGATGATCCAAATAAACCATTATGGAGGTTTGTCAATAAGTTGGTCACTCATGGTGAGGCGGGAGGCAATTTGTCTTGAAAGTGCATTTTTTGTGAAAAATATTTTATACGTTCATATACAAAAGTGCGAGCATATTTATTAATGATTAGTGAAAAATGAATTGGAAAGTGTGTAAAAGTCTCAAGTAGTGATCTATTTGAGATGTAAAAACTAGAATAAGAGGTGAATGCTAGAATAACGAGTCTTGCTCCTAAAAACGTGTATTTGCCCCCTTCTAACATTTCAAGTAGTGAAGGTAGATCTACTAGTAGGGTAGATATTTTCTCTGCAAAAAGAAGATTGAAAGTGGAGGAAAAGGTTTGCTTGAGAATGCATTTAACATGGGTCAATGAGAATATTTAGATTATAAGATTGTTATAAAAAATAAATATTTAATATATGTCCCAGCGTGTCAGAATATGATATTTTTTTAGAATTGACGAGTCGCGTGCCGTGTCGGTGTCGGTGCAACATAGAGGAAGAGGAGGCGGTGTCGGTATCACAGTGTTCGGTGGACAGTCAATAGGTACGTTGGGAAGAGGGAGAGCAGGTGGTGTTTCGACAAGAGTAGAAGAGGAGTAGTAGGGTTAATCCTCGAGGAAGGTAACATCTGTGAATGTCACATACTTTCAATAAGTCGGAGACTACCACATGAATCGATTCTAAGTTCGAAAGTACCAAACAAAATTATACTTGGTAGCCTGTAGTGCCAACCTATCGAGAGGACACACCCAAAGACTATAGGAGTTAGAGAGAAGGGAGATGTGGATGAAAATAGGATGGAAAAAGGTGACACAGTCTAGGATAGTCGATGACATGTGATTAATTAAAGAACATGCACTCGTGATCACGAGGTTCCAATAGGTCTTTGAAACTTGCATTTAAAATATGGGATTTATCTACCTCAAGTAGGTCTGGTTCTTCTGTTACATCAACTTATTGTGGTGTAGGACTAGGACGTTAGATGAATAATACCTAGGTTATTGTAGGTGTCCTGAAATTCATGAATGATGTACTCGCGAGCATTATCGGCCATAATGTATTTGCACGTCATACGAGAATAATCATCTATAAAGGTAGCAAAACAAAGATATCAAATAAATTAGCAATTTTATATTGACCATAAATGTTCGAAAAAACTAAATAAAATAAAGCATCGTTCATAGTACAATGAGAGGGAGTTAAAAAAACATTTTCCATAAATATATGATTCGCATGTAAATTAGAAAAATTATAATATGGAGGAGCCTTCTGGAAGATTGGGAAAGGTGCATGGCCAAGATGTCGGTACCAATCGACAAAAGTGATAGAAGAGAGTGTTGAGGGAGGTAAATCCAGAATGTAGAGCTCATCTGAGAGTCATCCTCTATCAATGATACTCTACATCCAGCGATGTTGCATCACAAAGGAAGAAAAAAAGTGGAGCAGTCATGATCTTGAGCCGGGAACATGAAATACAAAGCATAGAAAAATATATGAGATGGGGCACCCCTTCAAATCTGCTAAAGCAAGGTGGTTTCTCCATTTGCAACAATGATGAACTAGAGACAAATGGTGTTTGTGTACCACGGGGGTTTCTACGTAATATGAAGTCCACTTTCCAAGAGGAGTCATGGGAGATGCCTTCATTCAACGCAGAGGAAATGGGTACGAAGGTTTGAGTAACCAGCTTCTGAAGAATTTGGAGTTCCTCTTTTAAGGTGTCAATTTCAGATCGGGACATATTGGGAGCGCCCATTGCAAGAGAAACTTGGCGAGGAGGGTTTTTCCATTGTTGGGAAAACACATGTTTCATATAATAAGTTACCTCGGCATGATTTACTTGGCCGCAGTAGGTACACATGTGGGTGCTCTGCCCCATAGGAAGATTTTGGTCATCTCACTACCACCCCCTCGAGAGCCAATGCGACCTCCCTCATGCCCAGTATTTTTATGTGTGTGTGTGTGTGTGGTGGAAGGGGCTCCAGTAAAATGTTGGAGAAGGGAGGATTATGAGTCATGGAAACATCGGTGGAGGGAGTGACCTTCAGAACCATCAAGCAAACATTAAACAAGGATGGGATTGATGGAAAAGACAAAATATTGACTCGGACACTATAGATATGTGGTGATATTCTAGTCATCATCATATTTATATCAACGGCTTGTTTTGAGCCCTTTAGGTCAACATATCAAGAGTAGGTGGTTGGTGTTGAATTCAGACTTAGATGAGAGTCATGTACTACGTCACGAATGACGTCCGATCACCATCCGAACTAGGTTCAACAATCTAGAGGTCACATAGTAGATCGAACAAATGTTGAAGGCTATCTTTCGCAGATCGGAGGGCCTTTAGTTCATCTAACAAAGCCTTTGTAGTTTCGTGGTGCATACTCATTTGACATGACTCGCTATCCATATAGTTTAATATCCATGACTGAACTTGACCATCATCTCGAAGTCATTGTTCTGTAGCTCGTTCAGAGGTTTTTTGGTCAGATGATGGAGATTTAGATTGGAGAACACGAAACACCAAGTGGACCCACTCAACAAAGTACGTATTCCTAGTAAGGAAGATGGTGTCGATCTTCGGCTAATCTTTGATTTTGTATATCAAAGCGAAAGATGGGTAAGATAGTTTAAGTCGATGCAGCATCTATCCTCATTCACAGGATAAAAAATGGCGAGAGTAGGTCAATGCGAGAGTGAATTTCAAGGACTATAAACAGATCATATAATACTTCGCAAACTCTGTAAACATGTAGCCTTATAATTTGCGAGCTCGGTTAAGATAACAAACAAGAGCTCAAGTCGCGAGAGTTGGGTGTGAGTATCTTGTGGGCTCTGTAAGCAGTGAAAGGAATGTCGGCTTGGGAGCAAGAGCGGGGTGGAGCGAGAGGGCGGCTGCGCGTGAGCTCGGGCACGAGAAAAGATTGCGAGCTTGTAAACAGTGCTTATTATAGTTTGTGAGTTCTATGAACAATGAGAGCAAGAGCAAGGAAAATAGAGAGAACTCGAGCACGAGTAAAAAGGAGCGAGAGTTGGACTATGATTGTAGAAATCATTATTGTTTTCTCTTCATTTCTTAATTTTTATCCAGGCTTTTATAGTGAAGAAAGTACTAGTCAAAAACAGATTATTTAGAGAAATAGTGATGCGGAGCAGAGACGAGGACGAGCTTTGGGCCCGTTTAGGGATGATTTGGCGACTTACCATATATGGCGTGCCCGGATCGACGATCGAATTCCACAAATGTGTCTGGATTCGCGTCGCGAGTCGAGATCATATATTACTGTATATATTATGGTTTATTATTGTTATATTTAAGTGGTTTTCCCTCGGTCAATCATAGCTATTGATTGGGGAAGCCCTAGTATTCATGTTATTATAAATAGAAGTGCTAGGGGCTGATCCAAGGTATTGCAGATTTTAGAGAAAAGAAATCACGAAATCCGGCAAAAAGTACACGAGTAATGCAATAAATCCAGTCAACCTTGTATATCCTTCTTGTGTATCTAAATACGATGTATGAGTACATATATATAGGAGAAAGAAAGAGAGAAGAGTCTCATATACAAGGTGTGAGACTAATATAACAAGAAAAAAGAAAACAAAATTGGTCATTAGGTGGGCCTTTACAATGCTTTTATAACACTCCCCCGCAAGCTGGAGCGTACAAGTCGTAGGCACCAAGCTTGGACAAGAACTTATAGAATAAAGTACTCGGCAATGCCTTAGCGAGAAGATCAACAACTTGGTCAGCAGCCGGAACATGTCTCAATTCCAGTTTCTTCATTTGAACATTCTCTCTAATAAAGTGACAATCAACTTCAATGTGTTTTATTCTTTCGTGAAAAATCGGATTCTTAGCTATGTGTATAGCAGCTTGACTATCACAGAGTAAGGTAGCTGGTGAGGGAAGTTTTACTCTCATATACCTAGGAGACTTTCGAGCCAGGTAAGCTCGGATACAACAGACGTCATCGAACGGTATTCAGCTTAAGCTGAAGATCGAGCAACCACAGCTTGTTTTTGTTGAACCAGGTAACAAGATGACTTCCCAAGTAGGTACAAAAACTGTTGGTAGAGTGCCGATCATCCAGAGATCCAGCAAAATCTATATCTGAATACGCAACCAAAGGTGGAGTAGAAGTGGAGGTAGAGGTTTTGTATACCAGAACTTGACCAAGGGCTGTTTTTAGATATCTTATGATGCGTTCGACGGCCTGTAAATGAGACATTCGAGGAAAGTGCATAAACCGGCTGACAACCCCAACAGCAAAGGATATGTCAGGTTTTGTGACCGTTAGGTAAATCAGTTTTCCAACAAGGCGTCGATAGTATTCTGTTTTTGAAAGAAGTGGATCTGTAACTGCGCCTTCAGCACAAAGCTTATGATTGGCATCCATGGGAGTTTTGGTCGGCTTGCATCCAGAGTAACCGACATCCTGAAGGAGGTCGAGACAGTACTTCTGTTGAGATAAGACAAGACCATCCAGACATCTTGCAATCTCAAGACCGAGGAAGTATCGTAGGTTTCCAAAATCTTTAGTCTGAAAAACAGAGCTCAGATGATGTTTGATCATCTTTATTCCCTTTGAGTCATCCCATGTGATTAGGATGTTGACGACATATACTAAGAGGAGAATAATGCATGTTGTGTGATGTCGAGTAAACAGAGAGAAGTCTGCCGAGCTCCGAGTAAAACCGACCTCCCTCACAGCCTTACTGAATTTCTCGAACCATGCCCGGGGGTATTGTTTGAGACCATAAATCGACTTTTGAGGTGACAAACCTGAGACTCCCCCGTGGTCTCAAACCCCGGAGGTTGTTGCATGTAGACTGCTTCTTGCAGATCACCATTGAGAAAAACATTCTTAATATCCAGTTGATGTAAGGGTCATTGGCGATGCACAACCACAGAAAGGACCTGAACCGTGTTGAGCTTGGCCACTAGAGAGAATGTTTCTTCGTAGTCGAGACCTTGTTGTTGAGTAAACCCACGAGCCACCAGTCTGGCTTTAAGACGGTCAATCGTCCCATCAGGAGCATGCTTGATAACAAAGACTCATTTACACCCAACAGGAGTCTGGCCTGGAGGAAGAGGAACCAATTCTCATGTGCAGTTAGCCCAGAGGGCTATCATTTCTTCGTCCATGGCTGTCTTCCAGCCTGGATGTTGAAGAGTCTCCTGCACAGAGTTAGGGACAAAAACAGAGGATAACGAAGTAGCAAAGGTGTGAAGTGTCGGGGACAGCCGATGTAAGGACACATAATTTACCATGAGATGGGCGGTGGAGGTCGGTGTCGGATAAGCAGGCCGCAAAGTGTCAGAGGTCGAAGACGACTGCATTGGGGCTACGGAGCGAGGAGGGAGACGAGTATATACACGAAGAAGAGGGGGATTTGGAAGAACGGGAGTCGGGGCAGGTAGGAGTGGTGGTGGAGATGTAACAGGGATGACGGGTCTTGGCAAAGAAGGTGGTGGAGTTGGGTTTGGAGCGATGAAGTATGGTTGACCTTCCCGAAAGGTAATATCAGCAGAAACGGTCACCTTACGGGTAGTAGGGGAATAACACACATATCCTTTCTGGGTACGAGAATAGCCGACAAACATGTGTTTGGCTGCCCGGGGAGCCAACTTGTCCGAGGACGGACCAAGAACGTGAACATAGCACGTGCAACCAAAGATGCGAGGAGTGAGAAGGAACATCGAGAAGACGGGTAGAGGAGACTAAATGGAGTAGCATTTTGGAGGACGGAAGAAGGGAGACGGTTAATGAGATAACATGCTATCGAAAGAGCAAAGTTCCAATACACCTTTGGGACCTGCATTTGAAGCATGAGGGAGCGAGCAACATCAAGAAGGTGTCTATTTTTACGTTCAATGACGCCGTTTTGTTGTGCTGTATAGACACACGAAGTCTGGTGAATAATGTCAAATTAAGAGCAGATGTTAGCAAACTCATGGCTAGTGTATTTGCGAGCATTATCAGTTCAGAGTATTTTAATATTGTCATAAAACTGTGTGCGAGTTTCAAGAACGAAAGCCCGAAACACGCGGGGAAGCTCGGAGCGATCACGAAGCAAGTATAACCATGTCGTCCGAGAGTAGTCATCAATAAAGGTGATAAAGTAATGATAACCAGACACATTAAGTATTTTGTACGGGCCCCAAAAATAAAAATGCACTAGAATAAAAGGAGTGAAGCTCCGAGTACAATGAGGAAAAGATGAACGATGTTGTTTTCCCAAAATGCATTAATCACAAGAAAAAGAGGAAAGAGAAATGTCAGGGAGAGCCTTCTGGAGGACTAGTAGAGGAGCATGCCCAAGACGCCGATGCCAATCAATGGAGGAGGCTAGTGAGAGGATGGTAGGAGAAACAACAAGGTAGAGCCTGTTTTGCAGTCGTCCTTTACCAATGATACTCTGCGTTCGTCGATCCTGCATCATAAAAGAAGTAGAGGTTAATGTGACAGAACAATTCAAATCGGCGGTGAGGTGACTAACATAAAGCAAATTAAACAGAGAGCCCGGGACATGAAGAGTCGAGCGGAGAGATATAGATGAATTGAGAGGAATATCAACAGAGCCTGAGACAAAAACGATGGCGCCATTGGCCACGGCGAAACACTTAGGATATGAAGAATCCAAGTAGTGATGTGGTTTTAGCAAGGTGATATGGTGAGTGGCACCGGAATCCACTATCCAACGCGGACTCGTGGAGAGACAAACGATACCTTCATGAGAGACGGAGGCAACAGATGCAGGTGGGTGACTGAGCATCCCTTGGAGTTGCTGGAGCTGGAGGCGGATTTCGTCAAGATCGGCACGAGTGGCAGAAGGATTGTGATCAACAACAGAAGCAATCGGACGAGGAGGAAGACCATGTTTGTGATAGCAGGTCGCCTCTAGGTGTTCATCCTTGCCGCAGAAAGAGCACTTAGGTCGCGGCTGGCCACCACGACCCCTTCCCCGAGAGCCTGAACGTCTTCCACGAGTATGAGGAGGGAGAGGGAGTAATGGCGCAGAGGAGTGCTGGAGAAGGGTTGGGGAGGGAGGTCCAGTTGTATCAGGAGGCGGTGAAACCTTTAGCAGCATGGAGCACACATCAGAGAACAAGGGAGTCGCAGCAGACGAGAGGATCTGAGCCCGAACACTTTGAAGATGAGGCGGGACACGGGCCATCATCATGGCAATATCGACTGCTTCCTTTTGAGCGCGTTGAGATGCAAGATCCGTAGTCAGGGGCCGATGCTGAATCCAGGCTTCAACCAGAGTCTTGGACCGGGTAACAAATGAGGTTAGGTCGGTAGCATCGCCGGTGTCAAGAGTCAGAAGACCAGTAATGATATCATAAAGGTGTTGGAGAATGTATTTGCCTGAGTAAAGGGAATGAAGTTCATCTCACATCGCCTTGGCCGTCCCATGATACATGGCCATACGGTAAGGTTCGTCATCAAGAGAGTTGAGAAGCCATGTCTGAATGCGTCCATCGTTACGAAGTCAGTCATCAGTAGGGGCAGCTGGAACACCCTGTATTAAATGATGCAAAAATCCTTTTGACTGAAAAACCTGGAGAACAAAATGCACCCACTCAGCAAAGTTCCTCTTCCCTGTGAGAGAGATAGTAGTGATGTGTAACTCGTCACGGAGTAGGAGCAGCGTCCGTAGCAGGAGAGGAAGTAGATGTAGACGAACCCATGATCAGGCGAGTAACCGACTAGAGCAGCGAGTAGAGCATCGGCTAAAGCAAGCGACTAGATCAGCAGCTAGAAAATGCGGCTAGATCAAGCTGCAAGAGCAAGCGGCCATATCAGCGGCTTGAAGAAGCGGTCAGAGCAACGACTAGATCAGCGGCTAGAAGAAGTGGTCAGAGCAGCAGCTATAGCAGGAGATCGTAAGCGGCTAGAGTAGGAGACCGCAAGCGGCTAGATCAACGGCTAGAGCAGGTGGCTAGATCAAGAGACCGCAAGCGGCTAGATCAGCGGGCTGATCGACAAGAGCAACAGCTATATCAACGGGTTGATCGACAAGAGCAGCGGTTAGGGCAGGAGACCGCAATGAGAAGAAGTCGTCAGAGCAGCGGCTAGAAGAAGTCTCCAGAGCAGGAGACCGCAGCGAGAAGAGAAGAAAAGACTGCTTACAGAGAAAGACCTTGCGTAAAAGAGACAGACCGCGTGGCAAGAAGATTGTGGCTAGAGAATAAGAGAAGATGATGCAGCGGTTTAGAGGAAACCGCGCAAGAAAAGGCCGCGGTTAGGCAAACGGAGATCGCAGTGGCGAGAAGATCTGTGACGGAAAGATCAACAACGAGAAGAGCAGCGGATAGAGGAGAGACGAAACGCGGTCGAAGCACAGTGGTTAGACAGAGATCCGCGGCTAGGGGGGAATACCGCGCGAGGAGTGGTTCCATGGGAGAGAGAAAGTTTATAAAAGCTGAGCGGGGGAAGAAAAGGAGGGTAGTTCCACGGGAGGAGAGGATACGTCGGGTAGAACGAAAGAAGACTGCGAAGAAGAGGCGGTTAGAGAAGAGAGAGTGGGCCGGCGGTTAACCGCAGACGTTGGGCGGGTAGAAAGGGGCTAGCCGCCGGAAACAGGAGGTAGAACCGGATCCTCTGATACCATGTAGAAAAGTACACGAGTAATGCAGTAAATCCAGTTAACCTTTTATATCCATCTTGTGTATCTAAATACAATGTATGAGTACATATATATATGAGAAAGAATGAGAGAGGACTCTCATATACAAGGTGTGGAACTAATATAACAAAAGAAAACAAAACAAAATGGGTCATTAAGTGGGCCTTTACAATATCTTTTCTAAAAGTTTATTATTGTTATATTTAAGTGATTTTCTCTGACCAATCATAGTCGTTGATTGTGGATGCCCTAGTCTTCATGTTATTATAAATAGAGGTGTTACGGGCTGATCCAAGGCATTGCAGATTTTGGAGAAGAGAAATCCCGAAATCCGGTGATCTCTCCACAGTGCCGACTCCGTGGAACCCTAGGTGACGACTCCTAGGCTTGTATCTCCCTCCCCAATGTACCCCCTAACCCTAGCCATGTTTTCCCCCTCTCAAATCCTCTCCATAGCCACCCAATCCCTCCCAAACACAGCCACCAGAATGTTGTCCAGAACTCCTGTTTTCCATGAAATTTACTATTCTTTGCATATAGTTTTTCCTCCCCTATTTGCTGCTGAACCCAGCCGCCAGCCTCCACCGTGGAACCGCCTGCTCCTCCCTCTCACTTCCGCCTCCCTCCACCCCTGCCTACAGCCACCGGCCAACCTCCCCTTGCCCCTTTCGAGCCCCTAGTGTTCCACCAATAGAATTACTTTAGGCTGAATTTATGCGATTAGTTTTTGACCGCTTTGATCTCTTAGAAGCTCAATTTGATCACCTAAGATCTACATTACAAAGAAAGCTTATGGATTTGGGTCAAGTCACCGATGCGGCGAGTAGTGCTCCCACAGAGATAAGAGACCCGACATTTGGTTTTTGATCCTTCTCAGTTTGATAAGATTCAATGTTCATGTGATCTTGAGGTTGAATATGATCATGACCTTATGATACAGATGGAGAGTGATACTAGCACGACTAGTGAGCGTGGTCACGTGGGTGAGGACGAGCGACCCAATGACGCTGTGATGGTATACCCATTCTGTTCACCTCACCTAGACCAAGTGTCCCCTTTGAACAGAGACACAGTTCTCGACACTATATCGATTGACCCACACTTGAGTTTGGGCACCCCCTACTCTTCCCTTAGTACTATCTCGAGTCACTTCACTATTGAGAGTCGAGAGTATGGTGTTGACTTCATAGTGGCTACCTCAACCACTTACGAGGACACGACCTTTATCAGTGATACTCATCTGAGGGAACTTCACATTATTAATGACCTCGTCGTTGAACCTCCAAATAAGTCTCTCGATGAGCCACTACTCCCATGGGAGGTTCATGAGGCTAGTGTTGACTTTGTTGTGGTGTCCTACTTGCTCTCACAGACACTACTGTTATTGGTGCGCTCCTCGTGGTGGACTATCCTATCATTATTGACCTTCTCGGGATTAAGTCCCCGAGAGGCTCATTTGACAAGCTTTCCCCCCTACACTTTAGTGATGGATTGTGTATCCGCACTAGTGATCATCTCACACGTGATGACTTTTGGTATACACCCCCTGGAGAGTCACCTGATGGGCTATATCATTTGAGAGGTACCCATCACACCAGTGCTCGGCACTATTTTGTCATCATCTACGTCATCCCCACTGGTGATGACGTCGGTCACACCGGATTTTTCTATCGACCACCTGGTAAGCCTCCTGATAGGCCACCCCATGTTAGTAATATCCAAGTCATTGTCAGGTCTTCCCTTAAGAAGTGTGTCGAGTATGTTGTGCTCTATATGCATCATTCGCTTCATTTGTATGAGTTGGTTGGGTCACTTGTTCATCATTTGTATGCATTACATGAGTCATTTCGCCGACGAATAATAACGAGCAATGAAAACTATAAAACTCATGCAGATAAGCGAAGGCGATAACAAGTGTTTAATGAAGGAGAGTAAGTAACGCACCCGAATCCGCCCTGAGAGGCTCCCCTCAGGGCCTGCCAAAAAGTAAATGTCAGGCAAATGGGCCCCTACTCTATTATTAGTCGTATTGGGACAAATGCCTACCGGCTCGATATTCCGGCAAGTATGGGAATCCATCTAGTATTTAATGTCGAGGATCTGACGTCGTACTACGAGCCTCGCGAGTATGTGGACACGAGCAGTGAAGATACACAGTCATCACCGCCCCCACTTTCGTTGTCTTACCACTCTCATACTCCACCTACGTCTGATAGCCACTACAACCCACCCACTGTTGACACCCACCCACTGTTGACACCCACCCACCTAGGGATTCGTTTTCCCTGGTTTCATCGACGACACCGTCGATCGCACCAGGATCCACCACTCGAGAGATGAGCGATGAGAGCATCACAGAGTTCAGATCCCACCAGTTTGTTCCTACCTTAGATGGGTCGCGTTGTCGCTACTTGGTACATTGGCGGGGCCGCCCCGATGCAGACGACGCTTGGATACTTGCAGCAGAGCTTGATCGATTCTCACTTGGACTTCGACTTCAGCACGGTCGTCACTATTCACTGGAGATGACAGCTTTTCAGTCAGGGGGAGTTGATTGGCGAGGACACTCTTCCGCCGACGACACTTGGACGACTTTCGGTGGACCTCTTTGAGTTGTACCTGGCATTCATCGAGAGAATTTTGATGCCAATTCATCGGGAGATGAATTCTTTCAAGTCGGGAAGATTGATGTGGAGCAGAGAAGAGGACGAGCTTTGGGCCCGTTCGAAGCTGGTTTGGCGACTTACCATATATGGCGTGTCTGGTGACTCTGCAGATGTGTCCAGATCCGCGTCGGCAGTCGAGATCATATATTACTTTATATATTTTAGTTTATTATTGTTATATTTAAGTGATTTTCCCCCCGACCAATCATAGGTGTTATGGACTGATCCAAGACATTGCAAATTTTGGAGAAGAGAATTCTCGAAATCCGGTGATCCCGACTCCGTGGAACCCAAGGTGACGACTCATATGCTTGTATCTCCCTCCCCAAGGTACCCCTAACCCTAGCCTTGTTTTCCCCCTCCCAAATCCTCTCCACAGCCACCCAATCCCTCCCAAACACAGCCACTGGAATTTTGTTGAGAACTCCTGTTTTCCATGAAATTTACTATTCTTTGCAAAAAGTTTTACCCTCCTCTGTTTGTTGTTGAACCCAGCCGCCAGCCTCCACCGTAGAATCGCCTGCTCCTCCCTCTCACGTCTGCCTCCCTCCACCCCTGCCTACAGCCGCCGACCAACCTCCCCTTGCCCCTTCCCGTCCCCCCTTTCTTCCACAGCCTAAACCGCACCCTCACCACCATTCCCCTTCGTGGAACCACCTCCAAACAGCTCCAATTTCAAGATCAGTCAAGATCTAGAAATTTCAGCCCCCGATCCGCTCTAACCTTCACCCATTTGTCACCCTTTTGCCCGGATCCGCTCCAAAACATCGGATCCACCCTTCCCTTGCTCGGATCTACTCACTCGTGGCCAGATCTATTTATTTCCGACCCGATCTCACCATGCACCGCCGAGAACAGACACCGCCATTATTTATACGCCGTTGGTTGCACTTTTGATCGCCGATCTACGCATCCGGCTCAGGAATTTACAGTGTCTCGGTCAACCCGCTACTTTGGTGAGCCTCTTGTTGTATTGGAACATTTGATTTGACATTATTATTGATTGATTATCGTGTTTTGCTTAGATTCGTGCTTGTAGAAATTTGTTGCGATCCGATTATAATTTGCATGTGGGACCAATTCGTCGCACGCTTAGTTTTGGCCCTCCAAGCGGAGGAAAGTCATTACGTAATTGCTAAATTGAATGTTGGTCTTTGTTCTTTAATTATTTTGCGTGGTGTTAATATTTTCATTACTCTGAATTATTCACCGTTGTCAACGACGGTTGCATTGCATGTAGACTAGGGCTTGTGTGTCGCATTTGCATTTCGCCCCTAGTAGCCTTGGTTTTGTGCACCCCCATAGTCTACCCTATGAATCAGTTGGTGATGAGAACTCGCATGAGAATTCTTTATCAAGGAGGTCGGGGGATCTAGCCCCGACCTCAACAACCTATCGGCCCTGTTGTGGGGCCGGGGATGGGTTGGGATGTACGGGTCGCGGCCCTGATAAACCCTCTTGGTGAACTCCAAGGTGGGCCCCTTGTTGAAACCGAAAATCGATCTCTGTGGAGTTCGGGGGTCCCAAAAGGGTATGGCCTCGCACTTACTTCCCTCTAACTAGCACACTATACCAAAGGCTTAGAAACCTAGGAACAGAACCGAGATCTCAACGAGGAGGTCCCACCTCACACCCGGAAGATCTAAAAGTGATTCCCCTCCCAAGCCAATGCTGAGCTTGGGCACCTTGGAGAGAGCCTAAAGAAGAAGAGAGCAAGAGAAACTGTCAATCCGTCCCTCCAAAAGTGCCCTCTCGGTTCTATTTATAGATTTCTAAACTTGGTCTGCCAACAGCGTAACATTGCTGTCCAGAAGTACTAAATGCAACCCAATTGGGTCTGCCAACAACGTTACTCCGCTGTTCTGAAAGGCTACCTGCAGACCCTCAAGGGCATCCAGGTAATTCTTCTTCTGGACCCCACTGGGTGAGTGGTCCATAAGGGCACCACTCGCCTAAAGGGGCGAAAGTTGGGTGAGCCAGGCATTCGCCTCCACAGCTCTTCCAAGGGGCGGATGCGAGATTCGCATGCCACTCGCCTATATTGGCGAGAGCCCTTGCGCCTGCTATGGGCAGGAAGCATTCGCCTCCTTCTGGGCGAGTGCGACTCTGCCCACCCCACTCGCCTACTTTGATACTTTTGGATCTGAGTGTCCTACAATGCCCTAAACTTGTCGGAGGGGCCCACTCAACGAATACGGGGATACCCCTGGTGGACTCCAGGGTGGCAGGCAGGTGGATTCCTGGCCCTGCATCAAATAGGTAAAAGAAAATCATCCAAAATTTAATAATTGACCCATTCTCAACCTAAGTAAAATCCATTTCAAGGAAGCTTTGATTGTGCACATGTGCATTGGCATCCTTTGAAACCCCACCTTTTAAAATCTCCATTCAGACCGGTCGAAATGAAATTTTAACTTCAGTTTTATAGGTAGTATAATCTATATTTTCTATGTTTAAATATTGTTAATGAATTGAAAAATTGATTCAATTCTGATATATTTTGCTTTCAACTATGCTTGAATTTCAAATCATGGTGCGAATCGTGTGATTTCATGGATCTGAAGTGTTATTCATTATTTCTAGTGGAATGTCAAAAAAATTCATTTGAGTTGATTAATCATCAGCTTTTTATTTTACTCAGGAAGGCATGAATCCGCTGACTCTAAGTAGGCTCCGATGTCTTTTTTGGATGGCTGGAATCAAGCCTTCGGGAGAAAAGTCAAATCTACACAGGAACTATCTTAGGAACCTAGAGTCAAAGACATATAGCATTAGCAAGCCCACTAAGAAAAGAAATAAAAACAAGTAATTGGAGTTAAAAATTCATCCAAATTAAAGAGAGAAGCATAGTCTTCAAAATTTTCATGCAATTTTTTCAGTCAAGATACATAACCTAGGATCATAAAGTCAAAAAAACCTTGGATCATAAAGTCAAAAAAACCTTGGATCATAAAGTCTGCTAGATGATTAAACATAATATTCCAAACTATAACTCATTTTTATAGATATAATCTGCATTTGCAATTACATTGTTTATCATGAGAACCATGGCAGCAATGTTACAGCGTGAAAAACATAAAAGTTAAAGAAGGTAGTTAGGCAGAAAAAGCTAACCTGTTCACACAATCTTTCTCGATAAGGTTCACTAGTAAACCCAAAATGGCAACAAAGAATTCTAATTGATGATCATGTAATATTCTATTGTTAAGATGCTCAGATTCTTTGTTTTTGTCAAAGGACGTCATACTCTCCACAGTTTTAGTGCTGACTGGGAAGTGCTTATCAAATGATGAGAAATGGCTGGTAATCAGGGAAGCCAACGTGTCCAGACCTCCAGAAGCTCCAATTTGCTGGCAGCCAACAGGGTTGTCATTTGTTAAGTTCATAAGAACCTGCCAAAGAGTGGACATCGATATATTGTCATTTGTTAAGTCCATAAGATTGACTTAAGGTTGGCAGATGAAAAAATAAACTAATTCAAGAGATGAAATCATAGATTCATACATTCAAAATCAAACCAAAAGAAACTATAGAAATAACAATATTATCTCGGGTGAAAACTTTGTAGAAGGTGATTGGAACATATAAAAAAATACGATTGCTCTGTCACAATGTTACACAGTTTCAATAATCAACCATGAACAGCAAAATAAATTGGATATGTTGCCATGGGTTTCTTTCAGTAAAAATGTCCTCTAGAATTGCTATTTATTTTATTGATAAAAATGAGACAAGAATGATAATTGATGTGCACATTTAGTTATAATCCTAGTATCTAAAATCTGATTAACAGCATTTGCTTTGTGGTGTTGATTCGGAGACAATCTCCGGGTCATCTACTAGTACTACGTACCTTATATATCCCTAGTGGCATTTCCGAAATTACAATATATGTTCACTCCAGCCCATATAGGAGAGTGGAGGAGAATCATTATCTTTATCTTGGATCATTTGTTTTGTTTGACTCTCTTCAGAGAGAAAGGCTCTTTTAGAAGAACCATGCACTCAAAAGATTGGATATCGAGCTTACATCAGAATTTTGTATTCCGATTTCCTTTTACTCTACTAAATGTTCATTCTTTGAAAGCCATTAGATATTCGGTGTTACTTGAATTTTAGTAAAATAAAATTATAGTGACATCTGGGTGTAGAGTCATAAAATGAAAAGATATGCCATGAAGCTGAAAAAAAAATCTGTGTTGAGTTGTTACTGAGCATGAGAATTACAGCCATGCCAGATGATCAACAAGACTTACCCAAGTATTTGAACCATCAAAATGGCTTCCGTGGAGATATCACCGATTTTGATTAATATCAGGATGGAAACTATCTTGGGATAACATGAAAAATGAATGTGCATGCTATTCAGAAAACTTCAAAATACCCCTTATCATGCACCATTAAATCCTACAACCCCAACAACCCATGTTGAACTTTTACAAAAGTAATACATCAAAACACAAGCATCTTATTTGGGTGAAAGAGAAAATAAGTGCTATTAACAAAATTGAACCGTAAAATATTTTCTTGCCTCAAGTATGAGCTGTTGATAAAAATATATATAAGGATAAAAAGGAACCTTTACAGAAGAAAGAAGGCAATCCTCCAGAAGACTAGGATCTTCTTCATCCACTGATGGACTAGAATTCTCAGTGGACTGCAGATTAACTTCACTAGTAGGCTGACTTGATTCGTCGTCTATGATTACAATCGGAATCTCAGATGCATTGACATTTTCTTTAAGAGAAAAAGCTTGACAACAAATATGAGTTTTCCCCTCTTTTGAAGATAATTGTTCCCACTTTGAAGGTCCCAAGTGCTCATCAAATGCAAATGGATCGGACAGGTGGCTTGCACGGTCAGTTTTTTCTTGGCTAGATATTTGAGTTCTCTTAGATTGGACATAAGAGGTTACCTTTGAACCAGTTGACCTTATGGAAATCCAGCCATTTGAACTTCTTTGAGAATTCACTGTCATTCCATTAGAATGTAACCTTACTTTTAAACCAAGTGTATTTGTACAACTTGCTCCATTATATGAAGTAGAGGTAGAGCAATCGGCTCTATCCAGTGCAGATAAAGTATCACCCTGTGCAGCAACGTCAATGTTCTCCAATGGAGACAGCTTTCGACGTTTATGGCATACCTCAATGTTCTCTATTGGAGAATTCTCAGTGGCACAATAAGAAGATGAAGGATAATCCTGCACATCTTGAATAAAAAAGGACATGAAAACATTTACTTTATGCCAAAATAGGCAAGAAATATACGGCAAGATGTCCTGTTACAGAAAAAACAAAAATATGCTTGCATACAAAGAATGTGGGAAGTGCTCGACACCGGCCATATTAAGTTTGTATCAAGTAAAGCAGTTTAAGAGTGAGCAGCTTTATAGCAGACATTATTATAAATCCAAAATTAAAACAAACACAAAGGAAAAACATCCTCTAAACATTCATCTTTCCAACATTAAGTTTGTATCAAGTAAAGCAGTTTAAGAGGAGCAGCTTTATAGCAGACTTTATTATAAATCCAAAATTAAAACAAATACATAAAAGAAAAACATCCTCTGGTGAAACATTCATCTTTCTAATATTACCCCCTCTTTACTACAACTTTTTATAATTAAATTTAATTTGTGTTTTAAATTTTAAACATATGTCATTATCCCATCAATTTTTATTAAGTTTTATATTTGAGGAGACAATAAATCTTACGTAATGACGAACGACAGGTGCACAGTTGCATCGGGGCACGGGGGAACTATTATTAAGAAAATGAAGAATTTGAGGAGAAATAGAAGAGAATAAGAAGGATTTTCATTCATTCTGTTTTCCATGAAATCGGTTCAATACAGGAATGGGGGATGCTTGATCATTTACATTAATTTTTAGCTTGGAAATCACACCATTACATTGGTACTAATTAAATTAATTATCTTCTCATAGTGTTGTAGAGGTGTGAAGATTGACTGGCTGAGATCAGTTATTTTTGACACTCTCTTGATCTCGACAACCCATAATCTTCATTTTATTAACAATCCCACGGTAGAGGCTTAGTTAGGGCATCGACAAGCTGATCTTCTGATCTGTAGTGCGCAAGCTAGATCTTGCTTTTCCAACCTACTCCCGAGTGAAATGGTACCGAAGCAAGACGTGTTTGATTCAATAAACACCAAGGTATTGCTTGTTGGATATGTTTGGTGAGCTCATCTAAGATGAGGGTAAAGAGATAAGGACTTAAAGCTGAACCTTGATGTAAGCAAACAGTGATAGGAAATTCCTGTGTTAATCCTCCAGATGTCCTCACCCTTGTCACTGAATTTGTATAAATATTTTTGATTATGTCAATATATGATATATTTACACCTTTCTTTTCTAAGACTCCATAAGATCTCTCTTGGAACTTTATCATAAGCCTTCTCAAGATCAATAACCAACATATGCAAATCTTCTTTTCTTTCTCGATAGTTGTCAATGAGTCTCCTCAAGAGATGTATAGCTTCCAAGGTGGACATCCCTAGCATGAAACCAAATTGATTCTCCGAGATGTTAGTCTCTCGTCTTAATCTTCTTTCTATTACTCGTTCTCATAGTTTCATGGTATGATTCATCAATTTAATTCCTCTGTAATTAACACAATTTTGTATATTCTCTTTATTCTTATACAAAGGTACCAAGATATTTTCTCTCCATTGGTCTGGCATCCTCTTTGATTTCAGTATCATATTGAAAAAACATGTAAGTCACAAAATTCCTTCATTTCCTAAACATTTCCATACTTCGATGGGTATATCGTCTGGCTCAACCGCTTTTCATTTTTCATCTTATTTAGAGCATATTTTCCTCTGATACTTGAATTTTACGATAAAACGTTATATTCTTATGCTTCTCTGATTTACTTAACTCTTACAAGTTCAATTCATTGTCCTTTATTTCATTATAGAGTTGATAAAAGTATCTTTCTAATCGCTCTTTAATATCCACATCAACCGTCAAAACTGTATCTGTCACATCCTTTATGCATTTTACTTGACTTAAATCTCTTGTCTTTCTTTCTCTAGCTCGAGCAATTTTATATATGGCACGCTCTCCATCTTTGGTATCTAGTCGCTTATAAAATTCTTCATAAGCATGACTTCTTGCTTTACTTACTGTTTGTTTAGCTTCTTTTTTAGCGACTTTATACCTAGCTAAGTTTTCATCATTCCTACAAGCATAGAGTGATTTATAGCTGGCCCTCTTTGCCCTCACTTTGTCTTGCACTTTGTTTTAGGTTGATCAGGGCAAAGACGGAGTATATGGAGCTTAAATTTAGCAGTACAAGAAGGACAGGTGACTTCGTTATTAAGTTGGGTGATCAAGATATTTCTCGTAGTGAGTGTTTTAAATATCTTGGATCGATAGTTCAAAAAGACGGAGGTATTGAAAAAGATGTGCCACATAGAAACCAAGCGGGTTGGTTGAAGTGGAGAGGCACTTCAGGGATCTTATGCGATCCTAAAGCACCACTAAAACTTAAGGGCAAGTTTTACCGTACTAAAATTAGACCCGCGATGCTCTACGGTTCTGAGTGTTGGGCAATGAATTGTGTACATGAGCAAAAAATGGGAGTTGCGGAGATGAGAATGCTTACGTGAATGTGTGGACACATGAGATTGGATAAAATTAGGAATGAAAGTATCAGGGATAAGACAAGGAGTAGCACCAATTGCAGAGAAGACGCGAAAAGCTCGTCTAAGATGGTTTGGACACGTACAAAGGAGACCATTAAAGACACCTGTGAGGAATTATGAGAGTCTAGTCACTATGCATGTTAAACTAGGGAGGGGTAGACCAATAAAGACTTGGAATGAAACTGTAAGAAAAGACATGATGAACTTAGGCATTAGTGAAAGTATGACAAAAGATAAGGCACAATGGCAACAAAGGAACCATATAGCCGACCCCACTATAGTGGGATAAAGGCTTGAATGTTGTTGTTGTTGTATATGTGCCTTTAAGAACATTTATGCTTAATTGAGACAAATGGCTTGACAAGTGAGCACTAGATAAAGCTATTAATTCAGCTTCCGTGAAGGATGGGCAACTATCTATTATTTGCAGGATGACCAAGAGATGGGATTTTTGCCCAAAAAAAACATGTAGGCCTTCGGCGGTCTTTCAATCTTCTAGAGAATGATAAGATTCGATGTCAGCTTGTTCTTCATCTTTCTGCCTCTTATCTAGTTTTTCACTTGGATTCACTGGAAGGACAGTGGGATTACAAGCCTCCAAATTGCACTTCTTCAACAGATCTCTTATGCATTTTTCTTGGGATAAAAATGTTTAATTTGGAGTTTGTATGACCTGCATCCCTAAGAAGAAATAAAGCATGTCGGGATCAGTCAGTACAACCCTGCATGAAGGTGAGGGCACTATGACTAAGAGATAATCCTATATCAAGGGAGAAGACTCTGTTGTTCGACATTAAAGCTGAGGAAATGCATCACCCAAACGCTTTGTCAATGATATGGCATTCTCCATTGAGGAAGGTGACTTTCCCATCACCAAGGTAGGCCTCATACTTGAAAGTTTCGTCCAGTGTGTTGAAAAGAGTTATTGCTCATGTGGCTCGAGCAGACGCGGTCGACAAAGCAGGTTTGTCTTGTCTGGATTCCTTCTGCAGCAAGGAATAAAACAGTAGCTCGTCATTCTCTTTGGTTTCTTTCTCGCTGAAGTTTGCTTCTTCCTTTTGATTGAAGCAACAATCTTTTTCAAAGTCGTTCCGGTGATTGCAGCGGTAACACATCCAGAAACAACCATTAAATTAGTGATTTGTTCTTTTACAGAGTACCAAACACAGTTGACTTTTCATGAATTTGCGCTTGAGTTCTGCCTTATCCCCCCCCCCCCCCTCCTCCCTACCTATATGGTTGTTTATGCTCCGTACAATTTTGAATTTGCTTCTTCTTATCACCGGGTTTGTTGAGTTGCATTTTGGTCTGGAATGCAATCTCCAGACCAAAGTGCTTTCTCAGGCGCTCCTCATAAGCTTGCAGAGATCCTTGCAGCTCCATGATAGACCGGGAGGTGAGATAACGAGCCTCTTCGATTGCGGTTACAATAGATTCAAATGACGGCAACAGAGACCGCAATAGTTTAGGGAAAATTTTGCAGGCTTCCCACGGGTCTCTCAGATTCCTGATTTAATTAATCTTGTATTGACTTCCTTGGTTCATTTGCAATGTTTTGAGATGTTTTCATAGCGTTTGGATCTTGATGGTGATGACTTTTTGAGATCCTTTGAATTCATCTTTTAAGAGATCGCATACATGCTTAGCTGACAATGCTCTCATAATTCTTGGGAATATAGTATTGGAAACATCCTGTTGGATCAAAATCAGGGCTGTCATCCTTCATCTTCTCCTTCATGCTTATCGTGGGTGGTGTTCCTTCTACAACTTTGTTGGAAGTGATAGCAACAGTCCAATGCTCGACAACATCCCAAAGGTCTTGAGAGATGAATAAAGGCTTCTTCTTGATGCTCCAAAAATCATAAGAATTGCCGGTGAAAATTAGTATCAATGCCATTGAAAAATTGGGGGTGGAAGTCATAGATGATGAACTCATAATTTATGAGAGGAAAGATCTAAAGATTGTAACAATGCTCTCATAGTAAGAAAATGAAGAATTGGGATGAAATGGAAGAGAAAAAGAAGGATCTTCATTCATTTTTGTCTTCCATGAAATTGATTCATTAAAAAAATGGGGGATAAATATTGATACTTGATCAAATAAAATAATTGCCTTTTATCTTAGAAATCACACAATTACATTGGTACTTAAATAAATTAATTATTTTCTCTTAGTCTTCGGCAAGTGTGAAGATTGACCAGCTGAGATCACTTAGACCCCACGCATGACTGCTTTAAAACGAAAAAGAAGAATATGTATTTTAAGATGATGACAATATCCAATTATCCATTAGATTACAAGCAAGGTACATTGATCGATATATCAATGCCTCCAAGCAATCTATATCCATGCTCTCCTCCAAACAGCAAATCGATGCCCCTTGCACAACAGAGCTCGCAACCTCCTGGTCAATCCCGTGTGGGATGTAAATGAGTCTTCAATGTTAAGCACCATCCTGACGAGACGGTTGAGTGTCTCAAATCCCTTCTTGCGGCTTGCAGTTACACTCAACAATATGGTCTCGACCATGAAGAGACATTCTCTTTAGTCACTAAGTTGAATACAGTACGGGTATTGATCTTCATGGTCGTCCATAACCATTGACAGTAGCATTAACTTGATTTCAAGAATACATTCCTTAATGGTGATTTAGCATAGAATGTCTATATGCAGCAACCTCCTGATTAAGAAACCACAAGAGAGTCTCTTGTCTATCGTCTCAAGAAATCTCTTTATAATCTCAAGCAGTCATATCGAGCTTGGTTTGAAAAGTTTAGTGAGATTGTTCGGGCTTTTGGATTCACTCGAAACTCGGCAGACTTCTCCTTTTTTTTATTTGATGTCGTCCAACAGGCACGATGATACTTCTTGTGTATGTTGATAGTATGATCATCACGGACGACGATCTGAATGGTATCTATATGATCAAGAAGCACTTGACATAACATTTTTTAGACCAAAGATTTGACCGACTCTGATACTTTTGGGGTATTGAGGTAGCCCGGTGACCTGATGAACTTGTTGTGTCTCAATGAAAGTACTGCATCGATCTTTTACAAGATGTCGACTACTTGGATTGCAAACCCGTTGACACACGAATGGATGCCAACCACAAGCTCCCCGCTTGCGAGTCTGACTTTGATTTGCTTCTCTCTAATCTAAAGTATTATTTTTGCCTTGTAGGCAAGCTTATTTATCTAACTTTCACACTGTCAGATATCTCATTTGCTATTGGCGTGGTCAACATGTTCATGCATGCTCCTCGTACATCACACCTTTAAGGTGCCGAGTGAATCCTCTGATAACTGAAGAAAGCCACGAGACAAAGGCTTATGTATAAGTCATCCCTTCCCTATCATTAATTGTCTATTCTGATGCGAATTATATTGACTCCCTCGATGATCGTCGGTCTACGAGTGGTTATTGCACATATTTTGGAAGGCATTTGGTCACTTGGTAGAGAAAGAAGTAAACGGTGGTGGCACGTTTTTCTGCGGAGGCTAAGTATCGTTCGATGGCATCTATCATTTTCGAACCCACATGGTCGAGGAGTATTCTTACTGACCTTGGTGCCAACCTCCCCTCTCCGTTCGTCCTCTACTGCGATAATCAAAATGTCATTCATATCGTCGAGAATCCTATTTTTCATGAACGCACCAACCATATTGGAAGATTGTAAATTAATCCGAAAAAAAGTTCAACTGTACAAAATTGATCTATAACATGGTCTCGTTGCCGATCAAGTCTCTGATATCTACACCAAAGCATTTCCTGACCCCCTCAACTGGCAGTTCATTTCCAAGCATTGCACCAACAATCTAAATGCTCCAACTTGCAGGGGAGTATAGAAGAAGTATGCATGTAAAAGTCCAATATAAAGACCCACTTCCTTGGCCCATTAAGAGATCCCTCTCTTGTAAAGATTAATCTCACGCCATGGCTTGGAGTTAAGGTGTCACTCCTCCCACTGATATATATACATGTGTACATGATCATGTATTTGACTACTTAACATGAAGTAATAAAATTATTGTGTTTCATATTTCGCTTTTCTATAATAAGAAAATTCATTATAGCTACATTCTCCTCCACTCCAAATCCCTGGCAACATCACATCGAGTATCACGATAGGGTTTTTTCATGCATAAGTAAATTGTTGCAGGCTCTAAGGTAGGATCACGTTAAGGGACGAGATTGGAAAACCCTAGAGGAATAAAAAAGGTGTGCATGGTTCCTGAATTACCTTGGGTTCGACCATTGTTGGGATAAAGTTAAGCTTATTACGCAATGTCCGAAGAAAGAGCATCAGAGAAGGGATAGTGGATGAGGCGTCAAAGAGTGTGACTCAACGGCTAACAAACTGCATGACAGTGACTGGGTAAATCCTCGGAGATGCACAAGTGCACTGCCTATTATGAGGTATTAGGGGAGGTGGCACGCAGTCAGCGACTGGTCACCGTTGGGAAAGAGAATGAACAGGGGATAGGGAACCTGACGCAGGATGGCCTGGTGTGAAAACAAATGTGTGTGCCGACACGCTAATGCAACCCTAAGTGATCGTGCAGAACAAATGGGATTAACTCAACCTAAATGTTGCATGCATATTTTGAATTAACCCGGAATTACACTTTTGCAAAATTTATAAGCGGCTAGCAAATCAACACAGTGTGCGTAATAACTTTCGAGCGTGTAAGTAAACAATCACGTTCTTTTTCACAAGCGGTGCTTTCAGCTACAACTTTTAAAATGGACTATAGGGGAACAAAGTAATGAAAACAAATATCACAAACAAGATAGTATTTCCACCGAAGATATGCAAGGTTCATCCCAAATAGTCAATACAAAAATAAAATAACACAAAAAACAATGATACTCACAAGGCACGAGAGATGCGGCGATGAGGGTGGATGTGGCTTCACAAAAACAAGAGCAACGGTTGCACAGAAAGGGGAAGGAGTGCAAAAGAAATAAAACACTACCCTGGAGTATTAACTTGTTTAAGCCACAGAAGGAAACTTCCCACACTAGTTTAAGTTGCAGGAAAAATAAAAATAAAACATTGTTTTTTTTTTAAGTTGCAAGAAATAAATTTTCTTGGCCGCTGGAATAAGGTAAGGAAAAGGGGCAGAGATCTGTGGGTTTATGTTGAGGGAAGGAATGGAAGATTGGTTGGGGATGAGGTAGTGGATCCACTTTAGTGAGAAAGAAGATGGAGGATTGAAGAAGGGAATGGTGAAAATGGTGATTGTAGTTTTTTGATGGAGGTTCCACGACAACAAAAAAAGAGGGGGATGATGGAGTAGGCAGGATCGAAGATGGGAGGCCAGGCGTTGGGGAAAAATGGATCGTCGGCAATGACTTAGGGGAGAAATAGGCGGTGGTCGACGGAAGGTGTCGATCTTCCGTCGGGATCGCTACTATGAAGAGAGGAGCGGGTGGTAACTGCAAGTGTGAACGAAGAAGAAGAAGAACAGGATGATGGGTGGTTGCGGCTCCAGGCGTGGAGATGATGGACAGAGGAGATTATCGGGCGGTTATCTTCTTCATTCGTGATTAGGGATGAAGAACAATGCGGTTTTCTTCAAAGGGGAAGAATAGAACGTGGGAATGGTTCACGGGAACAGGAACAGTGACATTAGAAAGAAAAAATTGAAATAGAATTAACCGGGACGACGCACCTCGGGCTCGCGAAGTCGCACCACGAATGATTGCTGAAATTTGGATTCTCTCACAAACTCTACAATGACTGTAAACCTGGACATCCGCCTCTATTTATAACGAGAGGGGCGGTTGGGCATCCGGCGTGAATGGCCACGATCATCTGTTGCGCCCGGTGTCCTAAAAATATAAAATACTAACTCCAAAAAATATTAAAAATACATAATAAATGAAAATGAACGCTTCGGACGCGCTCGCGGTCTCGAACCGCCGATCCGATCAACGAATCAACGACAAATCTGCAAAAACGGGTGTCCCGCCACGTGGTGGCTCGATCTCCTTCGATCACGAACATGCGATCGATCCCCATCAATTGATCAAACATCTAAGAACCCATTGTTGAAATTCGGCCTCTGTCATGTCCGTTTTCGGAACACTAAGAAGATCACTATATGTGATGTAACCTTGATGAGAGTGACCTCTAGAGGATTCTTGAGAGTCATCGAGACGGTCGTCCATAACATAATTACGTTGTACTTGTGGGTGAACGTGGGTCCTACGAAAGTGCGAAGGTGGTTGTACATATGTAGACTTAGGTTCCTCAAATACAGGAATGTGTAGTGTCGATGACTTTAGCGATGTTGAACTCTATCATCATAAAGACGTGTCGAAGGATCAATAGGATCCACTCGAGTGCGGGGATAAGAACGACGATAATCATCATACCGATCGAATCAAACATAGTTAGATCGTATCGGTGGATCAACACGAACTCTGGAAGTGGTGTACTGTGATCGAGGATAATCATCGAGGTATCGTAAAGATCTCCCTGATGGGGCTCTATGGGAGCGAGTGTAAGTAGACTCAAGATCGTCAAATAGAGGATTAGTGTAGTGATGACAACTATGATAAGACAGTGGGTGACAAACATGTAGTTCCACGTATTTTACAGTAAGCCCTAACCTGGGCTCTGATACGAAACTGACGTGGAACAGCCTAGTGTGAAAACGAATGTGTGTGCTGACACGTTAATGCAACCCTAAGTGATCGTGCAGAACAAATTAGATTAACTTAACCTAAATGTTGCATGCATATTTAGAATTAACGTGGAATTAAACTTTAGCATAATTTATAAACGGCTAGCAAATCAACATAGTGTGCACAATATCTTTCGAGCGTGTAAGCAAACAATCACATTCTTTTTCACAAGCGGTGTTTTTAGCTACAACTTTTACAAATGGACTATAGGGGAACAAAGTAATGAACACAAATAGCACAAACAAGATAGTATTTCCACTGAACAAATGCAAGGTTCATCCTAAATATTCAATACAAAAATAAAAAAACACAAAACAATGATACTCACAAGGCACGAGGGATGCGGCGACGAGGGTGGATGTGGCTTCACCAAAACAAGAGCAACAGTTGCACAGAAAGGGGAAGGAGTGCAAAAGAAATAAAACACTACCCTGGAGTATTAACTTGTTGTTTGAGCCACGGAAGGAAATTTCCCACACTGGTTTAAGTTGCAGGAAAAATAAAAATGAAACACATTTTTTTAAAGTTGCAAGAATACATTTTCTTGGCCGCTGGAATAAGGTAAGGAAAAGCGGCAGAGAGCTGTGGGTTTCTGTTGAGGGAAGGAATGGAAGATTGGTTGGGGATGAGGTAGTGGATCCACGTGAGTGAGAAAGAAGATGGAGGATTCAGCACAGGTAGGGGTTCAGTAAATCTAGAAGAAGGGAATGGTGAAAATGGTGATTGAAGTTTTTTGATGGAGGTTCCACAACAACAAAAAAAGAGGGGGATGTTGGAGTAGGCAGGATCGAAGATGGGAGGCCAGGCACTGGGGGAAAATGGATCGGGGCAATGATTTAAGGGAGAAATGGGCGGTGGCCGGCGGTAGGTGTTGATCTTCCGTCGGGATCGCTACTCTAAAGAGAGGAGCGGGCGGTAACTGCAGGCGTGAACGATGAAGAAGAAGAAGAACAGGAGGATGGGTGGTTGCGGCTCCAGGCGTGGAGATGATGGACACGGGAGATTATCGGACGGTTATCTTCTTTAGTCGTGATTAGGGATGATGAACAGTGCGGTTTTTTTCAAAGGGGAAGAATAGAACGCGGGACTGGTTCACGGGAACATAAACAGTGACACTAGAAAGAAATAATTGAAATAGAATTAACCAGGACGTCGCACCCCGGGCTCGCGACGTCGCACCACAAATGATTGCTGAAATATGGATTCTCTCACAAACTCTGCAATGAATGAAAACTTGGGCATCCGCCCCTATTTAAAACGAGAGGGGCGGTTTGGCACCCGGCATTAACGGCTACAATTGTCTGTTACGCCCGGTGTCCTAAAAATATAAAATACAACGTCAAAAATATTAAAAATACATATTAAATGAAAACGGACGCTTCGGACGCGCTTACGGTCTCGGATCACTGATCCGATCAACGAATCAACGACAAATCTGCAAAAACAGGTCCCGCCACGTGGTGGCCCGATCTCCTCCGATCACGAACATGCGATCGATCACCATCAGAATCCTAATCTATTGAGAACATCCAAGAAATAAAATTCTATTACTTTCCTTAGAACCAATGGCCCAGGGCAATATAAAAAACTCATTCGAAGGTTCAAACTTGAACTCAAAACAACCCTACATTAAAAATTTAAACTAATACTCGAAACATAATAAAGTATGACAAATAAAAGATAAATAGTCACACGGTGACGTGATTGAGGTTTTGTGCGCAATTTTTCCCACATACGGCCATCCGGCAATTGCATCCATAACCAAATATTAAATGTCAATCTCCAAAGTATGACAGATGTGCTTCAGCAATTTCAAAAAAGAAGCAAATGAGTCAAGGAAGCTGCAAACCAACAAGTCCAATGAGATCATTCCACATGCAAGAAGAGTAGCTTGGGGAAGATGATATTGTTACGCCCTCGGACGGATCCGAAGGCGACAACGGGGATAAACCAACTGGTTCAGCCCCCACTCTATAGATGGCGGCCCTCGGGGGGGCTGAACCCACCCGGTTCAGCCCCAATTGGGGTCGGACGGCCGGCCTTGGTCCGGGTATAAATATACCCGGATCCTCCTTGGGGGGGGCATGCAAGACATTTACAAGGTATTTCTTCCTTCTCTCTAACCCTAGCCGCCTCTCTCTACTAGTTCGTAACATTTGGTATCAGAGGCTTCTTCCTCCCAACTTTTTTCTCGTTCTGGTTGACATTCCGCTCGCCGACTCCCGCATCTCATCACTGCAACAAATCAACGACGACTCCCGCATCGCCTTCCGCGTCGATTCCTCGCGCCGTCCGAACCCACGCGTCGACCGCTCGGCCGCATCTGCTTCCGCCGCATCAGCATCGGCCGCCGCTGCATTGCGTCCGCTGCCGCACCCTCTGTTACAGCCAATCGCACGTTCCTCTACCTCCGCCGGCCTGATCCGGCCAGTCTGACCCCGCCTGGCATCCGTTTCGACCACAGAGGACGTTGGACTGCATCCGGCTGCCGCATCTGCGTCCTGCTGCTCTTCCAGTGGCTGCCGCATCGCAGCCAGGCGTCGATCCCGCTGATGCGGCCTCCGCCGCATCCTGCTGCATCCCGCTTCATCGACGACTCCCGCGGTTGCTGCCCCTGCCGCATCCTGCTCGCATTCCGTCAGCCGCTGCTTCTAGTGTGCATCTGATTGCGCCTCCAATTGTTGCAACTTCACGCACGCTCCCACCATGGTGACTCGCACCCAAGAAGACTCCAATCGGCTCGCACATCTCGAAGAAAAATACACCGGTCTGACTGACACCGTGGCAGCCCTCGCCGATAAGTTAACGGCATCGGAGAAACGTCTCGAAGAGAAATTGGATACCCGCATGGACGAGCTTAAAAATATGTTGACTCAACACCTTAAAGGAAAAGGTGTGGTGGCCGAGACCAACACAGTACAGATTCCCCTTCCTACTCCAGCCTCCGAGCACGACGACCGAGCCTCTAGCCTCAATGGGGGGCTTGGAATTGACGGTGAAAGGGGAGGAGGCTCACGCCGACCACCGGTATGGTCCGGGGCCACCCTGTTGGGTGGAATCGCCGCGTCTGCTTCATATTTCCCTCCTCACCGCGAAGACCGCCAGGAGGACCAACGACCCCACGGGCTGGGGTACACACCCCGTGATGGGCTCCTCCCTATTCCAGGAGCACCGGGACACGCCTCGGGCGGACGGGGAGGAGGCGGATGGGAGTTTAGACCGCCTTTCTTGGGAAACCCCTATGGAGAGGATTGGGGGTACCCACATGTGGCTGCTGATCAACGGCTACCGCGTCGACACGGGCAATAGTACGGAGGACTTGGGCCACAACTACCACGCGCTTATATGCCGCCGAAGATTGCCCGCATGAACTACCCCAAGTTCAAGGGAGGTGATGCACTCGAATGGGTCCAAAAGGCAGAGTTATTTTACAGCTATCAGGAGATACAGAAGACGCAGTGGGTAAAGTTGGCGTCCTTCCACCTTGAAGAGGACGCATACCAGTGGACCCAATGGTTCCTCTGGGGATGAGATCACGCGTCATGGCACGAGTTTGTCGACGGATTCACCGCCCGCTTTGGTCCCCTTGAGTATGAAGACTTCGAGGCTCTTCTTCAGAAGTTGCGTCAGAAAGGGACGGTGATGGAGTACCGAACCGAGTTTGAACGGTTGGCCAACAGGGTGCAGTGGAGCGAGAGGACATTAACAAGTTGTTTTATTTCTGGCCTGAAGGAGGACATCAGAGATGAGGTGCATGCTTATATGCCGCGCAGCTTGACACACGCTATCACCTTGGCCCGAATTCAGGAAGAGCGTCTCAATCGACAAAAGTTCAGGGGGACACTTCGAGGAACACTACACACCTGCCCGACACAAAGAGGGCTCCAGCAGCTGCCGATAGGGCCACAATGAAGAAATTGACGTGGACAGAGCTACAGGCTAGGAAGGAGCAAGGATTGTGCTTCAACTGCGATGAAAAGTTTACCCCAGGCCACAAATGTCAGAGGATCCAGGTTTACATGTTGCTGGAAGGTCCGATGTCGGATGGAGATGGAGGGGAACAGGGGCACATTATGGATACAGTCGAGTACGGGGTATCTTCCATGACCATGGCGGGAGACTCCGCTCCACCCACTATGAGTATTGCGGGGAGGATTGGCCAACAGCAGGTGACCATTCTGCTTGACAGTGGGAGTACACATAACTTTATTAGCCCGGCAGTGGCACAGAAGCTGGGGCTAGAGGTCATCACGGATGTCGCGTCGCCGGTTGTGGTGGCCGGTGGACACGAGCTGCATTGTGAAGGCGTGCTTCCGAACGTGGAACTCAGTGTGCAAGGGTACACCGACAACATGGATGTCTACTTATTGCTCATCCAGGGGAGAGATATGATTCTGGGGGCCCAATGGTTGCGACAGCTGGGCAGGGTGACTCTGGATTGGGAAAGGCTGACTATGGAGTTTGCTAGAGCTGGGAGAGAATACTGTCTGCAGGGAATCCACATCTCACCAGTGCCAGGGGGCTCTTTTTGCTGTTTGGAGCGGCTACCAGATTCCCACCTTGAGGACAAGCTGGGTCTTGATGGGGTGGAGAATGTTACGCCCCCGGACGGATCCGAAGGCGACAACGGGGCTGAACCAACCGGTTCAGCCCCCACTCTATAGATGGCGGCTCTCGGGGGGCTGAACCCACCCGGTTCAGCCCCAATTGGGGTCGGCCGGCCGGCCTTGGTCCGGGTATAAATATACCCGGATCCTCCTTGGGGGGGCATGCAAGACATTTACAAGATATTTCTTCCTTCTCTCTAACCCTAGCCGTCTCTCTCTAGAAGTTCGTAACAGATACCAACACATAAAGATACACCATCCACAAAAAGTGCCACAATATCCACCTTTTCAATCCGTTTGAGCTATAGATCAACCAACACAGTCAATCAAAATTTCTGACAAGGGTAATTATGCCCATGTGCCTAAATATTAAAGTAAATCCAGAATCTTACTAGAATGGGTTGCTTTTCTTGAATGGACGAAGTGAAGAAAGAAGGTTTGTCATGCAGAAAGAAACCATCTGTGTATTTATATATGGGTTGACATAAAAGATAGATTAGATTTTTTTTATTATCTCTGTGGGATTTTCACTGAACTTTATACCATCAATGTATCATATGAATTAAAATATTGATCATCTTTACTCAGATACTCAAAATAATTCATACTAGTTAGAGCTAGCTAAACTTGAATGAAATGAATGCTTAATTGGAGGCAAATATTTATTTCTGACATGTTAGTAAATAAACGCCATCAATGAAGGGAAGAATTTGAAATGGAATGGGAAAAAATAGTTTATTTGTAACTGATGTAGACTAAATCTAGGGTTGTAGTTTTAAAAGATAAAAATTGTCATCTCTTAAAATAATTTTGATGCGAAGGGGCTCCACGGACTAATTTAAATGACTAATCAGTCTAGGCATCGCAAACGAGAATAAGGCTACCGCTCCGAACATAAAACATTATGAATCACAATTCCACAGGTGGAGAAATCAGTTGGTGACATTCACGTGTTTGAAATTAACGACAATCAGGAGATGAAATCAGTTCAGGCGAGCTCACAATAATTAACTATTCATTCAAATACTTTGAGCACAAAATAACTAGTGGTTGAGAGCGGGGCAAACAAGAGGTATACCCAGGGTAAGGTGGCAACGGCTGACGGGTTTCCTAGAGAAGATGAAGAAGAAGGTTGTAGGTGGTTGCAGTGCTCGGGGCTCCAAAGACGGGGCTGCAAGGGTCGGGCTGCCTGGAGGTTGCCGGAAATAATGGTGCATGGATGTGGAAGAGTCGATGGGAGCTGGTAGAGGCTCTGGCGGTAGTAGCGAGCTCCGGAACAGGGGATGCGCTGACTGGAAGCAAGGAAAAACATCGGAGGTTCGTTGGAGATGTCGGAGGACGGTGCAGGAGAGGGCGTCAACAGACTGGAGAAGCTTCACGGGTGGCGTTGTCGAAGAAAAGGGGCGAAGGAAGGTTGTCGTGGCTTCAGGAGGAACCGTCGGCGCCCTAGAAGGGCTCTGGCAGCAGAAACGACGGCCGGCGGCGCTTAATGGTGAGGGAAAAAGCGGTGATGTCGAGCCAACAAGGGACGTTTCCGGCGGGAAATATGTCGAACAGGGTTGGTGGCATTGGACAAAACCGAACGAAACGAAAGAGGTCTGATCGATTCTTTCTCCAGGCTCCCCAATAACATCATATAGGAATTGATTTATAAGGAGGAATTAGGGTTTGATATTTACTAATGACAGACATTAATATATCTTAATGGCAGACATTGATATTTACTAATGGCTTGATATTAGGGTTTGATAACATTTGATAGGGTTTGATATAAGGAGGAATTAGGGTTTAATAGGGTTTGATGTTTACTAATGGCAGACATTAACATAAAATAGTTAATTAATTAAGCTTTTCTTAATTAACCTATCTCCAAAACTACCGGACCTTTTGCATTCAAGGCCTCGTTGGCCGGTCACACCAACGAGCCAAATAAACATGCGCGATACAAAATAACATCAAGACACTCATAACATGTGTGATACAACTCACCACATAACGGTGCAACTACGTGTGAAGGCATGCACTACACAAATAAAAGACAGGTACAAAAATAAAAATAAAAAGATGTGCCCCGGGTTGCATCAATTGTCCCGGGGTTGAAAGAGCTCGACCCCAACGAGTCTCAATGTAACCTACAAGTAGAAAGTCAAATGTCAATCAGAGAAATGTTGTATAACTGCCCTGCAGATGTCGTCGTTGTGACCCAAAACCTGGAGATAACCTCTCATCCCTGAAAGGCTGAAAGAGACAGGAAACAAATCTCCTTTGGAAAATTTTAACCTCGGTTGATGAAATCAACCATGAGATAAGGTCCCAAATAAACTCGCAATCCATTAGTCAACATTTCATGTCAAACATTCAAATGAGCGGTAATTATTAGAGCATGAAAAAGATGACAGAGATGGTGTGGGGAGCAAACATCAGGTAGGAAGAAGAGCAAGAAACAAGTGGGATCAACCTGTAGAATTATTAATTCATTAGTCATTACGCATCATACGCTCGCTCGATAGAAACCTATGAACGTCTGCTAGACTAGGATCGACTATTGTCATAATTTCACATGTTAGAGTCTCACTCGTATCACAAAATTTTAAGAAGATCTCAATTCTATCATGTAAAATTTTCCATAAGAAGCTCTTGAAGAGGGTGTCCCTATGAGAAGTAAAAAAGCTAAGGATCGCTTCGACACCCGTAATACGGCTAAACCTAAAAGTGTCAGAAATCAAACGATAATGATGTGGTGGCTCAACATGCGCGCCTACAACCAAATGGAAGTGATGTGAACTAAACGTGTGCTCACCGAATATAAAATCAATATAAGGTTGTGAATCTAATGGCACTAGCGAGTGGTAACCAAGCTCAATGTCTGCGGCCTCACGGGATTGGAGCGGCAGTGGGCTACTAAAATCAGGACATATGACGAACGAGTTTATGTCACCTAAGATGAGGTCCTCATCACTAGTCAACTCCTCTAGGAGAAGAGAGAGCGATGATGTGTCATCTGAGGTGAGTGACACATCACTAGTAAGTTCTTCCGGAAGCGGGGCCTCGGGAGTAAGCTCAGTGACTAAAGGATGTGGTTCAGTATGAGCAAGTGGACACACCATGTCAGTCGGGATGAAGGGATGGGGAGGTAAAAACTCATCTTCCAGGAGTTGGAGGCCAGGAAGAAACTCCAAGACTGATCGAAGTGCTACAGTGAAGACAAGTGGAACCACGACTTAAGTCGGAGTGATAAAAATAGGAAGAAGCTCTTCTACCTGGAGCTGGGGCTCAGGAAGAATCTCCTCGACTGAAGGGAGTGTCACGGTGGGGGTGGGTGGGGCCAAGGTGCTTGTCGGGAAATCGTCGAGGCGTGGAAGAGGACTACCGAAAGACCTAACCTCAGGTTCCACTATATGATATGAAGATGGGAGCTATGCAGGAGAAGCATAATGCATGTGCATTGTCACTCCAAGGTTGTGAACAGAGGTGCACAACCCACTCAGATTCTGACGGACGTTTGCAGTGACCCACTCGACATTTTTCAACAAAGTTTTAATGCGCTCATTTAAATCCTCCATTTATTTTACGCAAAATCCTAAACTTAGGAATAAGGGTATGTCGCTCGGCTATCCCACAATAGGAGTGAGATATCTCAGTAGCCACACCAAACTGATATAGACTAAATCTAAGGTTGTAGTTTTAAAAGATAAAATTTGCGGTCTCTTTAAATAATTTTAGCGCAAAGGGACTCCACAAAGTAATTTAAACGACAAATTGGTCTAGGCATCGCAAACGAGCATAACGCTGCCGCTCCGAACATAAAACATTATGAATCACAATTCCACAAGCGGAGAAATCAGTTAGTGACATTCACGTGTTTGAAATTAACGACAATCAGGAAATGAAATTAGTTCAGGCAAGCTCACAATAATTAAATATCCATTTAAATACTTTGAGCACAAAATAACTAGTGGTTGAGAGCAGGGCGATCAAGAGGTATACCCAGGGTAGAGTGGCAGCGACTGACGAGTCTCCTGGAAGATGAAGAAGAAGGATGTAGGTGGTTGCAGTGCTCGGATCTCCAAAGACGAGGTTGCATGGGTCGGGCTGCCTGGAGGTTGCCGAAAATAATGGTGACTGGTCGTGGAAGAGTCGTTGGGAGCTGGTATTGGCTTTGGCGACAGTAGAGAGCTCTAGAATAAGGGATGCGCCGACTGGAAGCAAGGAAAGAGGTCGGAGGTTCCCTGGAGGTGTCAGAGGACGGTGCAGGAGAGGGCGTCGGCACCCTGGAGAAGCTTCACGGGTGGCGTTGTCAAAGAAGAGGGGCGATGGAAGGTTGTTGTGGCTTCAGGAGGATTCGTCGACGCCCTAGAAGGGCTCTGGCAGCAGAAATGGCGGTCGGCGGTGCTGAATGGTGAGGGAAAAAGCGGTGATGTCGAGCCAGCAGGGGACGTTTTCGACGGGAAAGATGTCGAACAGGGTTGGCGGAGCTGGACGGAACCGAAAGAAACCAAAGAGGGTCGTTCTATTCTTTTTCTAGGCTCCCCGATAACATCAGATAGAGATTGATTTATAAGGAGGAATTGGGGTTTGATATTTACTAATGGCAGAAATTAATATATGTTAATGTCAGACATTAATATATCTTAGTGGCAGACATTAATATATCTTAGTGGCAGACATTAATATATCTTAGGCTTCATTTGGTAGAGCGGTTGCGGTTGTAAAAGGAGCTGTTGTAAAGGCAGGATTGTAAAGGGAACTGTTGGAAACTGGATGCTGGAAACGGAGATCTGTTTGGATAGTCTGCGTTTACAGAGCTGTTCAGAACAGAGAACCGTTTGGCAAAACAGCGGTGGCGTTTTAAAAATAATTTTTATTATATAATTATTTATATTATTTTTGTATTAATATATGTATTAATTTTTTTTAGTATATATATATATTTCTGTTATATATATATATATAAATATATATATTAAATTATATATATATATATATCTAATATATATATATATATATAAAGATTTTTTTATATATTGTTTTTGTAATTAAATTTACTGTTCAAACTTTAGATTTAAATTTTTTTGTAATTCTTAATTGTTTTTTCCTCCGCCTCCCCTGCCTCCGCCTCCGCCTTGCCTTCCCCTACCTCCGCGTGCCTCCGCCGCCGCCGGTCTACCCGAAGCCCGCCGGCATGGTCGCCGGACCCCGGCGAACCCACCAGGGGTAGTCCGGCGGGGCTACGGCCGGGCCCCAGCCGCCGCCGGCCCTAACCGTGAGGCCCAGATCTGGGCCTCACGGTTAGGGCCGCCGGCGGCTGGGGCCCGGCCGTAGCCCCGCCGGACTACCCCTGGTGGGTTCGCCGGGGTCCGGCGACCATGCTGGCGGGCTTCGGGTAGACCGGCGGCGGCGGAGCTGCTGGCACGGGAGGGCGGCAGAGCACGGCAGGCGGCGGAGGAGCCACCGACGACAATCATAACAGGGAGAAACGTGGCGGTGGGCACGGGAGGGCGGAGCTGCGCTGGGCACGAGCGGGCAGCGCTGCACTGGGCACGGGAGGGCGGCGCAATTTCCTCCCCTAAACGATGCGAACTGGAGGCTTGCTGCAGTGGTTCGTCCCGCGGAGTTTTAGAAGAGGAAGAAACGCCGCGCGGTTGGAATTTTGAGCGGAAAAATAAATGGATTCGTACGCATGTTCACGTTTTGACAAAACGTACCGGACCAAAACGCAATACCAAATGAAGCCTTAGTGGCAGACATTAATATATCTTAGTGGCAGACATTAATATATCTTAATGGCAGACATTGATATTTACTAATTTTTTGATATTAGGGTTTGATAACATCTGATAGGGTTTGATATAAGGAGGAATTAGGGTTTGATAGGGTTTGATGTTTACTATTGGCACATTAATATAAAATAGTTAATTAATTAAGTTTGCCCTAATTAACCTATCTCCTAAACTACTGGACCTTTTATATTCAGGGTTTCGTTGGCCGGTCACACCAACGAGCCAAATAAACATGCGCGAACAACAGGCGTGATACAAAATAAAACCAAGACGCTCATAACATGTGTGATACAACTCAACGCATAACGGTGCAACTACGCGCGAAGGCATGCGCTACACAAATAAAAGACTGGTATAATAATAATAATAAAATGCGCCCCGGGTTGCATCAGTAACCAGATCTTATTTAATTATCAAAGAGAAATAACCCTCCGACCTACAAAGGGCACTTCACATTTGAAGTGTTGAATAAAATGTCAGAATTCCTCTCTCCCTGCACCAGTTCACAGCCCCTACACAAGCACTCCAAGATCATATTAGCTCCATAAAGATGAGAGATGGCAACAACCTTGCAGCCCTCCCAAGCTTGTTGACTCACTAATCTTGCTGTCACTGGAGCTTGTTGCACATGTAAGGGTCTACTTGAAATGATTTGAAAGTAGATAATCTCTGAGTCTAGTAACCTCAACGTGTCAGTCACCACATGGGATCCATGGAGTCAAACTCACTACTTACTAAATTGGGGTATTTCAGCAAAATATATATATACTTAATAAAGTAAAATTATGATTTACGACAGATTAAAATAAAAGTAAATACTGTTAAATGGAAAAGACCTGAAGGAAATTTAACTAAGAGAATAACGTACATATCAAGAAACTAGCAATTCAATGTAAGATTTTAAGAAGTGCGGATCAATGTGAAGTGACTCCTTGACCTTGAGGACCTATAGTAATTAATCAAGAAATAAATAATCTGGTTCTAACCCTTGCATAGAGACTCACGCCAAGGTATACAAATTTTCATCCTTTTGACATTTGAGAAAACAGCATCACTCAAGTGATAGCAGACTTTAGTGTATTGAAAAGTAAGATCAACTCTTGAATTCTTGAATACACTTGGTAAACTACTTAAAATTTAGGTTTAAAAAGTTAGTATGAAAAAAGGAATAATCATGGAAAGGAATAAGATAGCCATAGGCTCATTGTTGACATCCAACATATTGTCTAATATAGAATGATTTCAAACCAAATGTACTAACCATGTACCTGTATTCTTCCCCATTTTTGGAACCAAACTATTCTTGGGCAAGCAAGTTAATTTTCCATCGTTGCTGCCATCGGAAGTATTCTGGAGAAGAGACAGGCCTAAAAAAGACTCGCAACATTACGACAAGTAAAACACAAAGCTGAATAGGAAGCCATAATATGTAAATACACTAATATTAAAGTTCTTGATGGAAAGAAGAAATGAGATGAGATCTTCCCTATTTAATAGAAAAGTCATTTACAAATAATAGAAGTGCAATCTTGTGATTCAAAAAAAATAAGATAAAAATCTGGGGGAGGTAATCTAATGTCATTCCCTACTGATATCAATAAAAAAATAAGCTAAATATGGTCCACCAAACTCAAAGTGGCATAAAGTATGTCAACTTGAGCTTGGAATTGTAACTGATAGAAATGAATGTAAGCCAACTTGAGTTGGAGGCATACCTAATAACGATGACAGAGCTGGCGATAAGTAGTTCTTGGCGGATGAGAAGATGAAGCTCGGAGATATAAATATGTCAGCAAAGAGGTCTACTAGCTTGAGGGGAAGGTTAAGAAACTAGAGATTAGGGTCAACAACGTGAGAGAGGGGAAGGGGTTCAATAACTCGGTAGAAAAGGTTTTGTAACCTAGGAATGGGGTAGACATTCTAAAAAAAAGTTTTTGCATAATATTAGGTTCGGCAATTTGAGAGTAGGTTCGATAATCTGAGATGAGTTGAAATCATGAAGATCATATCCAAGCAAATGAGAGATCTCCTAAGACACAATAGTTCTAGCATAGATATGTTAACACACTCTTATGCAAACTCGAGGGGGTATGACCAACTTGAGTCAGAGGATTAAAAAAGGAGTGACGAATGAACTTGAACATGCATGATGTAGTTTGGCATGAAAAAGGTCAAAGGGATAGAGATTAAGGTCCGAACCAAAGGACAAAGAGAACAGTTTAACTAGCTGTATGTTGAGCCAAAACGCAATGACTAATTCAGGCAAGATACTTGTGGTGAAGCGGCGAACCAATGTCGATTATAAAGGATAAGGTGGCCAGTACAAGTTAAACAAGAGAAATGACGTCCGGTTCGGAAGTGCATAAGGTCGTAGTAGGTAAGAAGGTCGATAATGCAAGGATTACATGGATAAGATAGGGTGGGGTCACATCTGATGGAGATGGGCAACCCAAACACTCGGTGATTGATGGTAATAAAGTCTAACTGCAGTTGGACTATCGTGATGATGTCAATGATAGTGTTGTGAGAGCGTGGAAGTGGCCATAGTGCAATCATGTAAGGTTGCTACCATGCAACAACAACAACGATGACAAAGGTGGAGTAACAGAAAAGGAGGAACAGTGATGATGCCATTGTAAATGAAAAAGAACACATGAAGGAGAGAGGGTAAGGAAGGGAGGCGTGATGTCGAAGTGGTTTTGCAGAGACGATGGATGCGGTATCGTTCAACACAAAGTCGAAGATGGTATCGGGTCAGCAGGGAAGCAAGAAGAGGGGTTGCAGCAAATCTAAGTGCTAAGTTAGAAAAATCATTCATTAAAACTAAGGGCTCGGTATAATGTTGATGGGAAAAAAGAAGAGATAATGAATTGAAGATGTGCCTAATTCAATTAAAAATCCTTTATACATTAAAGAGGTCCAATCTGGGTGACCAAAATGAATGGGTAAGATGATGATGCATTGTAAGTATTGGAGTTACCATTTTGTTATTAGTGTTAATATTGTATTAGTGTTAATATTGTATTTACATTCTTGAGATTATATATATACGATGGGGGATCCGATTTGGAGTTGAGTTTTTCATTATTCAACATGGTATCAGAGGAACGGGACTTCCGCACGATCTAGGGTTTGCCTCGTCTCGCCTGCGGCCCGCTGCTTCGTCCGTCGCCTTGCCGCGTCTCGCCGACTCCCGCATCGGGACATCCATTCTCCCCGCCTGCTGCTTCGCCTGCTGCGTCAGTCGCCTTGCCGTGTCTCGCTGTCTCCCGCTTCGGGACAGGAAAGCTTATTCTGCTGCTGTCGAGCCCTTCCGCAACTGTCGAGCCCTTCCGTTGCTGCCTCGGAGCGCCTGCTGCCTTGTCCCTCCGGAGTCGTCTCCCGCCGGAGTTGTCTCCTGTAATTTCTCCACCCAACTCTGTTGTCGAGCCCTCTTGTTGCTGCCTCGGAGCGCCTGCTGCATGCTGCCTTGTCCTGCCGGAGTCGTCTCCTATAGTTTCTCCACCCATCCTCCTTCAGTTGCCCCTTCCGCTGACGTTGTTCTTGGTGTGATCTTTGTGATTCCTCGTCCTTCTTCGTACTTCGGTCCCCGGTCTCCTTTGCGGGAGGGATCTCGTTTATCAGTTTATTTTTGTGCTTCATGGATTCTAAGGATACTTATGGCACTACAGGACGAATTACTAGTGTCCTTCTCGATGAGAAAAATTATCCTTCAAGGGAGACTTCGATGAAAGTGGCCCTTGTCGGCCGGAATAAGCTTTCCTGGCTGGCCGGCGGGCCGCTGATGCCCAAACTGACTGACAAAGATGACAAGAAAGAGGAGTTAGTCAAATGGTCGACTGAAAAGTACATGGTTCTGGGATGGATTCAGTGCTCGATGGATCCTCGCATCTTCAGTCAGTTCATGCGGTTTGAGGATATCTCCGAGCTTTGGTCCGCTCTCCAGCGCACTTTTGGCCACACGCGTGTCGATGCCCAGATTTTTGGGATTTTTCAGGACATTGCTTCCGCCACACAGGGGGAGTGCTCTGTACAGGAGTACTTTAATTACCTTCAAGACCGTTTTCTTGAGCTTAACGATCTTGAGTCTCTCAGTGTCCTGGAGTCTCTTACTGATATCACCCTTATTCAGAAACAGCGCCAGAGACGGGAGACGTACCAGTTCTTGATGGGGCTTCTCCCCGAATATGAGTCTACTCGTGCTCAAATTGTGGGGATGTCACCTTTGCCAGATCTTCTTGAGGCTTACTCCATTGTTGCAGAGCATGAGAAACGTATGCAGAGACAATCTAGTCTTCCCGGCCTTCGTGCTACCTCCTCTCTCTCTACTGAGCAGATGGCCCTTGCAGCTTCCCACCGCCCTCCCACCTCCAGCACTCGTCGCGGTGGTCGGGGTTCTTCTACTCAGTCTGGTGTTCGTGACTCTTCTGTTGGTCGTGGCTCTACGGGTCCTCCTGGCCCTTGCTCTCACTGTGTTCGTCTCTACCATGATCGCAGTCGTTGCTATCAGCTCTACCCACACCTGCGAGGCTCTGAGCGTCCTACTCCTGGCAGTGTACCCAGACACACTATTGCTTCTGCCGATTCTTCTGAGCCCGTTGAGCGCACCTTTGGTGCCAACTCCTCCGACTTATGTCAGATGATGGCCCAGTTTCAGCAGTCTCAGCCTTCCACGACTGTCTCTGCCTCCACTGTCTCTTCTTCCTCAGGTACTCCATTTGCTTGCTCCGCAACCATGGTTGACCAGGATTCGTCACCCTGGGTGATTGACTCTAGTGCAACCAATCATATGACCGGTACGTCTTCCCATCTGTTTCAGGTTGTTCCTTGCTCCCACCGCGACGTGCGCCTTTGATGCATCTTGCGGTGCATCGTAATATTTTATCGTATTTATTTATATACTGCATTTATGTACTTGTTTCATGTTATGTACTTGTTTTATTGTCCGGCTCATCGGCTTGACCACCCGATGGGATCTTAAATAAATGAGTCCGGTATTAATAGAAGTAGGACAGGAACGGCAAGCCCAACATTAATTAAAAAGGTGCATGATTGGAAACATTTCAAATTTAAAAAGTGTCTTGCATGATTTTAGGACATAGTTTGGAAACATTTCAAATTTTAAAAAGTGTCTTGAATGGAAGATTCTATTTTTTGGAAAGAGAATTAAGAGAGGGATATTTCTTGCCCAAAATGGAGAGATATTTTTAGCACATGAATGGAAGATTTTATCTTTTGGAAAGAGAATTAAAAGAGGGATATCTCTTGCCCAAAATGGAGAGATATTCCAGCCAGCTTATAAATTCCACGGTCATGTGCAGTGAAAGGAGGTCGGACAGAGTTTAGAACGGGAATCCCGGTTCTTTGCTCATTGCCGACAACCACTTCCTCCACTGCACGTATCGCCAACATCGCTCAGTTCGGAGAAGCGCCACCGCCTGGAAGCCCGTGCGCGAACATACGCCGGAATTCCTAGCCCCGTCATCGCTAGCCCGCGTCGGCGCCTCCCTGCCTGCCCGAAGAGTTGCAAACGGACCGTCGTCGACTTCGGAATCCGCTTCCGACGGTCCGGCCTGTTCACGCCGTCGACTTCGACCCGTATCCGGCCGATAGATCTTGGGGTCACTGCTCCTGTGCTCGCTTCTGCCGCCGTTTGGTATACCGGTCACTCCTTTTTTCTTAGTATTGTTTCATGCACTTCATTTAATTACACTTGGGCTTGTCGTTGCGTTCTCCTTATTATTAATATCGTTATTCATAAATTGTTGAATGTTATTCATGTTTATGGCCGTATAAATCTCGTAACGGATCTGAACCGTAAGGCGCGAAGAAGTTTCACTCGAACGCAAATTAATAAACTTTTAACGTCCAAAGCGGCGAGCTTGGTTTTCGCGCTCGAAAATTCAATTTTTTTGGCCAACTCGGCTCTTATTTTCAAATTAATATTTAATTTCGAAAGTGAACACCGTCATTTAATTTATAACAAAATAGATATTTGCTCAAAATTTTCAATACAAATCCGGGTTACATCAGCCTTGTTGATGGCTCAGTTACTCCTGTCCTTAGTCGGGGCCACGTCCCTCTCTCTTCTTCTCTCTCCCTTGACTTTGTTCTTCTTGTCCCTCAGATGGCTCTCAACATTTTGTCTATTAGTAGTATTACTCGTACTTTGAACTGCTCAGTAACTTTCTTCTCTGATCATTATGTATTTCAAGACCTGAGATCCGGGAGGACTATTGGTATGGGATATGAGAAGAGTGGGATGTACTATCTAGAGTTGCCTCCTACCATCGTTGCTACCACCACCACTACTACCTTCCCGCCTACCTCTTCTGCTGCTTCTCTTGCTTTGTCGTCGAGCTCGCTTTGGCACGCACGTCTCGATCATGCCAGCCCTCAGCGGATGTTGTCTGTTTGCCCTGATGTGTCTTTTGTTTTTCCTTTTCGCTGTGATGTATGTGAGCTGTCAAAACACACGCGCAGCATGTATGTTCCTTCTGTTAGTCGTGCTACTTCTTGTTTTGAGTTAGTTCATTCTGATGTGTGGGGTCCTGCCCCTCTTATGTCATTTGATGGTTTCTTATATTTTGTAATTTTTATTGATGACTATTCTTGTTGCTTATGGGTTTACCTCCTCAAACATAAATATAAGGTCCTATCGGTTTACTTCCATTTTTCACGTATGATACAAACCCAGCATGGTACGTCAGTTCATATCCTCCGCTCTGACAATGGAGGTGAGTACACTTCTCGTCCCTTTGATCTCTTCCACCGCGATGAGGGCACTACATCAGTTTTCTTGTCCGGGGACCCCCGAGCAGAATGGGGTGGCAGAACGCAAAAACTGTCACCTCCTAGACTTTGTTCGTTGCCTTCTTCGGGGAATGAATGTCCCTAAGTCCTATTGGAGCGCTGCTCTTCTTACAGCAGCTTTTCTTATTAATAGGACTTGGTATCAGAGCCAGGTTCCGATCCTGGGACCTGTGGGTTATGGGCCCACCACGCTTCCACTGCGCAACGTCAAAAATGCCTTCCTGCACGGCGAGTTACAGGAGGAGGTATATATGGCTCCTCCTCCGGGGTTTGCCCTTAAGGGGGAGTATTCAGAGAGAGTTTGCCAACTATACAAATCTTTGTATGTCTTCAAGAAGTCACCGCGTGCCTGGTTCGAACGGTTCAGCTCTGTCATCCTTCAGTCTGGCTTAACTCAGAGTATCGCGCCATGGCACACGGCGTTATTGAGTTGGTTTGGCTTCGATCGCTGTTGATTGAACTTGTCCTATCTCTTGTTGATGGCAAGACGCTCTACTGTGATAATAAGTCAGCTCTCCTACTTACACAGGACTCGGTACTACATGAGCGCACCAAACACATCGAGATGGATGTTCATTTTTTGCGTGACCACGTTCGTACTGGGACTGTCCTTCCATCTTACGTCCCCTCTACTGACCAACTTGCTGACGCCTTCACTAGAGCTGGCGGTCCTACTCGTTCAGATCTGACCATTTCCAAGCTGGGCATGATTGACATCTTTGCTCCAGCTTGAGGGGGAGTATTGGAGTTACCATTTTGTTATTAGTATTAATATTGTATTTATATTCTTGACATTATATATATACGATGAGGGCTCCGATTTGGAGTTGAGATTTTCATTATTTAACAGTAAGCAATAGGACTACAAATAATAAAACAAGCTACATATGTTAACAATAGTCATAGGCATGTATCAGACCTGATAAGAATTTGATGCAACTGATAACAATACCAACAAAAGACAAGGGTGATCCATCAGAATCCAATTTTGCCTTCATACTAAGCAAATAGTCCTGTTATAAGCATGAGAGAGTTGATAATCAATTCACAACAAAAATTAAAGAAAGAGCTCTAGAAATGAAATGTCTGCATAGAAGGGACTGTATAAAGCATTATTTTATAAGGCTTAAACCTGATTGTATTTACTCCTATAAGTCACGTTCTCCATAATCTTCAAACACTTCAGGAGAAGGACCACACATTCAGGGGCAGCACTGTCAACGTCTTTTGGAGCTAAAGCTGCCGATGATTTCTTTTTAAACCAACCCTAAAATACCAAATTTACAACTTTTTCAAAGAAATTTTTATGAGATGATCTGTTCGGAGAAGTAAATGAAACATATTGAAAACAAAAATTAGTTATTGACAGGGCGCATATCACATGGCTGAAAAGTAAGGATAACGAGATAAAATATGATGCAGGGAAAATTGAAATCAACTTAACTAAATCTCAAATTAAAATGTCAAGCAAAATTGAATTTTACAAACAAAAGGAAAATATGATAAAAGATTATAATTTGCAAATAAGGCTTGCAGGTCCAATGTAAACGTTTCATCTTCGACAATTTCCATGATTGTTATTTGAGTATTGATAAAACACACATTTTTATCCATATTGCACGAAGAGAATGAATCTGCGCAAGTAAAACATAAAGAAAAGTTATTCCTAAAAATGTTGTAATTAAGGAAGACCTGTCAATTCCAACATAGCAGCTTCATATTCACTTGTAAACCAAACCTAGAAAATGGGTAAGATTCAATTTTAAGTTCCCAAATTTATGTTTTTAGCACAGTATTTTGGAGTTATATTTTGTAGTTTAGTTATTAGACTTTGCATTTTAGACTATTCTTAAAGATCCATTTATCTCTTAACAATTTTCTGGTATGGTTTATAATTGTTTAACACTAGATTCTTTGTGAATAACTTAAATTTGTTTAATAAAATCACTGCATAAAGTTTGTTCACAGCTGATGTAAACAAACACCACACTGTTTCTCTCCGAAAGAGATGGTATTGCTTCTTTGTTTTGAACAGCGTTGAAAAAGGATTCTAAAAAATAGTTCTCTTTTTCCTAATAATCATTTCTGACCGCTCCATTTCCCACAATGGTTTCTCACGACTATATTTTGTAGTTTAGTTGTAACATATTGAATTTTTGACCATTCTTAAAGATGCATTTATCAGTGAAAGGATTTTAGTGATGGGTTATAATTGTTTAATAATTGATTATTTATGATTAAATTATAATTCTTTAATAAAATCTCTGCATACAGTCAGTACAGGAATTTTTCTGCCAAAGAGCTAATATTGCTGCTTTGTTCTGAACAAAAAAATGGGATTCTTACAAACAATTTTTTCTTTTTCCTACTACTAGTTTCTCACTGCTCCATTTCTCAAGGCAGCTTCTGACCGCTCCATTTTCCTAAATGGTTCCTCACTACTACTGTCAACCTTAGTTATTAAAGGCGCAAGGCGCACCAAGGCGCAAAGGGGTCTTGAAGTCTAGGCGCAAGGCTCATGGCGCAGGCGTGCACCTGACGAAGGCAAGGCGCAACCACATCCATTTAAAATAATCAGAATCAAACATCATTTCAGCTTCTCGATCAAATTCTTCGTCTAATTGACTAATTAATCATTCATTACTATCGTTTATATTTCTTGAAAATAGAATCAATGTGGTCACTTGCATCATATCTAATTCTCAACACACAATTATCTTTCACAATCAATAAATCAATCAAAAATTATTGACTTCTTACATTATATTTTTCTTTATTTTTGAAAAAAATTACAACAATAACCACACTCAGGTGCGCCGCGCGCCTTTTATGATACAAAGGCGCAAATAAGACGCACAGAGGCGCAAACTTCTAAGCCTGGTGAGCCTTGAGTCATAGGCGTGCCGGAGGCGCGCTTTTAACAACAAAGCTGTCAACTGTCATTGTTGAGCTAAACATTACTATATCCTAAGAATTAAAAATAGAAAGATCTTCAATGAATATGATTAAGTAGAATGAAATTTGAATTCATTTTTATCAATAATAGAAAAAATTAAAAGGCTTATAACTCTATTTAGTATTTTAGTTAAACTTTTGAACAAAAACCTCAGAATTTTTCTGCTAAAAATTTTAAAGTGTAAATCATTTTAAACAATAAGGAGAAACTAATTAGGTCTGATAGCATGTTTTCCAACAAAGCTAGCAAAGATGTCCTAACTATCTGACCGAGGTTGCACTTCTCAATTAAATCAAACATTAATTCGTAGTGCCAAGTCAACTTTGATTCCAGTGTAAAGTCAGTGGTAGGTATGCTTTTTATTTCCATTCCACCCAAGATTGTGTTAGGGCTCACCGTAGAATGTCGGTAGAATTGTTGGAGGATGGCCTAAGGCGGGGATGACGGAGGCGACAGAGTCGAAACCGCGGCTACTTAGACAGGGTGTGCTTCAGAAGAGAGTTGCCACAATCTCAAACAAAGACAAGAAGAGAGGCTAATTCATGCATACCTTCATTCCACCAATATATGTCTATAAATAGGCTTACAAGACCCATAATGACAACTACTAACTTCTAACCCCCCCCCCCAGCAATTAATAAATATATATAAACAGAAACAATTAATAAAAGACAATCAAATAAACCCTGACTCGATAATAACCGGGCGTGAAACACATAACATCTCTCTCGTCGATCAAATGAGCTTGACCTCAAGCTCAAGGGAGACTAAAATTGGTGCCTATGTCACCCAATTCCCTCATCATATGAGTCCTCCACGGCCAGAAACAAGAGCCTCTTGCAGCGATATTCGCGAGTATAATGCTAATCACAGTTATAGCAAAACCCTTTTGTCGTTCAGGCATTTCCGCACGAGACAACAGACGTATATGTGGGGTTTGGGTACCCTCGGGTTGTCCGTACTGAGTCCATGCGCCCAGAGGTATACAAGTACACCTTGATCAAGCTGAAGTCAACATTCGCACAATTTGGATAAACAAGTAGCAGTCACCAAGTCCTGAGAAACCTCAAATTCGACATTCAGTCACAATCGTTCGAGAAGCAGACCGTAATGATGACGACGTTCAGTCACAGTCATTCAAAATGAGTTTGTTGTAATATCGTGAGTGCGTCGAGAAGGTTGTTAAAGATGGAAGGACCAAATTGGATTTTACAAAGCCACTTGAACGCCTCCTACGTCAGAGCCCTCGTTATTTGACGTGCAAACAAGCGAGCCAAAGGTAAGTTGAGTTGAGAAGGTGGAAGCATGTCAGACGAATTCATTCTACAATCGGTGATTGTTGGTGGATGAAGAATTTCTACACCTGATCATCCAACCTAAAGGATATGTAACATCCGTAAGTTGACGCAAAAATAAAATTAAATTGCAGGTTCCGATCTCGAGCGAATTTGATTGAAACAACGTCTCGTTGAGGTACGATTATAGTATGGTCGAATTATGTTCGTGAAGTAATCTATCAAGTGTAGTTGTCTAAAAGAAAGAAATATATATGTCCACGTCGCATGTTAGTGTTGGCACGTTGACATGATTTTGTTTAATTTCTAATTGATGGATAAGAAATGGCAACTATGTAATTAAATGAAATGACTAGTAAATCTCATAGATACGTCGGTTCGAAGCCTCCTTAGCGGTTTCTGAAACCGTCTGTGCGCTACCACTCGTTTAAATCTTGTAATCCTTTTAGAAATTGCAATTCGTTTCATCTCTGAATCAGAGGCTCGACGGGTTCTAGTGCGAGAACTTCCAGGCGAAGCCCTAGATGCCTCAGCTGATCGCTATTCTTCCCTCCTCCGGCAACGTCGAAGCAAGCACCAGTACCCGTTGGCAAGTTTAGCGCAGTTTTCCGACGGTCCAGGCGCCATTGTCGGCGGGCCTGCTACAGTCGGGAGTTTCCTCCAACGTGCTCCTCTGTTTTCCTAGCCTTATTCGACCCTTCCTCTTCCTCCTTTGAGTCAGAAATCGAGGATCCTTGCTAACAGGTAACCTTAATGTTACCTTTTGTGGTTGCTCTCAGAGTGGAATGATTTTTCGTCACCCTAGTGTTGAAATTTCAGATTAGTGACGTGGTGTGTGGGTGGTGTATCTTATACAAGAATTTCTGAAGCCTTCAACGAGGCTCCCCAAGCGAAACAAGTGGTCGTTTGACCCTCCGTTTCCGTTTTTGCTCAGGTTGTGAACTGTTTCTCCTTAATTTCAGTTATTTTGTGTTCTAAAATTCCTTATAGTATGTATGGAACATTTTAGGGTGTGGTTCAACAATATCAAGCTTAGCTGAGGATGTTTTGTCTTCGTTTCAGAAATAGTAACTCCCCTATAGGAGAAGTGGTAAGAGTTCTCCCTTCATTATAAATTATTATCTCTTAAATCATCGAAAAATATGTTATAGTGTTGATGCCCTTGTAGGTCCTTGAGGGAATAAGCCTTCTGGTTACCTGGAGACCAAATTAGTATTTCAGACATTTCTTTTAGAGCAGTATGCCGGCTCGTCAGGTGTACGAACGTCGCACCACCGCTGTAAGAAATCCTTAATCTTTTTGGCTAGACATCAGATAGCTTGTTTAGTAGCGTATATTATAATTCAGTACAATTAATATCTTCGTGTAGAACCACTATTATTGTTAGAGATTTGTAGCTCTATTATCACTTAGCAAGTATATGATGTTCGTAATTAAATTATAAACATCTCAAACAGTTAGTCCACACGAATCACATGTAAAATACTCTTATATATTTATGAACATGAGATATTGACTTCAAGAATATGTTTTCTAGTCGAGTAAATCAATATGATGAGTTGTCTTTACTACGCACATATGTTCGCAAGCTGAGTAGCACTAGTTAGAAGATGTTTAGTGGCACGCTGGAGATTTCTTCCTGTGTTTGATAGAGGCGCACTATCTTTCTCGTGGGATGTACTGAATCTTATGAGTAACAATGTTTGGAAGATATAACCGATTTAGAAGATAAGTAGATTCGAGTCTGTGTCCGTGAGACACTAGAACACTTGAGTTCGTTAGTAGGACTTGGATCGCTAGAGTATTGTGTGATAGAAGCTAGTCTGCCTAGAGCTTTAAAGGAGGACAACCATATGTGACTTTAGAACTCAAGTTTAGACCGAACCTTAGAAACTCATAGTTAACCAAATTATTCGGAACTTGAGTAAACTGCGCAAAAATATGATTAATTAGAACGGTTATTTATCTTGCTAGTTTTAATTTAGAAAATCATGCATAGTACACTAGCAAACAGTTTTTTATAGCACAGATTATTTTTAAAAGCAAGCATACATTTCTTTCAAAACAATTTTAGTGTCACTAGCAGGAATAGTTTTTCTTACTCTCCCTTTGGGCTGATCCATCTTTGGGCTTGATTTTACATGGGACTCGGGTGGGAAGTTGCGCCTAGGATGAGTGTGCTTGTGAAGTCGCTCATATAGTTTTTTTTCCCTTTCAGTTGTTTACTTTTAGTATCGTACTGTTTAGTATTGAACACTTGTAATATTAATGTTTAAGAATTTGTGTGTACCAGATATTGTGTAGTATTTCAGATATTCAGTGGTTTGGTCCTTTTTCTTTTTAGTGGCTCTGTGAATTCAACTTGATGAGGTACACTTTTACCCTTAGTTTCATCTTCAACTTCAGCTGTAAGCTTACTTTTCAGTTTCTTTTCAATTATGTCTGTTATGTACTAATTTTAATACTGTTTCTTAGTTTACTGCTTATCGTTGGACCCAACCGGACGGCTGATTGGTTGTTAAACTAGGTTGAGGTGTTACATGATATGTCTTCCCATTGTAGGTTGGGTGTAGCGTGGCATAACAATAACTTCAGGGCGACAGGGGTAGGCAGAATGTGGTGTATAAGTGGCAGTGGAGGTGTCTGACTACTACTGTCTTGGTCATATGTTGAGTTAGTAACAACTGGAATGGTGGTTGTCAAATCATTGAGATTTTTTTCCAAGTCAAAAGCATACAAGCCTTATATGTTAATAGGTGCAGCATTGCTCAAACTATGTGGTTAAAGGAGCGCCTTAGGCTGCCAAAGGATCAAGGTTTATCAGGCTCAGAGTTTTGCGTCTTTCTTATCCATTGGATCATAGAAGGCGTAAAACAAAAAAAAGAATTTAATAGCTAACTTATTCTGAAAGATTTAGTGTTTCTAAAACATAACAAAACGTTGGGGCTTCAATATGATGCAAGTGACCGTATTGATCACATTTCTTAAGAGAGTGTATGATAGTACTAGCTAGTTGATGAGTAAAATGGAAATAGAATACAAGATGAATTTATGTTTGGTGATGATATTTAAAATGGACAGTGATTGTATCATGCACTCATCAAGCGTGCATCTGCACGTTGAGACTTGAGCATAGGCTCTGGAACCCTCTTGCACCTTGATGTGCCTTGAAACTTTAACCACTTTGCGCTCAGAACCATCAATCCACAACCCGACTCCCCAACTGCACAGAGTTGTGTTCCTTTATCGACCAATTCAAACATCAGTATCAACCATGATCGTTGATATAACTCTTTTTTTAGTGTGTCAAATGCACCGTCCTCCACAAAACCATTGACAAACTTTTCCTTTATATTCATAAACGGCACATAACCACCTTCCTCCACGACCACAAATACAAGATATCATGGGAAACTCCACCAAGCTAGTAAGGTAAACAGTGTAAAGGTTGAATTGGCAGAAAGGCAATCATCGAGAAGCGATATCTAGCGGCCCAGACATAACCACTGAAGATTGAAAAACGACAAAGGCATCCCTCACCTTCCCCATCATCAAGATTGATCGTCTCATAGTCCTACCATTAGGAGGCAGGGGATAGGCAGACAAGTTTGACAAATGATCAGGGCAATCAACTAGTTTAGGTACTCAACAGTCTTGAACTTGTGGGTAACTTGGCATAATGAGGGACTACAAAGAGAAATTACAGGCTCTGTTACGCCGGGAGATTTTAGTCTTCATGAACATTACCAAATAGAAATTGATCCTTGTCGTTTTCATCTGAACCCTTCTTCAACAATCAATCACATGTTGCAACTCAACAAGTACTCTACCCTCGTTCGGTCGATACCCCTTATGCACAAGTGACAAATAGCAAACAAAAATTATTGATCTGTTGTGGCGCCACCAAGTGACGCAGGGTGAATCTATAGGCGGCGGATAAACTGCGACCAAACCCTACATGCTATGCAGATCCGACGGTTAGATCACAAATTAGATAATAAATAATAACATCCCACGCAGATAATTCAAAACAAGACAAAATATTTTATTTGGGTAAAACAAGCTTAGGCTTTCCTCCGCGTGGAGGGTCTAAGCAAGAGCGTGCGACGAATAAATCCTGCAAATCACGATAATTATATAACAATCCACCACAATACAATGTATCCAAACTAATATAGTGATCCAACCCAATATAAGAGTGCTAAAAATAATAAACCAATACAACAAAATCTCACAAAATAGTGGGCTGACCAAAGCACTGAAGATTTCAGATCCGGATGCGTGGAACAACGATCAAATGTGGGACCGACGGCGGAAAAAGAGGGAGGTGGTTGTCCTCGACGGTGAAGGGTGGGATCGGGCCGGAAATAGATAGATCTGGACTCGTGGGGTAGATCCGGACTCGTGGGGTAGATCCGGGCGAGGTGTGAATGGATCCGATGTTTGGTGGCGGATCGGGGCTTAGGAATGAGGTATGACTGTATGAGCGGAGGGAATGACAGATCGGGGGCTGAAATTCAAAGATTTGGACTGATCTTGAGAATAGGGGTTGTGGGAAGTGGATCCACGAAAGAGAGGATGGAAGCCAAGGGTGGGAAGATTAGGGTTCGATAGGAGCTGCAGGAGAGAGGAATTGGGGGCGGCGGGTGGCGGCTTTGCTGGGAGGAGGGGAGGCGGTAGGTGCCTTTGTGCAGGGAGGAAGGAGGGTGGCCGGCGGCTGGGCTGCTGGGAGGGAGAGGGGAGGCAGACGGTTGGTTTGCTGGGAGGAAAAAGGGGGCGGCCTGCAGCAGGTTAAGCAGGGAAGGTAGGGGCCGGCAGCTGTTTCAGGGGTCTCAGGGCTGAGCAAACTTTATAGATAAACAGTTCATTTCATTTATGAACAGTGCATAGCAATAGGAATTTTGGACAGCAGGGTGTGATGGAATTCGGGGGTTGGTGGGTAGCTGTAAGGGGGAATTGGAGGGGGAGAAAGTGGCCTAGTGTTAGGGGATATCTTGAGGAGGAAGATAGACACCTAGGAGTCGGCACCAAGGTTTGATCGCTGGAATCCGGGATTTCTTTTCACCAAATTCTGCAATGCCTTCAACCAGCCCACAAACCATCTATTTATAATAAAAGAAGGATTAGGGCATCCCACCATCGTTGGCTATGATTGGTCGAAGGTGGGGTCACCTAAATACATCAAAATAAAATGCAAAATAGTGAAATAATATATCAAATCGATTTACAACGCGAATCCGAACACGTCTGCAGAGTCGGATCGTCGATCCGGGCACGCCATATATGGAAAGTTGTCAAATCAGTCCCGAATGGACCCAAAACTCGTCATGCACTGCAAGTGCTCGTCTATGCTCCGCATCACCAAGCAATCAACATTCAGTAAGTGATTCGAGCATGGAGTGAAAGGACTCTGTATGAATTATGGTGAAGATATTGTATGACGGGAAACAAAGGAATTGACAACGAAGAAATAGGCTTAGTTCGCTCCCTCACTAATCCAAAGTAATGCATATTTTTTGAGTTTGAAAGCAAACATTTATTATGCATTTAGAGTTTTATTGTTATAAATTGTGTTTGCTCTAATGCATTTACAAATTTGATTATATGTTTAGATAGTTTTGTAATTAGTCATTTTATTTGCACCCTGTTTGCAAATGTTTGTGTAAATTATATTTAATTGAATCTATGGTAGGAGAGAGAAAATAATGGATTTCTAAACTAAAAGGTTTTTGTAGCTCTCTCCTCTTGAGTACCTTGTCTCTCTCAGTCGCGGTGAAGCTACACAATATCTCTGTCTACCCCTCCCCCCTAAAAACTCATGCATGTGTTTAGGATTCACATCATGTATACAATTTTAGTGTGGTTGATCATCCCCCTTGTTTAGGATTCACAATAGATATTCAATTTTGGTGAGGTTGATATGAACAATTATTAACCTATATTATTAGAAGATAAAGAGATATCAATGTGTGATTAATTTAAGCAATTTGGATTGATTATTTAGAATAATGGGGTTATAGATGACACTATAAACTCTAGAGTTAAGATTTGGTGGTTAAAATTGTAATGTTTCTCGAGATTGCTTGACATAAAATGATATCATAGAGACTCAAAAATAAATTATATTGAGCAATCTGATTAACGAAGTTGCATAAACTTCGGTGTTGGACAACTAAAAAATCATTGATAGCAAGATTAAGGGTGGTAACAATGAGAATGTTAAGATAGATGTGTGGCAAAGCTAAAAATGAAAACTTAAAGAATGATATATTAGAAAATAATGACAATAACATGCATCAAATAAAAAATAATAGAAAATAAATATACACGTCTTGAGCTTCACACGAAGGTTAAAAACATATTAGACATGTAGATGATATTGTTGTTGAAGGATTAGTCGCACTTTGTTATATATGTGAGTGTTACTCGCACGTGTGATGGAATTCTAATTACACGTGCATTAGTCTAGTTGGTCACCTACGGACTAATAAGGGAATTTTGGTAATTTGTGAGTTGTATCCTCTTATCATGGAGGGAGTAGACGTTTGTTTTTATTTCTGGCTTTAGGGTTTGAATTTGGGTGTTGCATGGGCGAGGGATTCAATCCTCTATTGTATATTTGCAAGAGCATGCATCTTGAGGTTTAATGCAAGCTTTCTTCTCTTTAGTGTGATCTTCTTTAAGTTTAACAACTTGATCTGACATGTCGTTCCTCCTTGTCCAATTCCCTAGGTCGCGAGATAGGTTAGCTATGTGTCTCATTGTATCACTTCATCAGTTACGTTCATCACTATGAGTCACAGCCTTTCGCAACTACACTCTGGACTCTAGAACACCTCCAACACAACCACAATGCTAGCGTTTTCGAGCTTCCGGATTAACGGCTTCTGTGCAATGTTAACAATCGCATCCAGTTGCACCTAGTCATCTTTTTCATTGATCTGCGAAGTCTTCACCTCTAATCAAACGATATTCACGATCCTTGTCGTAGTAGTTGAGACGGAACCAGTCTTCCAATCCATATGATTGATACCCAGTAACGTCCTTCTCAGCAACACCCCCTTCTCTGCTCTAACTGACACCATGATTCCTCCACTCTTGCTCATTCATATTCACTTCTCCCACAACGTGCAAACCTCCTGACTAAATCTACGCCCTGACTCATCTGATCGCGCTCCAAAATCTCACCGGGTACCTCTTCCTTTGTCATTACAGTGAGCATGCCTCACAAACACAATGTACAACAAACTCGATGAACTTGATCGCATGTTCATGCACCTCTTATCTCGTATGAACAAAGTTGAGGCATCATTGACCTACTATAACTCCTTGATTTCATCCCTAGAATCCTTTTGATTATTTGTGCATGCATGAAACATGTGTGGAGAGTTCATCGAGTTGAAAACAGGTACAAAACTAAACCTTCTCTTTATGCTCGATCATGCGATGCATACTGCACGATCGTGCGCCTTTGTATTGGCAAAAGAAGCAAAATTCCAGAGTATAGCTTGTGATCGTACACCTTCACGCACGACTGTGCGTCAGATCGTGCACCTGCACACACGACTGTGCGTCGGATCATGCATCTACACGCGCGATTGTGCGCCAGATCGTGTGTGTTTTGAGTTGCAGATAATAAAACGGACGCACGATTGTGTGCACGATTGAAATTTATTGTGCCTCGTTAAATCTTGATTTGAACCCATCTGATCAAACCATTGGACGGTCTAGATCTATTCTATGGGTCTTTAGGTTGTGAGAGATGGCTTAGAAACCTCATTTCTTCATTTTATTTCTCTCCCCAAGGTTTTGAGAGAAGAGGGATCTAGGACTTGAGGAAGGAGCCATTATCAAAGATCTAGAGCTCCAAACGACGATCTGAGTCTGTAGAAAAGTGTAGCTCACTTCTTCGATCATTCTCCACCAACTTCTTCACATTTTCATGGCACCGCAGAGGACTTAAACAGTAATGACTCTTTCCTCTGGTCTTAGGATCATTTGTATGATTTCATAGTTTAATTCTTTGCATTTGGTGAATTACCCTCTCACAAATTAGTAAAGGAACGACCACCTTTGATTCGCTAGAACCTCGGGGAATGGGATTGCGTCCCCGGCATGTTTTGCATTAGAAATCCGACATTCGATTCTAGATTAGGTATGATGTGTGAAGCATATTCGTGGACGTGGGACCAAATTGACCTAGCATGTGCTAACGGATAACACTCTGTGGGACTATCTATTTGTGTGTGGGATCTTAAGCGTAGGGCAAATTTTAGTATATGGCATGCCACCCCGTGCTTGAGGATATTGAGGTGGCGAATTTAGGCCATTGTGTCTTGGAATTACTTAGAGCGTAAATGTTGTCTGCTTTGTTAAGATAGTTGAATCCATGTGTACATGTCACATGATAGTCGGACTCGCTTTAAACATTAACATATTCGACTAGAGATGACTCTAGACCTCCAATCATGAGATTCGACTGAAGATGTCATTAAACCTCCGATCATAAGATTCGACTGGAGATGAACCTAGACCTCTTATCATGAGATTCAACTGAAGATGACCCTACACCTCTTATCATGAGATTCGCCTAGAGATGGCCCTAGACCTTCTATCAGGAAATTTGCTGCGGAGATGACCCTAGACCTGCAGTCATGTAGATATCTTGTGTGAACGTCAAAAGAGCATGTAATTGTGTGATCATTAGTACATAGACTCCTCTTGATAATGTAAGAACGAAGTACTAGATTCATTCAATGTTGTATCATTCATGATGCATAGTAGGCCCCCTTTACTTAATATTCTCGACCTAAAAATTGTATGATGCCTGAAACACTCATATGTAAAGTAGTTTGCTTACTTCATATGTTTGCTTTACATCAACTAACTTCATTTGCCCGCTTACTTCATTTGCTCGCTTACATCATTTGCTCGCTTACTTCATTTGCTCGCTTACTTCATTAGCTCGCTTACTTCAATTGGCCGCTTACTTCATTTGCTTGCTTACTTCATTTGCTCGCTTACCTCATTTGCTAGCTTACTTCATTTGCTCGCTTACTTCATTAGCTCGCTTACTTCAATTGCTCGCTTACTTCAATTGGCCGCTTACTTCATTTGCTCGCTTACTTCATTTGCTCGCTTACCTCATTTGCTAGCTTACCTCATTTGCTCGCTTACCTCATTTGCTCGCTTACACCATTTGCTCGCTTACTTCATTTGCTCGCTTACTTCATTTGCTCGCTTACTTCATTTGTTCGCTTAATTCATTTGCTCACTTACTTCATTAGCTCGCTTACTTCATTAGCTCGCTTACTTCATTTGCTCGCCCCTAACCTGCAACCAAATTTACTTGAGAGGTAATGAGGGTTTGGAAAAGTTGACCAACTATTGTATAACAACTCCTTCCCCTGGTCGTCCTAGCAGACTTCGGGAAGAGCCATTTCAAGCCTGGCAAGCAAATGAAGTAAGCAAGCAAATGAAACAAAAAAAAAATTATCGCACCAAGAGTATACTTTTATTACGCACTATGTATTGTGCTTGCATACCTTAGAACTTTATGGTAATGTAATATGGTTTAGAATGAATTAATGTAAAGTCATAAGGCCTAGGTTGGAATATTATGTTGGTGCATGGCTTTTTATGAATTGGTTATAATAGCGGACATTCTACCAATTTCCCTTTTTGCTTCCACTAGGTTTAAATTTTTATACATATATATAGATTGACTGGTGTTTTAATAATTTTTCAATATTTTACTTCAATTAATAGTATGATGTGGGGACCGAACGGACCCATATTATATAATGAATACAAGTGGGGTGTTACACCTACATTCTTCGCATCATATGCCACGACGCCCAACCCACCCTAACACTGCCTCCCTCTGACTCAATCACCATCGAATGCACCAGAATGAAAAACACAATTAATTCCTGACGCACACCACTTATTTTTCTTCTCACACCCACCAATCTTCTGCATTGAATGGATACTTCGATCTTTCATGGCCTATAGGATTACACACACGGACATTTTTCAAAACTGCAATCTGCAATAAATGGGCCCAAAGTCTCTCTACATGATCTATGTGCAGGGCTCAACTCTCTACTTTCTATTGGTTATGTTACACGAACCCGTCCATGAATTGGACAATATGGAATGAATAACTCATCCTATGTTATGATGCCCGAGATTCTGGCAATGCGTTCGAGCATTTATTTGTTGTCCATCGGGATCACTCAATCGACACACACATCAACAACTTTGTGGAGATAAATAATAATATTCTTGTCCCTGCTTCAGCACACTACATGTACTTTATGAATGGTCTCCAATCTTATATTAGGACAACCCTTCACCCCATCACCTCTCCTTTCAATGCAACAAGCTCATTTTGTATAAGTTGAATTCATCACTCCCATGACCTTCTAGGAAAGGCCGTTTTTCCCGAAAGGGTCTATTACTACTTCTATGAGTGTCACGTATTATAATGACCTAAATAAGGGATAAATAGTTTAGTTTGGCTCCAATGAACTATAGGGGCATTTGAGTTAGTTGCATCCCGATAAAAAATAGATGGGTGTGCGTGTGGCTTTAGGATTTGGAATCAGACGTTGTCTTGCAAGGGATCCAATCCTCAATTGTACTTCCGTTGAAGCAAGTCTCGAGAGATTTAATAAAAGTTCTATCCTCTTTCATGCACTTTTCTTAGAGTTGTAATAGACTTGACATGAACAAATGAAAATGAGGATTCATAAAACCAATCCCCCAAAAGTTGAAATAATATGGTTGACGACACCTTAGATCAAGCAACATAACACTATAGAGCCTTTCATCAATCCCATCTAATACCTACAAGCACAAAATCGGGGCAAGACACTAATGCACATTGATTTATAATCATGCAATTCCTTCTTGAATTAACAATTAATCAGAAGCAACACGACCTTGAGAAAAAAATAGAAAAGATAATAAAGAAGAAAAAGACCAAAAATATTAAGAACTAATAACATTTGATAAACATTCATTATGTATGAACAAGAAATAACACGCAGAAAGTGTTTGCCTCGCACATGATCAAGTATCAATATACTGAAATCAATGAAAAAGAAGAGTCTCCACATTCACGGTAAGAGTTTTATTCATGTAAAATAATTTGTCTTAGATGACTCAAATTTTCCATATTCATATTTGAAAAAATAAACTAGTAACAAATTTCTTGAAAAGTAATAAACGCAAATAAATTGCAGATATGATTTCTAATAAGGCACTAATATTCTACTATTAAATTTCTAACAAATTGGAAAGAAACTTGATAAATTGATCCAAAAAACAATAAAAATAATGAAATCAAATAATAAAATAAATAAAATGTCCATGAAAAATAATATTTGAAATTTATGCCTATATATCAATTCCTCGGGCTACAAACCACATTACTCAGGAAGTGTTAACCTTGAAATAACAGAAGTACACAGCATGCTTCACCAACAATGGATTTTTGAATGGTTGATGATACATCCTACGGACTAGAGAACAATGTTATATTGAAAGAACAGTGGTGAATTCGTCTTACTTTTGCGGACGCTTTAAGAAAGACAGTTAATTCATTTGAATTTTAATATGGCAAGGGTTTGTGACAGGCGAATGGAGAAGATAGAAGCCGGCAATCAAGAAAAGTAAAGAGCTTAGAATGAGATCTGTTATTGTTCCATTAACAATAATATCACAGAACTATACTTATTTGTTTCATGATCTATGATTTAAATTTTTTTATATGGAAGAATTTTCTTGTTAACCTGCATTCAAGGGGTGGTTCGAACCCCTCAACTCCCTTTGAGTGGAAACATTATTAGGGGTGTGCATTCGATCAGCTTAGATTATAGATTGATGGGACTTATCGAGTTTGATTCTAAAACTCAAGAAACCCAATTGAACAAGCTATAATTCCAAATAGAAGTGGTAACTTTCTACCAGTCAGTCTAGTTCATCAATTTAATTTATCCATAACTAATTATAATATAATATATTATTCTTGATTTAAATAATTGATCATTGAACTTAATTTGAAGGAATGTACGGAATGGCATACAATACCAATGATACGGTCAACAATAGGATTTGGATAGCTCAAAGATTACTAACATAAAACAAATATATAAACATACAAAAATATATACAACCTAATTTTATTTACTTTTTCCATAGGTTGAAGTGCCGTAGATTTGAAAACATAGAGAGAGAGAGAGAATAAGATAATTTTATTTCATAGAGATCATGCATGTAAAATATTCAGAAATCATAGCTATGTTACAGTTTTGATGCATGATAAAAAAAAGGGGCAGGCCGGTGCACAAATTGCCGGGAAAGAGTCCCACCACAAGGGTGAAATGTAGGTGAACATTACCCAGCAGTTTTGCAAGAGGCTGTTTCCAGAACTCGAACCAGTCTTGATGCATGATGATCTTGAAAAAAGAAAAGAAAATAGAGGAGGAAAATGATGAAATGATCGAGAAATAATAATATGATAACCAAGCCTAACACCTGAGCGAAGGATATGACCTTTCCTAGAAAAGCTTCGAGTCTCACCAAATGAAGGATCAAAATCCCGTAATAAATAAAAAGTAGTCTCCACTTCCTCAGAAGAATTTTATTCATGCTGAAATTTGGAAAATGCTCTTGAAACTGCTACAAAGTTGTTAATAAATTGCTAAGGAACAGATAGTAAACTGCCAACAAACTTAATTACATTGAATAGTCTTAATACTAATAAAATAATGAAGTCTAAAATACCTAAAATAAATCAAATATCCATGACAAATACAAATCAGAATTTATCCACCAACCTCTCAAATTTACTAAATATCAAAATTTTGTAGGATGACAAGGTCAATATAAGTTTTTTCCTGTAATTGAACTTAAATTGCTTCCAATGAGAAAAGTTAAAGATAACAATACAATATATAATGTATCAGCGAGTGGCATCAGAAAGAGAGGGGGTTACTTGTTTTGCATCGGTAATAGGATGAGGGTGAAAATAACCCAAAGTCCGCATTTAATGAAAATGTTAACAAGTGAAAATTAAGAAGAAACAGAAAGTGCAACTCCCCGCTGGTTCTCAGTCAAATAAATTAATCTAAGCCACTATAATATTTAGCTAACCTGAAGGGTAGAATGACAATCAGCGACAACATCAAAGATTGCATCTAGTCCTTTAAGTTCCCTCAAACTTTCCTTAAATTTTCCCCCAGTCTTTCGTGTCTCAGTTGTATCTGCAGGAAATACACGACAGCAGATTTAGAAAAAAATGCATTGGATAAATAAGAATCGAAGCCACGTGAAAAGGAAATAAATCACTTGAACTCATAATATCATAATAATGCTGAACAGTAAAATCATGTTAGAGAAGATCGCAAGGGTGTTAAACAGGGACTTACCTTCAAAAGAGACGGTAGATGAGCACGCTTTCTCCAAGGTCAATAGAGCTATCCATCTTGAGCTCAACTCTGTCCTCTTCATATCATCATCATTCTCACTACCAGGTTTAATACTATTACAGCTTACAAGAATTTCTTTGACTTTTAAGAGTAATGCTCTAGAGCTGGAATCATCTCCTTTAATTGTACTATTCAGTGTTTGAGGCTTCTGTATTTCTAAGAGATTGAAGCGAATTTTAGGTGCCTTTTTCTCAACAGAATGACTTATAGGTGGATTCAATAGCTTAAGAAGAAATCGTATACAAGCTCTAGAATCTAGAAGACCATCAGCTTCAACCTGAAAGAAAAAAAGTAATTAGAAAAAAACACAGTGGAAGTAGAACGGAAATACGGACACAATGGAAATAGAAAGGAAAGACAAACATAACGGAAGTAGAAAGGAAAAACAATTACACGCACCTGAGTCATAATCTACTAGTTCTAAGAAACACTTTCAAAAGGCTCGTGTTCGGCAATCAGTTAAAATAAAACAAATGGATACCACCTGAGTATATGGATCTGCATTCCGGAAATAAAGACAAATATATCTATGAAACCATGGTAGGCTGTTATGGGCTTTCCGTAATGTGGTCGGAAGCTCACCGGAGAGATGGATGGAGGTTGCGAAGGCGGAGGAGACGTCGGAGATACAGGGGGACCATACGAAGGGAGCCGATCTTAACCGACGGGACGCGACGAGATGCAATGAGAGAGCCAAGCTCAACCACACGCTGCCCTAGACGGTTTACCGATTATGGAATGGAGAGTGAGAGAGGGAGCCGAGCTCAGTCAGTCGTGCCTTTACATAGGCTTACAAGACTTATACTAACAAACAACTCCTACAAACTATTAATGACTCATAAAAATACAAAAAGACCTACCATGATAATTAATAGTTATGACCGCAATGACTCATAACATCATCAAATACATAGACATAATATGATATGTAAAAGTATGAAATAAAAGGGCGGCTACCGACTAGTCTATGCCCACAATAGAGTCATCATTCAGCCTCTCTCATTAATGGACCATCCAGGGAGCATATTACTGACATAAGCCATGAAGTAGCCTATCTCTTTGTAACCGGGTAGATTAAACATGTAATTCACGAAACTCCCACAAAATACACTCAAGTTAATCCGTAAAAATGTATGCCAACATCAATGGCGAAGAAATCTTCATTTAAGTAAGTGGGGAACATTAGTCGATTTTTAAGGTTGGATAGCCATAGAAAGTGTTCACCGCCTGATCCATCCCCCTTGAACTTGCATATCATAGTTGTGCACTTTTAAAAATGAAACAGAAAGTGAATGTGGTTTGTTGTTCAGCTTGAGCGGCTAGAAACTTTTGAATGACCTTCATAATCTGCACGAGTAAAATTTCCCGCATCCATGGTCACAGAATGCGCTTGGGGGTTGTCCGGAGGTGGAATGATGTAAACTAAAGTGGGGGGTGTAGTTTTAAAAATATAATAAATGCGATCTATTTAAAATAAATGCGGCGCGAAGGTTTTTGCGGTCTAATTTAACGAACTAAACGGTCAAGGCGTCGCACACGAACGTAAATGCTACCGCACGAACATACAACGTTATGAAACTAATTCCACAAGCACGGAAATTTGGTGGCGAACACACACGGCAATGGAAAAATAACGGTATTCAGGAGATGAAATTAGCTAGGGCAAGCTCCAATAGTTAACTATTCAATTTAACTTGAGCATAAAATTAACTAATGTATGGGAGCAAAGATGGAGAGGTATGCCCCAAGAGGAAGAGTAACAGCTGAGCACGAAATTCCCAAAGAAGGGATTGTTTGGGATTTGGGAAAGTTGAAGGCTGGCTGAAACGGATCACTGGGAGCTGAACTGGGCTCGGTCGTGCAGTAGGAAGCACTGGAACAGGGAAGGCACCGACCGGGTGGGGTCGCCGGAACCCGAGACAGGTTCTGCGACTGCGTCGGAGGCAGAGGAGCTCTCCCCAGTCGGCGGCGGTGCTGGATGTCGAGGAAGTGTTGGATCCCGTCGGAACAGCCGGGGAAAATGCAGGAGAGATCGTCGGAGGCTGCAAGAGAGGCCGACGGGGGCTTGGTGAGGATCTGGCGTCGTCGGCGAGTTCCGTCGAGCGGCGAGATGCAGACAGTCGTGGCGCCAGACGGCGCTGGAGAAAAAACCGAACGAGGAAGAAATTCCTATTCAGTTTTTCATTTTCTAGTCTGCTTCTTTAGGAAGAATGAGGGGGGTTTTATAGGAGGGATTAGGGTTTGGATTTCTAAGCTATTGGCAGCCACAATAATAAGTAATAACATAGGAATTTAGGGTTGGCTTTGGCTAAGTAAATGGGAATTTCAAAGTGGGGAGGGCTATCGGCATAGGGGACGCTACAAAAATAAAAATAACTAATTAAATTTGCTTGCCCTAATTAACCTACCTCCAAAAATACCGAACCTATGCATTTAGGGTCACGTTGGCCGGTCACACCAAAGAGCCAACCCAAAATTTTGCGCGAACAACATGTGTGAGACAAAATAATACTCGAGCGCTCATAACATGCGCAATACAACTCTACGCTACAAAACAACACCAAAATGCACGAAAGCGTGCGCTGCAAAAGTAAAAAAAACATGTGCGATAATAATAACAATAATGACGCGACGCGGGTTGCATCATGGCATAAGTGGAGGCAGAGGGATAAAAAGCCTAGATCGGAGTGTTGGGCACACAGACGGCAATGACAGAAGCAGGGAAGCAGCGTAAGATGGTTGGGAACCCCTTCAAAGGTAGATGTGGGTAGGTCGACGAGCTGGGAGATAAGCAGCGACCGCACAATAGCAACAAGAGACAGGGTCGAGAGGAATCGGGCAAAGAGGAGCTGCCAATAAATATCGAGCGTCGTAGTCGTCGGCAATCGTGCGTAGAGGAGCAGCCACTGAGAATCTGGCGTTCTCGGGTACAAGAGTTCTAGCCTTCCGGGAGCGAGCAGGGTTGTCGACAAGAGCGCAGGGATCATCGACAGTGTTGTGCAACTCGACGGGCTTAGGCATAGCAGAAAGCGAGCACGGTTGCGTGAGCTCGAACACAGTTGTGAGTGTGCGCAATTCATCCAATATATCTCGTTGGGTTTGCGAGTTGTGTTGAAGCGAAGACAGATCCCATCGATTTTGCGAGTGGAGTCGAGCGGAGGCACGCATAAGAGGAGAAGGCTCTGATACCAAGTTGTTATGATTTTCGGAATGCAAGCGGGTGTGCAATCTTGAGGGATACATCTCGGAGAGAAACGTCTAAACCCTTAATTGACATAGTCTTCCCAGCGGCGGAAGATACAACAAGAGACGAGCTTGAACGATAATCGAGCATGAACGAGAGTCAAGCTTGAATGAGAGTCGAGCTTGAACGAGATCCGAGCTTGACCGAGAGAGGGGAGTATTGCTCAACCCTAGCTGATATAGGTTAGGCTGTGAAAGTGGAACCTAGCAAATGCTAACCCTAGGTGTATTGTCTAGGGAATAACTCTTATATAACCTATAGAGGTGCAACTCAAGTCGGTTCAGAACGATTCCACCGAAAACCAAGAACCGATCCATATAGGTTTGGTTCTACCTTTTTCTGAACCAGAATCAAACCATATATTCGAAGTATAGAACCATGTCCAAACCAAAAGGTTCGGTTCAGTTCTGTATCGGTTCTCGGTTCTACCCGGTGGTATAAATATAACTCAAAATGCTTATAAAATTTAGTGCGTTGATATTCGCACTCATTTTGGTTATTTGTAACTCTTTGATATTTGTAAAGCCTAGAATTATATTTGTACCAATATATGAATTTTTAAAAACAAGTATAGAATGAGCATCTCATTCATCAGTTGACAATAAAAATGTCTTCCTTCAAGGTGATCTTGTGGAAACTATGTACATGCAGGAACCTCCTGGTTATACAACCACGAGGGAGTCTCTTGTCTGTTAGCGGAAGAAATCTCTCTATGGCATCAAACTGTCTCCACGAGCATGGTTTGAGAAATTTAGACAGGTGGTTCGTGAGTTTGGCATCACCCAAAGCTCGACAAATTTCTCCCTTTTTATTCGACAACATTCATATGGCACAGTGACTCTTCTAGTCTGCATTGATGACATCCTTGTTACTGGTGATGATCTTCCCGGCATCAGCCAAATCAAGTAGCATCTTGCCTCCCATTTTCAAACTAAGTATTTGGGATGACTTCGCTAATTCTTGGGAATTGAGGTAGCCCGACGACCTGATGGTCTTGGCTTATCTCCGCAGAAGTATTGTCTCGATCTACTTCATGATACAGGCTACTCTGGATGTAAGTATGTGGATACACCTATGGATACAAATCATCAGCTTCATGCTCATGGCTCGAACTCCGATCAACTTCTCCCTAATCTGGAATATTAAATGTGCCTTGTTGGCAAGCAAATCTATCTTACTTATACACGGCCTAACATTTCCATTGCGGTCGGTGTGGTCGGTCTCTTCATGCATATCGCTCCGGGCTCTCATCTTCAGGCCATTGAGTGCATTCTTGGATACTTGAAGAATGCTCAGGGACAAAGGCTGGTATACAAGCATCTACTTCTTTGTCTCTCATTGCATATTGTGATGTTGATTACGTTGGGTCCCCAGACGATCGTCGGCCCACGGGCGGCTACTGCACAATTTGGCAGGAACTTAGTTACTTGACAAAGTAAGAAGCGGACTGTTGTTGCTCGGTCTTCAGCTAAAGTGGAGTATCGCTCCATGGTCGTCGTCGTTTCAGAACTTACATGTCTAGAAAGTCTCCTCACTTATTTAGTTGTCAAACTTCCATCACCAGTTGTTCTCTTTTGTAATAGTCAAGCTGTTATTCACATTGCCGAGAACCCTGTGTCTCATGAGCATACAAAACATATTGAAGTTGATTATCATGTTGTCCGAGAAATTGTTCAACTTCGGAACTGATTCTACGACATGTGCGGGTTCGCGATCAAATCTTTGATATTCTCACTAAAGCCTTTCTCGCCCACTATATCAGCAATTTCTCTCAAAGCTTGGCGTCTACGACTTCTATACTCCAGTTTGTGGGTGGGGGCACAAGAAATAAATAAAAAGCCTAAGTATTTAGGTCCATAAGGTCTCTCTTCTCTAGTTCCTCTTTTAGTACCACATCTTGAGTTTAAATTTAGCTCTCTTTCTTTCTATAAAAGAAGACCCGTGTACAATGTATGTGAAGGATATGATTAAGACAATAATAAAATATTGGCCCATTTTATTCTCAATTTATACAGTATAAAACTATGATATGTGCATGAATCTGTCTGGAAATCGACAGGAAATCACAAAACTTGAAGAGGGAAAGCAGAGAGTGCTAATTGGGGTAAATTTGAAAGGAAAGCATCGATTTCTAGGGGGTTACTGACAGGATTAGTGAAAAAATAATAGATTGGGATTGGGGGTGAAGTGTTGGAAGAGGAGAATGGCATAATCAAGGAGATGTTCATGGAAGGAGACTACTGCAAAATATAGAAGTCTACACATGGGGAATGTTGTAACGGATCATCTAGACCGTACAATTTATAATTTAACTTCTTCATTTGACTTTAATGTAATTTCATACTTGTTTTTTTAGAATAGTGTGCAGTCAAAACATAAATGTCTAACTAATTCTAATTTTGAAGGGTAAAGCACTGTAGAATGTAAAAAAGTATAAACTATAGTATAATATATTAAAAGCTTCAAGTTACATCATCATAAAAGTATCTACTCAAACGTGATTATAAATACAAGGTACAAACATAGGGCAGTACATCATATAGCTACTATAGATCTAAATTTAGAGTCTACATAAACTCTAGTCCTAAACTAGGGGTCTTCCCTGCCATTGTTGTACTCGGCTAGCTTTTTCAGCATGTTTTAAATAACTTAAACTCATAGACAATATTTGACCTCCACCATTTTTTGTCATCATTCCACCATTTTCGGTCATTTTTCCTCTGACAGCTTACTAGTAATTTCCCCTTCGTCCTTTTTTGTTCCTAAAAATGCATAAATATAAAGAATTATTCATATATATGACTAAGTGAGATCTTACCTCTTTAGGTCCCTTGCAAAAGAAAAAAATGTTAGAACAATAAAAAACAATCTATCATATAAAGAGTTATGTAAGGAACTTGAAATAAAGAGCTATGTAATTAAAGTGGTATGAGAAAGACATATACTAAGCTTTAAGAAAAAAGGGACAAGAACTACAATTGCCATAATTTTGCATTCTTCGTTCGGTACGTTTGTATTTACGTATCTCATGTCTTTCTTTTAATTTTTATTAAAAATTTTATCTTATCTCACATTCATTTATCATTCTTTTTTGTTTTTCTTCTTGTCTTTCTTTCATTTGTGTAAAGTAATTAAGATTACCTTGATTTTTCAGTAGCAGTAGTCATCAATAGTCATCAAGTTATGTGCACTTACTTTTAGTTCAAGGCTATCAACAAGCGTAGATTCCCTATAGGAACCTAAACATATAAGTCATCATCATCTCGATTCAGGGCTATCAACAAGCGTAGAATCCCTATAGGAAACTGAATCATTTTCTTCCTTTGGAGGGTCGATTCACACCCCCTGCAAGGATTAACACTTAACAATGTTTTCTTATTATGCAATGATGCAATTTCTTTTTCATTTTCAATTGACTTCTCTAGTTCTATTCTTATTAAGATTGTTGTATTTTCATTTATGCTCCCTTCAGAATTCATACATTTTACATTTTAGTATATTCAAATCACCTACGGTTTAACTATGTCAACCAGACATCTAAAATATCTTTCTTTGGGTCATCGGTAGTATTTAAAATCTCTTCATCATTATACATATAGAATCATTCTTTATTTTATTAACATAAAGCATAAGTAAAAATAAGCACATAAAGAAATAAAGAAACTAAAGAAATAAAAACTCATTGAAGCCATCATTTTTCCCATATCCTTCCTAAGGTCAACATCTTGTCCTTAGGTTGATGTCATCCCGAACGTTAATATTCTCTACGGGTCTTTTATTTCCCAAAAACGAGGATTCTAAAATACATAGATTCCATTTTTTAATTAATGAGTTACAACTAAAGAAGGAATTCTATTAACTATCCTAGGAGGAAAATCTAATGGTCCGTTCGGCACGCAGGAAATGACATTCTAGAATTGGCTTTGGGAAATAGTAAAGTCAATTCCTGCATTCGGCGGGATGGAAATGGCCAAGAAATGGCTTTGAACCAAATATCATTGGCTTTAGGGCTATTCAAAAATCACACATGCCCAATTCTTACCTCCTCACAAACGTTTTTGTTGTTTTCCTTTTTCACGATCGCAGCCCAACAATCCAGCTAGCGCAACTCCATCTTCCTCCCGATCACAAGCGCCAGTCCAGCGAGTCAAGCGGCATAGGTATACTCCTCTTCTTCCTCCTCCTCTTCTCTTCTTCCTCCTCTTCTCTTCTTCCTCCCCTTCTTCATCCGACTACTCCTGCTCCACCTCTTGTCCTTCTCTTCCTCCTTTTCTTCGTCTACCACCTCGTGCTCATCCTCTTCTTCTTCGTCCTCCTCTTTTCTTCCTCCTCATCCTCCACTTCTTCTATCTTCGCTCATCCTCCTCTTCACCCTAAAAAAAATTTCAGATCTGAAATTTCTTTCTAATTTCATATCAGAATTTCTTGGAAGAAATTTCAGATCTGAAATTTCTGTTGGATTTAACATGGACATTCCTTTGAATTTGCAAGTTCTGCTTAATGTAGGATCTAACTTGGGTATTCCAAAAATTTTTGTTGGAACTAACTTGGGTTTACAAATTGGATTTATGTAGGAACTAACTTGGGTTTACAAATTGGATTTATGTAGGATCTGAAGTTTCAGATCTGGATTTTCAGACTTCAAACTTGGATGAAGAAGTATTACTCAAGGTGATTCTTTTCTCAAATTATATAATTATGATTGTCATATGATCTACTTAACCACAATTTATAGATTTAGTTAAGATACTGAAAATAACCATGATTTGTAGATCTGGGTCTGTCATGGATAATGTAGAGTTGCAAAATAAATGTAAGAGATATTATTATAAAGTCCGTTGTTGCAGCGGCTTATGCCGCAGTTGTGGTGGTCATGGACTACATTCCCATACACCAGGTAGATGTTATAGACAAAGACGCTCGACGCAATGTCTTATTAAATGGTTATATGATGGACATGAGGTTAACTGCCTTAGCCATTTACGCATGGGTAAAACACCTTTCAATGACCTTTGCGATATTCTACGTGCAAAAGGTTATGCCTGTGATATACAATCTGTATCCACTAAAGAATCTGTAGTGTCATTTCTATACATTTTGGCACATAACACGGTTTCACAATGTCGGTGGCACGTTTATCCGCTCGATTTGTACAATTAGCGGGCACTTCAATATTGTGTTGCAAGCTATTTTAAAACTCTCAAACGATTATATCAAATTGTCTGAATTCAGACAACACAAACCAAGATGGTTTGCAGATAGTATTGGTGTGTTAGATGGTACACATATTGAAGTGGATGTTCCTATTGAAGATCAAGGCAAATATCATAACCGTAAACAGGCAATCACAAAAAATGTACTCAGTGTGTGTGATAGTAACATGAAATTCTTATATGTATTACCTGGCTAGGATGGTTCAACATTTGACTCAAGAATATTACGAGATGCATTGGAGCGATGAGACCGCTTTGAAGTGTCAAATGGTAAAAACTTAAATTATTTTCTCCAATTGAAATTATAAATGTATATTAATTACTCATTTTTATTTTATAGGCAAGCACTACCTTGTCGATGTTGGATACACGAATGGTCAAGCATTTCTTGCCATATATCGGTCAACACGTTATCAACTAAAAGAGTGGTCAAATCGGGGTAATAAACCAATAAATTATAAGGAATTATTTAACTTTCATCATGCTAAAGAAGAAATGTCATAGAAAGAACTTTTGGGTTGTTGAAGAAATGATGGGTCATTTTACGTCAACCATCCTTTTTCAATATTAAAGTGTATGATTTGCCTTAATTGTTTAATATCTTTATGTATAATGTCAGCTAGAATAGTATCTGATGGTGTTTGTGCGCAATTAAAATGTGATTTGAAGTGTTGTGTAATTTTATTTAACTTTATGCTATCTTTTTGAATCTAATCAGATTTTTATTTAACATTTTGTAATAGTCATATGCAATCATAATCATATATCATACATTTTCTTATAATACTGTGTAATTACATATTCAGCAGATAGCATGGATAAGAGCTCAAAAAAGTGGGCGGTAGGACTGAGCGGTTCTACATGCACTATACATCAGAAATGGACATAACACTTTCTAATGCATTGTTGTAATAAAATAGTTTGGGGCATAAAACTCCAAACAGTTGAAAGAGTGTCTTTTACAGCTGTTATAACCACGCTTAAAGATATTAATGGTGTAAAAACTAGCAAGGAGAAGTTAATGGCTCGCCTAAAAACCTGGAACAAGTACTACGTAAAAGTTAGCGCAATGCTAGGCACAAGTGGATTTGGATGGGATTGACAAAGAAACATGGTAAAGGTGGATAGTGAAGAATTGTGGGCTAACTATGTGAATATATAATTTTTATTAATTTATTTGTTGTAATTGTTCATTAAAATAATAAATTAATTATAATATTACACGTTCATCCATCTGTGAAGTATTATAAGTATAAAGTTATTATCAACTGGTCTGATTTGACTGTGCTCTGCGGGACTGATAGAGCAACTAGCAGTCATGTTGCGACCGCAACAGAGATGAAAAAGGAGATAGATGTAAAGTCTATGACAGAGAAAACAACTAATAAGCAAGAACAGACTAGAGTGGAAGGAGAAGGAAGCAATAGAAGGAGGAGAAATTGAGCAATAGGAACCTATGTTGTAGCGGTGGACAGAGAGAAATTGGCTGACTCCAAACAAAATGCAGTGGGGACCAAGTCTGCTAGTAATGTTGATGATATATATGTCGCACTTACTCAGGTAACTGATTTACACGATCGTGATTTACTCATGGCGATGGATATACTGTGTCATGATAGTGTCAAGAATGACATTCATGAGGCTATCTGAAGAATTGAAAGGCACATGGCCATGAATACAGTTTGATCGCTAGATTGGTGTCTTTTCCTATGAACGATGGATTTTTATCTACATCATATGTTGTTTCTGTATTTTTATTAATGGACAATGGTTATGTCGTAAAACATATTTATAATGTTGAACTTCAATTATTATTAATACTTTAATTAACTGCTTCAATTTAAAATATATATAAATTTTAAAAATATCAATTGCAGAAAACTAATTTCATCGTGTAGCTGAACAGCTTATATATATATATATATCAATTTCAATTCTGATCACTAAATTTCATCCTACACCAGAACAGCGGAATTGGTTTTCTGCACAAAACCAATTCCTGCAGATATTGATTTTTCAACCAAAGCCAATTCCAGAGAATCAATACCTGTGCGTCGAACGGACCTTAATAGTTTTTAAAGGATTCATCAAAGCTATGGAATGTTTTAATGAATCTTACAACATGTAGTTCCATTTAACTCTGACTCTTACACAAACTTTTCATTTAACTCTTCTCCGTCTCCATTTTTACTATATATAAGAAATACTTTCTTGACATACCGTGTAACTCTGGCATACCATCCAATCAATCTGAACCGTCTGAACTAGTTAGATCATAATATCTCGGTCGTTCGATTACTGTCATACCAATCAATCTTTTGGGACCGTCCAATTATTTTTTATAGGGCTCCTACACATAGGATAGTAGGGGGTCCTAAACCTATAATTCTAACAGGGCAACTACCCTACAATAGAAAATTACCATTTTACAATTCAGATTTTGAAAAAAATCCAAAACATGTGAGACTAAATATGCAAGGTCAGCTCTCCATATAGACCGACCGGTCCAGCAACGCCCCCTTTGCTTATAGCCCGCACGGTATAGCCACCCCAGCCCGTTCTTTGTCAAATTTCAATTGAGGCTTTCCTCTCCTATTATTTAAACCTGAAGAAGGGTATAAAAACCACAATGTGGGACTAAATTTAGAAGGTGGAAAAAATAAATTAAAGAAATACGGCCGAACCGGCAATCCACCGCTTAGAAGTCAAGAGCCTAATCCATTAGGCCATTAGCGCTTTTTTGTATGCATTAATAATATATATTATTTAACACGTACAATCTCATACACGGACAAATATATATAGTAAAGATATATATATATATATGTATATGTATATGTATATATATATATATATATTAAAGATGTGGTACTAAATTTAGAAGGTGAAAAAAATAAATTAAAGAAATACGCCCGGCAAGGCTCAAACCGGCAATCCACCGCTTAGAAGTCAAGAGCCTAATCCATTAGGCCATTAGCGCTTTTTTGTATGCATTAATAATATATATTATTTAACACATACAATCTCATACACGGACAAATATATATAGTAAAGATATATATATATATATGTATATGTATATATATGTATATGTTGGATTTTTTTAAATTTATTAAATACAAAAAATAAATAAATAATTCAAAAAAATACATAAAATTTATACAACAACAACACTCAAGCCTTCATCCCACTATAGTGGGGTCAGCTATATGGATCCTTTGTCTCCATTGTATCTTATCTTTTGTCATAATCTCACTAATGCCTAAGTACATCATGTATTTCCTTATAGTTTCATTTCAAGTCTTTATTGGTGTACCCCTCCCTCGTTTAGCATGCCTAGTGACTAGACTTTTACAACGCCTAACAGGTGCCTCTAATGGTCTCCTTTGCACATGTCCAAACCATCTTAGTCGAGCTTCTCGCATCTTCTCTGCAATTGGTGCTACTTCTGCCTTATCCTTAATACATTCATTCCTAATTCTATCCAGTCTCGTGTGTTCACACATCCACCCAAGCATTCTCATCTCCGCAACTCCCATTTTTTGCTCATGTACACAATTCACTACTCAACACTCAGAACCATAGAGCATCGCTAGTCTAAACGCAGTACGGTAGAACTTGCCCTTGAGTTTTAATGGTACTTTACGATCACACAAGATCCCTGACATGCCTCTCCACTTCAACCAACCCACTTGGATTATATGTGTCACATCTTTATCAATACTTTCATCTTTTTGAACTATCGATCCAAGATATTTAAAACATTCACTACGAGAAATATCTTGATCACCCAACTTAATAACTAAGTCATCCGTCCTTCTTGCACTGCTAATTAAGCTCCATATACTCTATCTTTGTCCTGCTCAACCTAAAACCCTTCTTTTTTAAAGTGTCTCACCAATATTTTAGTTTTGCGTTTACACCCTTGCATGTCTTATAGACCAAAACAATATCATCCGCAAATAATAAACGCCAAGGTATTTGCTTGTAGGATATGTCCGGTGAGCTCATTTAAGATAAGGGTAAAGAGATAAGGGTAAACATAAAATTTATAATTATAAAAAAATATTAAGAACCATCGGGGGCGGGGGGCGAAGCCCGCCGCCGCTTCCCGAGTACTGTTGCGTGGGGCATGGGGGCCCCCGTGTACTGTCACTCGTACATATATATATACTATATATATGAGTGACAGGCACGGGGCTCCGCCCCTACGGCCAACCGTGACAATACCCCGATCGCAATAGTGCACGAGGCGGACCCCCAATGCCCCACGCGATAGTACTCTGGCCACGGCATTGCCCCTGCGTGACAGCACTCTCGCCATTCGCAAACCCCCGAACACTATACTTCGTCTGTCACTCACTTTTTCCTTGTGCATGAGGGTTTGCAAGCGTCGGTGAGAATACATTTTTTTATTGTAGGTAATATATTTTGCCTATATGAGAGTACATTTTTAAAATTTAAAAAATCACACAAAAATTAATGAGATTGTAAATTTTATAATAAAGAGGAGTACAATCGGAAAGTTGAAAGTTTAATCAAAGGGTGTTTTTTCCCGTTTTAATATAGGATAAATAAATATATATAGATAGATACAGACATACATATATACATATATATAACTTATAGTTTTAAATTTAGAAATAAAAACTCACTATTTCGCTTGTAGTTTTGTATAAATATAAGTCCAGTATATGAAGATCCAACCTTATATATCTGGAAACTATATACACACTCATAACAGTAAACAACCTTCATAATCCTTTTTTATCAACCTTTTATTATGATTGTTAGAGAATATTAAAGCAAATGATGTCTAGCGGTCTGCCCTTCTCGCGGCGATCTCGTCTAAACCCACTGCATCTCTGCCCGTTGCGATCTCATCTATCCGCTGCGATCTCATCTAACCATCTGTGGACTTCTCTAGCCGCAGCTCTGCTTGCTGCGAGCACCTCTAGCTGCAGCTCATCTCTTCAGCCAGTTGTTTCTATTCTTGTCTAGCTCCTCTGCCCGCGGTTTTAATCCGCCTGTTTTACCCGTGCAGTCCGCGCCCTCCCTGTCTTAACCGCATAGTCCACCCCTCCATGGATCTCGATGCTGCTTCCACTCTACAAGCTCGTGTTGCTACTCTTGTGCTTGAACTTCGTGATGAGCTCCGGATTATCACCATCTCCCTCAGCGGGAAGCGGAACTTTGTAAAATGGGTGCACTCTGTTCGTCGTGTGTTGCAGATGAAAGGTCTTCTTCATCAGCTGACACGTGTTACTCCTACTGCACCCACCGATGAGTGGCTCTGTGATGACGGTCGGTTTCAGCCATGGCTTCTCAACTCGATAGACACAGAGCCCTACAAAATGGTTATGTATCATGAAACATCTAAGGAAATGTGGGAGGAGCTCCACTCTCTCTATTCTGGGCAGAACAGTCTTCAGCACTTGTTCGACATCATCTCTGATCTTCAAACTCTTGATCCCGGGGCACCCGGTGATATGACCTCCTTTGTTGTCAAGGTCAAGATCCTTGTTAAGGCCTGGATACAGCATCAACTCCCTACCACAGATTTGGTTACCCAACGGGCCCAGAAAGAAGCGGTCGGGATTGTCATGATGATGGCTCGTGTTCCTTTTCATTTGCACAGCGTTCGGGCTCAGATTCTCTCTTACTCTACAACTACCTCTCTGTCAGATGTTTGTTTTATGTTTCTGAAGGTTACCCCGCCCCCGGATGCGCTTGTGAATCTCTCTCCGGCTCTTCTACAGCAACCTATACCAGTTCCTTCAGCTCGAGGTTCCTCGGCCCGTGGGGGTCGCAACACGTCTCGGGGACGAGGACGTACAGGAAGATCTTCCTTTAAATGCACTTATTGCAGTCGGGATGGTAAGCTTGAAGCCACCTGCTATCGCAAACATGATCTGGCTTCACATCTTGCTGTCTCTGTTACAGTCGAGCCTCCTCTCACTTCTCCCGCAACGGACTCTGCCTCCTCCACTTGTGATGGCATCAATGCTCTACGCACCCAACTCCAACATCTCCAAGAGGTGATTACTCGCTCATCTAGATTTGTTGCGTCGATTTCCAATGAAGTTATATCTTGTCTCTCTCAAAGCTCTCACTGGATTGTGGATTCAGGTGCCACACACCATATTACTTCGTAGAGACCCCCTCAATACTTGTTGACTGCCCATTCCAAGTTCATCATCGTGGCCAATGGTGATACCACACCGGTGTCTGGCGCTGCTGATATACCTCTCACACTCACTCTCTCTGTCTTCGGCCCTTCATGTTCAGGGATCACCATTTAACATGATGTTTGTTAGCCGTCTTACTCAGAACCTGTTATGTTACATTCTCACCCTCTACCTTTGTTGCGCAGGATCGGCAAATGCAGAATATCATTAGTAAGAGGCGGCTGTCTAATGGGCTCTACCTCCTGGATGTTCCCCCTGCTGCTCTCTTTGTCGTCTCCTCTGTTGATTGGCATCGTCATCTTAGGCATGCTCCCCTCCAGATTCTCAAGAAAGCTCTTCTAGATGTCTCCCAGCATGAGTTTACTTGCGAATCTTGTATCTTTGGCAAACAGCATCGTACTTCCTTTAGTCATGCTTGTACTCGGAGTGATACTCCTCTATCTCTAGTGCACTTTGATGTTTGGGGACCCTATAAAACCCCTAGTATGTTGGTTATCGTTACTTTGTCACTTTTATTTATGATTACTCTTGCCTCACCTGGTTATACTTACTTCGTGATCATGCTGAACTAACCTCTACATGTCGTGCATTTATTACGGAAACTCGTACTCAGTTCTCCTCTCCCTTAAAAATCATTTGCACTGATAATGCTCGTGAATACACTAACCGGACATTCTCTAATCTATGCATTGAGTTTGGCATTATCCATCAAACATTGTGTGCGTATACGCCTCAACAGAATGGAGTGGCCGAGCGGAAGAATCGTCATCTTCTTGATATTGCTCGGTCACTCATGACTCAAATGCAGGTCCCCACACTATACTGGAACTTCGATGTGTCCATGCTCGACTTTGCCACTGCGTTTAGTCTCATGTTTCCTTCCAAATCCTCATTTAACCTCACGCCTCGTGTGTTTGAATGCACCTGTTACGTCCATAATCTTGGTCAACCCACGGATAAGTTTGTCCCCCGTGTCAGTGAATGTATGTTCGTGGGATACTCTTGGACTCAAAAAGGCTATATGTGTGTTATTCTCCCATTGCTGGCAAAGTGATCGTCTCGACGGATGTCACCTTTCTTGAGGACCAACCGTTTCACCCTTCTCCTTACGCTCCTCTCCCTCCTCCCTTACCTCGTCCTATTATTCCTGTCACGTCTTCTCTACCGCTCCTCCTTCTCACCCCACACCCGACACTAATCCCACCGAAACCACCTCTTCGTGTATACACTTGTCGTACTCCGAACTCTGGAGCCCTACAGCAGCTACCTTCTACCAGTGTTATCTCGCGGCCTGTCGATCCAGCATCAACGTCTACGGTTCATCCTCTGGCGAATTATGTGTTTGTGCATCGCCTCTCTCCACCTCTCCTCAAGTTTGCTCTCTCTATCCTTCATCTCTATACCTAACTATGTGCAGGAGGCTCTTCAACACCCAGGGTGGCGTGCAGCTATGGATGATGAAATGACTGCCCTTTTGGCAAACCAGATTTGGGATCTGGTTCCCCTTCCTCCAGGACAGTCTTGTGTCAACTGTAAGTGGGCTTTTACAATCAAACATGCTCCGGACGGGACAGTTGAACGCCTCAAAGCACGGCTTGTGGCCCGGGGGTTCACTCAACAATACGGTCTTGATTATGATGAAACTTTCTCTCCCGTCGCCAAGTTAAACTCTATTTGGGTCTTGATCTCCTTAGTTGTTCATCGTCACTAGCCTCTCCATCAGCTGGATATCAAAAATGCTTTTCTGAACGGCGACCTTCTCAAGACAGTCTACATACACCAACCTCCCGGGTTTGAGACCACGTGGGAATCTCGTGTGTGTCATCTCCAAAAATCTAATATGGTCTCAAACAGTCTCCACGTGCTTGGTTTGACAAATTCAGTAAGGTCGTTCGCGAAGTTAGATTCAAGCGGAGCTCGGCTGACTTCTCTCTTTTCACTCGTCATCAATCAACCGGGACTATCATTCTCCTGGTCTATGTGGATGACATTTTGATTACTGGTAATGACTCCACGGGGATACAACAAATCAAGCAACATTTAAACTCCGTTTTTCAAACTAAAGATCTGGGAACTCCCGGATACTTCCTTGGACTTGAGGTTGCGAGATGACCTGATGTTCTTGTCCTTTCACAACGGAAGTACTGTCTTGACCTTGTTCAAGATGCAGGGTACTCAGGGTCCAAACCTGTGGAAACCCTGATCGATGTCAATCACAAGTTGTGTGCTCATGGATCTGACTCTGATTCTCTGCTTACGAATCCAGAGTACTATCGTCGTTTTGTAGGAAAACTGATATATCTGACAGTTACAAGACATGATATTTCATTTGCAGTTTGAGTGGTCAGTCGGTTTATGCATGTTCCACGGATCTCTCATCTCCAGGTAGTCAAACGCATCCTCAGATATTTGAAAACTGCTCCTAGACAAGGGCTTGTATATAAGTCATCATCCTCTCTATCTTTTATTGCGTATTCGGATGCAGACTATACGGGCTCCCTTGATGATCGACGTTCTACTACTGGTTTTTGTACCTACTTTGGAGGAAATCTTATAACCTAGCGTAACAAGAAGCAATCTGTGGTTGCTCTCTCTTCTGCTGAAGCCGAGTATCGTGCAATGGCGACTGTTGTATCAGAACTTACCTGACTTGAGAGTGTTCTTGGTGATTTGGGAGTCAAACTATCCTCACCAGCAACTCTGTTGTGCGACAGTCAGGCTGCGATACATATTGCAAAGAATCATGTGTTCCATGAGCGGACCAAACACATTGAAGTTGACTGTCACTTTGTTCGAGAAAATGTTCAATTGAAGAAGTTAGAATTAGAGCATGCTCCTGCTTCTGGGGCAAGTTGCTGACATTCTCACCAAGGCGTTACCACGACAAATGTATCATCAGTTCTTTTCCAAGTTTGGTGCTTACGACTTGTATGCTCCAACTTGCGGGGGAGTGTTAGAGAATATTAGAGGAAATAATGTAAAAGCTCAAATAAGTGTGGCGCATTTATAAGCCCACTTAGTCTTCATGTTTAGTCTCACATCTTTATAGTGGGAATCTCTCTCTCTCTCCTTTCCTATATATATGTACTCATACTTGTAGTTTACACACATTTTGGAAAATACAATTATTATTTTCATCATGTTTTCGTGTTCTTCTACAATGGTAATAACCAACAACCCTCCAATGTATAGCAGCCGGCCAAGAAAAAAAATCTTTTTAAAGATGATCACATTTGTATATATCTAGATATATATGTCTTAACAATAGCCAACCCTAAAATTAAACCCAACCACAAAACCATCTGCAAGTATACCAATCAATCGGCCCACAATATGATAGAGTATAATAACTTGATTTCAATAAAGAGGACCAAAACCCTAATTTCTGACAGCTGCATATTTATATAGTATTTGAACAGCAGACTGCCCGTAATTTTACAAAGGTAATAAGCATAAGCCGGTGTAACAAACTGGAATAAAAGAGTAGAGAAAAGAGAAGTAAAGAGCATCATAGAACTGTAACCCCAAAGCAAAACAACCAACTGGTTTAAAGAACTAAGAGCTTATATTGAATCTTAAGTGGGGGAGAAGAGAGAGTAAGATTATAAAGCAATTATGTTAACAAGAAACGCACAATTTTCTACTTCTAAGAAGATTAACTTACAGAAAACAAGAGGTTACATTCATTACCTCAAGAATGAAACTCCTAGAATATCTCCTAACCTCAAAATGAAGCAGCCAAAGATCGGCACTTCTTTACCAGTAGATTTCTAGGGCGCAGCAACACAGGGGGGCACGGTAGAGAGTGAGAAGAAAGGATCTACGAAGCACAAATACTTTAAAAAACTTCGCGTATCGGCTCGAACGCGTATCGGATACGGAAAACGCCCGGAAACGCGTTTCCGAAACGTAGGAAACACAATATTTAAATTAAATAATAAAATTTAATTGGGAAATGTGTAATCCTGCTTGCGGGATTAGCATTTCCCGCTTTTTTCGTTCACGCGTCACGGGCAACGTTCACGACTCAGGACTCACGCCTGATATAATTTGAGTTTTAGGGTTCCGATTCATGTGCGTGACCCCCGCAACTCTCCTCGCTCTATGTCGTTCTCCCCCGACCCCTGCAGTCGAATCTCTCCGTCGAAAGCTCGTCGCAGCTCTCCACGCTCTGCGACGTTCTTCCCCGAAGCATTTCTAGGTCATTCTCCCCCGTAGTCGAAGCTCAGCGTCGAAAGCCCTTCGGTCGGTGAGTGCGGCTCCTAAACACCTTTCTCTGCTCTTCCTCTGCAAGAGCTATCATCTCTCGCACTATTCTTACCTACATTTAGTAGCGGTCTCACGAAGCAAGACTCCACCTTCAACAGTAACTCTGGGCAAGTGTGACTATGACTTCGACTGCTCCTCTGCAAGGTCAGTCGCTAGGTGACTGTGACTCTAAATCCAACTACACCATTACAGCTCCAGTAGGTATATTTCACGACAAATATATAAGCACAGCTAGGGGATCTGCTTTTCCCATACTTATAAATTCTCTTCGTCCGTGCATCTACCCGCATCTTCCTGCAGCCAAGCTCTCTTGCTATGTATGCAGTGAAACACCTGTAAATGCTATCTTTTGATTTTCTTGCAATATTACTCCATCATATCAAAACCCTGACTTCTCAAAGCAAACAAATTGATTTTTACATGAATTAGTCGAATTGCATTTGAGGATTTCTTCATTTCCTGTATAGAAATATAAAATCTATGTTGAAAAATACTCAAAACAAACAAACAAACTCAGTTGACATTGGTTATTTTGACACGTCATTAGGATTTCAGCTCTACATAATTTGAGGATTGCATCCACAGAACCAAATTTAGTTATCTCACTGAATTAAACTCAGTAAAAACTAAAAATGATGTTATGGAAGCATACTAGAATGTCTTATAATTCATTATATCATCATTGTAATCATCCTTATCCAGTCTGTTTGTTTACATTATATATTATCATAGTAAGGACCATGTTTATGTTATTTGCTAGTTTATATTTTTATGCTTGAAACTTGGGTACATAATTAGTTTACTTTTTTATATTAATTAATACTTATATTAAATAAATTAAATAATTAAAACGTTTCTCGTATCCTAATTTTTTTAAAATCACGTTCCCCGTATCAGTTTCGTATCGTATCGCGTATCTCATTTTCGTCTCCGTGCTACATAGGAAAAGAGAAGAAAAAGGAAGAAGAGTGAAGAAGAGACTCAATGGAAGTGACTGGTGGCAGAGGAGACGCCTGTGTTGTTTGCCAAGAAGGAGAAACTGGACTAAACCTGTGAAGAAGAGGTTGTCCAAGGCTGGGAAAGAGCGCATCGGGAAACTGTTGAAACAAGAGGCCCAAAATAGTGCAGAGAACAATATGAAGCCTGTAAGTTGTCAATCTGGCCCTGTAATTGAAGGCAAAGGTTGTCGCTAGGTAGAGATGCAACTCAGTTTGATACGGATCGGCTCCACTCAAAGCCAATAACCAATCCATATAGGTTCAGTTACAATTTTTTGGAATCAAACTCATTCATGTACTCAAAACCTAAAAACATACCCGAACGGAAAATTTTGGTTCAATTCCGGTTTGGTTCTACTCGTTATCTTACTTCACGTTATTCATTACTCCTCCTACATACAACTAGGAGAAAATTGCAAGTAAATGGTAACAAAAAATTTTACCTCAAAGCCTAACGTACAAAATTTGAATTTTTCTCCATATTAATCACACAACATAAAACTTACATGGTAAAAAATTATTCTCTACCATTATTAATATGAAACAAGTTTAGCATAGTATTATCATTCGAGGATTCAAACATTTTCAAAGTTCATGAAAAAAAGAATATTTGTGTTGATATCTTATAGATTTGGAATCAAATGATAAACAATAGACAATATATTTTAACTATTAACTATTAATGATTAACAATAGATCTATATTAAATGATACCTAAATTATTAATCAATTGCCAATTATTTGTCATTCGGTTCCTGGGTCAATTCTCGGGTACCCGACCCCAAGAATCGAGAATAAAATCAAAAGATCAGTTCTTAGTTTTTGAAACCATAACCGAACTAAGAACCGCTAGAACCGACCCAAATTGATCGGTTTGGTTCAATACCGGGTTGGCTTTGGGTTCTTCGGTTCTTTTTGTGTACACCTACCAATTGGGTTGGAATTGAAGTGGGGAGTCACAATTTGGCATAGGGAATTAGTAACTGTCAATAACTACCTAGGTAGGGGGCCGTTACGAACATTTTTTGGTTGATTCCTAAAGTAGTTACTTGCGGCTGTGTAAATATTTGCGCGTAAGTAGAGGAGGGTGGAAGAGTAGCTGGCCGGCCCTTTGAAGAGGAGGTTTTTGGCGGCTAATGGAGGAGAATGAAGGGGAATGGGCGGTGGATGCAAGGGGAGTGGGGCTAGGCTTTGACACCTAGGTTCCATGACTTGGGCATCGTAGAGGATCACAAAATCTGAGATTCTTTTTCCAAATTTTGTATGGTCTGAAATTGAACTCTTAAATCCTATATATAGGCCAAAGAAAAGTAACGGACAGCCGGGACCAGCCACCACCAATCCCTGCAGCCACCGTCCAACATCACTCTTCCCTTCGAATAGCCGCCACCACATTTGCGACAACCGGATCTCCGTGCCTACGCCTCTGGCCCCTTAGTTGTAAGTGCTTATTATACTATTTCACTATTTTCTCTATTGTTGTAAGGATTTGGACTCCTATATGATTTTGGATGTTTTGTGTGGTTAATATATTTGTCTTGTGATTGTTCACTCCTTGCAAGACTCATTCACTTTGCAGTTTGCATTTAATTAACAGCCCTCCAACCAGAGGAAAGCCGAACATAATTGCTCTTTTGATTTATTTAACTTCGCATTGTGTTCTGCATGAGTTTTATTTTTAATTACTATTTGCAGTACATTGTCAGATTATTAATTGCATGCATCATCCTAAGGCTAGGTAGGAATCATTCCCCAAACACATAACCTAAGATTTGCATTGCTTAGAGTCCAATTTCACAGCCCACCATGTGTCAAGAAGGAAAGATGTAATCCCAAAATAGCCCTAATATTGATCTCTACTAATGCTCATGCACAGACAGTTGACATTAGAATAATAAAGCATTTTCCTGATGCTTCAAAACTAACTACTGCATTATTGCCAAACTATTGCTCTACACTTTTTCCTGCCAGGATTTTCAAACTAAAAGAAGCAGATGAAAAAAAATTCCTCAGCTAGGACATGTTACTTTAAACTTCAAAGCACAAGAAAACTAGAACTACGGTTGGAGGGGATGAAATAAGTTGCGAGGATTTTAACCTAGCATTGAAAAAATAATATTGAATATCTTAGCAATGTTAGCAAAAATAAGAAAAACAGATTGCGAATAGAACTCACATCATTGGCAATAACATAGAAAAGAGTTGCTGCGCCAGTAGTGCTCAAAGAATCATCAAAGTTCAATCCCAAAATAGCATCAATTATTTTATCGGACATACTGTAAGATAATGTAGAAGTTAAAGACAATATTAAATGATTGATCACTAAAACATAGAACTGGTCAATGAATAAAAATAACAAAAAAATGCTATCCATTAAATGTCTCGACAAAATCACATGCTTATTAACTTTGATTAAGAACTCAGTTTGGCGAGGGAGGCTGGCATCCGTTCATCAGGCACTGCAATGGGGGACACTGCAATGGGGCGCCAATGGTGCCCCGAATTGAGCCTAAGAAAACTTCAATATGTATCAAATTTTAAGAGCAAAACTGCATTATGATCATAAAATACAGAAAATACAATATTTTAAAAAGAATCGGAGTAGACACCGACCTAGAATAATATTTAGATATTAAAGATATGTGATGAGTTAAATGCATAGACTTTTGGCAGAATGAATTTTTTTGTTACTCCAAAAAAGGATACACCATAACATTTTATTCATATGAGAGACACAGCAGATATACCACTAAGCAGTTAAATACGATGAGATTAATGAAAGGTCAATCACGGAAAGAGTCAAGATGGGGTATCAAATCATCAAGCACATCATAAAACAATGAAGACTAAGATCTGTTTGGCGCAGCTCTGTCGGGTGGAAAATCTCTATTCCAGCCGTCAGAGCTGCTTTATATGTGTTTGGGACAGCTCCTTATGATGAGCTTTTCAAAAATCTGGAGCTGTTTTGCAGCTTTTCAGAAATCACCCCCCCCCCCCCACTTTAGCTCCTGCAAAATAGCTTTTTCTCTCACAGGTTTTGGAAATCTAATAGTTTCTTCAGTTGGAACATACTCAGAGGCCGGACGGCCTTCCTCCGGCGATTCCGAGCCCCGGACGGCCTTCCTCCAGCGATTTCGAGCCCCCGACGTCCTTCCTCCGGCGATTCCGAGCGCACTTCTGCACAGAACACCCAAACACTCTGCAGCTTTTCAAAACTGCTCCCCAGAAATCTATTTTAAAACATCTCTATCCAGACAGCAGCTTTTCAATCCGCCAGAACTGTCCCAAATAGAGCCTAAAGATAGGATATTCATACTCAGATTTTTTGGATCTTTCTTCACAATTCATTACTGGTCAGAAATACACGTGCAAGATTTTTAACTGGTTCTTTTAATCAACTTCTTAACATAAAGGCTTTCTGTTACGCTCGCACATTCCCTCAAGTAAACCCTCGTCAAAATTCATGAAGCGCGCATATGGAATTTGTCGTCATAAATTCATATAATAAGTTGTAATTAATTAACTAATATTAATTAATATTAACTAAAAGTATTATGTATGCCCTCCCTCATATATATAAGGGGGGAGGCTTAAGGTTTTGGCATCCTAGAGGATCTTAGTTTTTGAGGGCTCTCTCTCTCTTACTCTCCTCTTGTACCTCTCCCTTCTCTCTCTCAAATGTATCCCTTTTGACTATAATGCAATGTTCGAGATTTTGAATCGCACAATTGTTCTCTCTCTCTCACACTTGCATCGCATTGAGTGGATCACTCATCCAGATTCTTGTTTGTAACAAGTGGTCCGACTTGCCGCTTTTCGGTCATTTTTTTCGTCGTCGGACTTCTACCAGCGATCCCTTCGGTTACCGGTTGGAAACAAATCCTCACCAACCATGTCCTCATCTGTTGCATCTGTCCACAAATGCCTCGATTGGAAAAATAATATGCTCACCAACATCCTCGCCATGACGCACCGTCTCGAGGCCAAAATCGATCGGCTCAGCGAACTCCCTCAAATCATTACAACGACAACTCCCTTTAGTTTGTTGCCCATGTCATCATCTGCCACCTACTACTCCATCACTAGCAAACTTGATCGTTGTGATGCGCTCGGTCGAATTGCGGAGGGGTTGCAACCTAACAGCTTGTTGACCTCGACGTCGCCAGTTTTTGTCATTGCCACACCTTTTGTCTTGCCTACATCATTGAAGATGATGCCCCGACCACACGATCTGATCCCCATCGAGTTGTTGTTGTCGAGCCAGTTGTGAGTTGTCGATCCCTCTGGTGCAGTCGAGCCATCTATGCAACAGTGCAAGGGTCCCCTGCCCCCATGACCGGCCTACACGGCACCCAGCAGTTGTTGTTGGCCCTCTTGGAAACCCTCCTGAGGTCAAACATATCGGCAGAAGACGCCACCGGCGTCCCCACATCGGACGCCACAAAACTTAAGGCTTCTCCATCTGCTCGATCTGATCCCACCCAACTAGTAATACCACATGCGTTGCTCCCCTCGTCTCCTTCTCTGTCGCCTCGTCCTACACGCAATCAAACCTCTTCCCCTGCTCGCTGCACCTGCGGGCCGCAACCTACTCTGAGACCATAACAACACCGCCTCTCGAGCCCCACAATGAGCGTGTGCTGTTTTTTTGGCCAGCTCCCCATCTCGTCACCCGCCTAAACAATTTGGGGCCCCACATGCATCAGCCCTCTTTTCTTCCTACCAAACCCAACATATTTCCACCCCCACCCCCTAGCTGTCACAATTGCTTTTCGTCCTCACCTATTGTTGGCCCAAACTTTTGGCCTCATCGTCTCACCCACTCTACCTGCCACTACATATTATCACCACCCACGATTTCGACACAAAATCCCACCCATCGCCATTCTAGTGTGCTCACACCATTCGTCCTCCTTTTCGCCCCAACGCACGTCACCTTTCCACAACAAATTGTACATTGCCACAATTCTTAAAGATCATGACAAATATGGGAGGCTCGACCTTGAGGACAAGGTCAATTTTTAAGGGCAGTATAATGTTACACTTGCACATTTACTCAAGCAGGCCCTCATCCGAATTCATGAAGTGTGCATACAGAAGTCGTCGTGATAAATTCATATAATAAGTTGTGATTAATTAGTTAATATTAATTAATGAGTATTAATTAATATTAACTAATAGTATTATGGGTGCCCTTCCTCATATATATAAGGGGGAGAGGCTTGAGGATTTGGCATCCCGGAGGATTTTAATTGTTTGGTTCTCTCTATCTTCCTCTCCTCTTGGAACTCTCCCTTCTCTCTCTCAAATATATCCTTTTTTATTATAATGCAATGCTCGTTGTTTTGAGTTGCACAATCGCCCTCTCTTCTGGCACACATCGCATTGAGTGGATCACTCATCCAGATTTTTTATTTTTGTTTGTAACACTTTCACTTGCCTTTTTCTCATTCGTACTAGTATCATGTCTGATTATGTTTTTTCTAGATTGTTCATGTTTTAAATCAGATCCCAATCCTTTCATTTGTCTCTGACAAGGTTTTCAGGATCGAGATCTTAGATGTGATCATTTTGAGGTAGGATCGGATCAGATAGTAGGTTCGGATCGAGGATCGCTTTACAAAATCAGGATCGATTTACAACATCTGGATCGTAGGATCGTAAGATCCTATGATCCGGATCGCGATCCTGACAACCTTGGTCTCTGATGGGGATCACGAATCAAGGGCGGGTGACATTTTGGAGCTCGCACAAGTATACAAAAGCAGAAGGTGGAGAAAGGATCCTAATATAGACAATCCGAGATGATAGTCGCATTCAGAGCGACAAAGGCGCATTTTAATATATTTTATATTTTCTTATTTCATGTAAATTTAGTGGAGTTATGTTCCGGACGATCTTGATCATTCGTATTCAGTAATGTGTTCTAAGTCTATAAATAAATGTTTAGGGTATGATTTTTGAGTATTGAAGATCTTGGACAGATATATTAGGTTATCGCAGTCGTCCTACAATGACGATTCCATGGGACCTTTATGTCGAAGCTAAGGTAACTACCTTTTCTTCCATATAACTACCCAATAACTATTCATCCCCCACTCATAACCGCCCAAAACTACCGACAACCGCGTTGAGCCGCTGCTATCGATTGTCATCCATTCCCCCTTTCAACAGCAATTCACCATAATAACCCAATAACTATCCTCAACCCACACAGCCCACTAACAATAACCATCAACCTGCCACTCCATACCCACCAATTAACTATCCGGAACCACTTCTAATCAATAACCCTCCCTTCCCACTGCTGTAATCGTCCCTCTCCCAAGTAGAAAATTTCCTTAACATGCAATAACTACCTGAGCTGACAACCCCAATCTCAGTCAATTGAAACCCCAAGATCCTGATAGAGATCCCAGCACCTGTTTAACCTAGATTACAGGAACCTGCAACTTTCCCAGCCTTGTCTCGAGTACCAGAAATAGTACTGTTTTGCCACTGAATGATCCAATTCCCCCTCCAAATAGCCAGCTGAGATCTTCCAGCACGTTGTTCTGTCACTGAATGACCAAGACCCCCCTTCAACCAACCAATTGAGACCTTCCAGCACCACAAATTCCTCTGTTCTGTAAACCGACTGTCTCTTCTCCCTCCATCAGACCATCTACGGCAGGCCAAAGCCAGTTCCAGCCCCTATGTCATCAACATTTTACCTCCCTGATCTTCTATTTCTTATGAATGTTTTTGTATGAGATCTTTACTACTTATTGTTGAATATTTGGGTGAACAATCATATAATTTTAAATATTAATTAGCATTGGTTTGCCCATTAATTGTTCTACTTGCAAGGCTTGTTAGTTTACCATTTAATTGAAGCATTCTTAACTTTAATTGGACTAGCAATTACTCTTTTATTTAATACTCTAATATCAATTGTGGTTGTTTGTGATTTTCTTTATTAAATTCAAAATTTATTGCAAATTAATCCTTAGACAATTGTTTGTGCATCACATCTTAGATCTCCCCATGGCACTACACTTACACTCACTAATTAGAGATTCCTTAGGGAACAATTGCACACACTAACTACTTTAGTCTGCGTCAGTCTCATTCTCAATAAAACTTACTGGTGCAACCTATGTGGCACTAGCTTCAACAAACAGATCATCCATGTTGTTACAGATTTTTACTTCATTCCATGTATTTTCATTTTTGACAGTTTTCGTCATTTATGGGAATTCATCCTCGTATGGAAATTTTATTTTGCATTTTACATTTTTAGGACTTATTGGAATGACCGGCTAATAAGTTCTTAAATAAAAAGGTATAGTCTATGTTACACCGACACCAACATGCGACACGTGACACGACATGACACGCAACTCGTCAATTCTCAAAAAATATCATATTCCGACACGCTGGGACATGTATACTAAAACTTAACAAAATATCAAAAAATAATAGAACATAAATGCATTATCATTATATATCATCAGTAAAAATAATTGATTCCATGTCGGGCTTATCCAGTAAAGGATTTGCAATTTCAAGCATGTCAACATCTTCAAACGTGTCAAATGAATCTCCACCAATATCCCACATCTTGGTCTCTCCTTGTGCGTATTGTGGATTTTTTTTGGATAGAAGACATAGATTGTTGTGTATAAAAACTAGATCTTCTGCACGTTTTGAAGTCATTATATTTCTTCTCTTTGAGTGTATAAAGGAGTACGTACTCCAATATCTCTCAGCACAAGATGAAGAAGAAGGTTGTGCAAGAAGCTTTAAGGCTAAACTTTGTAGCACAGGTGCACTTGTACCATGAGAGTCGAAGAGTGTCTGAGAGTCGGGCGCGTGTCGGAGAGTCTGACACCGACACGCTGGTCATTTTGAAGTGTCGGTGTTTCATAGGGCATAGTAATAAATATGGAATATTATAAGTGGGTAAGTAATTCTATCAACTAAATAAAGATCTCGCAAAAGGAGTAAAATATTATTCCGGATTCTTCCCTAGTTATTATTTTGGATTCCTTTTATTTTCCCTGAATATGAAACTTTTTTTAAGGGGAGAAATTTCTGATTATTTGAGGCTAAAATTAGAACTTGGAGAGGAGGAAATCCCCTCTCCAATCCCTACCCCACTCTAGCTCGTTTCCTCGCACAACCGGCCCTCCTGTTCACCTAACTTCAGCCTCTAAGTGTCTGTCTTGTGCCCCAAACAGTTGTTATGCAAGAACAGTGTTATAGTTGCGCGTACCGATGGGACACGCACACGCCGACGAGACGTCGTGGCGAATCTGAACGTGAAGGGAGACGATGACGAATCCGTCTGGAGGAGGAGAGACCGAGGACGCGTCGTCGACATGATTATTTTATTGCATTTGTAATTGTTAGAAAAGACAATGTAAAGGCCCATGTTTTGGCCAATTTGTGTATTTTCTTCCTATTTGTTTTAGTCCCACATATTGGATTTGGGATTCTTCTCTCTTCTCTCTCTATATATTTGTACTCGTACTTGTATTTACATACATAAGAAGCATATACAAGGTTGACTAGTTTTCCTGCATTACTCGTGTACTTCTCTACATAGTATCATAGCATCCGGTCCTACCTTCGGTCTCGGGCAGATAGTTCTTTTATAACCGCCCAGCTCCTGCAGTTACTACCCTTGTTATACGTCGGCATGTCTAACTGCCTCTCCTCCGCGGTCTTCCTTTTCTCTACCCGGCTTCTCCTCTCCTCCTGTGGAACCACCCCCCTTTCCTCTCCCGCTCCGCTTTTATAGCTTTTTCTCTCTCCCGTGGAGCCACCCCTTCTCGTGCGGTCTTCCACTCCTAGTCGTGGATCTCCGTCTAACCGTTGTGCTTTGTCGCGTGTCTCTCCTCTGTTGTCAGCCTCTCTTCTAGTCGCGGCGACCTCCTCTCCTCTAGTCGCTGCTCTTCTCGATGTCGGCCTCTCCTCCGCAGATCTTCTAGCCGTTGCGATCTTTACTGGCTTAACCACGGCCTTCTCTTGCGCGGTTTCCTCTTCTAGCCGTTACTCTTGTCGAGCTTCTCTTCGTGCTGCGGCATCTTCTCTTCTTGTCTAGCCGCAATTTTCTAGCCGCGCTCTCCAACGCATCTCCTAGTCGAAGTTTTTTGTAAGGTTTGTCGCGCGGTCTGTCTCTTTGCCGCGAGGTATTTCCTTGCTCTTTGACCGGTTTGCCGCGCGGTCTGTCCCAAAGTTCTTCTCCTGTTCTCGCTGCGGTCTCCTGCTCTGGCCTCTTCTTCTAGTCGCTTGCTCTTTGTCGCGCAGTCTGGCCGCTTGCTCTAGCCTCTGCTCTAGTCGGTCCCCACCTCCATTCAGACTGCCCGATGTCTTCTTTCGGCCTACTCTTCTTCCGCCTTGACTACCCGTTGCGGCCTCCTGCCCAGCGGCTTTCCCTTCTCTAGTCGTTGTGGATTCTTCTCTAGTCGCTGCGGTTTTTTGTTCACTGTGACCTTCTCCTCTGGTCGATGGTCGCTGCTCGCTGGTCGCTGGCTGTACTGTCCGTCGCGACCTGTGTTGTTTTCGCTCTGCTCGTTGCTTCTCGCTCGGACTGCTCCCTATGTTCGTCGGGGTTCCTCTTGTCGGCCTCTTCTTCTTCCCGAGCAGGTCGTCTCCCTTTGCCCACTTACCCGCTTGTCAGTTAACCGCTTATCTTAACCAACTGGCATGGGTTCTTCTACTGCGACCTCTATTCCAGCTGGAGCGGCTATCCCCGTCACTGAAGTTCGTGATGAATTGAGGATTACCACCATTTCCCTCATTGGAAAGAAGAACTTTGTGGAGTGGATGCATTCAGTTCGCCGAGTCCTTCAGTCCAAATGATTTCTACATCATTTAACCCACGATGTTCCTTCTGCACCTACCGACTACTGGCAACACCGCTCTTGTCTCCGGCTCTGCGACATACCTCTCAATCCTTCTATTTCTCTTCGCTCGGCTCTCCATGTCCCGGGCTCTCTCTTTAATTTACTGCTTGTTAGTCGCCTCACTGCAGATTTGGATTGTTCTATCACGTTCACCCATTCTTCTTTTCTGATGCAGGATCGCAGGACGCAGAGTATCATTGGTAGAGGACGACTGCAAAACGGGCTCTACCTTCTTGATGTCTCTCCTACCATTCTCTCATTCGTCTCCTCAATTGACTGACATCGGCGTCTTGGGCATGCTCCACTTCCTGTTCTCCAGAAGGCACTTCCTGATGTTCCGCTTAAAGTTTTTTCTTGTGATTCATGTATTCTGGGGAAACAACATCGTTCCTCGCTTCCCCCTCATTGTACCTGAAGCTTTGTTCCTTTTATGTTAGTTCATTCTGATATTTGAGACCCCTATAAAATAGCAAGTGTATCTGGTTATCGTTATTTCATTACTTTCATTAATGATTATTCATGGATGACCTAGTTGTACCTACTTCATGACCACTCTGAACTTCCTCGTGTGTTCTGTGCTTTCATTCTTGAGACTCGCACTCAGTTTGCTGATACACTCAAAACGCTCCGAACAGATAATGCTCGTGAATACACTAGTCATAAATTCAATACTCTCTGCTCTGAATTTGAGATTATTCATCAGACTTCGTGTGTCTATACTCCTCAACAAAACGATGTGGTTGAGCGCAAAAATAAACATCTTCTTGATGTTGCTCGTTGCCCCATGATCCAAATGCATGTTCCCAAGGCGTATTGGCATTTTACGGTTTCCATGGCATGTCATCTCATCAACCGACTCTCTTCCTCCGTCCTCAACAATGTCACCCCATTTAGTCTCCTCTTTCCCTCTACACCACCATTCCCTCTCACCCCCCGCACATTTGGTTGTATTTGATATATTCATTATCTCGGGCCCTCCACTGACAAGTTCAATCCTTAGGCAGACAAATATATGTTTGTTGGTTACTCTTGTACTCAAAAAATGTATGTTTGCTACTCTGTCACTACCCGCAAAGTAACTGTTTTGGCAGATGTTACCTTTCTAGAAGATCAACCATTTTTTCTACTTCATCGCCACCACCTCCATCGCCATCATTACCTCGACCTGTCGTTCCAGTTACGTCTTCACCACCACCACTTCCCACCGAAGCCCATGTTCCCCACCAACCTCATCTTCTTCGCGTCTACGCTCGTCGCCCTCCTCGTTCCGCCGCCCCAATGCAGCCGGCTTCAACCTCTGGTACTCTGCGACCTGCTGATCCGACGCCGGCTTCCACCGCCCATTCCATGGCGAATTGCGTATCCTTATATCGCCTGTCCCCGGCACTACAAGACTTTGTCACTACATTATCCTCTATTTTTGTCCCTAATTCTGTGCAGGAGGCTCTCCAACATCCGGGCTGGCGGGCGGCCATGGACGAAGAAATGACTGCTCTATGGGCAAATCACACGTGGGATCTGATCCCTCTTCCTCTAGGACAGACCTATGTTGGTTGTAAATGGGTCTTTGTCATCAAGCATGCTCCTGATGGGGCAATTGACCGTCTTAAAGCCCGACTGGTGGCCCGCGACTTCACTCAACAACATGGTCTTGACTATGAAAAAACCTTCTCTCCGGTAGCGAAACTCAACACGGTTCGTGTCCTCTTCGTTGGTGTGCATCGCCAGTGGCCATTACATCAACTGGATATCAAAAATGCATTTTTAAATGGAGATCTTCAAGAGACAGTCTACATGCAGCAGCCTCCCGGGTTTGAGACCACGAGGGAGTCCCAAATTTGTCATCTTAAGAAGTCAATTTATGGTCTCAAACAATCGCCTCGGACATGATTTGATAAGCTCAATAAGGCTATTCGGGAGGTTGGCTTTACTCAGAGCTCAGCAGACTTCTCTCTGTTTACTCGACATCGAACAACAGGAACGGTTCTTCTTTTGGTGTATGTTGATGACATCCTAATCACCGGAGATGATTCAAAGGGAATACAAGTGGTTAAACAACACCTTAGTTCTGTGTTTCAAACAAAAGATCTGGGGAACCTTCGATACTTTCTTGGCCTTGAGATCGCAAGACGTCCCGATGGCCTCGTTCTATCTCAACGGAAGTACTGTCTTGACCTTCTTCAGGATGTTGGCTATTCTGGATGCAAGCCGATTAACACTCCTATGGATGTCAATCACAAGTTGTGTGCACATGCTTCTGATGCAGATCTTCTTCTTCCAAATCCAGAATATTATCGACGATTCGTTGGGAAGTTGATTTACCTAATGTCACGAACCAGACATATCCTTTGTTGTTGGGGTAGTCAGTCGGTTTATGCATTCTCCTTGAATGTCTCATCTTCAGGCCGTCGAACGCATCCTGAGATATCTAAAAACTGCTCCTAGTCAAGGGCTGGCATACAAAATCTCTTCTCTTACTCTAACATTGGTTGCGAATTCAAATGCAGATTATACTGGTTCCCTGGATGATCGGTGTTCTACCAGCAGATTTTGTACCTACTTTGGAGGTCACCTTGTTACCTGGCGCAATAAGAAACAAACTGTGGTTGCTCGATTTTCAGCTGAAGCTGAATACCGGTCAATGGCATCAACTGTATCCGAGCTTACATGGCTTGAAAGTCTCTTAAGTGATATGGGAGTAAAACTTTCCTCACCAGCTACTTTACTCTATGACAGTCAAGCTGTTATACACATAGCTAAGAACCCGGTCTTTCAAGAAAGAACGAAACACATTGAAGTCGACTGTCATTTTGTTCGGGAAAAAATTCAAATGAAGAAACTGGAATTGAGACATGTTCCGGCTACGGACCAAGTGGCTGACATCCTCACTAAGGTCTTATCAAGTGCTCTATTTTATCAGTTCTTGTCCAAGCTGGGTTCCTACGACTTGTACGTTCCAACTTGCGGGGGAGTGTTAGAAAAGACAACGTAAAGGCTCATGTTTTGGCCCATTTGTGTACTTTTTTCTCATTTGTTTTAGTCTCACATCTTGAAATTTGGGATTCTTCTCTCCCTATATATTTGTACTCATACTTGTATTTACATATTGAAGAAGCATATACAAGGTTGACTGGTTTTCCTGCATTACTCGTGTACTTCTCTACAGTAATGTTATTTTTATTTATGTGTACGCTTTATTTTTCGCACTGTTGTTTTGTTATCAGCACCCTGCACTTAAAAATGGTTGCGTTGTACTCTTTTTTTATTATGCTTGAATATATGGAATTTATGGTTGCTCTTTAGGTTTTTGTCTCGTTCCCTTCTCCTTCCTCTTCCTCACCTCCGTCGGCCCTCCCCCTTCCTGGATTCCTCTCAAGTTCGTATCACACTGGCACACCAGTCTGTTGTTGTCCAATTTTTATCAGGCTGCTAGAACATTGTCAAGTCTCTTCCAAGCTACCTCCAACTCAGTCCAGCCCTTAGGACGCCAACCTTCTATTGTCCATTCTTTTCTTTCTCCATATCTTCATCAGTTGTGTTAGCAAAAAAATAATTTCCATACTTTTTTTGTCTTAATCAAGTAAATTCATTGATAGCAATGTAATATCTTTGAGATCATGAGCCACAATTATACTACAATACGTATCATAAATCCTTGAATCTTAAAAACTTATCATTCTTAAATAATGATACCTAATAAATTCTTCTTCATTACTCCATCCTCTAGATTTTCAAAATTTAGTTGAAAAGATTCATCATCAGCAAACCATTGAAGCATTAACCATAACTCTCTAAATCTTAGTAATCATCTCACATGGACCTAAACCAATACCTCTGTGCATCTTCTTCAGAGCTCGCTCAACTTAACCTTTTAAGGAACAAACATTTTTCCTTCTTACATTCCAAAAAAAAACACTTTAGTAATTTGTCAAAATAGAATTTCCATCTTTTAATCGAAATTAAAACCTTTTATTAAAATCACATTATCTTCACTTATGACACAATTAACATGATCAAAATTTTGTAGATCCCTCATATTGCCAAAACAATGTTATTTTTTCTACTCTGTGATAAAAATGGAGGTGACGGGTTTGAGTCCTGGAAGCAGCCTCTTGCAAAAATGCAGGGTAAGGTTTTCCTACATTTCACCCATGTGGTGGGACCTTTCCCCGGACCCTCGGTACGCGGGGATGCTTTGTGCACCGGGCTGCCCTTTCGATAAAAGTGGAGCTAAGTTTGCGTCTTCTGATTATTCCGAGGACCTACATACTTATTCAGCAACTGTGGGAGTCAGTGGGATAGTCAAGCGGAGGTGATCTTACTCTGTGGAATGGGATCCAGAGATAACACCACAGTGAGAACTCAAGACGCACCAACAGAACCTAATTTTATTGTTACCACGGACTTGTACATACATATGTGTATGTGTGTATGTGTCTTTGTCGCTAGTGGAAAGTTAAAAAAATTTGGCAGTCATTAAGGTACTGTAAGAGCTTGAAATTTGTAACACAAGATTAATAGAGAAAATCATGATCGTGAAGGAGGTGTAAAGTAGGCAAACCATCGAACCACATTTATTTTCTATAGTTGTCCTCGCAAAGCTTCTCACTTTCATTATTATAAAAACTACTATATAAATCCCTAAAAGTAGCTTTTGATTCGCATACGACTCTTTTGCAAAAAAAAAAAAAAAAAACTTAGCAAGTACTTATCTTTTGCAACTCTTAAGCACATATCTTTCCTTTAATATATTTTACCTCCACAGTTTACAACCAAATATCCTATTTATGAATTATTAATTCTAATATTTTAGAACTCTTTTGAGAAGTTAAATCTAACACCATCTAGCTCTTTTAAGTAATGCAAATCATTTTGCAGTCTATTAAAAAAAATCAACTTGATCTTTAGTTTAAGTATTGTCATTTTCCGTGCATTGCTTTTCTTCTTGAGCACTGGAGACTTGCAAGCTGCTCTACTAAAAAATAGTATAACTTAAATAGTTACTACAAAGAGACCCGGCAACAAAATATACTTATAGTGTTCAATGAAAAAAAATTGTACAAAATTTATTTCTTCTTAGACACTGAAGTATCAGAAACATACTTCAGTGGGCTTTGTTACCTTTAATAAAAGGTCAAAGCCAGAGAGTACAGTAGAAAATTAGATAGTCATGCTTCTAAACTGCTTTCTCTCATAAATACCTTGGATGTTCTGTGTACAAAAAACTACAATAAGTTATCCATATTTCTTCACATGCCCACACAACTCTGAGTGCAAAAAAAACAGAACCTGTGTGCTTTTAACAAGCAAGTTGAAACTATTTTAGTAATGCACTATAACTTGATAAATAGGTTTCATTCTTTAGGTTATAAAATGATTGCGACTACAAAATAACTGATTGTAGCACCAAATTGGAAAATTTAAAAAAAAAATTAAATGGACATAAACAGTAGCATCAGCAGCCATGGCCTAATAAAACTAATACATGTCAAGATATTCCCTTCTCCTATGAATCTCAACTCAATCATCTTATAAGGCTCATATTCAACTATGAACATGTCATAGCTTTCATTTATTTAAAATAAATAGATTAAAATCAAAGGACACCCAAATGTAGAATATTTCATAATTGATGATCATTTGTGGAGTGTTTAGTAGTTCACTTGAGATGAATATGATGAGCATAACAAGCATATTTGATTCAAATTTCATGATAAATAATAAAAGATACAGCTTTCAAACTCCAACTTGTAAAGATAATTCAATAAATGAGAGATAATTCTGGTATTATTTCTCATGACAATAATAGAAAGAAAAAAAGCACAAATAATTGATAGCATGATCTGAATGCTACATGGACTGGTATCTTGTCATGAATCTGAGCTTGGGTGTGGGACGATAAGAACCTTATGCCGATTAGTACTTCCTATGAACAAGAACCTATTAGAAGGTATTCAAAGGAGTGGGCACATTTGGTTTTGTTGTATAAGTCCACTGATAAATCTTTAACGACATAACTTTCAATGAGCAAATCTTTTACAACAATATTGGATTTAATTCATGTGCACTCACCCCCGAGCCCTGAGTAACCGGCGTCTCTGTGCCATGCTGCAGATGGTTAGCAGAGAGAGCAGGCTGGCCCGGCGAATCCGAGCGGGCTGCCAGGGCTGGAGACCTTCAAGAGAAAAAATCACTTCGTCGACATGCTCCATCATCTCCCCGGATTCCTGCGTCTCCAACAGTGTAGAAGTCTCCGAGAAAGCGACCGAAGGCTCTGTGCTCTTTAGACCCCCATTACTTCCTCGCATCATCTTCCATCCCTTCTCCTCACTCCTCCGTCCCTCCTCGTCCACGAAGGAGAAGAGGTCATCGGGCTCATGGAGCGATAATGGCGACAGATCGGGGTCGAGGGACCAGGGAGATGACTCCTGGGAGGAGAACGGGACGGGGAGACCATGGCGGCGATCTTGGTGGCTATCTTGCGAGGAGAGGAGATCGCGGAGGACGGATTCGTCAGATCCACCGTCGGAATCGAGGAGGGATGTTTGGGAGAAGTTTCGGGTGTCACAGCGGGCTCGTCGCCCGTAGGTTCGGATCATCTTCTAGGGCAGAGTGGGGCGTAGGCTGTGTTCATTCGAGGCCGGTAAGGAAGGAAAGAAACTCCGGAAAGACGGGAGAGACGAGAGACAGAGAGAGAGAGAGCGGGGGGAGAGAGATCCAAGGGTATCGAAGTCAGACTAGTTCGCGGAATCGTCGGATCAGGAGGTTCTGCGCGCAGGAAGCGGAAATCGAGGACCAGCAGGCCCGGCACCAAGGTTGAAGTTTTCGGTTGAAGTGCTGCTCTCTCTCCTCCTCCTTCTTCATTTTTTTTTCTTTTTTTTTTTTTTTTGCTTATAACTTATAACACCATTTTTTTTAATTTTTTGTGATTTTTATTACACAATTATTATAGGTGATTATTAATTACAGTCGGTATTTAGCTATTTGCGCTTCAAAAATTTTAATAACATCTATTTTTTATGGTTAACCACAAAACGGTGCATCCTTCCTTCCTCTCACTGAAGCCGCCTCTTTCCACCCGCTCAAACCTTCCACCTACTTTCTCATTTATGTACGGATTTGTAAGATAGTTATTTCAATTCTCCCGAGAAGATTTATTGTACTTTTTAGAAGATGGCTTTGTGTTTTCAATAACGATTATCAAAGATTTGTTGTGCAAATGTATAGTTTTTGAAGAGCGTGATGGTGGCGGGCATACGGATGGAGGCAGTAGCATTGGAAGCATTGTGGTTGAGGATGGAGGTGGTGCGGCTCTTGGCAAAGGCCTAACTAGTGGTATGGATGCTTCTCGGGCTTTTCAATCAAGATCTCTTAATGAAGACAGGCTGCTCTTACGCGAATCAAATTCCATTAAGTTATATATTCTTGAAGTAGAGATGGGAGAAGAAGAAACCGGGGGAAGAAAAAAAGGGGAGGAGCAAGAGGGGTAGCACCAAGAACCTCTCATTACCCCACAAGTTTCCATGCATGTTCTTACGGGTATCAGTGATTTTCATACAATGAGAGTCATCAGATCATATAAAAGGGCAGCAAATCTTCATCCTTATTGGCATCGAAAGTACTCACAATTTTATTAATGAAACTAAAGCCAATCTCTTGCAGTGTCCCATTACTAGAATTCCAAAATTCAAAGTAGTCTTAGCAAATGGTGAATCGGTTGGCAAGAACCCAGTTGTGTGCATGCTTTCAATGGCTTGTATGTGGTGCTCAGTGTTCAATGATTGATTACATTGGGCACTAATAAGTGGGACTTCTTAAACCCGCTTATGGAATTCCAGGGGAAGAAAATTGCCATGTAGAGTAGTTAGCATATCAGAAGTGCACTCATCAATAAATGGAAAATGTCAAAACTGATTCAAAAGCTTGCACAGTGCGCCATACTCCAACTCAAAACCGACAAAACAATGCCACCAAACAAAACAGGGAGGCATCATCCAAATTGGAATACCAAGCCATTATTTGTCAAGCTTAGAGTTACTTCTATAAAATTATCAAGACATCTTTAAAGCCCCTCATGGTCTGCCACCATCCAGGGCTCATGAACACCGCATCATTCTAAAAGACTCGGCATTATTCTCCAACTCAAAACCATATAGATACAAGTATGTGCAAAAGGCAGAAATTGTACAGATGATCAATGAGATGTTAGATACGGGAATTATGTGCCACAACAAATTTGTTTCTCCTTCCCAATTGTCCTAGTAAAGAAGAAAGATGGTTCATGGGGGATGTGCATCGACTACAGAAGGTTTAATGACAGCGTGATTAAAGATAAATTTCTCATCACAATCATAGAATAGCTATTGAATGAATTGCAAGGGTCAACCATGTACTCAAAAGTTAGATTTAAGGGCTGACTATCATCAAGTAATGACGGCACCCCAAAACATTGAAAAGATGACCTTTAAATGTCATGATGGGCATTATGAATTTCTGATTATGTCATTTGGCCTAACAAATGTGGTTTCCACCTTTCAAAGCCTTAAGAACCAGATTTTTCATTCTCATTTACACAAATTCGCTTTAGTGTTTTTTATGATATTTTCATATATAGCTCTACTCAGGAAGCGCATCTCGAACACTTGGAGCAAACATTCCAATTTTTGTTGAAGGAAAAGTTTTATGTTAAGAAAAGCAAATGCGAGTTTGGGATCTCCCAAATTGAGTATCTCGACCACATTTTCTCAATACAAGAAATGTCAGTTGACCCCCTCAAATTGGAAGACAAAATAGCTTGGCCTCAACCAACCTCCCAAAAGTAGTTGAGAGGGTTTTTAGAACTCACTAGCTACTATAGGAGGTTTACCAAGGGATATGGGCGAATTGCCAAATCTCTCGTAGAATTACTCGAGAAAAATCAATTTAAATGGAATTCAGAAGCTGACGAAGCATTTCAAGAACTCAAACAAGTCATTACCTCCCCACATGTACTGGCCCTGTCAAACTTTCAAAAGAAGTTTGTTCTGGAAATAGATGTTTCCAACTAGGGAGTAGAAGTTGTTCTGTTATGAGAAGGTCATCCCATCTCTTTTTTCATAAAAATTCTTGGAAAAAAGCATCTAAACCTATCATCTTATGAAAAGAACTGTTGTCAACTGTATTTAGCAGTGTAAAAATGGCAGCATTATCTTATAGGGAGCCTTTTTGTGATCCACATAGACCACCAAAGCCTTAATTTTTTGATGGATCAATATCTCACCACACTCATGCAATATAAATTTATGGCTAAAGTACTTGGGTGCTTCTATTATATCAAATACCAAAAAGGGGTAGACAATGTAACCACATTTGCACTCTCTATAAAAGAGGAGGCGACATTCAATAACTTAAACACATTGGTAAGAGGAAACACCAATCTAGTGGAGAAGCAACTTTTATCCCAACAACAAGATGAGAAAATCCAAAGTATCATTCAAATTAAATTGAGCGATCCATCACTAAAACCACACTTTCAAGTCTCTAACGAAATGCTCGGGTGGAAGGGACGTATAGTGGTGGTAAAGAAAGAGGAGATGAGGAAATTGCTCTGCCATATTTTTCACGGTTCTAGTATTGGTGGCCAATCATGAGTGTTTGTTACTTTACAAAAAAATGAAACCAATTTTATATTGAAATAATATGGAGTATGTGTATCAATATATACAATATTGTGACATTTGTCAATAATGTAAATCCCCAAATTTATGGCCTTTGGGACGTTACAACCACCACTGATTCATGACAAGATTTGGAAGGATCTCTCCATGGATTTCACTGAAGGACTCACTTTGTCTAAAGGGTACGAAGTTTTTATGGTAGGTGTGGGTCGCCTGAGCAAATATGCGCATTTCATAGCCCTTATAATATCCTTGCTCAGCCGCAAGTATAGCTCAAGTGTTCATGGATATATAATGTATTTAAGCTCCATGTTGTTATGCCTCAATCCACTATATCAGATAGAGATGTCGTGTTTTGAGTGACTTTTGGCAAAAAATGTTCAAACTTCTTCATGTTAACATCAACACATCAACGACTTATCACCGCCAATTGGACAAGCAAATTGAAGTGGTGAATAAATGCTTAGAAAGCTACTTGCGATGTGTCACCTTCAACAAACCCAAAACTTGGAGTCAATGGTTACCCCTACACGAGAACTGGTATAATACATCTTTTGACCGCTCTACTCAAATGACCCAATTTGAAGCCATGTATGGAGAAGTACCTCCCCAACACATACCCTATCTAGTCGGAACCACATAAAATGAAGCAGTTAGATGAACACTTCAAGACCATGAGAGGATGATCAACATTATCAAAATCAATTTATAGAAGGCTCAATATCGCTTGAAGCGGATGGAAGATAGGAAGAGAAAGGAGGAGTTTATGGAGGGAGAGTGGGTATACATCCGCTTATTACCATATAAGCAGTTGAGCATGTGGCCATCCAACTAAAATAAACTTTCACCAAGTTTTTTTGACCCATTTCAAATTAGTAAGAAGATAAGTTTAGTGGCATATCATCTCAAACTACCTCCTTCATCAAGGATTATTCACTCCTTCCATATCTCTCAATTGAAGCAGCCCATTAGCGCAGTACTAGCCTCACCCACCCTTTCAAAATATCCGACAGACGAAGGTTCAATTTTAAAGACTCCATAAAAGATTCCAAGAAAACGGCTTATCCCACGAAGGGGCCAACCGATTGCGCAAGTGCTTTTTCAATGTTCCAATGCCCCAATAGAGGATGCAACATTAATAGAGGACTACCTCACAATCAAAGCGGTATTTCCAGCCTTGATCCTTAAGGAGAAGAATGTTTTAAAGGGAATAGTATTGTTACAATGTTTTTTATCTATTGTTATATGTATATAATGCCCAAAAATTTTCTAAAAACAATAGGTAATTGGTCACTGGAGGTTACCGCCAGGCAGTAGAGCTAGCGCTGGCGGTATCAAATTGATTTAAAAGACCAGTGTCTCTGGTAGGTACCGCTCGGCGGTAGTGTGATATCGCGCGGCGGTAGCCAACGGATTGATTCAACCTTTGTCTTTGGACGATATCGCCCGATAGTAGAGGTATCGCTGGCGGTAGTGCATCACGTGTTGGATAAGATTGAGGCAGTCGTTGAGCGGCAGAACGGTGCCAATTGGGCCAAGCGGCTGCCACCTAAGTTACCACGTGGCGATAGCAAGTTACCGCCCGGCGATAGCTTTATGATAAACGCTTGAGATGAGAATTCTTTCTCATTTTCTCTCTTTCTCTCTCTCTCTCTCTCTCTCTCTTGGATCCTAAGACAGAAGAAGGGGAAGGATATAAGAGCAAGGGCGAGGCTGATCCAGCCCTGAAGGAGAGCTGCTGAAGAAGTTTCTACGATCTGATTTGCGAGTCGAAGCTAGATCCGCGGAGAGGAAAGCGTCGTAGTCATTTCTATCCGGATCAAGTTCGTGTTCATGGCTACAAAGAAATCACAAGGGTAACTATTCTCTCTTTGGATATGTGAAGTCCTTAATTTGGCATGTTGCATGAAGTCTCCCACTAATTGGTGGAGAGTGAAAGGATTTTCAATGGGTTGATCAATGATATCCCCGGTAGAAATTACATATAGAATCCGGAATTGAAGTACTGAATAGGCATGTTGTGAGAATCTCATTTGGACAGGTTGGTATGGATTGGTAATGGTTATCTTTTTTTTGCGTGCCGGAGAAGACTCTGTAGTTAAACGTGTGGTTTACGGAGTCATGGGGTGTGCATGTTGCTACAGTGAGAGTACTGGAGTTGGTCTCTAGGAAACACCCAAAATTTGGGAAATAAATAATGTTTTGTCCCCTATCGCGCGGCGATAGTGCTACCGCTGGCGGTAGCTCCAAGAGAGCTGATGATTGTGGTTGCGAAGCCTATGTCCACGAGACAAGGTGGGTAACATACGGAGCTGAGAGCATGAAGTGCCCAACTATAGTGGTCATGAGAGTCGATATTGAAACATAACATGGTTATGTATTTTATAAACAGGAAAGGGGAGGCCGACCCGCGTCATGTTGACCGCTTGATGGCATGACGATTTGAGCAACGGGAAAGGCTGAGCTGTATCCGCACTATGTCGATTGACTAGACGACCTAAGGTAATTGGTGCGGTCGGGGGCATGAGAGAGAGTCATCAGCATTAGTTTATGTGTGACTATAATGCTCAAGTGTTACCATCGGTTTGGGACTAAGGATGGTGGTGGGACTGGGAAAGTCCAGAACACCAAATTTTGACCATCGGTCTAGGACTGAGGATGGTGGTGGGCCTGGGAAAGTTCAGAACACCGATAATATGCCCTGAGTGCACGGAGAGTGCGACCATGCGCACCAACGTTTGTCATGAATAGTGCTTAAATTGTATATATATAGATATAAAGATATTGCCACGCTGCTTGTTTGTAGGGAAGAAGCACCGCCGCCCCAAGAGAGGGGTGGGGTCGTTATAATTTGGTAAGGTAATGCTGATCGTTGCCTTGTTTTGACACATCTTGGTGGGTCGTGCTTGTGCGGGTACTGAAGAGCCAAGTGGAAAGTAAAGGGTTGAAGTCCCTTATGCTGTGTTGGCTGGCCCTCGTAGGCCCAAAGGCGAATTTATTATTGTTTTCATGTGTGGTCGGCCTGAGTGCCGATGTATGTAATATACATTTGTGAAGTGAATAGTTGTAAGGCTTTAAGGTCAAAATACTTTGTATATTTTGAATATCATTCCTATGGTATTGTTAGTAGACATTCCTGTGTTTGGGTTCTAAGAAAATTTAAATACTTCTGCTATAATGCACTCTGAGTTAGAATGTGTGAATATTATGGTTTAAATGCGTAACTCTACTGACTGTCCATGAAATATGTCGTGGGGCTCCGGCCGGACCTTCTGGTATATTTTTCGTGACGAATGGAGGTGTTACAACTTGGTATCAGTTCCTGGTAACGGTCTTTCTTCTTCGAATTCATGGGCGAATTCTTTTAAGGGGTGATGAACATGTGTGCGTGGCACCGTTATAACATGAAAGAACCCATGAATGTCCACTTAGGAATGAAAATACATATGTTTGTGGAACATGTGTGTTCCTATAATTGTTTTTTGTAATTTTGTTTGTCCCTTAATTGTGTATTTCACGATTATAGGTGACTAGAAGTGACGCGGCAGTGTAACATCTCGACTTTTATTGGGCCACCGGAACCCTAATGGACTCAATAAAAGTGACCCGAACCTCTACCCGTGGTCCGTACCAAGGTAGGAGATAACCCTAGACGGGGTTATAGAGCTAGAGAACTCCTTTTTGAGTTCTGTCAGTTCATGTGGCCTTGTAAATTCAATACGAGTGTGTTGGAACTCGTTCCGTTGAATTCCGAGATTATATGGTGGATATGACCGCTCCTTGTAGAATGTCGTGAAAACGAAAATTTTGAATATCGAGCTAGAGAACTTCGATATGAGTTCTGTCAATTTCTATAGCTTCGTACAGTCGATACGAACGCATTGGAACTCAATGCGTTGCAATTCGTTGCCTAACGGTGAATATGAGCATTTTGACTGTTTCAGTGCGTCGCGACGCGTAAATTTTGAATATTTAGCAAACTGATTCGACCCCGATCAGTGGTATTGGATTTGTATGATCAATACGAAGTCAATAGAGTTCGTCCTAATCAGTTTCGAAGACAGGTGGTCAATCTATGGTCAAATCGATCACAGTTGAGCACCGAAAAGCGTGTGCAGACCAATTATGACTCGACATCCCAACTTTGACCCGACCCCCGATGACCTGGACTTACTTTGACTTTGACCAGTATGGGGGATACACTCTAGGGTTGACTTTGGTCAAACCCCCCTAAAATCTCAAATTTTGGATTATTCTCCAAATGGAGGCCTCACCACCCCAACTTACCAAAACTCCCATGGGTTATTCCAGCCTATAGGCATGAGTTTAGCAGCCACCCACTTAGGGCAAGAACCATGGGCCAAGATGAGGCCCAAGCTCAACTCCCATCTCTTCTTTTCTTTATTGTTAAGCCCAAAGCCCACCAAGTCTTCTCTCCATAAATGGATGCCACCTAGAAGTACCAACATCACCTAGATGCAGGCCACCTGGCTGGGACAGTTGGAGGGAGGAGAAGAACACCTCCTCCTCTCGGTTTAGTCCCACACTAGGGATAGGAGGGTTAGCCACCCTCCTTGACCTATATAAAGGCCATAACCCCTCCCCAGCCTCCTCGCACAGCTCGAGTAGACCCAAACCACCCCCTGCCTGAGACCTTCCTCGTTGAAAAATCCAATCGAGCCCCACCACCTCTGCCACCTCCAATGACATCTCAACCCAACACCTCCTGAGTCCCCCTAGTACAGGTGGAACCTCTTCCCCTCCTCCTTCTCTATCCATCTAGCGTGATGCATGCACCACCGGGCAGCCGGAGCACCGCTGACGCCAACCAAGCCTTGCTCTAGGTCAGGTGGTGTCCGCGAGTGGTGAACCCTGCCTAGCGTAAGTGGTGACGCTGGGAGGGTGTTACACCATGGGGGATGACCATACCCGGCAGTGGAGGGCCGCAGTGTTGCCGGAATTCGTCGCTCCAGCGGTACCCGAGAGTTATCATTTCTCTATTTTCAACTATTGCGGCGATGGTCGGCGGCGTCGGGCCGCCGAACCACCGATAGAGGGAAGCCCGACCCCCATCGTGCCTGTTGAAACCAAAAACTTGGTCTCTGTGGAGTCCGACCCTTGGGGAAGGGGTGACCTCACACCTACTACACTTGGAAGAATGTCACGGGCCGAAGACTTGGGAAACTAGGAACAGACCCTCGGCTCTAGCGCGGAGGTCCCACCACACACCCGGAAGGTCACAAGAACACTTCCCCTCCCTTACCAATGAGAGCTGGGTACCTTGGAGAGTTCTCTCAACTCTACCAAGAGAAAAGCTAGGGAGGAGGAAGCTAAAAGCCAATGCCTCCCCAAAGGTACCCAAGGGGGTCTATTTATAGTTTTTCCAAGTAGTTCTGGGGTCAAAATGACCAAAATGCCCCCAAGGCAAACATACCTCCAACCAATAGAAAATACCCATACTGGAGGGTAAAAAGGGAAAAATCCCCCCCCCCAGGGGCAAAGTGGTCCAAGGGCGAGAGGAGACCAAGCCACACTCCTCCCGCCTCCCTGGACACGCGAGCCCGGGGGGGACTAGCCGCGCGGGCGAGGGCCTGGCCGGCCGGTCTCGCCCGGCGAGCTGGCCTCGCGGGGCGAGAGCCCGCCTGGCCGGCGGCCTCGCCCGGCGAGCTGGCCTCGCGGGGCGAGAGCCCGCCTGGCCGGCGGCCTCGCCCGGCGAGCTGGCCTCGCGGGGCGAGAGCCCGCCTGGCCGGCCGGTCTCGCCTCTGCTCGGGGCTAAGGGGCAGGGGGACGAGACTCTGGTCTCCAGTCGACTCTGCTGCCCCCACCTCGCACTTCACCTCGTCGGGGGGTGCCAGCCAACTTGCCGCACCCGACCCTCAAAAGAAGGGGCAAGGGGGAGGCAAATTTTTCCTCCCCCTACTAGTATATTCCAAGCTAGAGCCAAAATTGGCCACCAAGAGTCCAAAACATCCAAAAAGCTTAAAAGCTTAAAACTGGCTCTACGCCTGCCGAAAGTACCCTACTCTGCGAATACGGGGTTGTACACAATCCCCGCTCTTTTCGAGGTTGGCACAAGCTCGAAAAGAAACATCCAACCCAACGTATTCGCTGAGTTAGCCTGTCATGCCAGCTAATAGGAGCCTGGGTGACGAGACGGCCTCGGGGTGAAAAACACTCAGCCTCCCGAGGGGTCAACCTGTCATGCCAGTTAATGGGAGCCTGGGTGACGAGACAGCCTCGGGGTGAAAACACTTAGCCTCCCGAGGGGTCAACCTGTCATGCCAGCTAATGGGAGCCTGGATGACGAGACGGCCTCGGGGTGAAAAACACTTAGCCTCCCGAGGGGTCAACCTGTCATGCCAGCTAATGGGAGCCTGGGTGACGAGACGGCCTCGGGGTGAAAACACTCAGCCTCCCGAGGGGTCAACCTGTCATGCCAGCTAATGGGAGCCTAGGTGACGAGACGGCCTCGGGGTGAAAAACACTCAGCCTCCCGAGGGGTCAACCTGTCATGCCAGCTAATGGGAGACTGGGTGAAGAGACGGCCTCGGGGTGAAAACACTTAGCCTCCCGAGGGGTCAACCTGTCATGCCAGCTAATGGGAGCCTGGGTGACGAGACGGCCTCGGGGTGAAAAACACTCAGCCTCCCGAGGGGTCAACCTATCATGCCAGCTAATGGGAGCCTGGGTGACGAGACGGCCTCGGGGTGAAAAACACTTAGCCTCCCGAGGGGTCAACCTGTCATGCCAGCTAATGGGAGCCTGGGTGATGAGACGGCCTCGGGGTGAAAAACACTCAGCCTCCCGAGGGGTCAACCTGTCATGCCAGCTAATGGGAGCCTGGGTGACGAGACGGCCTCGGGGTGAAAAATACTTAGCCTCCCGAGGGGTCAACCTGTCATGCCAGCTAATGGGAGCCTGGGTGACGAGACGGCCTCGGGGTGAAAACACTTAGCCTCTACGAGACATCAACCGGCCTTGTCAGCTAGTGAGAGCCTGACGGCGGAATCGTCATCGGAGCAAGGGACTTGGGCTTCCACGAGAGATCAACCGGCCTTGTCAGCTAGTGAGAGCCTGACAGCGGAATCGTCATCGGAGCGAAGGACTTGGGCTTCCACGAGAGATCAACCGGCCTTGTCAGCTAGTAAGAGCCTGACAGCGGAATCGTCATCGGAGCGAGGGACTTGGTCTTCCACGAGAGATCACCGGCCTTGTCAGCTAGTGAGAGCCTGACAGCGGAATCGTCATCGGAGCGGGGGACTTGGGCTTCCACGAGAGATCAACCGGCCTTGTCAGCTAGTGAGATCCTGACAGCGGAATCGTCATCGGAGCAAGGGACTTGGGCTTCCACGAGAGATCAACCGGCCTTGTCAGCTAGTGAGAGCCTGACAGCGGAATCGTCATCGGAGCAAAAGGACTTAGCTCCCACGAGAGATCAACCTGAACCCACCAGCTAGTGAGAGCCTGGCAGCGGAATCATCTCGGAGCTAAGGGACTTGGGCTTCCACGAGAGATCAACCGGCCTTGTCAGCTAGTGAGAGCCTGACAGCGGAATCGTCATCGGAGCGAGGGACTTGGGCTTCCACGAGAGATCAACCGGCCTTGTCAGCTAGTGAGAGCCTGACAGCGGAATCGTCATCGGAGCGGGGGACTTGGGCTTCCACGAGAGATCAACCGGCCTTGTCAGCTAGTGAGATCCTGACAGCGGAATCGTCATCGGAGCAAGGGACTTGGGCTTCCACGAGAGATCAACCGGCCTTGTCAGCTAGTGAGAGCCTGACAGCGGAATCGTCATCGGAGCGAGGGACTTGGGCTTCCACGAGAGATCAACCGGCCTTGTCAGCTAGTGAGAGCCTGACAGCGGAATCGTCATCGGAGCAAAAGGACTTAGCTCCCACGAGAGATCAACCTGAACCCACCCGCTAGTGAGAGCCTGACAGCGGAATCATCTCGGAGCTAAGGGACTTAGGGACGGGGGGTGTCACCTGAACTCTGCCAAAATTCAACATCCTCAAAAGGGGAAAATAGTTGGGTTACATGACCCTCCCAACCCTACCGGTCGGAGGCTGGACTCATTACAACATAAAGAAAAACAAGATACATGACTCCGCCGAGACGAGGCTTCTTCAGAGGACCCGGGCTGGGTCTCCACTTCACCGTGAGTCGCTCATATGTTCCCTCGGGTTCCCACATCGACCCGATCCTCGCATCTCTCATTACCCCCTCCTTGGGGTAGAACTCCTTCACCCCGTGCCGGCGGCTGAGGCTGGGCAGGGCCTCTCGCCCCCCTTACCTCTAGGAACTCGGGGCAGGTAGCCGTGGCATGACCCTCCAACTGGTGGAAGTCACAGTACAGTAGTGCCCTTTCTCCCCTCTTTCGGCGGGCTGGGCGATCTCTTCTGTTACCTCTTCCTCCTTCGCCTATTGTCAAGGCTTGCTGGGGTGGGGGCAGGAGCTGTCTTGGGGGTTGTCTCTAGAAGTTGAACCTCCCTTGGCCTCCATGAAAGTTTCCCCCTTCTTGGATGAGAGTTCTTCCTGGACCATAGGCAGGTCCCCCCTGCCTCCAGCCTGGCTCCGGACCCTCCTGTCTCTGGAACCCCTGAGCTCTCTGCTCCTCTCTCCGCCTTCCTTCCTGGTGCCTTGAGCCACCTTGCTCCTTTGACTCCACCTCTGTCAACTTTGCCAACTTCTTCACGAAGGCCGGGTTGGCTGCCTCCATGGCTATCTCCTCTGCCGCCCTTTCCATCAGCTCCTCGAAGGAAAGGGGGGTCTTCCGGGTCAAGCTCATCTTGAAGAACCCTTCGCGCAACCCTACCGTAAATGCCATCTGGAGGGCATACCCTGACACCTCTTGGATGTCAAGGACCTCCTCCTGGAACCTGTCAACGTAGTGGGCCAGCGACTCCTCAGCCCTTTGCTTTATCAGGAAGAGGGACTCAGGACCTTTCTTCCTCTTCTTGGAGGTGGAGAAGCGAAGTTGAAAGCTCCGGCTCAAGTCTTCGAACCCGAAAATGGACCTTGGAGGGAGTTGATGGAACCAGTCCCTTGCCTTCTCCTTCAACGTGATCGCAAAGAGGCGACACTTGAAGGCATCCGTCATTGGTATAATGGAGACGGCATCCTCGAACCACTGTAAGTGCTGGATGGGGTCATCCTTCCCGGTATAGTATGCCTTGTCAAGTTCCCTGAACCCCTCGGGAACGGGAGCTGAGGTGATCAGCTCACTGAAGGGTGACCCCCTAAGGGGAGCTCTCGCCACCTCCACTCGCGCGACCTGCTCTCCTGGGGGCGAGCACTCGACGGGCTGGGGAACAGCTCCCGGCCGGGGAGGTCTCGCTCGACCCCCTCTCCCATCCTCTCCTTCCCAGGTCGCCTCCCTGGAGCACTTCCTTCTCCCCCTGCTGGGGTGATCTCGCTTAGATCTCTGGGGGGCAGCTCACTGAGATCCCCGGGAGCCGGTCCCTGGGGGGTGGGAGCTGACCTGCCAGCCCGAGGAGCAATGCTTCGCAACATCTCCATGATGCCAGAGATGGAAGCCATGAACTCTTCCCTTCCTACGAAGGGTCCTGGGTTGGGGAGACCGCCGAGGTCATCACTACCTCCCTGATCTCCAGCCATGACACACTCCCGAGATCTTCTGTGCTAGTCACTCTCCACGCTCACCGCACCAAAATGTTGAAACCAAAAACTTGGTCTCTGTGGAGTCCGACCCTTGGGGAAGGGGTGACCTCACACCTACTACACTTGGAAGAATGTCACGGGCCGAAGACTTGGGAAACTAGGAACAGACCCTCGGCTCTAGCGCGGAGGTCCCACCACACACCCGGAAGGTCACAAGAACACTTCCCCCCCCCCTTACCAATGAGAGCTGGGTACCTTGGAGAGTTCTCTCAACTCTACCAAGAGAAAAGCTAGGGAGGAGGAAGCTAAAAGCCAATGCCTCCCCAAAGGTACCCAAGGGGGTCTATTTATAGTTTTTCCAAGTAGTCCTGGGGTCAAAATGACCAAAATTCCCCCAAGGCAAACATACCTCCAACCAATAGAAAATACCCATACTGGAGGGTAAAAAGGGAAAAATCCCCCCCCCCCAGGGGCAAAGTGGTCCAAGGGCGAGAGGAGACCAAGCCACACTCCTCCCGCCTCCCTGGACACGCGAGCCCGGGGGGGACTAGCCGCGCGGGCGAGGGCCTGGCCGGCCGGTCTCGCCCGGCGAGCTGGCCTCGCGGGGCGAGAGCCCGCCTGGCCGGCGGCCTCGCCCGGCGAGCTGGCCTCGCGGGGCGAGAGCCCGCCTGGCCGGCGGCCTCGCCCGGCGAGCTGGCCTCGCGGGGCGAGAGCCCGCCTGGCCGGCGGCCTCGCCCGGCGAGCTGGCCTCGCGGGGCGAGAGCCCGCCTGGCCGGCGGCCTCGCCCGGCGAGCTGGCCTCGCGGGGCGAGAGCCCGCCTGGCCGGCGGCCTCGCCCGGCGAGCTGGCCTCGCGGGGCGAGAGCCCGCCTGGCCGGCCGGTCTCGCCTCTGCTCGGGGCTAAGGGGCAGGGGGACGAGACCCTGGTCTCCAGTCGACTCTGCTGCCCCCACCTCGCACTTTACCTCGTCGGGGGGTGCCGGCCAACTTGCCGCACCCGACCCTCAAAAGAAGGGGCAAGGGGGAGGCAAATTTTTCCTCCCCCTACTAGTATATTCCAAGCTAGAGCCAAAATTGGCCACCAAGAGTCCAAAACATCCAAAAAGCTTAAAAGCTTAAAACTGGCTCTGCGCCTGCCGAAAGTACCCTACTCTGCGAATACGGGGTTGTACAGTGCCAGCCAGAGATAGCATCGTGGTCGGGTAGCCACCAGAGAGGCGGGGCAGTGCGACATTGCCGAGAGTAGTGCAGCTGCGCCACCCCTGCTCTCGGGATAAAGAAATTCGGCGGTGACCGACGGCGCTGGGCCGTCAGACCATCGCCTAGAGGATCATCGTTCCCCGACGAGTCGACCGGGGGCGGCGCTGGTGACTGGCAGCTGCTGGACGGCGGTGGCAGAGGCCGCCACCCTCTGCATCGTCGGGGCGCAGCCATGCCGCCCGATCTCCACGATGAGATCAGACGGTCGGGATATTATCAATTCCCACCCCCACCTCAGTATCAACTCCCCCTTATAACGGATCTGTGCTCGATCCGATGTGGGGACATAAATAAGAAATGCGTGGTTCGGCTCGATCTTCACCACAGGATGAGCCATTGATGGTTATTTGCAGACCAATTATTATAACAGAAGTTTTGGAATTTTTAAAGAAAAATCTAGACTTCTAGGGAAAAAGTTTTGAACATGAAAGTGTTTCTCCTTAATGAAAACTTTCTCCACAAAATTTTTGGGAATTGTTGGGAATGATTTCGCATTTTTTTGAGCCTAAATAAGATTTATTTGGCCTATTTAGAGATCGAAAATTGCTCGCGAAAATTTGGAAAAATTACTAGATTTTTTTGCCCTCTTAAAAGATATATTAAAATTAGGAAATCTTGGGGTAAAAATTGAATATTTTTTCGATTTCTTGGAGTGTAGGGTCGCACTCGAAAATTAATGAGCTCAATTTCTTCGAAAATGAAAATCAAAGTGCGCGGCAACTTTCTAAATTGAGTATTAAGTTTAATTGGTTATCGACGAGAGTTATCGAGACAAGTTCTCAAGCTTTGAGTGTTTCGAGGTTTTTGTAAAATCACTGAGCGCTTCGTTTTTAAAATAACTCTCGGGTATTTTGGGTGGACTCAGAAGATGAATGTGCGAGCAAATGATTTGCTAGTTATTCTCGAATGAATAATAAATGTGTAACTCATAATAAGCCTCCTTATCTGATTAAGTCGTGATTAAAAAACACAGCTGAATTAATAATGGATTTTAATAATTGGCAAAACTCAAAAAAACCTCATAAAACTGAAATGGAACTGAACATGCCTCCTGAGAAAAGAGATGGATTTGAACATGCCTCCTAAGAATGAAGATGGAACTGAACAAGCCTCCTGAGAACGAGGATGGAACTGAACATGCCTCTTGAGAACGGAGATAAAACCGAACTTGCCTTCTATGAACGGAGATAGAACTGAAGCTTCCTGAATAAAGTGATTGGACTACTAATCTTTTACTTTATGATTTATTTCAGTTTTTCACTGCTCCAGTTCCTTTATTTATTTCAGTTCAGTACGTTCTTTTCAGTACTACTCCAGTGTCATACTTGTCCTGCTTATTTACTTCTAGTTCAATTCATTTCTTTTAAGCACTCTTTCCAGTCTCGTACTGATACTGCTTATTTACTTTTAGTTCAGTTCTTTCTTTTAAGTAATAATCCAGTCTCACACTGGTCCAGTTCCTTTTAGTACTTACTTTCAATTCTTTCAATTCAGTACTACTCCAGTTTCGTACTAGTCCTATTTCGTTACAACATTTCAATTTTGCAGTTTATTTTCTCAGCAGCTTTTATTATCGTACTTTTATTCCTACAATTTACCATTTTAAGCACAGGTCCTGCTCTAATGAACAGCTATCTGTTAGGTTGAGTCTTAGTTGGGGATAACGGGAGTTGAGGTATTCCTCAAGAATTAGCTTCAAATAAAGTGTTTGCATGCTCTTTGTTAGAAGTTGAGTCGAGTGTCACTTGTAAGACCCCTCCCCTTACCAAGGAGGCTCCTGGTCTTATGCCCAGAACCGCCGCCTTACGGTGACACTAACTCACTGATTAGTCGACACCGCAAGACGCCGATCCTGCCAGCAAGTACGATCATATAACCTGTTCGACCAATTTGAGAAGTAGAAGTATAAAAGCAGTGTATGAAAACAGCTAGCTAGTCCACAGTCACAGTACACATCATATATATGAAAATGAGATTACAACCGAATAGTCCAAATGAGTACAAAATAATGAGATAAGGGCTTATGCCATGTACATGAATATCAAATCTCTCTCTCACAATACAATAAGCGGAAGCTAAACTATCATCAGAAAACTCGTCCCACCTGACGACGGACTGCAATAGTAGTAGTAGGTAGTAGTGGTATCAGCTCCTCATGTCCTGCCACCTCGTCATGTTGATCGTGCTGGTGCTCCATCTCCACGAGCTCCTAAAATGATTTTGTCACAGACCGTTAGTCAAAAATACTAAGTCGTTTCCTCCACACCTCGCTCCCGCACTCCTAGGTACCGGGCAGGAGGACGAAACAGAGGAAAACAATGAGTATCAAAAGGAAGTAGGTGACAGTGGAACTATACTACCAAGTAAATGAAATATCAACTATTTCTACTCTAGCAGTTCTATGTATATAACATAGGTAAAGTAAGTAAGAACAGTACTGAAAGTAAGTAAAATGTTGTAAGTAAAACTGAGTAAAGAACAGAGTAGAAAGTAAACCATCTACTGCTAAACTATCATCACAGAAGTACCCTAATTTATATAAATGTTCTTACAAACTTATAAGTTAAGGTTTTCAAATATAACTTATCATATAAAAGAGCTCATACTAATTTATATGATAAGGACCTATGGTGCGTATGACCTAGTTATGAATGAATGTTATGCATGTAGTTTATGATTCATATAAGTGCAACTCACACACACCACTCTGTGATCACAGACCTTTAGTTTCCACTTTTTGGAGCTAGCATCACTCTCTGGTACCACCGTTGTGGCTACGGCAGCAGCGGAACGGGCGTTTCCGCTTCCTAAGCGGGTATACACACTATCAATCTCAGGCCCTTCGTACGCCTTTGTACACATCCTAAGTGCACTCTAGAGTATGCGTACTAATGTTGGCCAACTGCCAGACTTTCTTGGTCGGGTGTGCGTTTTCGGGGATTGTCCATCGGACCGCAGTATAAACAACCTACTGGCCCCTCAAACCTCACACCTCACCAGAGTCACCGTACTGTCATCGGTGTGACGATTGGCCCAGTACCGCATGACCCGCCACTAATTTTGTTTTTATGCACATGCAAGGAATCTCAACCCGAGCCTCCAGCTCGCAGGACCAAACCCGTCCTGATGCAAACCTCTCGAGCATCCGACTCGCATGACTAACTGTCCTGAAAACCCTCCAACCCTTTACGGATGAGATTGTAACAACATTCTCTTAGCCTATTAGACTACTCTTGTCTAGTATTTGTTTGTACTTAGCAATTTAGGGTTAATCCCAAGACTGCCCATGGTATGCCCAATGAAGGGGTCTCGGGGGCACTAGGAACCAAGATGGGATGAAGCCCAAAGTTTTCCTTTCACAAGGATATTTACTTTTATTAGTGTCTACCCATGATTCATACCAAACTCTCCTTGTTACTCTAGAGTAAACCTAATAAATTGGGATGTTGTTGGGAAAGCGACGGTCTTCCGCCGATCCTCGTTCTAGCCACTATCATTGGGATTTTGCACTCACCACATGTTATTAAGAAGTAACTTATTGGACACCAACTAGGGTTTATTTTCCCAAAGTAGATTTCATCTCAATCATTAATCTTGTCCCCTGTGGTCCTAAAGTATATACTACTTATGTTACACGCAACCCATGACTTAAAGTTAACTCGTATGATGCGACTTCCAAACCCTTAGGCCAATTGCCCCAAATTAATTATCCTAGGTTGGTATGGTGGGTGATATTGACCATTCAAGATCTTGCTATTTTTCTAAGTGATTAAGGGCCTAATTTTGAATCTTTTAATTGGGTGACCTAGGTCACATTGCACATGAAGCACTACTTTTATTAGTCCGGACCACCTAAGGAATTTATCAAGTATTCCATGAAGTTAAATATGACTGCCCACCAAATTTCATAATTTTCCCATATGAATTTATATTTAATTTTCATTTAACATTGAAATCATAATTTGGACACTTTTCAAATGAAGTACATGAAATACATTACTATAAATTCTAGGAAACTTATTGCAGATCCATATTTATGTAATGAAACTATATACAAAAATTCAAAGTCATAAACAGTCATTTGGCTTAACAAATATTTAAAGTACCATTATTACAAAAATGTCATTATTAGGGTTTTCAACATATTGAGGCTTCCAAAAATTCTCAAATAATTACAACAGGATTAGATCATACAAATAAGCCACTATAAAGTTTTCCATAATATTCCAATAATATTTTACTTTAGTTTTAATTAATTTTCATAATGGGAAAAACAATAATTCTACTTAACATCCAAGATAAAATTATCTAACAGCCCCATGAATTTTTTCAGAGATAAGCTATGATCCATTTAAGTTTGTGACAAAATTTGAAAATTTAATATCATCTCTAGCCATAGTTTCAAATTTTTGTTTCTAAAAGGCCTAATTTTCAAAAATTCCAAATAATGGGATTTTTGATCCCAAAAATCTCATTCTTTTTGTGGGAGGTATATTGCACCCCCTATAAACCTGTATCCAGAGTTTCATGGGCATACAATGTGCTAAATGGGCTAAATTCTCATTTTTGCTAATTTTTACTATAAGCACCCCACACCTAAACCTACCTATCTCATGCAAGTGGGATTACCAAACATGCAGGGGTCAAAAGAGACTACAATTTATACCATGGCCTTATATTGACCTAATGGATATGCCACCAAAATTTGGGATCATTTGGAGTTGTATTTCTCCAATTATTTAATTAATTTAAATATGTATATTTTACCAAATACTATAGAAAATAGTTTTCCAAAAATTCCCATTTTTGGTCAGTACCTAAGTATGACCTAGTCACATGTATGACCAAAATTTTAGGTCATTTGGACTTAGGATTTGTCTTGGGAACTCAATTAAAATTCTGCCCTAGCCTAGGACTAGTCTTGGTAGAATGGCCCTATAGGGAGCTGTACAGCTCCAAATGACAACATTAGGGTGTCATATTAAAGTTAAGACCTATATCTGCCTTTTTCATGTTGTTTAGTATTTTTGTAAATGCCTCTAAGAGGCCTAGATTTAGCATGCAAGTGACAGTAAAAACAGGGGCAGAAAATGCACATTATTAAAACTTGAATCTTAAAGCACAAATGGAGGGCATCTGTTCATCTTCTCCATGGAGCCAAGGGCCGAGATTTGCCCGACCTGGAGCTCCTTACAAGGCACTTTCCCGGCCACACAGCCACCTCCCTGGCCGGCCACCACCACCACCACCTCCGTTGAGGTGGTGGCCATCGATTGACGGCGACTTGGCCGCCGGAGACGGCGGTTTCCGGTGAACCCGAACACCTCCATTTTAATGGATTTTTCTTGATTTTATCTCATGGGATCAGGATCAATGGAGCCAGATATCACTCCTAATGGATCTAGGAAACTAGCACGGGGTGAGGGGAGGTGAAATGGACCTGGAGACGGGCTTGGCGGCGAGTTTGGTGGTGATGAGCCAGGGCCGATGTTCGCTCCGGCGAACTAGCTCAACTTCTAGATTCTCTAGCAAGGTCCTTGCTCCAACAACCAATTTCCTCTTCTTATGGCTCGCTGAAGGTGATGGTAGGGTCGAATGGAGGTGGGGTTGGCTGTTAGTGTGGTTTTGTTTAAAGAGGTGGTCGGCCATGAGCACCAGATGTTCCTCCTTGCTGCCAAGTGGCCACCAGCCCCTAAAACCTGCGGGAACTTGGTTTGCAACATGTCATTCTATCATTGGACCGCATATCCCTATTTTAAATATGTCATATTGAAAGAACCAGCCCAATTAAGTTATTTTGGCGCAATTCCCAAAAATTCGGTTCAGCCTATTAATATGACCCAGAAAATAGGGCTGAATATTCATCTAAGGCAAAAAGCGTTGAGTTCAGTCACCACACTCAACGTCTACAGTATCCAGAAAATTCTAAGTAAAATGGCGTTGAGTGGTGCTAAATTCACTCAACGCCAAAAGTCCATGGCGTTGAGTGCACTCAACGCACTCAACGCCAATCTACCAGAATTATTCTAAGTGAAGTGGCGTTGAGTGGTGCTGAATCCACTCAACGCCAAACAGTCCATGGTGTTGAGTGCACTCAACGCCAACCTGCCAGAATTATTCTAAGTGAAATGGCGTTGAGTGGTGCTGAATCCACTCAATGCCAAACAGTCCATGGCGTTGAGTGCACTCAATGCACTCAACGCCAACCTGCCAGAATTATTCTAAGTGAAATAGCGTTGAGTAGTGTTGAATCCACTCAACGCCAAACAGTCGATGGCGTTGAGTGGTGCTGAATCCACTCAACGCCAAACAGTCCATGGCGTTGAGTGCACCCAACGCACTCAACGCCAATCTTCCAGAAAATATTCTAAGTAAAACTCTGCCCTATCCGTCGAGTCCAGTCGACTCACTCGACGCTTCCCGAGCCCGAGTCAACTCTCTTGACTCGAAACACATGCAAGGGGCCTAGTGCGAAATGGGATGTTACATCACTTGCCCGAATTATTTGAAGCATGGTAGAGCAGGCCGCCGCAGACCCGGTGCATGCCAGCAAATTGATTAATTTGATTGTTTGTAAATTTCTTGAGGTAAATCTTGGAGGGTCAATCACTTCCGCAAACCGTGCGTACTGGTACGGGAAGTTAGACGACTCAAGGCGATAGAGAGATGAGTACCACGAGTGACCGGCCGTTATGTTTCTTTCCCCGTTGCGTTTCCTTCGCTGGTCGGCAGAAATGATGAATCGCCTGATGTCTCTCACATTCAAGAGTACACGGGGTTGTATGTTGGGGTCTGGGTTGTGCGATATGACTATCCCTAGAAGTGGCAGGACTGGCCACTGGCACCGACGACTACATCAGTGAGGCCCGCGGGGCTCGCTACCCTTCTTGAAGAGAAGCGGTCCATACTATATCGACATAGAGTGTGTGCGCGACTTGAATGCATGCGACGTGTGTGCAGGTTTGAATGCCCACAGTATGAATATAGGTTGCGAATGTTGGAACCAGCAAAGCCGACTCCACCTAAAGCTCGGAACTACTGAGGCAGCTCGTGCTTACTCCCTTGGGATCACTCTCCAAGCGAAGAACTAGACCGGAGGCTTCAGTGAGGAGGTCCCACCTCTTACCCGGAAGAGACTAGAACTAGAGCTCTTCCCCTCCCTAGCCAAAACTGAGCTAGGTGCCTTAGGAAAGATAAGAGGAGTCAAGAATGCCTCCTTCTCTAAGGCACCTTGCCGGTCTATTTATAGGCCTCTGAACTGGGACTGCTAATAACCAAACTATGCTGCTGTGAAAATACCAGAATACCCTTGGCTGGGTCTGCCAACAGCTAAACTCCGCTGTCTTAGAAGACTAAATACAGCCCACGCAGGGTAAAAGAGTAAAAACACCTCCGGGGCCCAGAAGGTGGGCCCGACCTTACCTGAACCGGCCCTGAAACCAAGACGACCCTTCTCTCGAGGCACCTCTCACTAGGGTCCTCTCGCCAGGCCGAACCCTCTCGACTCGCCTGGTCCCTCTCTCCATGGAGCTTCTCTTCTGAGTCCCCTCGACTCGCCTAGGCCCTCTCTACTGGCCGGGCCGAACCCTCTCTACTCGCCGGGGCCCCTCTCGCCGCGGAGCTTCTCTTCTGAGCCCTCTCGACTCGCCTAGGCCCTCTCACCGGGCTGCGAGCCCGAGGTTGTACACAATCCCCTCTCTTTTCGAGGTTGGCACAAGCTCGGAAAGATAGTCCAACCGAGGCTTGCGATGGTACAGCCAATTTATTGAGGGAATCTTTTGGTGGGCCCCTTGCCTGACCTATAAATATAGAACCTCCCTCACCTCAAGGGGGTGTTTCCTCTCTTTCTCCCTCCTTTACGCTTGTTCATATGTCTCTCAGCCAAAGTGTTCGGGACCGCATCGCGGCCGTGCGCCAGCGGAATAGGGCGACGGCGGTGGGTCTGAACAAGATCCCTGCCCGTGCTCCTCCCTCGCTACCGCTATCCGCATCTCCCCCTAAGAAGACGAAAACTCCTGAGCCCCATATTCTGGCTGAGGAACCCTCTCGCACCTATCCAAGGGGGTCGACGCCCCCGGCCCCTGCTAGCCTCAAGGGAAAAGAAGTACGTTCTTCCAACCCCTCCTGGTTTCTTGTCACTGCCCATTCTTTATTTGTTGTCTATTCTCAGAGATTTTTGGAGGCCTCTCAACGTCCCGAGACCATCCGTATAAACATTTCCGAACTCCCTTCTCAACGCCTCTCGCCCCAGGACTCCACTCCTTCTACGCCGGTGACGAAGAGGGATGACCCTTCTACCGCCTCGGACCGCACTCGCCGATTTGGTAAGAGATCTTATCACTGACTTGTTCCATCCTTGTCATTCCTTCCGCCACTCTCAGCCAATATTGGTCTTCTGGCAGGTGCGAGTGGGGGGCCTGCCGAGAACACTCTGGCCGCCGACTCGCCAGCTGAGGGTTATTCTGGGCGAGAAGCCTTCTCGCCTCCTCCGCCAGTAGACGAGATTGACGATTATCTGGGCGATCCCGCGGACCCCATAGAGATGAAGCGAAAGGTGGCCGAGATGCTGCGGAAACACGCGTTGCTCATCCAAGCACTGGAAAAAGGAAAGCAGGCCGCGGACCACCGAATTGATTGGCTCGAGATGGAATGTGTTCGCCTGTCGAATGAGATTGATGTCGACACGGAGGTGGACCAGACTGATCCTCTAGCAATTCTGAACGATGTCGATCAACAGCTTCGTCTCGCCCGGCGCGGTGTTGCGGCTGCTCGCGCCTTCCACTTCCCCCATTGCCCCCCTGCGTGAGAGGCCGTGGAGGACGATGGAGGTGGGACAAGAACTGACGGAGCCCGAACGTTCTTTCCTCTTGCAGTCGCCTCTCGCTTCTCGCCTTCCGCCCAATAACTCTCTTTTCTTATCCTGTAATAAGATTGACTGGTATAGCGCCTGCTGTGCGCTCTTTGTACTCGCCACCCGCCATGTGCGGGATTAATTAATTTCATAATTCGTCGGTATTTAATAGTCACTACTGCTTCTTATTGGATATTAATTAATTTTTTATTCAATATTATTGACTTTCATCATTAGCTGTCTGCCCCACTGTCTTTTCACCGCTCTTTTCTCGAGAAGGCCGCTCACCCGGCATTCCGCTGCCCGAGGCCCGGAGGGCGAAGGGTCGGCCGACTCTTCCCCTCCCCTGACGCAACCCCTTTGCCCGTACTTCCCCGCTGGGGAAGGTTATAAATACTCCCCCCCTGCCGGGGCAAGAGGTATGCTTTCTTTAGACTTCCCCTCGCGAGTAACCTTCTTCCTGTGGCTCGCCTCGCGCTCCAGCTCCTCCAGCTTCTTGCGCTAACTCGCTCGTCTCACTCGCCAGCCACCTCCCTTTCTTCTCGTCCCGTGCTCATAATGGTAAAGAAGAGGTCCGAAGAGAATGAGGGGCGCAGCCGCTGCGGAAAGCGATTCACCGATCATGACTTCCCCCCCCCCCCCGGTCGCCTCCCTGCCGACGATTATGAGACCTTTCAGAGTGATTATCTGCCGGAAGGCTTCGAGTCGCGCCCTCCCCGGGTCGGCGAGAGCATCAACACTTTCTACCCGGGAGAACTCGCCTTCCCAATTTCCCACTTTGAGGCTGGGCTCCGGCTTCCCTTTTGGCCAGAGGTAAAACAGGTCCTGAAGTACTTCGGCGTTGTACCCGCTCAGCTGAACCCGAATGCCATCTCCGTCATCATTGCATTCGCCTGCTATATGCAGAGGGAAAGGATAGAGTTTAGCCTTACCGTCTTCCGTAAGATGTTCGTGTACCACGCCAATCAAGACGGAGTGTCCTTCTTCACGGGGCTGAACCTGAAGGTGTGCGAGACCCCCAACAAGAACCACCACTGGCTCACCCGCTTCGTATTCATTCGCGGGAATCTAGGCGGAGTTCCTCTCGCGCCGGTGTCTCCTGCTGAAGTCTTCCACACCTCCCCTCAGGTGGGCGGCACGGACAGTGAAAGTGAGGGGATAAGTTGTAAACTACTCTAGAGGGGGGGTGAATAGAGTATTCAAATTTTATGAATAACTAGTCAGCTCCCTTGGAGTTTATTTGCGGAATAAAATAATCTGATACTTGAACCCTAAGAGCCTAACACAGTGACGTGCGCAAGTGAGAGAGTTAACTGAAATTTCAGTTTAACTATAAGCCTATCACAGCAACTAGCAATCCTAGGTAGTTCTATCACAGCCACAGAATAAACAATTAAACAAAAAACAGCCAGAGAGACACAGGATATATAGTGGTTCCCTCTTAATAGGTACTCCACTCTTCTACCACCCTGGTAGGAATCCACTACAGGTTTTTGCTAAGGTGCCCTGTCACCAATGATCTGATTCAGGTAGATCAAACAGACCCTTTGAGCTTTTGATAAGGATGCTCAACCACAGGTTGTTGATAAGGTGCCCTGTCACCAATGTTCACTTTTGAAGAGGTGTGAAAACTCTTTTACAAAGGGGTTGAGAGGGTTAGATTGTCTTCTCTGTTGTTAATACAGATTAGAGAAGACTTGTGGATTCTCTAAAGAATCAAAGTCTCCCCCTGGCTCAGTGAAAGTCCAGGGAAAGCCTTTGCTTCAGGATGAAGGAGTTTCAGATATACTGAAACTAAATCCTCAGAGATCTGTAGACTGATTTTTATCAGGTCTTCAGATTCTGGAGCACGTGAAGCAGATCTGGAGCTCTTTCTGAAGTCTTGAAAACTCTAAGCAGATGCTCAGGAGACTTGAGAATGAAAGAAATTGCTTTGGACTTTTGCTTCAGGAAAGCTTTTCTTCTTCGTTTTGTGAGATGGTGAAGAGTTGCTCTAGAGATGCTTGAGAGAAAGCAGCACTTAGAAGAAAAGTCTCTCTGTATCTGTGTCTTCTTATTTTTCTGAGAAGAAAATCTCTCTTAAATATGTCTTCTCATTTTTTCTTTTGGAACGGCTCTATTGATTTGAATACTCGAGCCCTGCAACAGATTATCTCAAAATAGAATATAGCAATAGGAATAGAATGACCTATTAGCTTACTGTCAGTCCCAATAAGGAAATAAATGAATAGGAAAATATCTCAGCATAAAGACTTATCATTCTTGGAAATAGCATACACCGCCAACGGCTAGAATACAGCCTGGCAATATATTTTGTATAATAGGACAAAAATGCTTTATCAAAATACGAAATCCCGTAATTTATGCTTAACTTATTTGGTAATTAATTCATTTGAATTTAAGCCATACATTAGCAAAAACAATCTTCAGAAAATCTTTCTAACCACACGCTAAAACACTTGGAAATAAACCAAGGAATAAAATGAATATAAAAAGAATAAAGGCAGACAATAAACGTCGAACTGGGGTTCGATGATCGTCGACCTAGCTAACAGATCGTCGACAGAAAGCAGAAATCTGTCGACACAGAAATCGTCGACCAGCACAAGATATCGTCGACGACTAAGGCAAATATCTGTCGAGACAAAAATCGTGAAGCAAGAATACGATCGTGGAACTGCTGATGGCAGATCGTCGACCAACCTTCAGAGCATAAGTAACTTGCTCTGAGATCGTCGACCATCGGTCGACGATAATTGTCTTGACTTCAATGATTCTATAGCCCTGCTATCGTCGACCAGGAGATCGACGATCGCGAGGCCTCGTTCGACGATGGTCGAACGGAAAATGCCTTAACCAAAAAATACATCTAGAACTACTAGCCTAAGCTCTAGGTCAGTTATAAACTGTCCTAGGGAAACTGAACAAGGCCTAATCATGATCATATATAGTTATATGGATCAAGAGGGGCCGGAAAGGGATTACATAAGCCAAATCACATCCAGGGTACCAACAATCTCCCCCTATTTGGGTTATGTTATCCAATCCGATCTAAAACTAAAGCACACAATATCAAAAGCAGAAATTAACCAAACATTTATGTCACAGGCAATCCACAAAAAAACATAAAAGCATAAATCAGCAGAACTGTAAAGTATCAAGCAGATTTATCAGAGGTTTTGGCATCAGATGAGTTCTTAGGGATTACAGCTGGTTTGAAAATAATTTCTCTGTTAGGATTTGCTGCTTGCCTTTTGGATAGCATTAGATCATGTTCACCAATAATTTTCTTTTCAGCATAGCTTGGCAAAACTGCAGCAGGGTGCAACTTCATGTATTCTTCAGTATTAAAAATTTCAGAGTTGACTTGAATTTTGCTGAGTTCCTTTTCTCTAAATTTAGACATAGTTGTATATGCTGTAGGGTCTAGACCTTGAGCTTTGGCTCTCTCCATCATGCTTAGAGCAATAGATTCCTTAAATCTTGCCATAGAGACAATTCTTTCAGTTTCAGTCATGTCTGATGGAGAGGGTGGTCTGTCAGTATCAGCTTGGGCTGCAATCTCCATGTTCCTTTGAAGAGCTGTGGCTAATTTGCTTGAGTCAAGAGGAATCTGTGCAGCCTTCTTAGGATCAGTTTCAGCATATAGAGATCTGGGAGGTGCAAGTTCAATGAACTTCTTGTGGGATTTCTCTGAATAGACCACTCTTTTTTCTTTCATTTCCTTTATTTGTTCCATGGGAACATTTTCATTTCTTTTCCTTCCTTGTCCTGATACATCTTGGCCTCCCTGGCTTTGGTTACTCCTTCTCTGGTAAGACTTAAAGGTGTTGGAACTTGCTAATTTTGCAGATGGAGCAGAAGAGAGACTTCCAGAGGCTCCAGCACCAGGAGGTGGAGGAGGACCTCTGGGGGGGAATTTCTGAATAGGAGTGTCATATCTTTTTGTTCTCTTCTTCTCTCTTGTCTGATTCTTTGAAAGTCTCATCCAAGGTTGAAATTCCTTGCTCTTGGGATCAATTCCCTTCAGAATGAAATAGGGAACATCCTTGTCTGGATTAGCAGTAGGACGAGCAGATGCTTTTCTTTTCTTGGATACAGCCTTTTTCTTCTTCTGGGTACTATCAGAATCCTCAGAGTCATCATCATCAGAGGAGTGGGATGAGGTTCTGCCAGCATAATCATCAAAATCTTGTTCTGAGATATCTTTGGCAGCTATAGCATGTTCAGCCTTTTCTTTCTCCTGCTTCTCTCTATCTTCCTTTTCTTTTGCTTCCTCAATGGCATCTTGCACAAGGAGGGCATCAAGATCAACATTTGGAGATCTCTTCCAGAGTTCCGATTCAGGATACAAGTCAGGAGCTATCCTGGGGACCAGTTCTGCAATAGAAGGAATGGGTAGAGGATAGGTAAGGATAGGTGGAGAAAGGATGACTGTATCTGCAGGGGCAGATGCTTTCTCTAGAGAGATGACTAGGGAATCCATATGAGAATTAGCCAACCCTTCAATGTACTCAGAGGCAATATTCTCAGCCACAAAGGCTATAAATTGTTCAAGGTTGAGAGTACCTGAGCTTGATTCCTTTTCAGTCATTTTGGAGGCATTCTCTGGTAAGTCTTGTACAGCCTCAGCTTCTTCAGCAGCAGCAGCAGCAGGGATGTTGATTGTGTCTGCATACAAAGAAAGATAAGTTAACAACCAAGTGGGAATAGAGTATTCCCCCAAGGTGAACAACAGCAGGTAATTGATAGAGTTACCTGAGATCTACACAGGATACCACTTTGCATCTAGGAAGGAGGTTATAATTCCTTCTAGATGTTCAGTGACATCAGGGATAGACACCTCTGCAAGGCACAAGAGGAGTGCCATACAGGAAAAGAAGAGAGAGTCCTTGACCAGGGGATCATCAAGGTACTCAGGTCTATAAGGGACCGTTTTCTCTTGAGAAGGAGGAACAAAAGGAGATGTGAGTGTGAACTCACAGTCTGAATTGAGAAAGGATTCCAAAGCATTATCAGAGTCAATGGAGATAGCAGCATCAACTTGCAACACTGATGCAAGATCATCAGCAGCTGAGATGGGAAGGAAGGGATAAGAGATTAACTCAAAGTTGGAGTTTGAATTAATTAGAAACTTAAATAAAACTATACCATCTGGTTGAGCAGTAGCATTCTCAAGTTGTTGAACCACTACTTCTGAGTCAGTAGTGTTTATTGAAACTTTTTCACACAAGTCCATGAGGCCTTCCTCATTATTTTTCTCTAGGAGTTCTTCATCAGAAGCTAGAGTCACTAGGGAGTGACTGTCTTTGTTAGATAAAGATATCAATTTAAAGTCCTGATTATAACCTTTAGAGGAAGTGTTTTACCTTCTGGTTGCTCTGGAAGCTCTTGAGGTTCTTCTACAATTTCTGTAAGGGGAAGAGAAGAGTGATCCTGAAGGGTCAAGGCATCACCTGAGACCACTTCAACAGACATCTCCCCCTGCATGACTTCAGTGGGGACTGGAGTCATGCATCTTACTGAAGAGGGCTCAGCAGATGGTGGAAATGATTTGATGGCTTCAGTAAGGGCTTTGATGGATGCAATGAGAGGGGCATTGGCAGCCTCAATCATTTTTTGTATGGATGGAGTGATGAGCTCTACAATTTGTGCAAGCAATTCAGGAGTTATCTGAAATGCTGAGGATGTGGAGGTGGATGAAATGGAAGCAGTATGATCTACCACATGATCAAATGAATCATGTGGAGATGGGTGAACATCAACATGAGTGCGGGATTCATGTTGAGATAAGTGTGTGAGGATTGTAGCAGTTACCATGTCAACACTGGCTGCGGCTGCCAGATGTTGTGGTATGGGTGACTGGGGTGGAGATGCATGTAGGATGGAAGATGCATGTTGTGGTGGCACTGCAGATTGTGTGGAGGGTAATGCAGGAGATGAGGATGCAGGGGTAAAGAGGGAGGATGAAGGGATTGCTGAGCCTTCCCCAGCAAGCTGGAGAGTGGCTGAATCAGCCCTTATGTCTGATGGAGGGTTAGGATCAACCCTGGCTGACTTCTTGATGACTCTCTGAGATTTCTTGAACAGAGAGGGGTCCAACCTCTTGCTGGCGTTGACTGCGGAGGGTGCAGAAACAAGCAGCAGGGGTGCTTTCACATATAGAAACACACCCAACACCCTGGCAAGGTTTACTTCTTTCTGATTGTTCTTTCTCCTTATTAGTTCAAACAGAACTTTTCCCCAGGCTATCTGCGTCTTATTCACCAAAACTGACATTAAGGCAAATTGTTGCCTGTTGATGTTGTCGTGAGCAGAGTGCTTTCCCAAAACAACCTTGCCCACTAGGTCTGCCAGAAACTTGTACTCTGGAGACAGGTTTATCTTCAGCAGCTTAGCTGGAATACCCTCAGCATGGCCCATCACAGTTAGCATGCGGCCATATTCCTCTGAATTTTGCTCATAGTCCTCAGTACCGGTTGGTAGACCAAACAACTCAGTCAGAACATCAGGAGTCAGAATGACCTCCTCTCCATTTATCTTTCCGGTCATCGCTTCGTTGCTGGAGGACGAGGTATATACCCATTCTCGAATCTCTGGTATATGAATCTTTGGTGAGAATGACATAAATTTCTTTAGCCCTTGATCTTCACACAGCTGCAGAATGTCTTGGAAGGGTTGATCACATCGACTGAAAGAATCGAAGTCGACACAGAATCCAGTGTCGAACTTCATTCCGAATAGAACTGCTGAAGGAATCGCCATAGGATTGAAGAGAGAAAGGAGAATCGAGATGCAAGGCAGGGGAGAAGAGAATCGCGCGGGATTAGAGTTCGAGAGCGAATTCTAATCCAGAAGATGGAATATGAAAAGACGGAGCGGAAGAACGACGATCTCCAGACCTAAATCGACTATCAGATATAAATCTGTGATCGTCGAACCCGGAATAAAATCGGTCGTCGAACAATGACCGACGATAGTCAATATTTGACTAAACGTTAAACACCGATCGACTCCAAGCAATCACCACGATCGTCGATCAATATATGTTGGTCGACGATTTACCACATAGCACAGAAAATCTGAAGTCGACCATTGGTCGACGATAGATACCTAAGGAGAGATCGTTGACCAGTTGATCGACGATTTCTGCCTTACTACCGAACGAGCTGTCGTCGACTGTTGGTCGACGATAGTTCTGACCTGGTCGAAGATCGTCGAGCAGTCGTTCGACGATTTTAGACAGAAAATAAATCTATCCAAATTTTCACTACTCTGAACCATTAATCATACCAAGCTGGTTCAGGAAGAACAAGTGCCTTTGTTCATCAAGGGGCTTAGTGAAAATATCTCCTCTCTACAGGTCTGTGGATATAAATTCCATTGCTATCTTGTTCTTTTCCACGTTATCTCTCAGAAAATGATGTCTAATCTCAATGTGCTTGGTCCTGGAATGGTGCACAGGATTTTGAGCAATTGATATTGCACTGGTACTGTCACACAGAATTTTTGTTTTTGAGTGTGTGTACCCATAATCCACTAGCTGATTTTGGATCCACAGGATCTGTGAACAACAACTAGCCGCTGCTATATACTCAGCCTCAGCAGTTGAAGTAGACACAGATGCCTGTTTCTTACAAAACCAAGAGACAAGTCTCTCTCCCAGGAACTGACAGGTCCCTGAGGTGCTTTTCCTGTCAACTCTACAACCAGCATAATCAGCATCTGAATATCCAATCAATTCAAATCCTGACTCAGCTGGGTACCACAGTCCTAAGTTAGGGCATCCCTTAAGGTATCTCAAGATCCTCTTGAGAAGAGTTAAGTGAGATTCCTTTGGGTTGACCTGAAACCTAGCACATAGGCATGTAGCAAACATTATGTCAGGCCTACTTGCAGTCAAATACAGCAGGGAACCAACAATGGCTCTAAAGCTCTTTTGATCAACAGACTTGCCATTGACATCAGAGTCAATAACTGCATTTGAGGCCATAGGTGTGTTCATTGATGAAGCATCAGACATTCCAAATCTTTTGACCAGCTCTCTGGCATATTTTGATTGAGAAATGAAGATACCATCAACACACTGTTTCACTTGGAGACCAAGGAAATAGGATAACTCACCCATGCTGCTCATCTCAAACTTGGAGTGCATTAGTTCAGAGAACCTCTTGCAAAGTTTGGGATCAGTGGAGCCAAATATAATGTCATCTACATAGATTTGAACTAACAGTTGTGAGTCCTTATGATGTCTAATAAATAGGGTTCTATCTACTACACCTCTCACAAACTTGTGTTCTAGAAGGAAATTTGCTAAGGTCTCATACCAAGCTCTAGGAGCTTGCTTAAGTCCATATAGAGCCTTTTGGAGTTTGAACACATGAGTGGGTAAGGTTGATGAAACAAACCCTGGTGGTTGTTCAACAAACACTTCTTCCTTTAAATCTCCATTGAGGAAGGCACTCTTCACATCCATTTGGAAGACCTTAAATTTCTTATAGGCAGCATAGGCTAGGAAAATCCTAATGGCTTCTAGTCTAGCTACAGGGGCAAAGGTCTGATCATAATCTATGCCTTCCTCCTGTCTATAGCCTTGAGCTACTAGCCTAGCCTTATTCCTAACTACTATTGTTGAAGCCGAGAAATTCTCAACCTCAGAAATCGGACAAGGCAACCTGAAGTTACTGGTCGACCGGTCGGGGAGATGATCTCTGGTCAGGAAACAGGAACGAATTGCGCAAACAGGACCCCAGGTCGCTACGGCGGGAAGGTCCCACCACGTACCCAGTTGCTTAGGAGAAGCAACCCCTTCTCAACCAGATTGGCCGAGCTAGGTACGAAGGAGGCAAGCTGAGCAATAACGAGTCAAGGGCAGTGGCTGGAACTCGCGAGGGCTCAGGCCGAGAATTGCTTGTCTCTCCTTCGTACCCCTGGGGTCCTATTTATAGGGAAAACCAAAGAGGGGGGGGGGGGTCTTACTTATACCCCCACCCTGGCGAGTTGGCGACTTCCCCGGGGAGCTCGCCTAGAAGAGGCGAGCATCTGGCCATAGTCGCCACCTGGCGAGTTGGCCTGGGGAGCTCGCCATACTCGCCCGAACCTTCCGCGGCCCGGGGTGCTGGTCTGGATCCCCACCTTGTCTTGTTGACTTTGACTTTTGATGACCTGGCGGTGGTAGGGGCCCTCCCTCGTCGAATATGGGTTGTACACAATCCCCGCTCTTTTTGGGCGACGTAGGAGTCCGGAAAGAATCATCCAACGCTTATTCGGCGAGGATCTCTGCCGAGTATCTGGACAGCTCGCATCGTCGCCTGCTGGTAGAGTAGTCTATAAATAGGGGGGGGGCTCCGTTTTTGAGACGATCCTTGGAGCTCGCCGAAGATGTCGGACACCGAACAGCTGTTGAAGGACAGTCTCGCCGCCTTGTCGGGCCTCCTTGGTATAGCCAGGCCGAAGAGACCGCGCGAGGATAATCCCACTGCTTTGCCCCCGCCGAAGAAGAAGAAGACTAAAAGGGTCAAGCTGCCCGCCACTACGGTGGTCGGCTCGCCTCCACCGGCGCACCAGGTCGCCGCGGCGACTGACAATCCCGTGGTGTCGTCCGTCACCCAGAGGGTGTTGGACGACCTAGGGCTTGATGACCTCCCCGGGTCGACCCGGGGTAGCCCGCTGGAGAACCCGGGAGTGACCGAGGAGCTCGCGGGCGTGAAGGAGTCCGCGGCGTCGCAGGTCGAGGTCGTCACCTTGACAGGTTGCTACCTCGAACTCTTCCCTGCTGGGTTGTCGCCGCCATTTTGCTGACTTCTTTCTTTATGCAGATTCTCCGATAGCCGCGATGGCGGCACTTGATGTCGTCCCTCTCAGCTCGGCGCCCTTACTCGCCCTGGCTGCCGACAGGCCGTCCAAGATCGCCCGCACGGTCAGGATAGGCCTTAGCTCGGGGAAGGCGTCTGGGGCGTCGTTGGTGAAGGACCCCCCGCCTGGGGGTAAGGAGCTGCCGGCGAAGGCCACTCCTGCCGAGTCATCTGGGCCGGTGCGCGAGATTCCTCCGGCGAGTACGGTGGCCGGTGTTGTTGTGAGCGGCGGGAAGATACCCCCGGTGAGCACTCCATTGCCGCCGCCGCCGCCCGCGGTCGCCACTCCTGGCCAGAGGCCGAGCACCGGCTTGCCCCCTCCGCCGCCCCTGTCTGCCCTGCCGAAAGACCATTCGCGACCTCCTCCGCCTCCTGTGCCGAGGGCTCCGCATCACTCTGCGAGCTCATCTCAAGCTCCGCCGTTGAAGAAGCCGGAGAGGCCGCGGCCACCCTACTTTCCTCCGCGGGTTGGAGACCCTGACTACGTCGGCCAAGGGTCTGGAGGGCGCGGGCAGGGCAGGCCTGCCGATCTTCCGAGTAGCTCTTTGGGGAGGCGAGATACCTCCGGGCAACCTCCTTCGCCGCGCCGATCCCGATCTCCTCGCCGTGGTGAGCCTCCTACTACTGAATGCCGCTCAGCTTTTTGCTCTGTCCTGACTATCCATCTTCCTGCTTTGTTAGATCGCCCGGCGACATCTGGGGCGACTTTCCTTGACGCTATCGGGCTGTCTGGGAGCGAGTATCGTCAGGCCGCCATTCGTGCTCACATGGAGTTGGAGAGCAAGTTTGACCAGCTTGCTATCTGCGATTCTCACCGACGTATCTCGGCTCTGGAGGCGAGGATGGCCAAGGTCGAAGGGCTCCAGTCGACCTTGGAAAGCTATGAAGCTCGCTTTCACGTGGTCAAAGAGAACGACCGCCAGCTGCAACTGAACAACCACCGCCTGCAGCTGGTGCTTGACGAGCTGGCCGGCATCCGGGCGAGTATGGGGTCTGCTGGGCGCCTGGCGAGGATGGAGGAGCAGCTCAGGCTCGGCGATGATGCGACAGCGCTGGCGACGGAGCATTACCGGCGTGCGCGCGAGATCGGCTGGGCCGGGCGACATCCGCACCCTCCTGAGCGGCCGAGGGCTCCATAGTTTTTACTTTTTCGAATGTAACTCGCCTTGTGCGACTTGTACTTCTGGACATCTATTTCTAATTTGATTAATTCATGTGTGAATACTCCTGCCTCTATGTGCGCGCTGTTATTTTTTGACGTGCCGAGCTTTAGTTTACTTGATAATGTCGCAGGTTGATCTTCATCGCGCGAGCTCGCTAGATACTCGCTGAGACGGCTGACCCCCCCCCCCCCCTCTCTCTTGGGCTTGTCATGTCTATAAATAGGAGGGGTAGGTGGGTCATAAATCGTATTGCTGTAGCGACCTTCTTTCCTCCTGCCGAGTATTTGAACAATCAACTCGCCGCCCTTGTTGCTTTCGAATCTCGCCATCATGGTCGGTGACGATGCCAGCGCTCGCCGACAGGCCCATGCAGTTAACTTCGCGGATGCGGCTTTTAAGAAGTCCACAACCACCGAAAAGGAACTGGCGACCCTCAAGGAACGCTTCCTGCCCGATGGATACTCGGCAAGACTCCCCACTCGCAGCGAGCGCCTCAATACCCATATTGAGGGTTCGCTTGTAATGTCGCTGCGTCACTTCGACGCGGGCCTGCGGCTGCCCTTTTGGCCGGAGTTCTGCGAGATCTTGCGCTACTTCGGGATTGTCCCTGCGCAGATCAATCCTAATGGTGTGGCGATCATCATGGGATTCCTCTGCTTCCTTCGGGAAGAAAGGATCGCTTTCGACCTCTCCGTCTTCCGCCGCATCTTCGCCTTTGCGGCGACCTCGGAGGGGGTCATCTTTTTCAGCAGCCATGTCTGCACCCTGGTCGGGACCGCGAACAAGGTCCATCGCTGGAGCGAGCAGCTGGCTGTCGTCCATGGCGACTTCGGCGGTGTTCTCGGCAGGCCGCATCAACCGGCCGATGTTGCCTTCCTTCCTCCCATCCTCGAAGGAGCTCGCGAGCAGCTCTTTGAATACTTTCGCGGTCGGCGTTTTGACGTCATCTTCTGGCGACTAAACGTCAACGTGCTCGAGCCAGTCCACCCTAACGAAAGTATGCCGAACTCGAAATGCGCCCTGGTTACTCGCTCCCCCTTTTGCCGCTGAAGCTAACTTTGTCGCGTTTTGCAGTCTCCAACGAGCTTCCGGAGAAGCCGCTTCCTTTGGCGAAGGAAGCCGCCGCCACTCAGTCGGATTCTCGCCCTCCTGCCGACGTTGGGGAGAAGAAGGCGGTTAAGGGAAAATCGCGGGTCAACTCGCAAGGTCCCGCGAGGAAGAGGGCGAAGACCTCGTCGCCGCGATCCGTCGATTGCCGGTCGCCGACGGGCGCCCAGTCGCCCCATTTCCATCCCAACTACGGCCTCGGGCAGGGGGTGGTGGACGCCTTCGGTCGCCCGCTCGTGACCTGGTCGGCGGGGGAGAATTCGGTGTCGCTGAGCACCAACCTTCCGTCCTGGTCGACTGACTGGGAGGACAATGGGGAGGCGTTCGCCGTTCTCCACGCCATCTACGGTCGGGCCGACGCGGAGTCCGTCATGGAGCTGACCCCGACGGAGCTCGCCCATCAATCGGCCTGCGCGCTCGCGCGGTCTGCCGAGCTGGGCCATTATTCGGCGAGGAAGCTGTTGGAGACGACCGATGCCCTCAAGGTCGTCTCCAAGAAGGCCATCGACCTCGGCATGCAGTCAGTCCGCTGGAGGGACTTCGAGGTGAGCTGTCCCTGGGTGGGTTTTGTTCGATTTGTTTCGTTTGATAGATCCTGACGTCGATCATTTCGCAGGCTGCCGAGATAGAAGCGGCGAAGAAACTCTCCGAGTGCGAGGAGAAGCTCGCCGCCACCCAGGCCGAGCTGGAGGCGGCCCAAACTCGCGCAGCGGTGATGGAGACGAGGCTGGTCGCTGCTGAAGGACGGCTGAGCTCCTCAACCCCGCTACCCGAGGACCCGGCGCGAGTGGTGAAGCAATCACGCGTCCTCTGGGAGGAGAGATCCTCTGTTCGCCGCGAGATTGCGCGGGCGGCGGGGAACGTCATACTCGCGCGCCTCAGGCTCGGGGGCCAGCTCGTCGAGGGGGAGAAGCCACTCACTGTCGACGAGCTCATTCCCGAGCTGCTCGCCGAGGGGACTGTCCCGCCGCATAGCGCGTCGTCGCCGACCAGCTCCAGTGATTCTGACAGCGGCAGCGGCAGTAGCAGCGGCAGCGGAAGCAGCAGCGGCGAGAGCGCAGAGAGTGACGACTTTGCGGATATCGGTGACGTTGGCGATGATGAATATCGGCCTGATACTGGCGACGACGAGTCCTAGTTGCTCGCCGATATTCTTTTTGTAAACCAAACTTTTGACTTCATGATTTATACAAGGTTTTGGTTTTTGCCTAACTGGATGTTACTCGCTAGGCTCATAGGCTTGGAGAGGAACGCTCGCTAGGTCGCAGGGGGATGATCCCGGCATCGACCATCCGCTTGTCGGGACCTACTCGCCCCCTGCACCCGGATACTCGTGAACCTGCTGAAATAACCGCGCGGGTGGCGTGTGGGACATACTCGCATGCCCCCAGGGGCTCGCTTACTCGCGTGGTTCCAACTCGCTCCCCCGCATGAGATCAGCTCGTCTACTCGCATGAGATCAGCTCGCCTGTTCGCGCGAGGTCTGCTCGCCTGCTCGCGCGAGACCTGCTCGCCTGCTCGCGCGTGACGAAAACTGAACCGGGCTTAGTCGTCGAACATAGCATGCGGGCCCCTCATTCTCGTCATCGAGGAGATCGGCCGATTCCCGAGGAGAGGAGCTCGTGGGGATACCGGTCTTACGACGCTGCTCAACTCGAAGTCTTGAATTACAATCGAGGAGATCGGCCGATTCCCGAGGAGAGGAGCTCGTGGGGATACCGGTCTTACGACGCTGCTCAACTCGAAGTCTTGAATTACAATCGAGGAGATCGGCCGATTCCCGAGGAGAGGAGCTCGTGGGGATACCGGTCTTACGACGCTGCTCAACTCGAAGTCTTGAATCTCAATCGAGGAGATCGGCCGATTCCCGAGGAGAGGAGCTCGCGGGGATACCGGTCTTACGACGCTGCTCAACTCGAAGTCTTGAATCTCAATCGAGGAGATCGGCCGATTCCCGAGGAGAGGAGCTCGTGGGGATACCGGTCTTATGACGCTGCTCAACTCGAAGTCTTGAATTACAATCGAGGAGATCGGCCGATTCCCGAGGAGAGGAGCTCGTGGGGATACCGGTCTTACGACGCTGCTCAACTCGAAGTCTTGAATTACAATCGAGGAGATCGGCCGATTCCCGAGGAGAGGAGCTCGCGGGGATACCGGTCTTACGACGCTGCTCAACTCGAAGTCTTGAATCTCAATCGAGGAGATCGGCCGATTCCCGAGGAGAGGAGCTCGCGGGGATACCGGTCTTACGACGCTGCTCAACTCGAAGTCTTGAATCTCAATCGAGGAGATCGGCCGATTCCCGAGGAGAGGAGCTCGCGGGGATACCGGTCTTACGACGCTGCTCAACTCGAAGTCTTGAATCTCAATCGAGGAGATCGGCCGATTCCCGAGGAGAGGAGCTCGTGGGGATACCGGTCTTACGACGCTGCTCAACTCGAAGTCTTGAATCTCAATCGAGGAGATCGGCCGATTCCCGAGGAGAGGAGCTCGCGGGGATACCGGTCTTACGACGCTGCTCAACTCGAAGTCTTGAATTACAATCGAGGAGATCGGCCGATTCCCGAGGAGAGGAGCTCGTGGGGATACCGGTCTTACGACGCTGCTCAACTCGAAGTCTTGAATCTCAATCGAGGAGATCGGCCGATTCCCGAGGAGAGGAGCTCGCGGGGATACCGGTCTTACGACGCTGCTCAACTCGAAGTCTTGAATCTCAATCGAGGAGATCGGCCGATTCCCGAGGAGAGGAGCTCGTGGGGATACCGGTCTTACGACGCTGCTCAACTCGAAGTCTTGAATCTCAATCGAGGAGATCGGCCGATTCCCGAGGAGAGGAGCTCGCGGGGATACCGGTCTTACGACGCTGCTCAACTCGAAGTCTTGAATTACAATCGAGGAGATCGGCTGATTCCCGAGGAGAGGAGCTCGTGGGGATACCGGTCTTACGACGCTGCTCAACTCGAAGTCTTGAATCAAAATCCTGCGTCCTTATATATTGGCGAGAAAGAAACTCCCCCCGAAGGGACGCTCTTGATCCTGCCGAATCGGGGGATCAGTGCCCAGACCCGTTCCTCAGAATTCCTCTAGTTTGGAAAAGAGATGCATTTGGGGAGACCTAGGCCGATATGCAAGGGGGGAGCTGATCTCGGCCATCAATGCAGAGGTTCGGTCTTACAAGAGCGCTTAAAATCCCGAAGCATCGTCCCATCGTCCGAACTAGGCTATTCAGCGAGAACGGGTTGGGGTCCCGCATCCCGATTTGACAGTGAAGGTCGCTTATAGGTACGATTAGGATGGGGGTGGTGTTCATCGAGGGGCCTTTTTGAACGCGCTCGGAATTCACACATCTCCCTTCGGGCTCGTCCACACCCTGTCCTTGGCAGGTTCTTCTTCCGGGTGTTTTACGAGGCCGGCCTCTCCTCAGGTCCGGGAGATCACGGTGCGGATCTGTTCCTCGCAGGTCCTCCAGACGGAAAAGAGATGCACTCGGGGAGACATAGGCCGACATGCAAGGGGGAGCTGATCTCGGCCGACAATACAGAGGCTCGGTCTTACAAGAGCGCTTAAAATCCCGGAGCATCGTCCCATCATCCGTTCTGGGCTACATACGAGGAACAAACCGACCGTTGCCTCTCGAGGTCGACTACGAGGCGGACCATGAAAACACTCAGAAACCTTGAGGTACATTTAACACAAAAAGGATGAAACCTCGCATTCTTTGCTCATTTAAGAGTTTTTACAGAAATTGATACATGAGTTACCGCTATGGGTAAAATCTTTTCAAATCATCTCCGCTCCAGGTTCCAGGCAGCTGCTCTCTCGCTTGGTCTTGTAGGTAATAGCCTCCTGTGGTCAAGGCTTCTTGGACGATGAAAGGTCCTTCCCAGTTGGGATGGAGCTTGCCTACGGTGGCTCCCCGCCCAGCAGCGTCCACCTTCTTCATGACCAAGTCCCCTGCGAGGAAGTTTTTCAAGCGGACGTTTTTGTCGAAGTGTCTCGCCATGCGCCTCTTGGTTTCCTCCTGGCGCATGGCGGCTAAGTCCCGAAGCTCTTCCACATAATCCAGGGAGAGCCTCTGAGCCTCTTCATTCTCTAACCGCCATTCCTCGCTTCCGTCTTCGGCTGCGATGACCCTCGGACTGTGCACCTCAAATTCGACCGGGATGAGCGCCTCGGATCCGTGTGACAGCTTGAAGGGTGTTTCCCCTGTGGCTGAGTTCGGGGTGGTCCTGAGAGCCCAGAGGACGGAAGGGAGCTGCTCGGCCCAGTTCCCTTTGAGATTGGTGATCTTCTTCTTCAGCAAGTTGACGATGAGTTTGTTCGCGGCTTCTACTTGCCCGTTGCTACGAGGGTGATGTACCGAGGCGAACCGAAGGTCGGTTCCCAACTGTTTACAAAAGTCCCCCAGTTCCAGGCTGGCGAACTGCGGCCCATTGTCGGTGATGATGGCCAGAGGGATCCCGAACCTGCATGCGATCTCCCCCCAGATGAAGTTCTTGACGATTTGAGACGTGGTCCTGGCCAGAGCCTTTGCCTCGATCCACTTCGTGAAGTAGTCAACCATTACCAGGACAAACTTCCGTTGCCCGCTAGCTTGAGGGAACGGGCCGATCAAATCCATTCCCCAAATTGCGAAGGGCCACGGAGCGGTAATCGAGCGAAGTTGCTGAGCCGGCTGGAGCGCGAGGGGCGCGAAGAGTTGACATTGGGAGCATTTTCTGGAGTAGGCCTCTGCGTCCTTTCGGATGGTCGGCCAGAAGTAACCGTGCCTCAGAATCCTTTGCTCCAGGGTGCGGGTCCCGGAGTGACTGCCGCACTCTCCTGAGTGAATCTCCTCGAGGACCCGGGGAATCTCGAGTTCTGACAAGCATCGGGCCAGAGGGCCTGAAATGGTTTTGCGATAAAGCTCTCCGTCCTGCAGCAAGTAGTACGCGGCCTTATACCGGAACTTTCTTTGATCTTGCCCGTCAGATGGTAGTCGGCCTGTTGCCAGGAACGTGACGAACGGGTCTCTCCATGAGGCCCGCTGATCGATCTCCATCAACTCGCCTTCTTCGATGGATGGCCGGAACAACTCGATGGCGGTTCCCCCAGCCCGAGGGCCGTATTTCGCAAGATTGTCTGCCTCGGAGTTGCGTTCTCGGGGCACGTGCTCGACGTGAAAGGATCGGAACCCCCCGATCAAGCCTTTGACCTTAACCAAATATTGCTGCAAGATGGGATCTCGGACTTCGAACTCTCCCCGAATCTGAGACGCCGCCACCATGGAATCGGTAAAAGCCCTGATATCTCTGATTGCCAGTTCCTTGGCGAGTCGCAAGCCAGCCACCATGGCTTCGTACTCTGCCTGATTGTTAGTGACCGGAAAATGGATCTTGACGGCTTGCACAATTCTGGTCCCCTGAGGACTAACCAGCACCACCCCGGCCCCCACGGAGTGTTTTCCTGACGCGCCATCTACGAACATCTTCCAGGGGACCGGCCGAGAGACATCCGTGTCTGCCTCGACCTCGGTCGAGAAGTCGGCCAGGAAATCCGCCACGGCTTGTGCTTTGATCGCGACCCTTGGGGGATAGGAGATGTCGAACTCGCTCAGTTCCACAGCCCACTTGGCGAGCCTGCCGGAGTGCTCCACTCCGTCCAAGATACTCCTCAAGGGGTGGTCGGAGACTACCTTGATAGAGTGGGCTTGGAAATATGGACGGAGTCGCCTGGCCGAAACTACCAGGGCAAAGACTAACTTCTCCAGGATGGGGTACCGCGTTTCGGCTTGCCTTAGCACCCGGCTCACGTAGTAGATTGGAAGCTGCTTCTTCCCCTCCTCTCGGACCAACACCGAGCTGACTGCTTCAGCCCCTACCCCTAGGTAGAGCAAGAGGTCCTCACCGCCCTGCGGACCCTGAAGGAGAGGAGCTCGAGTCAGCTGTTGTTTGAGCTTTACGAAGGCCTCCTCGCACTCCGGGGTCCATTCGAAATTCTGGTTCCCCCGAAGGGTTTTGAAGAAAGGGGAACACTTTTCTCCGGCCCTGGAGAGAAACCGACTAAGACCTGCTAGCCTTCCAGTCAACCTTTGAACTTCCTTGGAATCCCTCGGGGACGCCATCTCCACGATGGCTTTCACCTTGTCGGGATTAGGCTCCACCCCTAGAGGAGTAAGGAGGTGCCCTAGAAACTTCCCCCTTCCCGCGCCGAAGACACACTTGGCCGGGTTGAGCCGCATCTTGTACCTCCTCAGGGTGGCGAAGGTCTCTGTCAGATCCGCTACGTGCTCTGCGGTGCTCTTGCTCTTAACAAGCAGGTCATCCACGTAGACTTCCAGATTCCGCCCCTTTTGCTCTCTGAAGACGTGATCCATCATTCTTTGATATGTCGCGCCAGCGTTCTTGAGCCCAAAGGGCATCATCTTGTAGCTATAACACCCGTCGCTGGTGATGAAGGAAACGTCGCGATAATCGGGGGGATGCATCCGGATCTGATGGTATCCTGAAAAAGCATCAAGGAAACTCATCACAGGAAAACCGACGGCGGAATCAACCAGCGCGTCGATCTGAGGCAGGGGATAACAATCCTTCGGGCAAGCTTTATTCAACATTGAAAAGTCGATACATAACCTCCAGCCCCCTCCGGGCTTCTTCACCATTACAACATTGGAGACCCAGCCTGGATACTGGATCTCCGAAACAAAACCTGCTTCCAGCAGCTTCCCTACTTCCTCCCGGATGGGTCCTGCTAGAGTGGCGGCGCTCTTCCTTTGCTTCTGACGGACGGGGGTCGTCGCTGGATCCAGGTTGAGGCGATGACAGGCAACATCAGCATCAATCCCTGGCATCTCGGCGGCGCTCCATGCGAAGACGTCCGCGTTTTCCTGTAGGCAGGCAGCTATCTCCACCTTCCCTTCCGGGGGCAAGGCTCCTCCGATCTTCAGCAGCTCCGGCTTTCCTCTCGGGGAGATCACCTCCACTTCCTCCAGCTCCTCGGCGGCTTGCAGGCCCTCTTCCTGCTCCATCATCTTCTCCAACCTTTCTGCGTCACCCATCTAGCTGATGGTGCTGACTGCATTCAGGTAGCATTCCCTGGAAGCCCTGGGATCTCCTCTGATCCTGACTTGGACGTCGTCCCTGCAGTACTTCAGGCATTGATGATATGACGAGGGGACGGCTTTGAAGTAGTTGATGAGGGGCCGCCCGAAGATGGCGTTGTAGCCGCTGGGTGCGTCGACGATGACGAAGCGGCATCGGATCGAAGTTCCCCCGAGGGTGACCAGCAACTCAACTCCTCCTTCCACCTCTTTCTTCTCCCCGGAGAAGCCGAAAAGAGGCCCATCCGCTGCCTGAACCCGGGACGCTTCCACCTGAAGGCCGACGAAGGTTCTCTTGAAGATGACATTCACCGAACTCCCGTTATCCGCAAGGATTCGGTCGACGGTGAAGTCCTCGATTGCTGCTTGAATCACCAGGGCGTCATGGAAGGGGTTCTCGTTCCAGAGCATGTCTTCCTCCGAGAAGGTGATCTCGTTCAAGGGAGGGGGGGTCTGAGACGTCGAAGCGACGCTCCTTTTGTAGATTTGGTGGAGACTTCCCTTGCGGGAAGCTCCTAGCCCAGCCCCTCCGTTGATTACTCCGACGTGCCCGCCTCCCGGACCGGGAATGACATTCCCCCTTCCTCCTTGGTCGATCCTGTCTTCGTTCCTCCTTCTCTGCGGTGCCTGGTAGGCTACCTGCCCAACCTGGGCCTCCTGCTGCGGCTGCTCCCTCTCGGCCGCCGTTGCTTCCATCCTCCTCCTTGCTTCCCAGAACTCAGGGCAAGCCAAGGTTCCATGCCCCTCCACTCGATGGATATCGCAGTAGAGGGGAATCGCCGCTTCCTGCTGCCTTTCCTGCCTCCTCTCCTGCTGCCTCTCTTTCTGCCGGCGTTTAGCGGCTCGCTGCGTGATGGCCATGGTTTCCCTTCTTCCTCCTCCCTGCTCCCGAGGGTTGTAAGCCCTCCTTTCCTCCTGACGGATGGGCTGCCTCCACTGGGGGCGATCCCTTGGGTACTGGAATCTTCTCTCCTCGCTTCTCGCCTCTCGGCCTCCGATGGGCCTCCTATCCTCCTGCCTTCGAGGCTTCTCCCGCCTTTCCTGCCTCTCCACCTTTCTGATCTCCCTTCCCCTTTCTCTCTTCTCCTCTTTCTCCTTCGGCCTCTCCTGCTTCCTGTCGTGGTGCCCCTCCGGCGCCCTCTCCCTCTCCAGCAGTCTTCCCTTATCTTGCCCAAGCGGTCGGTCTCCATCGAGCCGTGCCAGGAACTCCTTGTTCCTCTCCTCTCCCTGGATGAACACATTGGCTCTCTCCACCATCTCCTCGAACGATTTGGGCGGCCTGTGCCCCAATTCCATGTTGAACAGACCCTGCTTCAGCCCGAACTTGAGAGCTACCATCAAGGTGAACCCGTCTACCTCTTCCACCTCCAGCACCTCCTCCTGGAATCGATCGATGTACCGGCCCAAACTCTCGTGCTGCCCCTGCACGATCTTGAAGAGGGCGGTCGCCTCCTTCTTCCTCCGTTTGGACGTCGCAAACCTTGCTAAAAGGCCCCTTCGGAGATCTGAGAAGCAGTAAACTGACCCGGCTGGCAGCTGGTGGAACCAATCTCTCGCGCTACCCTTGAAGGTAATGGAGAAGAGCCGGCACTTGAGAGCATCGGACATGTTGCGAATGGAGACCACGTCCTCAAACCACTGAAGATGTCCCACCGGGTCGTCCTTGCCGGAGTAGTACGAGAGGACCGGCTCTCTGAAGTTGTCGGGGACGAGGGCCGCGAGGATCTCGTCGCAAAAGGGGCTCCTTCCTTCCTGGCGGCGGCGAGTATCCTCTCCGCTCGAGCAGTCATACTCGCTCCATCGGCGAGTATCTCCATACCTCGCCGAGAGTTCTGGTTCTCGAAACCGGATTCCCTGACTACTCGCCGGGTGATGCCGCGGCGGGATCACCGGCTCTCCATTCGCCCAAGCGGGCTCCTTCCCTGCTCGCCGAGTTGGTATCTCCTCGCCAGGGGGTGTCCGGCGGCGGGGGGAAGTCGCCGTCACCTCAGGCGGATTGGACAACCCGACGAGTATTGCCTTCTCCACTCTTCTTGCGAACTCTTCAAAAGCCGCCACCGTCACATACTCGCTACCTTCCCCCGGGACTCCAGCTCCCGCCGAGTTACCTCCCAACTTGCCCCGGTCTCCACCATCGGCCATCTTCCGACCACGACTCTCTTCTTCGGTCGCTATCCACGCTCACCGCACCAAGTGTTGAAGCCGAGAAATTCTCAACCTCAGAAATCGGACAAGGCAACCTGAAGTTACTGGTCGACCGGTCGGGGAGATGATCTCTGGTCAGGAAACAGGAACGAATTGCGCAAACAGGACCCCAGGTCGCTACGGCGGGAAGGTCCCACCACGTACCCAGTTGCTTAGGAGAAGCAACCCCTTCTCAACCAGATTGGCCGAGCTAGGTACGAAGGAGGCAAGCTGAGCAATAACGAGTCAAGGGCAGTGGCTGGAACTCGCGAGGGCTCAGGCCGAGAATTGCTTGTCTCTCCTTCGTACCCCTGGGGTCCTATTTATAGGGAAAACCAAAGAGGGGGGGGGGTCTTACTTATACCCCCACCCTGGCGAGTTGGCGACTTCCCCGGGGAGCTCGCCTAGAAGAGGCGAGCATCTGGCCATAGTCGCCACCTGGCGAGTTGGCCTGGGGAGCTCGCCATACTCGCCCGAACCTTCCGCGGCCCGGGGTGCTGGTCTGGATCCCCACCTTGTCTTGTTGACTTTGACTTTTGATGACCTGGCGGTGGTAGGGGCCCTCCCTCGTCGAATATGGGTTGTACAACTATGCCTTGGGCATCAAGCTTGTTTCTAAACACCCACTTGGTGCCTATGATCAGTTGACCTCTTGGTCTTGGAACCAAGGTCCAAACTTTACATCTTTCAAACTGGTTAAGTTCCTCTTGCATGGCTATAATCCAGTGTGGATCAAGCTCAGCATCTTTAATGGTTAGGGGCTCAACCTGAGAAAGGAAACAAGCAAACATCACATCTTTGTTGAGTTGATGTCTTGTCTGGACTCCTACTGAAATGTCTCCAATTACTTGAGATACGGGGTGATCTCTAAGTGTGACAAGATTAGTAGGTTCAACAATGATCTGATCTTCAACAGTTTCAGGATTTAATTCCTCATGTGGAATTTGATCAACCGTTGGAGCAGGTGCTTTAACTTCAAGAAGTTCTACATCAGATTCAGAATCTGAAGAAGCAACCTGAGGAGTTTGTTGGGGATGATTCTCATGTGTGAGTCTCAAACCTTCCAAATCCTTACTTACTCCTAGGACTTGCACTGTACTATTAGAGGAAGAGTCCTTCTCCTTATAATACATGACTGTCTCATCAAAAGAGACGTGTGCAGACTCTTCTATCTTAAGAGAGGATTTATTAAGGACCCTATAGGCTTTGCTTACTTGAGAGTATCCTAGAAAAACTCCCATTGAAGATTTTGCCTCAAATTTTCTAAGGTATTCTTTGTTATTGTTATGAACAAAAGCAACACAGCCAAATACTCTAAAATAGTCTATTTTAGGTTTCACTTGCTTAAGTAACTCATAGGGAGTCTTACCCTTAAGTTTATGTATCAGACTTCTGTTCAATACATAATTAGCTGTGCTAACTGCTTCAGCCCAAAAGGACAGAGGCATGTTAGCATCTGCCAACAATGTACTTGCAGCTTCAATTAGGGTTCTGTTTTTCCTTTCAACTACCCCATTTTGTTGAGGAGTTCTAGAAGCAGAGAAGCTATGTTTGATACCTTCCTTCTCACAGAATTCTTGCATAAGAAGAGACTCAAACTCAGTACCATGATCACTTCTGATCAAGGCAATCTGAGTAGAATACTCACTCTGTATACACTTTAGAAAATCTGTAAGAACCTTGAAGTTATCAGCCTTAGTTCTCAAGAAGAATACACAAGTGAACCTAGAGAAGTCATCTACAATTACTAGAGTGTAAGACTTTCCTCCAAGACTCTGTACGGCAATAGGACCAAATAAATCCAAATGTAGCAAGTACAGAATCCTGGGAGAATCACTTTTATTAACTGATTTAAAGCTATTTCTTGTTTGCTTACCTAATTGACAAGCTTTGCAAAGGCCTTCCTTCTTGTAGGGGCAAGAAGGTAAGCCTCTTACAAGGTTGTATTTAGCCAGCCTAGAAATGTTTTTCAAATTTACATGACTAAGTCTCTTATGCCAAAGGGTATTATTACTGGTTACTTCATTAAACAAGCATATTTCAGATTTGGATGAGTTAAAATCTACAACATAAACATTACCAATTCTAATACCTACTAACACAACAGTATTATTTAAAGCAATATTACAAGCAGTGTCAGTAAACCATACCTTGTACCCAGCATCACACATTTGGCTTACAGAGATTAGGTTATGCTTTAGTCCTGAGACATAAGCAACCTTCTTGAATGTTACAGCTCCTATGGTGAAGCTGTCATACCCTTCAGTCTGTCCACAGCTGGAATCCCCAAATACAACTTTTGGTCCCAGCTTGGCTTTGAACCCTGACAGATTCTTCTTCTTTCCTGTCATATGCTTTGAGCATCCACTATCCAGATACCATTTGTCATGTATGACTGGATAGGTCTTCACCTGCAGAAAGAACAGTTATACATTGTGGACCCAGGTTACCTTGGGTCCAGTATTCTTCACAAAAGAAAAACTAGATATAAAAGATCTTGCAGGCTTAGATTTATATCCTAAAGGGTGTGATCTCCTAGGTGGGATAATCCATTCAGTTGAAGGATTAAACAACCTAGGGTAGTGATTGGGATTTGCAATTCTGGAAGTTTGAAATTTATTTTCCAGCTTAAGTCCAGATCGTCGATCCACGGTCGACGATCGCAAGCCATATCGTCGATCATTTGTAGTAGTGCTATATTCTGGATTCAACGATCGTCGATCACTGGTCGACGACTCAAGATGAGATCGTCGATCTCCTGCACCGAAGATATCATACTTGGTGAAGGTGTTCAGCGATCGTCGATGGTCGTTCGACGATTGGTTTGACGATCGTCGATTAATGTTCGACGATTTTTGTAAAGCTAGAAATTTTTTCTTCCTGTTCTCTTTCTTAATCTTATTCTGAATTTTTTTACATTTTTCAATTTCCTCAGTATTCTTTATTCCTGATTCAGAAATAAATTTTACTGGAGTGCTAAATCTCTCCTTTGTGAGGAGGATGGGTTCACTAGATGTAACACCTAAGCCTAGTTTATCATTACCAACCCTAGTGTTTGCTATACTAGTTATTTCAGATAATTTAAGGCTTCTGCCATTTAATTGTTCTTCTAATCTCTTAGATTTAGCTAGTTCTAATTTTAGGAATGTTACTTCTTCTTTTGAGCTTTCTAATTCCTTTTCTAATCTAATTATTTCAGTACTTTCCATGTCTAGTTCCATTATCTTTAATCTAAGTGACTTAATTTCTTTTTCAGACAATAGTAAATCTAAACATAGAGTTTTAAATTTTAATTTGAACTCAGGAGATGAGAAATCAAATGAGTCGATTACCTGGTCTTCCATAGAGGAATCTTCTTCATTGTCTCCTTCTTCTTCAGAATTCTCTGCAGCTGACAAAGAGCTGCAGGCATCAATATCCATGAGGCAGACCTCTTTGGCCTTCTTCTCTTCTTCTTCTTCTGAATCACTGGAGCTAGAGGAGCAGGTATCCTCTTCTATTTCACTCCAGGTAGCAGCCACAAACCCCTTGTCCTTCTTCTTGTATTTGTGTGAGGAGGACTTGGAGTGGTGCTTCCTGTACTCTTTCTCATGTTTCTTCTCCTTGTGTTTCTTCTCTGGACAATCTGGAGCAATGTGTCCAGGCTTGCTGCAAACATAACAGATGATTTCTTTAGATGGAGTCTTGTCATACCTTGGTTTGTCCTCATACTTGGAGAACTTCTTTCTGAGGTCTCTTCTTCCCATGTTGAAGAACCTCTTGGCAATGAGTGCCAGTAACTCCTCATTTGATTGACTTCCTTCAGAAGTCTCAGCAGCCTTAAGAGCTAGAGAGTGCTCTTTCTTTGTAGGTGTAGGAGTTTTTACTTCGGTTGCAGCAGCTCTGCTCTTTAAAGTTTGCTCATATGACTTGAGCTTTCCCAACAGAGCTTCTGTGGAAAGTTCCACAGTGTTTCTTCCATCCTTGATGGGCCATATCCTTGAGTCCCAAGAGATGGGAAGGCACATCAGGATCTTGTCATTGACTTCCGACAAAGTTATCTCCTTGTCCAAAGACCTCAGTTCACTTATTATTGAACTGAGTCTTGTGTACATTGTGTCAATGTCTTCATCATCATCCTTCTTGAAATTTTCATACTGAGAAGTGAGGTTGGATCTCCTGTCCTTCCTCTCATCAGCTGAGCCAGCAACTATGTGGTTGAGGGAATCCCACATAGCTTTGGCTGAGGTACATTCAGCAAGCTTCTGGAATATTTCATCAGACATCGTCTGAGCTAGAATGTTCATTGCTTTTGCATCAGCTGCTTTTGCCTTCTTATAAGTTTCATTGTAGTCAGGTGGTGGCACAGCACTGAGATCAGCAGAAGTGGAGGCAGCAGCAGGCCTAGCAGGTGGTCCTGTCAAAATAGAAGAAAAGATATCTTCATCAATAGAATTCATGTATAGTCTTATCCTGGCCTTCCATATGCCAAACTTGGACAAGTTGCATACAGGAGGTCTGGTGCTTGAATAATCCTTAGACTGGGCCATGTGTGAAAGTGTTTGTGAATGGTATCAGGAAACAACTTATCACAGGATCTTTTAACTCAGGTGTTAGCCTGTATGAACAGCTAACCTCCCTCTGATACCAATTGAAAGTGAGGGGATAAGTTGTAAACTACTCTAGAGGGGGGGTGAATAGAGTATTCAAATTTTATGAATAACTAGTCAGCTCCCTTGGAGTTTATTTGCGGAATAAAATAATCTGATACTTGAACCCTAAGAGCCTAACACAGTGACGTGCGCAAGTGAGAGAGTTAACTGAAATTTCAGTTTAACTATAAGCCTATCACAGCAACTAGCAATCCTAGGTAGTTCTATCACAGCCACAGAATAAACAATTAAACAAAAAACAGCCAGAGAGACACAGGATATATAGTGGTTCCCTCTTAATAGGTACTCCACTCTTCTACCACCCTGGTAGGAATCCACTACAGGTTTTTGCTAAGGTGCCATGTCACCAATGATCTGATTCAGGTAGATCAAACAGACCCTTTGAGCTTTTGATAAGGATGCTCAACCACAGGTTGTTGATAAGGTGCCCTGTCACCAATGTTCACTTTTGAAGAGGTATGAAAACTCTTTTACAAAGGGGTTGAGAGGGTTAGATTGTCTTCTCTGTTGTTAATACAGATTAGAGAAGACTTGTGGATTCTCTAAAGAATCAAAGTCTCCCCCTGGCTCAGTGAAAGTCCAGGGAAAGCCTTTGCTTCAGGATGAAGGAGTTTCAGATATACTGAAACTAAATCCTCAGAGATCTGTAGACTGATTTTTATCAGGTCTTCAGATTCTGGAGCACGTGAAGCAGATCTGGAGCTCTTTCTGAAGTCTTGAAAACTCTAAGCAGATGCTCAGGAGACTTGAGAATGAAAGAAATTGCTTTGGACTTTTGCTTCAGGAAAGCTTTTCTTCTTCGTTTTGTGAGATGGTGAAGAGTTGCTCTAGAGATGCTTGAGAGAAAGCAGCACTTAGAAGAAAAGTCTCTCTGTATCTGTGTCTTCTTATTTTTCTGAGAAGAAAATCTCTCTTAAATATGTCTTCTCATTTTTTCTTTTGGAACGGCTCTATTGATTTGAATACTCGAGCCCTGCAACAGATTATCTCAAAATAGAATATAGCAATAGGAATAGAATGACCTATTAGCTTACTGTCAGTCCCAATAAGGAAATAAATGAATAGGAAAATATCTCAGCATAAAGACTTATCATTCTTGGAAATAGCATACACCGCCAACGGCTAGAATACAGCCTGGCAATATATTTTGTATAATAGGACAAAAATGCTTTATCAAAATACGAAATCCCGTAATTTATGCTTAACATATTTGGTAATTAATTCATTTGAATTTAAGCCATACATTAGCAAAAACAATCTTCAGAAAATCTTTCTAACCACACGCTAAAACACTTGGAAATAAACCAAGGAATAAAATGAATATAAAAAGAATAAAGGCAGACAATAAACGTCGAACTGGGGTTCGATGATCGTCGACCTAGCTAACAGATCGTCGACAGAAAGCAGAAATCTGTCGACACAGAAATCGTCGACCAGCACAAGATATCGTCGACGACTAAGGCAAATATCTGTCGAGACAAAAATCGTGAAGCAAGAATACGATCGTGGAACTGCTGATGGCAGATCGTCGACCAACCTTCAGAGCATAAGTAACTTGCTCTGAGATCGTCGACCATCGGTCGACGATAATTGTCTTGACTTCAATGATTCTATAGCCCTGCTATCGTCGACTAGGAGATCGACGATCGCGAGGCCTCGTTCGACGATGGTCGAACGGAAAATGCCTTAACCAAAAAATACATCTAGAACTACTAGCCTAAGCTCTAGGTCAGTTATAAACTGTCCTAGGGAAACTGAACAAGGCCTAATCATGATCATATATAGTTATATGGATCAAGAGGGGCCGGAAAGGGATTACATAAGCCAAATCACATCCAGGGTACCAACAGACAGACTTCTCTGCGAATACCTTGCAGGGAAGAATTTTGAAGTCCGGTATCTGAGGAGAGGGCTCGCCTCTCTACCCCCCGTGCTCCCTGGAGAAGGTACACTTCGAACTTCTCTTTTCATTATCCCTCGCCTCTCTCTCGCGAGAGCTTGTCTGCTGATGTTAGTTCTCTCTTTTCTTTTCAGGAGAGAGGATCGTGCCAATGCATCCCCCCTATCGAAGCGCTATTAAGCCTTCCCCCGATGTGGCTCTCGCCACTATGGCGGCCGAGGCGGCCAGAGAATCGCTGGCCCCTCCCTCCCAAAAGAGGGTGGCCGAGGATTCCGCGCCGCTCCGCCTTAGCCCCTCGAAGAAGAAGATGAAGATGAAGATGAAGAAGACCGTCTCCTTCCCCTCTGGGAAGGGCAAATCTCCTGCCGATCTCGCGGGGACGCCGGGATCACTGAGCCCAATTTCCATGGGGTCTCTGTCTCCCCACTCGCCTCCTCTAACTTCTCCACGTAAAGCGGTCTCGCTCCCCGAAGGGGCCGCCCCCTTCGCTCCCCCGGCGAGTTCATCCTACCCTACCCCTCGATCCCCCTCTTGCGAGGGGACTTCTCAGATTCCTCCGCCGTCCAGTCATCTCAACTTCGACATGGGGCCGGCGGTCCCTGACGGCAACAATGACCCCTCTCTGATCTGGGACAAGGGGTCCTACCGAGTCTCCATCTCCACCCTCCTGCCCTCCTGGAGAGAGCAGGCTGAGCCCAGTGCTCACGCTTTCTCCTTGGGCTTCGGCCTATATGGAGGCCTTACTCCCGATCCACTCGACGCGGCCACTACGCGAGACCTGGTCCTGAGGACGGCACACTCGCAGCTGCGCACCTTAGAGCTGTTGCACCGCCTTTCGCGGCGCCTGATTTTCAACACCAAGAGCTGGAAGGAGATACACGCCAAGCTGGAGGCCGAGTGTGAAAAGTCAGGAGATCTCGCCCAGCGGCTAAAGGTGTTCGAAAGCCTTCTGGCGAAAGCTAGCGGCGGAGTGGTAAGTCGATACCCTGCCAATGTTCTACGGGCACTTGCCCCGATACCCTCTCTCTTTTTTCCTTTTTTACACCTCTTCCTCTCTCGCAGGATGCCGAGACGGCGGATCGACTTCGTTCGCGGGTGGAGGAGCTGGAGACCGAAGTAAGAGAGCTGAAGGCGGAGAATGCCAGGCTTAAGGAAGCTCCCCTTCCCCGTTCGCAGGCCTCCCCACCTCCTCTCACGCGCTACACCCACGATGATGTGGAAGAGTTCTGCAGGGATGCGAACATAAGGACCGCCGAGCTCATTCTCAAGATGATGCGAGAGCTAGGTGTTGTAAAAGACGACTGCGAGGACATCACTGCTCGAGATCTCGTGCCCGAGATCTATGGCGAGGACGAGGATCCTTCAGCGAGTGAGAGGGGCTAGGGCCTTATTTTTCTTTCTTTTGCTGAGATTGTAATACTTCATCTTCCATAGTTGTAGGGTGTTAAACGCTGTTATAACTCACGCTTAAATTCTCACTTTTTTGCTCGCCTCTCGCTTCTCTCTTATCTTGTGAATGCGTTGTCTTAAAATATTGATGACTCATGTGCATGTACATATATATATTCTTGCTCGCGCCTTCTTAAAGCCAGCCCTTTCTTTTATATTGGGATTGCTCGAGTAAACCTCGAGATTATTGATAGGCGAGAGAAAGCTGCCTTCCCTCTCGCCTACCTATTGCCTGTGGGCTTGGCTCCGGGGGTGAGTTGGTGAGCCTCCATGGTTTTTTATGAGCGAGAGGAGTATTTCCTCGCTCTCGGCTCGCAGGATGGCTCCTCTCGGCGCGAGTGGACAGGGAGGGTCTGCTATCCTCCCTCTCTCCCCTTTTCTCCTTCCTCTTTTTTTTCTTTATGCAATGACTTCCCCAGAAGCATCCCTTTTTTTGCTAAGGGGAATAGATTTTCCTGATCAGCCAACCTCCGTTGCTGCTGGCGGACATTAACACGAAAGCACAAACCCTTGTTTGCGGAGGGCCCGAGAGCGTTGAGTCCCTCCTCTTCTTTCTCCTCCAACCACCGAGTGAGCCTACAGCCCTGCCAGCTTGATGAGAGCCTGGTCAGCGGGTCTGCTCGGGGTCTCCTCTCCTCTTTCTCCTCCAACCACCGAGTGAGCCTACAACCCTGCTAGCTTGATGAGAGCCTGATCAGCGGGTCTGCTCGGGGTCTCCTCTCCTCTTTCTCCTCCAACCACCGAGTGAGCCTACAGCCCTGCCAGCTTGATGAGAACCTGGTCAGCGGGTCTGCTCGGGGTCTCCTCTCCTCTTTCTCCTCCAACCACCGAGTGAGCCTACAGCCCTGCCAGCTTGATGAGAGCCTGGTCAGCGGGTCTGCTCGGGGTCTCCTCTCCTCTTTCTCCTCCAACCCCTGAGTGAGCCTACAGCCCTGCTAGCTTTATGGGAGCCTGGTCAGCGGGTCTGCTCGGGGTCTCCTCTCCTCTTTCTCCTCCAACCACCGAGTAAGCCTACAGCCCTGCCAGCTTGATGAGAGCCTGGTCAGCGGGTCTGCTCGGGGTCTCCTCTCCTCTTTCTCCTCCAACCACCGAGTGAGCCTACAGCCCTGCCAGCTTGGTGAGAGCCTGGTCAGCGGGTCTGCTCGGGGTCTCCTCTCCTCTTTCTCCTCCAACCACCGAGTGAGCCTACAGCCCTGCCAGCTTGATGAGAGCCTGGTCAGCGGGTCTGCTCGGGGTCTCCTCTCCTCTTTCTCCTCCAACCACCGAGTGAGCCTACAGCCCTGCCAGCTTGATGGGAGCCTGGTCAGCGGGTCTGCTCGGGGTCTCCTCTCCTCTTTCTCCTCCAACCACCGAGTGAGCCTACAGCCCTGCCAGCTTGGTGAGAGCCTGGTCAGCGGGTCTGCTCGGGGTCTCCTCTCCTCTTTCTCCTCCAACCACTGAGTGAGCCTACAGCCCTGCCAGCTTGATGAGAGCCTGGTCAACGGGTCTGCTCGGGGTCTCCTCTCCTCTTTCTCCTCCAACCCCCGAGTGAGCCTACAGCCCTGCCAGCTTGATGGGAGCCTGGTCAGCGGGTCTGCTCGGGGTCTCCTCTCCTCTTTCTCCTCCAACCACCGAGTGAGCCTACATCCCTGCCAGCTTGTTGAGAGCCTGGTCAGCGGGTCTGCTCGGGGTCTCCTCTCCTCTTTCTCCTCCAATCACCGAGTGAGCCTACAGCCCTGCCAGCTTGGTGAGAGCCTGGTCAGCGGGTCTGCTCGGGGTCTCCTCTCCTCTTTCTCCTCCAACCACCGAGTGAGCCTACAGCCCTGCCAGCTCGATGAGAGCCTGGTCAGCGGGTCTGCTCGGGGTCTCCTCTCCTCTTTCTCCTCCAACCACCGAGTGAGCCTACAGCCCTGCCAGCTTGATGAGAGCCTGGTCAGCGGATCTGCTTGGGGTCTCCTCTCCTCTTTCTCCTCCAACCATCGAGTGAGCCTACAGCCCTGCCAGCTTGATGGGAGCCTGGTCAGCGGGTCTGCTCGGGGTCTCCTCTCCTCTTTCTCCTCCAACCACCGAGTGAGCCTACAGCCCTGCTAGCTTGATGAGAGCCTGGTCAGCGGGTCTGCTCGGGGTCTCCTCTCCTCATTCTCCTCCAACCACCGAGTGAGCCTACAGCCCTGCCAGCTTGACGAGAGCCTGGTCAGCGGGTCTGCTCGGGGTCTCCTCTCCTCTTTCTCCTCCAACCACCGCTCTCACCCTCTGAAGGAGGGCGTCCCGAGGTATAGTGTTAGGATATTCAAAAGAGGGAGGATTATTAACGCTTTGCTCAAGTAAATTCAAAGGACTTTTATTACTATGGATAAAAACGTTTCAGATCATCGCCACTGCGGGCGCAGTCCAGGGGTATCCCGTCCACATCCTGGAGGTGATACCCCCTGACTTTAAGACTTCTTTCACTATGAAAGGACCTTCCCAATTGGGGTTGAGCTTCCCCACCGAGGCTCCCCTTCCTGCAGCATCTACCTTCTTGAGTACCAAATCCCCTTTTTGAAACTGCTTGATTCGGATGTGCTTATCGAAGTATCGGGACATCCGGCGCTTGACCTCCTCCTGCCGGACTGTTGCTAGCTCTCTGAGCTCTTCCACGAGGTCGAGGGAAAGCCTCTGCTCCTCTCCATTATCGAACTGCCACCTTTCCTCTCCTTCTCTGGCTGCTGTGACCCTGGGCGATTCAACTTCGAATTCCACAGGTATGACGGCCTCGGAGCCATGAGAGAGCTTGAAGGGCGTCTCTCCTGTGGCCGTGTTAGGTGTAGTTCGCAGAGCCCACAGGACAGAGGGGAGCTGTTCCACCCAGCTCCCCTCAAGTTCTCTACTTTCTTCTTCAAGAGGTTCACTATAATCTTGTTTGCTGCCTCGACCTGTCCGTTGCTTCGTGGATGGTGGACCGAGGCGAACCGAAGGTCTATGCCGAGCTATGCACAAAAATCCACAAACTCTCTGCTAGCAAATTGCGGCCCGTTATCGATGACTATGGCTAAAAGAAGCCCGTGCCGGCAAATAATCTCCCCCCATACGAAATTCCTCACCACCTGTGAGGTTACTTTTGCCAGGGCCTTAACTTCTAATCACTTTGAGAAGTAATCCACCATGACCAGTAGGAACCTCCTCTGACCACTGGCTTGAGGAAACGGTCCTACCAGATCCAATCCCCATATGGCGAAGGGCCAAGGAGAGGTGATCGTTCGCAGCCTTTGCGCTGGAAGGAGCTGCAAGGGAGCAAACTCTTGGCACTTTCTACACCTTTTGGCAAGCTCTTCTGCGTCTCTTCGTAGGGTAGGCCAAAAATAGCCTTGCCTTAGCACTCTCCCTTCCAAGGTTCGACTTCCCGAATGGCTCCCGCACTCTCCCGAATGGACCTCTTCCAGCACCCTTGGTGCTTCCTTCTCGGATACGCATCGGGCTAACAGTCCAGACAGTGTTTTTCGATAAAGTACTCTTTCCTTCAACAAATAGTATGCAGACTTGTATCGGATCCGTTTCTTCTCGAGATCCCCCTCAGGCAGTCGCCCCGACGCCAGGAAAGTCACCAAGGGATCCATCCAAGACCTCTCCTGGTCGATCTCCATCACCTCCCCCTCTTCTATGGAGGGTCTGAAGAGCTCGGTCATGGTCCCTCCGGCCTGAGGGCCATGCTTCGCGAGCAGGTCTGCCCGAGCATTCTCCTCTCGAGGAACATGCTGAATGGAGAAGCTGTGGAACTGTCCAACTATGCCTTTTATCTTCACTAGGTACAACTGGAGAGTCGGCTCCCTCACCTCGAACTCTCCGCTGATATGTCGCGCCACCACCAAGGAGTCCGTGAAGACCCTGATATCCTGTATACCCGACTCCCTGGCCAACCGAAGTCCGGCGATGATGGCCTCGTACTCCGCCTGATTATTGGTGAGGGTGAAGTGTATTTTCAAAGCTTGCTCAATCCTAGTCCCCTCAGGACTCACCAGGATGACCCCTCCCCCGAAAGAATTCCTACCAGAAGCTCCGTCTACCAGCATCTTCCATGCTGCTATGGGAGGTGCCCCCATCTCTTCGGCCTCCAGTACGTAGTCCGCCAAGAAATCTGCCACCACTTGTGCTTTAATAGCTTCTCGAGGAACGTAGGAGAGGTCGAATTCACTGAGCTCTATCGACCACTTGGCCAACCTCCCCGAGTGTTCGACCCCCTCGAGGATACGGCGAAGGGGGTGATCTGTCACAACCTGGATGGCATGGGCTTGGAAATAGGGTCTGAGCTTCCGGGCCGATACAATGAGAGTGAAGGCCAACTTTTCGAGGATGGGGTACTTTAGCTCTGCCTTCTTGAGGACTCTACTTACATAATAGATTGGGAACTGCCTCTTCCCTTCTTCGCGGACGAGGACTGAGCTGACCGCCCCCGTCCCTACCCCGAGGTAGAGGAACAAGGTCTCCCCTTCCCTCGGCCCCTGAAGTAGCGGCGTCTGAGTGAGTTGCTGCTTTAGAGCCGCGAAGGCTTTCTCACACTCAATGGTCCATTCGAACTCCTTCCCTCCCCTTAAGGTTCGAAAGAAAGAAGAGCACCTCTCTCCCGCTCTGGAGAGGAACCTACTCAAACCGGCTAATTTACCAGTGAGACGTTGGACTTCTTTGACATTCCTAGGAGATCCCAGCTCCAGTATCGCCCTCACCTTGTCAGGATTGGGCTCCACCCCTTCAGGGGTGAGGAGATGTCCTAAAAACTTCCCTCGGCTGGCCCCGAACACACATTTCAAAGGGTTAAGCCTCATCTTATACTTTCTAACGGTTGCAAAAGTCTCCTGCAGGTCTAGGACATGAGACTCAAGGTCCCGACTCTTCACCATCAAGTAGTCCACGTAGACCTCGAGGTTCCTCCCCTTCTGCTCCCGGAAGATCCGGTCCATCATCCTTTAGTAGGTTGCTCCCGCGTTTTTTAGCCCAAAGGGCATCATATTATAGCTGAAGCAACCATCCTCCGTGACGAAGGTGACATCCTTGACGTCCGGAGGGTGCATGCGTATCTGATGGTACCCTGAAAAAGCATCTAAAAAACTCATTAGTGAGAAACCGACGGCTGAGTCAACCAGCGCGTCGATCCGAGGCAGAGGGTAACAATCCTTAGGACAAGCTTTATTTAAGAGAGAGAAATCGATACACATCCTCTACTTGCCCTCCCCCTTTTTCACCATTACAACGTTGCTCACCCATCCCAGATACCTGTTAGCCGATATGAATCCCGCCCGGAGCAGCTTCTCTACCTCTTCTCTGATGGGCCCGGCCATCTTGGAGGCGATGGATCTCTTCTTCTGCTGAATGGGGCGAACCCCGGGGTCGAGGTTGAGACGATGGCACGCCACATCCGCGTCGACCCCCGGCATGTCTGCTGCGCTCCAGGCGAAGACATCAATGTTCTCTTCTACAAACTTCCGAATTTCTTCCTGGTCCTGCGGAGTGAGCTCGCCGCTGATCTTTATCTTCTCTTTTCTCCCATCTTTAGTGAGGATCTCGACCTCCAGAATTTCTACCGCCGCCCTCAACCTCGAGGGTTCTTCCTCCTCCTGCTCTCTCAGCTCTTCCTCTAGATTCTTCGACCCGCTCCCAACTCCTGAGACTTCCACAGCAGCCACCCTCTCCTGGGCCTTTCCTCCTTCTCCCTTCTCCAACCCCTCTCCTTCATCCATCTCCTCCTCCACTACCAGACTTCCTTCCACTCCTGCTCCTCCAGCCACCTGCTCTCCATCCATCACTGGCTCCACCGCAATGCCCCTCTCCACTACTATCTCCAACTCCTCTCCTTCAGCCATCTCTTCTTCCGCTACCAGATCTTCCTCCACTCCTGCTCCCACTCTCCCCAGCTCCTCTCCTCCAGCCACCTGCTCTCGAGCCATCACTGGCTCCACCGCAATGCCCCTCTCCACTACTATCTCCAACTCCTCTCCTTCAGCCATCTCTTCTTCCGCTACCAGATCTTCCTCCACTCCTGCTCCCACTCTTCCCAGCTCTTCTCCTCCAGCCACCTGCTCTCCAGCCATCACTGGATCCACCGCAATGCCCCTCTCCACTACTATCTCCAACTCCTCTCCTTCAGCCATCTCTTCTTCCGCTACCAGATCTTTCTCCACTCCTGCTCCCACTCTTCCCAGCTCCTCTCTCTCCATCCTTGCTCCCAGCTCCTCCGCATCCTCCATCCACGAGATGGTGTTGACCGCCGTTACATAACACTCTCGAGCCGCTTTCGGGTCCCCTCTCACCCTGATCTGGGTTCCTCTCGAATTGAGCTTCAGGCACTGATGAAAAGAGGACGGAACGCATCTAAAGGCACTGATAAGAGGGCGCCCAAAGATCGCGTTGTAACTGCTGGGAGCGTCCACTATCACGAAACGAAAATTCCTGGACAACCCCCCCCAAGGTCACCTGAAGTCCTACTCCTCCCACAACCTCCTTCCTTTCTCCTGAAAAACCAAACAACGGCCCATCCGCCGCCAATACCCTTCGAGACTCCACCCTCATCTCGTTGAAAGCCTTCTTGAAGATTACATTAACGGAACTCCCATTGTCCACCAGAATGTGGGATACCGTGAAGTTCTCGATGGCAGTCCTGATCACCAGCGCGTCACAGAAAGGGTCCTCGTGGTCAGGTAGGTCCCTTCTGGAGAACGTGATTTTCTCATCCGGGGGAGGGGTTTGCGACGTCGAGGCAACGCTCCGACGATACACAGTGTGAAGACTGGCCTTGCGGGTGGCCTCGATCCCCACCCCCCCATGAATCACTCCAATCCCCCCTTAATCTCCTGTATCTGAACGGTCTACACACCGATCTTCCTCCCCAGCTCCCGGCACCTCTACTATCCGCACTGTCGGTTGTCGGTCTTCTCCTCCTTTTCCTCTCTTCAACTCCAAGAACTCGGGACATGTTGCCGTCGCGTGACCCTCCTCCTCGTGGAAGTCACAATAGGGCAAAACTCCCTCCCCACGTCTCTCTTCCAGGGGATTCCTCCTCCTCCCTGCTCCCGCTCTTCCACGGTCTCTTCCCCTTCCTCTCCCTCTGCCTATGGCCATAGCTTGCTGAGGTGTGGGTGGGAGCGTCCTCGGACCATGCCCCCATCCTGGCGGGTGAAACCTTCCTGGTCCTTGATAAAAGTTTCTTCCCCCCTGCGGAGGACCTCTCCCAGGTCCCTGAACCGGGCCTCCCGGTTGTCTCCACCCCGGCTCCGGGTGCACGGGCCCTCTTAGTTCCTCTCTCCTCCTCCCTTCTGGCTGCCTTCCCCCTCCAGGCTCCCTCTGTTCCACTTCCGTCAACCTTGCCAACTTCCTTGCGAATGCCGGGTTTGCCGCCTCCATGGCTATTTCCTTCGCGGCCTTCTCCATCAACCCTTCGAAGGACAACGGCGCCTTCCTGGTGAGGCTCATCTTGAAGAAGCCTTCTCTTAGCCCCACGGTGAAAGCCATCTGGAGGGCGAAGCCAGGCACCTCCTGAATGTCCAACATCTCCTCCTGGAAGCGGTCTACGTACTGCGCCAAAGACTCGTCTGCCCTCTGCTTGATCAGGAAGATGGACTCCGGGTTCCTCTTCCTCTTTTTGGAGGTTGAGAACCGCAGCTGGAAACTTCTGCTCAGGTCCTCGAAGCAATAAATAGAACCAGTTGGGAGCTGGTGGAACCAATCCCTAGCCTTATCCTTCAAAGTGATGGCGAAGAGGCGGCACTTGAAGGCGTCCGTCATGAGTCTGATGGAAACTGCGTCTTCAAACCACTGCAAGTGTTGGAGGGGGTCATCCTTCCCCACGTAGTAGTTCATTTTCGGCTCACGGAACCCTTCTGGAACGGATGCCGAGAGGACCAACTCGCAAAAAGGAGATCCTCTCGCCAGTGACTTCACCTGGTCCACTCGCGCCACGAGGTCCACCGGCGCGGCACTCGCCGGACTAGGAAAGAGCTCCCTTCCTTCCACCTCTCGCCGACTTCCTTCCGCCATTACCTCTTTTCCTGGCCGCCTCCCAGGTGCATCTTCACCTATCCTCACTGAGTCGGCCCCTCCCCTGGGCGCGAGATCTGGCACCTGAGGAGGGGGGGTCTCGCACTCGCCTCTTTGTGCGAGTTGTTTGAGGAGATCCATGATCCCTCCAATGGACGACATGAACTCTGTCCTCCCAACATACTCCTCCTGGCTGGGGGACCTCTCGCCTCCTCCTCCCGCATCTCCCGCCATGAGATAACCCCTCGCTCTTCCGCACAGGCTGCAGCTCCACGCTCACTGCACCAAAAATGTTGGAACCAGCAAAGCCGACTCCACCTAAAGCTCGGAACTACTGAGGCAGCTCGTGCTTACTCCCTTGGGATCACTCTCCAGGCGAAGAACTAGACCGGAGGCTTCAGTGAGGAGGTCTCACCTCTTACCCGGAAGAGACTAGAACTAGAGCTCTTCCCCTCCCTAGCCAAAACTGAGCTAGGTGCCTTAGGAAAGATAAGAGGAGTCAAGAATGCCTCCTTCTCTAAGGCACCTTGCCGGTCTATTTATAGGCCTCTGAACTGGGACTGCTAATAACCAAACTATGCTGCTGTGAAAATACCAGAATACCCTTGGCTGGGTCTGCCAACAGCTAAACTCCGCTGTCTTAGAAGACTAAATACAGCCCACGCAGGGTAAAAGAGTAAAAACACCTCCGGGGCCCAGAAGGTGGGCCCGACCTTACCTGAACCGGCCCTGAAACCAAGACGACCCTTCTCTCGAGGCACCTCTCACTAGGGTCCTCTCGCCAGGCCGAACCCTCTCGACTCGCCTGGTCCCTCTCGCCACAGAGCTTCTCTTTTGAGTCCCCTCGACTCGCCTAGGCCCTCTCTACTGGCCGGGCCGAACCCTCTCTACTCGCCGGGGCCCCTCTCGCCGCAGAGCTTCTCTTCTGAGCCCTCTCGACTCGCCTAGGCCCTCTCGCCGGGCTGCGAGCCCGAGGTTGTACAGCGAATAACTATTGTGTTAGTTGAGCTTTTGTTATAACTAATGTATAATGTTGTTGTTATTCTAGTTATACTGTGATGCACCTTCTTTTAATGATTGCTCGTAGCTTATGTATGAATCTGGGGAGTAGAAGTGTTTCCACTTAGCTCTGTGACTAACGGTTATTTTAAATAACCATTCACAAGATATGGAGCATCGTAATGACCAGCTGTCGCGGGACGATACGCCAGCTGATAGGACTACCCGAGCAAAGGCACCTCCGTCATCTCCAAAGTTTCGAGATGTGAGTACCAGCGAGCATGATAGAAAGTGTGATGAGTTTGTAATAGTAGTACTTTTGTAGCCTACAAGCTTCATGTAAAAAAAATGGTTGCGGCCTTTGCATACTTATATATATATTGTTATATATATATATATTTGTTGTGGCTTCCTATTAATGTTTCCGCAATACTCTATGATGCGATGTGAATATTGTGATTCATGTCGAGTAAGGCGGCCAACTAGTGTTTGGTAGAGTGGGTCGATACCACTTAATGAGCATTGGGTGGACGTCTTTGGCCAAGTAAGATCCCCTCCGGCCTGACCCGGGCAAAGGTTTGGGAGGGGGTCTTACAGGGGCAGTCTCAGCCCCAGCACTCGACAGAGAGTAGTGCACCAACTAAGGTGCATATACCTCCTCCATTTGTGGAAATAGTTCAGATGATAGCTGATGTGGTCTTCACAACGATCATTGTCCAACCTGAAAGGCATGTGTAGCCCCTGTCCCTGTGGTGGCTTCGATGCCGGTTGGTGTACGTAAGCAAATTGTAATAAGAAGAGCCTCAGATCAGCCGTTGAACATGTGTTTAGTACAAGGAGCACACACAGTTGATAAGTATTTACATGCATTTGTCATGACGAGACAACATGCAGAGTTTATGTTTGAAAATGAGGAGACTAAGGTCAACAAATTTTATAATAGCATGCACAATATTTTGTGACTTCTACTAGAAGTTCCAAAGTAAATTAGATTACATGCATTGGTGATGGCAGCTAGGTATTTGGAAATGGAATTGGAAAAAGTCAAGTCAAAGCAAGAGTTCAAAGTGACGAACTTTTAAAAATCTAACTATCGCAAGTGGAAGAAGAGGTTTAGTTTGTTGGAGTCAACTTATTCTACTATCATAGGAACAAAGACAAGGCGTGGTCCATATGTTTGCTTTACTTGTGACAAGTCGGGACACATAGCCCGAGAGTGTCGTAGTGGTGCTCAAAAGACGATGAAAATGGCGGGTGTGTCATATACAGAGAAATGGAAGGCAGTGAAGGCAGTGGAGACAACTGCATCCTCGATAAATGGGATGGTTCATGTTAAGAGAGGGCTATCTCTACCATCCCTTCTATCGGGCCCGCACTGAGTGGGAACTTTGTCACAGAGGTCAAAGTTGTTTATGCTGAGGGACACCGGTCGCGACGGTTGCCCGAATTCTGCACAGAACTCCCGAGCTGCCGCTTGATCCCCGTGAACTACTCTGAAACCTCCCAGAGCATGGAACTTTAGGGTAAGATGGGGATTGAGGGTACGACCCCAAAGATCGCATGGAACAACCTCTCTAAAATCCTGTTGAATGGGGACCTGACATCCACGACTGCAAACTGGATGTGATGGGTCTCTTGCACGGGAAATCCCCTTAGTGTGACAGGGAGTATGATTGTTTCCCGTGTCAGTACTAGACGGTTGTCGACATTGCAGACTGGGCCTGGTGCAAGGCTCAAGTGCTCTTCTGTGAGCCCAATCTTTTGAAGAGTTGGACGGAACAGGATATCCACGAAACTACCACAGTCTGCTAGGATCCTCTTAACTCGGAAGAAAGGATCCCCGATCTCGGCGCTGATCACTAAGGGGTCATGGTGCGGTATCTAGAGCCCTTCAAGGTCTTCTTCATCAAATGTAATTGTCGGACCCTGGCGGGGACTTTTTCTCTCGCGCTCACCCCCGCCGGCAGGATGTGATGGGGCCCCAAGTCTGAGGGTCCCTACAACGGTCGATCTTTCCCTCTATTTATGAAAGAGAGAACCCTCTCTCCCGGTGTCTTAGAATTTTGGGAAATATTTTCCCACAGACGGCATCAATCTGTTGGGGAATCACGCAGTGCTCTTGGTAGACCGGGCCTACTCAACCATCTTAGTTAGTGAGCGGTCGAGCATGCCAACAATCATAGATTAACTAGATGTTGGGACGAAAACTTGATGACGTGGAAAACCCACAATCGGGGTGAAAAACCACATGGTCGGTACGGTGTCGACCTAACTTCCGTTATATGAGCGTTTCTTACAAAGCTTCTGGGAGGAAAGCTGGGCGACAAGTCGCACCTCATTACAGTTTATGAGAGGGGAGGAAAATGAGCGATGGGTGTCACCGGCCGTCGTGCTACTTTGGCAGTATTCTGATGTGTATTCCCAGGAGATAAGGGCGTCACCTTCCTTCGAAGTTGTCTTGACGTGATGGCGGAGATGGCTTCACGCGTCTCCTTCTTGACTTGCGTTCTTGCAAACCTGGTCTTGTCTTTGCGGCCTTCGCCTTGTTTTGTGGTGGCGATCTTAAATGTAGATCCTACAGAGAGAAGAGGGAGAGAGAAAGGAGTGAAATGGAGTCAACTGGAAAAGACCCATTTTGAAATAGAATTGGGCCTATTTATTGATTTAACGAGGGTGATTCGGTAATTTTGCCTAATAACTACAAGACCGGCCAATATGATCGCTTGGAAATGGTGACGCAGATCGTCACTTTTAGGAAATGACGACCTTGCCTTGGTACGGGGGAAGGCCTGCCCGTGAAGAAAGGCGGCCTGTCGACGCCGGCGCGGGCGGCCGGCCGCCGCCCAGCCACACGGAAGGGGGCCGGGAGAGGCAGCCGGTCACAGAGAGGCCGCTGGCCGCAGAGAGGCCACTAGGTGGGCGGGCGGCCTCGGGCGACTCTCACAGGGGCCGTCCGCGACGAGGCTGCCCGGATTCGGGCGGCCTTGGCCGACCCTTTAGAGGGCCGGCCGCGGGGAGGTTGGACGGGATCAGGTGGCCTTGGCCGGCCCTTCACGGGGCTGGCCCCAGCAAGGCCGCCCGGGATTGAGGGGCATTAATCAACCCCTTGCAAGGCCGGCCGTGGCGAGGATGCCCAGGGGGTGAGCGGCCTCGAGCGGCCTTCACAGGGGTTGGCCGCGGCGAGGCCGCCTGGGATCGGGCGGCCTTGGTCGGCCCCTTTTTGGGTCGGATGCGGCGAGCCAGCACGGGATCGAGCAGCCTTGGTCGGCCCCTTGTGGGGCCAGCCGCGACGAGGCCGCCCGAGATCGGGCGGCCTTGGCCTGCCCTTTGTAGGGCCGGCCGCGGCGAGGCCGTTCGGATCCGAGCGGCCTTGGCCGTCCCTTTGTGTGGTCGTCCATGGCGAGGCCTCCCGGGGTCGGGCGGCCTTGGCCGGCCCTTTGCGGGGCTAGCCGCGGCGAGGCTGCCCAAGGATGGGCAACCTTGGTTGGCCTTCACGGAGGCCGACCGTGGCGGGACCGCCTGTCTCTAGGAGGTTAGGGGGAGGTGGTCGGCTCAGGCCGAGGCCGGCAAGCACCGCCGGGCGGCGGCGGTTGGGTCGCGTGCGCGGCAGTTATTACGTGGATCGGGTGCCCGGATCCCACACGTGTTGGTTACCTGCGTAACTCTCATGACTTTAGTGGGAGGAGAGGGTCGTTCAGCTATGTACAACCCGATTTTCTTATAAATTGGGGTTGACCCCATCATATATATTATTTCAAAATATACATCAAAATACTCTCACATAAATAACCTTTTTGCGGGTCACCCAGTTTTTCCCTCGATCGGAGAATCGGATCGCCTTAGCTCGGAGTTGAACCAGGCGCACAAACTGTCATTGAAAACAGTGTCAATGACCGGAGGCTTTTTTTACCTTGGAAAATCCGGAAAGGGTGAAAAACCATATGACCAGATCTGTGTCGGGCCAAAATATACTATATAGTTTTGGATTTTCAAGTGTTTAAAGTCTACTTGGAGGGTGACAGACCACATCTTCGTTACAATCTTTAAATACAGGAAGAGCGGGAAAATAATCTGTCCACGAAGCTTTGACGAGAGCATTCTCTGAATTTCTTCTTTGTGTCTTCTTCTGGAGTGGAGAATTGGCTAAGTCCTCAGGGCTTGGATGCATGAGAGCATTCTTCTGAAAAAATGACTAAGTTCTTGAAGCTTTGGAGTCCGCGGAGTCATGAAGCGAGCGTCTAGAAGAGTATTCTTTCGACGTCTTCTCTTGCACTCGCAGGTGCATCCACGCGAGCGCTGAGCGTTGAGCACTGAGCGGCCTAGAGAGGGAGTAGAGTGAATTCCAAGTGGGCGAACGATCGAAGTCCCACATTCTCGCCAGAAAATATCAAAACTCTCTCTAGCATATGAAGTTGCTTGACTTCAAATGAGGGCCTGAGGGTCATTTTATTATTTTCTGGAGAGTCATGTTGGTAGTTACACCCGAACGGATTTTAAGGTTGTGAATGATGTCGCTCCATTTCGGCCACCTGGATCGTCAATTTTCACGAAATGATGGAAGTGCCTCCCGGGCGGCTCGGGTGGCCCGAGCGGCCCGGGCAGGTGGGCCGAAGGCGGCGGTGTCCGAAGGCGGACAGAGGCGGAGGAGGCCATCGATCGCCGACCTAATGGGTGCGTAGAGACATCCCCCAAGCCGAATAGCCGCATCCATTTCAGTAACATGAATTAATCTACGCGCCTTCTTAGGACTCATGATTTAATTTACGCACCTTCTTTGAATCCACATGCTGAGAAAAATTGTTGAGACTCCGTTCAAAATAGTGCACAATAGTTCATCATATATGAAATGATTATTTATAATATCTCCAACGTAAAGTTTTGTCTTAAAATGACACGAAACTCATTAGATCATTCCGAGTCGGTCTCGACACGTGCGGACATATTACCTGATTATCCAACAAAAATGACATTGCACAAGGGCCTCCCCAATGCGGCAGTGACAATACCCTGATCACGTGATCATCTCCACACGTGCTCGTCTGCTCTCGAGTGCAGTGCTAGACATCATCTCCACACGTGCATGTGCTTCACACGACGGCACTCCCGTCTCTCGCAATCCTAACGAGCGCAATACTACTCCGACTATCATTCCAAGTTCCTAATGCGATCAATGGGGTAGCAAGCAGCATGAGCCGTCACGCAGAGCCCGTGCGCTCAAGAGCAAACTAGCACATGCGGAGATACTGTCGTGACCAAGGTACTATCCCGGGCTCACATAAGTTTCTATGCCATGTCCCTCTTAATTAATTAAATTAAAAAAAGACTATGAAAAAGGACCATGATTATATGGGCAATCACTGTCACAGTGTCATATAAAATATATATCCAATAATTAAGAGACAACTAAGTTGTAAAAAGATAATTAACTATAAATATCTTCTTAATTAATTTATTCAATTGAAAAGAAATATTTTGAGTTTCCGGGGACGATGAGGAGGAGGTCGCCCGTTGGTCATTGGCAACCGACACATGGCCGTCCGTCACCTCCACCGGCCACAAATACAGTTCCTGCCGAAAGCGAACGCCCCCAAGGCCGGCGCAGCGTTTTGAAAATACACGCAGCGGGATAGAGACATTGCTAATTAACTATTATTACTGTCTTAATCTCGTTTAAATATTTAATAATTTCAATATTATTCTCCGATTTAAATAATACGAGTGATAGTCATGAGCTCCGCCTCTACGGTCAACGGTGACTGTACCTCAACTACAATAGTCCAAGGGGGCATTTGTTTCTCGCGCGATATTATCTCGGCCACGCCTTTATTCCGGAGCGATGACGCTCCCATCGCTCGCAAGTCCCTAAGTGTTATATTTCGCTCGTCGCTCATTTTTGAAGTGTGCACGAGAGGTTTACGGGCGACGGGGAGAACACATCTTTTATTATAGGTACATAGAGAACTTTGTCTATATACAAGTATTTTTTTTAAGATTAAAAAAACATATTTTAAAACTGGTATTTAACTATTTATAATAAAAAATGAAGTAAAACGGGAAAGCAATTGTTTAAAGATAATTTTCTCTTTTAGGCTTAGTTTGGCGCAGTGTTTGGAACTTTTCGTTTGGGGCAAATGCCGCCGCAGGGCGGATAACCAAATGGTCAGCGGTGGTGTTTGCTCCGTTTGCACCTGCCGCGTCATGAGAAATGAAGGAAAACAGAGGGATTCCAACCACAGCTAGCCTCCCCCCTCCGATTCCAAAAGCTCTCCTTCTCCTCCCGCAGCCTGAGCAAAATGTCAAATCAAACGAAGTCTTAGGCTCCGTTTGGCGAGACTTATTTTCACCGGTCAAGCGGTCACGACCGCATGAACCGGACCTAAATTAAGGCCCGGTTCATGCGATCGTGACCGCTTGACCGGTGAAAATAAGTCCCCCAAACGAAGCCTTAATACAGTAGTACAAATATATATTGAATAAAAATACTTCATTTTATAAAGAAACATTTAAAGTCACTCAGTTGTATCTTGAATAGAAGCATTTCATTATTAGAAGCATGTCTATTTCGGATATGAACATACATTTGATATTGGCACATCACGAAATTTAATTTGCAACACATTTTTTATGAGCACGCTTACTTGATTTTTTTAAAATTGTAATTTCAGGAAAAAGATCTAGGGTTTCTTTAAATCGGATTAAAGCCTAAATCTGAACAGTGAGCTTAGAGGTAGATGACACCGCGCTGATAGAATCGAGGTTGGCGGCGTCAGAATTGGAGGAACACCGGCAATCTCTACAATCACCGTTGGACCGAGCGTCACGGAAGCAATGGAAAGTCTGCGTCGGGCTTGGAGGTATGCGACATCGAGCAACAAAACTGAAGCCGGCGACATCAAAATGTGAGGAAGGCAACACCGGCGAGATGTCAGCAGTCGGCGGTGTCAAGAACCGTGGTGTCGACAATATTTCTAGCCTCCTATGGAATGCTGGATCCGCGCTCAAATCTTGATCTATGCAGCCCTAGCTTTTTTTTTTTGCATCCTTCAGATTAGCTAAGAGATTTTTGTATTTTTTTGCGCCATAATATCATGACTATGCTTAAGTCTTATTATTGGCATACTCTCATATGCATGAACATCTTGAGTATGAAGTCATGCTCGTGTCTCAGCCTCCCACACCTAAGATTTCGATCTATTTGAAGCTTTATCACCCCAACACACGACTTATTGTGACATCTAGGGGCGGACCCACCTTTAGGCATACCCGAGCACATGCCCAAATATGAATTTCGGAAAAGCAAACCTGTCGTTCGATTTCTCGCCATTTGTTTTCTGCGCCGAACCCACAAAGAGTCAAAGGTGATGCCCTATATAAGCACTGGCTCCTTTCTCTTCTAGCTTCATGCATCCTCGATAGCGATGAAGACGAGCAAGCGAGTAGACTGACTGCCTGTGTGCGACGGCGAGTGCCCAGCTTCAGCTTTCTTCTGCTTCCAGCTTCCAACCTCTAGGCTCCATCCCGCGAGGCGGCAAAGGCGAGTGCCCAACTCCCTAAGACAGCGATGAACGAACGAAGCCATGAAGACAAACATATTCCATTTCAGTTAATCCATATCCATTAATTTTTACACTCATTTCATTTCAGTGATTCCATTTCATCTCAATTGATCAATTTCTTATTTCTTCCCTAATTCAATTTATAGTTTTGTAATGTGAGAATCGGATCCGGATCCCTGGAGTTCGTGCGGGAACTTCAGGGGGTGGAGTTCGCGTTTTGCGGTTTAACGGGGCGGAATCAACAAAATTGGTTAACATGAAAGTTGTAGATATCCCCGAGACGAATAACTTTCATGTTGAACATTTTTTGATTTGAAGTCGTTTAGACCCTCAATTTGAGCCCCGAAAATAATGTGATTGTATTTTTTTTTTTGAAATGTGAATGTGAATATGTTAATGTAATTCAGTTTTTTTGGGGATTCGCGTTGTCACTTGTCATATCTAAAATTCGCCCTTTTACTATCATTTGTCAGCTCTTGCTTTCAGAATCTAATTGAGTTTATTGGTGCCTATTTATTGCTATGGAGTTTTTTTTTTCAAAAATTATTCAATCAGAGTCAACGAACACAAATTAATTTTTAGGTACGATTATCGCACAGTTACAGTGTCGTGTGAGTAGCTGTGTGAGCCATTCGATTGCACTCTCGCAATCGATGATGTGCGAGCACAATTTTTGATGTGCGAGATGACGGCGGGATGAGCACTCGCACGGTACGATAACCGTACCAAAAAATTGTTCATGGATGAGGCACCTTCTAATCCCGGGTTATGACGACCGATATCTAGTTTTGATGTAAACATTCAAGATAGAATTAAAAGATATTATTTTCAAAATACTCATGTCAACCACAGTTAGATAATTTCCCACAAACTTAATTCGGAACAAAAGCTCGACGATTCAATAGAAATTGGTTCCTCGAATTTAAGGATTGTTGCAGGTCATCCGACTTTTTTCCCGGTCCGGAGAATCGGACCGCCTTAGCTCGGAGTCGAGTCTGACGCGCAATCAGTTAAGGAAAACCGCAACAATGGACAAGAGACGTTTTTGACGTGAAAAAACCGGAAAGGGTGAAAAACTACGTGACTTGAACTGTGCCGAGCCAAAATTTACTAGCTTATTGGAATGTTACAAATATTGTTTTGATCTCGGAGAACGACAGACCGCTACTCCGTTATAAGTATGATAAATAATGAAGAAAAATAACCAAATTTTCGGAGTCACAATGGAAGCGCTACTGCCTTGAGATGACACTGAGCTCACGGAACCTTGATGAGAGTGTTGTGATTGGAAAATTTTCTAAGTCCACGATGCTTTTGACGGCTGCGCTCTCGTTGACGCGAAGCCTAGATGGGAGTGCTCTCGCGGAGGCGGTTGACGTCACTTGAGACGTGAGGAAACCGTAGCGCAAAGAGAAGGGCGAAATGTGTTCCCGAGCGAAGGATCGGCCTATGACCACGATCTTGCTGGAAAACCTCAGAGTTCTCTCTTGCCTCTGGAGTTGATTGGCTTGAAATGAATGCCTAAAGGTCTATTTATAGTTTTCTAGAGGGTCGCGCCAGTAATTGCGCTGGGTTTTGTGCTAGCGAATGACGTCGCCCCGTTTTGATCACGCGGATCACCATTTTTGTCGAAATGACAAGAGTGTCCCCTTCCCCCCAGACAATTTGGGCGGCTTGAGAAGGGTGCCCGGAGGCGGCAACGGCGGCCAGCGGCGAAGGGGGCGGTCGGGGCTCGCCGGAGGCGGTACGAGTAGCCGCCGTCGGAGAGGGTGTCGGCGGCCCGCGAGCCGCCGGCGGCGCGGGGGTGCGGCGCCCGCGCAGCGCGCGGTTGCGCGGGCACGCGGTCTAGCGGCCGCGCGGCTTGGCGACCACGCTGGTTGGACGCGCGCGCGGCCCTGCTTTTCGCGTAGGCTAGGCGCGCGCGGGGCGTGCGCACGCACCCCACGCGGGGAGCGGCCACACGGGCTTAGGCGCGGGCCGGCGCGCCTTCCCGGTCTCCTCGAGTGCTTGCTATTCTCGGCGTGCCATCGGTTCGGTCGGGTCCCTTTGCACTTGGATCAAATTGGCTCGACAATGTCACGGGGGACCCTATCAAGTGCCCTCAAATTTTTGTGTGTCATTATCCGCGAAGCGATGAGCGTGAAAACCGGATTGCGGTTATCAATCGCCTAATTAAAATATAGAGAGAGGGAGAGAGAGAGTGGCTGTGGTGATTATAATCCATATAATAATTAAAATATTTAATAATATTTAAAAAATTAAATATTTTTTAACTGTGTCAAATATAATATTTTTATATTTGTTAAAAATTATAAATATGAGCATATATGCAAGGGCTTCGCCGAGTAATATTCGAGGTACTATCATAATTGGGACACTGTCATGATTTTTCGGTCACTGACATATATATCAAGAATAATTCTATACACATCTAAAATTCACCTAAATACCACAAAAAGTGAGCCCCACGCCATTATTTTCATAACAAAAACACCTGCTACTGTTTCAAAATCTGTAAGTCGGGTGTTTTTTTATGAATTTAGGGGTGTGGGCCCCACCTTTTGGTGGATTTTAGGTGAATTTTATGTACTTGCAGTCCCGTCCATATATCAATAGGAAAACAAACAAAAGTTTTTAGGATTTTTTTGAAGAAATACCCCCGATTTTGAGGGGAGGAAGATTCTCTAATTCTATCTACCTAATTTATTTTTAAATCCAGCATGGAAGGACACGTTTCGGTTCATGCACTCACCAGATGCTAATAATGTCGTAATTAAGCGTCATAGTCTAGTCATAATTAAATCTTAGTGGTAATTACAACTATATATTAAAGTAATTAAACGTCTCCAGGCCTTTTTCTAATTAGTATTATTGGGAATTGTTATTGGTATCTCAGAAATAAATATTTTAAATTTATCTTATCCACTAGATATATTCTGGACTTATTTTCTCTGCTAAATGATGAAATAGATTCCTTCCATTTTATATGAAATGGAGAGAATCCGGATCCAAGAGCATAGGAGAAGAGGTGTTACAATTGCAACCTGCTCATTGGCCCGTGGGACTTTGGAGTGCAAGTCAACTGATATATCGTTGACTAGAGTTTGCCGTATGTTTATAACCTTTAAAGTAAATCAATAATTCAATATATATACATATATCACATAGTATTTTTTATAATGATTTTGATAGGAGACCCATAAAAATGATGTTGGGAGGAATTCAGTGCTGAATGGAATGCCCCGAGCCAATGAGGAAGATTAGGCGCTCTATGCCGCGGCCTTTGTTTGTCGCCGCTGCCTCCGTCCTTCAACCCTAGCTTTTCCTGTGGTGGTGGCTTCTTTAGGCTCTGTTTGTTTGGGCATTTTTGCTTCATTTCTATCGGGAGGAAAATGCCATTGAATGGGTAACTCATACCAACCTCCAACTCTAGTCCAAAATCACATTTCACAAGCCAGGGAGCAGCAACACTACCACTCTACTAGGAGTGTAGACTAGTCAAGCTTGAAGGGAGCTTGACAAAGATCGTTGAGATTTCTATTTCGAGCTCGAGCTGGACGAGCGCACATTTACATGCTCGAGCTTGAGCTCGAGACTTATATATGACGAGCTCATGAGTCGAGCTCGAGAGCCATGGATGAAGAGCTCGAGTGCACATGTCCGATGGTGTTTTGACTTATATTTAGAGCAATGTTAATAGCACCCTGTGTTGGCTAATAGCACCCCAAAAGACGCAAAAACACATTAAAATGGTGGCTAATAACGACTTGATGGGTGCTATTAACATTGCTCTTTATTTATGGTACTATTTTTTTTAGCAATAATATGATAAAATTATAGAAAAGACTAAAGAGCTATAATTCCAAATAACCGAAAATCTTGGGGCAGAGTTTAGGATCACCATGAACTAGCCCGAAGGTATTTTTTTCGATCATTTTTGTGTAGGAGTGCACATTGGTCCAGCATATGGGTGCAAACGAGTCGAACTCGAGTCGAGTTTGGCAAAATTTTCAAGCTTCTTTTTGAGTTCGAGCTCGACGAGCTCATGTTATCCTGGCTCGAGCTCAATGCTACTTATCGAGCTTGAGTTCTAGTTTCAAGCTTGCGAGCTGTTCATGAGCTTTTTTGTTAGGATTTTGACACCACATCCCAAACCCAGACCGTTAGGATCAGCGCCATGTCATCGATCCTAGGGAGCTTTATTTGCCTAGTTTGTCCTAATCCTGATTAGGAAGTGGTTTAGTGAGGGGGCTGATTTTTTGGGAAGAATTAGGGGAGTCCCAAACATGGAAATGCTTTATGGGGGGGATATAATATAGGAGATGTTTTTCCTATTTGGTTGAGACCTATTTTGGCAACCCCCTCCATATGTGTTCATCTCCATATATTGATGACTCTTGATCCTATTATAAATAGGGGTCAGCCTCCCTTAGCCATGAGATGGTTCAGTAATATACAACACTGGTGAGAATTCAGAGAGGGAAAGCTTTGAGCTTTTCAGGCGGTTCTTCCGACGAACGGCGGCAACAGGTGGCGGCATCTAGCGCGCAAGGTTGCGGCGCATCCGGTCACCTCAGGCGAGGCGACATCCGGCCGGCCACCTGCAGTAGGCCCCAGAGGTTCGGCGGAATCAGGCGCGGCGACGGCGGCAGCAGGCGCAGAGGCGGCGACACAGGCGGAGCTAACGGAGGCGGCACATCCGGTCACCTCAGGCGAGGCGACATCCGGCCGGCCTCCAGAAGTTGACTCCAGGCGTTCGGCGGCTTCAGGCGGCTGATCCAGGCGGGATCGGCATCAGGCGGCGGAAGCAGGCGGTGATTCCAGCGGGGAAGATAGACAGTGTTTTCAGTTTTCTCTTGTTGTATCTTGTAACCTCATCTGTTTTAGTGGATCTTTCTGGCGCGCTCTCCCCGTGGACGTAGGAGCCCAACTCCGAACCACGTAATCTTTTGTGTCGTCTGTGTATGCTAGAATCTCGTTCCGTATTTTATTTTGCGCGATATTGGTTCTTGCTCATTCGTGAAATTCCGTTGCGCTACCGCGGCTTAACTCGATCCGATTTCACAACAATTGGTATCAGAGCGAGGTTGCGCGGGGGTGATCGTCTGGACGTTCCGGTTTTCTGATTTGGGTCAACGGTGGGTGACGACATTGGTCCGCTCCCTATCTTCCCAGATCGGTTCCGCGAATATCATCTTGATCGCCCAGTAGCTCTGCGAGCAAGACAATGTCGGCAAAATTCGAGATTTCTAGATACGACGGCAAGATTGATTTTGGCCTTTGGCAGAAGCGCATAAAGGCCGTCCTCGTCCAGCAAGGTCTTCATAAGGCTCTCCTCAGAAAGGAGAAGTCCGGGAAGAAGAGCAGGGTGTTGTCTCAGAATTGCCCAGGCACCGCAAGGGGAGTCATCTGTCTCAGGAGTCCCACCAAGGAACTCAGGTTTACTCAGAAGAAGGTGGAGCTGCACAGTGCTAGTTGTCTTGCAAAAGACACGGTCTATCGTGCAAGGATAAAGCACATTGGAGTGCGCCACCAGGAGTCGAGGGAGTTCGCTGGAGGTGGAGGCATGGAGTTGCGGAATATCTCTACGGAGGATAATGATGCGAACATGCAGATGAAATCGGTGACAGGAGTCAAGTTCAAGAACGGTCTTGACTTGACTCATTCTGATGCATGTTAATCGAGGTGGACCCCAGGGAGAGGGGGCTTGTAGTCGCCAGTAGGGGAGATTCGGGTTGGAGATACAGATACGTTTGTTAGGCTTCGAGAAAGAGTTCGTTTGTGGCGTGAGGCGTCAAGGTGGAGTTTGTTTGTGACGTGAGACGTCAAGGTGGAGATTGTTAGGATTTTGACACCACATCCCAAACCCAGACCGTTAGGATCAGCGCCATGTCATCGATCCTAGGGAGCTTTATTTGCCTAGTTTGTCCTAATCCTGATTAGGAAGTGGTTTAGTGAGGGGGCTGATTTTTTGGGAAGAATTAGGGGAGTCCCAAACATGGAAATGCTTTATGGGGGGGGATATAATATAGGAGATGTTTTTTCTATTTGGTTGAGACCTATTTTGGCAACCCCCTCCATATGTGTTCATCTCCATATATTGATGACTCTTGATCCTATTATAAATAGGGGTCAGCCTCCCTTAGCCATGAGATGGTTCAGTAATATACAACACTGGTGAGAATTCAGAGAGGGAAAGCTTTGAGTTTTTCAGGCGGTTCTTCCGACGAACGACGGCAGCAGGTGGCGGCATCTAGCGCGCAAGGTTGCGGCGCATCCGGTCACCTCAGGCGAGGCGACATCCGGCCGGCCACCTGCAGTAGGCCCCAGAGGTTCGGCGGAATCAGGCGCGGCGACGGCGGCAGCAGGCGCAGAGGCGGCGACACAGGCGGAGCTAACGGAGGCGGCACATCCGGTCACCTCAGGCGAGGCGACATCCGGCCGGCCTCCAGAAGTTGACTCCAGGCGTTCGGCGGCTTCAAGCGGCTGATCCAGGCGGGATCGGCATCAGGCGGCGGAAGCAGGCGGTGATTCCAGCGGGGAAGATAGACAGTGTTTTCAGTTTTCTCTTGTTGTATCTTGTAACCTCATCTGTTTTAGTGGATTTTTCTGGCGCGCTCTCCCCGTGGACGTAGGAGCCCAACTCCGAACCACGTAATCTTTTGTGTCGTCTGTGTATGCTAGAATCTCGTTCCGTATTTTATTTTGCGCGATATTGGTTCTTGCTCATTCGTGAAATTCCGTTGCGCTACCGCGGCTTAACTCGATCCGATTTCACAACACTTTTTAGCTCATGAACCTAATTTTCTATATATTTTAATTTTTTTTAAAAAAAATTGTTCATGAGCTTGAGCTCATGAACCTGGAGCTCATGAACAATAATATCCGGGCTCGAGCTCATCGAGCTCCACAGACTCGAACTCAAGTCAATCTTTTTTCGAGCCGACTCAGCTTAATTTGCACCCCTAATCCGACGGCATCTCCAGGATGGCCCCACCAAAAAGGGCAAATTTTTTGCCTCCCTATACAAAAATGGTATTGGATCAGAATTTTTTTCATTTGAGATCTCAAATAAAAGTTTATTTCATAATGTAAATACACTCTCATATAATGGTGCAAAATATTTTGATTATAAGAAAAATCTAAAAAGATGAAAATTGTGAAATCAGCAAGAAATAGATTTAGGCTCCATTAGAGGGACTTAGTTTTTATCGTCAAGCGGTTACGATCGTATGAACCGGACCTTAACATGCGGTGAAAATAAGTTCCACAAACGGAGCCTTAAACTGTCGCAAAAAATAAAGGGTGTTTATATTGGCAGTCCGACTTTAAATATTGGCAGCCCGACAAAACAATAAAAAACACACATAATATGACCGCTAATAGCAGCCCAAAACGCGGAATATGTGTCTTTTGAAAATAAACCTACTATATGATATTTTTAGAAAAAATGTTCAACATGAAAGGTTTAGACCTTGACGAGAACTACAACTTTCATGTTGAACACTTTTTCTAAAAATATCATATAATAATCCTGTTTTCAAAAGGCGCGACACTGAGGGCAACTATTGCGAGACAGTAAACCGAATAGATTGATATAATTCTTTGACCTAATCACGAGGCAGCCGCTTATCCCTCGCGACGGAATTGTTCCGCCAAGGCCGTTGACGCCGATCTCGCCGCCGACCGATTACTGCCGCCCTTGTACGCTGCCGAAAAGTGTTTCCAAGGCTTCGTACTTGTCGCCGTCGCCGAACCTATTTCCGGCGAGTGTCGCCGCCGCCTCTTCTGAAACAGACCTAGCAGTCTGTGAAGACGCAGAGAACTTTCTTCCAACCTAGATCTTGTGTGACAAGAGTCTAAGGATTCTTCCGCTCGTGTGGATGATTTGTAGAGACGTGAACATTATTCTGCGCTCAGAACTCTATCCGTTGGCGACCGAGAGATATCTTGGAGCATCTTGGTTGAGTAGTGACTCAATCCCGCAAAAATAAATTTTATTTACAACGTTTTTTACTTCTTGATCAATGTTCATCGCTAGATCCGAATTATTTTGATTTTTCTTGTTCCCCTATTTCCGCTGCGCATAAATGTTGTGACGTATAAAAAAACCCAACAGTGGTACGCAATAGTTCCTCCGGTGCGACTACTATATGATATTTTTAGAAAAAATGTTCAACATGAAAGTTGTAGTTCTCATCGAGATCTACAACTTTCACGTTGAACACTTTTCCTAAAAATATCTGGTACCGTGCATTTTAAAATTTTAATTTTTAAACTGTCAGTATCCATCGACTAATAACCATTTTTTGAGCGGCCGTCATTTTTGGACTGCCAATAAGTAAAATTGATATATCGATTTCACAACAAATAGACGGATTCTCCAGTTCTTTTCTCCAACGTGGCACACTGTCACCGATATCTGCTCTCGGAATTATCCCAGCTTCTATTCCTTTCTCAGGTTCTGCCGGAGAGCTTTATAAGCCAGCGGGATGAGGAGGCTACTGTGTCCGGCCATCTTCTCTCCCCCGCCCTCCGCCTCTTCTAAAGCTGCTCTCCCCGTATAGAGCAATCATTAGTTAAAAACAAGTTTTTTTTTTTTGAAGCTGCCGGCATTTTTCTTCTCCTATATCTCTAAGCTTCATGGAGGGAAGAGGAATGCGAAGAGGAAATGGCGGAGATGAGATTTGGAGGCTGAAGGGGAAAGGCCCGCAGTTTGGGGCGGAGGCTGATGTAGAAAGCCAGAAGGAGAGCCGCACGGCGCCCGTTTTTGAAGAGGCAAAGGCGTCGGCTTTCCGGCCATTGAAGAAGATCAGAAGCCCTGCAGAGTGCTTCTCTGCTTCTAATCCCTTCTCTCCAGCAATCGTCGCTCCTTTCCCTTATGACGCTGCGCAAAACATGATATCCTTCGAGCAAAATCAGTCGATTTCTAATTCACGGAGTACTCTGTTTTCAAGAAGAGGGCTGCTGCAGCAACAGATGTATACGGAGCAGCTGCTATTCAAGCAATGGACGGAGGCGTTGAACCTGAGCCCTCGCGGGCATACGATGACGACGAGACGATTGGAAGGGAGGGACGACTATCCTGCTTTGCTTTTCAGGCCGCCGTTGTTTTCGTTCGCGGCGGCCGCCGCCGCGCCACCGGCGAAGCTTTACAGAGGTGTGAGGCAACGGCATTGGGGGAAGTGGGTGGCGGAGATCCGCCTTCCGAAGAACCGCTTGCGGCTCTGGCTCGGAACCTTCGACACGGCCGAGGACGCCGCGCTTGCTTACGACCGGGAGGCGTTCAGGCTTAGGGGTGAGAACGCGCGGCTCAACTTCCCCAACCTATTCATCGGCAAGAGCAACAAGGAAGGGCTTTCCTGCTCTTCCTCCTCCTCCTCCTCCACCACTGGAGGAATCCCGCCACCGCCGGAAACGCAGAAGGAAGTTTTGACCGACAGAGAAAGCTCTCGTGCGGAGGATGTAGCTGCGGAGAGGGCGGTGGGGACGGAGTTGGTGTGGAGTGATGAGGACGAGGCGTGGTTCAGCACGTGGGGGCCGGGGAGTTCGGTTTGGGATGATGTGGATGGAGCCGCCGGCAGCCTGCTATTTCAGTCCCCTGTTTCCTCTGTTTCAGAAGAAGCTCAAACAGGGCTTTCCGCTGCTGCTCCGCCGCCTGCTGCTAGCGGGCTTAGAGTGGAAACCACTTCTTCACTTTCCCCTTCCATATTCGTATGGAAGGATCCATGATTCGTCTCTTAGCAAATCCTGGGTCTAGATATTTCCTTTGAAACTGAAATAGTTCTGGCAGAGTTTATTTGATCTGCCTGAATTCATTTTAGTTTTGCCTTCTTCTTCTTCTCTCTCTCCCCCCTCTTTCGCTCTCTCTCTCTCTTCTTCTTCTTCTCTCTCTGTCCCCTTCTCTCTTCTTCTATTTCCCTGCTCCCGCTCTATTCCCCTGTTTTCTTTTCCCACAGGTCAGGAGAGATTCTTATATACCTAAAATGTATATAAAGATTGTGTTTGTCATATAAACATGCCATGTCATGCTTTCCACTGCACACAGCTTTCTCCAATTTCATCAAAACGAAGACATTCTACCACCATGGCTGCATAAATTTTAGGTTGCAGCCTAACAATTCCTTCCCCTTTTATGATTCTCAAGTAAGAATTTCGATTTTTCAGAGTGAAGTTTAAGACTTTCATGGTGATGATGAAGGTCTGAAGTATATGTATGTATGAGGAGAGTTGGTAGTCTCCCGCCTGTTTG